>CM057718.1:16225527-17707708 GCA_030064385.1 Melaleuca quinquenervia
GAGAGAGAGAGAGAGAGATGCTGACCAAAATTACATTCTTCTGGGCAGGCTCTTGACCTCAGCGTGGATTTCAGCGCTGCCAGTGCTGCGGTGGAATGAGAAGAAGAGAGGTTCGGCGCATGCATTGCTAGTGCTTGGCTTGGAGCTTTCACATACCAGTTATTATTGTCGATGAATCTCTAGAACGTGTCTCTGGTTATTCTGTGTACTATCGACTGTGAATGTACATGCAAGAGTTTAAATGTAAGTCGTGCGATGCTTATTTAAAATGCTAGTCGTTGGTGTCTGGTTGATAGTCTCCTCCGGAGGCGAAACGGTCCATGGAGACATTACCGAAATACTATGCAATCCATGTGACTGGATTGATCAGACCCTTTTTTCCTGCTCAATGTTGGGTTGCTTTATATTCCATCCATAAGAATACACTGGTGTCCTTTTCCCCCTTGAGCGGGCAAAAAATTCGAGGGGCTGCCCTACCGAAGATCACAAGGGATAGCGTTCCGGAGCCGCTAGCGTTATGAAGCCGCTAGAGGATTTCTGGCATTCTGCAACTTAAGCTTGTATATTTATGGGAACTTTTGGCTTGAGTGCATGCATAATTACCAAGTGATTTAGGACTTTCTCTGCCTCTAGGGTTTTCTTGTGCCACATATATATGTATGGTCCTTTTCTTTTGTAATTGGGCGTTGTAATAGAAATGCGAAACGTGTTAATTATAGTAGAATCTTCTATTAGATGTAACCTTAGTTTAAGGTGAATCAGGATAAATCTTGTTTATTGATTTCTCTTTCTTACTTTAACTCTATATTTCATTATGTCCGTGCACCTAATCCTAAACTAAATAGCATAGACCTTTTGTAGACAGGGATGACTTAGCTAATGAAGCCATCTAGTCACATTCTGTTTATTCCATGCACCAAGCTAGAGTGGATGAATACTATTTGACCTGATGAGACTCGTGTGGGACTCGTACCATTCGATAGGTTACATGAACCAAGTGCAAATATAGAAAGGCGACGGTTGAAGCTCAGACGGAGCAAAGGCAATTGGCATAAATCGTCCTCATGCTTCACTTTCGAATTCGGATTCCCTGCTCTTAAAGCAGGAGATGGAGGGTGAAGATGGGTGGAGGTGGAGGTGGAGGTTTTCCCCTTTTCTTTAGGGGGAGAAAAATTAAGTGAATGGTGGGATCTAGGTAGAGCACCCATGTTCTAAGAGCATAGAATGCACACCCTTCACTTCCGACGCTTCAAGAGAGGCCCTCTAATCTCTAGATTTCACTAACTTCTCGTTTTTTCTTCTTCAATGTGAAGCAAGAGGATTAAGGTTCACGAGCTGCAAAAAGAAGTCAAAAGGCAAATCTGCTGAGCCAGCCAAAGGATCAAGGTCACTGATGGTGCGCCGAGCAAGCTCTCCAACATGTAAGTCTCGGTCACATGTCTATATGCGATCGCGTGTTCTGTGGCTAATTTGTTTGAAAATGCGATTGCATTAGCGTGATGATAAGTAGTTTGAGCTAATTTGCGATCACGTGTTCTTTTTTTTTTCTTTTTCTTAGTTGTAGGTTAACTATGCACAAGTGGGTTAAAAAGCATCAAAAATTAAATTTAAAGTTTCTACATGTTTTCTTTGGGTATCTCATTTTTTTAAAATTACAATAATGCCCAGATTGAAAATGAGTGATTATTAATTATTACCATTTATATTTGTGACAACTGACATGTGCATTGTAGTGTAAATATACATACATACATACATATATATATATATGTAATCTTTTCGAATAGGTTAGTGCTTTTTTTCTGTGCCTGAGATTGAAATTGTGAGTTTTTTTTTGGTTTTGAAAAAGAAAATTACGAGTTGACTCGGGTTTATTTTCACCGAGTCATCTTGCATTTTCCAGCTCCCGTTCTTGGTTCGTTGGGCTCTTAAGAAGCCCGAAGTTGGGGAAAAGCCCATTGGAATAACGAGCTCCATCTCTGGGCCGAAAATCATCCATGGCAAGCTAAATGAATTAGGGAGCAGATCCGACCAAAAAAAAAAAAAAATTAGGGAGCAGATTCCTTGCTCTAGAGCAGGGAACTCTGCAAAATCCCACCATCTAATGTCTTTGCCCCCTCAAGTAAAGGACAAAACTCTCACCCCCTCAATGGTGGGATTTTGCATATCATCCCTGCTCTAAGAGCAGGGAATCCGGATCCAATGAATTAACCCCCACTTTTTAATCAGGTCAGCACGAGCGAGATTTGGGGCATCTGTATCCGCAATTAATTTTCACGTCACCAATGACCCGAATCGGTACATTCCCTCTATAAATCTATCCTCCGTAGGCTTCAACGTCCCATTCAATTGCTACGTGGAAACACACGTAACGAGCAGTTCAGACGTGACGTAAATCCGATCCGAAAATTCTATATAAATAAACGATGTCGTTTTCTTAAGGAAGTTAAATATGAAGAAATGAGTTGAAATTTGCTAATTTTGCCTCAAGTTTTCCTTGAAATTGGGACATCTGCTAATTTTAGTCACACATGTTGACTTATACATGTGCCGTGGCCAGGATCCAAACTTTTTCGCAACGTTTTCGTTCAAGGTGAAAAAAGGCATGGAAGGGCAACATCACTTTTGGAAAAAGAACACACCACAGAAATAAATTCATGTAAAATTGGAGAAAATGCGGCGCCCAAAGTTTCCTTGATTGGTTCCTTTCAATACTTCTACTATGTTCGTGGTGGGTAGAGTAGACTAATTCAAGTGGTTTGATTAAGTGTATCGTTGAAATAACAATATCGTGTCGAACGATTTAAATATATGTAACCGTGAACTTAAAAATGTCGCGCCCAGATAGGTTATTGGAGTTTCTTTTTTAAAAGAGGGTAGATAACTTTGGAGCGGCAAATCGGTTTGAATTGTGTAATGCTCGAAGTAAATTCTTCACTTATTTCTCGATCCTTAATGGACCGGATGAATTGTGGCTGCTGATGAGACTACTCGTCAAGACATTTCCATCCACATCGCGGTATTGTAATCAATAAAATCAATAGAAAAGAAATAGGATTAAAATAAATGGGAGCAGGAAGCAGCAGCAATCAACAACTTTAATTATTATGTGCCTCCCTTCATAATCAAAACAGCAAAAAATCAGTGTCTTTATTTTTTCTTTCTTTCTTTTTGCAAATAAATAATATATGCCCGATTTAATTGCAGACAGCACGCAATCATCGTATTCCAACTCCACCTCCACCTCCACCTCCTCCGGTCTCCTCCTTCGCAGCCCCTCAGATCTCTCTCGCTTTCCATCTCTCTCTCTCTCTCTCTCTCTCTCTCTGCCGTCTCAGCTCCGGAGCTCTCGATCTGCTCCACCGATCGGCGACCAATGGATGAGGAGTACGACGTCATCGTGCTCGGGACCGGCCTCAAGGAGTGCATCCTCAGCGGCCTCCTCTCCGTCGACGGCCTCAAGGTCCTTCTCCTCCTCCCGTCTCCTGTTCATTTCCCTCGCTCGATCGGTCGGTCCGATTCGATAGCGTGTCGTCCCGATGTGTGGATCCTGGCGAGAGCGTCGCGCGGCTTTGGTTTTCTCTCGGGCGAAAGTCTTACCCTTGCGTCGCTAGATTCGTGGAATTTACCTTTTTTTTTGTTGGGTTTGCGCTGCGGTGAGGATCTGCGGTGCTGACTTCGGGTTTTTGAGTTGGTGTTCATTTGGATTGGAGAGTCGGTTGATTTATGTTCCGAATTAGGAGCGGTGGAATTCGATGCTGAGGAGAGCGTGGTTGGGATTTGGGAGCATCGTTTTCATGTGAATGAGTGCCTTGGACTTCTGGCCGCTGGTGTGTTGCCTTATGTTCATATTGTATCCGGGCAGATAAGCGAGATTCTTGAGATAGAGAACCCTGCTCTGCTAGCGGATTTTCGTGAGAATGGCGATGCTAATTCAAGTGGAGATAATCTGAAAACTGGTCTGCAGTTAAATTGAGCTTTGTTGTAGTAGTTTTAAGCTGCTGGTGAGCTCGACTGAAATTGTGAATCTTCATCCTGTTGTATGGTGATTAGTAGATATTGGACCTGGAAACCTCTAGTTTTTGCTCTGTGATATCAAATTCAGGCAGCGACTTCATGATAATTGAGTTGAGCCAGTGTCGAGTGTGTTGACTTCATGTAAAGTCGTCTCTCTGCGTTATGTAAATTATTTGAATGATCTAAGTAAAGTACTTAAACTGAAGCTTTGAGGACAGTGAAGGTGGAGTAGTACATTGTCTTGTCCGATTGACTTGTCACCATGCGTTATATGGAGACAGAAGCACTTATTTTTTCATCTTGATGGAAAGTTCCTTGAAATTTAGACCACTGCAGCAGATTGTATGTGAAATCAAGGAGATTGCCTCTTCAACATTTGGCTGCTTGTGTGGGTTGCCAAAAATTATAGGTAGCTTCCCCCAGAAGTTGCTCTACCAGGACATAAACAAGTCCCTAGAGACTCAATAAGCATGTCGTGGCTATAACTATCGGACTCTTTGGTCTCTAATGGGCCCGATATTAGTTGAGTCTGATACATGATCCTGTGAATCCATTAAGATATTGACTCCTGCAATAAGAATACCTCTGTATGCCATAGCTCTGGCCTGAGCAAATAGGACAGTGGAAAACTTTGGTGGGTTGCCCTCAATGGATATGCTTGCTTCTACCATTCTCATATTGGAAAGTGGACTATATTTGGAAGCCCTCGCTTTGCTCTGCTTTTATGGCTGGCACAAAATTTTTTTTGTGTAAAATCACATTATTGGAAGTGCTGAATGTCATTTAAAGTTCAAGGCTAGACTCGAGCTAGCTCTGTTTGCTTCCTTGTTACATTGTTAACACTAATGTTACTTGAATACTATAGGAACTTACTATCTAAGAAGCGCTGACACTATCGGGGACCCTTAGTGTCGTGTCTGACACTTCGATCTTTCTATATTTTTCTTATCTAGATATTTTTTTCTTATTGTTAAATTTTAAATTTAATAGTAGTATGTGGATTACTTGTTTTTTCTTCCAAGTTTTATGGATTGTTACAATGAAATGTAGTTGAACTTGTCAAATAAAAATAATGAATGATATTAACGAATGTAGGATTAATGTTTTCGGTATAGATTAATTCTAGGCTCTTTTTATTATTATTATCTAGTTATTTATGTATTTATATATAAAAATATTTATTTAATATAAAAAGTGTTGGAATTCTCCACTTTTTGAGAAATCACGTGGTCATGCCGTGTCATCGCGTGTCTGTGTCTAACATTTTCTTTTTCAACTTTTGTACTACTTTAGCTCTTTCATTTGGCATGTCATGTAAATTGTTCCGTCTTCTCTGTCTTTTTTGTACTTATCTAAAGGCATTTGGTGAAGATTTGTTACAAGATATGCAATGAATTAATTATTCTCTAGGTCTTGCCTTTTTCTCTTTTTCCCATAATCACGATAAAGATAATTACCATAGATTGTGGATATCTGCTCTGTTGCTAATAGAAAGATGTTTTGAACCAGGTTCTGCACATGGATAGGAATGACTATTATGGGGGAGAGTCAACATCACTTAATCTCATTCAGGTCTGCTTTCTTCGTGTGTTCCTTGCAATTTGCTGCATTGTCGCATCATCTTTAATGGGTGGTTTTAATAGTTCCCATTGATGACTTGCAGCTGTGGAAGAAATTTAGGAATAGTGATAAACCTCCTGCACATTTGGGTTCTAGCAGGGATTATAATGTTGACATGGTCCCAAAGGTATTATTCTAAACTTTGTTAATCGGCCTACAATTTAGGCTCTCACAGATTTTTTATATTCTCCTTATCTCTTCTTTGCTGACTAGTGCTTCTGTGTAGTTTATGATGGCAAATGGTACTCTAGTGCGAGTCCTCATTCATACAGATGTTACCAAGTACCTGTACTTCAAAGCTGTGGATGGTAGCTTCGTCTTCAATAAGGGAAAGGTATGGAGATGGATCCTATATTGAAATATACGTTTGCAGAATCATTGTAGGTCTGCCTGGTTTTCCTTTCTTTTTCAACAATATAATAATGCCAATGACAGGTTCACAAAGTGCCTGCTACTGACATGGAAGCACTCAAATCTCCACTCATGGGCATGTTTGAGAAGCGTCGAGCTCGCAAGTTCTTCATATACGTTCAAGATTATGATGAAAATGATCCAAAGACACATGAGGGGATGGATCTGACACGTGTAACAACGAGAGAACTGATAGCGTATGTATTTGGATGTTTCCTGTTTTGACATGTCATCATAATATCTTTAAAAAAATTATTAATGCTGCACTGCAGTTGCAAACTGTTTTGTCTAGAAGTTCCCATTCTGATGACTGATCAAATGATAACTAAATCTTCTAGATGTTTACTGTTGTATACCACTTTACGTACTGCTTTTAGCAGGAAGTGGTCCTCTGTATTTCTATTTTGGATATTGAGTTGTAAATGATATTACTCGTCAAATAGAAGAAAAGTCTAGAACAAAGTTGGAGAGTCCTTGTGGTGCTCTAAAGTCTAAAACTAAGTCGAAGAGTCCTTATGGTGCTCTTACTCTAATATTTCTTTCATTTTGTTTTCTTCGGCATGAATGTGCTCCAGCTATCACTATGAGTAGAATGATATTAGCTTATGGAGTCCTTGGTTATTTTACCCCTCTTGATTCTTGAACAGAAAATATGGTCTGGATGACAACACTATGGATTTTATTGGCCATGCCTTGGCACTCCATAGAGATGACCGGTTCCTAAATGAGCCAGCTTTGGATACTGTCAAGAGAATGAAGGTGAATGATCCTGTTCCCAGAACAAAAATTTTTGTTTTGCTTTAAAGAGAAATATTTCCCATTTTGTTTGGAGATCTCTGATTGGACATTTCTCTTCTTTCCATTGGCCATTTGATAGCTCTATGCAGAGTCACTTGCTCGTTTTCAAGGAGGATCTCCCTATATTTACCCCTTGTATGGGTTAGGAGAGCTCCCTCAGGTACATCTAACATCACAGATGCATGCCCAATCTGCTGCTCTAGATACAGTGGCTCAAATCCGTTACCGATGCCTAACATTTACTTTAGGTTCTATTTAACTTTCTCCCTTTGTAATCCAGGCATTCGCACGGCTTAGTGCTGTATATGGTGGGACTTACATGTTGAACAAACCGGAATGCAAGGTAATCATGCCATGTGGTTCTCATTTATATTTGGACTAGTAACTATGTACTTCATTTCTGCCAATATCATGAAGTGCTGTTTACCTTTTTAAACTTAAAGTTAAATCTGCTACTTTTTGAAAAGAATGCTTTTTTGTGTGCTGTTATTGCAGGTGGAGTTCAATGATGAAGGCCAAGTAATTGGTGTCACATCAGAGGGCGAGACTGCAAAATGCAAAAAAGTTGTTTGCGACCCTTCCTACTTACCTAACAAGGTAACAGATATGATATTGCATCATGATCATTGCAGTGTTAGTAAACTTTTGTCAGAGTCCAGTTTGTTTGATATGAATGGTATATAAATAGCATATTGATTCCATAAGATTGGTTAGTAATCTTTCATGAGACTATGGCTTAAATTGGTGTAAAATTTTTGTGGAGCTTGGTTAATGGGTGCATATTGGTTCTCTCTGCCAGATTCTTTGTATGTAGATCTTGTGTGCCTGATGCACCCCCTTGATACTGATAAAAGGCAATTCTTGCTGCATCAGTGCCTATGGTTGTTGAATATAAAGGTTTATTTTGCCACTATCATGTGACTACTTTGTTGGCCCCAAAGGCCCTAAACCTTGCAAATGTTTTACACCCCATTCTTCTCAGTCCATTTCTCTTTCTTTTTTAACAACGAAAGAACTGGTAACGAGCCCGGATGACCATGAATTTGCATAAGATGCAAATGCACCTTTTTTCCTTTTTATGTTGCAATGACATTGGACGTCACATTCAGTGGGAATATGTAAACTTTTGCAGGTTAGGAAAATTGGGAAGGTTTGCAGAGCAATCTGTATTATGAGCCATCCAATCCCAAACACCAATGATTCTCACTCAGTGCAGGTTATTATCCCACAGAAACAGTTGGGTCGCAAGTCAGATATGTAAGTTCTTCTGTACACTAATTGGAGATAATTAGCTATAGCTTCTTATTATATTTATTGAGGAAGGCCGTTCGAGAAATGAAAGAGAAAAGGGGGGGGGGGGGGGGAAGCAAATCTAATATTTATTGTCCAAAGAGAAATGGCTCTTCACTCCTCCAATTAATTGCGTTTGTTGTATTTGAGGTGGGAAAGGATATGAATGCAAGTGTAACAAGTTAAGTATCTATCACTTGAGATCAATGATATTTTATTAAGTTTACATAATTATTCATTTTGAGTCTGGATTATAATCGGTCGGCCTGAGCCACATATCACTTCCAAATAGCATTTGGTATCCGCATTTTGGATCTTGAAATTCACAAATGGTTCCATATGCCTGCTTAATAGGTTGGCTTAGGATTACCGAGGGCTTAAATCCATTTCATGTCCTGATAATCTAAGCATTGTTCCTTGCTTTCGACTCATTATTCAACTATACCTATGTTTCAGGTATCTTTTCTGTTGTTCATACTCTCACAATGTCGCGCCAAAGGGCAAATTCATTGCATTTGTTTCGGCAGAGGCTGAAACAGATCAACCTGAGACAGAACTGAAGCCTGGGGTTGATCTGCTGGGCCCCGTCGATGAGATCTTTTATGACACTTATGATAGATATGAACCAGTCAATGAACCTTCTCTTGACAACTGCTTCATATCAACTGTGAGTTTTATTCCTCTCTCTCTCTCTCTCTCTCTCTACACACACACACACACACATATTATCTATCTATTTATATATACCTAGATATGTGGAGTTGAGTAGCTTTCACCTATTCAGATATCATGTTAATATCTTGATATACCTGCAGAGTTATGATGCCACGACCCACTTCGAGTCGACTGTGATGGATGTGCTTAGCATGTATTCAATGATCACTGGAAAGGTAAGAATTACTTCTTGGAAATGTCTGCTGCTATTAACTACATTCTTAATGATGAATTCTTTGTTGGTGTTGTGAGCATGAGATAATCATTGACAAGTTTTTTTGTGGGTTTGAGGAGACTTGGGAAGCTATTAATACTAGAACTGCTGGTGTCTACCCTTCTCGTTAATTATATCTGATGATTATGCATCTCTGTTTCCTAAGTCAATTCAGCCTTTAAGTTAACATTTGAATGGTAGAGCCCTGCCACGCCCTCCTGCTCTTCTCTGAACAAGAGTCCCACCTACTGCACAATCTCTCTTTTCCCTATGCTAATCAAGCCTATAGTCCCCTTCTGTTAGCGACCAAAGTGGTCCTGATAGTGTAAAATAAGAGTAAAGCTTATGCATTATTTAGATGATAATTGGTTGAATACGACAGAGTACCAAACTATATGAGAAGTGCATCAGTTAGTCAAAGTAGTTGTGAAATTCATCGGAAGAAGTCAAGGCAAAAGTATGAAAAACGGCTGATATTGCTTTGAAAATGATTGAAGATAATAAAGAAACTACTTTTCAACTCTCCATAGCTGCCATTCAAGCTTCCTTGATAAGACATAGAAGGCTAGCGAGAGAGAGAGAGATGCTGACCAAGTTACCTTCTTCTGGGCAGGTTCTCGATCTCAGTGTGGATTTGAGCGCTGCCAGTGCTGCGGAGGAATGAGAAAAGAGAGAGGGGTTCGGCACATGCATTTCTAGTGCCTGAGGAATCTCTTAGACATCCGTTTTTATCGTGGACGGACCTCTAGAACGTGAATTTCTGGTTTACCCTATGTACTACCAACTATGACCAAGTCGTGTTTCTTTTTCTTCTTTTCTTTTTACCTGACGAATTTACATGCAAAATGTGCAATGCTTATTTATAATGCTAGTTGTCGGTGTCGGCTTGACATTAATCCTCCGGAGATGAGACGGTCCGTGGAAGGAGATGCTACTGAAATATCACGGGGATAGATATCGCCCGTCCCAACTCAAAACAGCCCGGACTTTCTGTAGACATGGATGACGTAGCTCAATTAGCCATGTGGGTCTTCTCATTCTCATTATTCCGTGCACCAACCTAATGTGAGACGGCATTGGGTGCTGCTTGATTGGATTGAGACTCGCGTGAAATTCATATGGTCCGATGGCTCCCATGAACCTGGTCAACATGTGCAAGTTGGCTCGGGTTAAAAGCACCTGTGCTTACGAATATGAAGTAACGTTGCCCAACAGACGTGTCCGTCTGATTGTGTTCGTACAATTCTCACGCCCATGTGTCTCCCTTGAACCCACAGCGCCCTTCATTATCAGCTGCTTCTTTCGAGCTCTTCCATCTTTTCGCACTCCTCGACATAGAAGTTTGCTTTCGTGTTCGCGTTCTTCAATGGTAATGGTCGTGTGCTCCCCCATCTCGATGAATAAAGAAAAGCATAAGAAGCCATCTTCGTCGATCCCACAGTTTTAGCTCCATGCTCACGTCGATACGTGACACAACTCAGTTTTCAGGACTGCACGTAGCGGTGGTGTGCTGTCGTTACAGTGGAACTGGACGAACGCTCTGTCCTGTAACACATGGACAAGTGCAGGGCTTCAAAGATTGGTCCTGCATGCGGGCAAGGATCGAGCGCTCACCTCGTAACACAAAGTCTTGCAACGATATAGCCAGCCTTTTTGCATGGCGCAAGGGATGAAATCATAATGGATTTGGAACTCGAAAGGGGATCATTAGTTGGGCGTGCAGGTGTGGAGGTGAAAGCTCTGCAATTGAGGAGATGGTCTCGTGCCAGTTTATTCTCACCGATACAAAAGGAGAAGTAGGGGAGTTCGAAAGAATATAGGGAAGAGTGCGATATGAATCAAGCGGAGGATGAGCTGAACCCCATGGAACCGGAAAGTCCTCGTCTGAAGGATCAATCATCAAGAACCGTTGCTTTGACATGGTGAAATAATTCTCGATATTATTTCCAGAATTTTTTGAAATCTCCTTTATAGTCGTTTACTAGTTGTTTGGTGATAATGACAATAAATAGTAAAAGTTAATGCTTTCTAAATTAAACTATAATTTGAAAAAGTAAACCATTTCATCTAAATAAATGTAATAGTTAATGATTTAAGTGAACACCTTAATTTTTTTTATATTATTGACCATTTTCCAATTAATTTGTACTCTTTTCATAAGTCAAGATATATAATTAAGCAATGACATAAGTTGCAACATATCTAATTAAAACCTCATTACCTCTAAATATATTGCGTGAATCCAATTTTATTTTTCTGGGAACATAAATGTGGAATAGTTAAGATTTTATTTTTATCCAATTAACATGGAATATAATGGTTTCCAAGTAATATGAAGCAAAGGGAAACAGATCCAGTGACGTATGTCACTGATCTGTCTTTTTCTGCCAGCCGTCCGGTTCGATCGGACGGCTATCAGAAAAAGTAAAATTTTCCAAAAAAAAAAAACTCCCCTATTAATGAGGGGCTGTTTGATCTAAAATCGGATGGCTCCCGTTGTACGTCACCTGGATTCGGGTCAAGAAGCGAAAGGAACGGAGTATATTATGAGGACATGGCTCTACAACAAACCTCCATTCTACTCAGCTTATTTATTATTATTAATACGATAATGTATTCTAAATGAAGTGAAGGGAAGAGAGGGAATAGAATTCTGTGATGACGTGGCTCAATCACAAACCTCCATTCTACTTACCTTACTTATGCGTTACAATAAATAGGCCAAACCTATTACGAAATCTATCTACTGCAACAACTAGGTCAATCTTGAGAAAATTCTGGTTCTGATATACTATTTAAGAATAGATTATGTCTTAATACTACTAAAGCCTTTGCGGCTACACCAACCGAGCCCTAATGCACTACTTTTTCAAGTGTCGGGCGATTGATTCCAGGGCCACGGTCCGCAACGAAACCCTAACAAATGACGAGTAATCCAAATTTTGATGACTTGACAGAGGAAGATGAAGACGAATCTGGGTCTCATCGTTGGCTAAGAACCACGGAAGGAAAGAACAGAGGCAAAACTTGGACGACTAACTAGTCGCTGCTGTCCTGGTGGTAATGTACTTGTAGGCTTGGTTCTATCTTGTGCTTCAAGGTCTGCTCCCATCTCTGACTTAATCTCAACAGCTTGGGGCTGCTCATTTGACGCTAGTCCCACTTGTGAACCATTTTGGGTTGATTCATCACCAGTCGCCACCTTCGGTGAATCTCTCTCAATACAGTTCCAAATCCAAGTCACCAGCTTCATTTCTCCCACTTCTCTTGAGTGATCGTTCTTCGGAGTTATCTTTATAATTTTATCAAACACAAACAAAAGAAATATTGCACCTTCAGTCCCATTTTTGAACCCAATTAAAGAGAACAAAGAGGTGACTTGCACATATGTCAGTGATAGCTGCTGCAACTCAAAAACTTATTTACCTGGGATTTCATAATGGCATATAGTGGCAGTGTCCTATAGCTACACATGAGCTGGACAAACACTCTAAACAACACAATTAGACCAGTTAGCGATTATAGGACCCGATAGTTGATCTTGCATATGACGCACAGGTTGAAGAGATAAGTATCATTCATACCCTATGACAAGTCTCGGGACGGCATAACCAAGCTCTCCCATGATGCATGAGTTAAAATCATATTGTAACTGTCAGAAAAGATAGGCATGTTAGGAGCCAATTTCCTCATAGCCAATATAAATAGAAGTTTGAGAAATAAATGCTCACCCATATAAAGAAGAAAAAAGCAAGCTGGAAAGAGTTTTGGAATAGTATGAGGTGAATCAAGTCAAGGACGAGGTGAGGCTTATGGAACCAGAAATCTTCATCTGAAAATTCAACAGCTGTAATTGTTGATGTTGAGGCACCTGCACTCGAATCATACTTCTCGATGATCTTTTTTGTCTTCTGTGTTACTACGTGCTCCAGTTTTGCGCCGACAACTAGCAGAAGCTGGGAAAGAAACATATTGTTTCCACCAAGTCTCAACATGACCTTGAACAGATCCCTCAACGAGAAAAATGCCATCTTTGAGTGCAAGCATGGTTTAATTCCTATGTTTGTCTTGAATATAATTTATTATTAGGACAACCTCGTGCCAATCCTCCTGCTCCTCCTAATTAGTAGATATCCTTTTATCAATTTTTACTTTTGATCGAAAAGCGAATGAAATTGAATTTAGGGCATATTCCGCCATAGTTTGAGCGTCCCAAGATAGGGTAGAGATTGAATAATATTACATATAACCTTTACTTTTAGAGATAAACTACAACTTAGGAAGGACGACTTTTCCCCACTTCACTTACGGTCAGTGGAAGGAAAGATATCCAAAAGTAGGCATGCCATCCTGCAAAGCAAATATATCCAAGACAGATTCATAGGATGTCTTTCTTTGAAAACGATAGAATACGACTCACTTTAAAGGCAAACAAGGAGAGAAATGCTAAGTAATCAC
The DNA here is from genome assembly GCA_030064385.1 of Melaleuca quinquenervia. Classification (NCBI taxonomy): domain Eukaryota; kingdom Viridiplantae; phylum Streptophyta; class Magnoliopsida; order Myrtales; family Myrtaceae; genus Melaleuca; species Melaleuca quinquenervia. Next base: position 16,239,050 of record CM057718.1, read on the forward strand.
CGTGGCTGGTCTACAAGACTGCTCTATCAAGTGATGTGACAGATTGTAATAGGTGCTGACGTAACCAACTCATTTAAATATTCACTACCACATCACTTAAAAAATCATTTTTTTGTAGATCTTTCTTATTATGCATAACATTGCTCAAAAGAAAGAGAGATATTTGAACTTCATGCAACACCCTAATGATTTTGGAAGAGAGATACTAGAAATGTACAATGTAACAAATTTCGTGTCTGAGTCACTCACCAGCAACATCGAGGAGCAAGAAAAGAACCACGAATAACCACATATACCAGCTGCATTGATAAGAACAGAGAAATTAGTATGCCTGAAGAAACCGCTGAATATATTTTGGAGATATTATTTGCCTTGAAACACTGTCAACTGCAGATAATACTAATAGTTTTTCTTGAAGGTAAACATTTTTTCTATGAATACACACAAAGTAGTATTTTTCACCTGATTCCAACAACATCGTCGAAATCCTTTTGCCCTTGGATTATGTAGGTCTGCAAATCGATGTTGCGATTTTCCACATTTGGCGCCTGTCAAGGTGGGGGAAAAAACATGCCAATTAAATTTAAGGAGGAGTAGAGAAGCACGACCGGTATTTTCTACCTTGATGCAATTCAGACGGATCGCAAGGTACTCCAACTTAGTCACGGACGGAAAGAAGTGTTTGCCACACATTTTCTGCAGAAGAGGAAAAATTGTTCAGAGAGAGTCTCATCCTGTCTTCTGCATATACTTAGCTAGGGTCCAAGGAGGAGAGAACAAGTTTGAGTGTGCTTTATATACCTAACAGTGTTACAGTATAGGGAAATGAAATCTAGTGACACCCATCACGTCAGATGGCTCAAATGCAGGCGTTGACTATATTCGTTAATTCGTCTAGAGGTTCTAGTACGGAAAATCTGAGAGGTGTATTAGGTCTGACCATATGTCACGCATGTAGTAGCATTATTAGGAGACTTGTGCAGATAGTACTCCATGAAGAAAAATGGTGCAGTCCCGACATATTTTTCCTAGTGAAGATCTACCTTACGTAACTAACTTATATAAAGTCCAGGAGTAGATTTTATTAAGTTTGCAAGATATAATTTCAACCATCCATTGTGAGTTTTATCTAAGTAGTGAAAGATACTAAGATTGTCTTGTTTTCTCGAGTAATGGTGGCGATTGATTCAAAAGTTCAAAAGATTTTACACAAGTTTGCTTGACAATGAAGTGATGAAAGGGAATAGCCAAAAAGGAAACAATGCTGTATAGTCTATAGACAATATGTACACCAAGTCTATCTCAACTATTGATAGTATCCAAATAATTAATGGTTCAGATGATATTGGTCTAATGGTTTATGGATTATCCAATATCCTGTTTAAGAGAACAGACAGGACTTACCAACCAGCCCATTACTGCTAATCTTTTGCCTCCATCGGAAGAATGACTACCTTTTGTGGCAAGTTGGCTCAGCTCCCTCTGAATATCTGCAGCTTTCCAATATAGATTTCTTATCTTAGCCAAAATATGGATCCATAAATTGGTTACATTATGAAACAACTTCTTGTAAGTGGGTATATAAGTGAGACCCGTTCAGAACTTTCGACAATAATTTACCACGTCGCTTCTCAATTCAGTTCGTGAATCAGTTTCCATGCCCTCGAGATTGCCGGGGAAAAAGGAAAATATTCAACAGAAAGAATTATGTACCCTCTTCGTTGATTTTATCACCAGTCTTTCCGATGGATTTGTCCCACTGCCTCCAATAGTGTAACTACAATCAATAGCATGGTAGGAAAATCTTCAGAATTAATCCAAAATATGCATATACAAAATGGAAAATTTCGTAAGTCACCTGGAGTCATATACCTTTGCTTCTCCACATAGAATAATGAGAACACAGACGATCGCGTGAAAGGTAGCTAGCACAAATATGAAGATGTGTAGATCGTGAAGTGCCGTGAGAGATAACAATGGCACTTTTCCCTGAAACATCGCAGAACAAAGATTATATATTTTGCACACTAATTGGAGTATTAGTTTAAGCATGTGACAGATTCATCATCTGCAAATACACCCAATTAATGACTGTATTTTCGCCAATACTAAAAAAATCACCTTTTGACCACAGTAATCAGTGGTGTGGGCGAGAAGCCTACGATATCCATCGGATGCAACGTTATTGGTCGAGAAGTGGGCAGTGGTGCTGGAAGAGGAGTGTGTAGGCTGGTGGCAGGGAAGCCAGACGCTGACAAGTCTCTCCGATATGCAAATTTTCCCGATACTTGTCTGGAACACCGATAGCAGCAAGGATATGAACCCCAACAGCATCAACTCTGCCCAATTTGCAAGAACAGAACTATCACATAAAGTAATAGGCACATTTTGATTTCATATAAGTTCATCCTAGGACAGTTATGGCTGCCAAAACCAATGCACAATAATTTCACGCGTATTAGCATAAAACATAAAATCTCGTTCTGACAATTTTGAGTGCGCTCACCTTCTTTGATCTTCTGTAAGGCATGGAAGAGACGCTTTCGCCTGCCCCTGTTACGACTCGGGTGTCTCTTGGACTCCCTGCTCAAGAGCTGCGCTCAGCAAATTTTGGTCACACCGTCACCATCGATCACGAGATGAGTATCACAGGAGGAGATGAAATCATGGTAGAAGGAAAGAAACTAAGAGCGGACCTGCCCGGCGAAGTGAAGAAATCTGTGAACAAGGAAAGAAATCAGCACTATCACAAAACAAACCACGGCCACCACCCACGTCGACGTGAACTCTAGCGTCCTCCCCTCCTCTTCTGCCTCCACCATTCTCTCTCTCTCTCTCTCTCTCTCTCTCTCTCTCTCTCTCTCTCTCTCTCTCTCTCCAGTGTTAGTAACTTGCCTTAGTGTCTCCACAACACAGACGCACCTGCATAATATATATAGAGATGGATAAACAGAGTCTTCACATTCACCCATGTTCATATATGTTTCATATTTGATCAAGACGAGTAAACCGATTTAAGAATAGCAATAAAATGAGCAGTGGAAATTTGGTCTACCAATTGGTCAAATAAAGTAGACTCAGGTTTGACTCACGTTGTGAAGGAAATTACTTGTTACTGGATTTTAAGATATACATATTGCAAACCACAAATTATGCAAAACTTAGAAAATGCAATAAAATTTCGGTAAAACTTAAGCCCTTTTCTTGTGGAAAACAATTGATTTGAAAAAATAACTGCTTGTATGATTTGGATTAGTTAATCAATGAAAAATATTTTCATTATTGAAAATAATTTACGTCTAAATATTATCGTGGACATTAAAAATATTTTTCATTTCTTCATTTATAGACAATACAATTTTTACGAAAAAAATGAAGCTAGTATATTTTCTCCTACTTTGTCTTCGCTCAAAATTTTGAAAACAGAAAAAATTATCCCTGTGGTTATTTAGGTTACAGTGGTCAGGAGTGACTTGCACTAACTTTAGTTTTAGAACTTTTCGTATGGTGAACTTCTAGACAAATATCAATTAATTGACCATTTCTTGGTAAGAATTTCCTTAAGCGAATTTTTGTAGCTTTTTTATATGACCAAAGTAATATGGAAAATTAGAGTATAAGCGGTCAGTGTATCCACTCTCAATCTAAGGGAATAATATTGTAAAGACTCGATCTACATAAATCAAAATGACTGTACGCTTACGGCGATCAAAAGTGCGCGACCCACATTTTGATCTAGATCGAGTCTATCTTTGATCGCTAACCATCAACTCAACAATCACTAGAATCGCTTGTGTGGTGGTGAATGCTAGTATTACTCTGAAAAAAAAAAAATTACGAGCTATTGGTTTTTTCGGACTAAAGAATGACTTGCTACTGACTTTTGGTGGGACCTCGAGGAGATACGATTGAAAAAAGACATCCGCAAGAAATCGATTTTGTCGACCTAAAAAACGACTTGCTGTTGACTTTTGGAATCTTTGCGCCCGTCAATCTTTAATGTAAGAGATGTTGTTTCAAATGGATTATTACCTAAAAGAATCTCAATTATGAGTCCGATTTCAGTTGTACTTTAAAATTTTTTAATCTAAAAAAGTACTAAACTTTTACTTTAATTCCAAATCTGCCTACACATTAAAAATATGCCACTATTTTCTTCAAGATTATCAACAATAGAAAGCTATTGTTGTTCCATATACAAAGACGAGGATGTTGATAAAGACACAAGATATGATACTACATTGATAGATCCTGAGGTTGATAATTTTGAAGAAATTAGCCGTTATTTTTAGATGCATGAATAGATTTGGGATTATATTAAAAATTGAAGATATTTTTTTTGGACAAAGTAAAGGGCAGAGCAAAATTGTGATTAGGCCAAAAGTTAGAGATTCTATAGAGAATTAGTCCTCCCATATTTAATATTAGTCTGCATGCCCTCATGCGACAAGTTTGTTAGCTGGAACATGTGAAGGGTAATGTGAAAGGAGGACTTCTCTTGGTAAACGAATCGCAAGTCATTGTTTTTTCTTTCCCTTGTGTGAGGGGACCATTGTCCCTTCCTCCTTTCGAGATTTATAGCCCTTCTTTCGGGGCAGTCCGCTTCATATTTTAAGTTTGATCCCCAAACTCGATGCTTATCAATTTCTTTTTCTATTAGCACGAGGTATTCAAGCTTTTGACTCCAGTATACCTTAATGGATTATATTGAAACTGTCTTTTACAAGGCTTCTAAAACCTCTTCCTGACGTGAACAGTAGGAGTTGTTCATAGTCCCTTACTAGTCCGAGCGCTTCAATCCCTATTTTAGTAATTGATTTGAGGAAAGAGAGCAAATACTTTGCATAGTGTTAAAACCAAATAGGATCGAAGTTCCAGATTTTAAGACATTTTCCATATATGGTCACGTCTGGATGATCGTGATCCGGGTTGCCTAACTAGAAATCCACTCAGTTATTGGTGGAGGAGGTGTGGCTTTCGTGAAGGAAACTTCCGGCGAAAGGCGTGCTTCGAACTCGAAAGTAGCACATGAAAAAACGGACATTTGGCCGCTCAATCATGCTCTTTAGAAATAATTGAACTTTTTTCAGTTTTTCACACGCGGTGAATCTTAGGTTCTCCCCCCCCCCCCCCCCCCCCCCCCACCTTTCCCAAGAAGGGAAACTGATCACCTGCATCCAGGGCTGTCCGATGGTTTTTCAAGAAAAATAAAAATAAAAAGCTTCTTTATTAAATGAGAGTCGTCTGATATGGAATTGGACGGCTCTCAAGGCCGGATCCCTCTGATCGAGTGCCCACCAGATCTGGGAATTTGGATCCTCCGAGAACAACCTTTAATGAAACTAAAGCATCTCAGCATGACGTTCCTATGTCCGATGTGGGATTACCCTATTTCCGAAGCCATGCTTGCGGAATAGATTTTTATTTGCGATGCCATGCACGTTCCTCCCCGCCAAAATAAAAAAGGATAAAAAAAGGCAAGACGAGTCACGTTTATGATTAACAACACACTGGAGCTAGATAGGGATTAACGTAGATGAACAGCCGACGTGCACGGTCACCTTTGCACATGACAATGCGAGCCAAATGGGAAATTTGGAGAGAGAGAGAGAGAAGAACACCAGCCTTCTCTTCAAGTTAGACAATTTTCCTCAGACTCAGGCTTCATTCGTTTCATAGAAAATAATTTTCAATTTTTCGGATTTTCGAATTTGTTTTACAGAAAACAAAATAGTCAAGGAAAATATTTTACACCAATGAAAAAACACCTTTAAAAGTGGGGAAAATATTTTCTACTTTCTAAAAGCGGATAACACTTTCCATATTCTTTCTTCATCTTTATACCGATTTTAATATTCCTCCAGGACTCTCAAAGGGAAATAATGATTGTTTTTCTCTTATAAAGAACTATTGTCAACAATTGCACTATTTCAATAGGGCATCACGGTTAATTTTTATATATATTTTTTCACACATTCACATGCAGATATAGATATTTGCAAGAATAGAAAACATTGACACATATAAATTGGTAAATTGGCCTACATACTATCGTCTTTTCTACATTAGATAAGGAGAAACGTCACTATATATTTTTTTACAAACAAACACCTAGCATACACCGATTCAAATTATTCACAAGTAACTTTAGCCTGACTTACTGATTACTCTTGATTAACTCTCTCAATTTCATGCTCCAGCTCGAGTTGACAATGCTTAACATGAGTAAGTTCAAGCTCAACTAAACTTGAGCTCAAGATCACTTAGCACTTAATCGTGACTAAGCTGAATTCACAAATTGCTTGATTATATGAATTTATGTTCTAGCTTTTGTTGGAAAATAAGTATTTGATGTGCTGTTCGAGTCAAGTTTTGTTGTTATTGTTCTCTAGTCGGCATCGTTTATGGTTGAGACTAGGACGGTATTTGATTGTCTTCTAGCCCTTAACTTTCGTTCTTGATTAATGAAAACATCCTTGGCAAATGCTTTCGCTAAATTGCTGCACGTTCCTCACCTTGATGTTGATCTCCCTTCTCTTTGCATAACTTATCAATATGTCCGAGCTTATGATATTTTCTGCATCTTACATCCGCCCTTTTGAACACATAAAGTGTGGATGATTTCGTTTTCCATAGTGTTGACATGAGGAATACCTACCTCAATTATTCTTGGAGTTGCCTGCACTATTCTCTCCTGTAGCAACTTTTGAACCACTACTATCATTTTGTTTCTTCCCTTTCCACTTCTTGCCTTTCCCTCTTACGGTATGTTGTTCTTTGGCCCATGAAGCTCCTATTATACTTCCTTCTAGCCTCATCTATAATTCATTAATCTCGTCTGCTCTTGTGCTTGCAAAGCACTAAGCTATTTTGCCAACTTGATTTGAGACAAATCCATGGCATTCTCCAAAGAGGCAATGGTTACCTCAAACCTTTCGGGTAAAGAGACAAGAATCTTCTGCACTAGCCTATTAGCAGAAAAGTTAGTGCCTAGAACTCTTGCTCAATTTGTAATGCTTATCAACTTATTAGAAATACTCCTTGATTGTCTCAAATTCTTTCATTTGCAATCTCTCAAATTTTGTGATCATATGTAGCCCCTTCATATTTCTGACCCTCTCATCTCCTAGATACTCAGTTTTGAGGAAGTCCTATTGAAGTATTCGAATATATTATTTTGAAGATAACAAAACTTGACCAACGTCTGAGGGAGTTAGACTTAGAAGTTTGTTAGTCTGAGATAGTTAGACTCTGTCAAGGTCTAGGGAAGTCAGATCCAGGTTCTTATTAAGTCTGATTGCTATTAGACTCTGTTGATCTTATCTTTTCCCACGAAGATTTGAAGCAGAAAGTATGTGTGAGATAATAATCTAATCACAGTTGATATATGTGGATTTTTGATAGCTTATTGATTGATTGGATTTGATTATTATACTTTTGGAAACAATCAATCTAGAAGAATATAAGGAAACTGAAGATCCTGATTAAATAGGCAATCGTGATTAACATATTCTCGTATGTTCTATCTATGGCTTGAGATCTCCTGATTGATTTTATCCAATGGGTTGATTGGAAGAATTCCTTTGGAAAGTGCCAACGGTCATGAAGGTATGACGGAGTATTTAAGGGAAATATTTTGAGTCATGTTGTAGAACGTGTAAGAGAACATTTCCTAAAGTCTGAATCTGTTAAAGTTGTAATTGTATTCAAAAGAGTGTGACACATGAGCATTGTGAGTGTGAAGCTGAAAAGCGTTGATCTTGATATTGTAATTTTTTTGATTCATAGTGAACTCCACTTAATAGGCTGTTACCATGGGAGAGTGGACGTAGGCTCGATCTAAACCAAACCACTATACATCTTGTGTTCAATCTTCTCTCTACTCTCTGATCTTTGTTTAAATAGGATTCAAGTACTGAAAGATTGATTCTAGTTTAATTCCGCATATATCTTTCTAATATATCGTTTGCACTTGCATTTGCAATTGGTATCAGAGCCAGGTTGCTTGTTTTCTTGAAGTGTTTTACCTTTGAGCATAACGATCTATGGCTAGTGCAACTGCTACAGGTGTTTTGGAAGGACAAAGTTACACTAGACATCCTTACTTTGATGGAAAAGACTATAATGTTTGGAAGAACAAAATGAAGGCCTTCTTAAGATCGAAAGATCCTTTAGAATCGGAAGTGGTTGAACAAGGCATAACTCCAAGAACATCTAGTGTGATGCCACATGCTGAAATTACCAAGAGACAACACATTGATGCTAGGGCTATTCACTCTTTTTATTGTACTTTATCTATTACTGAATATAATTGTATATCTTCGTATGAAACAGCGAAAGAGATTTGGGACAGACTCAACGTCACTTATGAAGGAACTGATCAAGTCAAAGAAACCAGAACCAATATCCTGCTTGGGCAGTATGAGTCATTCAAGATGAAACATGGTGAATCAATTATTGACATGTTCAGTAGATTCACAGAGATTGTAAATGGACTTGCCTATCAAGGTCAACCAATTTTTTAGCCAATGAAGGTCAATAAGCTATTGCGAGGACTATCACAAGAATGGAATTACATTAAGACCTCCATCAGAGAAACTTTGAGAATTCAGCCTCTATCTGTTGATGAACTCGTTGGAACACTTTAATCTTATGAAGTGGAAAGATGCAATGAAGATGACGACTCAAAACGTATGAAGTCAATTGCTCTAAAATCTAATATTGTATCTGATGATACAGGGGATTATGACTATCTTGATGACAAAGCCATAGCTTTATTCATCAAGAAATTCAAAAAGTTCAACAGAAATGACAGAAAATCAAATTGGAAGAGTTCAAACTCTCAGAACTACCAGAAGAAACAAGCTAATGATAAGAATATTTATAGTGATATAACTTGCTATAATTATCAGAAGAAAGGACGTATCAAACATGACTGTCCTCTGCTCAGAGAAAAGAATGGTAGATATGAAAAGAACAATAAGGCACTGAAAGTAAAAGCTTGGAGTGACACTGAATGCGAAAGTAGTGATGATGAGTATGCAAACATGAGTTTAATGGTACATTTAGACTCAGACTCTAATGATAGTTCATATTCATATTCGGATGAAGATAAGGAACATAATAATCAGGTCAGCAATTTTAAAATTCCTGTTAGAATTACTAGATATATAGATGATTTATGTTCCAAGCTGGAGATTTCCTTGAAAGAAAAATTTGATAGTTTAAACAATGATTTTTCTGATTTCAAAAGAAAAATCGTTTTCGCTTAAAAAAGAAAATCTTTGTTAAAAAGCTGATATTTCTAGTATTTCAAAGAAATTTTCTCTTGGTTTAGAAAAACTAGAGAAAATTCTTTCAGTTTAAAGACCCTATTTTAAAAAGGAAAGTTTGGGTATGACTCCCGAGACTGTTTTTTTGATTGGTTTCTCAAAAGTCAAGAAGAGGCTAAAAAAGATTCATTCTAAAATGGTTTATGAAAATCATTTTCCAAAAATATTTGTAAAACTTGTTGGGAGAGAAGCTCTTAAGTGCTCTATTTGCAATAGCTCATAACATCTAGAAAGAAAATTTTCTAAAAGCTTGGAAGCTTGTGAATAAACGATGGAATAAATTTCTATTTTGTACTAGCATAAAAGGACTCAAGTGGATCTGGGTACCAAAAAGGAAATAAGCTCTCTTTTTTGCAGGTTATTAACAAAACAAAGTGATATTTTGACAGTGGATGTTCGAAACACATGACTGGAGATTCAAGTTATTTTGGTAGTTTGAAAAGTTCGGATGGTGGAATAGTATCCTTTGGTGGAAGTAGCAAAGGGAAAATTGTTGGCTTTGGAATAGTAAAGATTGAGAATCTTTACATCAACAATATTTCCTTAGTTAAAGGATTGAAATACAACTTGCTTAGTATCAGTCAACTTTGTGATTCTGGTTACAAAATTCACTTTCAGGAGGGAATATGTTGTGGAACAAGCAAAGATGGTTCTCAGACTTTTACTGGATGTTGACATGATAATGTCTATTTTCTTGATGTTGATAATTAACAGTGTCATTATTTTGTTCAAGAAGAAGCAACTCTTTGGCACTTAAGGCTTGGTCATGCCAACATAAAACAGATTGTCAAAATTTCTTCAAAACAGCTTGTCCGAGGTCTCCTTAAGTTGTCGTTTCAGAAGACAGATGACTGTACTCCTTGCGTTCTTGGTAAACAAATCACGAGTTCTTTCAAGCATATAAATTAGGTTTCCACTACTTGTGTTCTACAGCTTCTTCATATGGATCTTTTCAGGCCAAATCGTACTATGAGCATTGGTGACAAGAAATACTGCTTAATGATTGTTGATGACATCTCTCGCTTTACTTGGGTCATTTTCCTGGCAAACAAATATGATACTTTCTCATGCTTCTCAAAGTTTGACAAGAAAGTTCAGAATGAGAAATGTTACATTATATATAGTATACATTCAGATCATGGAGGAGAGTTTGAGAATCAAGAGTTTGCGAATTTTTGTGATAATTTTGAGATTCAACATGTGTTTTTAGCTCCATATACCTCACATCAAAATAGAGTGGTTGAGAGAAGAATAGATCATTATAGGAAATGGCCAAAACATCACTGATAGCAGTTTCAACTGCCTGTTATATTATTAACATGGTGTTTCTTCAACCTATATTAAAAAAGACTCCTTATGAGATTTTTAAAGATAAGAAACCGATAGTTTCTTATTTTTGTGTTTGGCTACAAATGTTTTATTCTCAAGAGTTCACATGATCAAGTTAGGAAGTTTGATGAATGAATTTTTCTGGGATATTCTTCAACAAGAAAAGCTTACAGAGTCTACAACAAAAGAACACTAACAGTGAAAGAATCTATGCAAGTCAAGTTTCAAGAGACTGAAAAAAGTGCGACAAATCTAAACAGGGATCCATATTTGTTCTCAAATTCTACTCAATCTGAAAGGCCAACATGAATCCAGACTTTAGTTGAGCAGGCTCAACCAGGGGAGAACTCTGTCATTAGTATTCAAAGAAATTGGAAGCATAAATCCAGTCATCTATTGTTTAATATTATAGGAAGTCTTGAAGTTGCAGACTAGATATAAAGTTCGAGTTCCAGCTATTCCAGATGAACAAGAAGAATCAAGTGCAATAACTCTTCTGTCTAAATTTGAGCCTAAAAAAGTAAATGAAGCTTTAACAGATGATAACTAGATAGAAGCAATGTAAGATGAGTTGCGACAGTTTACTATTAGCGATGTCTAGGAATTGATTACAAAATCCAAAGGAAAGTCTATTATTGGAGCAAAGTGGGTTTTCATAAATAAGCTGGACGAAAAAGGATTAATTGTCATGAACAAAGCACGGCCCGTAGCTAAGGGTTATACACAAAAAGAAGGGATTGATTTCGATGAGACTTACGCTCCTATTGCAAGGTTAGAGGCTATTAGATTATTAATTTCTTTTGCATGCTTTCATGATTTTATGTTATATGAAATGGATGTGAAGAGTGCCTTGATGGATTTATCAAAGAAGGAGTCTATGTAGAGCAACCACTTGGTTTTGAAGATCTTAAGAATCCATATCATGTCTACAAGTTGAAGAAGGCATTGTATGGTCTTAAGCAAGCACCACATGCCTGGTATGAAAGGTTAAGTACATTCTTGATACAAAAGCGATTTTGAGAAAGGTAAAGTAGATACCACTTTGTTTATCAAGAAGGTTGGTAAGGATTTCTTGCTAGTTCAAATTTATGTTGATGATATTATTTTTGGCTCTCCAAATGACAATCTTTGTAAGAATTTTGCCAAAGACATGCGAAATAAGTTTGAAATGAGCATGATGGGCGAACTTACATTCTTCCTTAGGTTACAAGTGAGGCAATATCAAGATGACACTTTTATTCATCAAGAAAAGTATGCGAAGGATCTCGTTAAAAAGTTTGGAATGGAGAATTGTAAGAAAGTTGAGACTCAACCACTCCTCTTACTACAGGACGCTTACCTAGCCAACATTTAGATCCGGCTCTACCCAACTTTTTCTGGTTCACCTCAACATTCCCCACTTGGCTGTTGGGCTTGCTTCTATTGGACCTGGAGTTGGTCAAGGTACTGCTGCGGGCCAAGCTGTCGAAGGTATTGCAAGACTGCTTCTCCACGCCCAACGAGATGCGCCAACCTCGGGATGCTTTACTCCTAACCCCACAAACTAGGTTCCGAGACGGAGCTTGGCGGTGTAGCGAAAGGAAAGCGATCGGCAACTACTTCCAAACTTGAAAAGGATACAAATAAAAAATCAGTTGATCAGAAGCTTTATAGAAGTATGATTGGATCTTTATTATATCTTACAGCTTCCAGACCTGATATCCTATTTAGTGTTTACATGTGTGTGAGGTTTCAGTCTAATCCTAGGGAATCACATCTAACTACTGTTAAACGTATTATCAAGTATATCTCAACAATCACGAAATTTGGTCTTTGGTATCCGAAGGAAAGCAACTTCACACTTGTCGATTACTCTGATTCTAACATGGCAAGTTGTTGAGTTAACATAAAAATCACTATTGGAAACTGTTAGCTTTTTGGAAATATGTTAGTATCTTGGTTATCAAGGAAGTAGCATAAAGTTGCAATGTCAACATCGAAATCTGAATATGTAGCTCTTGGGAGTTGCTGCTCACAAATTTTGTGGATGCGTTAACAGTTACAAGACTTTGGAATTAGAAAATATTGTGTTGAGATCCGCTGTGATAGCACAAGCACTATGGATCTAACCAAGAACCCAATTCTTCATTCTAAGGCCAAGCATATTGAAATTCGACACTACTTCATTAGAGATCATGTTCAAAAGAAGGACGTGATGATTACTTTTGTTGATTCACAAAATCAACTTGCTGATATTTTTACTAAAACTCTCGAAAAACGTTCGTTTGGGTTCATTAGACGCAAGTTGAACATTCTCTCTTCTTAGACTCAAACTTACTGTAGTTTTTGATCTTACTAAGTCTCAGACTCATCGTACTTCAGATTTTACTTAGTCTCAGACTAAATACGGTTCAGACTCTATAAAGTCTTAGACTTTATTATCTTATGTTTTGTATCTTTAGACTTTGTCTTTCCCGCCATTAAGATTAAGATATTTCTGGTAAGTTATCGAAAATGTACGATTTCTGAACCGATGCTATTATTACTTGTTAGAAATATGCATGATTATTTCTTTCCTTTTCAATGCGTCAATTGCTGGTTGGTTGATTGAATGTTTAATTTTAGCAATTTTCAAAATTCCCAATTTTATCTCCCTACGGTTTTCTTTTTAATGAGTCACGTCTCTTTAGAAAACCCTAGAATCGTTCTTCTTTTCTTCTTCAAGTTTTTATCATTCTTTTCCAAGGAGGCAGAAAATTCTCTCAAGATTGTACAATGTCTGCTCCATGAAAGTTATCTCATCTGGCCAATAAGAACTTTGGTGCAAGCTCTGGACAAACACACTCTGATCTCACTAAGAATGAAGGTTTGCATATTGTTTCTTTCCCCGTTCCAATGGAGGCTACTTAGGGAACCGGACAACGCTCCTTAGTCGAACAAGTAAGTGACGTTTCTTCGCTCAAACAACGTAACCCACAGTTTATTTATAAGTTTTATCAAACTTTGAAGGAAGGTGGTAGTGTTATGACTACTATTAATGAATTTCTCCAATATAGAGTGGGTTCTTCAATGAGAAATTATTTCTGAAAGAAATAGAGAGACTTTCGATTACTTCACCTAACACGGCTAACGGCGCGAGAAAAAACTTTTCACTTGACCCACGATTTAGTGCTTATTATCTTCATGAATCGAGGAACGAGGATAAGAAAATATTTTTGCAGTTTAAGCTGACTCAAGGTTTTGATGTTGGTCAATCAGGGATAAATGATCCACTATTTTGATCGAAAGTGCATTAGAAATTTTACAAGGTTTTGTTGAAACGGAGAGTGATGAATCCTCGGTCTGTTGATTTTGCCTACCTTTCATCTATCAATATCAACCTTGGGGTCCACTTTATTCTCCTTGGCTTGGAAAAATTTTGTTTCACCACTGTACCAGGTTATGCGGAGTTGACTGCCTACTTTTACTCTAATGTGTCATTTCCTGATCGTCATACTCTTAAGTTTTCGGTTGCAGACAAGGAATATACCATCAATGTTGATGATATTGCTGATATTATTGGAGTTAATCGTACTGGCTTTCTTTCTATAATTGTGTTTGATAGGGAAGCAACTGTAGCATTGGCAAAACACCAGTCTTCTGATGGTATTCTCACCTACTCTCGTATGACAACCTTTAACATCATCTTGCATAAGGTTGTCATCAGTTGTTTGAAGCCTAAGGCCTCATCCAAAATTGATGTGTCAAAATCTAAGGCTAGACTTATGTATGGAATCACTCGATCTACTATGATCTCTTTGTCCTATGTGATTCTATATCAGATGTATAGGGTGATGCAAAAAGACAAAGGTCAGTTGCTACCTTTTTTGATTACTCAAATTTTTCATCATCTGAACATTCCTATCCCCTGGTTCCCTTTGTGAGAGATTGCTGATGTCTCTGGTTATTGGAAAGAAAATGATTGCTAAAATGAGGCTGAAAGATTTTGACTCCTAAGATGAGTCCATCTAAGTTTGTGTCTTCCAGTGTGAAGTGAAAGGGAAAGGAACCTATGATTGATTCTTCAAAGGAACCTATGATTGATTCTTCAGAGGAACATGTTCAGATGGCCACAAAGAAGAAACGATATTTTGTTGTTCAGGAAGAAAAGGAAGATGATGGGGACGATGATGAGGATGCTTATGATAAGATGGATTCTGAGAAGGATGTTGATTCTGAGGGGGACGAAGTGCACATTCCTCTTATGGAAAATGTTGATGTACCAGTGACTGAAGTTGAATTTGTGTTTCCCTCAACTAAGATCGTCGAATCTCCTAGGAAAGAACAGAGTGTTCCTAGGTCTCCATGTTTAGAGAAAGGGGGAATCGGATTAGAGAAAGGGGAAACAAGGGAACACGGTGGTCCATCCAGTCTTACAGTGCCTATAGCTACTGCTTCTGCTCCAGTAGATCATTCTGAAGAGATTATTGTTTTACTTTCTGTACTTCACGTTCAATATTCTTCTTTGGAACTTACTATTGAGCAAATTAAGCAGTCATTCAATCAATGTCTGGACTATATGCCTACCATTGGAGTTGTTACTCAACTAAAGCAAGATATTGCTCGTGTGGAGCAGATTGTACGATCTATGGACAATTTTCAACTCCTTTAAGTTCCCCATGTTGATTAGTTATTCTTTTTATTGATGACAAAAAGGGAGAGATTATGGCAGATTTGGAGAGAGGTTTTTGAGTTTTTGATAACGAGATTGTTTGTTGATCTTTTGTTTGGTTGTTGTTTGGTTGGTATTAACCTTTTTGACTTGTGGTGTGATTATCTATGAGATTAGCTTTTATATACCCCTTACTTCTTTGATATACTACTTTGAATGTTAACTCTTTTTTTGATGCAGATTCTAGTAAATAATTTTTCTACTAACGATTTGTATTGCAGAATATATCTTAAATCTGCAGGATGGTTTTGTTATCATAAAAATGAGGGAGATTGTTGAAGTATTCCAAT
Organism: Melaleuca quinquenervia; assembly: GCA_030064385.1. Taxonomy (NCBI): domain Eukaryota; kingdom Viridiplantae; phylum Streptophyta; class Magnoliopsida; order Myrtales; family Myrtaceae; genus Melaleuca; species Melaleuca quinquenervia. Next base: position 16,254,691 of record CM057718.1, read on the forward strand.
ATATTATTTTGAAGATGACAAAACTTGGCCAAAGTTTTAGGGAGTTAGACTTAGAAGTTTGTTAGTCTGAGATGGTTAGACTCTGTCAAAAGTCTGGGGAAATCAAACCTAGGTTCTTATTAAGTCTAATTGCTATCAAACTCTGTTGATCTTATCTTTTCCCATGAAAATCTGAAGAAGAAAGTATGAGTGAGATAATAATTTCATCACAATTGATATATGTGGATCTTTGACAATTTATTGATTGATTGGATTTGATTATTATATTTTTGGAAACAATCAATCTAGAAAAATATTTGGAACAAGTGTTCATTTAAGAAAACTGAAAATCCTAATTGAATGGGCGACCATGATTAATAGATTCTTTGTATATTCTATCTATGGCTTGAGATCTCCTAATTGATTTTGTCCAATGGATTGATTGGAAGAATTCCTTTGGAAAGTGCCAACAGTCATGAAGGCATGAACGAGTATTTAAGGGAGATATTTTGAGTTGTATTGTAGAACATGTAAGAGAGCATTTCCTAAAGTCTGAATCTGTTAGAGTTTTAATTGTACTCAAAAGAGTGTGACACACGAGTATTGTGAGTGTGAAGCTAAAAAGTATAATTTGAGATTGTAATTTTTTTGATTCATAGTGAACTCTAGTCAATAGACTATCACCACGGGAGAGTGAATGTATGCTTGATCTAAGCCGAACCACTATACATCTTGTGTTTAATATTCTCTCTACTCTACTCTATGTTCTTTGTTTAAATAGGATTCAAGTACTGAAAGATTGATTCTAGTTTAATTCCGCATATATCTTTCTAGTATATCGTATGCACTTGCATTTTCAAGTCTCAGATATTTTTGGCTTATTCATAAACCATAATTCTGTTGAAAATGGTTGAATTTGCTTTCCTTGTTGTCATCTCCTTGTGATATCTGATTGATGGTTGAATTTTCATGAAATGAAGCAATTTCATAATCTTGTTCCATAGCTTCCCAAAATCACAACCCTCTAAATAGGCTCACATTTTCACTGTCTAGACTTGATAATTTTCTCCATCAAACACTGGTTGAGCCAATGCTGAAAAACTACCCGATCCTGCCTCCATCTTGCCTTTAGCTTCTATTGATGCAAGACACAATTCTCAATCACTCTCACAAGTCACTCATAGCCCCTTAAGATCAAGTAGGCTCTGATACCAATGTTATTTCTAAAAGAACAAAAGAAGAATTGACAGCAAAAAAGCTAGGATGGGAACTTATCTCTCTTTATTCAGATGACTGAAATTTTTGCTCTAATAAAAACCTAAAAAACTTCACCATAAACATATATTGCCCACTAACGACTTGCTTGGTCCACAAAACCAGCAACAAACTAACAAGATACCCAACAAACTTGCAACTAAACAGTCCTATAAAATAGGACTAACCAAGTAAAAGCAACAACTAATTAGTTCCTGGAAAATAGGACATCAGCAAACTGACTTAACAAGAAATAGATAGTGCAGCCTTGATACATCAACAAACACTCATAGAAAAGTCGATTCATGATCTCACTTATTTGGATTTTCCGTGCAGGCTCTATAGGCGATTTTGTGCTTCAATGTCTTCCTCAACTCCAACAGATCCCTCTCTCGACCCCGTTCGTGTCAGTTCAATATTTCGGGACTCCTCCGGTGAGTTTGGCTCCTTTCTTTGGTTTTTTCTATTATCAATCAACTCTGAAACCCAGGTAATGATCTGCTTTTCTTCCTCTTCGTCCATTCCATTCTCCTTCAACCGTTTCTTAATTATATCGAGATCATCAAGACACTTTTCTATATGTTCGTCCAATAGGTACTCCTCCAAATGCATCTTAATCGTACGTATTTTGTTCTGTTTGTCCTGTCTGGCCCGTTGCTTCTCCTTCAAATGCATCTGAATTTCATCGAGACAGAAAAATGGAATTTGGAATTTCAGTCCATTGTTTAAACTCAGATAGAGAAAAAAAAAACAGGAAAAGGAAGAAGAAAAAACAAACAAATTTCGAGTGTATAATAGGTCGTAAGTTCAACTCACCTGTGATTTCATAATTGCGTATAGAGGTATTGTTCTGTAGGTGCAGAAAAGCTGGACGTACACTCTGAAAGCGCGACAAGCCACATAAGTGAAGTTGATGGAAGGCTATTAATCATATACAACACGCAGATGACAGAACAATGATGTAATGGACATGAGCAATAGGTCTTACCCGATTACTATTCTTGGGACAACAAAACCAACCTTTCCCATAATGCAGGAGTGAAAACCATATTGGAACTGCATAGAGATACAGGAAAGCATTAGTTGGAATGTTCACCAGATACTTAAATTGTTAAGATAATGATCATTTGAGTCAATTTATGCTTACTAATATAAAGAAGAAGAAAGTGAGCTGCAAGGAGTTCTCGAATAGCACGATGTGAATCAGGTTGCCCAGAAGAGGAGGCCTACCGAACCAGAAATCGTTGTTTAAAATTTCAACAACCATCTCCTTTGCACCATTTTCGCTAGACTCCATTTCATTTTGCATATGCTTTTCGGCCACCGCTTTTGCTAGTCGGCTTATCATAAACTCCAATTTGACTTGCACAGTGAGCAAAAGCTGCGCAGAATTAGCGAAAATGCCAAATCACATATAAAAATACTCGTCTTTTTCTGTTTCATCAGCATTCATTTGGAATTTGCAAGGCATGGCAACTCAAAAAGAGATTTTTCATCACTACTTACAATCAACGGAATGAAAGATATCCAAAAGAGCGCATGCCATCCTGCAAGAATTGTACCCAGAAATGGATTGAAACAATGATGTCTTTATTCTCGAAGGCAAATAGAGTAAGACACAATCGAGCTCCATTCATGATTAGCAGTGATTGATATCAGAAAGTTGAATGTTGCATTCTGAAAAACGTCACGTCTTTTTTCTGCTAACGCCTGATAAAAGTAGCTTGACACGGGTATTTCTTGTTTCGAACAGGAAGACTCACTGTTCATTTTGTCAGAATTCCAACAAAAAAATTTATATCGATAGATAGACGAAGATAGTATATAATATAAAGAACCTCTAAACTTCATTGTCAAGTGATATGGCCCTCAAGTGCAACTCGAATTAGGAATGCCATATGTAATTTTAACCAATGGGGTGAACCCATGCATAATAAATAAACTGGAGTCTAACTTAACTATGACGGCGTATTAAAATATTCAATATAAAAGATTAAGCTTATAGGTGAAAGAGGACCATTCACATATAAATTGCGGATAAGACTTCTTGCCAAGTGATAGTATATACTTCAACACATAAGATTTATAATGCTATGGTATCAAGATCCAAAACAATTGTTTGAGTGTCACTAACAATGATTTGCCCACTCTTAATGGCGATTCGCCTCGTCATGCGATTCGTTTTTCCTTCTATTGCTCAATGACATGTTACGATGCGGATGAGGCTAAATCTAGGCGCAGTAAGCAACCATCATTTTAGCTCATTTTAGTAACAGAATGTTCTTGTACCGAAGTCAACCAATAATCGAGGAATATCGCGTGATCCTGGTATTCTATTCTTTACTAGTACTTCCCCTAAGTTGATTTAACAAATACTTATTGCTCCGTTATAGTCACTTTTATGGAACAATGCGGAAGCTAAATGGATCGTGCAATTTATGTCTGTTGTGACATGAAAAAATTACCAAACAAATAAACCATAAATGATCAGAACTCCATGTGATTCCGAGTGTTGGTGTTGGGATCACTTCACCAAGAGAGAGAGAGTTTAAAATCCCTCAACCGCTCAAAGCAAGAACCTTCAGTGTCATCTCACAATCTCTCATGTAGAGTTCACTCAAAAAGCTTAGAGAAAGGAACCCTGAAACTACTCTTGTTTGCCTTAGTGTGTAATAATTTTACTAACTCAATTTCGGAGTAGAACTCCTATGCTAAGAGTATTAAAATAATTTTTTACTTGTTCGGATGCCAAACCACAAGTCTTATACAGATTTAAAATTTCTAACGGTCAAAAACTTTGTAATTACTGCTAATGTTGCAGCGCAGAGTCATAACGTATTGGTGTGCATAAGTCACTCACCAGCTACATTCACGAGCAAAAATGTCACTGCGAATAACCACAAGTACCAGCTGCCACATTGATAAAAATGCAAATCAGTATGTCCGAAGAAGAGCTAAACGTACTCTGATATCTATAAGTATCATTTCCATGAAAAAGTCAGATTTTATTGCTTTCATGAATTTAGTAATGGTAGAGGAAGATTGGTTGATCCAGTAACATTATCCTGGTTCTGATATTTGTTATTTCCGGCCAAAAATGTTTTGCCGACAACATCCTGTGTCATGCAGATTTTGGCGAGGAAAACTTGCAACTCATTATTTCATCCTAGCAGAATAAAATACTTATTTCTTGTGCACAAGGAAAGTTTTCTTCTCTCTTATTTCATTCTTTTCTGTTCCATTTGTTGCTTCACCAAGCGTAACTTTCATCGAGAAGGGGTGTCAATTAACCTGATTCCAATCATTTTCATAAATTCCTTTCGCAAAGTCCTGATTATGTACTTCCGAAAATCATTCCCTGGATCTTTCGGATCACATGCCTGTGACATGGCAAAAATGACAGCTAGTTTAACCATTTCAAGGTAGAATACAATACCACGAGGACCAAGTTTAAATTTCAGAATATGAATGTAATTCTTGGGCACAATACCTCGATGAAGTTCACACGAAGAGCAACGTACTCGATCAGGGTCATAGAAGTAAACGCTTGCTGCATACCTAACATCTGTAGAAGAGGAAAATACAAGACAATGTTAGGTCTGTGGCCGAAGAACTCTTCCTTCCAGGTAATCATAAGTATATTCCACATCAATATATATATATATATATGTGTGTGTGTGTGTGTGCGTGTGTATGCGCGCGCGCGTGGGTGTGTGTGTGTCGCGCGCGCATTTTAAGTTTCTAAATACCCAAAACACAATATATTTAAGCGTACTGTGTTCGTTGACAAAGATGTAAAGTTAAAAAAATTCGTAGCTAAAGTTGAAGTTCAGGATGATCCATATCACAGTTGAGGTCGTAATAGTATACTCAATCTTGCGAGAGCTTACAAAGTTTTCCTCGTTTTGCAGTAACGGGTAGCTCCAATAGACTCAATGACTTACCATAGATCCGACGAAGCCAGGTGGCTTTTCATAAAACTTCACCGTATTCATGAGTACTGCGGACCCATACAGAAAAAAAAAAAAAACCTCAATTAGATTAGAAAGATTTTTGGAGACTGTACAAGAATTTTGAGTATTTGAGTTCACTCATCCTCTCCTTCCTTTTATGACATTGCTTGAGGTTCAGGAGGATGAATTCAACGGCATTACCTTTGTTTTGCAGACAATCATCCTTTCCGAGTAGCGCATCATATATCCCCAAATTCCTCCACTGATTTATCTAACAGTATGGAAGGACGATAATAAAGTTACAAGAATGATCTAAGAGATACCTGTCGGATTTTAGGGATTTTCCTAATTTGGACGGTTTTGCTTCACTTCTAACATTTTGTAAATATTGGAGAGCTTGCAAAGGAAAATACGCAAAAAGATGAACCTTTTGAAATGTCAAACAATGTGCGCGTGTTACATGTAAATTTTCCCTTGTTATTTCAAAACTTAAACAATTTTTTTTTTTTGAGAATATTGAAGGGAAAGTCGTAAGCAGAAGTAACAGAAAAGTAGGTTGCAGTAACGAGGGGATAATGGCACACCATAGTTAGTACTTTGAGCAGACAGAGGACCACGTGAAAGGTGGCTAGCACAAATATGAAAATGTGCAGGTGATGGATTGCTTCAAGAGACAAAAATGCCACCTTCCCCTGAAAGTATAATAAATGATATGGCCAACTGTTAATCGGTCATAAAATACGATCCAATTATTGAACATCTTATTACAATTTATTATATTATTTTGTATATCAATCTTTTATACCTGCCTTTGTGTTTTTAGGATTTCTTGAGTTATAAAAGGAGAAGAGGAAGCGGCTTTGGTAAAGTGACCTTTTGACTGCAGTAGTCAGTGTTATCAGAAGCCATGGCAAAGAGGCGGCGTCCTCGTGTTCCATTGGAAGCAAAGGAACTGGCAGTGGAATTGGCGATGGTAGAAGAAATGTCAGGCTTCTTGCAAGGAAGCCAGGCGTTAGCGAGTTGCTGAGATATGCAAATCTTCCCCAGGCTAGTTTGGAACACCGCTAAGAGCAGGGATATGAAACCCAATAGCATCAACTCTGCCATCATCGTCGTAACCCGAACAATCAAAAGAAGAAAAAAGAAAGAAAGAGAATTCATGTGCATGTGCAATAGTATTGTGACATGGTCAAGAGAGAGAGAAAGAGAGATTGCTCACCATCTTTAATCTTTCGTGAGGCGCTGATGAGCGGCCACCAACTGTGCTGCTTCTTCAAATGCTGCATTCGACAAGGAAACTCGAGTTAAAGAATTTCTGGCATCACAATTGGCACGCATGAGTTAGACTTTAGGACTGGTCCATACTCAAGGACCTCAGGAAGCAAGAGTAATCACCTGGCCAGCGCAATGAAAGAGTTTATCAAGAGTGAAAGAAATAAACACTATGCTCAAGCACACAAGAGCCACCGCCCACGTCGGTGTGAACTCTAACGATGTCTCGTCTCCTCCTGCAACCGCCATTCTCTCTCTCTCTCTCTCTCTCTCTCTCTCTCTGTGTATTTGCGTGTTGTTGATGCTTTTCCTTTGATTTCACATACGGTATGTTTTCGAGCGCACACATATATAGAACGGTGCACCCACGAAAATGTTCACATGATGTTCGCACACGCGTCAACGATTTCCCTTTTGTTTTATTAGACAAAACCCAAGCGAACCAACGAGAAGAATCACTCGTTCTTCTGATGTCTCCAGGAAACTCTAACCATCAGAAAAACTCATCTAGTGGACTGAGTTTTGTCTTGGTAAACGCCAGCAGGAGTTTCGGTAGGTAGCTAACTACCCTCTCTGGCTTATATGGCAGAGAAGTACCTCAATCTGACTCCAGTTATATCACCTAACAAGATAAAACATAATTTTGTTAAATTTAGCGATCAATATAATAGTTATTGTAATTTACATATATATATATATATATATATTAGTTATTGTTCTTACTCCAATTTTTGATTGTTTTTAACAAAAAAAAATTGTAGTGTTATTCGTGTTAAGAACAAAGCCTCTGCTTCAACAGTTCAATGTACTAAGGCTATGGGCTGTATTCAAGGAAATGACGAAGCTAATGAGAGCTCAGAAGAATTCAAGCCTGAAGATAAAAGAAGTCAACAATATTGTAAAGTCAATAGTAAAGTGTTCTGTGGAGACTAAAATGACGATATTGTCCTTGTTAGTTTTCTGTTCAAGAAAATCTAACAGGATTAGTTGTTCTGTTTTCATTTAGTTACATGAGCTCTAGAACTATAAGTGTGAAGAGATGAGCTTGTTGAAGTAACGAAGAGAGATATTCTCTCAATTGTACTCTGTAAATCATCATTCATTGAATACAAAGTATCGAAGCATTATCCAGAAACTCATCTTCATCTTCTTCATCCGTCTTTTCTTATACACAATCACTTCTTCAGTTGTTCTTCGTATGTTCAAGCTGTGTTCAGCTCTATTGATTGTACAGATCTTCATATGGTATTCGCGGGTCTATTACTCTTTATCCTGTATCTTCTTAATCTAAACTCTTACATAATCATAGAGGTATGTAACAAAAGTTTTTGAAAGAGGGGGTACTTATCTGTCCTCTTAAGGAGCGAGAATATACAAAATAGCTATCGATGCCAGCGATGCTCTTGCCTCAATTTTTTTTCTCTTGCTCCGACCCAAAGATAGTATTAAAAACCTAGAGTTACTTAGAGATTATTTGGCATAGCTTCTGCAGTGTCGTTTTAGTTATAAAAAAAGGTGTTTAACAAAAATGAGATAGCTGCAACACCCGCATGGTGCAATAACCCCAACAACTTTTAAGAAATCTCACTCGAATTCAAGCCATTGTTCCTTCAAAACATACATTATCAAACACACATATTAAAGGACCCATCACAATATCTATACGACACAGACAGAACAAATGGACCGCTAACATGTTAGGTTTGTCGTGGGGAGTGTAGGATTCAGCCTTGTTTGATCCGTTATGTAATTTTAGTTGGGGAGTAACTTTTCAAGTAGTCCATTTGATTGTTTAATGTAAAAGCCCTACAAATGACACATTAATTGGTCAATTGACAATTAGTCGATGATTATTTGGGACAGTAAGAAACTTGGTAATGAAGTCTGTGCCACCTATTATAGGATTTGATATTTAGCTGTGATTGTACGAGGAGGAGAAAGTTGACCAAATGGATGATACGAAAACGTGAGGTAATTGATTGAAGCAGCTCAAGTTGAGCACTGTCGAGTTTCCCTCGATGGTCATGGTGATGATTGGTATCATCTTCAGTGGCCCACTTCGCATGGGCTGCCAACCTTCTCTGCATTTTCTTATTTAATCTTAACCTTTATGAACTTCCCATAATCACTAGGTACGACATCTCCAATCGATTTATGCCTTTCTGAATGTAATTTGGAGTTCTTTTTTCCGTTTCACATTAACGTATCTGCTTGAGACTTTTTGGTTTGGAGTCCACGGGCTCAGAACAAAAGTTCATCTAACTCTCGAGGAACGAGTCATTGGAAAGCAGTCATGGGACCCGAATGCCAAATTGGAAAAGCTTTCTAGAAGGCAATATTCTGACCAAATCAGAAGACTCCTTTAATTGATTAATTTTATGCCTCTGATTATATTAAAGGTCGAGTAGTTTCAGGTTCCTTATAGGTTCTAAAACTTGATACCTTTCACCTTTAAGACCTATCTGTCAAAATAGATTATTCATTTTTTGAAACTTGAAATTTATCCTTCATAACCAAAAACCTAAAATCTATCCTGTTACTAGTTACATGATGATCAATTCTAGGGTTTGACGAGTTCTATTTATAGTATTAATTAAATGATTATAGTAAATTATCATATCTAATAAATACCATTTATTATTATAATTTACTAATCAAAATAGTATCTAAACAAATGAAGAATATGAAATACTACTAAAGAAAAGCTCCAGTCATGCATATTACCATAAATGGAAGCTCAGACTAGTGGTTCTTAATTACTACATATCATCAGACATCGTGTAATACTAGAGGATTGCGCAAAAGTATTGATAAAGAAAACATAAAGATTTGTTATGGGTTTCATATTCCAAGTTCTAAATCTAGCAATCTCAATTTTACTAGTCGGGATAGATTCTTCAAATTTTGGAACCTCGAACCTATCATGCATGCTTTGATACCTAGAGCCAAACTAGCTCCTAACAGTCCTCCGATTGTTAGGTTCCTCATATTATTTTGGAATCAGTTCATCCCTAGTTATATCAAAATGGATCACTGTGGAATTTTCCTGTTAATTGTGCAAACTTGCGTACGTGTTGCATCTTCTTATTTTTGTTTATCTGCTATTGGTGGCTCGCTATTCCTGGCTAGCCAATGAGGTTTGTGGTAACTTTTTAATTAACAATTAACAGTATTCTTTCCTTGCTTAGAACTTTTTTTTTAACTAAGAAAAGGAATAATCAGCCAAATACGAGGCACCAGACAGTAACCGCACTGCTTACAAAGTAACTATGAACATGGCATTTTTTTGCGTGTCAATGACTCTATTTAATTTTCTGACAGAACTGGCCAACAATGTTATTGGGTCCATGATTTTCACGATGTCACATAAAAAGAGGATTGACAGAAGACCAGGATAAAAAGAAGTAGACATATACATGTTACATGAACCCTCCACCGGGCATGTTCATCATTTAAAATATATCCAACAAATAGAAAGTGTAATTTGGAGCTTTTTGCTCAAATGTCTTAAATGATGATTGGTGGGTTATTGATGACTTGGGAGTTCGTCAAATAGAGTTAGTTGGGGAACATTTTTAGGGATTGTCCACTTCATTGGTCAATGTTCACATGATGTTCACACAAGCGTCAACCATTTCCTTTTTGTTTTCTCAGACAAAATCCAAGCGAACCAACGAGAAAAATCACTCGTCCTTCTGATGTCTCCAGGAAACTCTAACTATCAGAAAAACTCATCTGGTGGAGTAAGTTTTGTCTTGGTAAACGCCAGCAGGAGTTTCGGTAGGTAGCTAAGTACCCTCTCTGGCATATATGGCAGAGTAGTACCTCAAGCTGACTCCAGTTATATCACCTAATAAGATAAAAACATAAATTTGTTAAATTTAGCGATCAATATAATAGTTATTGTTCTTACTCCAATTTTTTATTGTTTTAACAAAAAAAAGAAAAATTGTACCGTTATTCGTGGGTCTATTACTCTTTATCCTGTATCCTTTTTTTTTTTTAACTCTTACTTAAATATAAAGGTGTAATAAAAGTGTTTGAAAAAGGGCGTACTTATTTATCCTCTTAAGGAGAGAAATATACAAAATAGCTATCGATGCCAGCAATGCTCTTACCTCAATTTTTTCTTTTGCTCCAACATAAAGATAGGATTAAAAACTTATTGTCAACTGACCAATTGACCAAATAATATATCATTTGCCAATTGACCGCATAAACCATGACTTATTGTCATGGTCCCAAATAAACATTGACTTATTGTCAACTGGCCAATTGACCAATTAATATATCATTTGCAGGGTTTTCAAACTGGACAATCAAACAGACCAATTGACTAAATAATATATCATTTGCCAACTGACCAAATAAACCCCAAATAAACATTGACTTATTGTCAACTGACCAATTGACTAAATAATATATCATTTGCCAACTGACCAAATAAACCATGACTTATTGTCATGGTCCCAAATAAACATTGACTTATTGTCAACTGGCCAATTGACCAATTAATATATCATTTGCAGGGTTTTCAAACTGGACAATCAAACGGACCAATTGACTAATAATATATCATTTGCCATCTGACCAAATAAACCCCAAATAAACATTGACTTATTGTCAACTGACCAATTGACTAATTAATATATCATTTGCAGGGTTTTCAAATTGAACAATCAAACAGACTTAATAAATAATTACTCCCCAACTAAATTTACTTAACAAATCTGATGAGGCGGAATCCTGTGCTTTCCATGACAAACCTATCATGTTAGCACTCCGTTTGTTCTATCTGTGTCGTAACAATGTTGTGATGACTAACACCTGAATTGATTGTCGAAAAAAAAATTTATCACATGACAAATGCTACTTTTCTTGGATTTTGGAAAAGAAAATCTTTGATAATGTGGTCACTATAATCTAAATCAAATATCCATGCATGATTAGAAATGGAATTCATCAAGCAATAAGATTTACTTGAAAAACTCCCCATTTTGTCAGGAACATCAAATTTCTTCAAGGCCTTCATAAGTTGTTGATGTTGATCATGGGTAATAGACTAATTAATCTTGTGAGTGTTTTGACGAGTAACCTAATAGGCCGCTGACAATTCCTTCTCTCTTTTTGTCCTCTTTTTTCTCTAGGGGTGCCATGCAATTTCTAGCAAGTACATGTGGTGTGGACATTTGCAACCTGAACTAGAAGAGATACGTGAAATTCAACAAACAGGACAAATGCACATGTAAGTAGAGCCTTGTCGCGACCTACCTGAACTTTCCATGGTGAGGAGGATTGGTGCTAAGGTAGGTTTGAAAGGTATTCGCTCTCAAATCCTTAATTTCAAGCTCGAACTCTCCCAAGTTTATGCCTCGCGTGATGTTTAGACGTTTTGATTTTAAAGATTCATTAACTTGAAATAATTCTAAGAGTCGCTACTAGCCTATTGGAGTCAGCTAGACACCAATCAAGAGGCAGGAGTGTCATCTCGATCCCAACAGAACCAGAAATTCTAAAGTTCGGGGACTTGTTTATTTAAACATTTCTATTTGCGCCCTTTTGGTACTTAATTGGTTGGTTGCTTAATTTAAAGTGATCATGCATTCTTACTCATCATTTAAGGCCCTAAAGGTCATTCAAAATCACTAAGTATTAATGCAATTGTTCTTGTGGAGTCATTCTCATGCAAGTCCAAACTAATGCTAACTTAATTTAAAAAAGGAACGTACAATTTATTAAACGATAATGCGAGAAATAAAACACTCAAGATATTAAAATGCGGTGCAATAATGATACACTCAAATAATCGAATGCGACTACTTAACGACAAAGATATTAAACCCGCAACTCGTCGGGTAATTAAGAATACAAGGTTTCTTTATGAATCTTTACAAGACTAAGACCGGAATGGACATTGGCCCAATGATTTCATATTTGTTTAAGCCATCTCCTCACCGTCACCATGAGCCATAATTCAATGGGCCTCAATTTTAGTATTTAAACAATCATTCAATGCATTCATGTCAAGCAAATCATAAGCGATGCGTATATCAAATTAAATAAATGGTCTCACAATTAACACAATGTTTACTCATGCAATTTAACTAACTCAAATTATTCCTTTAAGTGATCAAATTAAGTCATGCGTCGAGTCTAACCATGCGTCTAAATATCCATTCAAAAAAAGCTAGATAGACATGCAATCTAGTTGACAAACAATAAGGGAACCAATATCATTTGTTAATTGAGGACAACTTCTTTAATTAATTTTTTTAAGAAATTGATTTCAATTAATTAAACTAGGACTATTTTAATGCTAGAATAGGATTTTAAAAAGCAAGGCTGACTTCAAAATTTTTAATTTTTTAATTTTCGGAATTTTTAATTAAAAATATTTTTATTTTTATTTTTAAAATAATATAATATATTAAAACCGGGTCGGGCTCCGAACCAAGTCAGTTTCGGGTCCGACCCGGACGGGAGTCCAGGCGCGAGTGCCTTGGACGGGAAATGGAGGCCCTGGGCCCAAAATCGAATGAAAGAACACCAAAAGCCTAGAACAGGCCCGCCACCGGGCCCCAGACCAAAAAGGCCATCCTGGACCTATCGCTCGCGGGCCCAACTCCATGTTCCGCAGAGACCACGGATGGCCCTTCCCTTGCTGACTGAAATAAGGCCCACTTCCTCCGTTGACTGAAGTAGAGCCCCGCCTCCTCTGTTGACTGAAGCCGGCCAATACAGTGAGGACCGAATCTGGGCGACGCCTTCCAGCGGAGCCTCCCCTGTTTCTCCAGCGTCGCGGTGGACGGCGACGCACGTACCACGGGGAGGAAAGTTCGCCTCACGGTGGCACTTCCCTACGCGACTCCAGCTTGAGACCGAGACACCAGTACCGATCGGGACTCCCACGAGCGAACAAGCATAAAACGACCTCAGGCAAACATTTTAACAAGCAGGTGGCATGCGAGGGAAACAAACGATTTTCAGCGAAGGATATGACTAAATAGCAATCCAGAAGCTACAACGAGCGAGTTACGGGGTCGAACGAACCTAGGTCTCTACCAATGGCGCACAAAGAGCAAGCAAAGCATATGTACAACACATAACAAGCCACGGCGGTTCGGCAAGCCAAAGAAAACCGAGGAGCAAGACAACCTGAAGAAAACGCCCTACTCGGTTCAGGGAGGCGGTGGACCAGTGGGCGCGCTACGAGCGAGCTCGAGCCAAGCCGCTGCCGGTCCACGAAGCCTCCTGTCCGTGATCCTCGGGATGAATATGCTGGTCAAGATTTGGATCGGGCAAAGGCCCGAGGGGAGAAGCTGCGCGGTGGGCCCGTCCAGTGTGGGCGAGGATCCGACCGATCAGGCCCGACTTCGCCTTTTCTCGGGGCCAATTTGGCCCAACTCCTTTTTTCTTTCTTTCTTCTTCTTTTTAAATAAAATAAAATAAAGAAAACTTCTAATTTCTACTTAACAACAATTTTATCAAAAATAAAATCAAAAGTGAACTACCAAATCGGAAAAAATTAAGTGTCAACAAGCCTTATCTTGTAAAGAAGGACACAAAAGATTTGTGTTCATTCATGGAAATTTTATAAGCCACTATCGAAATGACTTAACTCTGCCTCTTGTTTTAATAAACATTTTTCATCAATGCTCATAATTAAATTCATTCTCTTTGGACAATTACAGCTAAACATTGATATTTTTTTCCACTCTTCTATTTTATATCCCCTTGAGAGTGGCTAGCTAGTTGGATTAACTATAAACATTGACTAATTGAACCCCGAAAAATCAATTTTTTGTGGCCTTAACATCGACCAATGGACTAGAAAATTCATATAAAAAAAGGTCCCCTAACTAACGTTTATTGAAGCAGATCCACCAGATAAACTCCAAAATAATGTTCTTATTTTAAAGCTCTACTATCGAAGAAAAGTTCTTCTTTTACAGTTCTGCTATTTGGGCCAATCATTTTTTGTATTATTATTGTGACACCTAAGAGTCATTTGAGACAGAGAAGCAGAAAGGTCGGATAAGCGACACAAGCGCAAAATTGTCTTCTCAGCTGCTACTTTTCAGTCAGTTTTCTCGTTTTTTGACAAAATAAATTGCAAGATAACTTCTAGATGATGAACATACCTGTTTGAGGGTTCATATGATTAACTCGTATGTGTTCAAGTCTTGTCATCCTGGTCTTTTTTTAGTCCTCTGTTTGTGTGAGAGCACAAAAAACCTAGAGGCCATATTGTTACTGGCCAACTCTATAAGTTAATTGGATAGAGTCATAGACACGCAAATAATGACGACAAACCTCATTGACTAGCTTGGAACAGTGAGACAGTGGAAACAAATAATAAAAAAACACTAATCTAGAACAATAGCAATTTCGTAATACGAGTTGGAAAACACAACACGAAAATTTGCACAATTGATATGGAATATTTGAAGAAATCCTATTTGTTATAATCAACGGCATGAAAATATGCTATCAATTACTAAAATTAGAAAACTACTTAAATCATGTCGAGACCACGGGTGACCCAGACTGGGCCACAATATTGCATTTCAAATGAGCTTTTTTAATTGTTATTGCAAGCCCCAGATTACTTCTGGATCAAGTTCATCGTGTTAGGAGCACACAATATCGAAAGAGAAGAAATAGAGAAGAAGAGAAAGTGGATTTTTTTGACGCGCGAGCTGGGTCGGGTCCATAAAGGCGGAATAGTTAAGATTTTATTTTCATCCAATTAACGTGGAATATAATGGTTTCCAAGTAATGTGAAGCGAATGGAACAGAGTATTATGAGAACGTGGCTATGCAACAAACCTCCATTCTACTTACCTTACTTATGCGTTACAATAAATAGGCCAGACCTATATGAAATCTATTTACGCAACAATTAGGTAAATCTTGAGGAAATTCTGGTTCTGATCTATTATTTAAGAATAGATTATGTCCAACACTACTAAAGCTTTTGCGGCGACACCAACAGAGAGCCGTAGTGCACGACTTCTTCAAGTGTCGGGCGATTGATTCCAGGGCCACGGCCCCCAACGAAACCCTAACAAATGACGAGTAATCCAAAGCTTGATGACTTGACAGAGGAAGATGAAGACGAATCTGGATCTCATCGTTGCTAAGTACCACGGAAGGAACGAACAGAGGCAAAACTTGGACGACTAACCAGTCGCTGCTGTCCTGGTGGTAATGTATGTGTAGGCTGGGTTCTATCTTGTGCTTCAAGGTCTGCTCCCATCTCTGTCTCAATCTCACCAGCTTGGGGCTGCTCATGTGACGCTAGTCCCACTTGTGAACCATTTTGGGTTGATTCATCACCAGTCGCCACCTTCGTTGAATCTCCCTCAATACAGTTCCAAATCCAAGTCACCAGCTTCATTTCTCTCTCTTCTCTTGAGTGATCGTTCTTCGGAGTTATCTTTATAATTTCATCAAACACAAACAAAAGAAATATTGCACCTTCAGTCCCATTTTTGAACCCAATTAAAGAGAACAAAGAGGTGACTTGCACATTTGTCAGTGATAGCTGCTGCAACTCAAACACTTATTTACCTGGAATTTCATGATGGCATATAGTGGCAGTGTCCTATAGCTACACATGAGCTGGACAAACACTCTAAACAACACAATTAGAGCAGTTAGCGATTATAGGACCCGATAGTTGATCTTGCATATGACGCACAGGTTGAAGAGATAAGTATCATTCATACCCTATGACAAGTCTCGGGACGGCATAACCAAGCTCTCCCATGATGCATGAGTTAAAATCATATTGTAACTGTCAGAAAAGATAGGCATGTTAGGAGCCAATTTCCTCATAGCCAATATAAATAGAAGTTTGAGAAATAAATGCTCACCCATATAAAGAAGAAAAAAGCAAGCTGGAAAGAGTTTTGGAATAGTATGAGGTGAATCAAGTCAAGGACGAGGTGAGGCTTATGGAACCAGAAATCTTCATCTGAAAATTCAACAGCTGTAATTGTTGATGGTGAGGCACCTGCACTCGAATCATACTTCTCGATGATCTTTTTTGTCTTCTGTGTTACTACGTGCTCCAGTTTTGCGCCGACAACTAGCAGAAGCTGTGAAAGAAACATATTGTTTCCACCAAGTCTCAACATGATATTGAACAGATCCCTCACGAGAAAAATGCCATCTTTGAGTGCAAGCATGGTTTAATTCCTATGTTTGTCTTGAATATAATTTATTATTAGGACAACCTCGTGCCAATCCTCCTACTCCTCCTAATTAGTAGATATCCTTTTATCAATGTTTACTTTTGATCGAAAAGCCAATGAAATTGAATTTAGGGCATATTCCGCCATAGTTTGAGCGTCCCGAGATGGGGTGGAGATTGAATAATATTACATATAACCTTTACATTTGGAGATAAACTACTACTTAGGAAGGACGACTTTTCCCCTCTTCACTTACAGTCAGTGGAAGGAAAGATATCCAAAAGTAGGCATGCCATCCTGCAAAGAAAATATATCCAAGACAGATTCATAGGACGTCTTTCTTTGAAAACAATAGAATATGACTCACTTTAAAGGCAAACAAGGAGAGAAATGCTAAGTAATCACCGTGGCTGGTCTACAAGACTGCTCTATCAAGTGATGTGACAGATTGTAATAGGTGCTGACGTAACCAACTCATTTAAATATCCACTACCACATCACTTAAAAAAATCATTTTTTTGTAGATCATTCTTATTATGCATAACATTGCTCAAAAGAAAGAGAGATATTTGAACTTCATGCAACACCCTAATGATTTTGGAAGAGAGATACTAGAAATGTACAATGTAACACATTTCGTGTCTGAGTCACTCACCAGCAACATCGAGGAGCAAGAAAAGAACCACGAATAACCACATATACCAGCTGCATTGATAAGAACAGAGAAATTAGTATGCCTGAAGAAACAGCTGAATATTTTTTGGAGATATTATTTGCCTTGAAACACTGTCAAGTGCAGATAAAACTAACAGTTTTTCTTGACGGTAAACATTTTTTCTATGAATACACACAAAGCAGTATTTTTCACCTGATTCCAACAACATCGTCGAAATCCTTTTGCCCTTGGATTATGTAGGTCTGCAAATCGATGTTGCGATTTTCCACATTTGGCGCCTGTCAAGGTGGGGGAAAAAACAGGTCAATTAAATTTAAGGAGGAGTAGAGAAGCACGACCGGTATTTTCTACCTTGATGCAATTCAGACGGATCGCAAGGTACTCCAACTTAGTCACGGACGGAAAGAAGTGTTTGCCACACATTTTCTGCAGAAGAGGAAAAATTGTTCAGAGAGAGTCTCATCCTGTCTTCTGCATATACTTAGCTAGGGTCCAAGGAGGAGAGAACAAGTTTGAGTGTGCTTTATATACCTAACAGTGTTACAGTATAGGGAAATGAAATCTAGTGACACCCATCACGTCAGATGGCTCAAATGCAGGCGTTGACTATATTCGTTAATTCGTCTAGAGGTTTCTAGTAGGGAAAATCTGAGAGGTGTATTAGGTTTGATCATATGTCACGCATGTAGTAGCATTATTAGGAGACTTGTGTAGATAGTACTCCATGAAGAAAAATGGTGCAGTCCCGACATATTTTTCCTAGTGAAGATCTACCTTACGTAACTAACTTATATAAAGTCCAGGAGTAGATTTTATTAAGTTTGCAAGATATAATTTCAACCATCCATTGTGAGTTTTATCTAAGTAGTGAAAGATACTAAGATTGTCTTGTTTTCTCGAGTAATGGTGGCGATTGATTCAAAAGTTCAAAAGATTTTACACAAGTTTGCTTGACAATGAAGTGATGAAAGGGAATAGCCAAAAAGGAAACAATGCTGTATAGTCTATAGACAATATGTACACCAAGTCTATCTCAACTATTGATAGTATCCAAATAATTAATGGTTCAGATGATATTGGTCTAATGGTTTATGGATTATCCAATATCCTGTTTAAGAGAACAGACTGGACTTACCAACCAGCCCATTACTGCTAATCTTTTGCCTCCATCGGAAGAATGACTACCTTTTGTGGCAAGTCGGCTCAGCTCACTGTGAATATCTGCAGCTTTCCAATATAGATTTCTTATCTTAGCCAAAATATGGATCCATAAAATTGGTTACATTATGAAACAACTTCTTGTAAGTGGGTATATAAGTGAGACCCATTCAGAACTTTCGACAATAATTTACCACGTCGCTTCTCAATTCAGTTCGTGAATCAGTTTCCATGCCCTCGAGATTGCCGGGGAAAAAGGAAAATATTCAACAGAAAGAATTATGTACCTTCTTCGTTGATTTTATCACCAGTCTTTTTGATGGATTTGTCCCACTGCCTCCAATAGTGTAACTACAATCAATAGCATGGTAGGAAAATCTTCAGAATTAATCCAAAATATGCAAATACAAAATGGAAAATTTCGTAAGTCACCTGGAGTCATATACCTTTGCTTCTCCACATAGAATAATGAGAACACAGACGATCGCGTGAAAGGTAGCTAGCACAAATATGAAGATGTGTAGATCGTGAAGTGCCATGAGAGATAACAATGGCACTTTTCCCTGAAACATCGCAGACCAAAGATTATATATTTTGCACACTAATTGGAGTATTAGTTTAAGCATGTGACAGATTCATCATCTGCAAATACACCCAATTAATAACTGTATTTTCGCCAATACTAAAAAAATCACCTTTTGACCACAGTAATCAGTGGTGTGGGCGAGAAGCCTACGATATCCATCGGATGCAACGTTATTGGTCGAGAAGTGGGCAGTGGTGCTGGAAGAGGAGTGTGTAGGCTGGTGGCAGGGAAGCCAGACGCTGACAAGTCTCTCCGATATGCAAATTTTCCCGATACTTGTCTGGAACACCGATAGCAGCAAGGATATGAAGCCCAACAGCATCAACTCTGCCAAATTTGCAAGAACAAAACTATCACATAAAGTTATAGGCACATTTTGATTTCATATAAGTTCATCCTAGGACAGTTATGGCTGCCAAAACCAATGCACAACAATTTCACGCGTATTAGCATAAAACATAAAATCTCGTTCTAACAATTTTGAGTGCGCTCACCTTCTTTGATCTTCTGTAAGGCATGGAAGAGACGCTCTCGCCTGCCCCTGTAGTGATTCGGGTGTCTCTTGGATTCCCTGCTCAAGAGCTGCGCTCAGCAAATTTTGGTCACACCGTCACCATCGATCACGAGATGAGTATCACAGGAGGAGATGAAATCATGGTAGAAGGAAAGAAACTAAGAGCGGACCTGCCCGGCGAAGTGAAGAAATCTGTGAACAAGGAAAGAAATCAGCACTATCACAAAACAAACCACGGCCACCACCCATGTCGACGTGAACTCTAGCGTCCTCCCCTCCTCTCCTGCCTCCACCATTCTCTCTCTCTCTCTCTCTCTCTCTCTCTCTCTCTCTCTCTCTCTCTCTCTCTCTCTCTCTCCAGTGTCAGTAACTTGCCTTAGTGTCTCCACAACACAGACGCACCTGCATAATATATATAGAGATGGATAAACAGAGTCTTCACATTCACCCATGTTCATATATGTTTCATATTTGATCAAGACGAGTAAACCGATTGAAGAATAGCAATAAAATGAGCAGTGGAAATTTGGTCTACCAATTGGTCAAATAAAGTTGACTCAGGTTTGACTCATTTTGTGAAGGAAATTACTTGTTACTGGATTTTAAGATATACATATTGCAAACCACAAATTATGCAAAACTTAGAAAATGCAATAAAATTTCGGTAAAACTTAAGCCCTTTTCTTGTGGAAAACAATTGATTTGAAAAAATAACTGCTTGTATGATTTGGATTGGTTAATCAATGAAAAATATTTTCATTATTGAAAATAATTTACGTCTAAATATTATCGTGGACATTAAAAATATTTTTCATTTCTTCATTTATAGACAATACAATTTTTACGAAAAAAATGAAGCTAGTATATTTTCTCCTACTCTGTCTTCGCTCAAAATTTTGAAAACAGAAAAAATTATCCCTGTGGTCATTTAGGTTACAGTGGTCAGGAGTGACTTGCACTAACTTTAGTTTTAGAACTTTTCGTATGGTGAACTTCTAGACAAATATCAATTAATTGACCATTTCTTGGTAAGAATTTCCTTAAGCGAATTTTTGTAGCTTTTTTATATGACCAAAGTAATATGGAAAATTAGAGTATAAGCGGTCAGTGTATCCACTCTCAGTCTAAGGGAAAAATATTATAAAGACTCGATCTACATAAATCAAAATGACTGTATGCTTATGGCGATCAAAAGTGCGCGACCCACATTTTGATCTAGATCGAGTCTATCTTTGATCGCTAACCATCAACTCAACGATCGCTAGAATCGCTTGTGTGGTGGTGAATGCTAGTATTACTCTGAAAAAAAAAATATGACCTATTGGTTTTTTCGGATTAAAGAATGACTTGCTACTGACTTTTGGTGGGACCTCGAGGAGATACAATTGAAAAAAGACATCCGCAAGAAATCGATTTTGTCGACCTAAAAAACGACTTGCTGTTGACTTTTGGAATCTTTGCGCCCGTCAATCTTTAATGTAAGAGATTTTGTTTCAAATGGATTATTACCTAAAAGAATCTCAATTATGAGTCCGATTTCAGTTGTACTTTAAAATTTTTTAATCTAAAAAAGTACTAAACTTTTACTTTAATTCCAAATCTGCCTACACATTAAAAATAGGCCACTATTTTCTTCAAGATTATCAACAATAGAAAGCTATTGTTGTTCCATATACAAAGACGAGGATGGTTGATAAAGACACAAGATATGATACTACACTTTTGATAGATCCTGAGGTTGATAATTTTGAAGAAATTAGCCGTTATTTTTAGATGCATGAATAGATTGGGGATTATACTAAAAATTGAAGATATTTTTTTTGGACAAAGTAAAGGGCAGAGCAAAATTGTGATTAGGCCAAAAGTTAGAGATTCTATAGAGAATTAGTCCTCCCATATTTAATATTAGCCTGCATGCCCGCATGTGACGAGCTTGTTAGCTGGAACATGTGAAGGGTAATGTGAAAGGAGGTCTTCTTCTCTTGGTAAACGAATCGCAAGTCATTGTTTTTTTTTCTTTCCCTTGTGTGGGGGACCATTGTCCCTTCCTCCTTTCGAGATTCATAGCCCTTCTTTCGGGGAAGTCCGCTTCATATTTAAGTTTGATCCCCAAATTCGATGCTCATCAATTTCTTTTTCTATTAGCACGAGGGATTCAAGCTTTTGACTCCAGTAGACCTTAATGGATTATTGAAACTGTCTTTTACAAGGCTTCTATAACCTCTTCCTGACATGAACAGTAGGAGTTATTCATAGTCCCTTACTAGTCCGAGGGCTTCAACCCCTATTTTTGAAATTGATTTGAGGAAAGAGAGCAAATAGTTCGCATAGTGTTAAAACCAAATAGGATCGAAGTTCCAGATTTTAAGAAATTTTGCCATGCAGGGCTAAATCTGGCTTTGAGAAGAAGAAAATCGATATGCTCTCGTCTGGATGATCTTGATCCGGGTTGCCTAACTAGAAATCCACTCAGTGATTGGTGGTGGGGTGTGGCTTTCGTGAAGGAAACTTCCGGCCAAAGGCATGCTTCGAACTAGAAAGTAGCACATGAAGAACGGACATTTGACCGCTCAATCATGCTCTTTGGAAATAATTAACCTTTTTTCAGTTCTTCACACGCGGTGAATCTTTCGTTCTCCACCCCCGAGAACAACCCTCGATGAAACTAAAGCATCTCAGTTTGACGTTCCTATGTCCCACGTGGGATTACCCTATTTCCGAAGCCATGCTTGCGGAATAGATTTTAATTTGCGATGCCATGCATTTTCCACAAGACGAGTCACGTTTATGATTAACACACTGGAGCTAGAAAGGGATTAACGTAGATGAGCAGCCGACGTGCACGGTCACCTTTGCACATGACAATGCGAGCCAAATGGGAAATTTGGAGAGAGAGAGAGAGAGAGAGAGAGAGAGAAAGAGAGAGAGAGAGAGAGAGAGAGAATAAAGAACACCAGCCTTATCTTCAAGTTAGGCAATTTTTTTTTTTGGTAAAATTAATTGTAACAAGTTAGACAATTTCCCTCAGACTCAAATGATAATGCGTCCATCGCGACAAACATCGCCTTGCCCTGTGAGTCTCTCCCTACTCTGCCACTTTTCGCGTGTCATAAAAATATAAAAGAATAATCTTTAATTATGTTTTTGTGGTAAAGATATTCCTATTTTTTCAAAAAAAAAAAACTAAAAATCCTAGTTTTATCTTTTTTTAACATAAATATTCCAAACCCTTTTTTATCATAAGAACTATAAATTTACATCGATATGATAAATATATCACAAATAGAACTGAAATATTGAGTATATATGTCATATATGTGTAATTTTGGATATTTTTGTGATGCAAAAAAATTTGAGGGTGTTTGTGCCATTAATGGGCAAGTTTAAGATTTTTTAAAATTTAATATAGTTATATTATAGTTTGAGATTTTTGATGATATTTGACAAAAAAAAAAGTTAAACTAGTCTTTATCATCTTTACTTTCAAGGCTTTACTTTAACATAGATTTACGTGCAGCCCGATTTCTTCTGCTTATTCATGTGT
The DNA here is from genome assembly GCA_030064385.1 of Melaleuca quinquenervia. Lineage (NCBI taxonomy): Eukaryota > Viridiplantae > Streptophyta > Magnoliopsida > Myrtales > Myrtaceae > Melaleuca > Melaleuca quinquenervia. The sequence goes on from CM057718.1 coordinate 16,277,826, forward strand.
AATCCGAAAATTGCACCTCTTTTTTTTTTTACGTACAGAAATTAGCTGATCCGATTTGAAGCCTGAAGGAGACAGATTACGTAGGGAATGCAAATGGATATCTTCATATCATCTTCAAGCTCGACAGACTCAAAATTATCGACTCGATTTTGACTCAACTCACAATGAAGCCACATCTCATGCTGGTCTTTCCTACGTAATAAATGTCTGTTTATTCCGGAAACCTAGGACTAAGCTAATCTTTCACTACACTGGACTAAACTCGACGTCGAGCTCTTGCGCGTGGCGTAGTGGCAGAAAATGACCTTGAGCTCGCGCTGCGAGGAGCACTCGGGCATCAACGAGGGCCTGTCGGGCGCGTACGTGAACGTGACGGGGCATGCGCTCTTGAGGAATTTCGAGTAGCTCGACACCCGGCACGTGTCTTTGCTGTTGTAGTGGTTCCTGCAGCACAGTTCCGTCCGGAAGGCCTCGCACCCGCTTTTGCTCGCCACCACTGGGCCGTGTCCCGCCGGGGATCTCATCTGCAGCTACGGGAGGCAAGTCTGCATAAGGTCGGTGTGACATCACTATCCCATATCCTATAGGGAGGAAGTCTCGGGTATACTCATATAGTGAGGTCTACCCTTAACCATTAATAACATGTTATTCTGGATTGAGCGCTAACGCGAGAATGGTGGACCCGAGAAAAAATAAAATTGTGAGGTCTAGTGTCGGCCCAAAGTTGTGGTGATGCTGTGAAGTGGTAGCGTTTTACGGATTTTGATTTGGGCTTACGAATTGTCCGGGAAAAAAACTCAAGATGAACAGTGCGCGAATAGTGAGTTTTGGTTTGAAATTCGTTGGGTTTGGGCGAGATTTTGCATTGGCATAGTGAGAACTTTTGTGGTATATTGAAAGACCTTTCCATTGACTATAAAGTTATTGAAAACGGAGTTAGGCAGAAAAAGTTATAGGATAATCAAATTTCGCGCTCAAGTTACTCGTTGCTAATAACTTTGAATATTTGCTTCAACGCAGCGAGTTAAGTTAGTGAGTATGAGCTATTTTGCTAAAATTAAGCGTCATATAGGCGATACGTAATTGTTATGATATTTTATTTAATTTTTGACGTCGGTTCTCATTTAATTGTTAGGATTTTGAGGTTATCGGTCCGTTTAGATACGTATTACTGGTTCTAGGCATCTCAGGTGAGTGATACCATTTCTTCTATGAATTTACAAACTCATGTCTTGAAAGTGATGATATTTAGGATATAGAATGAGCATGAATGAGCATTTCTCTTGCATAAATTGGATCGAACTTCTAATATATTTTTATATGCTTTAAGAAGGTATTGAAGATGGAGATGACGGCCTATATTGACATAGATTATGCTACTTGTCCCATGAACCATAGACCTATTACTGCATTTTGCATTAAACTTAGAAAATCCTTACTTTCATGGAAAACAAAGAAGTAATCAATCGTATCATTGTCATCAGTTACGACTGAATATAGAGCCATAGCAAAAAAAGAAAAAGTGAAATAATATGGATACAGTTACTGCTTCTAGACCTTTGGGTATTGGTTAAAGGACCAATTATGCTATTTTGCGAAAATGATGTAGCACTCAAACTAGCGGCAAATCCTATAATCCGAGAAAGAACAAAGCATACAAAATTGATTGTTTTTTTTTTGGTAAATTATAAAAGTTGATTGTTACTTCATTGAAAGTAAGATTCAAGAAAGAATAATCAAGACTAGAGGAATTCGAATCATAGAGCAGTCTATGGATATCATCACGAAGGCCTTACGTCAAAGACAACACACATATCTTCTAAGCAAGCTAGGCGTGTTGGAAATTTATAAGCCGCTAGCTTGAGGGGAAGAAATTATATGATCAAAATTGATTAAACAAATCAATATGAGATCAATCTAGGATCAGTTTCATGTAATCCTCTATTATTCTTTCCCTTTATTGTTCACTCAATGTACTATACATTGAACCATTGTACAAGAGTACACAACAACTAGAAGTACAGAAAACATATTTGGTTTCTTTTTCATCTTTCTTGTGTGACACATGTCATAATAACAACATCATATATACTTGGCCAGATAATGCAACTGTAAAATAAGAACTTTATTTTGGAGTTTATCTGGTGAATCTGCTTCAACTACCGTTAGTTGGGGAACATTTTTAGGGATTGCGGACTTTATTGGTCAATGTTAAGGCTAAAATATAGCAATTGCTCAAGGTCCATCAGTCAATATTAATGTTTAATCCCACAATCCAGCGACTTTCGAGTGGATAAAACTGGGGGCAAACTTGTTTGATGTTTCGCTGTAATTGTCCAAAGAGCAGGAAGTTCATTATGAGTATTAAAACAGGAAGAGGCAGACTAAAGTTGATCGAGCAAGTGTGAACAGTTGACCACTCGGTCATTACCTTAATCGTCGACCATAATTGATTATGTATGGTGGGGAAAAGCATGAAAGTTTTGTAATCGAAAAAAGCAATAAGCAATCATACTACTTGTCTTCATATTTTATGTGATTAGCTTGATTTAATACAACGAAACTTCATAATGATTTCTTTCGTCCCTGCCTTCCTCTCACATTTAAGGAATATAGATCATGTCTTCCGCACGTCGGGGTCAAAATTAAATGCGTTATTTTTACTGAAAATTTGCATGACAAAAAGAAAGGATGAGTAGTAAGAACGCGGCTGCCTTAAGATGAGATTACTCGCGAGTAACTCAAGCTCCCTTTGCGATTACTCTCGATCAACTAGCTTAATTTTGAGCTCGAGCTCGAGCTAGACCTCACGATACTAAAATTGATTATCCAGACAAATATATCGAACACAATAATCCTTGAATTACACATCATAAAGAAGAAAAAGAGCATAATGTTATAATGCTTCGGGTTGAGTTAGAATGTAGAAGCTGAAGTTACTTGCATAGCAAATTAGCAGTACTTTGGTGAATTTTGGTGCCTCATGGAAGTTTGAATTTTGCTTCCAAGTTAGTTGAAATCCAGTGACTTCTTGAAATCTGAAGGTGCAGTTATATGGAGCACATATCCCGTTAAAATATTTCACATCACTTGAATGTATTGACTATGTTTATATATACGTGATATTTCTTTACTAGCTGTTTTTTGGTTGGAGCTTGACATGAGAGCCGGATTTTTTCCGATAATATGCATGTGCCTTCCTCCAGTTCATTGAATTCCACGTGTCACTTGTAATTAGGCTTCCATGTGAGAAAGGGGCTACAATAGTCCTCATTCCTTGGACCAAGGATGTATATGTTCTTTATGTGGTAGGGACACCACTTAACGGCTTGATTTTTTTTTTTAAATCTCACATAGTTAAAAAGGCAAGTTTTACCTATCTGCGTGTCTGTACATTCTATTTGTCAAATTTCACGTGCTAATTCTAATTCGATTTGTATATGAGAAAACATGTTGAAATACACATTATTTGATTATGGAGTTTATGTATATATTTTTAAAATATCTTAGCAATCGATTGTCACTTATCAAGGTGAGTAATGTCACTTTTGTAGTAGTATTATAACATTGGCCATCCACGTTTGAATTACCCTGAATTTTTTCTTTGCTAGCTATCAATTCTTTGGTACCAAAAACTGGTTTGCCATTGACTTCTGTGGGGACATTGAGGAAAGAGAATTGGAATACACGTGCGCTACTTATCGATATTTTTGGCCTAAAAAATGACTTGCCAATAGGGGTATGAAGAGGAATTAAAAAAAGTTCAAGGTATTTGCATCAATTATGGGCAAGTTTAAAGTTTTTAAAAATTTGAAATATTTATGTCATAATAAGTATAATTCGGCATATTTGACAAAAAATAAATAAATGCAGAACTGCTCTTTGTCATCTTTACTTTCAAGTCTTTAGTTTAAGATCGATTTGCGTGCAGCCCGATGTCTTCTACTTATTCATGTTGATTCCGACAAATGCACGTTTTTCTTTTACAGAGATTAGCTCATCAGATTTGAAGCCTGAAGGAGAAAGATTACGCAGGGAATGCAAATGGAAATCTTCATATCATCTTCAAGCTCGACAGACTCAAAACGATCGACTCGATTTCGGCTTAGCTCACAATGAAGCCACATTTCAAGCTGGTCTTTCCTACTTATAAAATGTCTGTTTATTACGGAAAACCTAGGACGAAGCTAATCTTTCACTACACTGGACTAAACTGGATGTCGAGCTCTTGCGCGTGGCGTCAGTGGCAGAAAATGACCTTGAGCTCTCGCGGCGAGGAGCACTCAGCCATTAGCGAGGGCCTGTAGTGCGCGTACGTGAACGTGGCGGGGCATGCGCTCTTGAAGAATTTTGAGTAGCTCGACGCCTGGCACATGTCTTTGCTGCTGTAGTGGTTCCTGCAGCACAGCTCGTCCGTCTGGAAGGCCTCGCACCCGCTTTTGCATGCCACCACCGGGCCGTGCTCAGCCGGGGACCGCATCTGCAGCTGCGGGGGGCAAGTATGCAGAAGGTCGGCCCGGCAGCCCACAACAGGGCACACACCCTTCCCATCATGTGGCGTCACCGTCATGGGGACGTTGAAGCCGTCCACGAGGCTGACGTTGTAGAACGAGAAGTCGGCGTGGCCCTGGTGGAGGCTAAACTGCGCAAGGGTGGCAGGAGGGGCGCCGCCGACGTCCCCGCACTCAAGGCGACCGCTGCAGTCGCCTGTGACGCAAGAGAAGCCACCACCATGGGCATCGGAGCAGCCGGTGCGGGCCCAGACACGGCCGGACCAGGGGGTGTCGGGGGCGGAGAAGGAGTGGTAAGTGAGGGTGGGGAGGGGGAAGTCAAGGCGCTCGAGGACGGGACTGCCAGCGTTGGGTTGAATGGCCGGCCACACTGTGAAGGGGCAGTTGTTGACCAGGGTCAGAGTGAGGGCTTGGGAGAGGGAGGGGATGCGGAGGAGGAGGAGGGCGGTAGTTAAGAAGAGCCAGGGAGTGGAGCGAGCCATTGAGGGAGAGAGAGAGAGAGAGAGAGAGAGAGAGGGTGGGGGGGGGGGGGGGGGGTGTCGGGGGCGGGGGCGGTGTGAGGGCGAGAGAGAGAGAGAGAGGGGCAACTGGCCAAGTGTGAGGGGCAAATGGTGGAGGGCGAGTGAGATTTTATAGACATGGGAGCACTTCCTTAGTCCTAATGGAGTGGTGGAATGACTCATTTGCCCTCAGCTGGGCTGCTCCTCTCTTGGAGAGTTGGACACTTTTATGTCTTTTCGGTTTAACAAGGACACGATTCCATTTAAGAGCTGTGGACCGAATTGAAACTCATAAGAACCAGATCGACCCGGCCAGTCCAATCTAGTCCGGTCCATTCTCAGATTGGGTGGTCTATTATCCTCAATCCTAAAAAGTTATATAAATCCTCGGTTGAGTTTACAGAAACAAGGGACTCTAAAGTATGTCGTCTCTGCATATTCTTCTATTGTTTTAAGTAGGCTTCCTAACAGTGGTACCCCAAATTTACTACCGCACTTTCACCAAATGGTTTCAAACAGTCTAGACATAATTATGCTCTAGTTACATTGATTATCGAGACAAATATGTCGAACACAATAATCCTTGAATTACACAGCATAAAGAAGAAAAAGAGCATACGTTATAATGCTTTGAGTTGAGTTAGAATATAGAAGCTGAAGTTACTTGCATTGCAAATTAGCAGTATTTTGGTGCCTCACGGAAGTTTGAATTTTGCTTCCAAGTTAGTTGAAATCCAGCGACTTCTTGAAATCTGAAGGTGCAGTTAAAAGGTCCACGTATCCTGTTAAAATATTCCACATCACTTGAATGGATTGACTATGAGTGTATATAATGTTTTTATACACGTGATATTTCTTTACTAGCTGTTTAAACTTTTGGTTTGGGCTTGATATGAGTGCTGGATTTTTCCCCATAATATCCATGTGAGTTCCTCCAGTTCATCGAATTCCACATGTCATTTGTAATTAGGCTTCCATGTGAGAAGGGAGGCTACAATATCCCTCACTCCTTAGACTAAGGGTGTATATGTTCCTTATGTGGTAGGGACACCACTTAACGCCTTCATTTTTTTTTTAAAAATCTCACATAGTAAAAAAGGCAAGTTTTACCTATTTCATTTTGTGTGTGTGTCCGTTCTATTTGTCAAATATCACGTGGTACTTCTAATCTGATTTTCATATGAGAAAACGTGTTGAAATATCTTAGCAATCGATTGTCACTTATCAAGGTGAGTAATGTCATTTGTAAAAGTATTATAACATTGGCCATCCACGTTTGAATTACCATAATTTTTTTTTGCTAGCTTTCAACTTTTTTATACCAAAAGCTGACTTGCTATTGATTTCTGTGGGGACATTGAGGAAAGAGAATTGGAAGACGCGTGTGCTACTTATCGATATTTTTGGCCTAAAAAGTGACATGCCATTAGGGGTATGAAGAGGAATTAAAAAAAATTTAGGGTATTTGCGTTAATAATGGGCAAGTTTAAGATTTTCAAAAAATTTGAAATATTTATGTCATAATAAGTATACTTTCGAATATTTGACAAAAAATAAATAAATGGAGAATTGCTCTTTGTCATCTTTACTTTCAAGAAGTAATCAATCGTATCATTGTCATCAGCTACTGATGAATATAGAGCCATCGCATAAAGAATTGTGAAATAATACAGATAGAGTTACTACTTCTAGACCTTTGGGCATTGGTTAAAGGACCAACTGTGCTATTTTGCTAAAATGATGTATCACTCAAACTAGCGGCAAATCCTATAATCCGAGAAAGAACAAAGCATATTAAAGTTGATTGTTACTTCATTGGAGATAAGATCCGAGAAAGAATAATCAAGACGAGAGGAATCATAATCATAGAGAAGTCTACGAACATCATCACTAAGGCGTTACGTCGATACAACACACATATATGCTAAGCAAGCTAGGTGTGTGGGAAATATATAAGCCGCTAGCTTGAGGGGGAGATATTATAGGATTGAAATTGATTAAACAAATCAATCTGTCCATTTAGGATCAGTTTCATGTAATCCTCTACTATTCTTTCCCTTTATTGTTCATTCAATGTGCTATACATTAATCCATTGTACATCAATACACAATAACTCGAAGTACAGAAAACATAAAACTTCTGTTTCAGTTCTTTGGTTTCTTTTTCATCTTTCTTGTGTGACACATGTCATAATAACAACAACATAAATACTTGGCCAGATAAAACAACTGTAAAATGAGAACTTTATTTTGGAGTTTATCCGGCGAATCTGCTTCAACTAGTACAACTACCGTTAGTTGGGGAACATTTTTAGGGATTGCGGACTTTACTGGTCAATGTTAAGGCCAAAATATATCAATTGCTCGAGGTCAATCAGTCAATGCTTATGATTAATCCCACAATCCAGCGATTTTCGAGGGGATGAAACAGGGGGCAAACTTGTTCGATGTTTCGCTGTAATTGTCCAAAGAGCAGGAAGTTCATTATGAGTATTAAAACAGAAAGAGGCAGAATAAAGTTGATCGTGCAAGTGTGAACAGTTGAGCACTCGGTCATTACCTTAATCGTCGAACATAATTGATTATGTATGGTGGGGAAAAGCATGGAAAGTTTTGTTTAATCGAAAAAGCAATAAGCAATCATACTACTTTTCTTCATATTTTATGTGATTAGCTTGATTTAATACAACGAAACTTCATAATGATTTCTTTCGTCCCTGCCTTCCTCTCACATTTAAGGAATATAGATCATGTCTTCCGCACGTCGGGGTCAAAATTAAATGCGTTATTTTTACTGAAAATTTGCATGACAAAAAGAAAGGATGAGTAGTAAGAACGCGGCTGCCTTAAGATGAGATTACTCGCGAGTAACTCAAGCTCCCTTTGCGATTACTCTCGATCAACTAGCTTAATTTTGAGCTCGAGCTCGAGCTAGACCTCACGATACTAAAATTGATTATCCAGACAAATATATCGAACACAATAATCCTTAAATCACAAAGCATAAAGAAGAAAAATAGCATAATGTTACAATGCTTCGGGACGAGTTAGAATGTAGAAGCTGAAGTTACTTGCATAGCAATTAGCTGTATTTTGGTGAATTTTGGTGCCTCATGGAAGTTTGAATTTTGCTTCCAAGTTAGTTGAAATCTAGCGACTTCTTGAAATCTGAAGGTGCGGTTATACGGTGCACATAACCCGTTAAAATATTCCACATCACTTGAATGGATTGACTATGGGTGTATATTATGTTTATATACATGTGATATTTCTTTACTAGCTGTTTAAACTTTTGATTTGGGCTTGGCATGAGAGCCGGATTTTTTTCCCATAATATGCATGTGCATTCCTCTAGTTCATCGAATTCCACATGTCACTTGTAATTAGGCTTCCACGTGAGAAGGGGAGCTACAATATATACCAAGGGTATATATGTTCTTTATGTGGTAGGGACACCACTTAACGTCTTGGTTTTCTTTTTTAAATCTCACATAGTAAAAAAGGCAAGTTTTACCTATTTCATTCTGCGTGTGTGTCCTTTCTATTTGTCAAATTTCAAGTGCTAATTCTAATCCGATTTGCATATGAGAAAACGTGTTGAAATATCACATATCATTTGATTATGGAGTTTATGTATATATTTTTAAAATATCTTAGCAATCGATTGTCACTTATCAAGGTGAGTAATGTCACTTGTGGAATAGTATTATAACATTGGCCATCCACGTTTGAATTACCATAATTTTCTTTTTTTGCTAGCTATCAACTTTTTGGTACCAAAAACTGACTTGCCATTGACTTGTGTGGGGAATTGAGGAAAGAGAATTGGAAGACACGTGTGCCACTTATCGATATTTTTGGCCTAAAAAATGACTTGCCAATGGGGGTATGAAGAGGAATTGAAAAAAGATCAGGCTATTTGCGTCAATAATTTGCAAGTTTAAGATTTTTAAAAATTTGAAATATTTAAGTCATAATAAGTGTAATTTGGGATATTTGACAAAATAAATAAATAAATGGAGAACTGCTCTTTGTCATCTTTACTTTCAAGCCTTTAGTTTAAGATCGATTTGCGTGCAGCCCGAATCTTCTACTTATTCATGTTTAATCCGACAAAATGCACCTTTTTCTTTTATAGAAATTTGCTTATCAGATTTGAAGCTTGAAGGAGAAAGATTACGCAGGGAATGCAAATGGAAATCTTCATATCATCTTCAAGCTCGACGGACTCAAAACGATCGACTCGATTTCGACTCAGCTCACAATGAAGCCACATTTCAAGCTGGTCTTTCCTAAGTAATAAATGTCTGTTTATTCCGAAAACATAGGACGAAGCTAATCTTTCACTACACACTAAACTGGACGTCGAGCTCTTGTGCGTGGCGTTAGTGGCAGAAAATGACCTTCAGCTCTCGCGGCGAGGAGCACTCGGCCATTAGCGAGGGCATGTCGTGCGCGTACGTGAACGTGGCGGGGCATGCGCTCTTGAAGAATTTTGAGTAGCTCGACGCCTGGCACATGTCTTTGCTGTTGTAGTGGTTCCTGCAGCACAGCTCGTCCGTCTGGAAGGCCTCGCACCCGCTTTTGCATGCCACCACCGGGCCGTGCTCAGCCGGGGACCGCATCTGCAGCTGCGGGGGGCAAGTATGCAGAAGGTCGGCCCGGCAGCCCACAACAGGGCACACACCCTTCCCTTCATGTGGCGTCACCGTCATGGGGACGTTGAAGCCGTCCACGAGGCTGACGTTGTAGAACGAGAGGTCGGCGTGGCCCAGGTGGAGGCTGAACTGCGCAAGGGTGGCAGGAGGGGTGCCGCCAACGTCCCCGCACTCAAGGCGGCCGCTGCAGTCGCCTGTGACGCAAGAGAAGCCACCACCATGGGCATCGGAGCAGCCGGTACGGGCCCAGACACGGCCGGACCAGGGGGTGTCGGGGGCGGAGAAGGAATGGTAAGTGAGGGTGGGGAGGGGGAAGTCAAGGCGCTCGAGGACGGGACTGCCAGCGTTGGGTTGGATGGCCGGCCACACTGTGAAGGGGCAGTTGTTGACCAGTGTCAGGGTGAGGGCTTGGGAGAGGGAGGGGATGCGGAGGAGGAGGAGGGCGGTAGTTAAGAGGAGCCAGGGAGTGGAGCGAGCCATTGGAAAGGAGAACTTTGGGGGTGGGGGTGGGGGGGGGGGGGGGGGGGTAGGAGGGGAAAAGGGGGGGGGGGGGGAGAGGGAGAGAGGCAACTGGCCAGGTGTGAGGGGCAAATGGTGGAGGGCGAGTGAGATTTTATAGACGTGGGTGGACTTCCTTAGTCCTAATGGAGTGGCGGAATGACTCATTTGCCCTCAGCTCGGTTGCTCCTCTTTTGGAGAGTTGGACACTTTTAATTCTTTTCGGTTACACCCCTGAATCAATTGGTAGTAGGTCAGAAGAGATAAGAAGAGAGAGAAGGAGAAAAGTCAATAAAATGGGGTGCGGACAAGTCGGGGGAAAAGAGAGAGAGAGGGAGAGAGAAAAGAAAGAAAAAGAAGAAAAGGGAAGGGGAGAGAGGGAGTCGGTCGGTAGAAGAGAGAGAGGGAAAAGGCGGAGAGAGAAATGGGCTGTTACACAAGTGGTCGGTCCGGTCCGGTCCGGTCCGGTCCAGCCCTATCAATAATCAAGATACGGTTCCATTTAAAAACCATGGACAGGACCAAAAACCCGAAAAATCGGACCAACCCTGCCGGTTCAATCCAGTTCGGGCCGTTCCTGAATTGGGCGGTCTATCATGCTTAGCCTTAGAAATCTATATGGATTTTTGGTTGAGTTTACAGAAACATGAGATTCTAAAGTATGTTGTCTCTACATATTATTCTATTGTTTTAAGTAGGCTTCTTGATAGTGGTACACCAAATTTACTACCGCACTTCCACCAACCTGTTTCAAACAGTCTAGACATATTTATGCTCTAGTTACATTGATAAAGGTTATGTCATCTATATATTTGATGGTACATGTTGATGACTTACTCATCATAGGAAATGATGAAGAATATCTGCACTCCACTTTCCAAATCAAAGATTTGGGATCTCTTAAATATTTTCTTGGTATTGAGATTGCCTATTCAGATATAGGAATCTCCCCTAGTTAGTATAAATTTATTTTAGAGATCATATCCGAAGCAAATCAGTCAAGGTGCAAGCTAGCATTTATCCCTATCAAGCAAAATGGCAAATTAACCACTATTGTCTATGATGCGGGATCATTTCTCAAGATGATGACCCATTGCTCAAGGATCCATCGAGTTATTAGATACTCCTCAAAATGCTTATTGACCTTAACATGACAAGACCTGATATATACTATGCGGTGCATAACCTGAAGCAATCTCATGTGAATATAGTTTAAAAAGTTGTGAAATAATTGATTGAATGTCCAAGACTCGGGTTACTGCTTTCTTGAGAATGAAATATGGAGATGACCACTTGTAGTGACATAGATTATGCTACTTGTCCCATGAACCATAGACCTATTGCTGTATTTTGCATTAAACTTAGAAAATCCTTACTTTCATGGAAAACAAAGAAGTAATAAATCGTATCATTGCCATAAGCTACTACTGAATATAGAGCCATGGCAAAAAAAATTTGTGAAATAATAAGGATACAGTTACTACTTGTAGACCTTTGGGTATTGGTCATGGACCAATTGTGCTATTTTGCAAAAATGATCTATCACTCAAACTAGCGGCAAATCCTATAATCCAAGAAAGAACAAGGCATATTAAAGTTGATTGTTACTTCATTGGAGATAAGATCCAAGAAAGAATAATCAAGATGAGAGGAATCGGAATCATGGAGCAGTCTACGGACATCATCACTAAGGCCTTACGTCAATACAACACACATATCTGCTAAGCAAGCTGGGCGAATGGGAAATATATAAGCCGCTAGCTTGAGGGGGAGATATTATAGGATTGAAATTGATTAAACAGATCAATCTGAGATCAATTTAGGATTAGTTTCATGTAATCCTCTACCATTCTTTCCCTTTATTGTTCATTCAATGTGCTAGACATTGATCCATTGTACATGAATACACAACAACTCGAAGTACAGAAAACATAAAACTCCTGCTTCAATTCTTTTCTTTTTCATCTTTCTTGTGTGACACGTCATAATAACGACAACATAAATACTTGGCCAGATAAAACAACTGTAAAATAAGAACTTTATTTTGGAGTTTATCCGGCGAATCTGCTTCAACTAGTACAACTACCGTTGGTTGTGGAACATTTTTAGGGATTGCGGACTTTACTGGTCAATGTTAAGGCCAAAATATATCAATTGCTCGAGGTCAATCAGTCAATGTTTATGTTTAATCCCACAATCCAGCGACTTTCCAGGGGATAAAGCTGGGAGCAAACTTGTTCGATGTTTCGCTGTAATTGTCCAAAGAAAAGGAAGTTCAGTATGAGTATTAAAACAGGAAGAGGCAGACTAAAGTTGATCGAGCAAGTGTGAACAGTTGACCACTCGGTCAATACCTTAATCGTCGACCATAAGGTGATTATGTATGGTGGGGAAAAGCATGGAAAGTTTTGTTTAATCGAAAAAAGCAATATGCAATCATACTACTTTTCTTCATATTTTATGTGAATAGCTTGATTTAATACAACGAAACTTCATAATGATTTCTTTCGTCCCTGCCTTCCTCTTAGATTTAACTAATATAGATCTTGTCTTCCGCATGTCGGGGTCAAAATTAAATGCGTTAATTTGACTGGAAATTTGGATGACAAAAATAAAGGATAAGTAGTAAGAGCGCGGCTTCCTTAAGATGAGATTACTTGTGAGTAACTCAATCCCCGCTTTGTGATTACTCTCGATCAACTAGCTTAATTTCGAGCTTGAGCTCGAGCTGGACCTCACGATACTAAAAATTATTATCCGGACAATTACATATTAAATATATAAATATTTCTAATGGCGTGAGAATCGAATTCAATAATCCTTGAATTATACAGCATAAAAAAGAAAAAGAGCATATCGTTATAATGCTTCAGGCTGAGTTAGAATGTAGAAGGTGAAATTGGTTGCATAGCAAATTAGTAGTATTTTGGTGAATTGTGGTGCCTCACGGAAGTTTGAATTTTGCTTCCATGTTAGTTGAAATTCGGTGGCTTCTTGAAATCTGAATGTGCAATTATATGGAGCACATATCACGTTGAAATATCGCACATCACTTGAATGGCTTGACTATGGGTGTATATAATCTTTATATACATGTGATATTTCTTTGCTAACTATTTAAACTTTTAATTTGGGCTTGGTATGAGAGCCAAGTTTTGTTCCATAATATATGTGTGCATTCCGCCAGTTCATTGAATTCCACATGTTACTTGTAATTAGGCTTCCATGTGAGATGGAAGGCTACAATATCCCTCATTTGGGTGTATATGTTCTTTATATGGTGTCCCTCCACTTAATGGCTTGATTTTTTTTTTTAAATCTCATATAGTAAAAAGGGCAAGTTCTACCTATTGCATTCTGCGTGTGTCTGCTCTTTGTCAAATTTCATGTGTTAATTCTAATCCTATTTGCATATGAGAAAACTTGTTGAAATATCACACATCATTTAATTTTGAGTTTATGTATATATTTTTAGAATATCTCAGCAATTGATTGTCACTTATCAAGATGAGTAATGTCACTTGTGTAATAGTATTATAACATTGGCCATCCCCGTTTGAATTACCATAAAAAAACATTTGCTAGCTATCAATTTTTTGGTACCAAAAACTGACTTGACATTGACTTTTGTGGGGACATCGAGGAAAGAGAATTGGAAGACGCGTGTACTACTTATCGATAATTTTGACCTAAAAAATGACTCGCCAATAGGGGTATGAAGAGGAATTAGAAATCGCTCGGACTGTCTTGAGTTGGACCAAAGCGGCTCAGAACTGGCAGTTTTCATGGGATCGGTCCGTTTCTCGGTTCCACGTGTAGAACTGTCTACTTAGACCTAATCGGTATATGATATACAAAATAAGTGTTATGAGAGTGAAAGTGAAAATGTAACCGCTTTGTCCTGTATGTGACGCTTACCCGCTGACCTAAAACCAAACGAAGTATATCGCCTCGCCTCATCTCACTCTTATGCCTTCAAGCTTCAAATCAGTTCGGAGCCTTCATGCCTTGATGTGTCATGGGGTTTTTTTTTTTTTATATGAGAGATTTGGATCCTCTAAAATCAGATGGCTCCTATTTAATAGATTTTTTTTTTCTCAGTCCGATCGAAATCGGACGATTGGGCCTGATGTATGTCATAGGCAATCCATTCGCTGCCTAGTGACACTTGCTCGCCTCTGCGTCGCTCGCTGTCCTGTGACGTTTTGCTTGGTCGCCTCATCTGTCGTAGACCCACGGTCGTGCCTCACCACCGGACCTCCCTCACGGCTCACAGTCAACCTTGCCTCCTTCTGGCATTGCTCGGTTTGATTCTGCTAATCAAGTGGAAGTTGCTGTTGTTGTTGACGTTTGGGGAATTAGGTCACATCACTACTCCCCCCTCGCCCAGCTTCTCCTTCATACGTCGTTTTCTATTCTCACCTGTCGCATCGGCTTTAAGATCCAATTCCTTCCTGTAAGCTCAGTTTTGTGACAGAAGTTTTGAAGGCCTGTCTGACAAGGTAAATCGATTTCTTTTTCACAAACTTAAGGCTCCGGTTTTTTGTGAAAAATGAACAATTTGATAATCATTTATTTTTTTTCTATAAATGATCATTTATGTAGTTCTAAATAATATTAATCGTTGAAAAGAATTTTCATTATGGATAATAATTTGTGTATAAAATTTTTATGGACAATAAAAATATTTTTCATTTACTCATTTTTATAAACATAGTATTGAGGAAAATAGTTTTTAGAAAGATTGGTGGGTGCCTAATCTATTCTAGCATTTGGTGAATATGCTAAAGAAGGAATTTGATTACCAACTCGATTTCTAGGTAGGTGGTCTTGTGGTGTAGCAACACAGGCCTGACGGTAGACTTCATGGTTTAGTTCAGTGGCATGCTTCATGGTTTGGTCTAAAGGCCAAGGATGAAGTCGAGTGTTTGAGGTTCAAGATTAATTGGTGCACAGTGATACTGAAGTAAGCAAACCTAATACTAATGATTACGTATGAATTGGTAAGCACATATGAGTTATGTTAAAGAAATCTCACATCAGAGAATAAATATAGTGTGAAACGGTTGATATATTTTAATTGGCTCATAACTCAATAGTTTAAACTTTTGAATGAATATATATCTAACTAGATATGTCGGCAAGCTTGAACTTAAGCTCTCTCTTGCAATCTCCGTGAATGAAAGTATTGGATTATAATTGATAAAATATCAATTAGTTGACCATTTGTTGGTAAGAATTTTGATAAGTTAATTTTTGCAGTTCTTGTTATATACGCGTAAAATAATATCAAAAAATTAGAGTATAAGTAGTCAGCATAAAGAAAACATTATACAAACAGTCTTGTCCTCTCTTAATGTAACTAAAAAAAATATTACAAACAATCTATGTAGACCAAAATTGAGGACAGGCTTGTAGGATTGGGATCTAACGGCCTCCATTAATAGGGGTTTTTTTTCCTACCATCCGATATGAATCGGACGGCTGGGCATGTCATAGATCCTTTTTTCAGGCTTGTAACCAACGAAAGTGCAGGACCCATGCTCTGGCAAAACATAGATCAAGTCTATCAAATAAACTTTTTGATTTGAGGCTTTTACCACCCACTCTCTTACCAACTATCAACTCAAGAGGGAAGTAGAATAGCTTGTGTAAATTTATTTTTATATTGACGGTGAACGCCAGAATTACTCTGAAAAAAGTAATTACTGGCTGTTGATTTTTCTGGCCTAAAAATTGACTTCTTGTTGACTTTTATCGGGAGAAGAGACAATTGAAAAGATATATTTTGCAGTCTATCGATCATTTTCAATCTAAAAAATGACTTGCTATTGACTTTTGGTGTCTCGCGCCCAAGTCATTTTGGAAAATCTTTAATGGAAGAGCCGTTGTCAGCTTTTGTCTCTAAATGGGACTAATTCCCTCAAAAAAACTCTCCGCCTTTAGATTTAATTTCGATTCTATCCCGATATTTTTTTTGTCTTGAAAATTCCATGCTTTCATCGTAATTTCAAATCTGCCCACACTTACCAGCAAAAAAAAAAAAAACTACTTTCAACATCTAGAAATTGTCATTGCTCCAAAGAAAGGCGGGATTTTTTTTTTTTGATGAAGAAACAAGATCCAATAATAAACCTGTAAGTGATTGATGATTTTGAAGAAATTAGTGGCAATTTTTTGAATGCATGGATAGGTTTTGGATTAAAGTGAAAGTTGAAGATTTTCTTGCACCTAAAAAAAAAGTCAAGGTAAAATTTAGATTGGACCGAAAGTTAGTTTTTTTTTTTTTTGAGAATTAGGCCTCCCAAAATATAAATCTTGCATGCATGTGACACGGCTTGGGTGATATGACCCAAGCCTTAGCCGTCCCAACCGCTCAGTCATGTATCGGTCCATGCTCGATTCCTCGGATGGGCCGTGAACCGCTCAGTACCAGGATCATGTACAGGCTATGTCCCAACAAGGATGGGTCACGACCGCTCCGTGACCAGATCAGGGCCCGATCAAGGACCCTCCCCAACTCGATCAGGGATCGATCCATGCACGATCCCTAGTGATCCTCAATGATCCATGGGATCGATCATGGATCGGTCCCTCTCGACCCTTGGGATCGATCCTTGAAGGATCACATCGATCCTCTCATGATTCCTTGGATCGGTGCGAAGTGGAGCCGGGCATAGGCCACGAACCGATCAGCATGGGTCACGAACCATTCACAACCTGATCTGCACGGGTCATGACCCTTACAGCGCATGGATCATGAACGATCCATGGCCCGACCGTGAACCGACCCTGCGACCCCCGACAGACTGCAACGGTCCAATGATGGGACAGGCAACGGCTCTTTTCCTTTTGTGTCTAACGGCTAGATGGCCGACTCTCTAGGCCTGATAAGTGTATAAAAGGGAACTCAATCCCTATGAGGATGTTGGTTGATCAATAATACATGAGCCTTACTTTTCTCTCTCTCTCTCTCTCTCTCTCTCTCTCTCTCTCTCTCTCTCTCTCTCTCTCTCTCTCTCTCTCTCTCTCTCTCGATCCTTTGTGCCTTCTTGTGAATACCCTCGATCCAAACTGCTAAGGCTGACTTGGGAAGCTATTTCCTAAGGCCGCACGGGCTCGGGAATGCTAGATTGATCGCCCCGTGACAAGTGGTATCAGAGCCACGGTTGAGTTCAACCTTCGCATGGACCTACGATCCGAGATCGTGAGGAGCGAGAGGATGGGAGAAGAATGGGAAGGAACTGCTGATCGATCCCGTAGAGCGAAGAAAAGCCGCTCGTCCAACTCGCGGGATGCGGTGGAGGAGTTGGAGTCCCGAGTGGCCAGGATTGAGGTAGCCCTCGCGGACGTCCAGGGTGTGGTTGAAGACGTTGCCCCAAGCATGGAAGGAGTGTCGACCAGTCGAGATGAGCTCCACGCTGAGATACTGGAGATCAAGGCCGACATGGGGGAACTCCGAGGGGAAATGCTGGGCACGCTAGGGGAATTAACCACATCCACCGCCGAGCTGAGACAAAAGAACGAGACCCTAGAGGCCGCGGTGGAGGCCATGCGGAATGAGATGGCCAATATTCGCACGGAATTGGCCGAGAGGATGACAAGTTCGGCTGGACGGACGAACTTGTGCGAAAACACCTTGCGGATTGATGCCCCTAAGCCCAAGGAGTTCTCCGGATCACGGATGGCTAAAGATGTCGACAACTTCTTGTGGTACATGGAACAATACTTCCAGGCCACGGGAGTGAGGGATGGGATGATCCGGGTAAGCACCGCAGCCATGTACTTGACGGACAACGCCTTGCTGTGGTGGAGGCGTAGAACTGATGACCGGGTGGGGGAACCGATCCTGACGTGGGAAAAATTTGTTGAGGAGTTCCGGAAGCAATATTATCCGGCCTATGCCGAGGAAGAGGCCAGGGATGAACTCCGGCACCTTGAACAGAAGGGCGGAGTCCGTGACTATGTGAAGAAATTCTCGGAGCTGTTGCTCCAAATCCCCTCGATGAGCGATGGGGAAGCGTTCCACCAGTTCGTGGGCGGACTGAAACCATGGGTGAAACAAGAGTTAAAGAGGTGCAATGCTCGGGACCTCTCCACGGCCATGTCTACGGCGGAATCCCTAGTGGAGTACAAAGTCTTTGGCAACAACAAGTCGGAAGGGCGGCCACGGGAGAAGTTCACTGGTGGGGGAGATAGGGGGACCTCCACTGGAAACCGGCCTGTGCCGACCCTTCCCAAGCCCCGGACTGAGGTAAATGCTGGGGGCCTAAAGCGAAGCCGACCCCCCTTGAAATGCTTCCTGTGCGACGGTCCTCACATGGCCCGTGAATGCCCCACGAGGGGAAAGCTTGCCGCTCTTGTCCAGGCACAAGAAGAGGGGACCGGAGGGGAAGAGCAATTAGGGTCACTCCGACTCTTGAGCTCGATTCAAACAAAGAAGGGATCACGATCCCGAGGGCTGATGTTCGTGGAAGTGGAAGTTGGGGGAACGAAACTTCGTGCCCTTCTCGACACCGGAGCCTTGGATCTGTTTATCTCAAAGGAAGCGGCCCAGAAATTGGCTTTGCAGACGGAAGCTGAGACGGGATGGATTAAAACCGTTAACTCCGTGCAAGTACCCACCCTCGGCTCAGCTAAGAACGTGGAGTTTCGAATGGGACCATGGTCCAGCCGAGAATCCATCGAGGTAATCCCTCTAGACGATTATGATTTCGTAATTGGCTTAGGATTCTTGGATCGAATCCATGCTATGGTGCTTCCCTTTGCGGATTGTTTATGCATCTTGGACAAGCGGTGCCAGTGTGTGGTACCGGTGACAAGAAACGCTGGTCGGGATCAGAAGACTCTCTCGGCCATACAATTATCCAAGGGGCTGAAACATGGGGAAGAGACCTTCCTCGCAGCACTAAAGGAGTACCCTGAGTCGGAAGAGGGGGAAATTCCGGAGGAAGTTGAGCGGATCCTAGACTCCTTTACCGATGTAATGCCTCCCGAACTCCCAAAGAGATTGCCTCCGAAGCGGGAAGTCGATCATCGAATCGATCTAGATCCCGACGTGCGCCCAATGGCCAGAACACCTTACCGAATGGCTCCTCCCGAACTAGAAGAGCTCCGCAAGCAGCTCACCGAGCTGCTTGATTCGGGATACATCCGCCCCTCTAAGTCTCCCTTCGGCGCCCCGGTTCTCTTTCAAAAGAAACATGATGGGTCTCTCCGAATGTGTGTCGACTATCGGGCCTTAAATAAGGTCACTGTGAAGAACAAATATCCAATACCTTTGATAGCGAATCTGTTCGATCAGCTAGGAAAAGCTCGCTGGTTCACGAAACTTGATCTACGATCCGGCTATTACCAGGTCAGGATCGCTGAAGGGGATGAACCAAAGACAGCTTGCGTGACACGGTATGGATCCTTCGAGTTTTTGGTGATGCCCTTCGGCCTCACTAACGCCCCGGCTACCTTCTGCACCTTGATGAATAAGGTACTTCACCCCTTCCTCGATCGGTTTGTGGTTGTTTATCTAGACGATATTGTGGTGTACAGCCAGACTCTAGAGGAGCACGTTCGACATCTCCGAAAGGTGCTTCAGACCCTTCGGGATCACGAACTTTACGTGAAGAAGGAGAAATGCGCCTTTGGTCGGAAGGAGATTGTCTTCCTTGGCCACGTGATCGGACACGGACAAGTGCGGATGGATTCGAGCAAGGTCAAGGCCCTTGAGGAATGGGAGAGCCCGTCGGGAGTATCCGAGCTTCGGTCTTTCTTGGGGCTGGCCAACTATTACCGGAGATTCGTCCAAGGATACTCGGCCATAACGGCCCCTCTCACTGACCTGCTTAAGAAAAACAGGCTGTGGGAGTGGACCGAAAGACAAGAAGAAGCTTTCCAGCGCCTCAAACGGGCGATGATCCAGGAACCGGTCTTGACCTTACCCGACCAGGCCGTTCCTTATGAGGTAGAGACTGATGCATCGGATCAGGCGATTGGGGGAGTTCTGATGCAGAATGGGCACCCTGTAGCCTACGAGTCCCGGAAGCTGAACGACACCGAGCGCCGCTATACCGTGCAAGAAAAAGAAATGACGGCCATTATCCATTGCCTCCGGACCTGGAGACATTACTTGCTGGGCTCCCGCTTTATTGTAAGAACCGACAATGTAGCCACTAGCTACTTCCAAACCCAGAAGAAGTTGAGTCCCAAGCAGGCCCGATGGCAAGATTTTCTGGCGGAGTTCGACTTTGCCTTGGAGTATCGGCCCGGGAAGTCTAATGCTGTGGCTGATGCCCTCAGCCGGAAAACTTGGCTAATGGCCATTAGCCGTCCCGATTGCCCCTGGAAAGACCGAATCCGAGAAGGCTTAAGGCATGACCCTACAGCCAAGGCCATCCTAGAACACGCCCGAGAAGGCAAGACTCGGCAGTTTTGGGAAGAAGAAGATCTCCTCTACACAAAAGGGCGTCGACTCTATGTTCCCCTTCACGGGAAACTGAGGAGGGAGATCCTCCAGGAATGCCACGACTCCCGGTGGGCCGGCCATCCTGGTATTCATCGAACGGTGGCCTTGGTCGAGGATCGTTACTTCTGGCCTCATTTGCGGGATGATGTGGAGGCATACGTCCGAACCTGCCTAGTATGCCAGCAAGACAAGCTAGAACAATGGGCTCCGGCTGGTCTTCTCGAGCCACTACCAATCCCCGAATGGCCATGGGAGAGTGTCTCCATGGACTTTGTGGTGGGGCTCCCAAAATCCGAAGGGTGTCGGACTTTGATGGTGGTGGTCGATCGCTTCTCTAAATATGCCACCTTCATTCCAGCTTCTAAGGACTGTCCGGCTGAGGAGGCAGCCAAGTTGTTTATGAAACACGTTGCCAAATATTGGGGATTGCCCCGAACAATCGTGAGTGATCGGGATCCCCGATTCACGGGGCGATTTTGGTCGGAACTCTTCAAGCTCTTCGGCACCAACCTAAACTTCTCAACGAGTCTGCATCCTCAAACCGATGGGCAGACCGAGAGAGCAAACGCTCTCATTGAGTTATACCTCCGCCACTATGTGAATACAACTCAAGTCAACTGGGCAAGGTTGCTGGATGTGGCCCAGTTTTCCTATAATCTGCAGAAAAGTGAAGCCACGGGTAAAAGCCCCTTCGAGCTGGTCACGGGGCAACAGCCCCTCACGCCCGAAGAAATGGCTGCAGGCTACCGAGGCCCCAGTCCTGCTGCTTACAAGTTCGCCAAAGACTGGAAAGAACAAACTGATGTTGCCCGAGTATGCCTTCACAAAGCTGCCAAGAGAATGAAGAAGTGGGCTGATACAAAGCGACGCCATGTAGAATTCGAAGTGGGAGATCTCGTAATGGCAAAGCTATACGCGGTTCTGAGGTATCGTAATGTCCACAAAGCCCTCATAAGGCGATACGAGGGACCTTTCCGAGTGATAAGACGAGTGGGGAAGTGCGCTTATAAGCTGGACTTGCCTCAAAAGTTAAAACTGCACCCGGTATTCCATGTGAGCATGTTGAAACCTTTTCATCAAGACGCGGAGGATCCTGAACGTGGGGAATCCAGCAGAGCCCCACTTGGGGCTAGAACCTCTTATGACCGGGAGATCGACCAAATCTTGGCCGATAGAGTGATTCGGAAAAAGTATCGCCCTCCAAGACGTGAATATTTGATCAAGTGGAAGGGACTTCCGGATAGTGAAGCAAGCTGGGAACCTGAAGAAGCACTATGGCAATTTAAGGCTCAAATAGAAGCTTTCCGAGGTCTGGGCGACGAGGGCGTCGCCGGAATAGGTGGGGGAGATTGACACGGCTTGGGTGATATGACCCAAGCCTTAGCCGTCCCAACCGCTCAGTCATGTATCGGTCCATGCTCGATTCCTCGGATGGGCCGTGAACCGCTCAGTACCAGGATCATGTACAGGCTATGTCCCAGCAAGGATGGGTCACGACCGCTCCGTGACCAGATCAGGGCCCGATCAAGGACCCTCCCCAACTCGATCAAGGATCGATCCATGCACAATCCCTAGTGATCCTCAATGATCCATGGGATCGATCATGGATCGGTCCCTCTCGACCCTTGGGATCGATCCTTGAAGGATCACATCGATCCTCTCATGATTCCTTGGATCGGTGCGAAGTGGAGCCGGGCATAGGCCAAGAACCGATCAGCATGGGTCACGAACCATTCACGACCTGATCTGCACGGGTCATGACCCTTACAGCGCATGGATCATGAACGATCCATGGCCCGGCCGTGAACCGACCCTGCGACCCCCGACAGACTGCAACGGTCCAATGAGGGGACATGCAACGGCTCTTTTCCT
Source organism: Melaleuca quinquenervia (assembly GCA_030064385.1). Taxonomy (NCBI): domain Eukaryota; kingdom Viridiplantae; phylum Streptophyta; class Magnoliopsida; order Myrtales; family Myrtaceae; genus Melaleuca; species Melaleuca quinquenervia. The sequence goes on from CM057718.1 coordinate 16,300,324, forward strand.
TTTGTGTCTAACGGCTAGATGGCCGACTCTCTAGGCCTGATAAGTGTATAAAAGGGAACTCAATCCCTATGAGGATGTTGGTTGATCAATAATACATGAGCCTTACTTTTCTCTCTCTCTCTCTCTCTCTCGATCCTTTGTGCCTTCTTGTGAATACCCTCGATCCAAACTGCTAAGGCTGACTTGGGAAGCTATTTCCTAAGGCCGCACGGGCTCGGGAACGCTAGATTGATCGCCCCGTGACACATGCAAGGGACTAACATGTTAGCTGAAAGTGGAACATGTTTGAAAAATTATGTGAAACCATTGCCAACTATTCTTCTAAAAACTTAAATTGATACACGAAAAGTTTTTAAAACAATTGATAATGGTTTTACAAAATTTTACATGATATCAGAGATAGAGGTAATTTAAATATCTGTTTACCTCTCCAATTAAATATGTCTATGATTAGTATTAGGTATAAAAAATAAACTAAGTCTTTGTTTGTTTTGTGAAAAATATTTTCTGAAAATTATATGGAGCACATATCACGTTGAAATATCGCACATCACTTGAATGGCTTGACTATGGGTGTATATAATCTTTATATACATGTGATATTTCTTTGCTAACTATTTAAACTTTTAATTTGGGCTTGGTATGAGAGCCAAGTTTTGTTCCATAATATATGTGTGCATTCCGCCAGTTCATTGAATTCCACATGTTACTTGTAATTAGGCTTCCATGTGAGATGGAAGGCTACAATATCCCTCATTTGGGTGTATATGTTCTTTATATGGTGTCCCTCCACTTAATGGCTTGATTTTTTTTTAAATCTCATATAGTAAAAAGGGCAAGTTCTACCTATTGCATTCTGCATGTGTCTGCTCTTTGTCAAATTTCATGTGTTAATTCTAATCCTATTTGCATATGAGAAAACTTGTTGAAATATCACACATCATTTAATTTTGAGTTTATGTATATATTTTTAGAATATCTCAGCAATTGATTGTCACTTATCAAGATGAGTAATGTCACTTGTGTAATAGTATTATAACATTGGCCATCCCCGTTTGAATTACCATAAAAAACATTTGCTAGCTATCAATTTTTTGGTACCAAAAACTGACTTGACATTGACTTTTGTGGGGACATCGAGGAAAGAGAATTGGAAGACGCGTGTACTACTTATCGATAATTTTGACCTAAAAAATGACTCGCCAATAGGGGTATGAAGAGGAATTAGAAATCGCTCGGACTGTCTTGAGTTGGACCAAAGCGGTTCAGAACTGGCAGTTTTCATGGGATCGGTCCGTTTCTCGGTTCCACGTGTAGAACTGTCTACTTAGACCTAATCGGTATATGATATACAAAATAAGTGTTATGAGAGTGAAAGTGAAAATGTAACCGCTTTGTCCTGTATGTGACGCTTACCCGCTGACCTAAAACCAAACGAAGTATATCGCCTCGCCTCATCTCACTCTTATGCCTTCAAGCTTCAAATCAGTTTGGAGCCTTCATGCCTTGATGTGTCATGGGGTTTTTTTTTTTTATATGAGAGATTTGGATCCTCTAAAATCAGATGGCTCCTATTTAATAGATTTTTTTTCCTTTTTTCTCAGTCCGATCGAAATCGGACGATTGGGCCTGATGTATGTCATAGTCAATCCATTCGCTGCCTAGTGACACTTGCTCGCCTCTGCGTCGCTCGCTGTCCTGTGACGTTTTGCTTGGTCGCCTCATCTGTCGTAGACCCACGGTCGTGCCTCACCACCGGACCTCCCTCACGGCTCACAGTCAACCTTGCCTCCTTCTGGCATTGCTCGGTTTGATTCTGCTAATCAAGTGGAAGTTGCTGTTGTTGTTGACGTTTGGGGAATTAGGTCACATCACTACTCCCCCCTCGCCCAGCTTCTCCTTCATACGTCGTTTTCTATTCTCACCTGTCGCATCGGCTTTAAGATCCAATTCCTTCCTGTAAGCTCAGTTTTGTGACAGAAGTTTTGAAGGCCTGTCTGACAAGGTAAATCGATTTCTTTTTCACAAACTTAAGGCTCCGGTTTTTTGTGAAAAATGAACAATTTAATAATCATTTATTTTTTTTCTATAAATGATCATTTATGTAGTTCTAAATAATATTAATCGTTGAAAAGTATTTTCATTATGGATAATAATTTGTGTATAAAATTTTTATGGACAATAAAAATATTTTTCATTTACTCATTTTTATAAACATAGTATTGAGGAAAATAGTTTTTAGAAAGATTGGTGGGTGCCTAATCTATTCTAGCATTTGGTGAATATGCTAAAGAAGGAATTTGATTACCAACTCGATTTCTAGGTAGGTGGTCTTGTGGTGTAGCAACACAGGCCTGACGGTAGACTTCATGGTTTAGTTCAGTGGCATGCTTCATGGTTTGGTCTAAAGGCCAAGGATGAAGTCGAGTGTTTGAGGTTCAAGATTAATTGGTGCACAGTGATACTGAAGTAAGCAAACCTAATACTAATGATTACGTATGAATTGGTAAGCACATATGAGTTATGTTAAAGAAATCTCACATCAGAGAATAAATATAGTGTGAAACGGTTGATATATTTTAATTGGCTCATAACTCAATAGTTTAAACTTTTGAATGAATATATATCTAACTAGATATGTCGGCAAGCTTGAACTTAAGCTCTCTCTTGCAATCTCCGTGAATGAAAGTATTGGATTATAATTGATAAAATATCAATTAGTTGACCATTTGTTGGTAAGAATTTTGATAAGTTAATTTTTGCAGTTCTTGTTATATACGCGTAAAATAATATCAAAAAATTAGAGTATAAGTAGTCAGCATAAAGAAAACATTATACAAACAGTCTTGTCCTCTCTTAATGTAACTAAAAAAAATATTACAAACAATCTATGTAGACCAAAATTGAGGACAGGCTTGTAGGATTGGGATCTAACGGCCTCCATTAATAGGGGTTTTTTTTCCTGCCATCCGATATGAATCGGACGGCTGGGCATGTCATAGATCCTTTTTTCAGGCTTGTAACCAACGAAAGTGCAGGACCCATGCTCTGGCAAAACATAGATCAAGTCTATCAAATAAACTTTTTGATTTGAGGCTTTTACCACCCACTCTCTTACCAACTATCAACTCAAGAGGGAAGTAGAATAGCTTGTGTAAATTTATTTTTATATTGACGGTGAACGCCAGAATTACTCTGAAAAAAGTAATTACTGGCTGTTGATTTTTCTGGCCTAAAAATTGACTTCTTGTTGACTTTTATCGGGAGAAGAGAAAATTGAAAAGATATATTTTGCAGTCTATCGATCATTTTCAATCTAAAAAATGACTTGCTATTGACTTTTGGTGTCTCGCGCCCAAGTCATTTTGGAAAATCTTTAATGGAAGAGCCGTTGTCAGCTTTTGTCTCTAAATGGGACTAATTCCCTCAAAAAAACTCTCCGCCTTTAGATTTAATTTCGATTCTATCCCGATATTTTTTTTTGTCTTGAAAATTCCATGCTTTCATCGTAATTTCAAATCTGCCCACACTTACCAGCAAAAAAAAAAAAAAAACTACTTTCAACATCTAGAAATTGTCATTGCTCCAAACAAAGGCCGGATTTTTTTTTATGAAGAAACAAGATCCAATAATAAACCTGTAAGTGATTGATGATTTTGAAGAAATTAGTGGCAATTTTTTGAATGCATGGATAGGTTTTGGATTAAAGTGAAAGTTGAAGATTTTCTTGCACCTAAAAAAAAGTCAAGGTAAAATTTAGATTGGACCGAAAGTTAGTTTTTTTTTTTTTGAGAATTAGGCCTCCCAAAATATAAATCTTGCATGCATGCAAGGGACTAACATGTTAGCTGAAAGTGGAACATGTTTGAAAAATTATGTGAAACCATTGCCAACTATTCTTCTAAAAACTTAAATTGATACACGAAAAGTTTTTAAAACAATTGATAATGATTTTACAAAATTTTACATGATATCAGAGATAGAGGTAATTTAAATATCTGTTTACCTCTCCAATTAAATATGTCTATGATTAGTATTAGGTATAAAAAATAAACTAAGTCTTTGTTTGTTTTGTGAAAAATATTTTCTGAAAATTGTGGTGTTTGGGGGACAGAAAATAATTTGCCATGGAAAATATTCTTCCAAAAACAAAAAAAAATGTTTTCATTTCCAGAAAAGGTTGGAAAACATTTTCCAGTTTTGCTACGAATGTAACATTCTCCCCTTTCTCTCTCCTCTCTTTCCCCTCCCTAGCCAAATTCCTCTCTCTCTTCCTTTTTCCTTCCAAATGTATTGACATTTCTCTCTCTTCCCCTCAGGGCCTCACCCTCTCTTTCTCTCCCTAGTTGTACGAAGGGAACCCACTAGATGGCCTCCCCTCCAATCTCTCTCTTTTTTTCCCCACGGACGAGAGGTCTTCTTCTTCTTCTTTCTTTTAATCATTCTTCATTTTTCTTGATAAATTCTGATCGTTCTTCATTTCTCGCCAAACATCGGAAAATATTTTCCGGTCCATTTTTAAGTTTCAAGCGAACATCAGAAAATATTATCATTTTTTGGGAAAATGATTTCTTGAAAAGCATTTTCCAGAGATGCCGTATTTTTCGCGAAACAAACGGAGCCTAAATGTGATGGTGAGTGTTAGAATGATTAAATAATTAACAACACATTTATCTAACAATTAAAATTTTTATGATAGTTCGTAGTGATCCAATCACAATTTCTGATTTAAACAGTAACATGAGAGGAGGACTACTTCTCTATATGAACGGATGAGAAGTCATAGTTTTTTCTTTCCCTTGTGTGGGGGATCATCATCCCTTCCTCCTTTCTAGATATAAAGCTCTTCTTCGGTGAGAGTCCGATTCATATTTATGTTAAATCCCCAAATTCGATACGTATTAATTTTTTTTTTCTATGCTTTTGACTCCACTGAACCTTAATAAATTATTGAAACTTTCTTGTATGAGGATGCTCAAACCTTTTATTGGTATGAACAGTAGGAGTTGCTCATTATCCCTTACCAGTCCAGAGATTTCAACCCGTACTTCAGTAATCAATTTAAGGAATGAGAACCTGAAATTTCGTTTATTGTTAAAACAAAACAAGGTCAGAAATTAAGATTTCGACAGACTTCCCACCCTGGCTGTGGCCAGCTTTGAAATGGAGAGAAAAAAATAGTTATGTTTTGATAATCTTGGTCCAGCTTGCCTAACTAGAAGTCCAATTAGATATCGGTGATGGGGCATGGCCTTCGTGAAGGATACTTGTGAAAAAGAATGTGCTTCGAACACGAAAATATCACATGAAAAGTCGAATCCCTTGTAAATAAACTAGATCTTTTTAACTATTTCACACAGTGAATCTTTTGTTCTTCGTGTCATTACAGTCATTGTCTTCCTCGTTCGGCCCTAATTGTTCCTATGCCTGTTGGAACAGAAAACCCACAAAAAGGATAAAATAATGTATGATAATGGCATATTAAATTGAAGTGCTTTATTGTAGGAAACTTGAATATTTAAGCCCGTCTTCATAAAGTAGAAGATGGACACCCATCATGCTGAAACATTTGGAGAAACGTGGAAGTATGGCACTTTTATTTTGAATGCCGAAGGCTTGCACTAGAGAAGAATAGAACTCCTATTCATTTAGGTACTTTGATATATGCAACTATATATTATTCCTTGTATATATTCTCTTCGGTAGTTCCGCTGTACTTTGATGTTGATTTTTATAAATTCTTTCAGTGATCATCACGTGGATTAAAAAAAGTTGATATAAAGGAAGATTTAGCCTCTTTTTCTTTCATTACATAATGAAAAAGAAAAAAGAAAAGGCATCGTACCTCAATACATTAAATGTTTGTTTTTTGCAATGGCATTTAATAGACCGTGTGTTGATTTCTAGATCAATTTTGCCTTAACTTAGATTTGCATAAAAATGATTACACAAAAACAATTGCATGGATACTTAGTGGTTTTGGATGACTTTTTAGGGTTTAAAAGATAAGCAAGAATGTGTGATCTATCGAAAGTGCGCTAATAGAAATGTTAGTGTAAACAAGGTCTCGGACCTTCGAATCTCTGGTTCTGTAAAGATCGAGACGACATACTCGCGTCTTGTGTCTCGATCAGTTTCTAGCCGACCCTAATCGGCTAGTGGCGACTCTTAAAAATACTTAGGTTGTTAAAAAACTTTTAAAATTGAAATGCTTTAATGTCAAGTGAAGTACAGATTTGAGAAAGTTCGAGCTCGAAATTGAGGAATCAAATTGGATTACGATTATATGTTAATTTTAGGCCGTCTTTTAGGGATGTCGATTCGGGTCTCTTTACAAGTGATAAATCTAAATCTACCTTAGCTTAGTCCCCCTGCTCGACAGTCGTGTTGTATGACTCAGGTGAGGGGTGGTTGGATTCCGCGCGCGGCTTGGCCCATCGGAACACGCCAAGGGCAGACTTCTAGTCAGCCAGTGAATCGATGAAGGAGCTTCTCAACGAGGCTATGGGAGACGTCGATGGAGGCATAGGAGGAGTTGCGCTCAAGGGACCAAAGCATCTCGCGCTCGTTGATCCTGGCGCGGACAATCTCAAGGTCGGACGCCCGGTCCTCGACCAAGCTCTCGTAGGTGTCGCGGAGGGCGTAGGAGGAGAGATTGGCGGTGGCCCGGCAGATCTGACCGAAGGCTGGGGATCGGAGATTTGGAAGCGTGGGATCCGGACCCACTGCCGGTTGGTGGAGGAGGGAGATGGGAAGACGTATGTATGTAGAGAGGACATAAAATGAATGAAGAGAAAACAAAAAGATAAAGGGCAAGAGAGTAGTGCTGGAGTTGGAAATTTTTTTTTCCCTTTTCATGAAAGAAAATTATTTCCTCCATTTAAAAAAAAAGTTTTTGATTAATTGGTTGATAAAATATTTTCGGCCCCGAACACCACAAATTTCCGTGAAATGAACGAGTACCAATCATTTACTAGGCTTCGTGATCGACTTAAACATTCATAATATCTCTGCTTTGTCAGAGATTTCCTTTTGGCTTTCATTTTGGGCACTGGGCTCCAGCTACCATTAGTAGACTAGACTTTGGAGCAGAGACTTCTTAAAAAATGAATAATCAATTTCGAACAACACAAAGTATCAATTGAAAAGAAAGATAGGGGGTCTTTTATGCAGAAACTGAATGAGCAATGCAATTACTAAAACAAATTTAAAGTTCTTTTTCCACTATCTTAATGCGAAATGGCAGTCCCTTTCGTTGGAGTTATTGAATGTTTTGTGAGTTATTGTTTTTCATATCAAATACATTTATACTAGTTTAGAAAAATTAAAACATGAATTAATAGCTTGTAATCCATACATATATAATGATGTGAGTTCAACTCCTTGGTGAGTGTAGTAGGGTTGCCCTGCTCCTTGGTGAGCGAGCAAGGGCTCAGGGATAGCGCCCTTGAAATAACATCTTATTTAAGTTGATCCATTTATTGTGGGATAAAAAATGTTATTGTGGTCAATTTATAAATCTTGTATCTTATGCTCGTATGACAGATCATTATAATGTGTTTTGCGGCTACAAACTCATAGTGTGAATTTTTTTTACAGAAGGTAGTCTTATTATGAGGAAAATTGCCAAAAAAGTCCTAAACATTTACCATTTATACCGATTAAGTCATCAACCTTATTTTTAAGCCGATTCAGTCCTAAACCTTTTTTGCCTTTGCTATTTAAGTTCTTCCGGCGGATTTTGACCGGAAAATGCATACGTGGACCTCGTGGGTGACGACGTGGCGATGACGGAGCGACAAATTTCTTTCTTCTTTTTTTCCTTCTCTTTTCTTACTCTGGCTGCTCCCAAGGGTGGCGAAGCCCTCGCCGGTGACGAGTGAGGGCAACGGGGGCTAGGGAGGCCGCCGCCGCCCTCGCCTGTCGCCGGCGAGGGTCGGGTGAGGCCGCCCTTGCCTAGATTTGGGTGAGGTGGCCTCTCCCGGCCCCCGCTGGCAGCTAGCGAGACTAGCCAGTGGCTGACGGGGGCCGGGGGTGTAACAGCCTGCTTCCAACCCCACTTTTCGAGGTCCAATTGGACGAATTTACGAGTTTAGTGAATGGCCCGTTGGTCTCGGGAGTACCTCAAACTAAACCAACAACTTTCGTCCCGAGCGATTCCGCGCTTTCGGAAATCGTATTTTGGTCCCCCAACTTTTAAATATTGCAATTTGGCCCCTAAAGATTTGAATTTTAACCCAGGGGCACCATAGTAATTTCCATTGCCCCACTTTCCTCTCTCCTCTCTTCTTTTTCCCTTCCCCATGCAACGTCCAATCTCTCTCTCTCTCTCTCTCTCTCTCTCTCTCTCTCCTCTCACGCGTACTCCCACTCCCCTCTTGGCCGCGCGAGGTCCTCTCCTTCTTCTCCTTCTTCGTTCTTGATGCTCTGGCCACCATTTGGCACGCCATTGGTGTCGTTCGGTTCCTTAATACACCAGCTTCAAGCCCCGGTCGTCCACCACCTCCGCCGCCGCCTCTGTCGCCGCTGGGAGGCCCCAAAAGAAGCCTTCATGGAGCTCCCCCCCTATTTTTCCAGATTTGCTGCCTGAGCTTCAAGTCATGAGATCTCCCAAACCTTTGATTTAGAGCTCTTGTCGTTGCTCCCAATGGATTCATAGGTATCCCTTTACCCTAATGTAGGCTTTGGTTGGGATCGATTTAGCTGGGAACCGCTGATTTTGCCCCCGAACCGCGGTTGGTCCCTATTTCCGCCGGAGCTGTTGTTCGTGGCCGTTGTGCCTCCTCTGGCGAGACCCATCCCTCGCCACCACCTCCAATCGATAGCTTGGAGTCCCACGATCGCAATGATACTGGTCTCAGCCTCTGAAGTTGCACCATTTGGGAGAAATCGACCCCGAAGCGCTGCTATCTCCCCCTGGAGCCCTAATTCTGGCCAACAACTTCAAAGAGCGATTACTAGTCGCTCCGGGCACGTCAGGCGACGCCACCACCACCAATGGACTCGTGGGAGTCCTCTCTTCAAAGCCCAATAGGTCTCCATCTCCAATTTTGCACCGTTTGCTCGAATTTGGCCACGAACCGACTAGTGCTCGCTGGACCCAATTTCTGGGCATGCTGGCTGCGCACCTCCAAGGCGTTTCAGAGCCATTCCACCTCCACCCACGACCATTCATGAGTCCCTCAACCTTTCATGTCCACCAAGGAACGTCCCCGGCCATCGTCAAGCTTCGAGCCACCGTCCGATTGCTAGAAAACGGCCCCGACCAGCACTGTTTGTGCTTTGCCGGAGTTGTCTGGGCCCTTCACTCGCCTCACGGCCTCACCTACGGGCCTTGGCCACTCTCCCACAGCCAAGAGCCACCTCGGGAGGCTCGCCGGAGCCTCGCCGGAGACCGCCGAAGCTGTCCAAACACTGCCCCAAAGCTGGCCGTCCCATGCGAGGTGTCAAGTCGAAGATTGGAATGCCGCATCAAGCTCGAGCACGATCGAAAGTACGTAAATGTGTGTCGCCGTGAGCCGCCGCTTGGGATTCACGGATTAACCCTGTCATTGGTCTAGGCCGATTTATCGCTTTAGCAAGTTGGGGTAAACTGGCTAGACTGATTGGGTGAATAGGTGGATGGAGCCAAGCAAGGCCAAGTACTTGTTATGATTTAGGCAATGATGGATTACACCGACTAAGTGGCCAACATGCCTTGATTTAATTGTGGTGGTCAACTGAGCCTTGTGGGGAGTCAATTAGATTGCTTGGATCATTGGGTGATCATTTCTATTGATGATGCGGTGGTTAGTATCAAATCGCTTGTGAATAATAGTTAGGGTCTAAACTGGTCATGGACAGTCTAAGTGGTTAATGTGTGTGTTCTGGTGATTCTCTGGTTAACCCATTGAGGGTGATGATGAGGAAAGCAAGGATCACGGGGTGATCATTGAAATGACCGGAGTGGTCATCGATATAGGACCGCACTTGAGTGGTGGCATGAGGGTCTTGGATTGTCATGGAGCCAATTGTGGCTTTGGCCACTGTGCTAATGAGATGACGACTGGAACCGATGGTGGCCGTTGAACTCATATTGGGATGATCTGATTAGGTGACAATGGGCCCTAATCATTTAACGAAGTAAATCGAGCATCGAGAGGCTTCATTTAGGTCTTAGACTGATCTTGGACGTCCGTGCTTATTTAATTGTGGATGATGGTTTTTGTTTAGTTAATTGTGCATTTTCGTTTTAATTATTTATATTTCATAGCAATTTATTTATTTATTTTTCAATTATAGTAATTTATTTATCTCAATTATGCTCTTTTAAATTAATTAATTAATTATCAAATTGCCAGTTATTTATGAATTTCATGAAGGGGGCTTAGTTTTATGGCTAAAACTGATTTGGCTAGCAACCCTGGCTTACTGCCAAGTCTCGGTCGTTGACCGATTAACTCATAGGTAGACTTAGTTAGCATGGTCTGCCTGACGAGAGAAGTGGATTTTCGAGGAATGATGAATGTTGGGAATAATTAGGTCCCACGTAGGATTCAAGTGACCTAAGAAAGTGGAAACGAGTAGAACCACATGATAGATGTCGTACTGGTCTTGGCTCAGTTAGACCAATTGGCTATGAGTAAAATGGGGCTATGTGTGATAGTGGTACAAGGCACGATTATTGGGCTGGAGAGCCCCGAGGACTGAGCAGTACTCCAGTTTTCCCAAAGCTAGTCAGGCCTATGAGGCTGTGTTAGGAATTCGTGGTTCCTAGAGTGGTTGCCATTGCGTGCATTGCAGTCGATGACCAGTGATGTATCAACAGTAGACTTGAGTGAGTCGAGTGTTGCCTATGAGGGTTTGACCTAAGGATTAGGGACCCTTGGGCAATAGCTTTCCTACTCACGGATGTATCTAAATATCTCACACCACCACAGACTCTCTTGCAAGTATAGAGCATGGAACCAAAAGAGCAATCGAACAAGAAAAATGAAGAGACGCGCTTTGGGTTGTGCTGAAGGCTAGCGACCTGCTTGGAAGGTCGCAATTATATGTTCAGAAGAGAAGGCGATCAGGGACTGTCTCGTGCCTAAGGGCAATGGCGGGATAGGGTCCTAATAAGGGGGAGGTCGGCCCGCCCAGATCTATGCCCCTGCCAGTCTCACCTCGCCTCCTCTGAGTTGTGGCAGCAATTGAGCTTGAGGAGCTGGGGAAAATAGAGGAGCTCAAGGGGGGTCTGCCCTGCCTAGATTTGGGCTGGGCGGAGCCCCCTCACCTAGATCTGGGTAGGACCAACCTCGCTAGTGGCCGGCTAGGGTCGAGGGAGGCCGGCCCCGCCCGGATCTGAGTGGGGCAGCCCCTCCCTCACCTAGATCTAGGCTGGGCAGGGTTGCCCCGCCGACTCTCGCTAGCGACGGGCGTGGGTGGCGGCAGCCTTTCCAGCCCCTGCCGCCCTTGCCTATTGCAGGCGAGGGCTTTGCTGCTTTTTGGAGCGGCTGGAAAGAAGAAAAAAATTTGTCGCCACGTGTCGCCCTGTCATGCCACGTCGTCGTTGACGAGGTCCGGTCATCGCTGGTGAGGTCCACGTAGGTATTCTTCTGCCAAAATCCGCTGGAAGGACTTCAATGGCAAGTATGGAAAATGTTTAGGATTAAATCGGCTTAAAAAAAGGTTGATGACTAAATCGACATAAGTGACAAATGTTTAGGACTTTTTTGGCAATTTTCCTTAAAATTATGTATTACTCAGGATAAACTTGGGCATAATCTTTTTTCTTGTGTCATCGTTTTGATTTGGTTTAGGATAAAACCCATCACCTTTGTCCATTGTAACTAGACAATTATTTGATATAAGAGTTCCTTCTTGACTTGCTATTTTATGGAATTTGAGAGGATTTGAAAAGAGAAATAACAGTCATAGAAAAGCCGATTCATGATCTCACTTATTTGGATTTTCCGTGCAGGCTCTGTAGGCGATTTTGAGCTTCAAACTTCCTCAATTCCAACAGATCTCTCTCTCAAGTCCGTTCGGGTCGCTTCAACATTCGTGGGCTCCTCCGGTGAGTTTGGCTCCTTTCTTTGGTTCTTTATATTATCAATCAACTCCGAAATCCAGGTCACGATCTGCATTTCTTCCTCTTCGTCCATTCCCTTCTCCTCCAACCGTATCATAATTTCATCGAGATCATCAAGACACTTTTTTTTATGTTCGTCCAATAGGTACTCCTCCAAATGTTTGCTTATTTTGTTCTGTTTGTCTCCCTGCTTCTCCTTCAAACGCATCTGAATTTCATCGAGACAAATAAATGGAACTTGGAATCTTCAGACCCATTATTTCAACTCAAAGAGAGAAAAGACAAAAAAGCAGGAAAAAGAAGAAGAAGAAGATTAACACATCTCGAGTGTATAATAGGTCGTAAGTTCAACTCACCTGCGATTTCAAAATTGCGTATAGTGGTATTGTTCTGTAGGTGCACATTAACTGGACGACCACTCTGAAAGCGCGAACAAAGCCACATAAGTGCAGTCGATGGAAGGCTATAAATCATATACAACGTGGAGATTACAGACCGATGATGTAATGGACATGAGCAATAGGCCTTACCCGATTACTATTCTTGGGACAACAAAACCAACCTTTCCCATAATGCAGGAGTGAAAACCATATTGGAACTGCATAGAGATACAAGAAAGCATTAGTGGGAATGTTTGCCATATACTTAAATTGTTATCATAATGATCATCTGAGTTAACTTACTAATATAAAGAAGAAGAAAGTGAGCTGCAAGGAGTTCTCGAAAAGCACGATGTGAAGCAGGTTGCCGACGAGAGAAGGCCAACCGAACCAGAAATCGTTCTTCGAAATTATAACAACCATCTCCTTTGCACCATTTTCGCCAGACTCCTTTTCATTTTGCGTATGCTTTTCGGCCACTACTTTTGCTAGTCGGCTTATCATAAACTCCAATTTGAAGAGCACAATGAGCCAAAGCTGCGCAGAATTAGCGAGAATGCCAAATCACATACAAAAATAGACTCATCTTTTTCTGTTTCATCAGCATTCATTTGGAATTTGCAAGACATGGTAACTCAAAAGGAAATTTTTTATCGCTACTTACAATCAACGGCATGAAAGATATCCAGAAGAGCGCATGCCATCCTGCAAGAGTTGTACCAAGAAATGGATTGGAACAATGATGTCTTTATTCTCGAAGGCAAATAGAAAAAGACACAATCGAGCTCCATTCAGGATTAGGTAGTGATTGATATCAGAAAGTTGAATTTTGCTTGCCGAAAAACGTTATTTTTTATGCCGCTAACGCCTCATAAAACTAGCTCGACATGGGTATTTCTAGTTTCAAAGAGCAAGACTCACTATTCATCTTGTTAGAATCCCAAAGAAATTTAAATCGATAAATAGATGAAGACTTTATATATATATAAGGCCTTTGAACTTCATTTTCAGGTGATGTGACCCTTAAATGCAACTCGAATTAGGAATGGCATCTGCAATTCTAAACAACGGGGGTGAACCCAAGCAAAATAAACTGGAGCAGCACCTAACTTTGACAGCATATTAAAATATACAATCTAAAAGATTAAGCTTATAGCTGAAAGAGGACCATGTGCATATAAAGAGCCAATAAGACTTCTTGCCAAGTGACAGTAGATACTTCAACACATAAGATTCTTATGATGCTATGGTACCGAGATCCAAAACAATTGTGCTTTACCCAAAAAAAAAAAAAAGATCTAAAACTATTGTTTGAGCGTCACTAATGGTGATCTGCTCACTCTTAATGGCTAATTGCCTTGTATTAGGGAAACACCATATCTTGCTATTCGTTTTTCCTTAAATTTCTCAATGACATGTTACAATGCTGATGAGGCTAAATCTAGGCGCAGTAAGCAAGCATCATTTTAGCTCATTTTAGTATCAGAATGTTCATGTATCGAAGTCAACCCAATAATCGAGCAAGATCGCGTGATGCTGGTATTCCATCCTTTACTAGGACTCCCCCTGAGTTGCTTTAACTAATATTTGTTGCTCTGTTATAGTCACTCTTATGAAACAATGCGGAAGCTAGATGGATCTTACAATTTATCTGTTGTGAGAAGAAAAAATTACCAAACAAGTCAGCCATAAATGATAAGAACTCGATGTGATTCCGAGCGTTGGTATCACTTCACGAAGAGAGATAAGAGTTTAAAATCCCTCAACCTCTCAAAGCAAGAGCCGTCGGTGTCATCTGACAGTCTCTCATGTAGAGTTCACTCGAGAAGTTTAGAGAAAGAAACGCTGAACCTATTCTTGTTTGCCCTAGTGTGTAGTAATTTACTAACTCAATTTCGGAGTAGAACTCCTATGTTAAGAGTATTAGAATGAGTTTTTCTTTGTTCGGATGTCAAACCACAAGTCTTGTACAGATTTGGAATTTCTAACGGTCAAAACTTTGTAATTACTGCTAATGTTGCAGTGCAGAGTAATAAAGCATTTGTGCATAAGTCACTCACCAGCTACATTCACGAGCAAAAACGTCACTGCGAATAACCACAAGTACCAGCTGCCATATTGATAAAAATGCAAATCAGTATGTCTGAAGAAGAGCTAAACATACTTTGATATCTATAAGTATCATTTCCATGAAAAAGTCAGATTGTATTGCTTTCATGAATTTAGTGATGTCAGAGAAAGATTGGTTGATCCAGTAACATTGTCCTGGTTCTGATTTTTGTTATTTCGGGCCAAAAATGTTTTGCCGATAACATCCTGTGCCCTGCAGATTTTGGCGAGGAAAACTTGCAACTCATTATTTCATCCCAGCAAAATGAAATACTTCTTTCTTGTACAGAAATAAGGAAAGTTTTCTTCTCTCTTATTTCATTCTTTTCCGCTCCATTTGTTGCTTGTCAAGCCTAACTTTCATCGAGAAGGGATGTCAATTAACCTGATTTCAATCATTTTCATAAATCCCTTTTCCAAAGCCCCAATTATGTACTTCTGAAATTCATTCCCTGGATCTTTCGGATGACATGCCTGTAACATGACAAAAATGACGGCTAATTTAACCATTTCAAGGTGGAATACAATACCATGAGGACCAAGTTTAAGTTTTAGAATAAGAATGTCATCCTTGGGCACAATACCTCGATGAAGTTCACACGAAGAGCGACGTACTCGATCTCGGTGATAGAAGTAACCTGTCGCTGCACACATAACTTCTGGAGAAGAGGAAAATACAAGAAAATGTTATGTCTGTGGTCGAAGAACTCTTCCTTCCAGGTAATCATAAGTATCGCATTCCACATCAATTATAATACACATAAATACATACATATATATGTTGCTCATGTTAAGTTTCCAAATACCCTTAACTCAATATATTTAAGCGTACTGTGTTCGTGAACAAAGATGTAAAGTGAAAAAAATTCGTAGCTAAAGTTGAAGTTCAGTATGATATATATGACAGTTGAGGTTGTAATAGTATACTCAATTTTGCGAGAGCCTACAACAGACTCAATGACTTACCATAGATTCGACGAAGCCTGGTAGCTTATGAGACTTCACCGTATTCTTGAGTACTGCAGATCCACACAGAAAAGAAATTCCCCAATCAGATTAGAAAGATTTTTGGAGACTGTACAAGAATTTTGAGCATTTGAGTTCAATCATCCTCTCCTTCCTCTTATGACATTGCTTGAGGTTGAGGAGGATGAATTCAACGGCATTACCGCGGTCTTGCCAATGATCATCAGCTTTGAGCTTTGCATCATATATCCCCAAATTCCTCCACTGAATTATCTAACAGTATAGAAGTACGAAAATAAAGTTACAAGAATGATCTAAGATATACCTCTCGGATTTTAGTGATTTTCCTAATTTGGACGGTTTTGCTTCACTTCTAACTTTTTGTAAAAATTGGAGAGCTTGCAAAGGAAAAATACGCAAGAAAATGAATCTTTTGAAACATCAAACAATGTACGCGTGCAATTACATGTAAATTTTCCCATGTTATTTCGAAACTTAAATACAACATATTTTATGTAAGAATATTGAAGGGAAAGTCGTCAGCAGAAGTAACAGAAAGGTAGGTTGCAGTAACGAGGGGATCATAGCACACCATGAAGAGTACTTTGAGCAGACAGAGGACCACGTGAAAGGTTGCTAGCACAAAGATGAAAATGTGCAGTTGATGGACTGCTTCAACAGACAACAACGCCACCTTCCCCTGAAAAAAAAAGAAAAAAAGGAGAACAGTCGCCCCAAAATTCCATGTGAGAGGTCGTATCAATTCGTCGTACTCTTTGGATCTCTTTTAACACTAGAGATGTAC
Source organism: Melaleuca quinquenervia (assembly GCA_030064385.1). Taxonomy (NCBI): domain Eukaryota; kingdom Viridiplantae; phylum Streptophyta; class Magnoliopsida; order Myrtales; family Myrtaceae; genus Melaleuca; species Melaleuca quinquenervia. Next base: position 16,316,639 of record CM057718.1, read on the forward strand.
AAAGACTTACATAGAAAGTTAGTATAATAAATGATATGGCAGACTGTTAACCGGTCACAGAATATGATCCACTTATCTAACATCTTACTACAATTTATTATTATTATTATTTATATCCTGCCTTTGTGTTTTTAAGATCTCTTGAGTTATAGAAGGAGAAGAGGAAGCAGCTTTGGTAAAGTTACCTTTTGACTGCAGTAGTCAGTGTTTTCGGAAGCCATGGCAAGGAGGCGGCATCCTCTTGTTCCATTAAAAGCAAAGGAACTGGCAGTGGAACTGGCGATGGGAGAAGAAATGTCAGGCTTCTTGCAAGGAAGCCAGGCGTTAGCGAGTTGCTGCGATATGCAAATCTTCCCCAGGCTAGTTTGGAACACCGCTAAGAGCAGCGATATGAAACCCAATAGCATCAACTCTGCCATCATCGTCGTAACCCAAACAATCAAAAGAAAAAAAAGAAAGAGAATTCATGTGCATGCGCAATAGTATTGTGACATGGTCGAGAGAGAGAGAGAGAGAGAGAGAGAGAGAGAGAGAGATCGCTCACCATCTTTGATCTTTCGTGAGGCGCCGATGAACGGCCACCAATTGGGCTGCTTCTTCAAACGCTGCATTCAACAAGGAAACTCGAGTTAGAAAATTGCCTGCATCACGATTGACATGCCTGAATTAGACTTCAGGAGTCCATACTCAAGGACCTTAGGAAGCAAAAGTAATCACCTGGCCAACCCAACGAAAGAGTCTGTCAACAGTGACGGAAATAAACACTATGCTCAAGCACACAAGAGCCACCACCCACGTCGGCGTGAACTCTAACGATGCCTCGTCTCCGCCTGCAACCGCCATTCTCTCTCTCTCTCTCTCTCTGTCTCTCTCTCTCTCTCTCTCTCTCTCTCTCCCCGTGTATTTGCGTGTTGTTGATTCTTTTCCTTTGAATTCTCGTAGAGTATGTTGTCGCGCGCACATACATATAAAACGATGCATCCACGAGAATGTTCAGATGATGTTCACAGAGGCGTCAACCATTTGGTATATATTTGCCTCCTTCCTATATACTGGTTTTCAGTTTTCCAACTCTTTTCGGAACAAATAATCTATTCATTAGCCAACGAGATAACTCTCTCCCTCTCCTCTCCCTCTCCCTCATTCACACAATACGATTTTACTGCTTTTCATGCTTTTCCTTTTGTCTATATCTTACCTATTTCCTCAATGGAAATGCCTTTTTTTTAATTATTATATTGACTAACCATCCACTTATTCAAAGACAAAATTTATCTTTGTCTATATATGAAATTATTCCGTTGAATCATTAAATAATACGGTCGATCAACAAAATCATCTCACATACAATTGCACAAGTTCGCATTTTACTTTCTTATGGACGCAAAAAGCTACTAAATACACCTAGAATTTTCATAATGGGAGACTAGTTATAGGTGCTCGGTCATATATTATTGTTGACATGCTGGACAAAATTAATCATAATATGAAAAATACAAATAGATGGACATTTCTCACGAGAAAGTATTGTGTGCGCTAGGCGCAATGGTTCCCCCCAATCAGGGGGGTCACCTGTCAAGTGGGCCCGCCCACTCTCTCACAGCGTTTGGGGCCCACCCGATAGGTTCCAGACCATTGTGCCCAGCGCAGCTAAAATTTTTCCCTTGTCTCACATAATTGTACAGTGTAAGAATCCTCCACTTGGGAAAAATATTTAGTAGTCAGGGCACAGTGCGCCCGGTCACTGATGGGGTGCATGCTGGGAAATAGCACGCAAGGCCCATCCACTAAGTGGCCCCCTTGTAATGGCCCAGATGCACTGCATCCGGCCCACCTAATATTTACTCCACCACCTGAGTTTTTTGTTAGAAGAATTTTAGAGGGAGAGAGAGAGATTAGGTCTTCCAATCAGGAGGGACTTGAATGAAATTTGGCCGGTGAGATCAGGAAGAGACGCGAGAGAGAGAGAGAGAGAGAGAGAGAGAGAGAGAGAGAGAGAGAGATTAATCAAGAGGGAGTGGAATTAAATATGGCGAGTGAGATTAGAAAGTAAAATCAAAGCTCTGGTCCCCTCAATAATTAAATGCAATCTCCCGTTCCCATTGACTACTCGGTCACCATGCAACATTGCAAAGCCGAGAGAGACGAAGAGCCAGTGGGGACATCCAAGCAAAAAGGATGGAGGAGGAGAAAAACGAGAGAGCACTGACCATCCACTACAGGAGGAGAAGCCACTCAGAGAGAGAGAGAGAGAGAGAGACGACAAGCTTGTCAATGGCAGGGCCAAAGAAATGGAGGTGGAGGAAAGAGCTGTCACCAGTGAAGAAACCATAAACTACAAAGGATGGAAGGCCAATGACTTGTGATATTTGTGCACGGAATGATGGGCTTTCCACTCACCACAGAGTGAACGGCTGCCTCGCTCACCGGAAGTTCAGGTACACTACCCATGAAACAATATTAGGTTTAAATTTGTATTTAGGTTGGTTTGTTTGTCATGAGATCAAAGTCATATTTATTATGCTTGCATGAGATATCATTGTAACAAGTCTTTTTGCAAGACGTGGCCATACTCCGAGATGAACTTGGATAAACTCTTGCGTGATCTTTCTTTTTCTTTATACGATAGTTTCGATTTGGTTTAGCATCCAACTCATCAAATTATACGGAACCATTGCCTTCTTGTGCAAACGCCTGAGGGATATTTTTCCCTCAACTCCCCTCAAGGGTCACCGCCAACTTTCCAAAGTAAATGAGGCAGAAGCTCCGCGTTTCCTAATCTGACAACCTGGACACCACACGCGCCCCCGCGGTGCGCCGTCATTGGTGTGCGTTGCCCTTTTCTGGTTCAATCCCAGCCGTCGGATCCACGATTCCGCCTTGAAGAGATCACAAGCATGGAAGAAAATATTCGGTAGTTGCATAGCGCTACATCATTGACTGACGTAGCGCGTTCTACTTCAACCGTTTTCTGTTTATGGCTGGACAGCTTTTATGGTACGTTGTGATTGGCCCAAATAAAAAAATACGCGCCACATTAACCGATGATGTAATGCTATAAAACTACTGAATATTTTCTCTCCCCGTCCCCCCTCGCCCCTTCATTATCCTAAAGCCGCTCGACCAATCGCCCCATGCAAGGAAACGAATCGTCTGCCCTGGAATTTTTCCAGGGCAGATTTGATCTGCTTCTGCAGCCGTCCGATCAATGCTTATTTTTCAAAAAAAAAAGCAAAAAAGGGGTGGGCCCCTTTTAAGGTGGGGCCCACCCCTTCCCTCTCACAAGCCTGCAGAGCAGATGCAGGCAAAGGATCCAAATCCCCCACGCAACCCCACGACCTACCTTTTCTCCGCAGCTTTTTCGTCTCAGCTTTGTGCGTGCCGACATGGCGACTCCTTACTGGGCCTCGCCCCCACTCTCTCGAGAGAAATGCCGAGCTTTGGGGACATTCCGTGAACCCCACTACTCCCCTGGACCCCCGCCGCCCCTCTCACAGCCCAAAACAATGCCCAGCCGACGCCCCAATCAAAAGTTGATAATATCATATAGTAGGTAGTAAATTTAAGGAGTGGAGTAGGTCATAAACATTGTTGAAACGTGATGGAAGTTTTATATGGGGCCAAAAGTAAGAACATATTGTAATTAAAAAAAAAACAATACTTGAAGTCGTTAACTAGCTCAAATTTTATAACACACAACTAATTGATAACTTAATCGAACAAAAGACGCTAATCACTATAGTTGATATGGATATTTTCTAAAAGGATTGGTAAATTTAAAAGTTTAATTTTTTTTACTTTCATGGTTGCAAATATTTTTTTCTCAATAATTCAAATGATCACATTGATAAATTTGTTGAGAAATCAGAAAATTGTATTTTTTTTATATTCTTCAACTAGCAAAGCTTTTTCTGTTTACAACAAGAAATATCAAACTGTTGAGAAATCTATTCACATGAGATTTCAAGAAACTAGGTATAATTTGTATGATTTATCTCATCTAGAAGCGCCTGAGACTTCTGTGGATCTTGGACAATCTGACCTACCTTTTGAAGTACAATTTGACCTACCTTCTAGAGTACAATCTAACTCAGATAAAAATTATACTATAGAAGTCAGTATTCCTCATGTTCTGAAAGATCATAAATAGAAGCCAAGTCATCCTACTGATTTGATTATTGGATATCTTGAAGAAGGAATAAGAACCAAATCCAGACATTTAACTATGCCTGAGGAACGAGTTGAATAAAGTGTTATTGCACTCATATCATTTATCGAACCAAAGAAAGTAGATGAAGCTCTTACAAACGATAGCTAGATTGAAGCAATGTATGATAAACTAAGACAGTTTACTATTAATAATGTTTGGGAACTAGTTCCTAGGCCTCAAGGAAAAACAATCATTGGTAGGAAATGAGTTTTCAGAAACAAAGTTGATGAAGAAGGAGTACTCATCAAGAACAAGGCTAGACTGGCAGCAAAATGATATACCCAAGAAGAAGGTATAGACTATGATGAAACATATGCATCGGTAGCAAGTTAGAAGCTATTTGTCTATTACTTGCCTTTGCCTATTACAATGATTTCATGTTGTTCCGGATGGATGTGAAGAGTACATTTCTTAATGAATTCATTCAAGAAGAAGTTTATGTAACACAACCGCCTAGATTTGAAGATCCTAAGAAGCCAGACTCGGTCTATTGTCTAAAGAAGGCTCTCAATGGTTTGAAGCAAGCTCCTAGAGCTCGGTATGATAGGTTAAATACCTTCTTACTAGATAATAGGTTTATTAAAGGTAAGGTTGATGCTACTTTGTTTATCAAGAAAGCTGGTAAAGATTTTCTCTTAGTACAAATCTATATTGATGAATTATATTTGGATTTTCTTTTGAGTATTTTTGCAAGAATTTTGCTAGAGATATGCAGAATGAGTTCGAGATGAGCATGATGGGAGAACTGAATTTTTTCCTTGTACTTCAAGTAAAGCAGACTGATCATGGTACTTTCATTCATCAAGAAAAATATGCCAATGATGTTGTAAAGAAGTTTGGAATGGAGAATTGTAAGAGGGTAGAAACTCCTATGGCGACTACTTCAAAATTGGAGAAGGACATAGAAAGAAGGCTAGTTGATAAGAAACTATACGGGAGCATCATTGGGTCTCTACTATATCTTATTGCTTCTAGACCTTATATTTTATTTAGTGTTTGCATGTGTGCTAGATTTCAATTAGATCCAAAGGTGTCTCATCTTACTGTAGTGAAACGTATTATCAAATACGTTGCAACAACTTCTAAGTTCAGGTTATGGTATCCAAGAGAATGTGACTTTTACTCTTCTTGGATATTATGATACTGATCTAGCTGAATACATACTAAACAGGAAAAGTAAAACCAGTAATTATCAATTGCTTGGTAACATGTTGGTCTTCTGGCTGTCTAAAAAACAACATATTATTGTCATGTTAACTGCCAAATCCGAATATGTTGCTCTTGACAGCTGCTCTCTCAAATTTCATGGATGAGACAAATAACTTCAAGACTTTGGTATTAAAAAAATATTGTGTCGAGATTCGCTATGATAGCACAAGTGCAATGGATCTTACAAACAATCCAATTCTTCAGTCAAGGGCCAAGCACATTGAAATTAGACATCATTTCATTCAAGATCATGTTCAAAAAAAGGATGTTCTGATCACGTTTATTAACTCAAGAAATTAGCCGGCAGATATATTTATACAAGTCCCAGAAGGTTTGACCCTCAGAAGGTCTAATTCTCAGAAGGTCTTAAACGGTCGACTCGGTCTTAGACAGTTTGACCTTCACATAGTCTCAGAAGGCTGTCCAATTCACCAATCATGTACACATGCATACGACTAATACTTTCTAACAATTAAAACATCACACATCAATCGTCAAATACTTACCAAGGTCCCAATCAAAGGACATAACATATCAATAGATCGATCGAACGATCTCATAAGCAAACTCAAGGCTGTATTACAATGTCATACACATATCATATCATCTCATATCACGTCATATCTCATATCATATCGAATCACTTCAGTTCATATTAATTCACTTCAGTTCATTATGTAGCACTTAATCATTGACTGCACATGATAATAGTACAAGGTTCTAAAGATGACTCCCACAATCTTTGGTATAAGGTTTTAAAGGTGGCCCCCGCGAAGGTTTACGTTATCGTGTGGCACTTAGTCCTTGCCCAACAATCACTCTATTGCATAGCACTTAGTCCCTGTCCACACATGTCAATGATCCCGAGTTCTGGTGATGGCTCGTATAATCTTTGGTTCAAGGTTCTAGAGGTGGTCCTCGCGAAGGTTTACGTTATCGCGTGACACTTAGTCTTTGCCCAGCAATCACTCTATTGCATATGACTTAGTCCCTGTCACACATGTCAATGATCCAGGGTTCTAGAGACGGCTCATATAATCTCTGGTTCAAGGTTCTAGAGGTGGCTCCCCCGATAGTTTATGTTATTGCGTGGCACTTAATCCTTGACCAAAAACAACGGTTCAAGGTTCTAAAGGTGGCCCCGGCAAAGGTTTATGTTATCACGTGGCACTTAGTCCCTAACCATGCAAAGCAACGATCCTAGATTCTAGAGATGACCCCCACTTGCTTATCACACATTTATCTTACACAACTCAATCATATATTATCACATATTCACTTTCCAGCAAGCATTGGATCTAGAACAATCACGAAACCAATACCAGTCTCAATCCACAGAAATAAGGCCACTCGCACGTTTCCAAGTTTATATCTAGAAACCCAATCAAACGAGTTTGGAAAATTCTCAAACTTTAATATGTCATAAAGAACATATAAATTAACATTTTTTGTGTAGACACCATGACCTAAATCATTTTGGGTTGAGAGCAGTAAATCATTCAAATCACCACAAAAATTGTGCCTATTTTCAGAAATCACGTCTTTCAAAACTAGCTTGGTTCGAAATCTAAAACTTGTCCATTTGCTCTGAAATTTGACTATGTTCAAGTACAGAATGTGATGAACAACTTTTGTCAAGGAACCTTTTCAAAAATCGAAACTTAAGAGTTGGTAAGAATCCATAGAACATCTGAAGGTCACAAGTTCCAGCAAAAACAAAGGTTCTATTTTATTCCAAACGAAACCGAAATAATCCCCTTTTAAATACATAAAATATTGGGTAAAATATATGTTCTAGCTGAAATTGTCCAAAACGTTTCTCAAGAAGGATTTGACCTCAAAATCTCAATAAATCTCCTTTCACAAAATCGGCAAACGACAAGGATCCAGCAAACACATTCCAGTGAAATCTAGGGCATTCAAGCAAACCACATTCACCTATGTCACTCCAACTGAACACGAATCTAGCCAAGTTAAGTCATACTCAACTAACCCTTAAGTGAAATCACAACCTAAGAAAGGTTAGGAAGTAGACTCACCTTATTAACAAGTAAACAAGCCCACTATGACGGTGACGCACAAGCAATCAAAACTTGAGTCTACGACGACACCAAAATAAACTCAGAAGAGGCTGAATAATCCTTGCAAGTTGCTGCTTAAGCTGCTGGTTGGGAGCTTTGAATCTCAGCTGGCGTAATGGAGTCCAAGGAAGTCCCAAGCGAAGAAGAAAACTGAAGAAGAAGGAGAGGGAGCAGTTGTATATGTTCTGCCCAAGAGAGAAGATAAGAACCCTCAAAGTTAACCAAATCTACCCCAAAACACTCAAGTGCACATCTCATTTGCCACCCACTCTTATCCAATAGTACTTCCTACTCAAAAATCTTCTCCAACAAGCCAAAAATAAGACTATAACACAGCAGCCCCTCATACTTACAAATTGCACCCATTCATCTCAAGTCACATTAAAACACTTACCACATTCTAATCCGCAAGATTATTGGCCCAATGACATTTTCCCACAATAAAATCAGGATGTCACAATCACTCGACTAAATATCGATTAATTTATACGAGAGAAAGAGTGGGTAAATCTAAAGCAATGGTAAAAAAAACAACCTGAAGGTGTCAGAGATCAAAAAAGAAAGTTGATAATTTGCAAATTATGGGGGAATCAAGTGGCAAATTATGGCAATTTCATAACGGTCTCAAATTTTTCTTAATAAGTTATGGGGGAATCAAGTGGGCCACTCATTGTATTACCAACTTTTTTTGTCCGTAACGGCGCAATATAGTCGTCCATTTATCTGGGGATTACTACTGCACGTAAAATATTCTTCATATAAACAGGTGAGAGTCATACGTTCCGAATTTAGCTCCTCTGTTCGATCAAAACAAAAACTTTTGCTTACATCGACCAGACTACTCATAAACTTAATAGTAATAGTATTATTATTAGTATTAGTAACAAATCTAGCAGATGCTCATCAATCGGTTACGGATCTAGGTAGCAGCACCAATGAAGAGAATAGAATTATCGCGCAGCAAGGCTTGAGCTCTCGCAATGTATTTGGATTACGAAAAGGAAAAGAAAACAACAATCCATGAATAAGTAGATAAGTTATCTTATTTGTGTTGAATGTCGGTGCAGGCTTGGTCATCTGTCTTGTGCTTCAATGTCTCCATTTGAATTCCTGTCACCCGATCCTGTTGTCTTACCTCCGGCAGATCCCTCTCTTGAACCCGTTTGGGCCGCCCCCACTTTTGGTCCTGTCTCCCTTCTCGGGATCCACTTCCAAATCCAGGTCACGATCTTCATGTCTTTCTCTTCGTCCATTTCATTCTCTTTCACCCATGTCTTAATTTTACCAAGATCTTCAAGACACCTCTGTCTATCATCGTGCGGTGGGCTCTTCTTCAGATAATTCTCAATGCTCTCAAAATCAGGAAAACTTTCGTTCGGTTTGTCCGATTGCTTCCCCTTCGGTGGGATCTTTATTTCATTGAGACAGACAAAAAGAATTTGGCATCTTCAGTTCCATGATCTATGCTGGCAAGAGGGCTAAAAAGACAAAAACTACCAAATTTTGAGTGCATAATAGGTTGGAAATTCAACTCACCTGTGATTTCACAATTGCGTATAATGGTAATGTTCTGTAGATGCACATGAGCTGCACGAACAATCTGAGAGCGCGACAAATGCCACATAAGTGAAATCGATTGTTAGGGCTCAATTATTAACCCACAAAACTGCCGGAGTATAGAACAATGACAAGATTGACGTGAGCAATGGGCCTTACCCTATCACTATTCTTGGGACGACAAAACCAATTTTTCCCATAATGCAGGAGTGAATATTATATTGGAACTGCATAGTGATACGAGAAAGCATCATGCATTTGGAATTTCCCCAATATGGCAAGGAAATTTGTTTAATTGAAATGAGGTTAATTTGAGGGGCATTAATGCTCACCAATATAAAGAAGAAGAAAGAAAGCTGCAAAGAGTTCTCGAATAGCACGAAGTGAATCAAGTCGAGGACGAATCCAGAGTTACGGAACCAGAAATAGTGACTTTGAAATTTGACAAACAAGTGCTCGTCGTCTCTTCCACAAGAATCCTTGTTTGCAACCTCAGAATGCTTTTGGGAAACATCTTCTGCGAGTCGTGTTATCATATGTTCCAGTATGGTGCCGGCAACGAGCAAAAGCTGCACAGAAGGGAGAAACCCAGTTACTTGGAGTCTCCTTGATGCCGTTGGAGAAAGACAATTTTCAGAAATTTACAGTAAGACACGTCTTGTTCTATAGATGAAAACGTTTCTTAGGGACATCGCATCTTTGGAAATCCCAGGATGGAGCAAAATGCCATATCTTCAAGGGCAAGCGACCATAATGACTAGTAAAGTTACTACTACTTACAGTCAAGGGGATGAAAGATATATAAAAGAACGCATTCCATCCTGCAAAAGGAAAGACAATACGCAGTCAAAAGACATGGTAACAGTCATCAACAAAGCAATGCTGCGGAATATGTGCTCAAGCCACTCACCGGCCACGTTCACGAGCAAAAAGATCACTGCGAATATCCACAAGTACCATCTGCAATGGCCAAAATAGAAACCAACAAGCCAGTAGCTCAGCAATTTCTGTTTACTATTTATTGTTTGGAGTCCTAACGTACTGTCTTCCAGGAGAAGTCCGTCATTACTGATGTAGTTATTCAGTACTTTTCTCCGATTACTGGAATTACGTCTAGCGCTTCAGTTCTTTTCCATTTCGTTTAGTTGAGAACAAATGGGGCTTCGTTACGAGAAGAGTTTGGAGATTAGGAGTGACGATTAGACACAACCCAAAAGACACCGGCATTACCAAGTTCCAAATGGCAAGCAAACTAAAATATCAGATTTCTATTATTCAGCGCAAAAACTGTGGAATTTTTTCCGTCAAATTGAACTTCCATAAGAACTTGTAAGTGCAAAACCAAAAAGTGGTAAATCACTCCGTGGAAAGTATATAATTTCACATTATATTTGGTCAATTTAAGGCATTGGTAAGAAATGTAAATAAAAGAATCCATGACAAATATTTTTTAAAAATGGTAAGAAACAAAAGAAGCTGCGAAGTGAAAAAAAAAACCATATAAATTTTGCCAACTAACTCAAAAGAGATTTGTAACACAAGAGTTAATTTAATCATTAATAAAGTTTGACTAACGACTTTTGTTTGATTATGACTAAAGTTTGACTAACGACTTTTGTTTAATTTAATCATTAAAACTTTTGGTAAGAAAAGCAAATAATTTTACAACTCGATAGAAAAGTTAGTGAATTAAAGAGAATAGTTGTAAACATTGCTAAGAAACTTAGAAGATGGTGCGGTAACCTAAAAATAATTTGGTAACTTAATTGAAGAAAATTCGGTACACCACACAAATGAAGGTTGGTAAAATCCTTTAATAGCTGGTAAATTTACGTCCTTGGTAAGAAACGGAAATAGTTAAAATCCATAAGATAAGTTTTTGGTTTGTCAGAGACAAGAGAAGTTGGTAATTTAAAGAAAAATAAAATAAACGTGGTTAGCTAACTTAAATTAAAAATTTGTAATACACCATTAATGAGTAACTTAAGGGGAGATAAGTTAAATCACTTTAATTGAAATTATTAATTTCTACAGCTATTCAGTAAATTGAACAGGTCAAAAAGCAAGATAAATAAAATTGGTAAATCACTGGAAAAAAAGTTGATAATCGCTCTAATTAAGATGTACCATTTTTTAAAAAAAATTAATAAGTGATATATTTAACAGGCATTAAGTAAGGCAAAAAAGAGTTAATAACTCAATAGGGATATTGCACGATTTTAAAAATAAAAATTTGCAAGTTGTTAACCAACTCAAGCGAATGTCAAGAAAACAAAATTGATTGGTAACACAATGAAAGAAAATCTCGTACATCACACAAAAATATTGTAAATCTCATATAAAAAATCGAAATTGATTGGTACCCTAACGAAGAAAAGCCAGTAAATCACATTTAAATTATTGAAAAATTCATATAAAAAGCTTATTATTAGGAAGTTCTTAAGAAAGACAAATAAAAGTTGGTAAATAGCATAAACGAAAGCTGATAATTCAATCCTTTTGGTAATTTGTCGGAAGAAAAGTTGATAAGTTACTAAAAGAAGTATTAGTAAATTCATTCAAGAGTTAGTAAATGTGAAGCATGAAAAAGAAAGGTACAACAATTATGATAGAAGATAAGAAAAGTTGACAGTTTACAAACCATCGAAACTAACTAAAATTTTCACCTACAAAACAAGTAAATATTCTCCTTTTTTTACTATAAGATTTCAAATATTTACCAATTCTTTCATACTGTTTTTCCAAAAGCAAAATACAAATGGAATAGTCAAAATTATATACCTAGGCTCTCCTCCTCTTCCATTATATTCCATTCAATTATTTGCTGGTCGAGTTATGCTTGCGCATGTTTAAATGTAAATTACTCAAATTCTAAGATGCAGTTCGGTAATTAATGATGACTTCACTGTGTCAATGCTTTTGTGAACAAAAAGAGATACTTCAGTTCCGTGAAAAATTCAATTAATCCAGTGACTATAAATCATTTGTTGAAATGCTTCAATAAATTATCCGTACTCCCTTGGCCATATATTTTAGTTTGGCAAATCATTAATCAAATTAGTCAAACGTAATGGCAATTTAATAAGCTCATACCCACCCTGCGCTTTTTGAAACATGTAAGAAGTGTATTAACATCATGGATGGAGAGAGAGAAGTAAATCTTGATTGTGTTGAGGTCCACCAGAGACTCCCTAAAGAAATCAAGGTCTTTGCTTAATAGCTTATAAAACTAGGTTCATAACTGGTTATAGAAAAGGGGTGTCCACTCTAACTCCTGGATGGGTATTCATTCATAACTTATTCTTGGACCAGTTTCAACTGGTTCCTAAAATTTGGAAAATGTTCACCGATTCCAAATGGAATTAGTTCCTAGACTTATTTTATTTTTCGAGCGGTCCGGTCCGGTTCTCGAGTACAACTAGTTATGTTGCACTCCCCTACTACAACGGTGTGCTAGTTAGTAATTACCTGATTCCAACGATTTTCTCAAAATCCTTTTTCACGGCATCAGTTATGAAGCTGTGAAAATCATCCCCCCGCTTATGCAAATGTCGTGCCTATAAAGAAGACGGAAAGTTTATTCAATAAAGCATTTCATCGAAATAGTACATGACTAGACTATGATGGAAAATTAATTTTACATTTCCAGAAGAATGGCATACCATAAAATTCAAATGAAGCATCTGATACTCGAATCCAGTTACAGAAGGATAAAACTGCTTAAAAAATGACAACTGCAAAACACGAAAATATGTAAATAGAGTCTATAGCTCGCCATGAACTTCTTCACTGAAGAATGTTGTTGTATTGTATATTGAGAGACTCAGAGACAATTACCATCCAACCAAGTGGCTTCGGTTTGTTATGTAAAGCAAAACAACCTTGGTTTTTTAGTTGCTTCTCTCGTAAATCTGCAGCTCCAAACGATATAGATATGACCGCCTTAGTCAGTTTTACTAAAAACGGTGACACTTCATACCAGAAATTCGGGAAGAAAATAAGTGTAGGGTGACTGTCTTTGATTACCCTCTTGCAAGTCGTGATAATGTTTGCTGCCGACATCAGGGTCCGCCAATTTTTCCCATCGATGTATCTAATGAACAAGGCGAAGTGGAAGGCGAACGTCACAGGATTGGTCCAACGTCCGTTTGCAGAAGATATAGAATGTAATAACATGCCATACCTTCCAATATCCAAGCAGTATCTTGACCACACAGAGAATCACGTGGAAGGTGGCCAGCACAAATATGAAGATGTCCAGGTGATGGAGTGCTTCAGCAGACAGCAATGATACCTTCCCCTGGCAAAATAAAAGTCCCGCCAAAATGTTCTTTGTAAGAAATTCTATGTTTTTCTCATATTATCTTCGGATCAATCTCCCTCACTTGTAACGTTAAAAATGGAATTTTGTGGATTTACTTAAGAATTTGTTGGACTACTGATGGATGTTTGGAATAATACGTGATCCCATTATTCAATATGTTCACTAGAAGGAGCGTTATGGTATTGTATAAACGGATTGGTAAACTGGCATTCATATCCTTAACATTACTAAAGGGGACAATACACAAAAATGAGTTTCACTGGAGAACATAATCACCTTTTTACCGCAGAAATCGGTTGAAGCAGAAGCCTCCGCTAGGAGGCGGCGGCCTTGTGTTTCACTGGACCCAAAGAAATTAGTGAAATGGTTGGTGGTGGAAGAAGAGCCACTCATCTTGCAAGGAAGCCACACGTTGGCAAACTTCTCCGGTATGCAAATCTTCTCTATTCTCGTTTGGAACACAGCCAGGATCAGCGATATGAACCCCAGCAGCATCAATTCTGCACCACCATCAATGACGTTCATGTATAATTCATATTGGCATCCATCAGAATTTGAAGTTGTCGAAGGACGGGGAAAAAATAAATGCTTCACCTTCTTTGATCTTCCGGAAGGCACTGAGGACCGGCTTCCGTGTATTGAACTTCTGCAAAAGCTGCATTAATCCGACGGTAAACTCAGAGTTACACAGCGTTCTTTTGTACCAAGAGGCATATTGGAGCTAAGTCCTTGGAGAGGGGATATGAGCAAAAAAGACGGGCACCTGGCCGGCACAAAGCAGGAACCTATCGATAGAAAGAGAAATCAGAACTATGCTAAAGCAAACTAGAGCCACCACCCACGACGGCGTGAACTCTAAACTCTGCCCCTCTGCTCCGCTAGCCGCCATTCTCTCTCTCTCTCTCTCTCTCTCTCTCTCTCTCTCTCTCTCTCTCTCTCTGCGTGATTTTGATGTACCCTCCTTCATGTCCTCAAACACACATTTATAGGAGAAAATATTTCAAATTGGATGACATTGATGCGTAAATACGTACACATGGACTCCACTCATTTGTTAAATTGAATACCAGTGCAAAGACTCATCAGTGTCACGAAGACGGACTAAAATAAGAAGAACATGGCACTACTGAAGAAAATTAGGCTTCCAATGCCCCGAATAACACCTACCCACTGACTCCAGTTAAACACTGCAAAGCCGGAGAAATCGTAATACAAACTTCACTGATGCCTGGGATCCGGATCCCCGACTTAGATTTTTAATTTTTTTTAAAAAAATCAAAAAATTATTTCAAAAACCGGAACTTATGTAACCCCGACCTAAATCAGGAGATCCATTTTCACTGGTGCGGGGAACAAGGCAGCTCATGATTTAACATAAGCCTATGATACGAGAAGGCATTTTGCAATATACACAAAACTCAACCCCTACTCTCGTGTTCTTTAAGTTTTTGCGACGTGAACGTATAAGTTTGAGCTCCAATTCATGTTAATCTACGCACTGCGGTTCTTGTTCCTCTGTCATTGTGATAATTAGATTATGGTATTCTGAATGTAATCTCGAGCTGTTGTTCCTATTGGACATAGACATAACTGTTGAAATCTTTTTTGGAACATAGTAAAAAAGGCAAAGTCAAAATTCGTGCTTTACTTGGTGAGTGAGTCATAATGTTTTATCTAGGAGAAGTCATGAAGCTTGCAATACCAAATGGAGAAGTTTGGTTCAGAATGCAACGTTTCGGCTAAAAACAAGACATCCATTTGAGGTCGTTTTCGGCCTCAAAATTCAGCTTTTCAACATGATTAGGTGGTTTTATAACTTTTTTAGTGTTTAATTCCATATTATCATGCCATTTGTTGCAACAAATGGAATTTCTTTAGGATTTCCTTATTAATTGTGCAAACTTGCGCGTTATCTGTTTTAATTGGCTCACTATTCTTATCTGGTCAATAGGGTTTGTGGTAAACTTTAGCTAACAATTAACCATAATCTTTTCTGTCTGGATTGCTTATAACCTTCTCTTATATCTAAAAATAGAATAACCAGCGAATTACGAGGCACCCTTTAAAATAGCATTTTTCGCTTGTCTACGGCTCTATCTAATTTGCCGAAAGAGTAGGCCAAGCAATATTATTGCCTCCATGAGTGTCGTGCTCTCACCTAAACAGAGGATTAGAAAAAGACCCGGATGAAAAGACTTAACACATGTGCAAGTTATATAATTCCTCAACCAGGCATGTTCATCATTTAAAAGTTAGCAAAGTGCGAAGGCAATTTCACGCTTAGGTCACTCATTCGATCTTTTTGCTAATATGTCTTAGATGCTGATTGACGGAGGTATTGATGATTCCGTAGTTTATCAATATGAGGTGAAGGTTTCATGTAGTAATTAAAAAATAATTTAGACTTGACCGATAAACAAAAATGAAAATAATCGAATGGCTTCCGCTTCAAAGTTAGTTGAGGAACAACGCTATGGAGTGTCAACTTCATCGGTCAATGTTATGCCAAAAAAAAAAAAGTTAGGTTGGTCAATGTCAATCAGTCAATTTTTATTGTCAATCCAACTGTCCATTGACTTTCAGTGGGAATAAAACAGAATGGTGGAAACAAAGAGAAGGGAGTTGACTATGAACATTGCGAGAAAGGGTATTGGAACACGAGGCAGACTTAAGAAAAGAAGCATTGTGATTTCCAGCGCATAACTACATTCATTTGACGTCCATGGAAGCAGTGAATCGCTCTGTCCTTGTTTTTTCCTCCATGTTTTACGTAGTTAACTTGGTAAGATTTTGATAGCTTTTCGTAGGTCCAAGGCTTCCTCTCTAATTAAAGTAATATAACGCTTCGCTATATTTTATGCAAAATAAATTATTTGGAAATATTTTTTTTCCTAATAACGATTATATCATTTGCAAAAGATGAATGAACGAAATATACATTTATCATTCATGAAAATATGTAGATATACACTATCGCCAATAATGAAGATATGATATATTGACAATTATTTCAATAGACACAACTGGTCATTTTTAAATAGCTTATATTCCACAAAACAAAATGGAGCCTAAATCTCCACCGTCGCATATTGGGTCAAGTTTCATTACATTATTTTACTCTTAAATTCGCTGAATGAGGTGATGTTTGCATCACGTTCAAGGGTCTGCTGGACATCAGCAAAACGTTACCAGCACAACACGTCCAAATAATGAGAAGGGGAGGAATAAAATAAATAAACAACGAAAGCAGAAGGCGATGCCTTCTTTAACAAGCTGCTCGAAGTCAACGAGGAAGGATAGTCTTCTTGTTCGTTGGAGTTGAGGGGAATCCCAAAAAGAAACGAAATTTTCAGGCAAAGAGATGACGATGATCTCTTAAATAGGATTCGTCATCCAATGCAGTTTTGGCTACCATAGGAAGTCCGTCTCAAGAGACGATGCCTAAACTCTGATCTTCTTCACTTAGTCTGCAAACCAAAACAAAGAATAAACTCAATTCAACCCTTGAATCGATAGTTATTAGATTTGTCAAACAGGTGCATCGAGTTGGATAAAATCCTATCCAACCCAAATTGACTCGTATTCACACCGTATATTTTTTTGCTACTCATACATGCCTTGACCTAGATCTAAACCAGACCTGACCCAACCGGGATTTTAATTCTTTGCAATTTTTCTTCTTAGATTATTCCCATTGAAAATTGTGCGACTCCAAGGTTCGGTTCACCAAGTCAGTGAGGAAGCTCGCTTTGAGCAACTCATGGGCTAGTACTTCACGCCGCACATGAGCAATGTGAAGACGTGAGTGAGCGCTAAGCTTATGGACAAGCTGAACACCTATATGGATGGGTTCAGGGGTCGATTATGAGATGGGGCATGAAGGCATTGATGAAAAAGGGTAGTGGATTTCGCTCATGCGACGATTTGCTCTCATAAACCAATTAGGTTTGGTTCCTTAATTGAACCAGACCCAATGGCTGATGCTTCTACCTCTTTGTTATGTATATTCCCGACACTTACAACCGTAAAATGAGTTGTGCTCTCACCTCATTCTAATGATTTTAGTCCGGAAGGATGTACAAACACCACCGTATCCGTGCCGGTTCTTCTTCTTCTTCTTTTATGTCCAAGTTTAGTGAGGAAATTTCATTATGGAGATCTAGACTTCAAATAAATTAATATCGGAGTCACACTTATCCAAGATTTTTCGCAATATGTTACTTCATATAGTCAGTTGCAGTTTTATTTGTGTTTCATCTGAAAGAAAGAGGAACAAATCAAGCCCCGCATCAACGTAGTACTTCATGCCCATCAAGACCCATAACTATTTAAGCTTAATATTATTTTATTTTTTAAACTTTTTACAACTTCTTTTATTGGTTGAGATAACCCATATTGCATCCACTCCACTGAATATGAGTCAAAACGGGTTCGAAACCATATTGCCACCTCGTGATGACCATTATTAAGAAAGCGTGAAGGAGACAAAGAGGAGAAGAAGAAATAGAGGATAGAGTAACGTGAACGGTCCTCTCACTAATGGATGCAACTATTCAGTATGACCTTTTAATTCTAATGTTAGAAAAATGTTAAATTCAAACATCAATAAACTAACAAATTGATAACAACTAAATAAAATAATAATTAGAAAATTCAAATGTACATTTTTTTGGTAGAAAACCCTTTTTGAAGAAACGTTTTCATCATTTTTCAGCATTTGATTCACTTAGGAAAATAAAGATAAGAGGAAATATTTCCTACTAAAACTTAAATTCAATAAAATAATTTTCCACTTTGAAACAACTAAATAACATTTTCTCCAAATATGACTAGGTATTGGCAGTTTGACCTAAACTCTACACTTGAGCATGAAAGCACCAATGTTGACTCCTAGGGATGGCATTCAGAACCAGCGTTAGTTGATAGCCAAATAATAACAGACAAGGTCGAGCCACAAGCTAGAGATGAGCTCACTGTAGGCTGGCGAGGCTCGAGCCTCATCGGCAAAAGCTTATCCTTGGCCTATGGCCTACCATCGACCAAGGAAGAAGGAAAAGAAAGGAAGAAAACAAAAAACAAAAGCAAAGAAAATAAAATTTTAATTTTGAAATAATTAAAATTTTAAATTTAAAAAAATATGATTTTTTAAATAAATTTTTATAGGATGTCAAAGGACTGAAAACACTTTCGGGGTCATCTTCCAGATTTAGCCAAACACTGAAAAATAAAGTTATTTTCCTGAAAAATATTTTTTTATGAAAAAAATACACACATTAATCGATAAACGAACTAGTCAAATGCCCACCCAATGTCAAGTGATTTTTTATCCTTTTGCATTATAACTATTTGATTGTGATGTTATGCACACAAACATAACTTTGATCTCAATTTCATTTTGTTTAAAGAAATTCATGTGCCGATGAATTCTTTAAATTAAAAAACATTATTTGTGTGCAATTGTATAATTTTGCATTGAGATAGAATTCATCTAATATAAATGATGAAGTATATGAAGAGAGAGAATATGTTAAGTAAAAAGTTTTTGAAGATAAGCATGAAAATACTTGCAATAATTTATTGGATACTCACATAAACAGGCTTTAAAACTGCTTAAAAGTTTTGGAACATAAGCATGAAAATACTTGCAATTATTTATTGGATACTCGCAGAAACAGGCTTTAATTTTTTTTATTTGAAGGAGGGGGGGGGGGGCTGCTATTTCCACTCTATACAACTAAATACACCCAATTTTCATAAAAGAAAAATAAGATTGCCCTCAACCATTCAATTGCAATTTAAATGATGGTCCAAATTTATTAACTTTGCTTTTTCAAGTTTGTCTATATCTATGAAGGACCTAGTTACCATAGTTCAGGATTTCACATTTTTAATTTTCCTTTGTTGTAGGTACCCAGAGATATTAAAGGCACTATGTTTTGTTTTCCCATTGTTAGATTTTACTTCCATAAAATCAATTTTGTTGAAAAAATAAATTTTGAAGAAACCTAGTTCTTTTCTACATTGTCAAGCAAATTGAAGGAAAAACTGTCAAGCTAGAAACTTTTTATATATAAACGGTCTTTTAACGCAATCTCTAAGTTACAAATTTCATTATTGCTGCGCATGTCACCATCAAACCCCTTGTCGTCAGCTTTCTTCCATATACATATACATATCTATGTATGTATAATTGGATGATCGGATGAAGAAAAAAGAATCCTCTTTGGGTATTTTCCATGATAACATTCTCCAACGAAAAATTTTCCAAGATGAAATTTAATTAAATAAAAAAGTTGCATAGAAAAAAAATGCCGGTGAAATCTCATTATTAAATTGATGGAAGTTAATCTCATCTACGAAATATTACAAAAAAAATATCAAGATGCCTCACTATGCCAATATTTTTAGCATATTCCTAGATATTGAATAACACCTCACATCTGTGTAAAAGCATCTCATCAATAGTAAAGAAAGAAGATAAGTTCTTTTATATAGTAAATAAAGAGACTCGGCATATATTTTAGACTGATGAAGTTAAAAAAATGAAATTCACCAAGAAAGAGATCTCTTGAGATAACAGAGAAAAAGAATAAATATTTTTTTTATAAGAGCAATGATGAAGAAGAGACTTTCAAATAATTTACTAAATCAAATATTTTGTCTTTTTCCTTGTTTGTGGCTTATCAATATAACATGTAAAAAAGTTATAGTAATAACTAAATACATACGAAAAAGTTATTTAATACACTAAAACAATAAAGTATGTGAAATGCATAATTAAGGCAACTAGATCTAGAAATGACAGGAAAACAAGGAATTGAGCCGTTCTTAATTACAATTAATTGATTGAGAGCACTATAATCAAATGAAAGAGGGCCTTTGATTTTCCTGATAAAAGTTTGATTTGGACAACAAAAACGCAGGGAAAGAAATATTGAGAGCAAGGCTACCTTAGGATGACACTAATTCAAGTTACTCCTGAATAATTCGAGCTCGGTTTTGTGATAACTCTTCATCAGCTCGCTTAATTTCGAGCTCAACTACAAGCTTACAATTTATATGTTGAAATTTGTAATGGTTTGAGAAAGGGACACGATAATCCTTACATCACACTGTGTAAAAAAGAAAGAGCAAAACTTCATCTCAACCTTCTTAAATCTAAGGGTCTGTTTATTTTGCAAAAAATGAATAATTTGAAAAAAAAATTATTAAAAATGATCACTCATATAATATACAATAATAAATAAATAAAAATATTTTCATCATCTTAGAAAACGTTTATTATTATGGATAAAAAAATATTTTTTATCTACTAATTATTTCAAGCGATACGAGCATTCACTTTTAAGATCTGATTACTTTTCAACTCATTTGTTTTCTGTGAAATAAACGAACTCAAAGATCTGATTATATGGAGCACTAATCCAACATCCTTACAATCTTAGAAATTGAATTTGCTAATAGATAGACATACATACCAAACAAACTGATAGAATCTGGCTCCAATACATGTAAGAAAGTCAATTCTGAAAACTGAAGCTAATAAATGGAATGAGACCTCGTGTGTGTGAAGCGTCTATAAATCCCATAGTCAAGCCATACCACTCGTTGCTTATTATTAATCATTAGTCTTTATGCATGTTTGAATTTAAGGGGTGGGGTTTGATCTGCTCAAGTTTAGCCTCCTTATTAGTCCTCTCTTAGTGTTGAATTAATATGGAGCGACTGTTTACCGATAGCTGGAGATTCCATACTCTGGATTCAAGTTCCAAGTCACTGTAATACAAGGAAGATGCTACATATCTATCTGATCTCAAATCTCTCTTTTTTAGCCGAGGACTTGCCTTTGACTGCTCGTCCTTGTGTTCTTCCAAGACAGCAATTTAACGTAAATCCGGTTTTCTTTCATCATTGATTTGGCTTCATCGACGATGCACTGTTTTGCTTTTGGGGGTTTCGAGTTATCTTTTTCACGTGATGATTGTTGCCATGTCCCTGTCTAAGATAGGTTTGTGCTTGAGAATAGGATATAGTTTTGGTTCTCCTGAATCCCTATGTTTTAAGCCTTCAATCTTCTTTTCTTGAACAGATTAGGAGATGAAAAAAAGCAGTGGAGTGGTGGAGGAATTCAAGAACGCTACGAATAGACATCTATTTATGTAGGAATGTTTTGAGAGTACCCTCTAAAAAAAACCTCCGTAAAAAATAGGTGGTCCAGTCCCGCCCTCCCAAGAATCGGGAACCAGTTCCATTTTTCTGAAACCGAGGACCAGACCAAAACTCTGAAGAATCGTACCAACCTAACCGGTCCGGTCCGAGTGGTTCTCGGGATGAGCGGTCTTTTGTGCTCAGCCCTAGTTTACACTAAAGATTTATGTGCAAAGTTACTTGATACAATTGTTCCACGTAATAACTTGAATATTAAAAGAATTTGATCATATTCATACTCTGTTTTACCTCCTCTGCTCGTATTCAACTTGTGTTTTTAATTCCATATTATCTTATCAATTTTTCTTAAAATCTTTTATTCACACTTTGCTAGTCACGTCATTGATCACATTATCCCCAGGATGTGTCTATCTAGTTATTTTCAAAGTTTCAGGTATTGTGTTTAACCGACAATAGAATCTGGCTATGATAGTTTTGACACACAGAAGAAGAAAAGATTGCACTTATATTTACCCAAAAAAAAAAAAAAAAGATTGCACTCATACAGATGTCGAAAGTGTTGTACAGAGCAGTCGTTCTTCTTAGTTGATTGGTTTCGAATGTCAACTTTTGTAAGAACTAACTTCACGGCTTCATCAGCGTCTGCGTCTCGGAGGTTGGGGACATGAGATGTGCAGATCGGTTGATTTCCTGTGCTTCCACATCTCCCATCTCCGCGCCATTTCCGCCATTCTTTGTCAGCTCAACTCCGACCGACCCTTCTCTCGGACCTGTTTGAGTACTGGACCCATCGGTGGCTGCTTTTCTTATGTTCTTGTTCTTTTTCGCGTTCCGGGCCCAGCCGACGAGCCCCTGCTGTATGTGTTCATCAAATATCTCCTTCTTGAACGAAGTCCCCATCTTAGTGACACCGATGCAGATATATGATAAGCAGATCAGTCTCATTGTTTACCCAAATTACATGAATAATAATTTGGAAGTCGTATTGCACGTGACTCTAACCTGTGTTACGATTGCGTACAGAGGCAGTGTGCTGTAACTACAAAGGAACTGGACAAACACTCTGCAGAACATGAGCAAAAGTTTGATGTCAGGAGTCGAAGATTAGTCTTTGTACAATGCATGGATTGAAGAGATTGGTGTCAGCCTCACCCAATAACAAGCCTCGGGATGATGTAACCGATCTCACCCATTATGCAGGAGTCGAATTTATATTGGATCTGCAGAACGGCAGAGCATTAGTCGAAGTCCTCTTTGTGCTTCAGGAATGTCTAAATTTAGCTGACCATTAGACGCATTTGTCCTTACCCAAATGAAGAAGAAGAAAGCCAGTTCAAAGGAGTTTTGGAACAGAATGACGTGAATAAGGACAAGGACGAGCCGAGGCCGGTGGAACCAGAAATGGTCATCGGAAGGCTGAACGATCAAGTCCCCCGTAATCGCCACATGCCGCTGAGCAACCTCTTGCCCCAACTGGGTTATCACATGCTCCAGTTTGGTTCCCACCGCAAGCAAAAGCTGCACAGAATCAATAAGCCACTTAGATAAGAGTAGAGAAACTTCTACATGTTTACTCTGGATTTTCATTTACTCACAATCAACGGTATGAAAGATATCCAGAAGTACGCGTGCCAACCTGCACAAATTATTTGAGGACAGTTCCATCAATTGGAAATAATGTCTCTGGTACAGCTTCCGCACAACTCTATGTTCTAATTAAGACAGACAGTGCTTAGACACCTTACCGGCAACATTGAGCAGCAAGAAGACCACGACGAATAACCAAAGGTACCAACTGTGATGATAGACGATCATTTAGTATATAGCCTGAAGAAGAATGAGCTGAAAACTTCCTATGTTCGATTTTCCGCCCAAAATTTGTACAAAGTTTTCTCTTGCAAAAATAAATGCGTAAGTTCTCTCATCAAGGAAAAGGTAGAGAACTAAAACAAGTTCCTCTTTACCTTATACCAACAACTTTCTTGAAATCAGCCTCTAGAGCACGTATCATGTACTTGTAGAAATTGAATTTCGGATTACCTCTGCAATGAGCCTAAAGAGATGAATGTAAGAGATGTCAGGATCCATTGCCATATATATAGACATCAAAGGAGTAGATGGACTAAAAGTCATGCTCTAGAGGAATGTCTACCATGATGAAACCCAGACGAAGGGTGGTATAATCCGACTTAGTCACGGAACCATAGAACTGCTTGAAAAATGAATGCTGCGCAAACATGAAAATTGGTCAAGGATGAGCTGAGGCCTCTGAAAATTCCCTGAATATGAACCCGGATATAATAGAGGAAGATGAGTGCCAAAGTCGTATTCAAAGTACAATGAACGAAGGATGACTATCTCCAGATGTCAGCTGATAGCTTTAGTGAAGAGTAAGTACTATGAATTAAGGCAGATCAAGAGGAGCAGAGGAGCACTTCAAGACTTACCACCCAGCTGAGTACAGACGAATTCTTGCCAATTCCGCGAAAACGGCCCCTAATGAAGGTGTGATCCTGAATATTAGTGAACTTCGTTCGCAAGTCTGTGCATCGATTTTTAAATGTTTGAGACAGAAAGTTGGAGTAAGAGTACAAAAGAGATGCGACAGCAAAAATTTCCACTTTTAGGTAAAATGACATTACCCTCTTCCGGTTTGTACTCCTCCTTCTGGATCGCATCCTCCCACTGCTTCCATAGGCGTATCTAAAAGCGCATGAAACGAGAATGAGCACTCAGATAATTGAATGTAAGGCAAATTTGAGAGACAAAAGACTGAAAAGGACAGATTGCAAAAAGTCTCCTGGCATGACATTATGTTACCTTTACTCCTCCAGATAGGATCGTTAGAGCGCAGAAAACCACATGGACAACGGCCAGAACGAAGATGAAAATGTGCAGATGATGAAGCGCCGTAAGAGACAACAGCGGCACCTTCCCCTGAAACAATAATCACGGCGTCATTCTGCTGCACAATCTTTAACTTCGTTCCATGGCTCAAGCATGGTACGTTGTGTTCTCCCCTACCAAAACAGTTGTAAATCTCACTCGGAAGGAGTCAGAGCATCACTTGTGAGAGCAGTGAAACATGCTTTAGGAGGTACGTAATAACTTTCGTGGACTGTAAGGATAGTTAAGCGTGGAGAAAACATCTAACTGCTGCTCCCGTATAATTCTTTTGCGCCTGGGAAGTTCTGAATTTTCGCTTCGAACAAGGACTACTTCGCAAAAGATCAGCGTCTCGGAGAGTTGTCGCTGATTACTTAACTCTTTAACTAGTAGAAAATTAATACAAAAAGTACAAACAAATGGAAATGATTGGTAATATCAGCACTGCCAATATGAAAAGGGACTAAAAGGACACATCTGGAATCTAGAAAAGTGAACCTTCAACGAAATATGAAAGTAAGACAGAGCTTAATTCTTTCTAAAAGCATAAATTTTACGTCGGATTTCAAGTCGACTTAAATCGGACCCCGTCAAATTCCTATCCAATTATGCTGTTAATGATACGGCGTATCATTCCACATGTATTTATTTTTGGCTCTCTCTCCATGAGATTGAGCAGCCATGGCTGCTGCAATGAAGAAGATGGAAGGAAAAGAGGAAAGAAAAACAAAAGACAACATGGACGAGAGAATGAAACATCAAATCTATAACTTCACAAATGGAAAGCTTGATTGGGACAAAATTTGGGTATCAACTAAGTATCAATGATTTTCTTATGAGACAAATGAAATTCAAGTTAGAATCGAGTCCCGACTTAAAGTTGATGATTCTCTATGAGGTAAAAAATAAGTTTGGATTAGATTTGAAATCCCACTGGAGAGTTGGTACTCGTTAGGGGAATTGGGCAATGAAAACAATGACTGAATACTACTTGAAAAGCCAAATCGTGGGTCAACGTGTTAGCCACGTCCTTGGACTTTTCAACTTCAAACAAAGCCACAACCAGTACAAATGGGATCTCCAAAAATGGAAGATTACATATCCTTTAGAAAGTCTACAGTGCGTGACCCGCATGAGCTCTCTTAGCTCGTGATAATGCCAGCGACTTCCTCTTTTCGTGCCCAATCATACGCCGAGTCGTGCGTATACATAACATCAACATATAATAAAGCCCGTCTGCCGTCTGAATAAAGAAGGAAAATGCACGCAACTAAGGAGTCAGCACATACCTGTACATGCGGGGAGGGAGAGAGAGAGAGAGAGAGAGAGAGAGAGAGAGAGAGAGAGAGAGAGAGAGAGAGAGAGAGAGAGAGAGAGAGATGAATATTTGTGATGTAGAAAGCAAAGTTATACCTTGCTACCGCAGTAGTCAGAAGAAGCTGCCGAAGCTTCAGCGAGAAGGCGGCGTCCTCCAGGAGGGAAGAAATTAGTCAGGAAGTGAGTGGTGGTGCTGCTGGCCCCATCGGAGTCTTCCTTCTTGCAAGGTAGCCACTTGTTCGCGAGGTCTTTGGAAATGCAAATCTGGCCTATTCTAACTTGGAAAACAGTGAGCAGGAGCGATATGAAACCCAAAAGCATCAGCTCTGCCATGAATGATCATCCACGCATGAAAATGTAGAGTTTCAGACATAATTACGAAGTTTAGTCTATAAGGACAAATGAAAAGAACCATAACATATAGGAAATGAAACGGAAATTGCTGTGTGATCAAGGATAACCTTCTTTGATTTTCTGTAAGGCATCGAAGAGCGGTTTCTGGTTCCTCTTCTTGAGATACTGCATAAGTTAAATCAGAGAGAGGAAGGCCACACATTTTCATGAGCCACGAAGGGATTCCGAGGAGAGATATGCCGATTTATCATATGGAAACATGGCAGAGTTGATACACAAATATATCAATTCAACGAACAAAGAACGAGAAGATAGGGCACCTTGCCGGCATAATGGAGGAACCGCTCGACAGCAAGAGAAATGACGACTATCACGGTGCAAACGACAGCAATCACCCAAGTCGGCGTGAACTCCAATGTCGTTCCCTCGGCTCCTCCAGCCATCCTCTCTCTCTCTCTCTCTCTCTCTCTCTCTCTCTCTCTGTGTTGAGAATTTTGATTGAACGTGATGCGTGCGTCTGTATATATATGCATGTGTATAAACAGGCTATGACATGGGAGGCTGAATGAGTATTACGAGACTAAGAAAACGAGGAGGTCTGCTCTCAGATAGACCAATAAACTAGCGTTTGACTGAGGTCACAAGAGGTGAAGGTAGAACTCGAAGCTTGAAATGGTAAAGGCCCATGAATAATCGTTAGGACGTAGACCCTTTAAAAGAAAACCATATAGAGACATAGTCTTGTTTGGTGGGATCGTATTCCAAGACATCAATCTTGGTGCTCGGACAAGATCGCATCGGAACAAGACAGCAGCAGGTATCTGCCGGGACTTGGTCTAACAAGGCAGCCACCGGAGCTCTTCTCGGCGAACCTCTTGTGACTCCTGCCGTTCGGAAGTTGCTGTTGTTCCAATCCTAATCCATGCACTATTCTTCCATCTTTCTGATGACATTTCCGGAAAGGGATCCCCTGCCCGGGAAAGTGTGCCCGAGCACCTAACAGCTGTGTCGGACGGCTGCCTTTTTCCAAAAAAAAAAATCCAAAGCATTTGCCCCTATTAAAAGGTCTTCGGGATCCAGTCACCTAACACTCAGTCAGGTGATCCGGATCCGACATTTCCCCTGAGAGACCACAACCTTGGTTTCATCCATGGATGGATTGGAGGCTTCACTTACTTCCCCATTTCAAATGACCCTAATTAATTTGAAACTTTTTGGTGATTGAAAATGAAGAAAATAGGGATGTGAATTGTGCTGGGGAGAAAAATGTTGGATAAACTCTTATTACGTGCTTGTGAAAAATAACGCCGAAGTTAACAGTTCCTTACAATTCAAATCTACCGCAAGAAGAAGAAATTATCAGAGAAATCGACGATGAACTATAAAAGCATAATTATAGTAGTTTGATTTGCGATTAGTACTTACTTTGCAAAGGAGAGCCAGCCACCAAGAAAAAACTGAAGAGTACAGAGCTCGTGCTCAAGTGAACTCATTCGAAAGATTTACCAATATAAAATCTTAACACTCTCTTGTTTGCTCCAATGTGTCCGCCAATTAGAATTCCTTCTCCCATGTATATACAATATACTTGTAACTATAACTCCGTTCGTTTCATGTAGTATTTCTGTAAAATATTTTTTGAGAAATTAGTTTTCAGGAAAATGATAATATCGAACACTAGAAAATATTTTCTAATGTGTCTGCCAATTAGAATTCATTCTCACATCTATATACATAATACTTGTAATTAAGGCTCCGTTCGTTTCACGGAAAAATATAGTATTTTTGGAAAATATCTTCCAAGAAATCATTTTCCAAAAAAATGATAATATATTTTTGGTGTTCGTTTGTCGAGCACCAGAAAATATTTTCTAATGTGTCTGCCAATTAGAATTCATTCTCACATGTATATACATAAGACTTGTAACTAAGGCTCTATTTGTTTCACGGAAAATATAGTTTTTTTTCGAAAATATCGAGAAATCATTTTTCAAGAAAATGATAATATTTTCTGGTATTTATTTGTCAAAAGCCGCCGACTTATCGGCCTTGAATGAGATCGAAGTATACTATTAGAAGCTGCGATATTTAAAGGTATACAAAGAAGACAAAATGTTTTCATCTTTTAAAAAAGTGAAAAATATTTTCCTCACTTTTGAAGTATTTTTTTCATTTGTGGAAAAATATTTTCTTTAATTATTTTCATTTTCCATGAAATGAACGCCAGAAAATTCGGAAAATATTTTTCTGAAAATTATTTTTCATAAAATGAATGGAGCTTAAAATGGAAAAATTGGTCAAATTATGAAACATACTCAAACAAAATAATATCCTAGATCTAGTTTCCTTCGCCGGCTCAAGGTCAAAACATGTTTACATTATTTTGGATGATCTAGTCAATATGACCATGGTGTCGAAGACACGACAACTTATTTTTCACTTTTTTTATGTATGTGGTGGCCCAATTATGTCTATTATTTATGTTATTCCTTACATTATCAGAGTAATATATAATGGAGCTAAAACATGGGCCTCACCTAATCAAGGATTTATTATTTCAGCCAAAGTTAGGTACCTTTTTTTTTTGAAGGTCAAACATAAGTTGGGACGGAAAATACATTTTTTAAGATTTTTTTTTGGTCGAAATTTTTTTAAGGCTGAAATATCAACTCTTTCCCTGAAAAATATGCCTGAAAGTATTTGGTGGGTCACATTTTTCTTGAGAACATCTCTGCAATTTTTATTTTCAGTGTGAACATAGCGCAAGTCCAACCAAACCCTTTCATCTCTCCAACTTTTATTTTCAGTGTGTACATTTTGTGAACATCTCTGCAATTTGGTTGGACTTGCGCTATGTTCACACTGCTAGATTTTTCATCGTCACGTATTGATCGAAATCGTGTTCAAATTCGAAAATAAGCAGAAGTGATCACAAAACGTACTTTCGTATAGGATAATTACCAGGGATGAAGCAACTAAAGTTTTCGGTCGACTTATTATTGAGTGCATGGATTTTGTTTTGATTTGGCCGAGGTGTGTTGACCTTCTTGTGTAGTAAAGAAAATGGATTTTATTTTGATTTTATATGTGATTGGCTATGTTATTAATGTAATTTTAAAAGAGTTAATTCAGCTGTATCAGTTTACTTATGGACAGCTCATCTTCAGAATCTTTTATAGGATTAATGGATGATAGGCATCCGTCAAAGTGCTGGAAAAATCATGAAGAAAGGATTAATGGACATCTCATTTTCAAAATTCCCAGATTTTTTTTTTTACTTTCAACTTTCAGAGAAAAAGTCATAAATGAAAATTACAAAAGGGCTGGAAAAATCTCCAAAGGCAGGCCTTCTCCTCCATATCGTGGCCAAGGCTTTGAAGTCAACTGACCTGTGTCTGTGGCTACTACTTTTCAGATGTAGGAATTTGGACAGTGTGTAATAATTCCTAGATTTTCATGATGATCCTGGCCAACGTCGAACTAAATTTACATGATTAACATGATTATGAGTGCGTTTGGTTCATTTTTTTCACCTCAAATTCTTTTGAGAAAAATAATTGGATAATCGATATACTTTAGAAAAAAAAAAAGAGGAGAACTCAATTACGAGATCAATCTCAAACACAAAATTTACTAATTCAACTGTAAATGTATAAAATTAATTTTTTTTCCCTTTGAGATACAGCGATAAATCATTATTGGGAATTGCAATTTAACCTATATTTAAACCGTCCCTTTCCTCCAACTTGCTTGCTAGTTTAACAAGATGGTGAAGAAATTAGGCAAGACAAGACTTTGACGAAGTCCCTCCCACTTCATGCCTCGCTGCGGATATGTACGCAGCAGGGAAAAAAACCTACCTCGGTTAAGGCCATTGCAAGCGTCGAGTTTCAATGGATCTTTCCAATTTGAAGCAGCTTGACTTACTCAAACAGGAAATTTTTTTGTTATTTGGGGCATCTCCGATCATTCTCCTGCTTCCTCGTCGCTGTCTGCCGTCGTCGTCGTCGTCGAACTCGCTCTCGCTTTCCCTTCGCTTCTCGGTCGGAACATGTATCCGGCTGTTCGCTTAAGGGGAAAGAAGAGGAAGACGACATCTTGTGCACCATATCGCGATCTCTTCTCATAAATTGTCGTAGTCTTTCGTGAAATCGAATTGCCCCGAGTATCTTTACTAGACGGTAGAGATTGTCTCAATTATATGGTGATTTGTTATGGGCATAATTGTTGAAAAAGTCCTAAACATTTTGCAACTTTATCAATTCAGCCCTAAACACTTTTTTTTTTGTCAATTCAGTCTTAAACTTTTTGAAATTTTGCCATTTAAGTTTTTCCGACGACTTTTCGCAGAAAAAAGCCTATATAGACGTCCAGTCAGCATCATGTATATGATGTGGTTCAATCGACTAATGAAAAAAGCCTATGTATATGATGATGACTTTTTGCTAGGAGTGAGTAGTTTCAAGTTCTTTACATAATTCACTTGAAACCTCCTTGTCGGATCACGTTCTCATTTTTGGGAACCTGGAATTTACCCAGTATATCCTGGAATCCGAAATCTACCCAGCCAGCATGCACTAAACCTTAAAACCTACCTCATCACAAGTTTCAAGATGGATCCCAAGGTTTAAAAGGTTCTATCTATACTCTTAATTATAGTGAATCATCATTTCTAATGATCACAATTTGTTATTATAATTCACTAATCATAACTCATATTTAAATGCACAAAGAATGTGAAACATTAATAAAGAAAATTTTTAACACTACGTATTGCCGGAAATTGGAGCTCATACTAATGGTTCCAAATTTGACCCCAAAAAAAAAATACTAATGGTTCCAAATTACCATTCATTGTCAAACACCATGGAATGCTACATGATCGTGTGAAAACATAGGCCAAGGTACGTACAAAGACTTGTTACAAGTTATAAGTTTATGGTTAGAAGTCTAGAAACCTGAGACTTACCTATCGAAAAATGTTTCTCAGATTTTTGAACCTAAAACTTACTACAAATACCTTAAAATTTGGAACCAGACCATTTGACTACTGTTAGGAATTTACACCGATTGAAAAGGAGGACGTTTCCATAATTTGTTTGTATTAAGACTGTTTTATAATGGTGCCAAAATATTAGGAATAGAATGAAAGCGTGTGTCATACGAAGTATATACTGGGACTTCGAGAATCGGGGACGCACAATTGGGTTTTGGCGTTCAACAATCCAAAATCTTAAATTAAGGAGAAATTAAGGATATTTGTTTTTATTTACCAAAAAAAGGATATTTCTCTTAATTGCCCCAACTTAAAAAATATTATCAAAAGCAGTATGTTTAAATTAGGAATAGGATTTACTTTTACAAATGAAACACAACTTCTCTCCTCTTTATTGAAAAAAATAAATTAAAGATGGGTATTAGTTATTTGTCTCGCTTTTAATTTTCCACATATGCTCTCGCAATATATCGTACACATAAATCGAATAATCACGCGCTTTATTTATATGCTTAACCATCGTTTTTATCTTGCTTTTCGCCATAATATATTTGTTATCTATCTATCTGCGCATCTATATGTTCAAGCCAAAATGTGAGCTCTATCTCACTTATGGCTTTTTGAATTCACCATTGCATTATTTGCTATCATTTGAAGAAAAGAACTCCCCTTTTTTCTCCACTTTACTATTGGCAAAAGCCTTTTTCAAAGGCTAGAATTGTAAAAGCATAATTTTTTTTTTAAAATACCCACTACTTTTCAAATTTAAAAAAAAAACTACCAACTGCCCAAAACAAAGAAGAAAATAACCATATTAAGCAAGAAGAATTATTTTGTCTCGATTTTGACTTTCCATTGTATAATGTCGATTTTTTGAGTAGCCACCGACTTTCTTTCCAAGCATAACTATAATTTTCGCCTCACTTTTCGTAAGTACCGATATTGTATTGCACCTCGCCAATATCGAAAAATTAAAGGCATTATCATTCTATATATTGACATTTAACTTATGACTTTCAACGGTTATATACTAGCTCTCGATAATGTGCGTGCACAATACGATTGTAGCATTCGTAGATACGGTCGTGCCTGATACGAAATCAAAAGTGAGACTGTTTTCGCGTTTTCTGCTTAGATAATTAATAATGCAGATATAGGAATTTCTGATCTTATGTCGAGAATAATGGCCCTAAATAAATTTCCAATAGAATTTATGATATTACTTTAAAAGTGTTTGTGCACGCGTGCGTTGCGCGCGTGGGAAGTAATTTTCAGACGCGGTAGATTTGAAAAGTACAGAAAAAAAGGGAAAATGGGCAAGTGAAGGCATTCTACCGTTTCCTCTTCTTCCTTCCTTTCCCGCTCGCCCTCTCTTCCCACGAAGCTGCTGCTGCTACTGCTGCTGCTAACCTCTGCTGCGCCATCTCCACCACCGGCGAGATCCGGCCACGACCGCTGCCGCCGCAGACGCTCCTAACGACGACGGAGCGGGCGTCCGGCCGCCTCCGTCCACCTCCGTTTCCGGCGGGCTTCTTTTCAAATCTGAGCGGTTTTGGATCGACGGAATCAAGGGCTTTCTTCGGTCCCTCCGAAGTGACGGTAAACGGCGACGAAGCCTCCTCTTTTGACGGAAAGCAGCCTGGTCGAGCACCGGCGTGTTCCGTCTTTCTATTTTCCCCATCTCTTCTGGCCCGATTGAGTGGCCGCTGTCAGTGAATTGTGAAGGTTGGTTCGTGGTCCACTCCGGCGGAAGTGACGGAGAACTGCTCCGGGGATTTAGGTGAGTAATATCAATTTCTTGTATTCGACTTTGGTGTTTCTTCCTACTTGTTTGCAAGTCAACGTCGATTCTTGAGATCCACCGGGATGTGTCTGTACTCTCGCCTTTTGCTTGCGGGTTTGGGTGAATTGTTCTCCTTTAGGGCTTTTTGGTTGAAAACCTGTCGGAGCGTTTGAATGTTAAGGTTTTTTTTAGTTTGATTTTCGGCAGTTTGAATGTTTAATGATGGTTGGTCTTGCCATTTGGGTTCTTTATGATTGCATGACTTCTTTAACTCTTCCGGTTATCAATCTTAAAGTATTCCACTAAACCGTTGCATATCACGAACTTTCTTGTGACGTATCTTTTGGACTTAGCATTTGCTTTTGCTCCTATTTGTGCAGAGCATTTTCGTTGGGAACTCTGGTGCTGAGGCTATTTGAGTCAATGCCCGTCTCTAAGAAGGTTTTTCAGAAGCTTTTGCATTTTTTGTACCCATCCTTATCGGTGCATCTAGGTTCTAGGCATGCGTAGATATTTTTGCAATGCTGTGAAGGAGAGATCTCGAATATCTGGAATTTAGTGATGGTTTGATACGAAATGAAATGCAATCACATAAGAGGGTTTACGTAGCTTACCACACTTAGCAGGATAAGCATTGGTTATTTTCAAAGTCCTTGCTATTAAAGATAATACATCTATTTTATCTTGAACGGATGTCGCACTTTCAAGATCTTGATGCTTGAAATCTTTTTCCTGATGTATATTAAAGGACAGTGACCACAGACCATCTTTTGATGATGTTTTTCTCCCCAAAATGAAAGGAAGGTCTGTTGATCTGTGGTCTGTTTCTCTTTAAGCTTGGATCTGATGTTACAATTGAGATGTATTTGATAGTACTATTTTCTCTTGCATTAGAATTCGGAATGTAGCCAGATCGGGCAAGTGTTTGGCAAGTTGATCAAGCAGATGGGAACTCCAGTGGAGTTTGAACTTCCAGAATGGTTCGCCAAGGGGAAGCCCGCACCATACAGTTTTATAAGGCGCAGTATCCACTATGGAAATGCAGTTATTGCTATGTTTTCTCTGCACATTTCATGTCTAAATGATGCTATGTACTGTTCACGGTATTAATTTGAATAATTAAACCGCATTCAAAAGGGTACGAGGTGGGTACCAATAATTTACAAAATGAACAATATGAAATTGGAGTGACTTGTGACAATGGCTGCTATCTACCTGTTTAAGATGTTTCTGACAACCAACTATTTCTTTACAAAATAAGCAGAGCATCACGTGGGTTTAACAGCTGATGAAGGAAAAATATGGTCTTCTCTTTTGTTGTAGACCTCGCTCAAATCAAAGCATTTTTACTTCTGATCTTCTGGTGACTTAAATGATTGTGTAGTCTAAATGAAACTGAAAGTTAAATGCCCTTAACTTCTTACTTCCAGGAAGCATACAAAAAGGTTGTTTGAATTTTGGAGTTCATTTTAAATGTTCTGTGTGAATTTTGTCACCTCCTAACTTCATTGCGTGTCACTTTAGTTTTTTTTTTTTCAAAGATACTGCATCTTTATCAAGACTAGTTAAGGAATTCATTTTTAAGCATCTGTTGAGAGTCATGCTGCTTAGGAGCATAGGGACAGCAAATAGCTATCTTTTGTCATCTTGGAAAATTTTCCGACTTCCTTGCCCAAATCATGTTTTATGATAGGAAAAGCATTTTAGTTTATTGGGTTCAAATCACCTTCTTCCCTCCCCCTTGTCCATCAAATTCTATGGCTGTAACTCATTACTCCATCGGTCTCCCTCCTTTCCATCTCAGTTATTACATTCAGTTGCTCCCCATGGACTTCATTTTGCTGGATTATTCTATGTGAACTTTCCTTTGGAGTCTTCTGGACATTGTGCTTCATTAACTTGACTAATGGAAGACATATATCTCACAAAGAGGATGAAGAGGCGTCTTGATAATGATGGCATATTTTGCTCTTGCAGCCCATCTCCTGGTTCTTCTGTTGTGTGCAATAAAGATTGCCATTGCGGGTAAGAAATCATCATCCTCTCTGACTTGGGTGCAGTTAAAGCCTTTACTATAGTTGTGATGCTTCTAACTAGTAAAGTCCATGTAAGCATACAATATGTCAAGTCTCTTATTTACTGCTGCCAGTGCACGTTGACAAATTAATGAGCTACTGATACTTAGTTTGGCTGTTAAGGTTGATTTATTAAGCAGCTAAATATTGAGGCGATTACGTGTTGCAGTTATGTGGTACTTTAAGGCAGACAACAAAATGATGGTTTTGTCAATACAAGTTTCATCTTTGAGTTCTCTGGCACATCCTTCGGTATCTATAACCATGAAATTACCCAAAATAATGCAGAGAATTGGCTTGACTTGTTGTTCCATTGGCATAGATGAGAATCTGGGATTTTGAATTGGTTATGCTCATGCAGAATATTGTTTCTTACAAGGTGAAGGTGTGTCTGGACTTGATTCTGTAGTGCCCCCTAAAATGCGGAGATATGCGATAGCCTTCCAATCCTATATCTAAGGATAATGATCCTTAACCAACCTCAAATGGATTGCAACTGCCAAGTTTACCAACAATTATGTGTATCAACCATTTAAAGTCATCAATTTTTAAGAACAACAGGTGTCTATGGATACTATATGGCTAATGATCATCTACAAACCTTAAATTATTTACGCTAATAGTATACTACTTTTGCAAACAACTTGCAATGCTGCATCTCTTCCATTTAAAGGTGAATGCTTTTCTATATACAGGATGCTGCTCTCTAGCTGTTCCTCAGGATGCAAATGTGGAAGCTCATGCATTAATAAACCATTTCAAAATCGGCCAATGAAGAAAATGAAACTTGTGCAGGTATGCCTGGTATGCCAGGTGATTATAAGAGCATGGGAGATGACCTGATAGTTCCCAATAGGAAATTTACTAACGCAAGTTATTGAATTCATTGAGAAGGCAACCAGATATAGTCAAGTGTGCTATTTTTTACAACCTAATTCTTGCAGTGTATTGGTATAGGTCAAGGAATAAAGTGGGCCCATCTTTGGGATTAAGAATTTTGCCCTAGAGTATATTGTGAATTTTGTTTAGACATAGCTCAGCAGACAGGTATAATTACTAGTTGCGTAATGTTGACTATGACATATAACAATTGTTGCTGCCCATTAAGGGTGATTTCCTTGTTTTGCTGCAGGATGTTCAGTTTGTTGTTATATGCGCTCTTCTGCATGATGGCATAAAATTTTTTTATTTACATTTTTTTCATCTTGATTGTTTTAACAGCTCTATTATACTCAAGTCTTGTCAATTTTTCATAAAGTAGGCATTGTTGTTTCATGTTTATCAACCTAGTGGAACTGCTCGGTTATGTGTTCTATATTCTAACCTGCATTTATTCTGCTTTCTTTATAAGCTGTGTGATATGTTATATTTAATTTGTGCATGGTTATAGACTGAAAAATGCGGTTCCGGAATAGTAGCAGATGAAGATATCAAGCAAGGGGAGTTTGTCATTGAATATGTTGGAGAAGGTAAGGCCTTGGGGTTGCTGTTGAAGAATTATATGTTCTTTGGAAACTAAAAATTGCAAAGACTCTATTCAGACTTTTTTGTTCCTTTTGGTTATTATTGGATACTAAAATTGTTTATCTACAACTTTTCTCTTTCCAAGAATATAGAAATAATGTTTTTAGTAATTCCAACTGTTGATTTTTGAGGAAACAAAAGTAAAAATAGGCAAACTATATATATGTTGTTTATTTTCACTCTACAACTATATTAAAAATACAATATCTTGGGTTACTTTTGTATGTTAAAGCTGCTGCGGAATATTTTTATGTTTTATGTTCAGTAAGTAAAGTTTTGAGAACAACTTCTCTGGAGCTCTTCTGGATAAGCAGTAACTTTTGGTTGCCATCTGATTGTTTTACCAACTCACAGTGTCTTCTTCGGTATGCCTTTTGAACCGACCTCTTGAAGTAATCCAATTGAATAAAAGATTAAGCAGCATATCAATCTTCTTTGATGCAGTCATAGATGACAAAACTTGTGAAGAAAGGCTTTGGAACATGAAACATCGGGGTGAAACAAATTTCTACCTCTGTGAAATAAATCGAGATATGGTAATCGACGCGACATACAAGGGAAACAAGTCGAGATATATCAACCATAGTTGTTCTCCAAATACTGAGATGCAGAAATGGTTTTCCACTCATTCTTTTTCCTTGCTTGTATTCTGGTTTGCTTATAAGAAAGTACAGCCCATGTTAAACTTTTTCTTTACAGGATAATTGATGGTGAAACCAGAATTGGTATTTTTGCAACTCGCGACATTAAAAAGGGCGAGCATCTTACCTATGATTATCAGTATGGGCACCTGCACTCTGCTTTGGTGTTATATCAGGATCATCCTGTTTTTCTGTGCTATTTCTTAAGAATGCTTTAAATTTCTTTGATTCTTGTAGCATTCTGATATGTCTAGCAGGTTTGTTCAGTTTGGTGCAGATCAAGATTGTCACTGTGGTGCTGTAGATTGTAGGAGAAAGCTTGGTGTCAAGCCTAGCAAGCCTAAGATGTGTTCAGAAGCAGCATTGAAGTTAGTGGCATGCCAGGTTGCAGTTTCCTCTCCCAAAATGGAAGGAGTCTTATCCAGAAATGATGTATGTACATGCCACTTGTTGGTGATATATTCTTGTAGCTTTTTATGCATTATCCTGGTTTTACTAGGGCTTAAGTTTGAGATTTTGTAAAATTGTATGTGTGAAATTCAAAGTCCAGGGAAAAGGAACATTTTGTAGATGCCCCTTTGAAATATGGATGTATGGACCATGACGAGACAAAGGAGGTCATTTTAGGTAAATGGAAATGAATTGTCTTTGACCAAGTGATGAAGACAGAAGTGGAAATTGTGAAAATAGATGAAAAATGTCAAAGCTGAACCTCAAGAATAAGACTGCGAGAGGGTAAGATCAAAGAATTAGTGAGAAAGGGAGAACATAGACCAGCATATGAGATAAAAATGGTATTTCTATGTTTCTATTGGTTGAGTGTAGCTCACTATTGGCTGGAGATTAAGATTGGGGGAAGGTTAAAAGAGGAGGGAGATGGGTACAAGAATTCTACCTGGCGCTTTGTTATAATTGCCTCAATCCGTTATTAGGGGGTTAATCAGGTGGATTTTGTCTGCATCTTGGTCTTTTCCCATGAACATAGTCTGGGCTGAATAAAATTTGAAGGGGGATCTGAGCCATGTGGCTATAAGTTAAGACACAACTGTTGTTTCTGAAGAGCGGTTCTCTTTGCAAAGTGTATCCTACCCTGAGTTTACTTAGATAGCTTGAACTTTTAGTGAATAATGGAATCTGTCTTGGAGGACAAAGCATGTAGATATGCAAGAACTGTAATAGTAACAATAATGTTCGCACCTTATTGTAATTTAAGATTAGATGGTAAAATAAGACATCATTGGATATTTTGCCTATTGAGTCCAGAATCTGTATTAAGATGTCAAACTTGAGAAAGACATTTCTGAAGTTCTCCTGCTTCTATGTTCTGCTTTTAAAATTTTGCATATAATGTAGATACGGTAGGGAAGAAGCTGGACAGTGTAAAGTTTTCTTTCCTCCTGCTGCGTAGTTGTCACTTTGGCCTTTGGCAGTCTTTCTATAGGTTCTTGAAAAATAGAAGAGTTTTAACTTTTTTTGTGCATCTAATTTATTTTTGTCCATCCATATTATCTTAGTATCTGTCTGCTGACGTGGTTATATTGATATAATAGCTTTGGCATCCTCATTTCATTCTCTTTTTTGGAGTTGTGTCTCTTGAACTTCCCTCCAAATAGGAGCTGTATCTCTTGAACTTCCCCCCAAATACTTGTTTTCACCTTTTGCTGTTGATCATATCATGTATATTATAATTTGCACTAGATCAGACAGTAGACTGACTGCAAGTTATTGATTTTGGAAGGTTTATCAGAATGGAGGCCTGCGTGCAGGTGTGCTAACTTTTCTCTACATATTTTTGTACGAGCTTTTAAGTTGCCATCACCCATTTTTACAAGTTGATTTTCTTCTATTAGGAAATTCACGGTACATTCGCTGTCAACGATCTCCTCACAATTGCGTAGGTGAACTCATCAGAATTACTCGTCCAATGAATGAGAGGTTGGTTAGTCTTTTCTTGGTCAAGTTTTACTCAATCTGTTCTTTTTTAATTGATTTATATTCTTTTTCTTTCCTTGTCTGCAATGACAAACATGTGAAATTTCAAAGTGAAATATATGACAGCCTGGTGATGTTTATTCGTTTTCTACTGTTTTTCCTCATGTTAATTTTTTCTGATTTGACCTCCAGGACTTTTGGGATTATCAGACGCTTTGATAACTTTTCCAGGAAACATTCTGTAAGATTAAGTCCATTTTAGTATTATAAAATTTACTGCATGATCTCATGTGAAAACATTTGATTGCTGCAGATAATGTTTGAAGATGGTGCTGTTGAATTTCTTGATATGTCAAAAGAAGATTGGGAATTTGTGACTTTGTAACCATGTGTACTAGTAAGTATTCTACTCAGCCCTATTACTATTATATGCAATCTCTATCTCCGGGTATACAACTTTTTATGGCTTATAATCGGTATTTTTTCGCCTTAGTTTTTCAACTGCATGCTTCCCATGTTAGTAACTTCTTGAATAAGGGACTGATAATGTATGGGAAGCAGATTTTTCATGATTGATAAAGATCTCTGTGGCATTTTTAAGTTGAAAAATATCTTTGAGATGACATAATAAAGAAGCCTCAGGCATTTTAGCTTACAAAAAGGACACGATACAGATGATCAGATCTTTTGTCTGAAAATGGTTTTTAATCTGTGATGAGATTTTGCTTTGCTGCCAATGCTAGTTTTGGATGCAGATTATCTTAGCCGGTGAGATGTCATTTAATTGTTTATAGACTGTGTTGCTTGGGCTTGTTGCTCACCCCTACTGAGATGGTAGCATTGTTGGCACTACAGTAGTGTGGTTAGGTGATTTGGGTCCACCAAAAAACCACCAGAACAAGAATGTCATAAGGAGGCCAAATATTGGTCCATGGGGTAACATTCTTGGTCAGTGTGAACTTCTGTAAAGGAGAAGCTAGAAAGAAATTTGTTCTATTTGGTAGAAGAAGCAAAACCACCTCCATTCCATTTGAATCCATGATGCATGGGTCTGTTACCTCTATCTTCACGTGAAGATTACTATTCTAGAGTATTCTTCAAATAGAGGTGTCAACAACTCAAGTTTCCATGATACCTGAACCGACTCGAGCAGGTTTGGTATATGTAAGTTTGTGACCCCAACCGTATAGTACCCAATGGAGAACATAATCAATTTGGTTTGCTTCGCGTATTGGGTTTGTCTTTTTTTTGTCTTTTTATCATCTCTCCTTCCTCCACCCAAGTTGTTCAGACTATCCATGAAATGAACTATCCTAGATTTGACATATAATGTGCCACCTAATTCGTATCTAGAGCAATCTGTTCTTCCATTCTAAAGCGGTAGTTAAACTTGCTTTGAAATGCTTCTATGTCGACTGTCTCTGCCAATAATTCATAGAGGAAGTTCCTTTCTCTTGTTCTTTTATGATGCTTCTCTTTCAGATAGTCGGTTAATTGTATGAGCAATAATGCACGACCATTGCCTTCTGTGTTTCAAAAGAAAGTGACTTGCCTACCTGCATGTTCCTGTTGCTGATTGGAGCATGCCGTTCTTCTGGCAGCCGCTTGCTGCCGCTGATTGGCTAACCTTTCCGAGGTGAATTTCAGGTTGTGGACTAGTCGAGATCGACGATGCTCAAAACCGACTCCTCATCCCGCCTGTAATAAGAGTGCGGATCAATTGTTCTGGCAGGAGGCACTGAATATCTTGTTGACCCCACACTAAGCCATGCGTCCAAGATAAAAAAATCACATCCCCCCTCTGTCTCTGTCTCTCTCTCAGATCATTCACGAGAATGTTGTTGTATCAGTTGTGTAACAATTCGAATTACTTTGTTCATCATTGTTAAAGTTCGATTCCAGTGACTTGGTCTCCGATCTGATTGACGATCCGGGAGTGCCGGCATGTGTCGTTAGCCAAGAGGTTGCTCGTCATTGTTAAAGCTCTGTTCCGGCGACTTGGTCTCCGATCTGATTGACGATCCGGGTGTGCGTCATTAGCCGAGAGGACAATAATGGATTAAGAAGTCGTTTTCCTTGCTGGTGATGCATCTGCAATTTTATGTCTCTATAGGCTGAATTTTTCCAATTCACCCAAAGAAGCCTCGTCGCCGGTTTGACCATTCGAAGGCGCACCGGTCCTCTTTCCCACCCTCTTTCTCTCTCTCTCTCTCTCTCTCTCTCTCTCTCTCTCTCTCTCGAAGGGAAAGTGGGTTGGTGTGCTGGGCCCCGTCCCAACGGCCCCGGAGCATTCTCAAATTTGGGTGGATGCAGACTGCACCGGTTTCACGTGAGCTCGAACGCCACCTGAGCCCTTGGATGCGGGAGACCAGCCCGATGGAACCGTAGATGCGAGCCGGGCGTGCATGATCCGGGATGTACCGAATAACCTCTCGAGCGTGGGGGCAGAGGGGAAGGGGGCGGGACACGTGGATCTCGTGGAAACTCTTTGTGCCTTCGTCACATGATTCATGGCCAACACTACAAGCAAAACCCAGTGGCTGGTGGGGGATCATTGTCCCCCGAGGCCGCCTCGCACGTGATAAATGTGCACGTTTTCCTCAATTTTCCCATTTCTGTTCTCTCACCCGAAGCACTCTAATGAGGCCCTTGGTCGAATATTCAAGCATTTGGCCATATTGACAACAATAATAAAAATAATAATTTTAAAGGGGTTCAGATAAATGCATCGCACTTCTAAAGCCTTTAAAATTTCTTGACGTAAATGTAGTTCTGAAGGAGTCTTGAACTTTAGTTTTTTCTTTCAAATTTGCTTCCGTCGCATTGTTCAAATGCCCTCATCATTTCCCACCTTGTGATAACAACATAGTTCAAATGCTCTCGTCATTTCTCCTGATCTTTAGGCTCGTCGCAAATCCTTGATATTTTTTTTAATAATTCCCTTGGTAAATCAGAGGTCTACAACAGAAGCGAGGTAATTAAACGTTAGATAAATTCTTTCTAACAAGGAAAACTAAGAAGGAATTGATTTCAAGTTAAAACTTAGACGCCACACTCTTCCAAGCTTTAATCCATATACGACATCCTCTCGTCTCCGGGTGATTGATGCCGACTTGTTGACTTTGTCTTCCTTCGCCGTCTCTTATTTCCAGTGACTCCTTTCTTGGGTGTGTGGTCCCTCCTGAAATGGTTGTGGTGGTGGGGTGAGATACTGGGGGTACCTCAGTGAGCAAACCCCCCCAATCCAAAACTAGGTACACAGATCACCCTAGAGTCTTTATTCGGGTCCCACCTTTCTGCCATACCTAGGACAAAAATTCGTCCTCACCCTCCCACCTATAAAATTCACCAGTCGCTGTCACTTTCTCTCTTTCAGACTCTCTCTCTCTCTCTGTCTATGAGTTTACCAATCTACCATCTCGGCTAACTTTAGATTCACTCGTCACATAGATCCAAACACCGATCCATGTTTAATGACATAAATTGGTAAATAACTTGATAGATGATTTACTAGTAATTAAATGAATAAATGGCGTAGAAGAGTCAACAATCAATAAATCATCCATTCCAGACAATAAGACTGTTCAAGTTCGGTTTGAGACTTAATCAATTTTTCTAACTCATCCATATAATTTACTGGCCAATAAATAAATAAATTGCGTAAACGAATTGACAATCAAATAAGTTGTCTATTCCACTCGATAAGACCGCTCAAGGTTGGTCAGAGACCTATTCAAGCTTCCAACCCAATCAATTATTAGATCAATAACAATATACTGACCGTTGAATTAAATGCATAAATTAATTAATCATGTCGAGGAGTTAACCATCAATGACCGTTCCAAGTCAGTCGGTAACTTAAATTCAGTAATCCAACTTTACCATGGTTGGATTCAATCCCTATCAGTTGATCATCGAACTTCGATGTCCAATTCAGTACCTTTGACCTTACAATTTCGCATTTATCCCCTTTTAAACCCAATTGACTAATTTATTTCTACATAGCTTGGCGTTTCACTTATCTAGCCCTATCGGCTATTCAGAAGTTCTATCTAGGCCCATGAGTCATCTTTGATTATATCTCGACCTATGGTCACATATTCGGTCCTTCTCAATCAATCCATACCACTATTTTACCCACTAAAATCACACAATTGACCTAACAGTTCTACTAAGGTGATAAACATATCCAATTAAGGATTAGAAGGTCCACTCACCTCGAATTTCATGATCTGGTGGTCAATGGCGGCGGGTTGCCGCGACGCGACGCTGGCGCTTCCGGTCATGCCCGGACTTAACGTGGTTGTCCAATCTCCAATCCGACGCCACACACGCGTTGCCTAGCTCGTGAGGGATGTCGAGACGACTCCAGTGGACCCCAGGGGCTCGACGGCGCCGGCGCCGGCGAAGCTCCGACGAGTTGCCCGGAGTCGTGGGAGGCCGGCCCAGCCTGTGTTTGAGGCCACGAAGGCCCGTGGTGGCCGGATCTGCTCCGGCCAGGCCTGTCCAAGCCCGAACCAGCTCTGGCCAAGCTGGTCGGACGCCGACCAGGCCGCCGAACGGCCACCCACAGCTCGGCGATGGTCGAGCTCGCCCCTAGGACCCCTCGGCTGGCCAACGAGGTCATGGACGGCACCTGGGTGGCCCTAGAATGGCGTCGACGGCGCCGTCAGATCAAACCCCAATTTGGGGCACAAACCGATCGGAGCTTAATTCATCCCATCCAGATCGAATTTAACCAAATTAAACGCATAGATTCTACTCACCAGACTCCCACTAGTTGATTGGTGCCATTGGTGGTGGGTGGAAGTCGCCGGAACAGCGACGGTGACTGGACAAGGGTCTCGGCCCAAAAAGGGCAAAAACCCGTGCCTGGACTGGTTTTTCGGGGGCTCCCGGTGGCGCTACAAATCAAGATGGCGTCGGAGGTTGGCTGCATCGCAAAGCTGGCCTCGAGAGCTTCCCAACGACACCAAGCTATAGCTAAACGGAGCTCGAAGCTGTCCGCAATCAAGCTCGCAAGGAGAAGTGTCCTCCTGGGCGAAAAACAAGGAATCTCAAGGTCGGTGGGGACGTGGGGGCTTGCCGGCGCAAGCAGTGGCCGCCCCATCGCCACGTGTCCTCCAGCTAGGCCCCCAGGGACAGCTGCCCTCCCTCCCCCGTAGCTGGCAGCTTGTTCCTCGTGGATTAAGCTCGCCAGCCACGCATCCATCAACCGTTCGACGAAACGCCTGAGAGAGGGAGAGATCTGTGATCGGTGGCCCAGTTCTCCCGGTCGGACCGGCTC
This sequence comes from Melaleuca quinquenervia, assembly GCA_030064385.1. Taxonomy (NCBI): domain Eukaryota; kingdom Viridiplantae; phylum Streptophyta; class Magnoliopsida; order Myrtales; family Myrtaceae; genus Melaleuca; species Melaleuca quinquenervia. The sequence continues at coordinate 16,360,984 of CM057718.1, forward strand.
CTCTCGCTGTCGGACCGTCTCTCCCTACGGTCTGATCGGCTTTCTCCCGATCGGACCAATTTTCTCACATTCGAACCGAGTTCCCTCATGGTCGAACCGTATTTCTCACGACCAGACCGGATTTTCTTGCATTTGGACCGGTTCCTCTCATGGTTGGACTATCTTTCTCACGGTCGGACCAGTCCAAGCGAGGATCGACCGGTTCTCCTCACGAATCGACCGGTTCTTGACCTGTCAACCGTTGACCGTTGGCCGTTGACCAAAATTGACTTTCCCCAAAATTTCCCAAAATTCACCCCTTTTAAGGCCAAAATGAAATTAACCAAGTCTCGAGGGCCTATAATGTGAATTTCAGAAGTCCGGAATCACTCTAATTTAACTCTTACGGTTTAGTCCGGAGAATTCTCGGAATCGACGAACCACTGACTATGCCTGTAATTTCACCCAATTTGACCTTAGGAGCAGCCTGGACACGGGGTGTTACAGTTCTTCCCCCCTTAAAAGAATTTCGTCCTCTAAATTCACCCAATCTAGTCTTTTTATGTTTAACTGCTCCAACTGGCTATCTTGATTAGTCTCCCATAGCAGTTTATATTCGTCATCACTTTAGGTTTGTCCAAGGTCCCCACTGAGGACAAGTTAATCGTCTTAATGAGTGAATTTAATTAAATCAAGATTCTTTCATGCTTCGCTCATTTCATTCTGATCCTTCGTCTCACTTAACACATCACAGCTAATCATTCTCACCAGGAACCAACTTCGGCAGAATTTTACAGACTTGGTCACGTCTATAGCATTGTTCTATATTTGCTTCACCTCTTCATGAACAATTTTTCCTCAATCCTCCGAATTGACCAATGGCAATCTCTATTCATATTTTTCAAGCCTTAAGGAGGTTTAAATTCCCAAACTTTCTTAACCCAATTTTGTGCCTTATTTTGCTCCTTCCTGCCGTCAGGGATCGGAACATAACTAGAACAGGGCTCATTGAGCCCTCAGTTGGTGACATTTGTCGCAGTCACAGCGATAGCATCAGTAGCATCGGCGACCTCTTAATTCCAGGCCTCCAGACAACTTCGCCCCTAATTCCCTTAATATGTTTGAGATATCTCTCAATCTTCGAGTCTCCTCAACCCTTCCTTGATACTACTATTGACTTGTAGTCACGTACTTCAAATTTTATAACCCTTGCACCTTCCTTGATGACAGAGGACAGAGTACTAAAGACCCACGATAGGTTTGCCCTCTCCACCGTGTCATTTATCACAAGAATATCTCGCCTCGAAAGGAATAAACGGGTATAATTATAAACAAGCCAAATCTGGCATCTGCGACCCTTATCAGATCATCGATTATTGTTGCATGGCACCTACAACAAAGAAATCTCTTAATAAACACTAATGGTGCATTTAATAAAATAAATTTATTTGTGTATTGAGTCTTGTCGATTCGAGTTTTTGGTTAATCATTGGCTATCATCGAGACCTGGTAATCAACTAGAGGAGAAAGAAGGAAGAATGACGAATCAAGGGAGAAAATAAAAGAAAATCATTTATAAAAAATTTAGAACAATCTCAGAAATTTAGGTTGAATCAAAAGTCTTTCTCTTACTTAGAAACTTATCTAGAAAAACAAAAAGAAAAAAATTAGTTTCGAACAAAAATTATTCCGAGGATCAGAGTTTTGCTTTAGTTTGGATGCACTTTCTTCTCCTCGAATTTTGAAGGAGTCCTTTTCTTCGCGTGCCGGCCACGCGGTATCTAATTCGCTGACGCCAGCTCCGTGCGCGCATTATATGAACACTGCAGAGCTTTGCTTTTATATATTGCGTTCCCATTATTTGCTCCCGTCGTTCACCGTCTCCTCGTCGGTGCGTGCCTGATCTTCTCCGAGAAGAGATCACATTCCTTCGCGTCCCTCACCTGCACGGAGGGAGGAGGAAGTGGGGGGGAAGATGAAGGTGATACAGAAGATCAGAGAGGCGGCCGCGGCTCGCGACGGCGACGACGGGCGGAACGGGAGGGAGGCCGTGTTCTCGTTCGAGTTCTTCACGCCGAGGAAGGCGGCCGAGGCCGACTCCCTACTGGGCCTCATCGGCCGACTCGTGGCCCACGGCCCGGCGTTCTGCGACCTCACGTGGCGGACCGGCGGGTTGGCCACCGACGACCTTACCCTGGACGTGGTGGGGAAGATGCAGAACGTGGTCCGCGTGGAGACGATGATGCACCTCACCTGCACCGACATGCCCTTCCAGAGGATCGACCGCGCGCTCGAGAGGATCAAGTCCGACGGCGTCCAGAACGTGCTCGCCCTCCGCGGCGACCCGCCGACCGGCCAGGACAAGTTCGTCCCGCTCCCGGGCGGCTTCGCCAGCGCGCTCGACTTGGTAATTTAAGGGCCGTCAATGCATGTTCACGTGTCGAGTTGGGCCTATTGAATCCGTTCGTCTCGTCATGTCAAAACCGATAGCGATTCCACTGAGCGTGCTCAAAGTTTGATTTGTTGTGGTACCGTCTCAATGATTGACAGCTTCATTTTACCCATGTAACGCCCCATATATTCACCCCTAGGCATTTAAAACCTAGGAAAGAGAAATGATTGTCATGCTAATCATTAAGAAAGTCTGGTGTACAGTATCTACTTGCAAAATGAACCATTTCTCATAACGAAAGAGGCGTGTCTTCTTGAATTGCAGAGCGAATGAATCATATGTAACCATTAATGCTTTCGCGTAGCGTGCTTTGTGTCTGGTTCTGTCTTGCCCTTTACAAGATTTGGTTTAGAAATCGACTAATCATAAAGAAAGTGAGCATTTAAGCAAGTGCATTGATTGAGAAAACAGATTATTAGCGGTAGCCTCCGCGTATTATGTTGCTCTTTATTTGTGCTTATTGTATTGGTTCTGGGTCTTCTTGGTTGTTAATGCAGGTGAAACACATCAGAGCCAAATATGGGGATTACTTTGGCATTACTGTGGCTGGCTATCCAGGTTCTTTCATCTGCTCTACTCAATTGTTACCTCAAAAGCCTGCTTTTTTCCCTTTGTTTCATTAGTTGTGGCCATAACATCACTGTTGTTTGACGTGATCAGAGGGCCATCCTGATGTCATAGGCAGCAAAGGCGTGGCCTCTGATGAGGCTTACCAGAATGAGCTCGCCTACTTGAAGCGAAAGGTTCGGTTTTCCCAGTGAATGTTGCTGTTGTACGTGTCACATTCGGTGCCAATTTGTGCATACAGTTCTTTTCATGTTTCCCCGGTTCTTTTGTATAGGTGGATGCTGGAGCAGACCTCATAATAACTCAACTGTTTTTCGACGCCAATATTTTTCTCAAGTTTGTGAGTGACTGTCGCCGAGTTGGAATAACTTGTCCCATTGTTCCTGGCATCATGCCGATCGCCACATATAAGGGCTTTGTGCGCATGACCGGTATATGCAAAACAAAGGTTAGAGCCACCTCTTCTCTATGTTATCGTGATAGATGCCCTTGTCTAGTGCTTTCAGATATCTGTCATGTTTACATTGCTTCAGGCAAGTGGTGCTCCGCATTTGTAGTATTTCAATTGCATACACAGGACATCTTAGGAGCTTTTTTCATATATGTATGCTTAAATCAAATTCTTTTTTGGGCTTAGGGTGACGAAAAGTGGTTATGTTGACTTTAAAGATGATAAGCAAGTTATATGACTCGTGAAAACAGGACACTCAAGACTCCTGAATTTGAGAGGAGTATTCATGATGTGGTGCAGAATCAGTCAGTTTGTTGATTCTGCTAGTTTAGTCATGACTAAATGCTTCAGTAAACCTGTTGCAGATACCAGCTGAAGTCTCCGCTGCTTTGGAACCAATAAAGCATAATGATGAAGCTGTCAGGAACTATGGAATTCACCTTGGAACAGAAATGTGCAGGAAAATTTTGACAAGTGGAATCAAGGCTCTACATATTTACACCTTCAACAAGGAAGCATCGGCCTTGGCAATACTAATGGTCGTTCTGGGTACCCTTTGAATTTAGTATGTTTTGTAGCTCTTGTACTGACTTGCACTACTTTCTCAACCAGAATCTTGGCTTGATTGGAGAGGTCAGAGTTTCGAAGTCCATTCCTCAGAGACATCCTTCAAGAGTCCTTCCTGTTGAGGAAAATCGACACCCAAATTCTGGCACTACGGAGGCCAAGAAAAAGTTTTAGCATCATTCCATTGGAAAAAGACGATGTGATACTTTTGATGCAACAAATTATTGGCATCTCACTGTAGGACGACTCCTCCAAAGTGCTAACATTTAAAGGCCACGGAATTGGACCAATGCCCTCTCAATCAGGGTGACACAGGAGCAACTAGAACTGGAGCGCGGGTGTCATTTCAATTCAGGTCATTGTATCATATCCTTACTAAAGAAGAAATTTCGAGTTACATAGGAGCTTAACATCTATTTACAAAGATAGATATGTAAATTTCACGTGTTAATTTCACGTGTTGATTAATCTATTGTGGAAGACTTTGCCATTTTGTTGGCAGAAGATAATTGTGATTGGATATATCACGTTTGACCAGTCGCAATCTGATTCCTCCAAGCCTCATTAGTGGAGTCCCACCCTCTCTCTCTCTCTCTCTCTCTCTCTCTCTCTTTGTGGAAGTTATTCTTATGTATTGAGTGAAAAACATCGTTCAGCCAATAAAACTTAAAGGTTTAGCTTGTTTCTATTTGGGGGGTTGGTGTAGTGGGGCCCCCTCCAACAACCCCCCATCCAATCAGTGTCATTCCAATTGTTATGGTGATCGAGAGAGAGACGTGGATTTGGTATATTTGTTGATCCTACCTAGAACTAGATCTAACCTTGACTTTAGCAAATTAATGGGTTTGTGTCTTTCCTTCGGATCATTCTTGCGTGTTAACTTGTATGCTCTTGTAACAACACGATGGGTGTCGAAATGCTCGTAAAAGGCCTGTAATTTATGCATGTAGATTCGGCCGACTTACCTTAATTTGATAAGAGTGATTTGGCTTGTGGACTATTGTCTTCTCCGTGAGGCACACAAGTAGAGATGTAGAGGAAGGATAAGAGTTGGGGTTGGTGAAATATGAAGGTGGAAAAACGGGAGCTGTGAAATCTCATGGCGAGAAGTGGGACCATCCTAGAACCCAAATCTCACAAGGGTGTTCCGGTCTGTCTTTTGGTTGTTGAAATGGGAGTGAATCTTCTTCAAATGGGTGCATCTGAAAAAGCTTAAAAATTCAGTCTTTTACCAGTTGAAATGGCAATGAATCAGCAGCCACTGTAATGTGACGAAGTTTGGTGCTTGAGGGTCTGTAAATAAAAGTCAGCTTTCGAGGAGGCGAGGCTGGCGGTGGTTGGGTGATGGTTGTGCTTGGCGGGGGTGGTGCGGTGGGCCCTCTCACCAACTCTCTCTTGCAGTGAGCCCTCTCTCCTTATATTTAGAGACTGAATCTCAGATCCCATTTCGTCCTCCCTCCCTCTCTCTCTCTCTCTCTCTCTCTCTCTCTCAGCCATTGGTGCGTGAGGCAGAGTAGTGGGTGAACCTCAGCCTCTGGGTCTCATTCCCACCACCGAATATCTCTCTCCTCCTGTCGGTGCTCGCTCTATTTCACCCCGAGCACCCACCAGATCTCGCCCGTTGAAGGCGAGGTAGGGAGAAGAAGAAGCGGCGCAATGAAGGTGATTGAGAAGATCAGGGAGGCGGCCGGCGTGTGCAACGGCGATGTCAACGAGGGTAAGGTGGTGTTCTCGTTCGAGTTCTTCCCGCCTAAGACGGAGGACGGCGTGGACAACCTCTTCGAGCGGATGGACCGGATGGTCGTCCACAACCCGGCCTTCTGCGACATCACCTGGGGTGCCGGCGGCTCGACCGCCGATCTGACCCTCGACATCGCGAACCGGATGCAGAACATGATCTGCGTGGAGACCATGATGCACCTCACCTGTACCAACATGCCCGTCGAGAAGATCGACCACGCCCTCGGCACCATCAAATCCAATGGCATCCAGAACGTCCTTGCGCTGCGCGGCGACCCCCCGCACGGCCAGGACAAGTTCGTCCAGGTCCAGGGCGGGTTTGCCTGCGCCCTCGACTTGGTTTGTTGCTTCATCCTTTTCCTGTCCATTTTGAGAGTTTGTATTGATGCACTGACACTTGCTTGGTTTCGCAATGTGGTATCTAGATTTTGAATACGTTAGATTGTCCTGGTCCATCGTGATTTTGTTCTGGATCCGCTTACTTGTTAGGACTATAATGCAGGTGAAACACATCAAAGCCAAATATGGAGATTACTTTGGCATTACTGTTGCTGGATATCCAGGTTGCTTAGTTTGCTCTGCTCTTTTCACTCGTTTCCTGAAAATTATTATGTTTTGGATTGATTTGTAAGCATGGTGTGAGAATGTAATGTCTTGCTTTTTTGTGCAAACAGAGGGCCATCCTGATGTCATAGGACCGGATGGCGTGGCTACATTGCAGGCTTATCAGAATGAGCTCGCCTATTTGAAGAGTAAGGTATGGCAGCATCACACCAATTCAGATCCATGTAGTGGTTATATATTTTGTGACTTCTACAGGCATGTGTTTATGTCACCAATGATTTTTTGTAGGTGGATGCTGGAGCAGATCTCATCATTACTCAACTGTTTTATGATACTGATATTTTCCTCAAGTTTGTGAATGACTGTCGCCAAGTTGGAATCCATTGTCCTATTGTTCCTGGCATCATGCCAATAAACAACTATAAGGGCTTCATTCGCATGACTGGTTTCTGCAAAACAAAGGTGTGTTACCTTCTTCTGTATGTGCTTCATATGCTCTACTGGTGCATGCACATATTGCCAATGCTATACGGTCTGGGGAAAGCCTGTGTTCTGCATGGGAAGTGCAATAACTCACTTTGATAGAATCTGGGCACATTCTCCCCGTCCCTGTCCTCTTTAGTCAAATAATATGACCTTTTCTAGTGTTAGTCTAGTATGCAACTAGAATTGTTCACCAATGTTTTGCTTTTCCGCTCCTGATTCAAGATTCACTTTTTTAGACCACTACTCTGGACCATCTTTTAGATATAAGGAAAGGAAGCGATTATTATACTTGAATGAAAGGGAGAGAGGCAGCCTTATCTTGTGGCTTGGGCTTAGCTAAAAGGAAATAATGTTCAAAAAAATCAAAAGAAGATGCTAATCATGATGCAGTGCGGAATTAAGTATTTGCTGATTTTTCCACTTCTATTATCATTAAATGTTTGAATGGAATATGTTGCAGATACCAGCTGAAATTACTGCTGCTCTGGAGCCAATCAAGGACAATGAAGAAGCTGTTAGAAACTATGGTATTCATCTTGGAGCTGAAATGTGCAAGAAAATTTTGGCTAATGGAATCAGGACCATCCATCTTTACACACTTAACATGGAGAAGTCGGCCTTGGCTATATTAATGGTTGTTCCAACATCCTTGAGCCTTTAACACTACTTACATTGCTGGAGTGGCTTTGATCTCTTCAGGCTTTTACTAACATATACTGAGTATGTTATCAGAATCTTGGCTTGATTGAGGAGGCTAAAATTTCAAGATCTCTTCCTTGGAGACGTCCTACAAATGTCTTCCGTGTTAAAGAAGATGTTCGGCCCATATTCTGGTATAATACATGAGGATGAGAAGTTTAATGTTGGTTTATATGGAAATTAGTGACTACTATTCATATGACGTGATAATTGGACTTATGATGGCAGGGCAAATCGTCCAAAGAGTTATATTTCAAGGACCATGGGGTGGGACCAATACCCTCGTGGACGATGGGGTGATTCCCGGAGTGCGGCATATGGGACACTGACTGACTACCAGGTATAGCATGCAATAAATTATGGATGTGTTTGGTTTTTGACAATCGTTGAATTAGTATAAAGATCTTGTCATACTATTCTGTCGCTGTTTGAGCATCTAATGGTGCCACTTATTTTAAATTGATACTGGATTTGTTTGATGATACTTGAAATTAAGTTCTTGAGCATGTGGTTTGTTTATCAATCTGTTAAATGTTTTTCTATATCAGCAAAAGAGTTGTGTCATGTGCCGGTTTTCCTTCTGTTTGGGTGTTTTTCTTACATTTCTAGTGAGCAATGGATGTACTTACTTCCTCCTATGCATTGTGTGTGCATGCATGTGTGAGAGAGAGGAGATTTCATGTCTCTTCCCGTCTTTGCTCAATCTTTATAGCCTTTTATTACTGATGTATTGATGGCTCATATATTAGTTCTTTTAATTTGCATCCTATCTCATAGTTTTTCCAACTCTTCTCTCTGAAGTTTATTGACCTGGATAATAATTTCCCATTAAATGGAGAAGACTGATGTTGCTGCATTTTCCTAAGTTGTATGGAGTTCTGCAGTCTTCAAGTTCCTATGGATTTGTTAATTTACAGATTACTCACTCTTCCTTGTCATTTTCCTTTATTTACAATGTTTGTTCTGCTTTAAAGATATATACGGTTATTTTGTTCATGATGTTTTGCAAGGACTGCACTCTCTATGATCTATAAGTGGCACTAATCATTCTGTAAATTGTCCCTTTTGGGTGCCAGTTCATGCGTCCACGTGCCCGTGATAAGAAACTTCATGACGAATGGGTTGTTTCCTTGAATAGCATCGAAGATGTCCATGAGGTGAATTTGCTTATCTATAGTTCTTTCTTTTTGATTCTGAATTATGAGAACATATCAGGTCTGAATATGCGTAATTTGTATTGTTGTGCACCAGAAATTTAAGAAATTCTGCCTTGGGAAGTTGAGAAGTAGTCCTTGGTCCGAGTTGGACGGCCTTCAGCCAGAGACAAGAATCATTAATGAACAACTGGGAAGAATTAATTTGAAAGGTTTCCTAACAGTTAACAGCCAACCAGCGGTCAATGGGGAAAGATCTGATTCTCCTTCTGTTGGTAAGGAGACATGCCATGGTGTTTCTTTGAGTTCCCTGCTTATCATTGTTTCCGGATAAGTCGAGGTGGTAGAAGCCATGATTTTGCGTATTTAGATAATCGATTCTGAACCATAGAGAAGAAGATTAGTTGCATACAGCAATTCTTTGAATTGGTTGGGTTTTTAAATACAACTTTTTTAAGTAGTTACATGCATTAAGCGGTGAATTGGTGCTGTGCTTCGAGCCATTATTTGAGTTGTCCTTCTGTTGTATATTTTGTCGCATCAGGGCACTTGCCAAGTTCGACATGAAATTATGAGCAATTACTTTTGTAGTAACTGCACGTAGTGTGGATATAATGAGATTTAGAGTTCATTGGAAAAGGCAAGCAGGGTTAGGATCTTGTACTGGTAGGTATTTGATGGAGGGCTTCTTCAGTCTTCTGGATTTATTGAGTAGAAATACAGACGAATATAGCATATAGTTTAAGGACTCTATTATTGAATATAGAAAATTTGTATTTGTAGTGTGTTGGTGGATGGTCATCAAATGTCCCATCGAAGTTTTATGCCAACAAAGGCTGGTGATGATGGTAATATGCAGTTCTCTGAAAGTAAAATTTAATTGTGAGGATACGATAGAGGTATATATTGAGGGATACAGAGAAAAAATTTTATTGCATGAGAAGATTTTGAGAGAAAACTATATCGAAAAGATGAATTTGAGATGCCCTGGTAGAATCTGGGTCTCTGAGAGGGTTTACGTGCAAAGGGGTAAGATGAGGCTAGCATGCAATAAGCTAAAAATATTAGAGATTTCCAGGATGCAGTAGATCCTATTCAGGACATGGACGTAGTGAGGTTGAAGAATACATTACATATTGTGAAAAAAAAAAATCCAGTGAAGAAAGTGCTTGGTTTTTCTTACTCTTGAGAATTGGCTCTCTATGTTTAGCGAACTCAAGAAGCTGAGAACATTTTAAACCTTAGAGCTTTACCAGAGAAACTTAGGTTATGATTCTTCCATTAATGTTTGTGCTGTATCTGCATCTGTTATTAAGTAGTCAAGGGACTACTATACATTGCTTGAGTTCAATTTGCTTAATGCTTATGTCAATTGTAATTGTTGTGGTCAGATTTAAGAAGATGATCATGTCTAAGGCTTTTCTTTTTTTCCGAAGAAAACTAGGTGCACTATGGATGCAGATCACTATGTTCCCGCAACTTTCTCTTGCCATTCTTACACCTTGAACTGATGTTTTGGCACAATCTTAATTCAGGATGGGGCGGGCCTGGCGGTTATGTGTACCAGAAGGCCTATCTGGAGTTCTTCTGCTCTCCAGAAAAATTAAACACCTTAGTGGAGAAATGCAAGGGATTCCCGAACCTGACTTACATGGCCGTTAACAAAGAAGGCGACAAATGGATATCCAACATAGGGGAATCCAATGTGAATGCAGTGACTTGGGGAGTCTTTCCGGCGAAGGAGATTATACAACCAACAGTGGTTGATCCAGCCAGCTTTTTGGTCTGGAAGGATGAGGCATTCGAAATCTGGTCGAGAGGATGGGCTTGTTTGTACCCCGAGGGCGACGCATCCCGAAAATTGCTTCAAGAGGTTGTGCGCACTTCTCATCAGACGTTGCTTTCGTACCCAGTAACACTTTATCCTCTTTTTTGGAAACTTTTGTCGTAACAACGTCTTTGCCTTTGCAGATACAGAGCAGTTACTTCTTGGTGAGCTTGGTAGATAACGATTACATGAAGAGCGATTTGTTCGCTGTGTTCGATGATATATGAAGCCTGCTGCTTACCACCATCAACTTGCAGTAGAGATGCCTGTACTTTAATATGGAGAATGTTGTGGGAATAACCTGTTGGGGTTCTGGTATTGCAATTTGCCGTACAAGCTGTAATCTAGAAAGTCCAGCAGATATTTTCTTCTTTCAGTTCTTAGAATGTTGTATTGGTTCATAATTTTTCTCGGCCTCATGCTTATAAGTAGTTCAGGTTTGTTCGATGTAATCGACGCCGTCCATCAGTGTTCTCAGCATGAACGATGCAGAGTATTTGTGATGATGAGTCGTGAAATGATTTTTGCTATTTCATTAAATTTGATGTGATCCTAGCCCGTCGAAGCGGTTGAAGCATCGAACATGTGAACCGCAAGACGTTTTACCAATCGAAGCAAGTTACGACAGTTTCCGTAGGAATACGACAAATTGGACGGTGAAACTTATGACTCCCACATAGACCCACCCGAATGGGAGGGACTTCTTTTGCAGCTTTAGGAACTTTGGTGCTATAAAAATTGGTCAAAAAGCCTGTATAGACACGATGTCGGCACAAGATTTTGCCACAAAAGGTGCCCTACCCTCCAAGCCGAAGTTATTTGCGAAAATCCGATTGTTTCAATCATCTTGCTTCCTCACCGTCGCCAGCATGAAGTTCGCATCTCCATTCAAAATCCCTCCTTCAGAAAAATGGCATGAAAGAACTGAAGAAAATATCAACTCTAGCCCTCTAGCAGTTTATAGTATGATGATATTAGCTGATAGAATGTTACCGCTCGTGCTTCAAAAGAACAGCACCAGAATGAGAAGCACCCGTTGCCCTACATAGTCAAGATATATTGGCATTCTTCAGAGATTTGCATACCACTACACCTAGAGACGTCCGCATGAAGTGACCTCCGAGCATGGCATTACAGGAAGCATCAGTCTTCAGATGGGGCTGGACAGACTCCCAAATCTTTTTCTTTTGAAGCTGCAAACATTTTGTGCAGAACGATCAAGAAAAAACACACAAGATATAGTCATGCCTTCACTAAATGATTTTTTTTTTTTTTTTGGTTTCTTGCTCATTATAATTTTTAGTCTACCAAGTACACATATTTTCACTTCCAACAAGCTAAAAGGGCTGTGACTCTTGGAATATTTGCGTCGTCACAGAGTGCAGAAATGTCACACTTTGCAGATAGAAGAAGTGTGCAATGGGAGAATCCTACGCCATCTTCACAGTAGCCTTTTCTAATTGAAAGCTTTATGCTTTTTTAACTTTAAAAGCTTTTTGAGCTTCTCCAATTGCTAGTACTTAATATAATTATCACTGGACAGGATGTTTTGAGACACAAGGCAAGATCAACTAATGTCACAATGAAACTATGGCAAGATGTATAGTTAGATGACAACAATAAGACATAACCTACTAAACCTTCAATGTAGGCTATACTGATTGAAAAAACATGGGAATTGTTCTCTCTTGGAATGCAAGTGACGAATGTTGAAAGACAAGCTACTTTATTCTGGATTGATTTTAAGAGGGGAAGATACTAGCAAAGCGACGTGCAGATGATCAATGAACATTCTGGAAGCATTTACAAACAAAAGCAACTAAAGTACTCAGCAGGACAAGGAAGAATGACCAAATAAACAAGATGAAAACAAACAGGTCCACAGGAGACAACAGTAGTAAAAATCGGCTAATTAACTACTTGTGAACGGGCAAGAAAACTAAATATAAAAACTCCAGGAGAGAGTCCAAAAGGAATTTTGAAGGACCCACTTAACCAATTTCATGCAGGTTTGACAATGAGCTTTAATTTAGTTGAGCTGTCCTAAGACAAGACTCCCCAATATACTAAGGTCAATGATGTCACATGCTTTGTCTTCCCAGTTTTGCCATCAGAATTTATTTACGAGATCCTAACAGTATTTGTAGGAACTTCAGCACGAACTTCGGCATTAAAATTATATTTTTGGCTTGGGTTCTAACAAATGAGCTAGCATTAGGGCTAGTCCCCCTACTTTGTTTCTGTTTAAGTAAAGATCATGCACTCATATTAAGAAAAGGAAAAAATAAATCGAAGGTTACATTATAGGTAGCACACAAGGGGCAAAAGGTTTGAGAATACTTCCCAGAGTAAAAATCTGGTTCCTAGAGGGCCAATGTTACAGACCAATCAAGATAAACAGCACTTTAAATGAATCAAATAGCTCAAAACCAAATAGTTGTGCACGAAAAATAGTGCGTTCAATTAAATGATGCATATGGTACTTAAATCAACACCAAACACAACCAGAAAAAGTAGTGCTCTGGTGATATATGAATTGGCAGGTCAATGGCATCAATCCTAAGCTCATTCAGCAAGTTCCTTTGGTTGGGCTGTAATCACCATGATAATGGTTGAAACGGGACTCAAGCAGAGCCGAAATTTTCTGGGGAACAGTTGACCACACAGTCAATGGTCCACGCATCACAAGATATATCTTTTTATAAAATGATATTATAACAGTGTGGAAACATAAAAAAGAGACTACTTGACGATTGTAATGCATCATGCACATATTCCAGAGATAGTACATAAAAAAGAACCTGATTTGGTGTTGCAGGAGGAGGTTGATTTTCTTTTTCATCTTCTGAACCAAACCATATTCTCTCACCAGGCATCGAGCCCTCCGGAGGCAAAAGAAGCTCGACATTTTCATGAGATGCATCAGAAGCAGCCAGAAGCATTCCATTTGATTTAACTCCACGCATATTCCTTGGCTTCAGATTTGCTAGTACAACTACATTTCTGCCCTGCAAATTTTCGACAAACATCATTAACATGACTCATCATCTGACAATGTATAAGAGAAATGATAGCATTCCAAGTCATAGTCCCTTTTATTGTCCCAAATCTGGTCAGTAATTGAACCAACAATATAATAACTACGTTTTGCACTCTAGGTTTGCAAGGTATCAAGCATCAAACCTGTCTAATACTCAAAAGTGTTGAAGAGTAGAGGACCTGTAATCCCGCATGCAAAAACTGGATCTGTACAGACATGCTTTACGCAAAAAAGGCAAATATGAACTTTCTTAAACTAGCAACCTTTTTTGCCATTTGACAAAAAAAAACCCTTTAGGGCTATATTCAGCTGATAGTGGACCTACAACTCATTATTATTGAGGGCAGTCACTTTTCATTCGCTATAATTTCGGTCCTTAAATTATTTACCTTCTTTAAAAGTAATGCCTTGCTTTTATGTGCTTGAATGTTAATTCAATAAAGGCAGTCCTTTTCTCAGCCGTTAATATTGCTTTTATATCCATAGGTGTGTGGGGATCTTTGAGCACCAGACTAATACCCTCGGGTATGACAGTCCCCCATCTTAAACTCACCGGGCAATTACTTAAGACACATGGGTTTGTGCCCCTGGAATGACCTCAAGAGAATGCGCAAGCAGCCCAAGTCTTAAGTGAGAAGGATGAATATGCTTGCCACTTGAGCAACCCCTTGAGGTTTCCTTACATCACATGTCAACTTAACTTTGCTACTAAAGGTCATAATCCCATCAAACTAGTAATGGAGTTTCTAATTTTATATCTATTGCAATGGAAATGTACACTACAATATCCAAAATCCTGAAACTCCTCTTCCATAGGAGATCAACTCTGTTGTGCTAAACTTCAAAGTAGGAGATCTATTTCTGACTACAAGCTCATTAACAGTAGGGGATTGAAAATATGTATTGTTTGAGACAAGTGAGTTCAAAATCATAGAGCCTACTCAGTCAGATCATCGACAATACAATGCCCTAAGAAAGGAAAAGGCATCACAATAGACCACCTACTGCAGATACTAAACTGAAGAACTACTCACAGCTTCCTCAGACCAGGCAATACACTTGACCATTTCATATTCCCTATGGCAACACCACAGCTCTATCTATCCTACAGTGGCCAGTATAAAGATAAATTATACAAACAAGAAACTTGCAAGTAACAAGTCAACAAGCTAAGATGGTAGACTATATAAATTTGACTCAACAAAAATGAGACCATCAGTCTCAGGAGACGTAAAGAATGACAAGGATCACTATCTTACTAAGCCTTTGTCTATATTGCAATTTCTGACAGTGCATAAGATATCCACATCATTCCTTTCTAATCTGTCAGAGCACAAACCCCCAACTTACCTCCCGCTTCAGCCTCATCTAGATTTCTTGATGTAACCCCCGGTGGAAGTCACAGATTACCGTTGCAGGACTCCCTTTAAATTGTAACACCACTACCAATCATGTATTTATTCAACTGACTTGATCTTATAAAGGAAAATAACCTATGAAAGAAGTGCTTTTGTCTCCAGCTTCCAACTAAAGAGCCCCAAATTTCCTCCACAGATTCTTTGATATAACAAATCAGCCAACTCCTTCTTTAAGGCATTGGTTTAATAAACTCCTTCTCTAAGGGTGTGCTTCCAGGCCTCTCATTCATGACCACACCAAGCAACTCGTTATCATCAAAGTAGCTCTAACTAACAGAGAAGTCATGCTGATCTCATTGCTGTGCATGGTCCTTCAGCATTATACTAATTGACAGCTTTTCAGACTTCTCAAAAAGGTGAGGCAGGGTGTACTTGCAGACATGAACTAAAAAGCTCAGTCATTCTGTTCTCCAAAATCTTGCTCAAGCTGCTAATTCTATTCGTCGATTTCGAAGCCTGAGTAGCATTTCACCTCTACCTATTAAAACCTCAGAACAGCAAAAAGTGCAAAAAGTAACCAAAACTGAACCTCAGCGGTCGGTAGGTGAAGTAATGAGAACAATATGTGAAGAACTCCCCGCACAGCAAAGGAGAAATTTTCAATCCAAGACCGCGAAAAATGAATCTGTCGTGTCAGACCAGGTTAATTTTTGCCTTCCGCACAGTAGATCGATCGAGCAATCATCCAAAACCTCCCAAGGAATCCAATGAAATTGAGAGTGAAAACACGCACGCGGACCATCTACTTCGTCCTCAACCTTCAAGAACAGTGCCACGCCGCTGCAATGTACAGAGACAAGAGTACCTGAAGCTCTTGGAGAGGGACGTACTTGACGAGGCCACTGCAGATGATTCTCGGTTCAGGCTCGCCGACGTCCACCTCTTCCACGTACAACGAGTCGGCCTCCTCGTGCCTCCACGCTTTGAGCACTTGCCCCACTCTTATGTCCAGCACGCTCGCCGCCTCCCCTATCTTTCTCATCCTCTCCTCTTCCGACTCCGGCTCCGCTTCCTTCACTTCCGTCGCCGGATCCGAGGAGCTCGCCGCGGCGACCTCCACATCGTTCGCGCTCGCACTCGAAGCCCTGCAAATCCGCAGCGCGCCCCCTCCTCCGCCTCTCGACGCGAAAAGCGCGCCGCTCCTGATGGTCGCCGCCGCAGGTGAAAGGACCAGCGGCCGCCGGAGTTGGCGGCGGCAGGTGGAGAGGAGGATGAGGCCGCCGCATTTGGCGACGTTGTTGACGGCGGCCATTGGGACCATTGCGATCAGTGCTCGGAAATGCGGCGTGTCTTTGCGCCGGAGCTGATGATAGTAAAGACCGACGAGAGATGACCGTAACACAAGATGATAATCGTTTTTTTCCCTTTTTCAATTCCTAGGAAAATAATTGTTGTTGCTAAAGTATCAATTGCGAGTTCAGTTTTGATAATTTCCCCAGAAATTGATGCCGTAATTGAGATTTTTCTCTTTATTGCCGGAAAAATGATGAAATTTCTGAATATATATTGGTGATTGCTAAATTTCGTGTTGAGGATGTACCAAAGAAATAGCGAATGATGTGGATATTATGGAATCAATAGCATCGAAATAATTTTTAAGATAAGTATTGAAGGTTTAAAAAAACGGCTCTCAATTTTGAATTTGAAAAGCTAGTAAGTGACGAATATGAAGGTTTATGGTTAAGATAGCCTATATTGTGCATTCTATACTATGTACCTTATAGAAAATTACAAAACTTCCTACGTGACATTTCCTAGAAAAATTTATATGCATTAATTATTTATGACTTTCTCTTCTTATTTATGAAATTGTTCACATTTAAATGTGTGCAAAAATTAGATTTGATTGGCAATCTCCTCAATGTGTGCTTGTGACAAGTTTGGTTATGTTTAAGACGATATATTTTGCTAAGATCAAGAGTTCAAAATCTATATATGTCATGGTATTATGGTATTATGGTATTATGGTAGTTTCTCCCAAGATATAAGGGTCTAGCACTTTGTACCCTCGAGGCATGGGGAGCCCATGGTGGAGTAGTTGGTCATAAAAAATATATATATCGGTATTTAATTTTCGACATCTGTTTATTTGTTTTTATGTCAAAGAAAAATTCAGCAAACAAGCGGGGAAATTTATATCGCTCAAATTTTAATAACTGGCAAGAAAAATTAAATGTTTCATATATAACTCTGAAATTCCATGAATTTCGCCTGTAGAAATATTGAAATGTGCAACATATAAACAAGGGCCGTGACAAGCAGCGCATCGGATAAATCAACTCGAGCAAGTAGAGGTTGTTTTCGCGGCAACCGTCTCAGGGCCTCCATGGCGGCGGTGGCGGAGGGGTGACGGGATAGAGCGGCGGGATGGCCGAGAAAATGGTGTTCTTGTCGATTCTGCGCCCGCCGCTCTCCGTCAGGGACACGAGCGCCGCCACAAGCGCCGCGTTCCCGGCCATGGTGGGCTCGGTGTAGCTGTAGTTCCCACGCACGTCCTTGAACTTGTCGAACCGGTCCGGCCCTGCGACCATCGCCCCGTTGATCGTGTTGGGGTTGCTGTTGCTGGTGTCGCGCCACTTCCATCCGCCGGTGCACGAGTACTTCACGTTGTTGTTGGGGATCGACGCGCCGCGGTGGTGCACGTGTTTCGGGTACTTGGTGCCGAACCCGACCACATAGCTCATGTTCATTGGGTTCGCACCAAGGATGTAGTCAATCTGAGTTCAATTAGCCCAAACCAAAACGAAGACTTCAGTGAAACGGAAGTATAAGTATGAGCAAACACTCAATTCAGACTCGGTTTCACTAAGCGTAGAGCATTGACAGTCACCTGAGAGGTCGCGAATTGCCGAAGAGTGTCGGACGATATGAAGTTCGGACCGCAGGTCCATCCCGGGACGCCGGTGGCATTCATGTAATCGACGTAGAGCGACGCCAAGAAGGCGGCGTTGGCGACGTACTGCAGTGGCTGTGGCCTTCCATGGTTCAGTTCTATCATTCCCCCTGCAAATCAAAGGCGGTGACCCGACCAAATTGGACTCCCTTCTCGTTGAAAAGTAGATGCTCCGATCAGACATTACGTGATCCACTGTGATAACAGAGTGTATGAACACACTTACCTTTGGTCCAGTTGAACACATTGAACTGGTGAAGATACGAGCACATGGTGAGGCCGGTCACGTTCTGGTACATACTCAACATGTCCTCGTACGGGTAACCCGGGTTCAGGAACACTCGTAACCTCGTCAGCAGGAGCATCGCCGCCGGCAATTTGTTGTCCCAGCTCGGCACGAGCAAGTCGGTGATCATGTAAAACGCCTTGGCGTTCCTGGGGAAGCCGGGGTTCGTGGCCAGGGCTATGTAGGACTTGTTCCCGGTCGCGTAGTACAGCCACGCCGCGCCCCACATGTACTCGTCATAGTAGCCCGTCGAGTTATAGTAGGGGTCGATGTAAAGATTACCCCGGGAATACGAAGTGCGCCTCCCGCTGTCCCGGGCAAACTCCCAGACCGTCGCTGCGCCTGTGACCAGCTTCTTGGAGTAGGCAGCGTCATCCCGGAACACGATGGAGGCGGATGCTAAGGCCGCAGCCATTTCCCCGGCGAGGTCGGGCCCTGAGGTACAGGTTTGTACTGGCCGCGGATAGTCCATGTCTTCCGGCCTAGTCCAACAGTAGTGATCATCCGGGGTTGTCGAGCCGTTCCGAGATCCGCCCACCTAGAAGAACGACGACACAAAATGGAAATCCCATAAGCAAGAGCACTCTTAAAGCTGAACTGTGAACCTGGGCTCACAATTCCTCAGAAAGCTGTGCACTCCCCGAGTCTCTGAGTCTAATCAAATCTGATCAAGCGCCTAACAAAATTAGGACAGATTTCCATCTAAATTCTAATCAATGGGCCGCCGACCACAATTTACTGGTAGTTACTTGCTAAGCTACTGTAGGTCGAACGGTCCGATGTGCTCGTCCGTCGTGTCGAGCACCGGAGACCGGTGGAAGCGAACAAGATGATCGGAAGTCTTCAATGATCGGGCCGAGTTCGGAGCCGGGCGCTGCGCTTTCGATGTACTTCATCCTCGACTCTTGGACGAGTACCAACTTAGAAAAAGCCACAGCTATAGGCCAGACGTTAAGCATGCAGATCGCTGATCAGGAGCTAAAGACGGATAAAGCAATGGCAAATGGCATTCTTCAGTGACATGGAGCGAGCGTTACCTGACAGTAGATCTTGTCGATCCTGGACGCCGAGTTGTTGAAGGTCAGGAGAAGGTAATCGGTGCCCCACTTGATGAGCTCCCGGGCGTGGTTGTACTCGTTGATGGCCTGGTACTTGTGGTTGTACTCGATCACGCTCCAGCTCAACATCGTCATCGCGAACGCCATCGGGAAATGGAACTTGGTGTTGTCGCCGGCGTCGTAGTAGCCTCCGACCAGCCCTCCCTTGACGTCCGTGGTGTCGTTCCCGTCCTGCAGTCCCGAATTGTGTCTCCAAGAAATGCCGTTGTTCTTGGGCAATCTCCCGGCTGCATCGGGAAAAAGAGAAAAAAAAAAAGATCGAAACTTTGCGACGTATAAGCAATCGATTCGACGAGACGACCGAAGATCGAGATCGAGGAAGAGCACGTACATTTTTGGGCATTGAAGAAGAGGAGGGCCTTGTGGAGCGCGGCGGTGTAGTTGTCGGGCGGAGGCGGGCGAGCCTTGTGCCTCGGCACCGTCTTGACGATGATGATGGGGAGGGCGATCAGGAAGAAGGCGGCGACGAAGGCCCAGCCGGTCCACTTGAGCGCCTTGCGGCTGCAGACGACGCAGCCCAGGTCGACGTACTTGTTCTTCTGGGGACGCTGGTCGTGCGAGCCGAGGAGCCAGCTCTGCTGGGTCTCGTCGAGCTCATGGTGGTGCGGCTGCAGCGCGGCCCGGTCCCACTCCCGGCTCCGCGGGTCGTCCTCCGTGGCGACGGAGGAGTCCCCGTTGATCTCGAACGACCCGCCCCAGTGGTTCCTGGCATGCATCTCGACAAAGACGCGGCACGCTCCGAAGTCCTCCGATCGGAAGAGCGCCCGGCGACGGTCAATGCAGCGTCGAGAACGGACGGAGACGGCGCATCAGAACAGGAACCATGCGCGCAAAACGTCACAAGGGTCAAGCGAGGAAGAAGAGCTGCCGCTTCCCCTTCTCCCTCTCCTCCTCCTTCTCGAACAAGCTCATGGGAAGATCCGATCCTCGTCAGGACAGGATCATATGGGAGCGTGGTCGGTGGTGGCGAGTGAGATTTGGCAACTCCCGTCCCTGATTTTCTCGGGCTTTTTTTTCTTTTCTTTTCTCGGGCCCGTTCATATGTTCCGGTCCAATGAACAGAGAGAAACAGAGGGCGTTGACTTGAACCCCCCATCCCCACTTTCCTTTTCTTCTCTTTTTTTAATATGCTTTATTATTTCTTTAGCCCCCCCTTTTTTTTTTGGGGGGAAAAATAAGGAAGTCCAGTTATTGCATCCAGGGAATGTTGAACTGGCCCCCGTCTTTCTAAAAGGTCAACGCACGCCATTGACATTAGCCCCCCAGGTTACGCACGCAACTCGAATTTTCGACCAGGCGTTTGAACTCCATACGGACGGTAGAATTAGAGGCATAGGCCTCCTCCACGTTTACTTATCAGTATAATACGGTCCCAATACGAGAGTCGCAATCGATGTTTCGGATTCGTCGCATTTGATTCGAAGCCGAATTTAGAGATAAGGGTGCGGACTCCCTGACATTTACTTCGAGCACGGCGTCGCAATTAACGTTCAAGATCTCCCGTTCGAAAAAGCAAATGGAATCGAGATATTTTCTTCGCTATTTTTTCCCGAAAATAAATCTTATAAAAATCCCCCGATTAATCTTTTTTCTTTAAATTACGCCGGATATAACGGCATTGATGCTGACAACGCCAACGGCGGATCGGGGAACATGACATGTCTTTCTCACTTTCGTTGGCCAAATTATTTTATTTTTCAAATAATGTTTCAGCGGAGCATATGGACATGAAAGATGATGTTCTTCTTTTTGTTAATTTAAGGTGGTCGAGTTCCGAGTTCGATTGAAACACGCATCTCTGCGATCAAAAGGGGGCATGAAAAGGAGGGACACAGCTAATCGTGCATTAAGAAAATGGAGGGTCGTGATTCATTACGCCCCTTAATTTAATGGTTTCTCTTAATTAATCTGCATCAACCTACTCGTCCCTTGGATAGGGAGTGGCCAACTTCAAGATCGATCTGCAGCTTTGATTTTAATTACGTGGGGTTTTTTTTTTCTTTTTTTAAGGACAGCCCGCAGACTTGCGCAATAAATTATTTCTACGGTTACGATGCGCCTTGCCGATAGCCTTATCGAGTGTTTTGATACAAGGTTATTGTCTCGTCCGTCCGGTCTTTTCTCGGTAAGCGGCGATCTCGCGTCGCTCGAATACGCAATCGTGGTGTGTGCTGCGAAAACATAAGCTGCCGCCGCTGCACGAAGAGGCGTGCCACGCGTCACAGGAGAGGGTTAAGTGTGATTCCGCCATCCTTAAGTAAATTGAACGATGATACTATTACTATGAAATGTCCTCTGTCTAATATGGAAAGCTTGTATCATGTAATGTGTTGCTAGTAATGGTGGGATCGACTAATCAAGTGTTAGGTTCGTGTGTTTATTACTCCCTATAGACAAGAGAACAAATGTGCACGTACCGTGTAAATGTCAAATTTTAATTTTGCTAACACAAAAGACAAACGAAAAAAAAAGGTTGCTAAAGTGTGATTTGATCTTCCCTTTTGATAGGATGAAAGAGATTGGATCTATGATTGAAGTACCTATCTTTTATAAACATTATCACGGTATGACATCCGCTAGAAAATATTTAGTCTTGATCTCAAGATCAGGGCATGCACTACTTCTGCAAATGCTATTCAAACCCTTTTGATCCCAACCTTATAACACTAGGCAAGTGATGTCGATGGTGTAATTTAAGTTTGTAAAACCACATGAAAAATCGACAACGTTCACAATGAACAAACCCATTTGAATGTGAACTTACTAGGTTGCTATCTCTATTTTAATACCCGATTTGCCGTAAATATGTCAAACGAATGTTGTCGTTCAATAACTGTTTCCCTAATGTTAGTTGGTTTTACTGCTTAGAAAGAAACGAACCTTCGAGAAAAGTTGTCATACTTAAGAATAAGGTGCATCTCAATAATTTGATTCGATGACGAAAGCATTTCCCTTTACTTAATTTGGGCATATGCTAATTCAATTAGAGTTAAAAGATTGTGCTGACCCATTTGACAGGATTAATGTTAGGTGGGTGTAGCCCAGCTTCATCCTTATGCAATGCGAAATCACCTATGCAGGCAGGCCTGACCGATTCAATTGAGTGGACCATGTTACCTAAACTAATAGGTTAACCCATTTGAATTTGAATTAGTTGACTTTTATGATCTTCTCTGGCTATTAGTTAAAGAAAAAAGTACTAATCATCACGACAAAACTTTAGGGCACATTGACTAGCCAAATTTCATAAAAAGCCCTTATGGATCGGGCTCAAATATCAAAAATTTCTCATTGGACAGATTTTACCGGTGGGTAAAAATTTCATAAACTTTGTCTAAATCCTCCAGGGCTGCCTCCACTAATTCCCATTACTTTTCCAATCTTGTATAAACCTTTTTCAATAAACCCAGACTTGTTCCACGATCTGAGTCCAAATTGACTTGAACCTCAACCTGCCCAAACCTGCTAGATTGCTAGGTCCAGAAGGAATCCTTTAGTGAACTTTAGTAGATGTACATCAATAGATTTAGATAGTCAAATCTAGTGAAACTCACGTAAGTCCCACTATTTTCAAGGCACGATTCTCTTAGAAAAGGTTCCAGCTTTAACTTCAATTTCAATTCTATCCAGAACTTTTTTTTTGTCTAACAAAAAACCATCAACTTCCCATCTAGTTTCAAATCTTCTCTATATCCAAAAATTGCTACTTGTTTCTTCAAAATTATTAAAATTGCATATGAAGACGAGGATATTGGTGAAAACACAGGTTTTGATAATAAATTTGTTATTTGCTTTTTGGTGGCAACTTCTTGATGGCAGGTGTTGGATTATAGCGAAAGTTTGTGACTTTTTTAGATTAAAAAAAAGTTAGGGGCAGCATTGGGATTGGACTTAAAGTTAGGTATTTTTTTAAAAAGGGAATTAAGTCCTATTTTCGATATTCTAAATTTAATCTAGTAAATGATTATTTTTTCATTTCGTTTCTCTGTTTCTAAACTTAGGTTAATTACTCGAAAGATCAAGGTAGTATAGTCTAGCCTAGCAAGAAACCATCTTGTTTCATTGGCGAATGTTCCAAGTCCAAACTTATTATGAATGATGTTCTTTTCTTGCAGTATTGGGCCGGATCTAATTGATCTTCACGATAAATGATGTTCTCTTCTTGCAGCATGGGGCCGGATCTAATTGATCTTCACGAGCGATGAGTCTGTAACTGAGAAAAGAGATAATTCCAGATATGAGATGAGAGAGAGAGGCCCAACGCAGCTGCATCGACGTCACTGAGAACATAACATCATGCAATGGCCTTGATCATCTCAATGAAGTTTTTCGTCCGGATTTTGAACGATCGACAGTGATTGAGATTGGGGGTTGAATCTGGCCCAGATGCTGAGCACATTGAGGGAAACGACGTTCATAGACAAATCAATCTCTTTGTCCTTTCCAGGGAGCAACGTATGGAAACTAGCACGCAAACGTGGCTCAACGGTATGACCAACTTGACATGTATGCCCAACGACGTCCTTGTCGTCTTTGTCTTAAGTTTTTGAAGTTTCTTAGCAGGCGGAGACAGTTTACCCGGAGGCCGGGTGCATGCCCTTCTGTATTGATCTGATGCGTGAGTGGTTGTGCTTGGTCGTTTGCTTTATCATGCATGAGTTGCCGGCTTCTTGCTTTAGCTAGTATTGCTGTCGAATACGAGTCTTGTTGTGAGATTTGTCTGGTCTATTATGCACAAAAAGCCTTGTTCTAGTCCTTGTTATTTCCACCCGACATAGAGACGCTCCGTACTCCCGCAACTCCTCGCTTTTTGGCTTCTTGGAACTCTAAAAACATTCTGTCTAGAGAAGATAGAAGCAAAGAGAAGAAAGGATGGAAAGTGAGAATAGGGAGGAAGTGAGGAACAAGCAGGTGATATTCAGGGACTTCCTCGCGATGGGAGCCTTCCCTAAAGAGTCAGACATGGAGGTGACTGAATCGACCATTGAACTGACCGTCGCTGAAGGCTCCAAGGGAGTGTTGGTGAAAAATCTCTACCTCTCCTGTGATCCTTACATGAGGGGTCGCATGAGGAAGCTCAGTAACTCATCAGAGAGCTATATCGCCTCCTTTCAACCTGGTTCGGTGAGCCCAGCTCAACTCCTCTTTTTGTATTGGAATAGAAACAAGAATGACGAGAAGATGTAATTCTTTGTTGATGAACATGCGCTGGGATTGATTAATGTTTTGTCCCAAGTGAAAGGGGCATATCACATTAGTTTCTGAGGCGTCTGATTTTGCATGCTTTTGCTTGCTACTGTTCTTGGATTGTTGATCTCAGGCAGGTGAAATAGTATCTCAGGACTGGTCATGCGTTGCATTTCTGCCGAGCAGTGATTATATCAACATGAATCTTGTTTATGGTTAGGTTCTTGTAATCTCTGAGGTGGGAGCTGATTCGAGGCACCTTTGAAAGCATACTTGTGGTTCTAAATGGGTCCCAATAGCTTCCAAAAATGTGATGGAGGATTTGGTGAGTTGAAAGAACAGAGTTTATGCTTGTAGGTTGAGAAACGTTCATGTTTTTCATTTGGGCAGTCCGATAAAATCACGTTCAATGGGCAACGGGGATTACTTCTATCACTTTCATTCAATTGTGTTAGGATGATGACTGATGAACGTTGTTTGCATGGAGCAACAGAACAGAAGGATATATACTAGATTGAAATGAAACTAGAATGGACATGACTCTGTGATGAGCAGAGTTTATGCAGGATCCGTAAGCATTGCGTTTGTGATTCTAATGAATCGCTTCAAAGTTTGTGTTTTCGCTTAATCTGTTAGCGTGTCAACACACCTATGCAGCCTGTTACCGGACTTGGAGTAGCGAGAGTTCTGGAATCTAGGCATCCGAATTTCAAGAAAGGCGATTTGATTTGGGGCCTCACCGGATGGGAGGAGTACAGTCAACTTCCTGCGCCAGAGACTTGCTTCAAGATCGAACACACCGATGTTCCTCTCTCTTACTACACCGGTCTCTTGGGTACGCTCTTTGATCATACACCGAAACTGGTCTTTCAATGTTAATGAACTCTGATTTTCTCTGAAAGCCTTCTTGTTGGTGCACACTTTCAATAGTTCTATTGCAAGTTCCACAGCACTGTTAGTCGATTGAATTATGCGACGAGCGTGTAATTCGGGAATTCATCGATCTAATTAGTGACTTTCCATGAGAAAATACATTTCCCCCAGGCTGGCTTCCCTTCTGGATAGTATGGTTGTCTAGTGATAGCTGTAGCCTTGTCGCTCATACGCTTTAGCTTTAGCGAAATTTTGATACTCAAGTCTAGTTTCCAAAAACTGAACTTTGCAGGCATGCCGGGCCTTACAGCTTATGCTGGTTTTATCGAGTTATGCTCCCCTAAGAAAGGAGAGACTGTATTTATATCGGCTGCATCAGGGGCAGTTGGTCAGCTCGTTGGCCAGTTTGCAAAGTTGTTTGGTTGCTATGTTGTCGGCAGTGCCGGTAGCAAAGAAAAGGTAATCTTCTCACTTTCGTCAGGCATGTCAGATCCCCTCGAATGATAGTTGTTGAGGCAACCTCCAAATCCGAAATGGTGCTAATTTGGTTTTCCATACACGTTTAGCATCTGCAATGTCCATATCTTTTCGAGACTAGGCAAACATTTATGTCGAATGAGCCTTAGGACTTCCAACAGTCATCCAGTCACGAGTCACCCCTGAAAAAGGCACTCCAGGTATTAACAAGCGCCGCGGGCTTTCTGAAATTGGAGAATACTTCTCAAGAGCGCGATCTCAGTGTTGGAAAGTACTTCCTTCGTTAGCTAGTCTCTTCATTCATTTGTTACTTCT
Source organism: Melaleuca quinquenervia (assembly GCA_030064385.1). Lineage (NCBI taxonomy): Eukaryota > Viridiplantae > Streptophyta > Magnoliopsida > Myrtales > Myrtaceae > Melaleuca > Melaleuca quinquenervia. The sequence continues at coordinate 16,387,078 of CM057718.1, forward strand.
GCAAAATAGGTGGACTTGCTGACGGACAAGCTTGGATTCGACAAGGCTTTCAACTACAAGGAAGAGTCAGATCTAAATGCAGCACTCAAAAGGTCAGTCCGAAAACATGCTAATGATGACTGAGCGAATCAACCACTGTTGCACGTATGGACACGATCGTGAAGTTGGCATGAGTTGAAGTTTTCCATCTTGAAATCTTTAGATACTTCCCTGAGGGGATCGACATCTACTTTGAAAATGTCGGGGGGAAGACGCTGGACGCGGTGCTCCTCAACATGAAGCTTCATGGTCGGATCGCGGTCTGCGGAATGATCTCGCAGTACAACCTCGAGCAGCCGGAAGGCGTACACAACCTGATGCAAATTGTTGCAAAGCGGGTTCGAATGGAAGGCTTCAATGTGCTTGATTATTATCATCTCTATCCAAAGTTCCTGGAGCTGGTTCTGCCTCAGATCAGAGAGGGAAGGATTGTGTATGTGGAAGACGTCGTCGAAGGGCTCGAGAGCGGTCCGGCGGCTCTGGTCGGGCTGTTTTCCGGCCGCAATGTCGGGAAACAGGCGGTCCTGGTTTCTCGCGACTGAGTCACCTGTTGTGCCTTTTCCGTTGGCACAAGTCATTTCGGCTTGTGTTTGCCAAAGGGTCTGTTGTCTGATTCCTTGGCAAAGTCTCTTGAGTTCGACTGTTTAGTCTTTTTTTTATTATTAAAGAATAAGGTCTGGCAATAAGTTCGCCAATAAATAAGAAATATGATTCATCATATTGAATTATATCATTGGATCCGCAATTTCGTGCTTCTAAATACATGCAAAATCCGATTATGGTGTATTCATTATCGTTTAGAGTATGTTCATTTTTTTTGGTAAATATTTAGAGTATGTTCATTCTTGGCTCCTATTTTTAAGATTTTTATTTGGCAAGTTGAAGCTATCTTTCATTTTGTTACGTCGACTAAATTTTTGTTAACATGAAAAAGATTATCATAAATATTATGATATGAGTGTGTGTTATGTCATAGGAGAGGGTTAAGTGTGATTCCGCAATCCCTAAGTAAATTATACGTGTGATTACAATGTGACTATTACGATGAAATGTCACCTATCTAATATGGAAAGCTCGTGTCATGTGACGTGTCGCTAGTAATTGTGTGATCGACTAATCAAGTGTTAGGTTCGTGTGTTTATTACTCCCTATAGACAAGAGAACAAATGTGCACGTACCGTGTAAATGTCAAATTTTAATTTTGCTAACACAAAAGACAAACGAAAAAAAGGTTGCTAAAGTGTGATTTGATCTTCCTTTTTGATAGGATGAAAGAGATTGGATCTATGATTGAAGTACCTATCTTTTATAAACATTATCACGGTATGGCATCCGCTAGAAAATATTTAGTCTTGATCTCAAGATCAGGGCATGCACTACTTCTGCAAATGCTATTGAAACCCTTTTGATCCCAACCTTATAACACTAGGCAAGTGATGTCGATGGTGTAATTTAAGTTTGTAAAACCACATGAAAAATCGACAACATTCACAATGAACAAACCCATTTGAATGTGAACTTACTAGGCTGCTATCTCTATTTTAATGCCCGATTTGCCGTAAATATGTCAAACGAATGTTGTCGTTCAATAACTGTTTCCCTAATGTTAGTTGGTTTTACCACTTAGAAAGAAATGAACCTTCGAGCAACGTTTTCATACTTAAGAAAACATGCATCTCAACAATTTGATTCGATGACGAAAGCATTTCCCTTTACTTAATTTGGGCATATGCTAATTCAATTAGAGTTAAAAGATTGTGCCAACCCATTTGACAGGGTTAATGTTAGGTGGGTGTAGCCCGGCTTCATCCTTATGCAATGTGAAATCACCTATGCAGGCAGGCCTGACCGATTCAATTGAGTGGACCATGTTACCTAAACTAATAGGTTAACCCATTTGAATTTGAATTAGTTGACTTTTATGATCTTCTCTGTATTGACCTGATGCGTGAGTGGTTGTGCTTGGTCGTTTGCTTTATCATGCATGAGTTGCCGGCTTCTTGCTTTAGCTAGTTGTTGGATTTTGCGGAAGCATGTTTGGATATGAGTGAAATTTATTTAAGGAAGCAAGGGATTTAAAAGGGAAATATGTAACTTATGTTAGTTGGTGGTTGTACAAAGGAGGATGTGTAGTTGGACTTGTTCTAGGCTACTACATATTTGATACTCCACTCCCCTACTTATAGGACTCTATAGTTTCTAGAGAATTCTAGACTAGAATAATCTAGCAACTAGAGAGAGAGTGTGTGTCTAGACACACTAGTATTGCTGTCGTATACGAGTCTTGTTGTGAGATTTGTCTGGTCTATTATGCACAAAAAGCCTTGTTCTAATCCTTGTATTTCCACCCGACATAGAGACGCTCCAAACTCCCGCAACTCCTCGCTTTTTGGCTTCTTAAAACTCTCAAACATTCTGTCTAGAGAAGATAGAAGCAAAGAGAAGAAAGGATGGAAAGTAAGAATGGGGAGGGAGTGAAGAACAAGCAGGTGATATTCAGGGACTTCCTCGCGATGGGAGCCTTCCCTAAAGAGTCGGACATGGAGGTGACTGAATCGACCATTGAACTGACGGGAGCCGTCGCTGAAGGCTCCAAGGGAGTGTTGGTGAAAAATCTCTACCTCTCCTGTGATCCTTACATGAGGGGTCGCATGCGGAAGCTCAGTAACTCATCTAAGAGCTATATCGCCTCCTTTCAACCTGGTTCGGTGAGCCCAGCTCAACTCTTCTTTTTGTATTGGAATAGAAACAAGAATGACGAGAAGATGGAATTCTTTGTTGATGAAGATGCGCTGGGATTGATTAATGTTTTGTCCCAAGTGAAAGGGGCATATCACATTAGTTTCCGAGGCGTCTGACTTTGCATGTTTTTGCTTGCTACTGTTCTTGGATTGTTGATCTCAGGCTGGTGAAATAGTATCTCAGGACTGGTCATGCGTTGCATTGCTGCGGAGCAGTGATTATATCAACATGAATCTTGTTTATGGTTAGGTTCTTGTAATCTCTGAGGTGGAACTGATTCGAGGCACCTTTGAAAGCATACTTGTGGTTCTAAATGGGTCCCAGTAGTTTCCAAAAATGTGTTGGAGGATTTGGTGAGTTGAAAGAACAGAGTTTATGCTTGTAGGTTGAGAAACGTTCATGTTTTTCATTTGGGCAGTCCGATAAAATTTTGTTCGATGGGCAACGGGGATTACTTCTATCACTTTCATTCAATTGTGTTAGGATGATGACTGATGAAAGTTGTTTGCATGGGGCAACAGAACAGAAGGATATATACTTGATTGAAATGAAACTAGCATGGACATGACTCTGCGATGAGCAGAGTTTATGCAGGATCCTTAAGCATTGCGTTTGTGATTCTAATGAATCACTTCGAAGTTTGTGTTTCACTTAATCTGTTAGCGTGTCAACACACCTATGCAGCCTGTTACCGGATTTGGAGTAGCGAGAGTTCTGGAATCTAGGCATCCGATTTTCAAGAAAGGCGATTTGATTTGGGGCCTCACCGGATGGGAGGAGTACAGTCTACTTCCTGCGCCAGAGACTTGCTTCAAGATCGAACACACCGATGTTCCTCTCTCTTACTACACCGGTCTCTTGGGTACGCTCTTTGATCATACACCGTAACTGGTCTTTCAATGTTAATGAACTCTGATTTTCTCTGAAAGCCTTCTTGTTGGTGCACACTTTCAATAGTTCTATTGCAAGTTCCACAGCACTGTTAGTCGATTGAATTATGCGACGAGCGTGTAATTCGGGAATTCATCGATCTAATTAGTGACTTTCCATGAGAAAATACATTTCCCCCAGGCTGGCTTCCCTTCTGGATAGTATGGTTGTCTAGTGATAGCTGTAGCCTTGTCGCTCCTACGCTTTAGCTTTAGCGAAATTTTGATACTCAAGTCTAGTTTCCAAAAACTGAACTTTGCAGGCATGCCGGGCCTTACAGCTTATGCTGGTTTTATCGAGTTATGCTCCCCTAAGAAAGGAGAGACTGTATTTATATCGGCTGCATCAGGGGCAGTTGGTCAGCTCGTTGGCCAGTTTGCAAAGTTGTTTGGTTGCTATGTTGTCGGCAGTGCCGGTAGCAAAGAAAAGGTAATCTTCTCACTTTCGTCAGGCATGTCAGATCCCCTCGAATGATAGTTGTTGAGGCAACCTCTGCATCCGAAATGGTGCTAATTTGGTTTTCCATACACGTTTAGCATCTGCAATGTCCATATCTTTTCGAGACTAGGCAAACATTTATGTTGAATGAGCCTTAGGACTTCCAACAGTCATCCAGTCACGAGTCACACCTGAAAAAGGCACTCCAGGTATTAACAAGCGCCGCGGGCTTTCTGAAATTGGAGAATACTTCTCAAGAGCGCGATCTCAGTGTTGGAAAGTACTTCCTTCGTTAGCTAGTCTCTTCATTCTTTTGTTACTACTGCAAAATAGGTGGACTTGCTGACGGACAAGCTTGGATTCGACAAGGCTTTCAACTACAAGGAAGAGTCAGATCTAAATGCAGCACTCAAAAGGTCAGTCCGAAAACATGCTAATGATGACTGAGCGAATCAATTACTGTTGCACGTATGGACACGATCGTGAAGTTGGCATGAGTTGAAGTTTTCCATCTTGAAATCTTTAGATACTTCCCTGAGGGGATCGACATCTACTTTGAAAATGTCGGGGGGAAGACGCTGGACGCGGTGCTCCTCAACATGAAGCTTCATGGTCGGATCGCGGTCTGCGGAATGATCTCGCAGTACAACCTCGAGCAGCCGGAAGGCGTACACAACCTGATGCAAATTGTTGCAAAGCGGGTTCGAATGGAAGGCTTCAATGTGCTTGATTATTATCATCTCTATCCAAAGTTCCTGGAGCTGGTTCTGCCTCAGATCAGAGAGGGAAGGATTGTGTATGTGGAAGACGTCGTCGAAGGGCTCGAGAGCGGTCCGGCGGCTCTGGTCGGGCTGTTTTCCGGCCGCAATGTCGGGAAACAGGCGGTCCTGGTTTCTCGCGACTGAGTCACCTGTTGTGCCTTTTCCGTTGGCATAAGTCTTTTCGGCTTGTGTTTGCCAAAGGGTCTGTTGTCTGATTCCTTGGCAAAGTCTCTTGAGTTCGACTTTTTAGTCTTTTTTATTTATTTAAGAATAAGGTCTGGCAATAAGTTCGCCAATAAATAAGAAATATGATTCATCATATTGAATTATATCATTGGATCCGCAATTTCGTGCTTCTAAATACATGCAAATTCCGATTATGGTGTATTCATTATCGTTTAGAGTATGTTCATTCTTGGCTCCTATTTTTAAGATTTCTATTTGGCAGGTTAAAGCTATCTTTCATTTTGTTACGTCGACTAAATTTTTGTTAACATGAAAAAGATTATCATAAATATTATGATATGATGAAAAATTATAATTTATTTCATCTGAAAAAGATATCTCAACTATGATTAGATTTTTTAAATTAAATTTTATTAGTTAAGCCACATAATTTTTTGAATGATTTTGGTCAATTCTCAAAGATGAATAATATGGAGGTTGTCATGTCATGTAATAAGAAGTTATAGAATGATGTATAAAAAATTCCATAAAAAAAGGTGGAGAAATCAATGTTCACGTATTATAAACCGGTTTTATATTTATATCGAATTGCATTATTGAAAAACATTATATTTCAACTAAATATATAATAAAATTTAGATACATTGAATTCACGTCATTTTCAAAATTATTATGTAATTTTGTGTTAAGATGTGTTAACCCATGTTAGAAATTTTTTTTAAAAAAGAAGAAGATAATTTCTTATTTATAATATAAATTTATATATTTAAGCATCATGTGTAACTTTCTTCATGATAAAATTAATCGGTACTGTATATTGTGCGCAAACAATGTGATCTTTAATTTTTTTAAAGAATTAGAATCGCCAAAATTATCATGCATTAATCTTAACCGTCCTTTACATTTCCAATTTTCCCTCTTCTCATTTTCTCAAAGTCCCCATTTCACCCCTCAAAGCATAAGGTGAACTGCCAAACGCTCCTGCGAAAGCCCTTCGCTCCTCCGCCACCGACCAGGCGACGCCGCCATAGGCCGGCGACTCCCCGGCAACCGCACTCGTCCCTCACGCCGCGCAGCAGTGCTCCCACAGTCGTCGCGGCCTCCCTCGACCGACCCCAGCCACCGCATCATCGGCTGAGCGCTCGCTGTTACCGCTACAGTCCGCGAGTCTGTCTCTCTCGCTCTCTCTCTCGTTTAAGTGGTTTTCGTACGGCGTCTCCACGTTTAACTCCTGTCAACGCAATTTCTTACTTTTTTCAATTTTTGCTTAATCATGAAAATTGAACTGCGACTATGAAACTTGTGAAATGAATTGGCCCTGTGCCGCGGCCATTCCTAGTTGTTGTTCAGCAGGGCAGAGCGAGTGGCGGAATGCCAAGTAGGGTGGATAGTCTTTGGCCATTTTGGTCAGCATCAGTAATGCAGCTGATGCTTCGACTGATTTTGCTGATAATATATGACCTTGGATGGTTTCATAGAGCAATGCTATGTATGCTAAGATCGGTCTACTAAATCGGTATGTTAAGTGATGTTAGTCGTCCCAGACTGCAAATGGCTTTTAATCCAAGTTCCACGCATCAAGTTGTACCGATTAAGTGAGCAGGGCTTAGTGTGCAAGCACCATTTAGTTAGTATGCAAGTATCATTTCGTCAATAGGTCTTAGTGTGTTTCTCATGGCATCATTTATTATTTATCAACTACAAGTAGTGTGGTTCTCCGTTGGTGTTGTTGAGGTGTGTTTGTTTTTGGTGTGATTGACTCTTAGGGTAGTTAAGTGATGAGAATTCTTTTGGGTGCTTCGTGATGATTAGACTGTGGTTACTGCGGTTGGTCCATTAGTACTTGACTCGGAAGTTGTTCTTTCACAGGACTTGGAGATGGAGAGTCCCCTAAATTTGTGAAATTGAGGCAAGAGTCCCCACCGATGCGGAGATCATCGGCAATATCCTTCCTCGTGAGCCCTTTTCTTGTCATTCTTCCCTCAATTTCGTAATTGCTTCTGCATAGATGACCTTGGATCACTTGAGATTTTTCTGGATCTGATTAATTGAGACTTGAGTTACTTTGGGCATGGACGTTGCTAATAATTTTTCCAATAAAACTTAGTTAATATTGCCGTGGTTTTCATCTCCATTGTCATTCTTTATGATGTAGTTCTTCTGTTGAGTTGTCTGTTCCTTGAAACCCATAATATAGAGTCGTAATCTTTGCAATGACTTGTAGAGAACTCTTCCCTGTCATTTTATTTTTTGAATCATTGTCAATTTCCAGATGTTGCATTTTGTGGCCATTTTCTTTATAGTTGGCTCATGAGGGAAAAAGGAATGCCTGTGGTGGATCAGAATTGTCTTTGAACTGATTAATGATATGTTTGAGACTATAATATATGCTGATATGGTTGCTTTGCACAGGTTGGACGTTTAACTCAATATGGAGTGGTTCGTGTTGAGAAACTTGGTTCCAGTTACACTACAATGGTCCAGTCTCATATAAAGGTGTTACTCTATCATATTTGTGTCCTCTGATTGGTAAAAACAGCCACGACTCCTTAGGTTTACTTGCGCTTGATAAAGAAGTAGCAGAAGTGATAATATAAGAAAAAACAAGTTCTTCCCTCTTTCTTTTTAAGGGAGGGCGGATGTTGTCCCCTCCAGTCAATGTGTTCATGTATCTCCATTAATGATACCATGTTTTCCGGAGACTGAGTTATTGCTTGTCTAAGGAATTAGGGATTAATCTTTTTTGATGGAGGTTCTATTCCTTGTGTATGTAATTCCATATTGATTGCATATCTTCCTTTAAGCTTAGATTTGCAGGTGCTTTTTTGACTCATTATTTGCCTTTACTCTTTCATATTCTCTGCATTCACTCTTTAGGTTGAGGTATCTTTACTATATCATCTGCGGAAGACATACAGCATGCACTGCATCTTGAATGGTCCTTGTAAGGTTTTAGCTTAACAAGGGAAAAATGATAGGATTCTACAGTTGAAGTTTGATGTAGGCCTATTGCTAGCGAGAGTATCTCTAGAATCCCTTTGTGCCTTTTCAATTACACGTGCTCCATGGCTTGCTTGATGGCACTTCTACGCCTTTCTTTCAAAATCCCCATGCAAGATTTTCTGTGTGGTCCTTCTCTATATTTATGAATAACATGTGCTATACCTGTATAACTCCTTAATCTTCTCATTAAACAGATGGTTTTTTCAGTCAACTTTCCTTACTCCACTCATTTGGAGTTCTCTTTTGCGGTTTAAGATTTTTGAAGGCTGCATTTATAAAAGGGCCGCTGCTCTCCTATGACGGTCATTTGAAAAAAAAAAAAGTGACACCGAGTGGGCTAGGTTTGTTGATGCTAGAAAGTTCACATCTGGCATTGGCAGTAACCTGCTTGATTGATGAAGAAAAAAAGAGATGGTTACTTCTACAATAAGTGCAGATGCTGAGTATAGAATTGTGACACGAGATGTTAACGACTTCTCTTGCCTGAGAATATTTGTTAAAAATGTAGGCCCAAAAGTTGAGCATCTGACCTTACTTTGTTGTGATAAAAAGACTGCTATCAGCATTGATCACAGTCTGATTCATTGTGTTGGAGCAGAACATGTTGAAATTAACAAGAATTCCTATAGGTGAAACTAGACAACAGGCTCTTTTGTAAATCTTAGGGAAGTCCATAAAGTGACTGGTACATATTTTCACCTTGGGCTCAAGTATATTCATATTCATTCCCTTGTTCACGAGATGGGCAAGAAAAATACCTACCCTCCATCTTGAGGGGGTGTGCTGAGTTTTCTTTTTTTTTTTTGGGTGGCTGACCTGTGATATTATGTACTGTCATATTAAACATGCATTGGGTGTTTTCACGTTGAAAAGACTGAAGGAAGAGGGGGAATGACTACCTGGTTGAAAGAACAGGCTCATACAACATGCATTTTACAACTCACATTTCTAAACTCTTCTTTCTTTTTTCAATCCCCAAATCTCATCAGAAAAGTATTCATGTTGATGCTCCCATGGAATATGCAGATTTTAGTGGTTAATAGCGAATTTTTAGAATTGTTGGTGTATGGACGGATTTGTATGTGCGGGATGTTGCCTGATGACTAGCCTTCCTGTTGTATTCTTCAACTGAACCAACTTGAAGTTTCATTGCATTGCAATCATATCTGTCTTAAGTTTCTCCTTCCATGGTTGCTATTGTTTGACTTGAACTCCGTGATTGTATTGCAGGAAGAGGGTGTTGCTCATGCTGCCTTATGTGGTGGGCTGGAAATAGAAAGATCACAGAAGCCCAGGATTGGAGAAAACATTTCAAGAAAGGATAAGTTCGATTTTCTGGTGAGCACGGTAAGTGTTAATGGGTGGAAGTAGTTCTCAAATATGGAACTTTGCAGAACGCTGATTCCCCTCTATTTTGCCATATATAAGGATAGAAAATTACATTAGCAGGAAGTTGACCGATAAGAAGCATCTAATTAGATTCCAGGAAATTTTGGAGTGCGACGAAATATAATTGTGCGAAAACTTATCATACACTGAAGGTAAATTGGCAAGAAATCACGTGATGAATGTCTAATGGCACTTTGTTAATTGAGCTAATTGATGCAGCCTGAGTAACCAAGTAAGCTGAGAGCAATCATTATAATTGAGTTTCATGGAGATAGCCATTGTATTATCAACAACTCAAGTAAGAGACCTAATACGTTTATGATTCTTCTTTTAGTGGAGTTGGTAGTCTTATCTTCCAGGATAATATCCTATCAGGATTTTGATGACTTTCTGATATCTACTTGAAGTAGGATTTCATGGGCTTCTATCTATAATAAAATTCTAGGTTCCTATTGCTACTTGGAATAGGATTTTGAAGGGGTTTATAAACATGGCAGTAACTCATCTTGGTTATGAAAATATCATAAATCCTATGCTTTTTCTAGTGTTGTGATACATTGTAATATTTAAGCATGATGCTTTAGGTGCAGTGTTTATGAGCTTTATGTGTGAAATTTACTGTACTTTATTTATGCATCGTGCTCAAGACCTCCTAAGCATCGTAATATAGGGTTCTTAAGAAATCATTTCAAGTAATGAATATCATCACACAACTCCATAGCAAACAGTTGCTAAAAACTGAAACTTTATCATTATAAAGATGCTGCTATAACGTATTCCAAGTTGAAATGGGATACTTATACAGAAACTGGAATTCCTACTTCAAATAGAAACGAAAGCACCTAATGTCCCATTTTAATAGAGAAGGAAATTGATTAAATTCTTAATGTATTGGATCCTGTCCAACTTTTAAGACTGTTAATTTAATTAGTAAATAGTGCTACTAATCTGTTAAGGCTCTTAATATTGAGGCAAAGGTCCATCATCATCAAACCTGAAATTAAACCCTTCAATCACCATCAATCACCATCAAATTGTTTCATTTCATGTGCTGCATCACTATGCCCTATGCCTTCCCTAATCCTTCATTCCCAGTTCCACAGTTTTCTGTTTCCTGTTTACAATGACCGGCTGCCGAAGTACTGAGCTGCAACTAGAAGCCCTTTATTGCATAACTTCTTGCTCAATTTACTTTGTCATATACTTAGTCTAGCTTCCCTTGTTAGTAACTAGCTTCGTCCATCACCCTCAAAGGGCCCTGCTTTAATTTAAATCCATTTGACTCAAAATAATTTTTCATGTCCGAAGCCATTGGGAATGGTTTCATTTTGCAAATGCACTCTTGGTTTTGCATGGCGGCTTAACTTCTTTCACATGTTGACTTTATTGAAGACTTCTTATGGACATTTCTTCAGGCATATTTGTGTGTTTGCTTATCTCTTTACCCCTTTAAAACGACAGCTTCTTGAGCTGAAGGACAGCAAACAATCAGTTTATGGTGCTCTTGATGCCTGGGTTGCATGGGAACAAAATTTTCCTCTTGCTTCACTGAGGAGGGCGTTGGTTGTTCTTGAGAAACAGCACCAGTGGCATAGGATGATCCAGGTAATCTCACTAGAATTGCTGTGAGAAACTTTTTTTTATTTTTTAGCTACTAAATTGTCCAATTTTGTCTGAAAAATGGGTTGTTGATCTTTGCTTCAGAGGAAGTCTGAACTTTTGCAGTTGCTTTTCTCCCTTCTTTGAGCTTGTGGCTTTCAAATAGTATTGCACTATGAGAAATCTGTCTATCTGACTTTAAACCTGGTTTTGCCTTGCATTTGTAGGTGATTAAATGGATGCTGAGCAAAGGACAGGGAAACACAATGGGAACGTATGGAATGTTAATCCGGGCTCTAGACATGGACCATAGAGCAGAAGAAGCGCACAGATTTTGGGTGAAGAAAATTGGTAGTGATCTACATTCTGTACCATGGAGTCTATGCACCAGCATGATAGGGATTTACTATCGAAACAATATGCTGGAGCATATTATAAAGGTAGTAATTTTGTGGAAGTTAAAAGTCACATGCTTCAAGTAAGAGAACATTATGGTTATGAAGTGAAACTCTAATTGACAAGCTAGATTTTTAAGTGAAAATGAGTCTTATATTAAGTTTCCTATGAACTACTTATAAGAAAAAGCTTCTGAAGCTCAATCGCATATTAAGAAAGGTTCATATGGAAATGGTTTGTGGATTGCGTCCTCCCCTCTGTCTCTCTCAAATACCATTTATGTGGCAGCAAGCTGTCATTCCCATTTTGGAACGACTATATAACAATTTTTAGTTTGAAAGTTCATTGATTTTTGAATAGTTGGCCTGTTGGTTTTCTATCTTGTTTATCTTATGTTTAGATGATTTTGATTAATAGTCCATCTCTAGCTTTGCTAGAGCAGGCTTTTTTTTTTCCCATTGACCTGAGTCTTACATATTTAACTTTGTTGAATATGAAGCTTTTCAAAGGCCTTGAAGCTTTTGATCGAAAGCCACCAGAGAAGTCAATAGTTCAGAAAGTGGCAGATGCATACGAGGTTTCAGGCCTAGTTGAGGAGAAAACAAGACTTCTAGAGAAATACGATTATCTTTTCGCAGAATCACACAAAGGCTCCATGAAACATGGCAGATCCACTTCAAAGAAGGGGAAGAAATCAGGTCAGATATCTAAGAATATAATATTTGCTATCCCCATACTCAAAATAAAGAAGTTATATGCAAATCTCACAGATTAATTTCTTTGTGCAATGAAAACAAATGATGCTGATCAGAGCCAATATGATGGTGTGAATTTATCATCTATAGTCTAAAAGAGAGAATTTGGTGTTGGTTCATGTATGTGAAATCAAATTTGGCGATGGGATTTATTTCCCTGCCAATGGAGTTCTGATGTTTAATATTGGTGTGATGATATTAAAATTCTATGCATTGGCCAAAAAGTTCAAGAGATACATGTTCTTTGAGCATTCAACCTTGACGATTTTGTTGTGTTGTTTTCCTTTGGAAACTTCTTTGAGCATCAGGCATTTCGCTTCTTTTTCATTTTTGAGAGCTGGACCTGCCATCGTTCTCCAGCATTGCAATTTAATCCATCGATCATCTCTTATTACTGTCCTTCAGGGCAGAGGAAAAAGACGGACCTGCCGTCGGAGTCTTTGATGAAGACAGACACAAACCACCAGGAATAAAGACAGGACTGGGATGCGGCTTCTGCTGAGCATTCTTTGGTGTCCTTTGTCATTTGATATTCGATGGCGAAACCTTTTGATGGTTGTGGTACTTGGAAGCCTTACTTACAACAAGAAAAAGGAAGACAAGGCGACGGCTAGACCATATGGATCCAGTCTTTCCCACACAAAAGGAAGGTAAATTGAAGAATGGGATTGCGATAGATTTTTCCGTCTTTACCAGAAAATTGCTCCAGCTGGTTTTATAGGTTGGGGAGTATCAAATTTCTCTCGAGGCAAGTATACTGGTAGAACAAACGTGTTATGTGGATACCCGGATCGACTTACATCACCTAAGTGTGAAATTATGGTTTTGCTCGTAGCATATGAGGTGGTCATGGGAGTGAATGCAGTCTGCAATTTTCCACTTGCCGTGGTTGTCATATGTGCAAACAGAAATTTTGAAGCTCATTAGCGATTTACTGGGCACTTTAATAATGCCACGCTCGGACATCTCGATTAGATTTCAGCTCTGATATTGTGTCAGAATTGTATTAGTGCACCCAATCGAAAACAATCACACCGGATTGGCGCAGCAACTCTTCCCGTCGGTTGTGTGACCCAAGAACTTGAAGCAACTCACGCAGGAATACCACGGCACCAACAGGAGCTTGTCGTAGGTACACCAAGCTCACCGTTACCATATGGTGTCCAAACCCAAGATGCAACTTTCATCTTTGATCACAAAAGATGGACATGAGGTTCTGGAAGATTAGCCAAAGGAAAGGAACTCTACCACGACTTGGCCAAGCGGGGTAAAGTCGTAGACAATATCAGATTTAAGAACCTGACATGCACTGAGAAACTTCAGAACATTGCTAGTTCAAACTTGAGGTGGCCAAACTTCATGGCCAACTGTGGGAAGGAAATTTGCTCGACATACCATGTATTTCAATTTAAGTTATCCCATGAACACGAAGTTTATAATCGTTTCGGAGCTACTACAACCGTTACTTACAAGAATCGTAGAACTAAATACATTCTGAGTGTTTTTAGTATAGTGCTCAAGCAGCACGTCAGTTTAAAAATGATGCTCTCCTGCTATGCTTCGTGAGATGTCTTGACGATAGTATGAACCCAAATTCCTCGGAGTTGGCCAAAATCAGAGGAAACATTAACGCATTTTGAGTATCAGTGTTCTAAAGCACTTCGAATAGAGATTGTTGAATCTAGCACAGAGCCTCTGGATATCAGATCATGGTTCAAGAATAAAACAATAACAGTTATATCATCGTGAAAATGCCGCCGAACCTTCTTGTCAATTTTGCGAAGATCTGAATAACGCATTTCTCGCTTTCTTGCGGCTTCGTGGAGAGCAGCCTTAATTAGCTTTTTGGCACTCCCCTGAAGAAGGGGAAAAAAACCAGAAACTTGCCATAAAAACTCAGGAAGATAAATCAGTTTGCCAATAGAGCTAAATTATTTTTCAACACTTAAAACGACTGCATCACAATGCCTAGTAATGTAAAAGTCATGCACACTAATGAGAAGAAGCAATCTTGACGCTCATGCAAAAACTGTGATAACAAAAGTCAAGTCTCCACAGAGAAGATCTTACCGCCCGAGGATGACTCTGGACGATCTCTACAGCTTTCTCATTAGTCAAATGTTCCCATAGGCCATCAGATGCAAAAATAAGAAAAGAATCATTTGGATGAATAGGGTGAGAGATAATGGCCGGATCGGCAGTTAAAATAGGCATATTCAAAGGTGGAGGAAGTCTGAATTTTGGATTAAGCGGTTCCCTGTTAAACTGTGCATGTTTCAGGTATACATCCCCAATAGACCTAGAAACCTGCATCAAGTGCATGTAGGGACATAATCAGATGAGATTCACATCAGTTTCATTTCAAAAAATGACATCAGTAGCAAGAGGCCGTTGATCACAAAAAGTAAGAGGCAAATTAGAGATGGATTGTTGTCCTCCCTAGTCACCTCAAGGTTGTACATAAGCTCCATGGCTGAATGTACTAATTATTTGAACACGTAAATATTAAAACGTATCTTCATCTGACAGTTTAAATTCTTAAAACAGATGGATGTGATCCCATAAGATTTTCACTTATCATTATAAAAGGTCAAATCAAGTTTCTTCTTTGTGAATAACTAGAATTTGTCTATATTATTTTTTCCTATAAGCATCTTCAGCTTCTTTTAAGCTATGACATTCACAGACGACTTAACATAACTACCTTTCATCAGGCATCGGAAATACAGTAGTCAATAATCTGAACCAACATCAACATCAATCCTTAAAACAAGTCCATAAACCCTTCAAAACATATTCACCATAGTAATTGTTTACCATTATTTACTCGCCGATTTGGGGTAAGTATGATTTGTGTATAAATGGTATCAAATATTCTCTAGCTTGCCGTTGATAATGAGGCAAGGAGTATCTAGTTTGTCCCAGAATTTTCAATAGACAACAAACTTTCTACCCATACTTAGAAGCCTGCAGTCTTGGGTACTTTTCACTGCAGAAAAAAAAAAAAAAAAACAAGATGACAAAAGTGACAAGTTTCATGCTCTAGCCACCATGGAACCCAAAAAATTAAGATAACAAAATGGACGGTGGTCCTCACAGAAAAGATTCCTTCACATGTTTACAAACATCATGTGTAGGTGTGCCAGAAGTGGGATCGAATGCTCTCATGCTAAGTTAAGACTGAAGGAATTAACAGGAAATCAGTCCAATCCAAAGGATCCTCCATTTGGATGCTTAATTAAGAAGAGAAACAGAGCAAATGGAGTGCATTTTTTGTCCATTAAAAGATATCAGTTATAAAAATTAGAAGATCTTCCAAATCAGGCTTAAATTCAGATCTTCATGCCGAAATTGACTGAAGATCAACTTCAGACATTGTTTAAACTTAGAAAATTTGAGCTAGATAGAAGATACAACAAAACAAAGAGAAAATTTCCTAGCAGCAGCAGCACAGCATAAATAGTTGAGGTAGAGACAAATACCTGAATGAGGCCTTTCACTCTCCAAACTCCATGTTTGAGAACGACGATTTGGGGGTCATTTGGGTGTAGCGCTTTAAGTTCCTGCCTGACAGACTCAATATTTGCATTATGCTCAGCTGATAGCTGTATTGCAGCAATACCATCTGTATTGCCAACCTTCTTGCCTAATACTACGCGAGAGTCTCCAAGGTTTGCTACAAAAAGGGTCCTCTGATATATGACTCCAACTAGACAGCAGGAACCAGAAGAAGCTATAGTTGGCCGACTATTCCACAACTCTGACGCAAGGGCTGTAAACCCCTCCTCCGTTTCTTGAAATGCCCTTTGAATGGTGTCAGACGTCACAACTCCCTGCGTTTCAGCTGATAATGCTGCACCAACACAAAGCCTAAGAGTGCCAAGATAAGAAGGCCCCTCCTTAAATAACACAAGTACACAAAACAAGGGAAAAGACAAGATAGGGCGAAAAAGCAATGGATGCCTCCCCCATTAACCATGACTCCCACTGGTCCTTTTTCTCAATTTAAGGTTTTCTTACGCTATCATGCAGGGTTAGCTCAGTTTAATAAGATGAAGAACATGCGCCCTAACTCGAGAGAGATGATTCGGACGCGGATACATTTAACTTTGCCCGATATAAGCTTCTTGAAGTTCAAAAGCAAAAGTTGAGCAAAGTTCTCTCTCATCTTCTCTACCAAATTGGACACAGCTACATCCTACTCGAAATGAGTCTGCCAATCCAAAATTCACCATATTTTGAACATAAGTATGAGCCAAAACTAAAGTTAGTAAGTAAATAAAATCTGCATGCAGAACTTCACACAAAGTATGTTTATAAAGTCCCTAAAATTAGAAACACAGATGAACTCGATAAGAACGAAAAAGACTATTAGAACACAATAAAAATTCAGCAAACCCGGAAAGCTTTGCATAGCTTCGTCACCAAGCTTCCATTGAATGTGAAAATCACTAGCTAAAAAATCTCAAGCGGCTGGTCGCCTGTCTAATCAAACACATTCCGATCAATCGAAGGCTTTAACATCAAGAAACGAACCTTGAAAGTGCCGAAATAGATGATCGCACACGTATCGAGCGGCATCGGGCCCGCCGTGACCATCGTAAACGCCAACGAACGTCCCGAACCGGCCAGACTCGACCTCGCTCTGATCCTCGAGCACCTGGTTAGCCTGCACGACAGCCATGGAGAATTCGCCGGCCGCGCATTTCCCCAGGTCCCGGAACCAGAGCAACCCGTCCTTCCCTTCTCTCCCGCAAGAGCCCAACCCCCTGCCGCCGCCGCCGCCGCGGCCGCCGCCGGTGTTATTATCGCTCCCGAACGGATTCCAGCACGAGGAAAGCAGGCTCATCAAGGCCTCTAGCATCCCACATCGCTCGTGGACGCAAACCCTGGCCCCTATGCAGTCGCCGCCGTCCGATCCGGAGGTCTCAATCTCGCCCGAGTCCCGGGTGGCCTCCGATATCGGCGACTTGTCCAGCGCTCGGACGGAGGTCTAGCAATGGAGCGTCGTCGGGTGGGAGAGGAGCAGTAAGGAAGAAGAAGAAGAGGAGGAGGAGGAAGAAGAAGAGCAGCCCATCATCACTGACTCCGTCGTGTAGAGAGAGAGAGAGAGAGAGAGAGAGAGAGATGGTGAGTATTAATGTGCGTGCGTGCGCGGGCGTCGCTTTCGATGCGCTTCCGTTTCGTATGTATAAATGTACACATACTATTCCTATACATATAAATTCATTTTTCATGTGAATATATACGATTTAATTTAAGTTTAACATCACAAATGAATACCACAAATTAAAATTCTCTTATACTCAAATGTCCTGTTTTTTTTTTGTGTGTCACTAAAAATTATTTACTTGTCTACTATGATAAAAATGCCCTAACTCTTTTTATCTTATAGGAAAACTCTGAACTTATACTAATAAAACAAATATATTATGATTGGAACTAAAATAGATTATGTATAAGTTACATATGATAGAGGTTTGAATTTTTTTCATGACATAAAAAATTAGAGCAATTTCTGTCACAATGAGTGCAATTTATGATTTTTTTATACAAATAAATTTTTTAGAATATTTGTATCACAATAACTATAGTTTATTCCTTACCAAAAAAAATAACTATAATTTATTATTTACCAAAAAAAATAACTATAGTTTATTTTTACCAAAAAAAATAACTATAGTTATGACCAACGGTGGGTAATTGTGTTTATTGAGAACTTCTCTCTCATCGCCAAGTTCAAGGGTTCAAAACACGCAATTGCTAGTGTCTTAATTAGGGGGTTCTGTGCTGAGCCATGGTGTTGGGGTCAATGCCCCGTTCTTTGGTGACGCCCATGGTGGATTCCTCAATTATTCAAAAAAAATTATAATTGTGACCCAATGATTGGTAAATGTATTGATTGAGAGTTTCCCCTTAATCGTTGAGATCCCGCAGTTGCTAACGTTTTAAGTGAATGCATGATGTTGAGGCTATGCTAATCTTTTCTAAGGTATAAGGGTTCAACCCTTTGGTGTTGTTCAGGGAGCTCATGATGAATTTCTCGATCATAAAAAAAAAATTATAGTTTGTGGTTTTTTTTGTCATATTTATCCTATTTGTTCAAGTGTTTTACCACGTTTGACACTCAATTATGATGGACAAAAATACCATAATGTTAGGTACAATGTCACGTCGTAAAGAGATCCACTATCCTTCTATATTTGACAAATTCGTGTTAATTTATCGTGATGGTTGCTCCAGCTTGATTGACGACCGCTTTTTTTAATATTTTACGGTGAGATCATACTTCTTCTGTTGCTGATTAAAATAAATGCCACAGATCTCGTGAATGTTGAATATGATTGAGCATATCCAGAAACTCTTCCTCTTGGATGAATATAAAATTCGTTTAATGTGAAAGTAGGAGCAAGTTCAGGAAACTTCTTCGTAGCCGCTCCTTTGGCCGGCTTCGATGGGAAGGCTCTTTTCCACTGATGTTATCATTTGGAGTTTGACCAAAACGCAACCTCTATAGATGGTCCATGGCTCATTAAAAGGAGCGGAAATTTCCAAATAAAAACATGAAGTACCATCTTTTTCTCGAATGAAGATATGAAGTGAACATCGTTTCAAACGAGGGCCTGTAATGCATTCATTATTTTTATAAGGATCTAAAGTAGATTATGTTTTAAATAAAAACATGAAGTGATTAATTTGACTATTATGACATTTTGGTCTTTAAAATTTTTAAATATTTTCTCAGCCCTCTCCTGGTGGGGGGTGGCCACAGGCGGGAGGGCTCCACCTGTATTTTATTTTATTTTTTAAAATTTAAGTTAACTGACATTTAAGTTAAAAATATTTTTTTGATAAAAATGCCCTTGATCGGCCGGAAAAGGAGGGTTGCTGGAAAACCAGTTATATGATGCCCTTATTTGAAATAATTACAACCACTTCCGATCATTATTTAAGACAATAATGACACTTTAGGCCTTTATTTAAAATAATATCAACTTCAGACCTTTATTTAAAAAATGCGATGGCACTTCCCGTCCTTATTTAGAATTCTCTCTTAGAAGTACGAGCTTGAGATGAATTGAGAGCCGCATGGAGCGTGGAAAGTTGCATTCTGTAAACAAGCGGACCGGGGGATTCAGAGGGTTGACGGAGAATGTGCAGAAAACGAAGTTTTGGCTGCTTACAGAGCACGGCGGATGGGCCAATGCGTCGATCATTTCGGCGGGAAGGAATTACACAAAGCATCGGACCATCCGACGACCTTTTGATATTGAAACAGTGTCGTTATGCTACTTTATTACAGGCAAAAACTAAATGAGAGCTTACACACATACACGTTCTGTCCTCTACAATCTGGCAGCGGGCTTCTTTGAGCTCCGTCCTGCTATGAATTCTTGCATCTTCTTGAACTGTTCCTTGGTCATCCCCTTGTAATATTCATGAGCCCTTTCCTGTCGAAGCAACGGAAACACGTGATCTCAGGGAAGGTCGAGGCAAGAAGTGCGTGAACGGGTGTTTAGTGCGCTGGTATTGAGTTGAGAGATAAGAATGACTTGTTGATGATGAAAAGGACTACTAGAGAGAGCTAAAAGGACATGGAGAATTGATCACCAGGCACCAGCATTGGCGACTTTCTTTTTTCTTGTTTCTTTCATTTCGTAGCACATTCGAGCTGCAGAATCTCAATTCTGCACCTGGAGTTCTAATCTCGATATGGCACATATCAAGAATTTGAGAAGGCCTCAACTTTAACATATGTACAAAGTACGGTCGGACCCATCAAAGCATAGTACAGTTGAAACGAAGAGGCAAGAACAGATAACCAATGCACCAGTAACAAGAGCTATAGCACCGCTCACATTTGCCAGTTACGTGAAGAAGTCACTGTTACTCGCAACTTAGTCTTCAAATGTCTCCTCTTCACTCTAGATTTATTACCTAGATTTATAATTTCCACAGAACAATAGCACTGAAGACCGGCTCTTTCATAAATGGTATGCTCCCCAACAAAAGAACTTAATGGACTTGATACGCACAAAAGATGCATTATAGGATTCATGGATCCAAAGATGCAGGAAACTAAAAGATGCGATTACCTTCTCCAATTCAAGCGCATGGCCTAGGTCCAGCTTGAAGCCATCGTTTATGACTGACTTGTACCTCAAAACCATGTCATGGTTGTTCCTGATGATGGACTCAGCAATTTCCCGTGCCTTCTTTAGTAACTGGCCTTCTTCAACCACGTGGTTTACAAAGCCCAATCTCTCAGCCTGCTCGGCAGTAAGAGGCGTGGCTGTGAGAGAAACTTCACGAGCTTTATTGGGTCCTATGATGCGCGCAAGCTTCTGAGAGAGACCCCACGAAGGAAAGATTCCAAACCTGCAGCAGCACACGTGTTGTACTTCAACCAATGAAGAAGCTTCTGTGAATTAATCAGAAAGTTAGCCACCCCAACAGAGTAAGAACAACTCTGTCACGATAAAGGCAAAAACCACCAATAAGTCTCTCTCTAGCCAAAGAAGAGCAAAGTATTTCCTTTCACAAGAATAGGAGTCCAAGCTCTTGGGGGCACTTCTATGTCCCTTAAGGATCCAATTTTTCACCGAAACTTGTCATATCCAAGTCCATCCTGTTGAAAATTTCCAAGCGTTCTTGGAAACTTGGAAAGTGACACTTCATATAGCAATTACCATAAAGTGAACTTCGAGATGCGATGAGCTACGAAGAAAAATTGGTCCCGCGAGGAACCATAGAAAGCGCCTTTGGCAACAAATGCTAGAACTTTTTCAGGAATGATAGTCGTCCAAGGAATGATGGGTTCGATGCGTATGTGCTTGGCATGTTGCCATGATTTCCAAAACAAGCAAAGTGAGATCAGGCACATCATTACTGAGCATCAATGCATGAATCCGACGTACCACGCGACCAGGGAGCACAATAAGATCCTATCGAACTAAGATGGCAGCAACAAGAGGAGTTGACGACAGATGCCGAGTCTAATAACATAGACCACGAAGCGATCACAATTGCCTGAAGCGAACTCGTTCTCACTGATTCACTTCCAGTCCCAGCTCAAATGAACAAAACCTCAAAAAAATTCGATTCAAGCAGAGAAGGAGACGAATCGCTACCTGGCATGAGTATCGACGAACTTGGCACCCTTAGCGGCCACCAAGATGTCGCAAGCGAGCGCGATCTCGAACCCGGCCGTCACCGCGAACCCGCCGATCGCGCCGATGATCGGCTTCGGGCACCGTTCCATCTGAGCGACGGGATCCGTCTCCACGTCCTTGACGTCGCCCTTGAACACGTCCTCGGCCGCCGTGAGGTCCACGCCGGAACAGAAGGCGCGGCCCGACCCGGACAGCACGATGGCCCGCACCGACGCGTCGGCGCCCAGGCTCCGGAAGGCCCGGGCGAGGTCGACCATCATGGGCCGGGTCAGGGAGTTCAGGGACTTCGGCCGGTTGATCGTGACGGAGGCGACGCCGTCCGGGTCGCGCTCGACGAGGATCAGGGGCTGGGGATCGGCCATTGCCGCGCTGATCGGAAGGCGTTCGACGGAATGCTTCTTCCGGGGTTTCGCGGCGAGATTGGGATCGAACTGGGGAAGAAGGGGATGAACGATGATTTGTCGATAACGTCTCCGAGCATCGATGTGCGTGCCCAGACTGACCGGTTGACTTATCCACGCCGCCGACGGATAAGGGATCGGTGACCTGACAACCAGATCTATCCCTAAAATTATATTAACAAAAAAAAGAAAAAAAAAGATTTGGGGGTAAATGTACAAACTTGGGGGTTTTCGGTGTCACAATAAGGGTAAATGTGTTACGGATGGCAAAGTTTAGGATTTTTCGTATCACAAAAAAAAAATTTGGGGTAAATAATCACAGTGGGCAAAGTTTGGGGTTTTTCGTGATATTAACCCTTAATAATTTAATAACTGAAAAATAGATTTAATAGTTTAACATATAAAACTTTGATAGGTAATGTCGACGGAGTTTGTGACGTTTTTTGAAAAAAAAAATGGTATTTTAGTGGTCCAGCTAAAGTTAGTCATTTCCCATAAAAGTTAGAGAATTTACTAAAGGTTAATTTTGCAAAAAATCTCAAATTTTATTTACTGTGATATAAATATCTCAAATTTTTTTATTGAATGAAAAATCTCAAACTATACTTGTACATGGATAAAACTGATATAAATGATATATACGACCCATATGTATAAGTTTACGTTTTTTTTTTTCCTTTGTGATACACCAGAGAATTTGAGCGTATTTGTGTCATGATAAGTAAATTTAGAGTTTTTGGTGATACAAAATAAAATTTCAAATATTTGTATCATAGTAGATATAGTCTAGGGTATTTCTTGTGATATTTAACCTTTAGTAAAAAGCAATAATTTATTAGAAATATCAGTCAATTCCATTTTGAAATTTGGTACAATGTTTAAACACAAATTCAAAAGCCAAAATTAGTTGGTAGATTCTTCTAAATATATGTGTAAGCAAATAAAATAAAATGATAAATTGAAATTAAGAGTTGGTTACTTTAACAATAGTTGACAACTTGCTAAAGTTGATTGCTCCGGATTATAAAAATCAAGGTCAATAAGTGCCTTGAATGAGACCTAGAAATTTAAAGCTAGTGGTACTCTGAAATAAAATTGGTAATTCCATTTCAAGAGTTGCTAATTTTAATACAAGTTGCCAAGTTATTAAAAAAGTTGATCATTTGAATAAGATCGGATGAATTGACTCAAATTGGAGTCGGTAAATTTATCAAAAAATAAGGTGACGATTTGACATAAGATTCATAATTCCAGCACGAGTAAATCAGACCAAACGTCGGTAGGTGCTTCAAATGAGAATCGATAACACAAAACTAATCGAAAATCCATCAATGCAACAGTTGGTAATTTATAATAAGTAAATCCAATATATTTGGTTTGTTGCTTGCATAAAAGTTGGTGAGTTGAAATGAAAGAGTTGATAAGTAACATCTCCCTTCATGAATTGCCATAGTTAACAAGTAACAGTCACAATGGACACTTGTAACAGCAATTTCTTGGTTCCATGAAGCAATGAATACAATCTGATGGAACACACTGTCGTGAGCTTCCATGCATGAGACAAGAACATGAACATCTTTCTTCTCCTAGTATCAAGTTACATATATCATGTCAAATGGATATTGTTAAATATCTGTGGATGATTTACTGTTTCCTCTATGCAAGCACAGTCCATATTAATTCTCTTATCCATTTAGGTGAGATCCAAATCAATCATCGATGCACATGTGTCTGCCTTTGTGCTATCGATTTGATCAGGATTCGACAAGTTGCCGGATATTCATCGGTGTGATATCTTGAACTCCACCGTCCATAAGACGCTTCGCGATTATGACGTTCGTAGCGTCCGAAGGATGGTATGGATCCCAGAAGACGAACTTCGACCTGTCCAGACAAACTCTAGAAGGCGGACCACAAGGTATCAGACCTCCAAACCGACCTGCAGCATAGCAGCATGACGAATATGGGTTCTCAAAACCTGCAAGAAAGGTTTTCCATCGAAACTGAGAATCCATCATCGTTCGTCAGCAAATCCTAGGCAGAGGAAAGGAAGTATTAGTGATTGTAATGTAGCACCATACCGTATGAAATGTAATTGTCGATAACATCTTGTACAATGTGATACACATCTGCATGAACGAATTTTGATCCTTCCAAACTTGAGCTGAGGTCTGCAACTAGGCTTCTCAATTGGGTATTGTATAACTGAGCCATCTGATTCGGGAAGTCGACGCAACTAACTGTCGTAGCTCCATTGGTGTCCCTCTCGAATGGTATGCAACCTATCGGCCCCACATTCGTTACAACGATTCTCCTCGCGCCTAGATCATAAAGTCTCTGCAAAAAAAAATTAACCATGTTCATGAAGAATGTACAATGAATATAATTTTTGGGAATTTGAATGGGCGAAATTTACCACAAGTTGCTGTCTATATCTGGAAATCATTGTGTTCACGAAAACTTCAGGAGATATCAGTTTCTGCTCAGCCACGGAGATCACCGGTGTCAAGTAGTTATTGATGAAATCATTCGATCCAATGGTGACCGAGAAGAGGGCTGTTTTGAACAACTCCATGGCCGCAGAAATGCCGATGCCCGAGATTATGTCTTGCCTCGTATTCTCAAAATTATCTAACTGTGCATCCAAGTTTATTCGACCGCCCTGTCATCCCGTTAAAATTGTATTACGTCAACTAATCAATTGACTATAGATGTTCACATTTTTGTTGTATAGTTGCCCTTTTGCAGAACAGAGATCATTATAATTGTATCATGGATTTGATAACTACAGTCATGATTCAAGAAGAGAACAATGCTTACAAAAACATGGCCGGTGTTGTTCAGGATTCCACCTCCACCGGAAGCGTAGTTGACCCCTTGCAAGACGAGGGGCCAAACCGTTGTTGGAGCCAGGTATGGAGGAGTATAATACTTGAAACCCAACTCTTCGCCTGCAAGAGGAGAACAATGACTAGTTCAGAACACAACCGACAGAGAATCCAGCGTTGTGCTTCAGTTTGGCGACATCAAGAAACTTGCCTATGATGTCGATGATTGTTCGTCCATTTGTGAACCGTCCTGTTGGGCCGCCGAAGTCAATCCCATTGGGGATGTAGTTGGCCTTCGAAAGCGACGAGATGTAGTTGTTGTTTCCAGCATCAACCAAGGAATCTCCAAAAACGAAATTCGCAGGAACGTCTTTGGCAAAGCAAATTCGGAGCAGCAGCAAGAGAATCAAAGTTCTAAAAGTTAGCCCGATGACTGGCTGTCCAGCATAGAACCCCTTCATCGTATCACAAGGGAAGTAGAAATGCAAAATACGCTAAAATTTGTATGCTATATCAATGTGAATGGTAAGTTTCTATGTTCTCTGTTCTCTCACTGAATGCGAAAAGAAAGAATTCGGTGGAGCAAATGGCCGAAAGAACGTGATCCTGCTAAAGTAAGAAATTGACAGAATGACTCGATGATAAATAGTGTCAGAATCAAAAGTTGTTCATTTCTTCATGAAAATGCTGACGAATTTGGCGAAGAAGCAATCGCACCCTTAGCCATGATTACAACGCTCCACATCCAAAGATGAGAACAACCAACCCAGATTGGAGCAATCTTTGATTTGACAAGTTACTAATGCTGAAAACTTGCTGTTATAAAGATGGATCCAAAGAACAAGTATGTCTAGAGAGACTGAGGAAAAGGAGGGTCTGCAATGCAGTGACTGAATCAGCACTGCGATATAACTTGGGACAAAAGAAAGGTCAATGATTACCGTAGAGATGAACTATGAGAGATATATATTCTGTCTATCTAGCGCAGGCTATGTAATAAGATAAAGTACCCTTGACTCTGGGGCTCTGCCTCTTGAGCCTGTTGAATCGATGGCGTGGAACATTGAATTTCACTGCGAAATCAGCACCAACCCCGCGAAAATAAAACTCGCATCCGAGTTCCAATGCACCGTATTCTATTAGCCACTTGGGTATGGCCAAGAAACTGTACTGTATCGATTTACCCGGCACGGGCAGGGACCGGTCGAGGGAGTTTCGGACGACGCGGTATGAGCATCAATAAATGAACATGAGGAAGAAAAAGCTGCGGAGTCCATGGTCCTTCGCGAATTTGAGAGACGCTGCTCACTTCACTCAACCGCCAACGAACCTGACTGCCCTGCAACTTGCAGAATCGATCTTTGAAGTTAGTGCCCATCGTTTGAAAATTGCAAGCCCCGCCAATTACTGCATTCGTGCAGTTGAACTTAAAATAGTAAATCCTGGCGGGAAGCACAGGAAAAGGGCAAAAGAAGAAGAACCCGACAGCTTCAACATGAAGCTGTCGTGCTGTTCTTCGACCAGCTTCCTTCTTAAAGTTGCGATGCTGTTCGTCAACCAACGGTAAAAGCAGGACTCGAGCCGCAACAATTTAATGCGTTCACTGCGTCAGAGTTATCCACGATTCATCCGCCATTGCTAGATGGGTTGGTTTTGAGAGTTATTGCATCCAAGTGCCATAGCCCATCATCACTTCGCCATGATTATTGCTCTCCACAATTCATGCCGATATCGGTTTCCTCCCCTTGAAATTTTCAAGAAATGTGAACCGTCACTGTGTATTGATTTATGCCAGGGTCTTGTAGATAAGCGCCCTAGGATATGGAGACGGTCGCAAAGACGGCCGCCGCCATGTCGAAGTTTGCATTATATCCATATTTGGTTGTCTAACAATGTTTTTCGAGTTACTATCACGAGAAAAAGAAATATATACGAACTTTAAGGGCGTAGAGTTGCTTAGGGGCCCCAAGCCAACCTAAGTCTTGTCATCGACTAAGATGGATCTCGTTCTCGTCGCAAAATTAGAGAACTGTCTTAAATGATGAGCGTACTGTTAGTACATGTATTGAGCATGTTAGGATTTGCGTGATGACCAATCATCAAGTGTACCAACTATGAAAAGTGTGCATCACTAATTATATTCGATGATGAAGTTTAGTATATCAAACCCTTAGAATCATCCCCTGTTTCAGTAATTGATCATTGTCCCTGATCCTGGTGGGGCATATGGCGTACAAAAGAAGGAAATGCATGCACATATACATAGACTTTCATATGAAATTAGAAGTTATTTATCGTTTGGGTCGTGTCAATTGATTAAGATAAGAATAATGAAATCCAGTTTTGGAAGTCAATCCGCATAATTGAAGCAATGAGTAAACTATGCCTAGCAGTGTACACTAGAATGAAGAATAATCAGACACCTATGTGTCCATTTCACTCGTATAAACGAGATAAAATAATTGAGTAAGAGGGGAAAAGGAAGTTTAGAGTTTGCTATAAAATAAGAAATTCTTTAAAGATGCATTATAACAATGTCACCTAGTACGGTGAAAAATTGGTTTTTCGCTACAAAATATTTGATTTAATAATCAGTAGGGGCATCAAATGAGTGGGTCGGATCGAGTTTTGATCAAATCAAAAATGGTCTAACCTATATTAATCTATTTAACCCTTTTGCACCCATTGCCATTCAATATAATTCTAACGACTCATATCTGATCCGATCCATACTCGACTTATACTCTACCTATACTCGACCTATCACATATCGTAAAAGCACTTTTGTATTTAACTAAGTCTATAAAAATTTGCTTCGTGATTTTTTTAAATGTATTGTTACAATAATTTTATGCAGTACAATTTAGTTGATAAAATTTTAAATTTAATTTATTTTTACTTTTTAAAATCTTTTTTTTGTTTTTTTCCCTATTTTTCCTCTTCCAATCTTCGACAAGACTCTAGCTTGCCAGATTTTGATGAGCTCGACCTCGCCGATCTTAAGCAACACTTGAGACTTGTTAAGATGAAATCGAGCTCATTGGAATCCGGTGAGTCTCTACCTCAATGGACTCGGGCAAGATCAAACTCACCAAATCCAACAAGATTTGAGTTGGCACCTCAAGTCTCATCACCTAACTTCTCGAGCTCGCCTACAATAATGATCCACCCTCCTCGACTAAGGTTGAGCTTGAGCTCATCGACCTCAACAAGGTCTGGACTCACTAATTTGGCAAGGTCTCGGCCTCCTCAAATTTTGGTGAGCTCATCCCTCATCTTGGCCAACAACTGGCTAAGAAAGAGAAATAAAAAGAAATAAAAAAATCAAATTTTTATTTTTAAAAATTAGAATATCAAAATTTTCATAATCTAAAAATGACTTGTTGATGATACTTAAAATTAATTAGGTAACCCATTTATGATCCATTTAAAATTCATTCAAGACTTACTAGGTTATTAAGTGATTACTTTAAAACTTATTTAATTTTTCAAGTTAACCCATTTATAATCAACATTATCCAATTTCAAGGTGAATTACTCATTTTGTCACCTCTAGTAATCAGAACAATACTAGTTGAAGCTTAAAATTGTTTAGACTGCTCAATAGGTAGGCAAGCGAGATAATATGAGTTGCAGGAAGCATACCGCCACCGCTAACATCACCACCCACACCTCCGCCTCTTCCGCCTCCGCCTCCATAGCTGCCGATTATACCACCACTGGCACCACCTCTGCCATAAAAAACCGCCATCAACAGCCCTCCACCTATTCTTCCAAAGCCGTAACTTATAGTACCACCACCACCAATATCCTCCACCACCATCGCCACCTTTCCCTTCACCAATGCCAAATTTGAATATTCTTCCAGCACCACCTCCTATGCCTCCACCGAAACTGGCATCGCCACCGCTGCCGCCACCTTCCCCATCACTTTGCCACCTCCTAGGCTGCTGCCGACACTCCTACATGCATCAATTCCACCCCCAAAAGATCCCACTCCAGCACCGTCGCCTGTTCCAGGCTCAATACCTATTCAACCATCCTTTTGCCCTCCAAAAATCTTACACCGCCTTCTCTGCGTCCAAAGCCGCTGCCAACCTCTAGTACCACCACCTTTGCCACCGCCAGCTCCAACAACACCTTTTCGGCTTCCAAAACCACCATCACCAACTCCACCCTCACTTTTTCCATGTCAGAAAGGCATCGTTGCTTCCTCCAGCACCACCACCTTGGCCACCTCCCACTGTTGGGACAACACATTTTCCTCCAGCCCAGCCACCCCCAGCTCCACCAAGTCCTCATCCACCCACTAGCACCACCAGTTCCTACCCCTACTCCAAAGCCACCACCAACTCCTAAATGGACAATTGTGATCAATACTCCTGCAGCTCTTCCACTCGATCTTGCTCCACAATCCTAATCAAATGCTCCACCTACAACTACACCGCCTCCTTCATTTTTACCACCACCCAGGCCTCCACCAGAGTTATCAGACGATATACATTACTTACAGACCACACAGACTACTCCAACAGACTACTCCAACATCTCTATTGACGAAGGGTGAAAAGGCACCACCTGCATGATGTAGGGTTTTGAGGATACTCGGTCCTACGAGCATATATAGAGGAGATAATGAATGGTGGCGTCTGAGACTCTCCCCATCCCAGAGCTCCGCGGGCTCCTCGTACTTAACCCCCACCAAAATAGAAGAAGCACAAAGTTGAACTTATTTATGAGCGGAGACTTCCAGAGGCCGGTGAAGATTAATATAGCCGTGGTCCCTATTCCTTGACCACTCATGCAATGCCAATTAGCTAGTGGGAAGTGTCCATCGAGATGATTACCCTTATCCACGAATGCGTGTGTCAGGGCCTCGTTGTGACTTCCCTAATCAGAGACCATCAAGCTATTACATGCGATTGAACTCAAGATGACAGGGTCGTTTTCGAAATTTACGATTGATTCCAACCCGGTTCTTCGTGAACAAGCCACCGGGTTGGGGTCAGGGGGTGCGAATTGGAGAAGAAGTCCACAACACCTTCGAGGATCAAAATCTAGAAGGTACTGGAAAGCAAAGAATAAATGATTTTTACCTTTTCCGCACGCAGATGTAAAACTGATGATACGCTTTCCACTTGAAACACAAATAAAAGGGATGGCCAGCCTCACAGCAAGTGAAGCAGAGAAAGAAGCCGAGCTAATTCACACCTTGATAATGTTCAGCCAGTCCCATCATCAAGGAATCAATAATAGCACCCTCGAAGCTTAGATCGATTTATCTCGTGCAAGTACTGATACCAAGCCAGTAAATCAAGACTGCCTGACACTTACCCACCTCACGAATTTCATCACTACCTGTGCAAGCACCCTTTCACATGCATCATTTATGCGTAAGGTACCAACAAAATTACAAACGGAACGCATGATGACAATTAGTTAACTTCACAGACATCACCTTCGTATTAATTCCTCACCAATCAAAGAGGAACCACCATCTATGAATCAGATTGTCTCACCCAAGACGTCCTCTTTCAGAAAAACCCATACTGTTGGCTTTATTACATGGTATATTACGAACTAAAACTCAAGAGGGTAACCCTGAGAAGGAGATACAGTTACAATCATTGTTGACTCTGTAACACCATATAGACAATACGTATCTAAACATGCTTACAGTGGAAGCACATTGCAACTCAAACGTCTATATGACGCACTTCAATCATGAATCTATGCTCAAGACAGCTTTTCCTGATGACAGCCTTGATTACATAGCAACCAGGTTGCACTTCCTGGTCTCGAATGTGCAGCATACTGTTGCATTAGGGTAGGGAGTCTAAAAAGATCTGAGGTTACATCTCTGGCTACAAGATCATCTTCCAACTCTTGAGAAGTTGAGACTAAAGTTGGGGACTTTAAGAAGTGATATCTCCCAAAATCGGTCGTGGAAGTTGATTGATCAAGTGCTGATGTCCAGAATTCAAAACCATTGCCATGTTTGGTCCAAGTGTTAGTCAAGAACTTGTATTTAGCATATGCCCTTATAAAGAAAAGGGAAGAGGGAGTGGTTTAAGTTGAGAAACGTTTGAATTGTGATTTTGAGGACCAGAAAGCTAGTCAATATCCTTAGATCTCTGAGGCATGGGGAGTTCAAGAGTAATGATGAAATAACATCTTTCCGACTCTCTAATATATTGCACTTCACCATTCATGAGCTTTAAAATCTTCCTGCACATGCTCAGCCCCAAACCATCCTCGGTCATCCACCGGCTGCTATGGAACATGTCTTGAACCAGCTCAGGAGGTAGACCTTCACCAGGACACACAATCCTTCATAAAGGGAAAAAAATGATATAATTATATTCGCATTCATATATGCCACAAGATATCAGTAGGTTAAAATACAAGAAGTCCACACAGCTTTTGTCTGCGTGCGCATTCTACCCTTCTAACAAATAGACATATGCAGTTAATTGTTTACTGAGGCTAATTTGCTCAGTAGGTGTACAAGCACAGGGACTGATCATTGCATTCTCAAATCAGCCAAGGAGGCATGCATAGTGATATTGCAGGATTCACATAATCACCTATTTGAGAAAACTATCAAGATAATCCGCATTAACTTTCATTATAGAGAAACTATACTGACAGGTTTGAAGACCTTGAGAAGCTTCTATAAGTCTCCCTGTAACAATTTCGACCATCATTTCCCCAGCTTACGTCCAAAACAGAACTTAGACGAGAGTTCTCTAATATCTGGTGTATGCCAAGGAAATATGATACCAGGTATAGAAGTATAAAACTATCCAATGGGAGGATGTATATCAAAGAATATGTTTTTCCTTCAATTTTGACTATGCCATAATTCAATATAACTGAGCAAACAAAGATATATGAGCATCACATTTATTTATCTATCTAGTAGATTAAAAAAATTACAAGTTTATTCCCCATGACTTCACTGTCCATTTTGCCTCCTTGTACAACAGAAGTTTGCGTAAGTCTAAAAAATTGAATACGCAGCATAATACAATACTTTTCAAAACAAAAAAGATCACAAAGCACCTTGAGCAAGCTCATAGTGGTCAAAACAAATTTGTTTGAAGCATGATGCAGTTTAAATCTCCACATCTGGTGAAGGTTCTTCAAAGACATTGGATAGTCACTCCATAAACAAGCATAGTGATTAAGAGAAACATAACCTTAAAAATTGTCAGTATCCCACACTGACTATGCATCGTAACAACAATCCATCATTATATGATAACACCGATCCATCATTCTAGTATCTAATTCATGCATCGAATCGGATAACCATCAATTTCCTGGAGCTAATTAACCCTCAAGAGCACTGAAGATTTAACAGAGTCAAAATTTTGGAATCAAAGCCGTGTCAGAAAACCATCTCAGAATATGACCATGTATTATCCACAGAACATTATTATCCACAGAACATACTCTAAACAGATAGAAACCTATAAAATGAATACCTAAATTCATTGAGCACAAGAGTTAGTCCTCCAGCAGTTTGCTTCAGACTTGGATGAACGTGAATCTCCACCCAACCCTCTGGAGATGGAGCATGTCTCACCATATTTAACAAGAAATCAGCCAATACTTGTTGAATTCTCAGCTGATCACCACAGACGGCCAGAGTTTTGATTTCATCTGGAATATCACGAATCAATTGCAAACCTCGTTCTCTCAGCAATATCATTACTTGGCTAACGACAGCATTCATAACACTTCCAAGAAAGAATTCGGCCTTCTCAAGCTCCAATGAACTAATTGGAAGAAAAGAATCAATTAGACTACATTTTCACCTCTAGCAGAATTGTGTCAAGCAAAATAGATGAGAAACTAAATTTCCCCGTGCCACAGCAGCTTAAATGCAGCAAACACTGATGCTCTTAAGTTAATTTGCTCCATGTGAATAATGAAAGAAAAGATTGTCAGATGACTATTTGTCCAGAATGCTTTAAAGTAGCCAAATGACCAAAATATTGTTTTAACACATCTGTCAACACAAAAAACTGACTAAATAACAATAAGATGAAGTTTAAGATTCATCGTACTTGGTTTCTACTCCAAATCACACTAGAGCAATGGGAATTGGGAATTATGTGAATAGGTGATCTTAAATAATTCAGCTGCACATACTTGAGTCAGTAGCATGAGGCTTAGCTTACAGCTAGGTAAACAAAGGAAGAAGAAAGCATTAAATTTTTTATAAAAACATTACTTTTTTCAATGTATTAAAAATGTTACGGAGAAGAATAACAGTTGCCCAAAGTTCATAATCAGCAATAGAGCTTTGCTATTTCCTATAAGTCAGCAAGTAATTCCTTTAGATTTCAAAGTCGATCCTGTTCAAACATTATCATAAGCAAAATTTATATTCAGAACCTTCCAAGTATAAGACAAAAGGTACATGTCCCCAGAAAAAAAGCAGCAAGAATTCAAAGCACATAGCTTCATGCATTAGCTTTTCCCAGGACAGACTGAAGCCTCAATGATTTATTCAGAGTGGTCAAACAAACTCACCCATCTTCAATGCTTCGCAAATCAGCATCATTTATTATTTTCATCATCTGCTTCTCACAAGCAGCGCTAGTGTCAAGAAACTGCTTTTGATCCTCAGTCAAGCCTGTGGCCTCCAAGAGTGAGTGAGTGAAACGTATGCCACTTAAAGGGTTTCTTATTTCTTGACAAATATAAGTCAACTCTTTCATTCTTGAAAAACATTTCTTGTCCTGCTGCCTCTGAACTTTCAGAGCTTGCTGCAACTCAGGACTTGCAATTTGCAAAAAGCAGAAGGCTCCAATAATCTTCCCATCCATGCTGACCCTCTTATTAGCAGTCAAGAGTGCTTGCACATATTTACCATGTCGGTCAAAGAAAGAGAACGGAAACTTGTCTGCATCCTGACCTCCAATTGCATTATGCAAAACGATCATGAATTTCGTCAGCGCATCTGGACCTTTGAGCCGGCAACAACTGCCAAAGACCTCCCCAACAAGCATCTTTCCCATAATCTCACCTCGTGTCCAACCAGTGAGCTTTTCCATGGCAGTGTTCCATTCAGAGCAGCAAGTATTATCATCACAAGCAAATATTGGTGGGATCAAAGGATTGGGACTGTGAACAATAGCCTTGTAATCACCTTGGATGTGTACGAACTTGTCCATTACTATTTTCTGACCAGTAATATCTTGACCAACAAAGCAAACTCCGACTACGTTATTCATATAATCCCTGCTGGAGCAAGCATTAACCACTACAAAAATAGCCTTCTCGTAGTACTCTGGCCCAAATGTTCTCAACTTCATCTCTACATTTTTATCCTCTTCACCTGCACAAGTAATGTCCCCCCACAATTTGATGAAATACTCAACATTTCAGCCTAATTTGCCCAAGAAAACTACCCATTTTCTTGCCAGTAAAAGTTAACCTAAAGATAAAGAAGGGAGTGAAATCTACCAAACGGCTGTCATTGGGGCTATACAATAGCAGTATTCTGTGGTGATTAGTTGGTGAGGCCCCAAACTACATCTTTTTAAAATCCTAAAATTGAAATGAGATTTTATTTCAGGTCAAACTACAGTCTTTAACAGCATTTTGCTGATGGGAGTGTTGCAGTCACACAGTTCATAGTCATAACAAGATTTAAGAGCTTCGATTTTGTGATACCTTTGCTTTTGGGGATGAAAAGTAATGGGTTCTAAGCATACGTAAGGCAATTTTGCGCCTGTGTTGAGAAGAACCATAAATTACAAGCATTGGAATCGTAGCTAACTATCGAACATGGTGACAAAATGACACGCATCATCTAGGCGGGATTTCAGCATCCT
Organism: Melaleuca quinquenervia; assembly: GCA_030064385.1. Classification (NCBI taxonomy): domain Eukaryota; kingdom Viridiplantae; phylum Streptophyta; class Magnoliopsida; order Myrtales; family Myrtaceae; genus Melaleuca; species Melaleuca quinquenervia. Next base: position 16,421,569 of record CM057718.1, read on the forward strand.
ATTTGCTATTCATGATGATGACAAATGCAAGATGACTTATTCAAGCAATATATGACATATTAAACAGCAATTTAGGTTGAAAAGAATCTGCACATTCATAAGGCAATGTTTGGCTCATCTTGGGTTTTATTTGAACCACAATAAATGGTGGGAACACCATCCACAGGTGATATATAAATAAGCATGGTGACAGCATAAATGGAGGTGGAATCCATTTCACATGCTAAAGGCTAGAAGTTCCTGCTAGTGAGATTTTTGTAAGATCTCTAGCAAATTTTGGCGGTTTAGACTTTAGAGATATCTTTATACTTTCCCTACTTCGTTTCAAGAGAAGATTGTATGAATAAATATAAAGAGGACACGTACAGGTCCAAGCTTGCTAATCTCAAGGAGTAAGTGACGGCCAAGAAAATTTTCCAGGAGCAAGTTCCACTACAAGCTCAAAGCAAAAAACTTGATGTAATTGTCAAGTACATTGTTACACAAGACATGATGTCTTGATAAATTTAAAGCTCTTGTTAGGTGCAAATTAAAAATTATGGATTGGCTAGCACTGGTCAATTTACAGGTCAAGATATAGTCTACTCCAAATGAAGATATAGGAACGATGTCTTTCCAATCAAAAGATGAATCTACTATGTGGGCAGCCAGTTATCGACGTTCATCTAACATGTAATGAACTTCACCTGGAAGCTCTATCATGTCATGTCAGAACATCTCCTACAAACTCTTGAACTAGCGAGGTAAAAGATATAAAAATGTGATAAGGCTTACCTCGTAGGGCATGACGCAAAAGTTTGTCAACAATCTCTTCTGATTCCTTGAATACGAGATCATGCAGCAAGGACTTCCCCATCGCTTCTTCAACCGAGAGCCCTGTTAATTCTGCCATCTTTCCATTCCATCCATTTATGCGGCCGTCAACATCAACAGCAAATATAGGAGCAGTTGCAGTTTCTATCAGACGAACCATCTCCCTTGCAACCGAGCTTAATTCTTCCATGCCCTGCAACTCAAGATCCCCTTGCTGAGCATTGACAACAGCCTTGGAGTTACTGGTTTCAGCATCTTTAAACGAGTCACGCAAAATGAGCTGCAAAGAGTGAATTGCATCCATCTCTGCATTCTCCCATGGCAAACTCCGGCTCTTGACCACTTCCAAAAATGCCTTAAAAGAAGAACGTGGGTGCATCCGCTGCCCATCATCTTTATCCTCGGGATGATGTTTAGCACCCCCCCATTTTATCTCTTTTGCTGTATGGGATCGAAACCAGAAGAGAAAATCCCTCTTAGTGATATAAGCAACAGCCATCCCACACACCGCATCCCCAAGTGAGGCTGCCCCAGGGTATCCTGCATCGGCCAAACTGTCTGTGCTCAAACCAGTTGAGTCTCCATGAAATGCTAATAACCATTCCACAATGTCCTTTATCTGGGCTTCCGTTGGTGTCACACCAAGTGGGTAGTACTTTCCTTGATAAAAAAGTGCTGCACCATCACATTTCACCAGGTCCATGATGCTAGGGCTCTGAGTGACGATTCCAGTAGGGGAGTCTCGAAGAAGCATGTCACACAACAAAGTTTGGGTCCTCAAAACACGCTTTTCAGACAATTGAGATGCCAACTGCAATTCCATGTTTAATTGAAGTCCAAAGGCCTGCATCAAGAACTCACACGCATATCGGAGTGGAAAAGGAATGCACCTGGCCGACGTGTGATGACAAACCACCAGACCCCATAGCCTCATTGCATTACGACCTCCAACAGCTTCTTCATCATTGGCATTTATAATGACAGCCATAGCTAATGATGCGATGGAGCCCATGTTAGCCATGTACTGTGCATGACAACCATGAGGGGCACGAAGTGTCGACCCAACCAGGCACAGAGGTTGCATAAGACTCTTGTCCTGTACGACAACAACCGGCATAGAATGGCAGTCCGCAATCATCCTAACTCGGTTCTGCTTAAACAAGAACCTTGATGCCTGCGGGATATCGGTGGCAGGATAGTGCAAGCCAATATAAGGCTCCAAGTCCGGCCTCTTGCTCTCAGCCACAACCTCCCCATGCTCATCTTCATGAAACTTGTAGACCATAACCCTATCGTACCCAGTAAGTTCCCTCACGCTTTCGACCACGGTGTCACACAATAGCTTAATATCCCCGCCCGGAAGTGATTGCAGGTGAGAAATCGCTCTCACCGCCAACTTCTGCGACTGCACAGCGCCAGCAATGGACAGGGCAGGATCCTCTGTCCTCGTCGGTTCCAAATCAATCACAATGCCCACATCAACCCTGTGCAAAATAGCATAGAATGCCTTTCCCGAATTCTTCGAGTGAATCCAGAGGGGATTCAGCAGCATAATCTCCCTCGCCCCGAACGCCTTCTCGAGCAGGACCCCACTGGACGGCGTGAAGAGCGTCCGGACGTCCGTCCCCATCGCGAGGACCTCCGGCTTCTCGAGGCTCGGCACGGACTGTGGCGTGAGCCCCAGCATCTCCCTCGCGTTCTCACTGTAGGCAAGGATCCTAAAAGTAGCTTCGTCCACCGCAATCATGCAGCCGAACGGCTGTATATGCCCGCCCCTCTGGATTTTCGACAGGTAGGCCGTAATTTGCTGCTCGGGGACGGACTGCATCGGAGTCCTGACGGACTGCGAATAATCAAACGACTTACCGGACTCCCCCGATTGCTCGAACACCGCGTGGAGGCGCGCGTCCTGAGTGTACTGCGCAATGGCCTTGCTCACGGAGTCCGTCTGGGGCGCCGACCGCGCCCCCGCGCCGGAGGACTGCACTTGCTGGTGCGAATTCGCCGCTTTGCTCGTCGACGCCATTCCCCGCCTCCGCAACTTCCACTCCTCCTCCTCCTCCTCCTCCGCCTTCTTCCTCCGACTACTGAAGACACAGTACACGGCGGCTCCGAATTGCTGAAGAATCTCGCATTCCGCAGCAGAAGAAGCCGCAGAAATTGCGACGACGGCCCCGCGTGCGCTCCGGTCCCTCCAGCTTTGCTCACTCCTCTGGGTTTCCTCTCTCTCTCTCTCTCTCTCTCTCTCTCTCTCTCCCTCTCTCTCTATAGACAGTGTTTTCAGAACTGGGAAATCTCGGTTTGGCTGCTGCGGAAGGTAATGAAGCGATATTCGTGCCTTGTGCTTTTATTCCCTCTCTCTCTCTCTTCTTTTTTCTCTATTTATTTTCTACGGTTTTTTCGGGCAACGTCGTGTGTTTTTTTTATTCACGTGCGACTTCACTTTCACCTTGTCCGAGCTGGACCAGGAAGCTTGTGCGTGGCCACGTGGGTAAATTGAAAAGCAAGAGAGAGAGAGAGAGAAAATAGGTAGAGAGAGAGAGGGTGGAATTATTTGGGACGAGATGAGAGCGAAAATGCGGATCCGGATCGTCTGCCCGCAGAGCAGACGTGCTCTGCGAGTTTGTGTGAGAGGGAGGGTGGGCCCCACTTAAATAGGGGCCCACCCTTTTTATTTCTTTTCTTAGAAAAAAATTAATCGGACGGCTATAAGAGAAAGATCACCTGCTCTGAAAAGTAACTGAGAACAGGTGATCCACTTCTCTTTCTGACACCCTGTTTTCCTCTTTATATTTTCTCCTTCCCAACCGTCGTTTATCCCTTTGCACAATTGATTTGACAGGAGGAAAAGCTTCCTTTTATTTATTTTTAAGTCACCCTCGCATGACCAGTGCCTCCCTTTTCTTTAATAACATCTAAAAAAAATGTCAAATCGATATATACATACATTTATCCGGTCTCGCAAGGAAAAAATTCTTAATACGGTACACTTGATGTGGTCTACCCAAAACTCTAATTTTCGCCGTGCAGAAAAAAAAATTCTCGAATCGAGTATTATAAATTCGGATCTACTTTTTATTAGGATTCTACTCGATATCTTATTAAGAGAAACGAGCGCTCAGCGCGCATCGCGTATGAACAGACCCCGCGTGACGAACGGGCTTCTGATCGGAACGCGAGATCCCGAATGATTTCGAGACACGAATGTGGGTGAAGAAGCTCCTCTTAGGACGGATTTTTGGGCTATTTATCTCCGAACTCCGATCGTGGATTCCTTAGTGTTGATTTAGATGCACACATGTCCCTTTTTCTCATTTCGGAGATTGGGGTCCGAGGTGGGGCTCGGAGCGCGTGCACTCTCTTGGCATGTTTATGGGAGAGCAGAACTGCCGCCACGTGGGCTTCTGCTTGCGGAAATCCTTCTGCGGAATCGAGCGATGCGTTACGAATCGTTAATGGCGGCATTCAATTTTGGTCACCACGGCCGTTGGAGCCGCCCGCGCGGGGGATCCGACGCGGCGGCGATTCCGCACTCCATGAGCCGCCGACAGCCATGCCGCCACCCGAATGGAGGACGTGCTGGCTATGTGATTCGTGCTGCGAAATTTCGGGACGCCCGGCCTTATTTTTCTCAATGTGTATGGTTCAGTTTTGGAAAAAGTTTGTAAAAACTTGCATTCAATTTCAAACATTTTTCGATGTCGGTTTTCTACCTCAAAACCCTTTCAAAATGGTTATCAACACCTCGTATTTTCCCAAAAGAGTTTTGCAAGCTCAAAACTTCTTAAGAAAGCTGAACCAAACACACCCCTATGTCCATTTATAAATTGTTAGGAATCCCGAAATGCGATCTTCCGATCCCTCCAAAATTCGGTTTCTGCCGTCTTCCTCCGTTTGGCGGCCAATCGACGGCCTCGTTTGTTAAACTCTCGTGACCGTGGCCAGAACAAGTAGCACTAATGAGAATGCCATAGGAAAGAATAAAAATAAAGATAAATCGAGAAGAATTTGATGGTGAACCGCCGTAACGGTCGGTTGAACACCCAAGCTTTTGAATGTCGTCCTTGGGAGTTGAGCTTGAATAAAGTCGTACTTTGTATCGGAAAATTACTCAATTCAATTCTAATTATATTGTGCGGATGTCAATTCAATTCTAATTTTTTTAAAAAATTTATAGTTTTAGTCCTAAACCTTTGTGCAAAAATTCCAAGGTAGTCATCCCAATTAATTTTCACCAAATTCACCGTCAGGGCCATGGCCAGCTATAGAATTAGGAATTTCATTGCACGAAGATTCATAACTAATTAACATAATTACAAAGTTTAAGATTGAATTGACATCTATACGAATTTGTATATTTAGGGCTGATCAGATAAATTCAACTACTTTACGCCTTATCCCATTCGACCTTCATCCAATGTTGAGTGCATTGCTCCCTTTTGTGTGGTGCACAGGGGATCGGTTGCCGGCCGATAGCGAAGCATGATTGAGGTGATCTCTATTTGTGTGATAAGATCCGAAAGACAACGATGTGCACTTTCAATCAAGCCCATGTTGGGCTGTTGAATCTTCAACACCGCAAGGAACAACATTGTCTAATGTTCTTTTTTGAGTTGTGTTTAGTAACTTTTCTATTCCTCTATCATTCTATTCCTTTGTCCTCAAAAAAGAAAAAATATAGAAATCCATTTATCTATATTAGTTAATTTTTATATTTCTCATAATATAAAAGTAGCCATAACATAAACTTGGAATAAAAATTAGAAATAAAATTTGTTTTACTTCTTGCACCGAGGAGCAATTTCTTGGAACAATTTTTTTCTTATTCATTTTCTTATTAGTCATCGGGCCTCGGTGAAAACTAGTTAGTGGGTAGGACTCAAGACGACAAGATTGACCTCATCAGCCTCAAGCTCGCCTCATCAGCCTCTCGCCAAGTTTGGCCTTACTATAGCTGGACAAGGTCCACCTCGTTGTAGTTAGGCAAAGGTCATCCTTGCCTAGATCTAGTGAGGTCAAGCCTTGCCTAGCTATCAACGAGACTCAACCTCCCCTAGCAAGCCGACCATATGGCAACCTGGCGAGATCAAGCCTTGCCTAGTTGTTGCAAGGTTCATGCTCGCCCAATTTCTGTGAGATCAATCTCGTCCAGGGCAAGCCACTATGAGGTCGAGTCTAGCCCACCTTGACCTCAGCCTTGCCCACTTGAGTCTTTGAGTCCTCGACAGTTAGCAACTAACTAGAAGGTGAAGGAAAAAATGAAAAAGAAAGAAAAGAAAAAAAATTATAAAAAGTAATAAAATTAATGTTTTATTAAGTGCATTTATGTTATCTTTCTACTTTGGAAATAATAGTTACTAAATACCCTCTTTTGCAAAGAAATTTATTTAAAGAATAAAAATTTTAAAAAGATTATTATTAAAAATAGAAACGTTACTAAACACAGTCTTGATGATCAGGAAATCGAGAAACGTACCTAAGATGGATGGATCTCCTTCAGGTGAACTTGGAGACCTGGGGGCAATGGAGAGAGAGAGAGAGAGAGAGGAATGATTTGAGATGAGATGGAGCAAAATCTGATTGGTCTCCATTTTTCCACCTTTTTCTTTGCCTTTCCATCCTCATCTGACCTTTGCAAACTTGATTTGACAAGATATTTTAGATCACTTTCTTTCCGATAGTTATTTTATTTTATTTTATTGAAATTTTATAGCTCCAAATGTCCCATCGATAGATAATTCAACCAGACATGGCGACCCTTTGCTGTTCATACACTGCATGATCATAAGAATATTCAAATTCGTGCCTTTGAGATAGCCTCGAGAAAATCGGAATGAAAGAGGGTTATCTCCAAATTATCTTCTTGAATGTGGATTTTGGACTTATTACGATCGGAACTCTGAGAGAATATCTCTCGTTTCTAATTAAGATTCCGTTATTGTATTTACATGAGTTTCCAATCGGGCATTGATCTTGCCGAAAACAAAGGTCTTTTGTCTCGGCGTGAATGAGGTAATCATGAGAATGTTATAAAATATGCTTTTCGAGATGGCTTTGAGAAAATGTGGAAAGATGAATTGTTTATAGACCAGCTCCTGTTGAGGTGGATTTGGGGCTATTGTGATAAGAACTCTAAGGGACTGATTTCAAATTCTAATTATGGATCTCTGACTTATTCATATGGACATGTCCCTTTTTTCTCTCAATGTTAAAGATCATTAGTACAAGCTCGCGCTAGACCATGCATCCTAATGGCATTTATTACAAGAGTTAAAGTTCTTAGCCATGTGGGGGAATTTTTCGGGGATTAAATTAAGGGTTACCCTGGGTTAATTAATCGCGATATTCAATGATGTGATTTAGTGAGTGAGGTCACACTCCGACCATTAAGGGCTAAGTTTTTAGCCTCGTGGGGAATTTTTTGGAAATTAAATGAAGGGTTACCTTGGGTTAATAGCGATATTTGAATGCTGTAATTTAGTGAGTGATGTCACACTCCAACCATTAAGGTCTCGTTTGACAATCGAGATAAAGTTCAAGATGTGATAAAATTTATCCTATTCTATATATTACTGCTTGTTTTAAGACCAGGTGAAATCGGTATAAGAAAAATATAGCCATGATGAAAGTATCTCATGAGGGAGGTGGAACAAAGGTGGAGGTTCTTTTTAAAATCTCTAATACAAAAGTTATTTTTCTTAAATAAAAAACTCCTCAAATTAATAGAATTAAAATAATATTTAAATCATAATATTGAGAATTGAAAATAAAAAATAACAACAATCGTGTTCTTTATTTAAAGCTATTTTAATTTATATATTCGAACTTATTTCTATCTTACAATATAAGTCCAATATATAAATATATATCTATTAATTATATTTATTACGTATAGTAATATTCTAGGTATATTAGTATAGTTTACAATTTAATAAAATTTTGTTAGAGAATGCGGAAGGGGAAAAGAGAAATAAAAAATAAAATATTTGAAAAAAGAGAGGAAAAAAATAAGCAAACAAAAATAAAGTAGGCAAGAGTGTCGTGAGAGACTCTCACAATCTCCATTTGTGTAATTTTTAGGTTAATTTACACTAATATGTCATTTATACCAAATAATATATAATATGATATAAATATATCCAGCTTTATTATTGTGATTCACCAAATGATGGATAATATATAACAAAATCCATGAATTTTCATATCATGTCTTGGCTAAAAAAGCAAAGGAGCGAGCGCAACCTAAAGATATGAGTTATGCAATGGAAATTACCCTAGCATTATGTCAACATTTCGATGCCACGTGATGGAAATTTCTATATTTTACAAGTCACAGAGGCGATGTTGTCAAGTTAATTAAATGTGTGTATTACCCAACAAATATTGGGGCGCACAAGGAACTCGTGTTTCCTACCTTAGCAATTGCAACTGTGAAAATTCTGATTAATAGAAGCCACTTAAAGAAAAATACCAATTTGATTAGGTTTAAGGTGCATCTATTTCACGGAAAACCTATGATTAAAATTTTTTTTATGAAAATGATAATATGTATGGCTTATAAAAATGAATGATGAAAAATATTTCATCATCCATAAAACTATTTAGACATAAAGTGGATGGTGAAAACATTTTTTATTGATTATTTATTATTATATATATATAAGATATTATGTTTTTATAAATATTTTCTAAGTCATTCTTTTTCCTCAAAATAAATGGACCTTAAATTGATATAAATTATTAAACTTTTTGTCGCTTGTATCATTTACAAAATCAGTGTACAAAAAATGACTTCATTACTTCATGAAAAAAGATATATTTAGATATAAATTTATGTCAATCTCCTGTTTGACTCTTTTCCAACTTCAATCTCTCGTGGTAATTTTTATGTTGGGTCGTACGAAACTGAGCCCTATTCTCCAACTTCAATTTTGGTCAAACACCAAGTCCAGTCCAAGCATCCGGAGGACTAGTAGTCCGTCCAGACTAAAGAATTCACGTCCAGACTAAAGAATTCACCAGAAGTCCCCACATGAGCAGAAACCATCCTGAAAATGATGAAACCTCTTCCTATCCCGCACGGTAATCGGGCGCTCGTAAACTTTCGAAATCAGTTTCATGGCGGCGTGACAATCCCTGCATATCCTTAGGTTCTTGGCAATCCGAAGTGGGGTCTTCGGGCGGGTGCTGATGAGCCCAAAAGCTATGGCGATCTTCTCGCTGTGATAGTGCAATGCACTTTCCTTTTCTTCTTCATCGACATTGAGCATGACTTGAGTGGTGTTGGGGCTATAGCCTAATGATCTCAACTTGCTAGTAATTTCCTCCAACATCGAATGGATCTCTTTGGCTCTTGGATGGGTCTCGTCTTCCACTAGGAATTCGTGAATCGCTCCATCAAGCTCGATCCAACTGCATCCAGGGTCCTTCCTAATGTCCATCTCCTTCATCTTCAATCTAATGTCTGAAACTCCCTCCCAGTTTCCTTGAGAAGCAAACATGTTGGAGAGAGTCACATAAGATCCACTGTCATTTGGAGATGACTTCATTAGCCGTTGTGCTATTCGTTCACCCATCTCAATGTTTCCATGCATCTTACAAGCACCTAGCAGGGCCTTTAGTATCACATCATCTGGTTCCATGGGCATGTTCTGTAGAAGCTCCTCAGCCTCATCCAATAGCGCAGCACGTCCCAACATATCAACCATGCAGCCATAGTGCTCAACCCTAGGCTCCAATCCAACTACATTAATCATATGGTTGAAGAATGATCTGCCCTCCTCTACTAAACCTGCGTGACTACAAGCTGTTAGTACAGCAATGTAGGCAACATCACTTGGTGTAACTCTGGACCGTTCCATCCTTGAAAAGTAATTAAGAGCATCCTTCGCTCTACCATGCATTGCAAGCCCGCCAATTATGGCATTCCAAGTTTTTGTGCTCTCTTTTGGCAACTCCTCGAAAACTTGAAGTGCCTTTTCAATACTCCCACACTTTGAATACATATCAAGCAAAGCAGAACCAAGAACATCATCAATCTCAATCCCATTCTTCTCTGCATATAAATGGACCCATTTCCCCAACTCGATTGCCCCCAAGCGCGAAATTGCTGGAAGAACACTAACTAATGTCACATAATTTGCGCATACATCCCCCATCTGCATCTCGTGGAACATCTCAACAGCCTCCATAAAAAGACCATGTTGTGCGTACCCAGATATCATCACATTCCAAGACACGACACTTCTCTGAGGCATTTTATCAAACAGCTCCCGAGCAGCTTTTAAATCCCCCATTCTCACATACCCATCAACCAACACATTCCACAGAACCACATCTCCCTCTTGCCTCCTCAGAGTCACTTTATTTCCCACACCACCGCTCCGAACAATTCTCTCATCAAACAAAACGGAACCATCCTCCATGACACCACAGAGCACATACATTCTGACGAGGTTACTAAGAACAAACTCGTCACCATCCAAACCACACTTAGCAACCAACCCATGTACCTGCCTCCCTTCCTTCACTCTTCCCAACCTCGCACAAGCCTTCAACACCGAAGGGAACGTGAATCTGTTGGGCTCCACATCGCCATCCCCGACCATCTCGCTGAACAAGACCAAAGCCTCCAACTGCAAAGCGTCATCGTCGCTCTCCGCGAGAGCTCTAATGATGGAGTTCCAAGAAAAGCAATTGGGCCGGCGCATCTGCTCGAAAACCTCGCGCGCGTACCGGAGGTCGCGGCGGCCCGAGAGAGCGCAGAAGCGGAGGATCTCGGCGGCGGCGAGAGGGTCCTGGATCTTGCCGGTCTTGATACTGTGAGCGTGAACTTGCTTGAGGTCGGCCATGGACTTGCATCTCGCGATTTGAGGGAAGAGGGACGAGGGGTGAGACGGCGGTGCTCCGGCGGAGGGTGCGAACACAGTCGAGTTCATGAGGCAAACGAGAGACGAGGGAAGGGACGAGCTTGCGATTGGATCAACTGTTCTTTTCCCGCGCTTTTCATCACACCTTGGGCTCGATGGACCTGGCCCATCAGGCCCTATCAGCCCGGCCTGCGGCCCAATGTCAACGAACTCCATTCAGTGGGATGAACGGCCAGGATCGAATCAGGCTCCCCTACGCTTAAAACCCTAGACATATAAACTCGGAGCTCCCCCTCACTTGCGCGTTCGGCCATAATTAGAGCTCTCGAAGCTGTACGCGCCTCTGCAGATCGCTCATCCATCCTTGCCTGCAGCCTCTGTCGGAGCGAAGATGAAGGTTATCGCTGCCTACTTGCTGGCTGTTTTGGGAGGCAACACCTGCCCCTCCGCCGACGATTTGAAGGACATTCTAGGATCAGGTCCTCTCTATCTCTCTCTTTCTCTTCGACGTTTAGCTCATTTGGCGACGACGCTGGGTGTAGTCGGGGTTTAGTCATCTTAATTTTTCTTGCCTTGACTGATTTTGGGACCAAAGTTACGCAACGTATGTTAGAGTTCAAGTCTTTCTGTATGTGAATTTGTAATTATTCATTGGTCGTGGAAGTTACTGAAGAGAAGGGTTGGTATTACTTGATGCGTATCTGGTGACGGATTTCTGCACTGGGGGTTCGGGATTCTGCCGTTGCAAATGTCTTGTGCACCGTGTATCGACTTATTGCTGTGATTTTTCATGCTCTTCAAGAGGCTGGAATAATCAGTTTGTTCATTTTGGTTATCGTGATAAGATTTTAGTCGTCATGGCGGGATGTGGGTTACCGGGGAATTGGTAGACCAATACAGTAATTTTTGTGTAGGCAAAAGATGTTCAATGCTTGATTTACAATGTGGCTCAGTATTTGTTGGACCTGCGCGTAGAACTTGTTGCTGGTGATCGTTCTGTAGAGTTAGTGGACTATGGTGTTTTGGGAACAAAGAATGTATTTCAGACTGTAATTCAGTTTTATGGGATGTGGGGATATTCAGTGTACGGGTTCTAAGATTTTTCCAGATTTGTGGCCCTTTCAAGGGAGCACAATTTGCTGTTGTACTGAACGACTGCTTTGTGAATTTTTTTGGCAGTTGGAGCTGAGGCTGATGACGATAGGATAGAGTTGCTCTTGTCCGAAGTCAAGGGAAAGGACATCACTGAGCTGGTTGCCGCCGGAAGGGAAAAGTTGGCCTCCGTGCCCTCTGGAGGTGGTGGCGCTGTGGCCGTCGCTGCAGCTCCAGCAGGTGGGGCTGCTGGTGGCGCTGCCCCGGCTGCCGAGGCAAAGAAGGAGGAGAAAGTTGAGGAGAAGGAAGAGTCTGACGATGTAAGCACTATTGTTCATCTCTCTGGTTCTATCAGAGTTTGTTTTGTGCCGATGATTTTGCTTTTCAGTCTCCATTTGATTTAACCTAACTTGGATATTCGCTTTTCTGCAGGATATGGGATTCAGTCTCTTCGATTAAGAATTATGATTGCAATTTTTGCTCACAAATGTGTGTCCTGGATATAGGCGCAAACATGCGGTCTCTGTAGTCCATAGTTAGAAGTTCTTGTTTTTTCTTCTTCTTGTTTTGGCTACTGGACTCCTTGAAATTTTTGCTTACCCTAATGAGATGTTTTTGGGACATGGGATTAATTTTTTCCCTGCAAATCGTCCATTTCGGGTTCCCTCTTTATTATATTTCAATGCTTATCCAATTTTGATTCTGATGTCGTGGGGATGCACCAGTCACGCCAACCCGGGTTTTAGAACCTGCTTACCAAGCCAGGTCCCTCGTCTCAGTTATGCAGCACCTCAGGCGCTCTAGGACGAGCTCCTCTTCTAGTCCTTGCCTTGTTGTGTTGCGGCTGTTATCTCTGTCTAAATGCCGAATGGTCTGCTTCCTGAAAGGAGAAATAGGATACGCTACTCTAGAGGACAACCAATTAAGCTACTCAGCTTCAAATTATCGGTGCACTGTCAACGGGAGCTGTAAGTACACTTCTGTAATTTCGACAGACGGATTGGAATCTGGACTGCAATGCCTGAACTCCGGATCGGTTGTCTGTTTGGAGCGCCGATGTGAGGCGGGGTCTTGGGTCCGTGGTCCTGGTTCAGGTGGCAAGGATCTTCAGGTTCTCAGCCTTAACTTCTCGAGATCGAAACCGAAGCTTCGGGCAGTCGGGTTGAGATCCTCGAGGTTCTGGGTGTCTAGCCGCGAGGTCTCTCATGTTCAAAACGTAAGATCGCGGGCCTGTGCATCTGGTGTCGTGACTATCTTTAGCGCACGGACCTTGTACATGCAATCAGAATTTGTATAAGATCGTGGTAACATGGAGGTTGGACTGGCAGATTCATGAACGTCAACAGAAGCTATGAACAGCGCAGGAATCCTATCGATGCATGCGACGTGCGTTTCTGTTTCCTGAAAATTGTTATCGATGAGTTAATTCTTGTTGACTTTTAATCATGCAAAGCGTGACGTGGCACGTGTAGGAGGGATCGAAAGCCAAAAGAAACGCTCACCAGCGGTGCGACCGGATTTACATGTCCTTAAACACAAAATTAATGCGTCATTAATTTTCTACTCTTCTTGTTTTGTTTCCCCTGTTCCTCTCAGACCGCAATGCCCACCTCCGAAAAACAACATTCGACGAATCCCAGATTTATACTCTTCTCGCGAGGATTGATGACCTCTTCATCCTGTGTTCTTAATCCTTCCTCAAATTTCAGTTGGTAATGCCTCGTAGATATGAAAGACAAGCTCTATTCTCACGTATTGTTCCATCTCTTCTGCTTCGCATCAAACATCATTCACGCTCTAGGAAAAAGCTCCGGCATTGATTCCGACTCATATGTGCTCGCGTGCGGATCTTCGAGCCGGGGAACCGATTCGGACGGCAGAGTCTGGCTGCCGGATTCCAAGTTCCTCGCCTCGCGGGCCAATTCGGTGCCCGCCGCGGCTCAATTCCAGGACCCTTCCCTGCCTTCCACGGTCCCTTACATGTCTGCCAGAGTCTTCACCTCTCAATCCTCCTACAAATTCTCGGTTCCGTCTAAAACTCGGCTATGGCTTCGGCTCCATTTTTACCCTACCAATTATAGCGACCTTGATCCGTCGGACGCCTATTTCGCTGTCACTGCAAACGAGTTTGTGCTCATGAACAATTTCAGCGCTTCGATCACGGCCCAAGCGCTCACGCAGGCATACATCATTAGAGAGTTCTCGCTCCCGCCGGTCGAATCTGGCGACCTCAATATCACTTTCGCGCCTTCCGCCGCACACGACGGGGCTTATGCATTCGTCAATGGCATCGAGATGATTCGGATGCCCGACATATTCAAGCAGGCGACGATGGTTGGGTTCAGCGATCAGGACGTCGCCGTCGACGGATCTTCTTTGCAGACATTGTATAGGCTTAACGTGGGTGGACAATACATTCCGCCGACCAATGATTCCGGCCTCACGAGGACATGGTACGACGACACTCCCTACTTGTTCGGTGCCGCGGCTGGGGTCACTTCCCAGGCAGACAAGAATGTGAAGGTTAAATATTCTCCGGACGTTCCTGAGTATATCGCGCCCTTGGACGTGTATGGCACAGCGAGGACGATGGGTCCGGATCCGAAGGTTAATCAGAACTATAACCTCACCTGGGTTTTCCAGATCGACGTGAATTTTACTTACATTGTCAGGTTTCATTTCTGCGATTTCCTCCTTGGCAAAGTTAACCAGCGCGTGTTCGATATCTTCGTGAACAACCAGACGGCGCAGGCGTCGGCCGATGTCGTCGCGTGGTCCGGTTCTGAGGGAGCGCTGGTGTATAAAGATTTCGCCACTTATGTTGGTGACGGCCCCGATAGCGAGCAGCTGTGGGTGGCTTTGCATCCAAGCGTTTCGATGAAACCTGAGTACTATGATGCGATCCTCAATGGACTTGAAATCTTCAAGATGAATGATAGCAAGGGGAGTTTGGCCGGTCCTAATCCAGTTCCATCGCAAATGCTTCTCCAGGCTGAGGTCGAGGCAGCCAAGAAATTCGCTCCTTCGGGTCCTTCGAGGACCGGCCAAGTGATTGGCGGGATCGCCGGAGGGGTTTTCGGATTCGCCATGGTTCTTTCGGTATGCCTTTTCTTGCGGCACCGGAGCAACGAGGCCAACGGAACAAGATCTAATGTCGGCAAATGGCTACCGCTCTATGGAAGTTCGCATGCGTCGACGACGAGCAAATCGACAATGTCCGGCAAGAGCGGCCCCAGTAGCCACCTCTCGTCACTCGCGGCAGGCCTGTGCAGACATTTTTCGTTGTTCGAGATCAAACACGCTACCAAAGATTTCAACGAATCGCAGGTCATCGGGGTGGGAGGATTCGGGAAGGTCTACAAGGGCATGATCGATGGAGGGTCGACCGCAGTCGCCATCAAGCGGTCGAACCCTTCGTCCGAACAAGGAGCTCACGAGTTCCAGACCGAGATCGAGATGCTCTCCAAGCTGAGGCACAAGCATTTGGTCTCTTTGATCGGGTTCTGCGAAGAAGACGGCGAGATGATCTTGGTCTACGATTACATGGCCAACGGCACTCTCAGGGAGCACGTATACAAAGGCAACAAGCCTCCATTATCATGGAAGCAGAGGTTGGAGATCTGCATCGGAGCCGCCCGGGGGCTGCACTACCTGCACACGGGAGCGAAGTACACGATCATCCACCGCGACGTGAAGACGACCAACATCTTGCTGGACGAGAAGTGGGTGGCGAAAGTCTCCGACTTCGGGCTATCCAAGACCGGGCCGAACCTCAACCAAACGCACGTCAGCACCGTCGTGAAGGGCAGCTTCGGGTACCTGGACCCCGAGTACTTCCGGCGACAACAGCTCACCGAGAAGTCCGACGTCTACTCCTTCGGGGTGGTCCTCTTCGAGGTCCTGTGCGCCCGGCCCGCCCTCAACCCGACCTTGCCCAAAGAACAAGTCAGCCTCGCGGACTGGGCTCGGCACTGCCACAGGAAGGGGACCCTGGAGGACATCATCGACCGGCGCCTCGACGGGCAGATCAACCCGGACTGCTACAAGAAGTTCGCTGAGACGGCCCAGAAGTGTTTGGCCGACCGCGGGCTCGACCGGCCGTCCATGGGCGACGTGCTGTGGAATCTCGAGTTCGCGCTGCAATTGCAGGAGAATCCTGACGCGGCCAACTTCGCAGCGGCAGCGGAACAGGACGACCATGATGTGCAGAGCTCCATGTTTGTTGTAGATGAAGTTACCGCCATAAACGAAGACATCCATGATTCAAATCCGAATGCAGTGTTTTCTCAGCTAGTGAATCCTAGTGGAAGATAGAACTCTCTCTCTTTTTTTTTTTAAAATTTTTTTTGTCCATTATTCAACTTATTGCTGTAGGATTATTTCTCAGATTCTTCATGGAGGCTTAGGCAAATTGATAGTATTTTAGCTTGGACATACCATTCTGTCCTAAATTCATTTTCCCATTTTTTGTTACAATGTGAATAAAAATGGATGCTCTTACCTCCATTCATTGATTTTTCCATACTCTTCAAGAAATATTATTGATTTTGCAGTAAATTAACTAAGGGTAGTTTTTTTTTTGGTCGAAAAACTAAGGGTAGTTTAAAAAATTAATTTTTGGCATGAATTTATGACAAATTGAGAATATCAACAGACAAAGTAGACATTTTTATTTAAGTTGCGAATTTTTTCCATCTATATATTAAAAACGCTATCTTTAATACTTATTAAAAACACTATCTTTAATACTTAAAAGGTTTTTTGTTTCCTTTTACAAAAGTCGGAAATGGTACGTGGTAGGGTTTAAGGACCGACCTGCGTTGTCGTTTTCCAGGGTTTTAGAGCTGTTCGCAGCGAGCTCTAACGCTCGCTATGCTTTGAGCTGGGCACGGCAATGGAGGACGTTGACGATGACTTCGGAGCTTTGTACGTCGACGATGTGGAGTTTGGAGCGGGCGAGCCCATCAGCTGCCCGCTTGATTGCTCTGACTCGCGGGTTCGAGCCGTAGGCGGAGAGAAATCGAGTGAAGATGGCATCGGAAGTCGAAAAGCTCATGGAGGTATTACTTCGGAGTTGAAAAGTGATTCTGGGTTGACACAGTTTGAGGTGAGTGGTTTGAGAGAAGATGGCGACAGGCGCGAGGAGGAGGAGGAGGAGGAGGAGGGGGAGGGTGTTAGCGGGAGCGACAGCGAGGATGATCTGAATATAGTTGTGAACGATGAGGATTGCAGGGCACTCGCGGGTTTGAGCATGCAGAGCGCGAGGAACGGAGGCGTATTCGGTGATGATGCGGACGGTGAGGTCAATGGTGTCACGGCCAATAATGGTTTAGGGATGAACAAAATGTGGAATGATCGATTAATGAATGGAGGGCGGGATTTCAGCAGTCCACCCAGTGAAATAGGAATTGGATCTAAGCAATCGAAGGTAGTCATTGGTTATAATTATTGCAATAGTCTTTCACACATATTGTAGTTTATTAATTGGTAGTTGTTTTCTGGCTCAATTCATGGAGTTTGTTCCGTTCTTTGGCTATGAAATTATGAATAGTTTGTGATTCCTGTTTTGCGATCTAGTACAGTACAGTGCTAACCACTTGTCTCTGGTTCCAGTGAATGTAGTTGAAGTTGCTTTTTACTAAATTAAAGTATGTTCGGCGACAGTGGTTTAGGATTTCATAGTTTATTTATAAGGATTCATGATACGGTGTCAAAAGAATGAAAGAGAGATAATGAGTCTTCTGCTATCTTCCATTTTTTCTCTCTTTGATTTTATTTTTTCTCTGTCCATGATAACCTGTTCAAGTTCCCGGTCATATCTACCTATTTTAAGGACTAATCATGTTTCTAGACTATGCAAGAACATCTGCTGCCACATGGATATTTGCCTTCCGAATGAACATCTCTGTCATTCTGCCCCTGCTCTTTTCCAATCACAATGGGTCAGATTAATTTTTTTTTTCTGCTCTTTTTGGCACTAATGAATTTTATCATTTGGGCTCATGATGTGATCTCTTAAGTCTTAGATGAATAAATTACAATTTTTCCTTTAGCTTTACTTTGGTAGAACAGTTCTTGATCTGGTAATTTTATGGTTAGCATGTCCAACAAAGTCTGCTCTCTTGTTGGGTTGCCATATTGCAGTTTAGACGACCTTGCGGGACTGGATATGCACGTGCAAACTATTTAAAAGCTAACATATCTGGGGGGACATTGGCATTATCCATGTCAGCAAGAGGCAATTTCGAGAAAAATGGGGACCGGGATCATAAGGAAGTGAGTTGTACGGTCCATGCTCGTGCTTCATCTAATTTAGCAGTTCCTCAAAAAGGACATAGTTTTTCTCTTCCCTGGTATAGGTCAGTAGATGCATTACAGTTTGCTTCCATTCTCTCTGCCTTTTTCCCCCCTTGAATATGCTTTATTGGCAATGATGATTGCAAGTGGATGCATACTGTTAGTTGGCTTCATTCTTCATGTGTTCTGTCCCTGGAGGAGTCAGCAGAACAGCATTATCTTAACTAATGATGCCTCTACTATATGTCCGATTTCCTTTCCTGACGATCATACTTGATGAATTAGAGGAATGGCTAGAGTATGGTCAATTATGCTTCTATTATACAGCTGCTTTTATATTTCCAGGAGCATACTTGATGTAAATATTGATGCCCTCAAGGTGAAGCCTTGGAGGTTTCCTGGAGTGGATTTAACTGATTATTTCAACTTCGGTCTTGATGAGGAAAGCTGGAAACAATACTGTAGCTCTCTGGTAATTATATGGCCTGCGGTTGTCAGACCTTTGTAAAGCAGTACATTTTACTTTACTCTTTAAGTATGATTCATTCAAATAGAGTATTTAAACCGAAGCTCACTGCAGGAGCAAGTAAGGCAGCAGAGCTCTTTGCAGTCTAGGATCCCCACTTACGAGTCTTCAATCCTCAATCAGGTACTAAATCTGGTTGGTCTCTATGATGCCTTCCTTCAGATCTGACTGATGTAATATACAACTCTTTTAGGACTTACGTTCTGTATAAAAAGATGGTTTGCCTCATTACCCTACTAATTTTCCCCAAAGTTACGCCTTACAAAATCATTTCAAATTTATCAGAAACCAACAACAGAAGTGCTGAAATTTATATAGGACCTCATGTTATTGATTTGTTCTCATGTATCCTCACATTGACTTGCTATTTCTGTAGCCTTCAAAATCATTTGCACTTTATTAAAAAAAATTTGCCAAAATCGTAGCAGAGACCAGATATCAATTAAGAGTGACTGCAATTCCAAAAATGACCATGTAGCCTCTAAATGAGTGTTTTCTTTGCTTTTGGTTTTTTCTTTTTTTTGGGGGGGGGGGGGGGGGAGAAGACAGTTTCTCTATGTAAAAAAAGTTTATAGTAATATTTGAGGTGTATGGTGATAATTTCAGCAATTTTAGGGTGTAAATAGGGAAAAATGAAATAGCAGGGTGAAAAATGAAACAGACATGAAAAGGCTACAGAGTGTAATTAAACCTTAAGAAAATTTTCTTAGCAATTGCTATGGCTGTAGGTTTATGAACAGGAGGAGTTACCTCAGGAAGGTATGGCTGATGGAATTGGTCAAGTTGGATCAGGAAGGACACATGCACCTTCAACTACATTATCCCTTGGTGGAGAAAGCCCGTTGACAGTGGTCTGTATAGCTTATTCGATCTGATCTCTCTTTGATTGCCATCCACTAGATTTCATCTATGTTTCAGTGTAAATGACTATGTCATGTCATGTCTGCATTTCTCCAGCAAAAAGGAAAAGCAATTGAGGTTGCGGAAAGCCTTGGTGAACGACAGCCATCTATGGTTCTAAGGCGCCCGCGATCGTACGATGCTGATGTAGTAATAGAGGTGCGTCTATAGTTTCATTTAGTCTTGGTGGCGACTTTGACAAATGCTTGTCTAATTTATTTCTGGGGCAGATTGCTTTGCTGGATTCCCCCGAGGATTATTCCATGTCAAGCGAAAATGGGCTCAATTTCATGAAAAAGACATTCTCTAAAGCGTTGGAAAACGGGAAACTGCACGTGGATGAGAGTAGAAATACTGTCCAGTCTCATAAAGCTGACAAAGATGATGCATTGACGTCTCATACTGTGGGTGAAGACCTATCGGTAAATTGTTTGGAAGAAAATGCTAGAAGGTTCAACAAAACAGTTAAAGGGACAAGGTATGAGAAACTACATCCAACTCTTCAAGAAGCTGCATTTTTTTTTTTTTGGTCGAAAAGAAGCTGCATTTAGAAAGCTTAATGGAACACGCTTTTACATCCCCTAAGCATGTGAGCTTGATCTCACTGATAATGCTGGGCCTTTCTGCCTAGTGTATCACTGATCAAAGAATAATTGAATACGCCTCTAGGTGTTGTTTTGTACAGACGTCAGTGGTTATTTCGCTTTCAAATCATATAAGAAACATAAAGCTGGGTAGAGCAATTGGGAACTTACTCCCGCTGGTGGATGAAAGGAACATGATATGGTCCACCACATTCTCCGAGTGTTAAAAAAAAGAACATTACTTTTGGATCAGCACTTGTTAACAAATCACAAGCACTTCGTATATGCTTTTATGTGTATTAATGCATAGTAGAGTTCGGCTTCCTCAAGTTTTTTCAATTAGTTAAGCTAGTCAGTACTTTTTACATTAATCTAAACATTGTCCAAGTTATGGAACCCTGGAAAATCTTGTTGATCTCCCTAGGTGCTTTGAGCTGACAAATACATCTAGTCTTGTTGATGTATCGACTTTTGGAGACGGGAAGATGTCTGACAGTGATGGCTGTGACATTAAAAAGGCTTCCATCAAAGATGCGGAAGGAAAAGCTGTAGCTGAAGAAATAATTAAAAAAGCTACTAAGGGGGTCTGTGGCACCTCATTTATAGCAGATTCATGCATAATTCAAGCTGAACCATCTCTAGGGGACCGGATTGAGCTTAGTTTGTCTTCGCTATGCTTTGAAAGAGAATCTGAAGCATCTGAAGATAGTGTTTCTGTTGACCTTGGGAAAAAAGATGATGTTTATCATAGAAGCCCGTCCTTTTGCTCATGCAATGACTTTCAGGACTCAACTACCTGTGACAAAGCTTCTGTCAAACCCAAGCCAACCAATGGTACGTATAGTCCAAGATGCAGAAGTCACTTTCGAGTGGGAAATGTTGGTGAACCAGATGCTTTGACTGATAGTGATGATGTTGCATCCAACTTGGCTGACTCTAGGGGCATCAATGACTGGGATGAGTTGGTGGTTGATCATAGCAGACGGAATAGGAGACGGATGGCAATAGATCATTCTTATGAAGAAGGTGTTCCATGTTCTAGAGAAGGGGTATACCGTGGTCAAAGGTTTGACGACAATCCCATCTATACTTTCTACAAGCTGTTGAGTAGAGGTCAGAAGAAGTCAAAAAAAGAGCTAGAGCAACATTTCAGAAGGAGTCAAAGTGAAGGGGAAAACTTTTTTGGAGGCAGGTTTAGTGAAGATGGTAAAGATCTTGAAAGGGATGGGAACCATAAGGTCAAATGTAAATGCATTGAGGAGAGGGATTCTGTCTTGCATAGAGAGTTGGGCCAATACATTTCGAGGTATTCCACTGACACAGCTAAGCAAAAGGACACTCGATCAAGGCTGAAGAGTGAAGATCTCCAAAGCAATAAGAGAAATAATCATAACGGTAGGTTTCTTGCTAGGCATGAGGAAGAGTTCCTGCTTGAAAACCATAGAACCTCTCTCTCTTCCACGGAATGGAAAGGGGGTTATTTGGAGAATAACTCTGTAGGACAATTACTTCACTGGAGAGAAGTGAAGAACTTTGAGAGAAGACGTGGACATAGAGGCAATCCACCATATGGTAATGATTGGCGCATGGAATTGGAAGATGAATGCCAGGAATACAGAGATCATGAGTGTCTCTCCTCCCAGCTGTATGGAGAATCTCATGCACCTGAGAATAGAAGATGGGTTGATACCATGTCACCAAGGGATGAACTGGATCACTCCAGATTATCTGGACTGTACAGGAGGTCCCGGAGGCAATCCCATTCTGATGAAGGAGGAGAAAGTCGTCAGTCTCATGTTTATAATAAGATTGATGGCGCTGATGGTCGAATTACTTTTTTTGGAGATCATGAGTGTACAGGGAGAAGAAAATATGGATCTCAGAAGTCACTGCCTTGGAGTAATGGCGATAAATTTCTTCTGAAGCATCAAGATGATCAATTACATGCTGAAGAGTCGTCATTCTTTTGTGGAAGATCTATAAATAGAGGGGTCAATCCTAATTATGAAGATGCAGATTGTGGGATGGTTGATAATGGTACTAAAGAAGGGAGGAATTGGTACACAAGGTCAAGCAGAGGAAATAGTGCTCTCTTTCTGAATAAAGAATTTCCTGTTAGCCATAAGACTAAGCATGATGAGACCATGTCAATATCTGGGAATCCACGGTTTGTCAGAGAAGCAAAGGTAAAGTCAGGGAAACTGAGGTTAGAAGTATGTATTGTTATCCTTGTATATAGTCTCAACTTTTAAAAAAAGCTTCTCCTTTGTGTTGAATTTTTACTGCATGCCTTTTACTTCTCTTTTGATTGCCCTACATATTAATCTTGAAAGTTTAAACTGGTTGAGATGGCTTTGTAGTTCTTTATAACACTTCCCTAGTATGTGTTTTCATGGTTTGAAATTTTCCATTTTTTGATAAGCCTTTCCGAATGCAGTCCTTGTCTTTTTCACTTCATCCCCTTTTCTAAGGGTGCCCCAGTATTTCCCTGTAAGTTTCCTTGTCGGGCATCTGAAAGCTGAGTTTTGGCGCAGGCATTTCTTTGTTTAAATATAACTTGTTGGCTTCTACTAGGGAAGTTTTTTGGCTATCATTAGGTAGGGAAATTACGGCCTCATGACACACTCAAAGCAGTCATAAAGAGGATTGGGTGGGGGGTGGGGCACTACGCCTTCACGTGGGAGTGGATTTTCATTGCAAGAAATGGTGGTGGGGTAGGTAATAGGTCTCCCCCTTCCCGCCCTGCCTACAAGAAGAATATTTTGTATGTTTAATTTAATGTAGATGGTAATTACAAATAGTACATTCAATTATAAATTATCAGTAATGATATTATTATTGTTTCCTTTGATAAATGTAATAGATTCAGATACTTGTATCAATAATAAATTACAATCTCAAAATATTTTTTTCTTTTAAGTAGGGAGCTATTGTGATAAATCCCTGAAATTTCTATGTTAATTTGTAGTTTTTGTTAACTTGATGCTTAAAATAATGGCGAAAGAGGGAGAAGATTCGCAGAAAAAAACATATGGTGGAATTTTAACCATGGTGGTGTGGGCCACCGCTGCTTCATTGAAGCTGTCTTGCGCTGTTCCCCCCAATTGCCCATCCCTAGTCACACAACAGGGCTTGAATGTTGTCCCTTGGATGGTTTGAGAGGAAAAGCTGGTCTGCTAAAAGAGCTGGTTGAGCTCAGTTAGTATAGCAGAGTAGGGCTGAAAAATTTTCCTTTCAAATTTCGGGAACACCTTTTATAATTCATTCTTCTTTTTATGACAAGTTTGTTCTTCCTGCTCTTGTGCGTCTCAAAATGCTGAATTAGATAGTTTAAGCTAATGAAAGAGGAATATGATTCTTGTGACATGGGTGTGGCTCATTTCATTTGTTCCTCCTAGCTCCTTTCACTATTGTTATTTGTTGCCAGCATCAGAGGTATCGTTTTTTACTCAAATATTTTGCTAGGATATAATTGACCTGGAGAAGATTTTTAATTCTTGGTTTTATGAATTGGATAGTCATCATCATTAAACCACTATTTTGCGAGTGTCGGTACTGTAGTGGAGACCTTTAGTGTTGAATTGTCTTTTGTGTAGATGAATGTCAGCTCATTAGCTTGTTCATAGGAAAGATAGAAGTCCACAAGCAATTTCTAACTCATGTTGAATCAGCTGGGTGTCCACAATGACGGTAGTATTTGTATCTTGCAGTGCTGAATGTAAGACAGTAGTTACTGTATATATACAATCGACAAGTTCCCTCAGCACAGTTGTTAACTAATTTGGAATCGTACATAAAATATAGCTTTCTTATGTTTAATTTTCTGAATGTATGAGTTTATTGTGCTTTGGTTACTCTTAATATCAGGAAATTAAATATAGTATGCGTAATGGGCTTAACTCGTTCCCTTAGCCTATCTTTGATTAGGATGATTGAATGACAAGATTTGCAAATGGATATAAATATCTCCCATCTCTTTGACTGGGCGGCTGTAAGATGATTTGGACCTCCCTTGATGGTAAGAAATTTGGGGCCTGGAGAGAGAGAGAGAGATCTCCATTGACATGGCGAAAAAGGATGGGGACACATCCGTCATGTTCACCTTCAACAGTGGCAGTACCTCTACCTCTCTCTTGGTCCCGGCACTCACAGTCTCTTTAAGTGGGTTTTTTATTTTCCAATGGGGGAACTCTATCTGGTCTAATCCCATCTTCAGGGCTGAACTCATAATAAAGGTTAAACTTTGACTTGTACGGTTTTTTATCCGGATCAGAGCACATCATCATACTTGAAATGGGATAATCTACATCCTCTCCTATTGCATATCCTAACCACTGGATGTAGCCTTTTGCAGTTGTTGCGTAATGACTCCTATTAAGTTTGGTGAGCACTGTAGACTGATCTCCATGAATCCTTATAGCAGACATAATCTTTTTGAGAATTGTTAAGATGCTTCCTCAAGTGGCCTGTCTGCAGTTACACTATGAGACTTCCAGTTTAATTTGTTGCCGGTGCTCGTATCTGTTGGACTTTTCTTCTATGCAACTAGATAGTATAATTGATAATTTTTCGTCTTTAGTAGTGGTTTGTTCTATGAATTGATGACCATTGCTTGGTTGAGCTGACTAGTATCAGAATTCGGCGTTTGGCTCTCTGTCTTATGCCATGTATACGAAGTTATGTGTTTTGTCTTCTCAAATTCTTCTGTGCTTGAGTACCTTGGTTCATTCCAATAGATTTTTATTGTACACAAGCTTAATTGAAAAATCTGAAGGAAATTTCAGACAACCTTACACAGAACAGCTGTGTTGGCTTTTAAAAAATCTGGAAGGAAAAAATAGTGTTGTCAATTAGATTGGTGGTATCTTGAAATAAGGGCTGTGTAGTAATTTACATGAAGTCTGGAAGACTGCAGATGAGTTTGCAATCAAGTTTCTGGTTTAGTTTAATAGATTAGCCAATCGAATGTAGAGCAAAATTGGTTCTTAGGAATGTGGGGCCTTGCTGAGGTATGATGAACTTCTGTTTATCTATGTACATGAGCAGGTTCCATTTCATGCACATGACCTGCATTATTCTGAGTAAAGCAAAAAGTATGTGTGTACCTCAGCAAAATATCTGGAAAATGGTTTATGGAGGATATTCTGCTATAAATTTTTGGCATTTCTGTAGGTTTATTTTGCGAAGGGTTGATGTGTTCTGGTAAAATATTATGGAAATTAGCTAGTTATTTTGCCTGGCCATTCTGACTGTATCATCTTTTTCAGTACTTTGTGCAGAATTGTTCTGATGCAAGCTTTTGAAAGTCCCACACCCAATCTTCATTTGTCTTTCAAAGAATTCACTTGTCATTTTAATATGGCTTGATATTTTTAGTGAGGTTTCTTTAACATATGTTTTATCCTTCATGGCAATATGGGGTGCAGTCCTCCAGAAGACACAACATGCTGAGAAATCTAAGGCACCATGTTAGCAGCAAAAACATGGATCTCAGAATAGCTGGGACAGATCTGGCTTTGAGGTACAGAAATGTATCAAAGAGGAGAGAGGCAGTTGAATCTGACTTGCTAAATTCTGTGACTCATCAGGCTGCTAAGCAAGGGATTGACAAGTTGCCGGTTAGTGCAAAAATTGAAGATTCAGAAATTGAGGAGGGTCAGATTGGGATGGAAGAGCCAATTACTGATATTGCTTGGGAGAAGAATCATGTTCCTGGTAACATAGCTGTGACTTGCAACATGAAAAATAAAACACAAGAACCTAAAAAGAGTCCCAAGATGGATAAGGTTATCAGTGGAATTGACGAAACACGAATTCTTGAGACATTAGCAAAGATGGAGAGACGAAAAGAGCGCTTCAAGGAACCTCTTACTTACAAAAAGGAAGTCGAGGTGAAAAGCAATCACCAAGTTAATTTGATGCAGGAAGTGACTGAATCAAAGAATGAAAGACCGGCTCGCAAGAGGCGCTGGGGTGGGAGTTGAACTCCTAATGTTACAGGCTTCATTACACATATTGCTGCTGATTACTAAAGGGTGTACATTTCTCTTATATGCATTACACAATAGTGGTCTTCAAGATTCAGGTAAATTCGAATTCTTTGTCTCAATCTTCATTTATTAGTTTTACTTTTGGGGATAAATGCCTAGATAGCTTGCATTGTCTTCTGTAGTACTAGGACTTCTGTTGATGTGAATTTCAGTGTGATATTTTTATGCCTTTGTATTGTCTATTCTTTAGATTTTGAGCTTGTCGAGACAGTCTACAAATAATGTTGTGCTCTGTCATTTGCATTCTGATGATGAGCAGTCACCTCGAGATTGCAGAGACAATATGCAGTCGATGTCAAGCTCTATCAGCTTCCATTTGTGATGAGCAATCACTCTATTTCTTTTATCTCTTGAAGAAGCTGTGAGGAAATGTCGCTGCATCAGTGATGCTGCATGAAGTAGACAGCGAGGAAAGGCTTGGAGTATCTGAATGCTACTAAAGATAGCAGGTGCAATGAGACATTTATATCATCGACCCTGCTACCTAGGACGAGACAGTTGTTGTCGTTTACACTTTGGTGGAGTTTCGACTTCTATAGTTTGCTTAGAATGCAGTTGCATTCTTCGGTTTGAATGTGTCGAAATCAGATGTCACGATGAGACATTTATTGATTCAGTGGCAGTGAGGATTGGCCAAATCAGTATGTCACTTACAGGGGATGGTCAATTTGTCAATGAAAAATTTGTTTTTATGTTGGTTCCATTGATTTCTTTGACAAATGCTTTCCTGTAAATGATCACTTGTATTGCCAAAAATAATTAATCAATAAAAAATGTTTTCATTCCCGACGACAACTTAGGTCCAGATTTTTTTTTTGAATTCCGGGCTTACAATGGAAATTTGCCCAATGTTCGTTTGGCAGCTCAGCTCTATACTTGAATGCTTCACTAGCGTCATTTATTTCCGAACGGGTGCAGGCACTTCATTAACATTTGGATTCGTATCTAGCTTCAGATCTGGAGGGACATGAATGGATGTTGGTTTGTTGTTATAAGTGATACAAGTTATCTTTTCTAAGAAAGTATTTTTTAAATTATTAATTTTACTTAAAATAAATGGAGACATGTGTTACAAAATTCAAATTGTCACTCATTTTCGAAAAAATTTCAAATGAGAATCTAAAGTGTCATCATTCTTTCAAATGAGAAATGAAGTGAATTTAGTTTAAAAAATGACCTTAAATGATTATGATTGTTTTAGATAAGGCATGACTTTGCCAACCTACTGAATATTCGATTGGTCAAAGGTGTTTTCATTCAAAGATGATTTTAACTTAAATTTTAATTAAATTAGATTAAAAATTAAGAAAGCTAACATTTTTTAATAAATGAAAAGAAGAAGAAAAAAAATGCCGGCGTGGGTTTTTTCCTTTGCTTTTGTGTTTTTTCTTCTCCCTTTTTTTTATTTTAAGTTTTAGGTTTTCTTGAGTATGTTTTCCATGGAAACTCAAAAAATTAAAAGACGAAAATGCCATTAATCAGTCAATAAAGTCAAGCATTTCTTTGAGATTGATATCGTCACTTCAAGTTCTTAACTTGAAAATAAGTTCAGTTCTAACACTTATTTGAAAATGAGATTAATTTCACATCTTTATTTGAAAAAAATGACAACACTTCGGATTTTTATTTAGAATTTTCTCTTCATTTTTATTGTTATGTTATTTATGCAATTTCCTCTTCTGACTTTTTAGTTCAACTGGAGACCTTTAATGTCTATGTGTCTTTTTAAAGAAATGTTTACATTAAAAACATTCAAAGTCTTCTTAACGACAAAATGACAGCAATTAATGTTCTATAAATAGGGGTACTTTATTTAAGTAAAAAAACAAGTGTTTTTGCATGATAGTTTGCTTGAAAAAGCACAACATGATAGATTCTTTTTGAGTTTAGGGAAAATTCTACCAAAAATCATAACTATATCCTATGTGACATATTTACCACAACCTTTTTTTTACACAAAAAATTGTGAACTTATCTCACCATGACACATTTACCTCGGATTTTTTTCTTCTTCTTTTCTTTGATTTTTTTTTGAAAATTCACTTTTTTCGGGTGAGCTGAGGTTGGCGAGGACCGCCGTACCTCCCCAGCCATTGGGTCAAGGTCGCAAAGCCATCGCCGGTGCCCCTCGTCGGTCAAATTAGATGTCAAAAATAAAGAAAAGAAGTAGAAAAAAATTCTAAGTTACAAATTAGAGGTTTTTTATGTCACAAAAAATTGTATGAAAAATGTGACACAAGGAGAAAAGTTCGGAATTTTTCGTGTCACAAAAAGAAAAGTTTGGGGTAAATATGTTACACGGATACAAGTTCAGGTTTTTTGGCGTCACAAAAAGAAGTTCAAGGTAAATGTGCCACAAATGGTATAATTTAGGATTTTTAGTGGCATTTTCCCTTGAGTTTATGGGAAGAGAACCGGTAAAGACATGCATGTTCCCCAAATGTTTCATTGGATAAGAATAGTTAAAAGTAGGAAAAGAAGTTAGCATTCATCATTTGCCATTTTAGTCAGATCTTTTTCTATGAACTTGGTCAGATTATTTTATAAAACTATAGCATGTTGTTAGCTTATTATTATTAAATTTTCTCCTTTGATATTTTATTTGTGGTTTTGCTGTTCACTTTGTCATTTGGTTTAGTGGGAATGAAACAATTGAAATGAGTTAAAAGAGGAATGAGAATTTTCATTTATTCTCATTTCGATTTATCAAACGTTACAACAAACAGAAAAAAAAAAGTGCTATTCCCGTCTCAACTCTTCTCAAAACTCTTCTCAAATTTTAATTAATGAACATAACTTCAATGCGATTGAGGATTAGAGAGAAGTTTCGGCCATTTTCCTTTAACTCTTGAAGCTGATTCGGAGGGTCGAGATCGTAATAAAACAAAACTCGGGGGACTAATGTGTAATGATTCAAGAAGCTGGAGGTCAAATACGCGTAACGCCCAAAATTCGGAATGATTTTCGTGGAATTCTCGAACCAAGAAGTACAAAAATCCTGACTCAACTCAAGGACGTACTTACTGATCAATCCGTCAGCCGTAAATAAATAAATCGGGAGAAATATCAAATCCATCACAGCCGTCCGTTTCCGGTCCGATCGTGCGCGCGAGATCTCGACACTCCCCCTTCGGCGGCCAGCTGACGTCGGCGGCGGGACGAGGTATCTGAAAGTGGGGTCCACCATTTAAAAAAAAAAAACCAAACCAATTTAGAAAAAAAAAAGAGAAAGAAAAAATCAAAGCGGAAATGGCGAACGGGAGAAGACGAACGTAGCGAAGCAGAGTCGTCGTCTTCTTCCAGAAACCACTCCCTCACCAGCCCCCACCTAATCTCCGATTCGCCCCTCGCTCCGCATCGAATCCACCAGCTCGGCCGTCTCCGTCTCCGGCCTGCGTTGAGGCGAAGGGGCTGCCAGCCGCGGCGCCTGCCGCCCTCCTCCGACGACCTTCAGGTACGCTCCCTCGGTGAATCGCCTTCTCGCTGGATTCAGCGTCGTCTCCTGATTGTGTGGAAGCTGTTTGCTTGTGGAGGTGGGGGAAAGCCTGGGGTCCCAAGTGTTTCCCGCCGATCCGATTCGAAGTGCCCGAGGGTCGGTTCGCGCGAGGAACTTTGTGCCTGGTTCCTTTCGTTGGTTGACTGGGTCGCGGATCGATGTCTTTCGGTGCTGCTCGCTAGTTATCCTCTTCCGTTTGTTAGCTTCGGCTTTTTAGTTGGGTTTTTGGATCTGGAGTTGGTGAGTTTGAAGAGGTTCGTACCGCGGGAGCTTGTTGGACCATTTCTAGTGATTTCTCGATCAAAAAGCGAACAATTTTGGAGTACTGATGTCATTTGGGTCTATAGGTTTGGTGATTTCTCGGATTCTGTTTGTCGAGTGGGGTATGCTTAATTAGGACGTGAGCTCTCGTGTTACGTGAAATCGTTATTGCTGCCTTTACATGAGCTCTATGGATATGGAGTGTTGCGATGGCGTATGTTGAGTGAAGGTGCTTTTTGAATTCTCATGTTGAACGTGCAAAATTTAGTTCTACGGTCTGTGGAAATCTGGATAACTATGAAATGAAATTGGCACCATCTCATACTATTTGTGGACTGTTCCTGTGTTGTGAACTCTTTTATGTCAGTTTCCCTGCAATATAGTTAGCAGAATTTGTTGTCTCGCAGTCTTTGTCGACAGGCACTGAGGTGAAGAGTTTGGTGGCAATTTGCATCAAATGGCGAGGATAAAACCCCAAACCCTGCTTCTTCAGAGTAAAAAGAAGAAGGGCCCTTCTCGTGTCAGTGTTCCTATGATGATTTTGTACTGCTTATTCATTGGGTTGGCCGTTTTCTCCTTGTTTGCTACATATAGGCACTGGTCAAGAAGGTTAAATTCTACGCTTTCCCCCCTTTGATGACTCTTTTTCTTAAAATGATAATGTCTTCTATAGGTTACATATTGCCCATTACTGAAGTTAAATTGATGATTGTTTTGCAGGTCCATTGGACAGTCAGGCTCTGGCTTACCAAATTTTGAGGTAATATCATCTTTTTTCAACTTTCTAACAAGTAACAATCTTGAAGTAAATCTTTGCGGTTTGCTGCTTTGGTATTGATGCCAAGGAATGTGCTTGATTTATTATGGTCTTGTATTTTAGGACACAGATGCTGCTGTAGATTCGAAGAAGTATGATCTTCCTGGTTATGCTGTAAGTATTTTTGTAATTCTTTGCATGAACATGCTTGTGGGACTTATGGCATGTAGAGAGGAAGAATTATCTCACGAGATGATATTTTTTCCACATCTTGTCATGATGAGGCTTACTGCTTCTCAACCTGGATGACTTCTTAATGGGCGAGCCAAGATAGGGATGGATCACTGTGTCCATTTCCTGCCTTACCTCAATAAGCTGGCTCACTAACTGCCCCACGCTTGGTAGGGCAGGCATGGAGCTTTTGTTAAAGCCCTGTTCTAACACTGCAGGAACAGATCATTCACAAGTCCTGCTTTTCTCATCCCACAACTATGCTAATTTAACAGTGTAAATTGTGCAAAACCCATGAATCTCGAACTTTTTTAAGTTAATGCTGAAGAGAAACGTTACTCTGTAAAACATGATGAGGAATTTTGCGATTATATGTAATTTGTGGGATATGGAGCGGAGGCAGACAATTTTGTATTAGTCAAATTTATTAATAATTGAAAACACGTCATATGTTGTTCAAGCGATCCAATAAGCTACTCTTAGTATGAACAGATCTCAAAAGGAAAAAAAAAAAAACAAAAAAACAAAAATAAGAAGAAGAAATGTAAGATTGTATCCATCCCAAGCCTCAGAAAGAGATACCTACACTCAGATTGCCAAATTGTAAGATATAATTTTTTAAGGTTATATTGATAAGCTAATAAAGTGGAGATCTTTTAACAACATATGATGGGCAATGACTTCTCAAACCTGTCTGTGCGTCTCTCTGTGCATGGGACTATCTTGTTTTGTTGAGTTTGCAACATACCCTCCATGATGTTAACCAGTCCTGGTGTAAAGGGGGAAGATTAGTTGTGGCCCTTCTCCTGAGTGGAGTGGTATTCTACTTCACTGTAGTTAATGATTCTAAGGATTCGAAATTGAGAATAGTGGCGTTCTGAAACACTTGTATCTCTCTTTTAGCAATATTCCCAACTCTGCAAGATTGCTGAACTTGTGTGGTCCCACCTGCAAAATGGAAGAGTTATTGTCCATTTCCTTTTCTGATTACTTTTTTCTATTTTTTGTGCAGATTTTGAATACATTAAAAGGAGATATTGTTGTGGAGCTTTACAAGGATGGTGCCCCTGAGATTGTGGATAAATTCCTTGACTTGTGGTGAGTGTGTATATGAATATTTAGTCATGCTCAGTGGTCAAGATCACAGAGTCAATCTTTGCAGCTAGACTTAGACTTAGGTAGAGCCCCATTAGTAGCATTTCTGCTCATCTGCTGATTTGATGGCTATTTAATCTTGATTGATCTTTATGTGCTTTAACATCTCTCTATCTTCACCTACCTTTTGAGTTTATTTAGAGTGTGATATGAGTTGATTCAACTGGTAATTTTTATTGTGGAATTAGTTGTCTAAATGTGGATCAGTAGTAGCTGCTAAATATTATGCTTTTGGTGCTGAATGCGTGCAGCTCTACTACTGTAGGCTTGGCGCTCTGTGATTGGATGACTATTTGGTCCTTAAGCAGTGGGATTGCTGAATACATTATTCTTTGATGAAACTTCCTTTTGAATCCTTTAGTGAATGTAGTTCACTTTCAGATTATTAGCATTACTGCCTGAGGAGAATGACAAAGTCACTGTTATTTGATTTTAGCCAATGTTTTGAATGCACACTCTCATATTATGTACACCAACAGCCTGAGCTTGGATTTTTGCAGTCAAAAAGGGCACTTCAAAGGGATGCCTTTTCATCACGTGATCAAACATTATGTTATTCAAGCAGGGGATTCCGAAGGGCTTGGAGCTGTAGAAGATTGGATTTCTCGAGGAAAGCTTCGGGGCCAACTTGTGAGCAGGTGTCTTGGTTTGGTGTGAACCATTGCTGTAATGTCTATTTAACTTCTGTTTTCTATTTCACATGATCACTTACTTTTTTCTCTTCTTGATGTACAGTCCTAAGCATGAGGCTTTTACGCTTGGTACTTCAAAGAGTAAGCAAGACAGCAAGAAATTTGCACTTTTAATCACAACTGCTCCCATACCAGATTTGAATGAGAAGCTTATTGTCTTCGGACGGGTAATCAAGGGACATGATGTGGTACAGGTAATTTTATATCTCTGTTAAAGAGGTACTCAGCTTTTGTTCAATTTGAGATGCAACTGAGCAATTGGCCCATTATGTTTGTGTTCTTTCAGGAAATTGAAGAGGTGGATACTGATGAACGATATCGGCCCAAGTCTCATATAGGGATAACCGATGTAATTCTCAAACGTGAAGTATGAAGCTTTAGCCAAACTGGTGGTGCGTGTTGTTAAATGTGCTCCTCTAAGATTTTGCTAACCGGGAAACAAGTTTTCTGAGGCAGTCCCCATTCCTCAGGACTGTTGTTTTATCTTCTCTGACAGGTGTATTACTTGCATTGTGGTTTCAGGATCTCTTGGATTTGTAGCGCTTTTCCTTTTTCTTCTTATTTCTTTCCTGGTGGGGATGATTTGTGGTGGGGATCAGTTTCTCTTTCCAGTAAAAAGTACATGGAGCTTTGATTTGTGGAGGGTGCGGGACTGCAGCATTAGGTTCAGTATTACACGAACAAATATACTGCTGCATCTTTTTGCTTGTATTTTTATCATTATATTCTATGAAGTTGTTAGTTCTTTCTAGATATGAGTTTGAAACCATCGGTAACTTTTATGTTGCCTCCTTGATGTGGAAAATATCTATTGGAACCTGCTGTGCAATTCTAGTTTTTAAGGAGTTTTATTATTATCATTATCTTTAAGCTCTTTGATAGAGCGAAAGGAGTGATTTGGAAGGGAACTTGATTGTGTCAGGAACATGGATTAGTTCAGTTGCTTACAACTTGATATCTTTTGGTTCAATTCAGCGACTCTACCTTCCAATTTCGGTCCAAACTGACATATGCGAGCTATTCTTTGCTTCAAACTGCTTTCTTATTAATGGGTCACAAACATATATTCGTTTCCCCATGAAAACTGTCCAAAACCTACAAGCTCTTGAAGTCACCTCTCTCGCCCCCATGCAGCCGCTGCTGAGCATCACTTTGCCGCTGCCATATATCCACGCCAGCATGCTGTCAAAAGGCCACCCCTATGACCAAAACAACTATTTTCACTCTTCCTTGTGTACTATGTCTCTTTCACCTATGGCCATTGAGTGTCTACAACCTCCGATAGGAGGCCGTAGACGAATAGATGAGAAGCATGACATGTGTATTCTCCAGCAGAACCTATTTTAATGTCCAATTTGATGGCCTTTCCCTGATGAACATATTTTTCCGTTAATGGGAACTACATCAGAAACCACTTTTATGATCCTTTTCTATGTGAGAGCTAGAAGCATTCGCTTAACCTTCAGAGTCACTGGTAATTTTAGATGTAGCAGGCTAGCGAAGATGCAAAGTACGATGCGTGCAAACAATGCTCTCTCTGAAGAGAATAATCAGATTTTTAAGCTCTAATAATGATCTTGCCGGAGGAATATTAAGGGGAAAAGAAGATCTGATTCTTAAAAGGGTTTAGGTTGCAAATGCTGGCAGTTCCACATAGCAAGCTGGTTTCATCATTTGAAGGGGCAAAGCGTGTTTGATTCGGGCCAGCTTTTCTCTGTATAGAGCATCCTACTTACCGAATAGAGGCAAATGACTATGACTTCTTGCGGTCCGGTCACAGTGAGATGTTCTTGGCTTTGACAGCAAGGTGTAGTACAGTAATGGCATCAAATCGCAGCCTTGAGACATTTTATGCCGGCATTTGTTCATTTCTCGTAACTGCATCTATTCAGGTGAGATCCCATTCCTTTTTCTACATGCTTTGCTTTGACGAATTGACACTTGAATTCTCCTTTAAGTAATCAGAACTTTTAAATTGAGTAAAGTTACATTCTAGCTGCCTCTGAAAAACTTTTTAGAAGGGAATAGAGGCTCTACAATGAAGAGCTTCCCTTTTGTTTGTCTAAATCAATCTACTGAAGTTACCTTCGATTCTTATCCATCTTTAAACGTTTTTCATGTTTATCTTGCGTATAAATCTCCCTGGTTTTACCTCTATCCTGAAGCTATATCTGGACAGAAGTTCCTTTCGTTCATGCAGGGCATAACATGACATGTCCACCAGATCAGATCAGATTGCTATTTCGTGGTTCAGGAAAGCATCTTCAACTGTATCTTTGGTTGATTTGAGGTAATTGTATCATGGCTTTGAATTTCAGTTCAGGGTTTTGGTTTCCAGTTTCAAGCTCCAACATGTGAAGCATTTTCTGTTTGCTCTCATGCCTTTATGGTATCCATGATATTAATGGACTACTTGACATCATCTCGTGAAATTAGTCTTGTTGATTTTATTGCTATTCCTTTCATAATGGTGAATGCCAGGTTTTTTTAGGCTTTGCTGTAACTTTTGATGCGGTAGTCCCGGTACCTTGCTGCAGTATGCATGGCAGTTGAGGCTTTAGTAGATTTTTTGGATTATGCAGTGGTTTTGAGAATCAATATGATTTGAAGGAACTATTCGAACCAGTTCTTCTGCATGCCATAATACGGAGTACTTAACCTAACTAATTAAATTTTATACCTCTGCTTAAGGCATAAGTACTTAAACTGACGCATTGACTTGGATGTAGTGCAACCAGCTGCTTTCATTTCTCCCAAGCATGAATTGATTTATTCGACAGGACTCGTTCGATGCTAACAGATGAGTTCATTGGGTCTATCAGACAACGCTTGCTGAGAAGAACATAGAGCTCTGATCAAAACCATTTGGAAATAGCTCCTCCAGCGAATGATCGAAATAGCTTAATCAAATGCAGGCACAGTCAGCGGCCCAAGACCATGTTTTGGTCGAAATTTCTCCCACTGAAAATGCACTTGTGCATTCCATTCAGAAAAAGATGGAGGAGATTTCATCCTCAATCTATATCTGCAGAGTGCCTGAGCAATTGCACGGGGAAAATAGGAGGCACTACTTCCCGGAATTGGTCTCTATTGGACCTTATCACCGACGCAAATCAACTCTCCAGGATATGGAGAATCACAAGTGGCGCTACTTATTTACGCTCCTAAACCGAAACCCCGACATAGGGTTGACCTTGGACAAGTGTGTCAAATCGCTCCTAGAGTTGGAGAACCGAGCGCGCCGGTCCTATGAAGGATATCTCGAGCTTCCCAGCAACGAGTTCATTGAAATGATGCTCGTTGATGGTTGTTTCATCCTCGAACTCTTCATCAAGTGCTCGTACAGGAGCCTCCGGCGTAGGAATGATCCTCTCTTTTGCATTCCAGGGAAGCTCTATGACTTGAGGTGCGATCTAGTGCTGCTGGAGAATCAGATTCCTCTGTTCGTTCTTCAGCGATTGTTTCAGATTGTGCCGATTCCGAAACAGTGCACGCGTTCTCTGTTCGATCTTGCCTTTCGGTTCTTCAAGAGTATGATCCCCGGAGAACATGAACATCTCCGAGAAAAGCTCAACGAAGAAGCTAATCATTTGCTCGACTTAATCCACAACTGGTTGATACCACCGAATTACACAAAGAAAGATGCACCGTCTCCAAAATTTCTGAATAAGGGTGCAGCCGAACTTCAAGTTGCCGGAATCAAGTTCAAAAGATCGGTGACCACAAGCGTGTTAGATGTTGAATTTAGTGAAGGCATCCTCCATCTCCCGACTCTGAGTATCAATCTGAGCACAGAGACCCTTATGAGGAACCTAATCGCCCTCGAGCAATGTCGGTGCGTTGACACGCCGTGCGTGACTTCTTATGCTTATCTCATTCACAAACTAGTGTCCTCGGAGAAGGATGAGAAGCTGCTCCGCGAACGGCACATAGTAGTAAACCTTTTGGACGGCGACATGAAGGTTTTCAAACTGTTTGGCGATCTCTGCAAGGATATGATCGTAGAGGATTTCCACTATGAAGAACTCTGCATACAGATGAACGAGTACATCGACAGGAAAAAGCGTAGGACATCGAAGCGCAACCAGAAGACTGTTCAACAAGGAAGCAAACAGCGCTTCCTCGTCGCCGTGGCCATCATTATCCTAATCATGATATTCATCGGGACGCTGTTCTCCGCATTGTCGTTCTTCCTCCACCATGACTAGCACGTCCATGGACACTGTTCTCAGTTACAGGCTCAAGTTTCTGTTGCTTCGCACGCAAGTAAAGTGTCGGAGCGAATGTTGCGCATCCATCTCTCGAAAGTTTCAGGATCAGAAGGTCGATCGATATAAACAGCAGACGACGTCGTTGCGACTTCATCGTCAATCTGTTATGCAGGAATTTCCCCTGAAGCAATCACTCTGGCTGAAGAAGAAGCACCAGGCCTTGTTTTCATTTCCATGCTTCTATGGAACAAAGTTTTAAAGCGGAGAATGACCAAAATAGAATTACCGTAGATGCAAAAGCAAGCTCGGCACCTCTGTACTTATGAAAAGCAAGTATTCTATTGTTTCTTATAAATTTTCAAGATTACTAACAAATGCTGCACCTCACGCAATGGAACTTAAGCCGGCTCAGCGGAAAACGAATTGGGTTTCAAGATAAGAATTTGGGGAACCGGCCT
This sequence comes from Melaleuca quinquenervia, assembly GCA_030064385.1. Taxonomy (NCBI): domain Eukaryota; kingdom Viridiplantae; phylum Streptophyta; class Magnoliopsida; order Myrtales; family Myrtaceae; genus Melaleuca; species Melaleuca quinquenervia. The sequence continues at coordinate 16,458,961 of CM057718.1, forward strand.
TGGCTATTAGGTAGAATTGATTCCGAATGGGTTTATATGTTGGAGATGGTTCTCGAGCATGAGAAATTTAGGAAATCCATCGATGCCTTAACCATAATGCCACATATTATTCATATTATATATTTGTTTGAAAATATTATTAATGTCACGTAAAGTTGGGATTCCGGTTCCCGCGAATCTACCTTATAATTGGCCACTTCCCATTATCGAGAACTAATTTTGACAAAATAAGTTTTAGGTACTTGAGGTGGAGTCAATATCCTAATTGCTTAGATATATGGGAACGGACTTGGATTCCCTGCTCTATCGTGTCAGTAGAGCAGGGAATTTTAGAGAGAGGAGGGATGGGCCTCACTATTAAAGTGGGCCCACCCATTTTTACCTTTTTCTAAAAAAAAAAATGACAACCGTCCGATCAAGTAGAGCACTCTGACAAAGTAGAGCAGGGAATTTGGGTCCCATGGAAACAAGCCCCATCTGACATATAAAATTCACTTCCTCAAATTTGTTGGGCAAAAAGAAAGGCCCATCTGACATATAAAATTCACTTCCTCAAATTTGTCGGGCAAAAAGAAAGGCCCAAAATTGAATAAAGAATGGAGAGGAAATTGGAGATGGTGGGCTGATCCAATTTGCTTAACAATCATTTCTTTTTCATTTTTTTTATGGCCGGCTTATGTGCCCTCGTGTGCGGACGGCACCAAAGAGCCGAATTCTTATATCTCGGTTTCTTTTTCATTTTTCATTTTTATTTTTGTAAAAATAGTAATGATCAGCTTGGGCAAACTTAGCTGCCAATCACTGCTGCTGCAAATTAACAAATTTTAACACACAACCTTACATTTGGCATCATTGACTGGACTTGAACGTTTTTAAACATGCAAATTATCATTTATTAGTCTTGTCATAAATAGAAAATATGCTCACAATTTAAAGGGGTAGCAGCCGTAGTCAAAGTCAACATCATGAGCGGCCCAATTTTTTTTCTTTTAATTCTCCCTCTTTAGTTGACTTTGGTCCCATGTGACCCTGGAAGATTTGTACTTGCGGATAAGATGCTGGTGGGGGCATATGGTCAATTTGGTCATTAAAAATTTAGGATCAATCATGACCGATGACTTGAATCACATCAATATTATTGTTGTGCTAAAATCATTAATATAACCAAATATCAGACACATCTTTAAAATTGAAAAGAAAAAATAAAAGGGGAACAAAATTTTTTTCTCCCGTTGATGTCTAGAGGGATCCATGTATTTATTTAATCTTTAGCTACTAACTCTTTTTATTTTTTCTAAAAAGGAAAATTGGAAGGTCAAAGGGAAGACTAATAGGATGAAATATCAACTTCACTTCTAGAGAAAGGACCAGGGAATAAATAATACTTAGTGGAGGGGCATCGAAGCAAAAGAAGGAAAGAAAAAAAGTCCTGGCCCAAGTGGGAAGCCCACGTGGGCCCCACTTCGTACGCACTAGCGCAGATCACGTCACGACAAAAATATGTGCGCCGTCCATTTTACAGTTTTTACTCGGTCGTGTCCGATGCTCACTATTCAAACCCCTCGGGGGAGGAATTATCCCGTACATCTACAGCGCGCGCGTCCCCTCTCCTCCCTCCACCGTCAGATCCTCCGGACGATCCACCGAGCGAGGTTGACGCGACGGCGGATGCAGGAGCGAGGACGAAAGACGACCACAGGGAGAGTTGACGGTGCACGACGACGCGTCACGTTGCGCTGTCAAGGACAGACTAGCGTCGTCATATTGGCCCGGTGCATCCCTCTCTCCTCAGAAGGCACATTCCTTTGGGCAAAGAGAGCCTTTTTCTTGTTGATTATCGTCAGTTCGGCGCTCGACCTCTCGATCTGCCATTGTTGTCCGACCCCACGAAAACCCAAAGGAAAGATATCCAATAACTGAGTTTTGGTTGGTTTTGGTTGTGTGTGTGTGTGAGAGAGAGAGAGAGAGGAGAGAGAGAGAGAGAGAGAGAGAGAGAGATGGAAGAGGAAAGGAGAGTTGGGGTGGCGGTGGATTTCTCAGCATGCAGCAAGAAGGCGTTGAAGTGGGCGGTGGACAACATCGTCCGCGATGGCGATCACCTGATCCTCATCACCGTCCTCCCCGAGGGTAACTACGAGGAAGGCGAGATGCAGCTCTGGGAAGCCACCGGCTCTCGTAATACAATCATCTCTGTCTCTCTGTGTGTGTTTTGGGGGTTTGGGCGGGGGGGGGGGGGGGGGGGGGGGAGGAGAACAGTAACTGCAGATCACAGTTGATATGATTTTGATCCATGTGATGTATTCCACTCTTGGAATCTCTTTTTCTTCTTCAGCTTGAAGAGATAATTTTCAAAGAAGTGAGGCAGAAGATAGACTAGATAGAGACCGTATATATAAGTACACTCTGCTTTTTGTTCATCGTGGGTTTTTCATTTGTGGTGTTCATCTGCTTTTTGTTTGGCTTTGTTCGTTAATGTTCTCTTTTGTTCCTAGCAGTAGATCCTGGCTTTTTGTTCTGAAGTTCCTTTCCCAGTTGAGTTAATGATTGTTTACGGGTCCTTGGTTATGACATCCGGATTTCATCGGAAATATATTCAGTTAACCTGGAATGGACCCTAAAAAAGGAATCTTCATCTTTGAGGAATGATCTGTTTATCGAGTCCATCGTCTTTTGGTTTGGTTTAGTTTAGTTCATTGATCTCTGTGTGTGTTTGTGTGCGTGTCATTTGGGGTTCATTCATTTTGCTTTTTGGACAGCTCTTATCCCTCTGTGCGAGTTCTCTGATCCCATTATCATGAAGAAATATGGGGCCAAGCCCGATCCAGAGTCGATCGACATCGTCAACACTATTGCTAGGCAGAAGGAGGTAGTTTTATAAACTGACCTCGCATTTTTATATATATCTTTCTTATAGAAAGAGACAATTCATCCAATGTCTATTTGTGCAGGTTGTGGTGGTTATGAAGATCTACTGGGGAGATGCTCGCGAGAAGATCTGTGAAGCGATAGACAAAATCCCCCTGAGCTGCCTCATTATTGGAAACAGGGGCCTCGGCAAGCTGAAGAGGTACAATCAATTGTGTCCGACTCTGACCCCTTGGTTCTGTTGAATATGCATTGGCATGTGCACAGATATGTGCTAGGATAAAAATGGTTACTTTTGCCTCGTGACTCGATTGATTGGCTTGAGCTCGGTAGAGTTGATGTGAAGATCCATTCTGCTGATGCATGTCTAGACAAGGCCAAGCATGAGGCGGGCAAGGAATAGAAACTAGTGTTTCTTGTGGAATTATGCAGATTTCATTAATCATTATCTACTGGCCTTCTCTGTTTGCTAACACAATTTTATCATGGTCAAAAGTTAACATTTATTATCTAACCACTCTCTCGTGAGCAAGAGGAAAATTGCCAAGGAGTGCTACTTATTCTTGTTTTACCCCTAAGGAGGATTATTTTAATGGGAAGATATAGCTAAATCGCCTCAAGTTGATTGTGCAATTGAGATGCGTCTCTTCCTCTCTTTCGGATGTTTTTCTGAAAAGACTGATGCAGTTTGTTTGTTGTATTGGTGCAGGGCCATACTGGGGAGTGTGAGCAACTATGTTGTGAACAATGGATCTTGCCCTGTGACCGTTGTGAAGAGCGCAGAACATGAGACTTAATTGGTTCGCATACTCTTCTCGTGTTTGATCAAGAAATAAGTTCAGCTGCATTCTCTAGCTGATTGGGTCTAGTCCTTGAGGATATTCAGGATGGAAAACATGGAGAGTAAGTTTCTCTGTTGCGATGCTGCAATGAAGTTGTATGAATTTCACAGTTGGTGTATTCGTCGTTCTTCAGTTTCTGCAAAGTGAACTTTGTCGGACCAAAAAAATTCGATCTTGGGCACTCTGGTTGTTGGATAGTGACATTTAATTTGCAGAGATGGAGCTCTTGGTTATAATCTCGAACTTGCTTTTCCATGGTTTCTAATCTTATTTTTAGTTCTGCTGTCTTAGGCAGTGGTTTGATTTGTTGAGTACCTCAAGCGTTTCTCAGCTGTGAATTATGTGTATGTTTGTATATATTGTGATGAGGAGATATTCCAAATGGTTTAAGGAAATAACTTTGATGAGTGAAAATTGTGATAGTTCTCTCTAGGAAAATTTAAAGGACTTGGGACCATTCTTTCAATCAAGTGAAATGACATGAAAACGTGGTTCTACAAAGCACTAGCTAGTAGCTAGAGATGGTTGGTGACTGCCGAAGCGACGCCCTGCTCTTTGTCATGTTTGCAAGTGTAGCTAGCCGATCTCGGAGGAGTCAGAGTTTAGCCGTTGCGACGAAGTTGCTTACCGGAGATGCATGCCATATGCACAAATGTTGGCCAATGAAATTAGACTTGGTCATGAGCTCGACAGCAATTTTGCTAGCTCGGGTGTGGCCGAAAATTTGTGTCAATTTATTAACTAGGAGCCGGCTTGGGCAACAAGTTATCGTCAAACTCGGGGCTCGACCCATTCATATGACTATGCTTAGATTTAGAGAATGAGTAGCCTATCTTTCGCAGAAAATTAGGTAGCAATATGCGATGTTCTGGCTAGGGAAAACCAGACGTGTATCCGTCTTAAAACGGGCAATCTTGGTACGAGTTTCACCACATGTGCTTCGGTTAATTTTAGTAGGTATATTCTTGGACCAATGCCCACAAACAGAGCACATGAACACCATTCTTAATCCCCGTGAAATGAGGCTGAAATGTCTCGGAAACCTGAGACTGATGCATTCCTTCTCGTCCTGTATTCGTGCTCAGCTGCTACTGCTTTAGGAGGAGCAAAAGAGAGATCTAATCCCTCCACTCGCAACGTTTTCTCATCTTGATCTTTACAATATCTTGTCCTCTGTTTCTGTTTTTCCCCCCCTCTTATCCTCCTTCCGAATCAATTGAACGGCGCAAAACTGAAGTGGCTAACTAATGGAGAACAAGGACGTTAGAATCCTTCTCCCAATTTCCTTCTTCTATTTCATTTTGCTCAACCCTGTCGAGGCAATCTGCGTCCCTCGCTACGCCACTCCTGTTGGACCGTCTCCATCGCCTGACTCTCCACGGAACTCCCCAGAATCGATTCCTCCTCCACCCTTGACGGCAGCTCCTCCGCAAAGTTCGTGGGTCGAACCATCTCCGTCGCCCCACTCTCCTCCAGAATCCAATGCCTCCCCAAATCACAAGCCATCTCCATCGCCGGAATTGGTTCCTCCTCCACCCTCCACGGTGGCTCCGTCACAAATCTCGCAGGCGGCAGTAGCCAATCCTCCACCAACCAATGAAGACGCAACTACCATGCCTAGGGGCGGCCTAATACAGGCCGGGCCGGCCAACCTTGCGATAAAAAAGGTGTGCGACACGACAGATTACCCCGCCCTCTGCGTCTCCACCCTCGCCCCATTCCTGGTCGGGAGGGAGCTGCTGGCGGAGCCCATGGTGCTGCTCCAGGCAGCCATCAAGGCAGCGACCGTGGAGACCAAGCTTGCCATGATGGTGCTAGGCAGGCTTATCGAGACAATGCACGCGGACGCCAAGACCTTGATGAGCCTCAAGGACTGCCACGACAACTACAGCGACGCTCTGGACAACTTCCAGGCTGCGACGGATGCGATCCCAAACCGGGACATAGGGACCATAAACAGCATGCTGAGCGCGGTGGCGACGGACTACGGATCGTGCGAGGATGAGTTCTCCGGGGGAAGCTCGCCAATGGCTGGCCAGGATAGTAAGCTTAGCCATATGGCTGATAATTGCCTGGCCATTGCTTCCATGATCAAATGAGTCAGTTGTTGTGCGCCTTTTTAGATGTCCCGTAGCAAAAGATCCAAAATGTCGCCAAAGGTAAAGATACTTTTTTTTTTTCAATTCTTTTCAATAGGAATATATAAGACTTAGGAATAAGAAGCAAATACATACCGTACATGAATTGTGTGGTTCAATACGATTAAAATGTACATGAGTATTGCAGCATCGTGAAAGTACAGATGTTTGCGGGAAAATTGTATTGATGGTGTAATTAGGTGATCAATTGGGGATTGAGATTAGCAAATGAGAATCACTGCCAGGCGATTAAGTTTTCTCAACATTCTTTGAGAAATTAAAGAATAGGAGTCCGACCCAAATGGGTTACTCGAGTGATGGACATGTTCGTCGTATCCTTTCAAAATTTAGGTTCGAAAGGCCACAATTACGTAGTCTCTTCACGAGTATGAACCTTGTGCTCCGGTAATCATTGGTCGGCGAACAAGTGAGGGTCGGCGAGAAAGACCAGGCATTTGAGGATATCCCCAGCCACAAGCGGCGGCTGCTGGCCGTCAATAGTCACAAGCGAGCCTCGCCTATGCCCGGCATCGGACTTTGCTGGCGGTCTCTGACGTCCCAATGATCGGAAGAGGGAAGAGAGGAAAAGAGGGATAAAAAGAAAAAGAGAAATTCATATAGATTTTTTTTTAAAAAAAATTTGTGAAACAACATCGTCTTGTCAATGTCACCTGTCGTCCATATTCATATGGGATGACTAGTGATGACTGAATCGGCACGTCATTGATTTCCTATTAAAATTGATCGGAATGATTACATGGAAAAATTATCAAAAAGTTTGGGGAAAAAATTGGCTGAATTGGATAGCTATCAGAAAGTTTGGGACTGGGTTGACGACAATATAATTTGCATAGATTTTCTCCGGTTTACATAAAACATCATACCTCAATAACATATAAAAGAAGAAAAAGGTATTCTTGATTAGTGAGACTAGACCTATTGGCTTCTATGTCTAATATCATCCAAATTAATAACTAAGGCAAATCAATGTTGATTTATGGTTCTAGAAAAGATACATGTATTAGAAATAATCAAAAGAGGGGGCATGACGAAACTTGTCGGGGAAACAATAACGTAACTGAGGGTGCCATCGCATGGTGATTCTCTGAAGTTCCTTGTCTGAAGAGGGCACCGAAGGGGTCTATTCTTCTCGACCGTTAAAGTTTGCGCAACATTGTTTTTTCCACGACAGGACCAGTGAAATAACACAGTTGGTCTTTGCTGAATCTCATCACATGAAATCGTAGAAACCATAAAATTATATAGTTCTAGACAATTATTTCCCGGCTTCTCGGTGTTTGAATGACGAAAAATTCATCGATTTTTAAAAAATGTTTTTCGTGTACTAGAAGCGACATTTTTAAATTTGGAGAAAAACCTGCCACTTTCCCTGAAAGTGATTTTTCATGAAGAGCATTTTCTTGTATCGTAGAATTTTTAGTAAAATCAAAAGATACCCTAAATCAAGCGTATGTTCATGCATGCATGTTAGGGTGCCTGAACATTGGTGGCGTTCCCAATCGGATTAATCCCCACTCTTGAAAGGTTGACAATGATTATGGAGCCATTGATATCGATAATTATTGATTTTGATCATCTCAAGTATTAAAGACAAAATCACAAATTGTCACACTAAAATGTCTCTGGCCCTTTTGATTTTTGGGTTAAGAAAAAGATTCATGCATGCCGAGAGAGTGGTTAGACTTTTAAGCTTGTCATAGAAATGCTCTTGATTATGCATGGGGTTTCACAGTTGATTTTTTTATATAATTTTTCCTAAAAACGAACACTCATAAATATTGTCATTTTCTAAGAAAATGACTTCTTGAAAAATATTTTTCAGAACGCTATATTTTTTGTGAAATAAATGGAGCCTTAGTGCAAGAAAAATAAATGATTTAAAAAATATTTTTCCAAACACAACCACTTATATCGCTTGTAACAATAAGCTAATATGAAAATATTTTCATTATTGATAATAATTGTATTTAAATATTTTTGTTCACGGTAAAAATATCTTTTGTTCATTCAATTTAGTAAGGATACAAACGATTATTTAAAAAAGTTATTCAAATTATTCATTTTTCTTGAAACAATTGCACCCTTCAACTTGTCATGAGGGGTCGAGTGAACGCTAAAACATGTGGTTTTACTGTTTTCAGGCAAGCGAGGCAAGTCACTTGCAAATGAAGGGGAAGACTGCAAGAACAAAACAGACGTAAGAATAAAGCAATGTCAGTGCACGAGTCCACACTACAAATTCCCCATTCCTGGCCGAATGTTGATCCTGCCTCACTTCGAACCCACCCACAAAATCTGGAGGGTCCTTTCGTCTTGATCCTCCTCTCTCTACTTGCACAGGTGGGTGATTTAGATGGAGAGCCCAATCTCGGAAGTGGTGAGTTCACTCCCTCCAGGATTCAGATTCCATGCCACTGATGAGGAGCTCCTGCTAGACTACCTGAAGCCCAAGATTCTCAGACAACCCAACGGGCACTACTACGACATAATACCGGAGATCGACGTATGTGAATTGGAACCCTGGCAGTTGCCCTCCCTGTCTGGTCACAAATTCGACAGTAAGGAGCTGTTTTTCCTTTGTCGCGTGAAGCGCAAGTACTCAAACAGCAGCCGCTCCGACCGGACAACCAAAGCCGGTTATTGGAAGCCGACTGGCAAGACGCGCGCCATCATGAGTGAGGGCAATGATGCGCAGATAGGAATCAAGAAGACACTGGTGTTCCATGAAGGCCGCGTGCCTAAAGGCAAAAGGACCAACTGGGTCATGCATGAATATCACCTAAATCCCAAGTGTTTGGGCGATGATCACAGTGAAAATGAGGTAATATTCTGGTTTTTATTCATTTGCACAAAGTGATCGGTTATAAAATAACATCTGAGACGTGCCTTTTCAGTTGCGGGCAGTTCCTCTATTACTGATGTTGTTTGTGGATATATATACAGATGCTGCCTTATGCGGCATGTCGGATAAAGAACAAAAAGGACAAGAAGCTGATGATGGGTGACGCTCCAAAGATCAGCCCTGAAGGCTATTCAAACAGCCCTTACACAAACAACGGCAATGTATCAGAGACGCCTATGAATCAAGAAGGGGACTATTCGAGCTCCCGTGACAAGCCCAACAATGAAGTTGCTGATTACCATGACGCTGTTAATGCTCAACCCAAGGTGAGATACCCCCATTCTATTTGGTAGAACTTATTTAGGATTGGATCTAGCCCCATGTCCAAAGTCCCAGAGACTCATAGGTTTTCTATGGTCAAACTACTAATGAGTGCATTATCATATAAGCAACATTTGTGGACTATTTTCACTTCGTAATTCAAGATTGTTTCAGCGACAAGAAACACAAAGTACTTATCATCGGTTGTTTAATATGATCTACAATTGTTTGGAATGCAGATGTCGATAGGAGAGCTAACGAAATTATTCCCTAGACTGAAGCCACTAAATGACATTTTATCAGACTACAACACCATCCCACCATATTGCCCCCAGGCAGGAGCAGAGGAAAGAACATTATCCTCAGTTGATTTCTTATATGACAACGGTTTCAATATGTTTGACTATGGATACGTGCCATCTACATTAAGGAACTTTGATTCCGACTGGGGGAATGTCTGAGGACTTCTCCACTACAACGAACGACAATAGTTGATCATAATTGCAGCGGAGTGTGTGTTTATGTGTGCTTATGCTGGATGTATTTAGAATAGTGAGTGTGGCTTTTGGAGTGAAGTGAAACATATGCAGTTTCACACTGTTCTTGCTGTCTTCGTTTGACAGTCGTTCTTTTTTCTAGCTCAGTTTGTATTTCCTGCCATCTAAGAGATGTAATACTTCAATAGATAGTATTATGTTATTCTTTATCTCTAATTCTTGTCCTCATCGATGATGATTCCCATTGGTATAGTTAAAGGACTCTTAAAAGATTGATGCAATTAGCAGAATGATTGAATGCTGTGGAATTTTGAGCTAGAAGTGGGTAGTGGGAACGTTAGGCCAGGGGGCCTCATCTCTTCTAAATTAGAGAATGTCAATAGTAACAAATTATTCCTACTTCAAGTAGGGATAAGGGGGACAAAAGATGTACCTCATTATAAAATCTAATTACACCAGACAAATCTCAATTGCTGACATAAAAATAGATAAGTCTCATGTTTAGACAAAAGCATCTCATATGAAAATTACAACCTGATGATTGAAAATATTGTACTGATCGAACCAATAGAAACACATTTTTTTTTTATCACAACAAGCACCCTATGTAACACTTAGACTTGAAGCCAATTATAGTTTTACAGAGAAACACAAATCTCAATGGCCCGTCGCAGTAAAGGCGGCAGAGCTCTCCCCGAGCTCGGCCGTTGAAGAGACATGTTTGCATTAGTGCCTCTTTAAGCTGCCTATCAAGATAAGTCCGCAGCACAGAAGATCTGAAACTAAGGTGCTCCCTTTTTCTAATTTTCTATTTTTTTTGGGTTAAGGTTTTTTTTTTCTTTTTTTGTAATTTACTCCTAGAAAAAACTGATCTTTTTTTAAATGAAAATTTTCCGGCTTGGCGAGACCTCTGAAGCGCGCAATGCAGCGAAACCCACCTCCTCTCTCTCTCTCTTGCTTCCCTTCTCTTCTCCTTCAGCTCATTCTCCAGTGTTTTTCCCTCCTTCCCTCTCTTGCTCTTCCGCGCTGCTCTTCTCTGTTTTCTGTCGCTTGTTTATTCCATTTGCGTCATCTGCTCATGGAAAATGAAAGTGGGTTGAGTTGGCAAAAGGAGGGTCTCATCTTGGCAACTTTCGTGGTTTGGATTGATCCACAGTAGAGAAAGTTGCCATTAATGTAGTAGAAATTCAAGAAAGCAAATCATATGACTCTGAGAATGTTAGTGACCAGCTTAAGTCCAGCGATCATCTCAAGCGGATCGCTTGATGATGAGCTTTGCGAGATTTTTCAGGCCATTTACCTCTCGTCTCGGAGGAAATCCAAACCTGGCGGTCTTGCGAGGTTGCGCCTTCCTTAGCCAACGCGATGGCGGCCTCATTGGCCTCCTCGTACACATGGTATATCACCATCCTGATCTGTGCCACCACTTCGAGGATGTCGTCCACCGCCTCCTTGACCTTCTCGGGCGGCTCCGGCCCGGAGCTGGCCCATCTCACAACGCTGAGGTCCGTCCCTTCCACGATCAATTGTTTCACTCCTCCAGGAACGTCGTTGAGCAGCCCCATGCCTGCCCGCAGCGCCTCCGCGTTTGCCACCGTGGCGTCTGCCAGCTCGCCGAGGCCACAGCTGTAAGTCGCAATCACTTTTTCGTACTCGTCGCGGAGGATCCCGCCGTAGCCCGCGGGTGAGACTCCGTCGCAGGCTTTGCCGCTGAAATTCAGTTTCAGCCAACCGGCAGGAGGTGGCCGCCACTCGCGGCGGTATTGCCGAGGAAAGCGGTATCCGTCCAATTGAGTGAATCCTTCTCCTGGCTCGAACTGTTCCCAAAAGAACTCCTCCAAGAGCCTGCAAATTGTATCCAAACAACTAAAAGCGGTCAGGAATTGCAGTTTACTGGAATGAATAGTTTCATCTCAGCAAGCTCGCGTCATCTCAACCCAACCTTGACCACACATGCGTAAGTTCCCATCTCATGCACATTCATATTTCACAAGCAAAATGTTTTTCCTCGAAACATTGAACGGCCTGGCTCGACTGACTGAATCTCCCATATGGTTAAAATCACATGAAATCTCAATCCGACACAATTCATAATATACACATTGTCAAGACATACAAATCAGGGCGAGAAAGGCACAACAATATCATTTTTCAAGAGTGTGTGTCGGAATTAGTTGAAGGCTGAATGGACTTAATCTATTTAAGTTACTGTTGATGTTTGCAACGACGGAAACGTGCGAAGATGTCGCGGTAAAAGAAATTAGGAGACCTTGATGTGCAGGGATTCTGTTCCCAAGTAGCACATTAAGATAGACGTCGCTTACTTTCTCAGGTCGTCATGGTCGTTAACAAGCTCATCATCGTCTTCGTCGGATTCCGAATGCCTTTCTTTTCTCGTTTCCTTAAAATCATCTACAAGAAAAGAGGGCAAGGCCATCAGCAAATCTCAGGATAAGAGCACAGAAATCATAGTAAGCTCGTTAAGCTATTGGAAAGAAAAGGTAAACGCTTTGCTTTGATGAAACTATGAAAGCGCATGGAAGTACCCTCTTTCAGATTAGATGACCTGACAATCTATATGGTGATCTTTGATCATTTCTCAAAAAAGTGAATCTTTCAAACAAGGTGAATGAAGTCGTTTAGATTCTGGTTCAAGGTTCCAGGCATGACAGATTCAGAATCAGCATGTTCAGACTCTGTAAATCCTTGGTCGACCAATCCTACGCGTTTCAAGCGGGTTTCACTCGATAATCACGGGTAATGCAGTTGGTTGTTTATCAAGAACAAGTTCTACAAAGTTATTGAGTATGTCGGTGACGAATTCAAATGTCAAATCATTGACAAACCAACAAACATCGATGAAATTACGCAAGGATTGATTTAAAGCAAACCCGAAACATGCACGATAATCGAGTCAAGAAACTAAAAAATACCTGGCAAGAGGCTCTCCAAATCAAGCTGAGGGTCCAGGTCGAAGAAGTTGAAAGAGAGGTAGCCAAAGATGAAGCGATGAGAGCCATGAAAATCGGTTGGGACATCGAATTTCCTTGCATACTTGCTGAGTATGCCTGTGTACACCTGGTGATGCAAAGATCGTTCCTTTTCTTCGAACTCCTGATCCAGGCACGAGGAATACAGCGAGTTTGAGAGAATCATCATCCGGTTCAACCTGGACGCGCACCAATTGGTCTCAAGCAAGTTCCCCACGTGCCAGATGTTCGCGGAGGGCAAGAAGAACAGGGTCGGCTTGTCGGCGGGCCTCCGGAAGTGCTCGTTGTCAGGCAGGACCCGGAGGCCCAGCATCTCCAGGACCAGGCAGTCCGCAGGCGAGAACGCCGGATCATAAAGCTCAATGTCGCCTATCCGGTCGGGGAAGTCGCGCTTGAGGAGGATCACGACAGCGAGCTGGTACTGCGAGTAGTGGCTCAGCTCAGGGCTGCCGAGGGCATAGATCACCATCAGGGCTGGCACAGGGTCCGGCCCGAGGACCCGATCAAGTTGCCTCCGGAATTCCGGGTCGTCTCGGAAGAGGCCGGCGATGTGGCCGTAGTACTTGGTCTCGGCCATGTTGCGGGCGGTCATCAGGACCTCCTGCATGATTCTCGTCGCTTCGTCCTTGACTTCGGGGTCATCCATGTTTTCCGTCGCCTCCGCTGTCTTTGGTTTTGTGCTTCTCAGGAGAACAGACTCACTGCAAAGAGAAAATGTTCACTGGGAAACTCTCCACTCTTGACACATTTATGTGCCTGAGAATTGAGATGGATCCACTACCATGTATGGATGAAGATCAGCCTGTTGCCGAAATTGTTTCACTCTCTTTGCTTTAGATGATAGAAGGAGACATTTATAATTCTCTGGTTGCAGGCTGTGATTTTTTTTTTCATATATTTAAATGATTTTTTGAATTCAAGTCTTGAATGAAAGTTCCACACTTCGCTTATTTAAGTAGTTTAATCCTAATATCGTGTGCATGGTGTTTATTCACCCAACGTCTTAAATCTTAAATAGCGTATCTGGGTTGATAATTAATTCTTGTAACGCACACACTTTTTGTTGATTCGAAGAATTTCAAACTTTCTTCACACGCAAATGCTTGCCTGTAAATTTAAATAATTTCTTTAGATTTGTTTGAAAGTTGAATTATGTATTGAGAAAACTTCAAATAAGGGCACAAAATGCTCTCATTTTCTTAAATAAGGTTATGAATTGAATCTTATTTTAGAGAAAGGTCTAAAATGTTCTTATTTTATAAAGTAAGGATTTGAAGTGGCCATGTCGGCCTTAAAGAATAGCTTGATCTCACTGGTTAGTTAAAGGCATTTTCGTCCTTTATTTTTTCTTTTTCCAAAATAAGACAGTAAAATTCATGCAAGAAGGCAATATTGTGTACATGGTGTGGTATTCACCCAACGCCTTAAATTTTAAATAGCGTATCTGGGTTGATAATTAATTCTTGTAACGCACACACTTTTTGTTGATTCGAAGAATTTCAAACTTTCTTCGCACACAAATGCTTGCATGTAAATTTGAATAACTTGTTTAGATTTGTTTGAAAGTTGAATAATATATTGAGAAAATTTCAAATAAGGGCAAAAAATACTCTTATTTTCTTAAATAAGGTTAATGAATTGAATCTTGTTTTAAAGAAAGGTCTAAAATTTCCTTATTTCATAAAGTAAGGATTTGAAGTGGTCATGTCAGTCTTCAAGAAGAGCTTGATCTCACAGGTTAGTTAAAGGCATTTTTATCCTTTATTTTTTTATTTTCCTTTTATATTTTTCCTTTTTCCAAAATAAGACAGTAAAATTCAAGCAAGAAGGCAATACTACGTACATGGTGTGGTATTCACCTAACATCTTAAATTTTAAATAGCGTATCTGGGTTGATAATTAATTCTTGTAACGCACACACTTTTTGTCCTTTATTTTTTTATTTTCCTTTTTCCTTTTTTCTTTTCCAAAATGATACAGTAAAATTCAGGCAAGAAGGCAATATCGTGTACATGGTTGGGTATTCACTAAATGTCTTAAATTTTAAATGGCGTATCTAGGTTGATAATTAATTCTTGTAACGCACACAGTTTGACCTTTTTGCCGATTTGAAGGATTTCAAACATTCATCACACGCAAATGCTTGCATGTAAATTATAATAATTTTTTAGATTTGTTTGAAAGTTGAATAGATATATTGAGGAAATTTCAAATAAGGGCATAAAATGCTCTCATTTTCTTAAATAAGGGCATGATGTGAATGTTATTTTAAAGAAAGGTCTAAAATGTCCTTATTTTATAAAGTAAGGACTTGAAGAGGCCATGCCAGTCTTAAATAAGGGCTCGATCTCACCGCTTGGTTAAGGGCATGTTTGCCCTTTATATATATTTTCCAATATAAGACAAACTAAAAAAAAAAGCTAACACTTAAAAAAAATCAAGCAAGGGGGTAGAAGCCCTCCCTGCTTATGGCTACCACCCCATCGTCAAGGGTAGGGGTGAGCGGTTCCCCGGGCGGTCCGGTTCTCCCTCGGAATTGGGAACCGGACCGGTGAGACCAGTTCCTATTCTCTAGGATCGTGGACCGGACCGCCAAAATCTTGGACCAAACCGGACCGGACCCGTCAATCCGGTCCGGTTCTTGGGCAGTCTAATGGGACCAGGAAAGAAACCTAAAATTGTGTGAGAGAGAGAGAGAGAGAGAGAGAGAGAGAGAGAGAGAGAGAGAGAGAGAGAGAGAGAGGCTTCGTCTGAATCGGTTGGGCTCCTCAGCTCGACATCCTGGTCTGCCCGTCAGTCGGCGGGTTCTTGACATATTGCAAGTGGAGCTCAGTCATATAGGTGCTTGGGCAGGGCCTCCCATTGGTCTTGTTTTCCAAATGTAGTTCGGACCAAGGGCTGGTGTCGAGGGCCGGTGCCGAGGGCCGACTGAGATGGGTCTAACTTGACGCCATGACAACGGGCTCACACCTAAACATCTTTCAACAGTCTTCATTTGAATATTGTGGAAAAGTGGGCATATCAATAATAACCTACTGCAGATGGTCCTCCAAGGGGAATTTGTCTTCTCTCAAAGTTACTAAAAAGATCTAATTGTCTGTGGGGCAGTACAATTTCACTAACTGGTTGTTCCTGCATGGGTTCTTTTTATTTATTTATTTTTTATCTCTAACCGGTCTGGTTCTGTCCGGTCCGGTCCTCCTAGGAATCGGGAACTAGACCGCTCGGACACCGGTTCCACTTTCAGGAACCGAGGACCGGACCGACACGTCCGGGAACCGGACCAACCCGGCCGGTTCGGGCGGTACAACTTGCTCACCCCTAGTCAAGGGGGTGTCCATATTTAGGAAAGGGTCGCGGCCTCTCTTGGTTTTGGCAAGGGTCATCGACCACGGCTAATGCCCCATTGTTGATGAGGTGGTAGCCACAAGCGATAGGGCTGCCCTCTCACTTGGTCTCCTTATTTGTTTAATTTCTTTTTTTAATAAAATTTTACACCTTTCTTTTCTGTTCTTTTTTGAATTTGTCTTTTAGAAAAACATAAAAAGGAAATTTTATGAAAAAAGAAAAGAAAAAATATAAAGGATGGAAATGCCCTTAATCAACCGCTAAGGTCAATACGGACATGTCAATCTAAGGCTTTTTGAAAGAAGATCCACTTCAAGCCCTTATTTGAGAAAATAATGATACTTCCTACTCTTATTTGAAATAAAGATTCACTTTATACTATTATTTGAGAAAATGATAGCACTTCAAACTCTTATTTGAAATATTCTAAAATATTCAATTTTGACTAGAAAGCGAAATTCCCCCCCCCCCCCTTTTTTTGTTTTTTGTTTTTAATCTTGTTCATTATGCGGTGTAGCCCATTATATCTTATGAAATGTAACTTATATGTAAGGAGTTTACTTATCTTTCTGTATATATATGTGGTCATTGGCGACCTTCAAAGTTCCTCCTTGCAAGATCAAATACTTCCTCACAAACCCCTAAGATGACTATGAAGGATGAAGCTAGGAGGCTTGCAAGGGATTTAAATCACTATTTCAAAGTTGAGAGCAAGAGGAAATTCTATGCTGACATGTTTCGTATTGTTATATCACATTGTTTCGCTAAACTATTCTCCAGCAAAATACTTTTTACCAAATCTTATGTCTTCAGTTTTCCTAATGAAGGCAAGTTATGTGACGATGTGGACAGGAAGCAATGGAAATGAGTAACTACAAACGATAAATAAATTGGACTGTAAATGTAAAGGATATCGGGATAATTGTCGAAAAAGTCTTAAACATTTTGCAACTTTATTAATTCAGTCCTAAATCTTCTTCTTTTTTGCCCACTCAATCCTAAACCTTCTGAAATATTTCCAATTTAGTTCTAAACCTCCAAATTTTCAAAGTCGAATTGGCAAGATTTCAAAAAGTTTAGAACTGAATTAGCAAGATTTTAAAAGATTTATGACTGAATTGACAAAAAAAAGTTTTATGACTAAATCAATAAAGTTACAAAAGGTTTAAGACTGTTTTCGACAATTGCCTCCGAAGGATATCTGATAAAGCAAATTGCAAACTTCAATTTCTTCTAAAAATGGGTAGCTACGAACGATAAGTAAATTGGCAGGTCATCTTGCACTTGATTACTACAAAATGTAGGCATGAGTTTGACACGCACCAATACGATTAACCATTCCAAATGAGATGATGTACTATATGTGGGAAATGGATTGTCTGCTTTGCCTAAGTGGCAAAGCAGCAAAGATCGGACGGTTGCAGATTTTAAAGAAAAAAAAAAAGCAAAAAGGGGTGGGCCCCCTCTTAAAGTGGGGCCCACCCCTCCCCCTAAGAAGAATCGCCTGCTCTGCCTGCTTGCAGAGCAGGCAATCCAAATCCCTATTTGTGATCTAGGATCCAAGAGTCAAATTTTTTTGACTTGGTCAACTCTACTACAATGCGCTCGGGATTTTAAGGGGACTAGAATGCTCGTGAAGACAGAAGAGGAAAAGAGGGAAGGAAAAGAAAAATGAGAGAAGGAGAGGAAGAGAATGAAAGGAAGAAAAGGAAGGGGATTTCTTCTAACGAGGACCCCGCCAAACTGATTTAACTTTGAATTACGACGCCTGGTAAATATGCGTGCCCCTCATTTGTCTAATCGAAATAGTTTATAAGATTAAGGCTCAAATCGGAGTTATGTAAAATGTGAACACACAAATACAATTTTGGAGTTATTGAATTAAGAAATTGTGGGATTTTGTTAGATTAGAGTGTTGTGAAGTTGCAGCAATTTACGGTATTGAATTTGAGATTACAGTTTGTCCAAAATGAATCTTAGAAGTTGTCTGCGCATAGCGAACAATACACAAATAGTAAATTTTGGGCCCTTTCTGTTGGTTTTCAGCTCAAGTTTGGGTTAGCCAAGTTAGGTTTTTGTAGTACATCAAAAGGGTTTCATTTTGACTATAAGCATGTAAAAATGGAGCTCATTTGAGGATATTACGACGCATATGAAGTAAGTGCCCAAGCTGCATATAACAAAGTAGTATTGGTTTCTGCTATGGACGAGCATTTTCATTGACTCATAGGGTCAAGTTGTTTGTTAGAATATTATTTTACTCAGTTTTTGATATTGTTTTTCAATTCGTTGCTAGAAATCTGGAGACGTTAATCAAGTGGTTGGTATAAATTGACATTTGGTTTTCTGAAGCGAGTTATACTATTTCTTCTAAGTATTTGTAAACTTATGTCTTGAAAGTTATAAAGATTCGATATATAATGATTATCAAGGATCATATTTATCGAAGAAAAATTTGAATTGGACTTTTACTACCATTTTGAGATTTGAGAATGATTTTGAGAAGTCTTATTTAAAACATTTTGGGTTGATGGGATGAGTTGCAAAAGATTGTATTTTGACTTATAGAATGCTTTAGCAAATGTGTTGCGAAATACTATATATCTAAATTGTGAATTGGCTTATGAAATAGTTTGCAAAACGTTTTTGATATATGAAATGATTTGTGTATTTAGTTTTGCGGACCGTGGAGGACGTTGTTGTTGATAAATGGATTGTGCTTGGTATCTCTGTGAATGTGCATGCTAGTTTATGATATCATTATGGGTTGAGCCACCCATATTATAAGTGGAGACCTAGGCAACAAGGAAAATATTAGTCGCCTAGTCACAAGGCATCATACGTGACCATGGTTGATATCTAAGTGTGAGATTAACTAATGGGATTGACCATTGATGCATGATTGACAAGATTGATGAATTGATTCGATCATTGAATTTATTCAATGTTATTGATTGAAATGAGTTTTTCTTCTACGAATGTGTTATGTCGGAAGGATATATATGTATTTTGATTTTGAAGGTTAGTTAAATTCTGATTTTGGTGAAAATAAGTTATGCTTGTGTTCTAAATATGTGCATAGTATTTGTTCAATCCACTTAGAAGAAGAGTATCATTCACTGAGTTGTGATAGCTCACCCCTTCCATATTCTCTATCTTTCAAGTTCTTTAGTGACCTGCAAATAGAACAAGAGTGCATTTATATCAAAGCTTTTGAGCTAGCGGGATTTTATATAAGCAATTCTGAGCATGAGAAGTAACTGAGTTTGCTTTAGAATGGTTTTCTACATGCTATTTGATGGTGATAGTGAATTCTGATATGGTAAGGTTATATTTTTTATCATATATATATATATATATATATTGATATCATGTTAATTTTGATTGTTCGAGAGGCTATGTCCTTTGAGAAGAAGGACGGCCTTATCATGCCCGTTCTCCTTGTTGACTCGGGGTGTGACACTATCGACACTCAAATGTGAAGTAATATGAAAATGGTGGATGTCCTATCCTTGTAAAATAACATAATGTAAGCTATTGACTTACGAATTAGTTACATTTACTTTCTTCGCTTTTCCAAAAAAAAAAAAAAAACCACACAGCTGCAATGTTCAATATATTGCAAAATTTGTCTCACCTTGAAATCGATATCGAATCATCAACTTACTCGATTTAAAAGGGAAATTAACGGGAAGAGATGGCTCAATTGCTTCGCGTAACAGCGACGGAGCGGTCGCGTACTTCACCTTCTTACAAAAACATCACTTGAGTAAAACCAATTCATATGTTTCCTAAACTCTTTGCTTCCCTTACTCCAAAATCCAAGAGAAGCACCAACTATAGCTATTGAAAAATCGAAAGTGGATACACTGACAAAACCCAAAGCTAATAACATACCCCGTGCTCCAATTATGCCAAATAATTTTTCGTATCACAAAAAATTGCAACTTTTTTTTTTAAATTACGCCTAGATCAATAATCACGGCGAATCCTTACCAAAAAAATAATAATAACAGTCACGGCGAAAGCCTATCCCCCTTTACCAAAAAAAAATAATCACGGCGAAAGTGATGTTGATATATGAGATGATTAAGGTTTTATTTTATAATTAATGTAAAGAATCAATGTTAAGGGAAATGGAGCTTTATGATGATGTGGTTCAACCATAAAATTTCATTCTACCTAATTTTTTCAGTAGAAAAGGATCGACAAATGAAACGTGTGGGTGGAAAGAACAGCGTCACTGAAAGAACCATTCGCGTGGTGGTCCAGCTAAAAAGTGCAAACCCTTTGGGAACAAGGCTTAGAACTTCGACAAGAAGGTCCAAAAAGTATTGTAATTTCCATTTTTATATGAGGACACTCATGGAGGTCTAATCTCAATGATCATCAGTGTGATGGAACACGAGCATCCTCATAAATTCCCACAAAAATCTATATGTCATACCTTATATCAAGTATATGATCATGCATGAATATCAAGATCTCTGAACTTCGTTGGTGTTTTAATTGGATTAATCCCCGCTCTAAAGGGTTGACAAACTTTGTGATTATATCACAATGAATAGTGATACTTGCTGGGTTTTGATTATCTTGAGTTAGTAGAGAGATAGATTAAAAGAAAAGAGGAAATACATCCCCCCGAGACAATGGTCAAAAAGTCCTAAACATTTTGTAACTTTGTCGATTTAGTTTTAAACATTTTTTTTGTCAATTCAGTCATAAACTTTTTTTTTGTCAATTCAATCCTAAATTTTTTGAAATCTTACTAATATAGTCCTAAACCTTTATTTGACTTTGGAAATTTCAAGGTTTATGACTGAATTGGCAAGATTTTAAAAGGTTTAGGATTGGATTGAAATCAGCAAAGTTGTAAAAGGTTTATGATTTTTTCGACAATTGTGCCAATTTCCCCCTTCCTCATTAAAACATACCCTTGACAAGAAAAGGTAAAATAGGAATAGTTTTTTTTTAATTAGGGAGAATAAATTGAACATATTGAAAGTTTAGGACTAGACCGAGGATCTGAATTAATTCAAAGATCACATTAAACAAATTATAAGTCCAATGATGATATTGGACATTAAGTTAAAGTTTAAGGACTATTTATTTTATTTCTAAAAAAAAAAAGAAAAAAGACAAAGACAAAGTATTGTTACGGGTTTGTGGATATTAGGATGACGAACCTTATTTGCCAGTTCTTATGCATGAGAACTGTCGTGAGACCAACGATGCTTTCCTAACAAAAATGCTCTATAAGTCCTAGTTTAAATTTATAGGTTAATTAAAAGATTCATGCATAACCCACTGACGTAGACATATTGTTCTAGAAACACATTATATTAGATTACATCAGATGATTAAGTTTTTTTTTCCTAATTAATGCAAATAAAGGTCTCTAATCAATTTTAAGGGAAGTAGTTGGCAATGAAGCTTTGTGATGTGGCTTAATCATGAACAGTTCTATCCAATTTGTCATGACTTATCTATAAAGTAGGCACTCACAGTAAAATAGTAAGCCAAAAGCACTGAATGATGAAATAATAACTGAAAGTGTCATTGACTTGTAGGTCCAGTAAAAGAAGTGCAACCCTTTGGGAAGAAGGGTCGAACTTCCCTTTGGGAAGAAGGGTTGAACTTCGACAAGAAGGCCCAAAAGCTATTGCCTTTCCTATTTTCATATGAGGACGACACCAATGGTCTAATCTCAATCATTAAAGTAATGAAATAAGATAGTTGGTCTTGCTGAGGCTCAAATATAGGCTGAATTCCTTTGTTTGATGCACAGAAAATTCCAGTACTTCTATATATCATACCTTAAATCAAGGATATGTTCATGGTTGTGTAGCAGTTAATATTAATACTGATATTGATTATCCCTAATCATTAGAGACAAATCTCCAAATCCCACACTAACATTTTCCCCCTCCCTCACATAAACATACTATTTACATGAAAAGGGAAAATGGGAATGGTTTCTTTTTGCCAGAAAAGGAAAAATTGAGTAAAAGTTAGGGTTCTCGAGATATTAAGAAAATCATCCATGTTTGATAGTTCTTATGCGTAAGACCAACTGACCAGATGAGAAACATGGGCAGATTCGATCACTATAGCTAACTTATTTTACTGGTGTCATGAGATCAATGAAGCTTATCTAATAGAAAATGCTGAGTTCTTTTACTTATGGGGTTGAGAAAAAACATTCATTAGACTTTGGCATGTCATCTGAATGTTCTCGATCATGCATGGGATTCAGCCGTCAACTTCACAGAGGAAGCTAAAATATATTCAGACATAGGATGAGGGGTCCAGTGAACACTGAAGTGGGGTTTTACGCTTCCCAAGCAAGGGAAACAACTCAGTTGCGAAGAGAGGGGAAGACTAGAAATAAATAAACGTCAGTCACCGAGTCAATGCAGCGGTCCTATAAATTCCTCACCCTGATCCTTCCTCACTTCAAACCCACCCACAACATCTTAGTGCTTTTGTCTTGTTCTTCCTCTCTCCAACTGCGCAAGCTGGTGATTCAAATGGAAAGAACAGTCTCTGAGGTAATGAGATCACTCCCCCCAGGATTCAGATTCCACGCTACTGATGAGGAGCTTCTGATTCATTACTTGAAGCCCAAGATAGTTGGACAACCTGGCGAGCAGTACTACGATATGATACCGGAGATCGATGTATGTGAATTTGAACCTTGGCAGTTGCCTGCCATGTTCAGTCACATGTTCAACAGTAAGGAGCTGTTTTTCTTCTGTCGTGTGAAGCGCAAGTATTTGAACAGCAAGCGCTCCGACCGGACAACTGAAACCGGTTACTGGAAAGTGACCGGCAAGGAACGTGCCATCGTGAGCGAGGACACTGATGGACCGATAGGAATCAAGAAGACACTGGTGTTCTACACAGGCCGTGTGCCTAAAGGCAAAAGGACCAACTGGGTCTCACACGAGTTCCACCTGAATCCCAAGTGTTTGGGCCATAATCACAGCAAAGACGAGGTGACATTTTGGTTCTCATTCATTTGCACAACTGAATTGGTTATAAGCAACTTGTGAGATATGCTTTCTGGTTAAGGGTCTTTTCTCTTTTACTGATGTTGTTCAAGATATCTATGTAGATGCTGCCTTACGTGGCATGTCGGATCAAGAACAAAAAAGAGAAGAAGCTGATGACGGCTCACGCTCCAACGATCAGCCCTGAAGACTATTCAGGCAGCCCTTCCACGTCCCTCAGCAATGTAACAGAGACCCCTGTAAATCAAGGAGGGGACCGTTCCAGCTTCTGCAACACCCCCAACAACGATGTTGCTGATAACCAAGAATCAATTGATGCTCAACCCGAGGTGAGAAACACGCTTTTCATTTTGTAGGACTTATTTAGGATGGGGTTTAGCCCCAAGACCTACAGCACATCAAATTCGCAAGGCCCGTTGGTTTTCTACAGCGAAAATACTAATGACTGCATTATCACATAACCAAAATCTGTGGGACTATTTTCATTTCATACTTTCAAAATTATTTCTGTGACGAAGATTACAAAACACTTGAGATGGTTTGTTTTATATGACGAATGCAGATGTCATTGGAAGAGTTTATGGAGTCCCTCCCTCCATTGCAGCCTCTGGATGACAATTTATCAGGCCACATCACCAATCAAACCTATCAGCCCCAGGCAGGAGCAGAGGGAGGATCATCATCCTTATTTGATTTCTCATTCAACAGCGATGGCGATGAGCTTGACTATGGCTGCATGCCATCTGCATACGGCAATTTCGCGGACTACTCCGGTTTCAACTGGGCAATGTCCAAGGGCTCCTTCTCTACAATGAGTGACGACGGTTGATCAATACTTACAATGAGTGTGTGTCTGTGTTTTTACTTGTCTTTAGTGTTGCTGAGTGTGGCTTTTGGAGTGAAGTGAGAGTGGCACCGTGCCGGCGGCCATTGCTACCCAAAAAGTCGCATTTTGGTCAGTTTTAGAGGAACTTCTTGTAATTTGCTGTAACTCATAATTACAGAAAACTTTTATTGGTTCACTTCTCTACGACAACAATGCAACAATCTGCATATACATCTTCTTGAATCATAGTTTCAAAAGAAAGGAAAAGAAAAAAAAAAAGGGAATCGAGTTATAATTATTTAAATATGCAGCACATTCAATTAATAATGAGATGAATGTTTATATATTTTAATAAAACTTTGAATATTTTTATATGATTCAATAACTAGTGTCAACATATATATATATATAATTTTTTTTTGGTCGAAAGTGTCAACATATATAAAAAGTTCAAAAACCACATTTTAGAAATGAAAGATCATATCAAATAAATAAAATTTTAAAAAATTATACTGAATAAATAAAAAATTTAGAGATCATATTGTTTGTAGATTAAATTAAAATTCAAGTTTCATTCACGTAATTCTTTTCAAAGAAAAGCCACATAAAACTTCTGTGGAGAGGCAATTGGGAGAAAAACGAAGTTGAGGATGCCAAAAATTCCGTCTTGCTCGTTCAAGATCCGCTGCGATCCGCTGCGAGCCCTGAATCGCTCGTCAATCTTTACTCGGGATTCGGTTTTGTCGATCCGGCGCCGATCGGATTGGGCCTGAGTCGAAGCACCCCGAGTGATGATTGACGAGTCCTTCATGGGTCGTGTTCTTCAAGATTCAAATCGATTCTTTCTTTGCCTCGGTCTCGGACTGCAGGTGAAGATGGACTCCCATCTTTCTCGTTCCGGACTTGGGCTACTTCCCCATTTGCGTGAAGTGAGTTTCCAGATCCCTGCTTTTCGAGGAGGATTCCTGTCTCTTGTTCTTGTGGCGAGGCAGAATTGGGTCTGGCTTACACATTGCTATAAGTTCCGAAAATCTGAAGAAGATTGCAAATTTTTCCTGGAAGCAGACGAACTTGAGGTGGGGGCGGCCACAAATGATCCGTGGTTCCTACGCAACAATCCCGTGAGGGGCGACCGTTGCTGGGTAGCTCTTGATGACTGAAATTTTTTCGCTTTTCAAAATGGATTAAACTTTTTGGCGCCAGGTATGTCCGGAAAATACAATCTTGAGCACGATCCCAGGTGTAGGTTGTGATTGTCTCTTCTCCGCCCCCTTCGCCTTTCTTCTCCCTCTTACATATCTGGGAGGCAGTGGACACAGTTCTTGTTGCTTTATATCCTCTGGAAAGTTGGCATGCTCTGAATTCATTACTATCAGAGATTCATGCTTGCCCCTGTTAATAACCTGCAGGTGCATTGCGTTGTCTATGTTGCATAAAGTAAACATTGAAGCGAGGGGGATAAAACATTGATGCAGTTGAAAATCATTTGATTGGAAAAGATGCAACCTCAAGGGTAGGAAGAATCGTGACAGGCGTAAGACTTTATAGTTTTAGCTCCCGTTTAATGTTTCTTTTTTCCCCCCGAGTGCAGAATTCATTTGGAGATATGAGGGAATCACTTCCCCAAGTGCTACAACTGGCCAGCCTCCTTCATTTACATTGGAAGGGCTTATCGGGACATGGTTAGCATGGCGATTACTTTGGTTAATGAGTATATTTCATCACACGGTAACAACTTTCTAAGCACCTAAACCGTCAAAAGTTAGAACTGAAGCTGATTGGTTTAAATGGGGCTTATGTGCTGATTTGTAGGAGCACTGTGTCAAGGTCATATGTATCTTAATCCTGAAACTATATGCAGTAAAATATTAAAAAGAAGAAGAACTGAGCATGGATAATGAGCACTTCTGATTACTTCAGTCCTGCTAAAATTTTACCAGAACTCCTTATAGATAAATACGGTCGTTAGTGGAAGTTTGACAGGAAGTAATGCACGAGGGAGCTGAAGACCTTGCTTCTAGCTATGGACCTTGAGGGAATGACTTTTGGCCAGTTAATGTGATGGTAGGGTCGGAAGAAGAAGTAAACTTTCTGAAGAAGTTTTGAAACTTGGAGGGCAAGCCTGAAATTTTTCAGTTGAGAACAGTTTGTTTTTTTCCTTTCTTTACCATTTCCCTCCTCCTACCATTTACCACCTCAGTCCTTTTTTATTTGGAAGAGACATAAACAATTATGAAGAATCTCACATCAAGATTGCTTTGAATGATTGAACGCATGGCTTGGAAAATTGAAAAAATAGAAGTGTCTTATTTGGATTATTCAGAAGTAACCCATTTTTGATGGGATTCTCCTTCTGCCCTTTGCTACCTCAGTAACAATCACGAAGAATCTCACATCAAGATGGTTCTGAATGACTGAACACATGGCTTGGAAAATTGAACAAATAGAAGTATCTTACGTTCATATTCAGAATTCACCCATTTTTAATGGGATTCTCCTATGTATTTGTATGGGGTCTTTCTATAGTCCTCCAACCATGGTCGATTTTGCTTGGGAAGTTACTATATCGATAATTAAAGTTACCAACGCTAATTATTGTAAAAAAAAAATGAAATTGCCACAATATTGAGACGGTTATTATCATGGATTGCTGTCTTGTATCATTTTTCACGTAACTATAGACACACCCATTGGTATGACTCAGAGAAAAAACCAGCTGTCCATTGACATGCACGGTCACAGGACAGAAGTCAAGATGTGGGATCCACCAAACAGTCAACAACTTCCTAGCGAAGGTAAGACCCAGTGGAAAGCAGGGATTTTAGTTCATAGCATCTCGATTATAATACCAACTATAGAACTCCGGTATGAAGGAATCTGAAGCAAGCTAGTATTGCTGTCTTCAAATTTCCTTCTTCCCTTGTAGTTGTAGTTGGTATCTTTGTTCATTTTTGTTTTTCAGATGGAAAGTGAAGAAATTCCATCAGTCGATATGCCGGTGGGATTCCGATTTAGTCCAACAGATGAGGAACTTGTCAATCACTACTTGAAGTTGAAGACACTTGGAGACAAAACAGATGATCGGATAATTCCCGAAGTCGATGTCCATCAATTGCCACCTTGGGATTTACCTGGCAAGATAAATGGTAAGACACGATCACAACTGTTTCGTTCATCTTAAAAAATGTGGTCAGTTCATGGTTGATCCATGCTATTCCCTTCTGGGATTCTGTCTGTTGGTTTGCAACTGTTGTTTGAAGATCTTTTGCTTGGGAAATATGCAGAATTATCACGGATAAAATCAGATGGTGATGAGTGGTTCTTCTTGTGCCGTCTGCAAAATAAGTACCCCCAAAGTAAACGGTCCAGAAGGACAAATGATTATGGCTCTTGGAAGCCAACCGGCAAAACTCGCAAAATCAGGACGCAAGATAAAAGGAACACATTAGGTTTTAAGAAATTTTTGGTTTTCAAAAAACGCCAAAGACCCAAAAATGCCCATACCAACTGGGTATTGCATGAATATCACCTAAATGCTGATCTTAAGGACAATACCCCCAATGACCAGGTACTCAATCTTCTTGCTTTCCTTTCCTTTCACAGTGAACTTACAATGCAAAACATATTTGAACCATTTAAGGATACATATGTACGATTAAGGTTGCTAAATGCACGTTCTGCATTCCAGGAACTTTCATTCAAGAGCCCTTCTGATTTCATTTTCTTCTCCAGCATAGGAATGGAGACTAAGCAGCTTACTATTAGCTGCTCTGACTTTTTCTTTTTTTTTTTTTTTTTTTTGAAATGAAATAAGCTCTTATTAACCTTCTATTGATTGGTTTTCAGCTTACACAGTTCTACCAAGGAAAATACCCTTACTCTTTTTTTATCTTTTCTTTCGGTCCGAATTTTGCTGTTGCTATAGCTATCAATAGCACCATTCACTCGATTTTGAAGCTGAGCAAGGAGTCTTTTTTAAATAGGAGTCTTATGAGTTGAACATGGAGTGTTAGCAAAGTTGTTATTTTGAGTGATATTTGATACTTTGAGGTCGGTTTTATTTTTCTTTTGAGATTAAATCGTGAAGTACTTTCAGAGGTCAGTGATTAGACTTGAATAAATTGATAAGTTGTCTTTGTCCTTCTATATTAGAGTGACTTCGTTCTTTACCGCTTGAAGAAAATCCCTGATAAGAAAGGTAAGAAAAGTTCAGAGACTCAGAAGACCAAGACAGGTATCTCTATTATTCCTCAAGAAGGCAGCAGATGTAGCTTGGACGCGCTTGATGAAGTCAACAAGACGAGTATCTCTGTTATGCCTCAAGAAGGCAGCACAAGTTGCTGTAACACCCCCAATGAAGTCGAAAACACAAGTTGCTCCAACGCATTAGTAACTGCCGAAAGCATAGTATGCGAAGAGATTCCAAAGGTCAGAAGAAGCATCAAAACGGTGCCTATTAAAAGATCATTGTAGACTTTTTAGCAAACTAATATTTCTACTTGTTTTTGTTTCGACAATAGGAATCTTTAAAAGAAAATGTACAGCAACCACCACCGCCAATTCTCTCACCAGAATGCCACTCATCACAATGTGATTTCTCTGCAACTCCAGAGCCATCCACAGTGACCGGGGAGCAATCTACCGATGATTCGGTATATCGAGATTTGGACGCTTATTTTGCTGATACTGAACTACTCAAAGAGATATTGGAAATGTTGAAGCCTTAAGCTCATTCTAGTATAATTGCTCTTCTAAAGAAAGCATTATATAAGCTTTTTCCGTCTAGGTAATTAGTGTCCATCCACTGCCAGGAAGCACACCCTTCAAGTGCTGATGAAGAGTATGCCCATGTTGTTTGTTGCGGGAAAATATTTTCCTTGTGGAAAACACTGTACACTTCATTGATGTATATTATTTGCATAGTGAGTTTTTATTCCAAGCTGCTTCATGCTAATCATATACTATAGCAGTATGCGAAACTTATAACGTGAAAATTTGCAAGGAATGTACAAATGGTTAGCTGTTTTGCACTCACGCAGTTTGTATAAATGAGGTGTGTTGATTTGGCATTGAATTTGTGCCCATTCGATTGACCGTTGTTTTGATGGGATTGGATTCGTCCCTGATAATTGATTCGCGCTCTCACTGATTTGCACTGTGTGCAAAATACAAAATGATAAGATGGAAAACGAAAAGGGAGTGGCATGACCCCCCAATCATGAAATATTTATCAGTTGCAAGGACAGTATTGGATCTGAAGACAGAAAGATGACTTTGTGTGGTCTGAGCATAACAAATACAAGTAACAAGAATTAGCAGTTACAATTAGAACAATTGCAAAAATGGAAATTCAATTATGGCAAATTGAACGCTTGCACGTAGACCAAGTTGTCAGTCTTGGCTATCTTGTCGATTTTCTTCTTAAAAGGTTGTCGTCTAAAGCACATGAAGAGCTGCATGAAGATATTGATCAACCAGACAAGAGTTGGCGCTCTTGCTATAGCGCCAGAAAACTCGCATCTACAAAACTCAAGCTACTGTTTCAAGGGTCACTCTGCTTCAGATTCAGCTGCTGAAGTTAAAATTTTAGTTTGAGAGCGAAGAAGCTGTCAAGACTCAAGAATGTCCTACTTCATATCATCCCCATTCGTATTTTGTATGAACAAATGCATGACTTAATACAGATGATAAATGTATTATTCCAGAGACCCCTTTTTATGCACAGGTTTGATACTTGGCATGTGCCCCTTCTATTCAGTGGTGGCTGACATTCTCTTCAGCTTACTCTATAGTTTATGGGTGACAAGATGTTGGTTTTCTTTGCATGGAGACCCTTTTTTTTTTGGAGATAAACTATGTTTGAAGGTCGAGGGTTGCATTCGTTGTCTAGCTTTGAAATAGCTAGTGTACCAATTGTCGCAATTGCAATGGGAAAAAAAAATCATCACGGAAAAGTTTGGCTATGCGACTGTAGAATTTAGTCTTGGCAAGGTCATTGGCGGTGATGACATGCCTACAATTTTGTTAGATTTTACCTCAGCTATACGAGAAGAGCCGTTTATGCTAGCGAGAGCCACACCGGATTTGTCAAAGAGTACTGTTAGAACACTTGTTAAATGTACTTAACAAAGAAATGTTTCAAAAAGAATCAAAAGTGCATTATCACTAACTCTATCAACGCGATCAAATCCGCAATATCTCACTATTTGGTCGCACGGCAAGTATCTTGAGGACACTTTTAGACAAAACGATTTAGGTAAAAGTACATGTTAATGTTTTTATACGAGAATCTTTTCAACTAAACTAAATTGAAGCATCGCAAGTTCCGGACCTGTGCTCCTTTTTCGATCCTTCAGAATCATTATCTGCAGAAAACAAGTTAATACCGTCACAAGTGGATAATCCATATATCAACCCACTATCCACACTACTCGTCTAGATAGAATTTGCTCAAAGCAGTCATCTTAAGAGAACATTATCCAGCCGAACTGACGATCTAATTTGAGAAGATAGCTAACTCGACTGAACCTATTAATAAAAACACACTGTTCTTTCCCTGTCATAACACAAACTGCAGCAAAATCAGCACTACCTATTAATAAGAACACACTGTTCTTTCCCTGTCATAACACAAACTGCAGCAAAATCAGCACTACCGACACCATGTAGCTACTAGCATCAATCAGGTAGCACATGTTAAAAACTTCAATCTAAAAGCTTGATTAAGAAATTGGCCTAAACTTTAATCCAAGAACTTGATTAAGAAATTGGCCTAAACAAGGGCTTAACTGAGAAGAGCACATGCACATGAGAAACCGAACTCGCACAATTGCTTGTGTCATTTCATATCGAACAAGATCAGACAAGGAAAAAAGAGCGGCGAAAGCGAACTTGCAGAGTTGAATGAATACTTACAAGCCAGGAAACTACAAAATCAGGTTGCAAAAATCTAGGCATTTTATACATCCATTTATTAATTACACCCCCTCGAGTGTAAGAAGTGAAATATAAAATATATTACAAATAGCTCAATCTTTAAGGATTGACAAGCTTTTCCATTGAACCAAGGTTTATGCATTGATGCAATTCTAGCATCGACACTCCCGCATCTAGGATTCATCCATGAAAACGGCACCATGTCCAATAGACTTCATGATTTTTTTGAACAAGAGAACCATAATCGCAATGCTAAGTCCAACAGCAGCCCATGTGAACAAGCGATCATCAGCTGGTTTTTGAATCCTTGTTTGAAGCTGCTCGCTTGTTGCAGGGCTATGCCTTGACGACTCTGCTCTCACCATGACAGGATTCAGATTGGCAGGGGGTTCTCGTGGTTCTTCAACAACCGTATCACCTGCATCACGTGGAGGCTCTTCAGAAGAAGAATTTCCCTGGTCGTCCTGTGCTTCAGCCGAATTGTCATCAGAAGGCTGAACTTGAGGAACAGGCGGTGCTTTGCTCAGCATATACTCATGAATCTGTTGAGAAAGTAAATTTAATAAGCATTTGGCTCCAAATAATCAAAAAGCACATGTGCAAGAAATTCTACCTCGTCAATCAATTTTTGTCGCTCAGTGTTACCGAATCGGGGTGCTGCTTCACGAGATTTGATAGCCAAGGCACGTCTTTCTTCCTTCTTATAGTCTAGTGAGCCCAATGCACCATTAGGGTTGGTTGGCATAAATGCAATGAGTGCTACTAAAGCAGTCCGCACTGACAAAACAAAGAAGAAATTAGTATGGATTGGATTTCAAAGCTTCTAGTAATGAGTGGACTAAGAGCCTAAAAGCTCTAAGACTACGTTTGGTCGACCAGATAAAAACCAGGATATGATATATTTCATCCTAGTAGTTGTCTTGAATATGATAAAGATCGGATATAGAAGGGATATAAATTGGATAAAAAAATCCGAGGGGAAGGGTAGAATAAGGTTAGATAGTATTTTTTTTATCCGAAACATAAAACCTAACGTTTTTTTTCGTTATCCGCCGTTCACCCACAGACTACTCCAACTCCTCTTCCGGGTCAGAGAGTCAAACCGGGTTTCCCCGACCCGGTCCGAAGTTTATTTTTTCAAATTAAAAAAATACTAAATAATAGAAATAATAATAATACTAGAAAATAAAAAATTTTCAAAATTCCATTTTTGTTAAAAAAATGTCCAGGTGTTTGACCACAATTTATTTCATATAGTATTAATTTCATAAGTCTTGAACCAATTTTAGATTTTTCATTTTGAATAAACATTTTAGTTTAGCATAAAAAATAAGAAAATCCTTATAAAGTTTTAAACTCAATTGAATAAACTTTTATCCAAAATATTGACATCGAAACTTTCTCCTTGATAGCTCTTCAATTCACATCGAAATTTTACGGAAGTGACGAACTATAATGTACTTTATAAGCGCGCATTGTTCAAAGATAGTTCATTAATGTGATTAATTGTCATTGTTACCAACTACAGGAATTCAAAAAAATAATTTACAATGCTTTGCGAAGTCAATTGGGGATGTTACGCACATTCATTAAGAAAAAGCCAAAGAAAGCCATATCGCAAGCACCCTACTTATCCCCAGAAAAACATAATGCACAGATGACAAAAAATCTACTCCTTACAAATGTAGAGTATTTTTTGGTAGATTTTGTATAGTTTAGCAAGCAACATGTCAGATAAAAGAATGATTTCCAAGCAACACTGCTCGGTTTGACAATCGCATTTATATACTAGCCTCATAACCCATGACAATAAAACTTACCACTCCATGATGGCTGCCAGTGCTCAGGGTGATGATTGGATATGCTAAGGCATATCTTCGTTTGTGTTTCAAAGCGACCATTTGGCTGTAGAATAACAAAACCACATTTTAGTGTATTACACAGCAATGCCAAATAAAGGAATGGAACATGATGTTGCGGGAACGGTAAAATGAAATGAGACAAGATATGACATTACCGTCAACAACATGAACGAAGGCGGCTTGAATGGATACTCCGCGGGTAGCTGGATGCGGCCATGGTAGATGCCGCCTTCAAATTCACTATCACGTGGTCCCCTGATAGCGAATTGCCACTCAAAGATGTTCTCCTGCAAGCAGAAGACACCAGAGAAGACTAAGCAACCAGCCACTGAACAATTGCTCAGGAGAAAAACCAAAGGAAAGCCATCCTCTTAGATTATCACCAAAAATGACGAATTAAAAAGCTCAGGGGGAATGAGCGAGGAAAATTAGCACTATTTCGAAATAGACGTCATGGCGTCACCTAAGCAGCAAGTCAGCGCGAACTCCTCAACTCTCACATGAAAATTCAATCAGGCGGCAAGCAAATTCAACAACTTACGGAGGCCGGTCATCGAATTACGACAACTTCGCGTAAAAACTCAAGACATAAATCTTCCGAAGCACATATGAATCAAACAAAACTCCGTCTTCTCATGCACCGTATCGATACATCTCGCTCGCCGCGTAAAACCCAAAAGCAATCGAATCGGCGGCAGAACAACACGTTTCTCCCAGTCCGATCTCCCTCCCGAACCCTAATCAACCATCACCTTGACGGTGCGCGAACACAGCGTACATAAGAAGAGATCGGGATCAGAGCGGAACCTCGAGAGGGAGGCTCGTGAAGTCGTCGGAAGGGTTGGACTGCATCTCCTTGATCTCCTGGAGGATCCGCTTCACCGCCGGGTTCTTCAGGTTGTACCTGTCCTCCGCCATGTGGCCGCCGCCGACGATGCCCGATCCGATCTCTCCCCGGCACGACTCCGAACCCGAATCCCTGAGAGGCGATGATGGATCTCTCCGCGTTCCGCGTTTGGCTGGGTTTGAGCTGGGAGCTGCTAGTAAGAGAGAGATAGAGATAGAGATAGAGAGAGAGAGAGAGAGAGAGAGAGAGAGAGATGACTCCGTCCTCTGGACTCGACACGTCTGGAGGTGGCAGTTCGGATGACGTGGCGCGAGGTGATTGGACAAGTCCCACTTCGGACATGTTCGATCTAGGTTATCAAGATTTTACGGATGAAGAATGGGCTGGCCATATTGAATTGGGCCTTCTTAACCAATATTTTGGGCCGGTCCAAAAAACCCAAACTTTTGGGCTTCTTCTTTTGTTGTCCAAAAGGAGACAAATCATCTAAGAAAGCCCAACTTAGGCTTGTTCATCCTCTATCTGGTAGGAGGGTAGGTTCCAAATCTGGATCATATATCAAATCATGTTATAACCGGTTTCCCTTTTTGGACCCTATACTCTACCATGTTGTATTGGACCTTGGATCCTACTCATCATGTTTTTTTCAGTCTGATTCCAGGATTAATCATGTTTATATTGTAACATATTTTGCAACCACTTATCCTATATAATTTCGAATTTTATAACATAATTATTCTAATTCATATTGAAACATAGGCACTTGTAACTAATAAGTAAGTAAACTTTTTAGCTAAACACAAAACTAAAGATCCACAATGCAAATTATCATAAATAAAATCAAAAGAAAAAGAAAAAGTCTTAACATTTCATATACATTAGTAATAACACATGAATATAAAATTAGTTTTATTCACACAATACTACATAAAACTTTTTATTTGTCTAAAATTTAATAAATCTTTGGCGCAAGCATAACTCCTCTAAAAGTGAAATTAATATAACTCATCATCCAAAAGTGAAATTAGGCAACCAATCCACGTGATACAAAATTTCTAACAAAAACTTAAAATTTATATATAAATAAAAATTAACAAGAAACTATGTTCTAGAGACATATGTAAAAGTTATAGTTTAATAAAGTTTATTTACTTACAAAATTGGAATTTTCACTAAATGAAATTTATTTTCCAATGATTTGGTTTAGGGTTTAGGGTAGGTTTCAAGACCTAGACCATATACCCGACCCTGTTATAACCGGTTCCTCTTTTTTGAATCATGTACCCGACCCTGTTTGTACTAGATCTTGTTCCCGGCCATGTTTTCACGGTGAGCCAGTTCAAGAACAGGGTTTACCCAATCCGGTTGCACACTCCTATTATCCAGTACCCAAACTACTAACCCCCGATGTTCATTAGGAGGTTATTAGGAGGTTACACGGGAGGCCGTAGGGGCAAAACACTTATTTTCGTAAAAAATGGATGATTCGGAATATTTTTTTTCTCAAATTCATAATTTGTGTTGCTCAAAATAATCAGTCAACTACACATACTTTCATTATCAGTAATAATTTATATCTAACTATTTTTATGAACTATGAAAATATCCTTCATTCGTTCATTCTTATGAATAGTACAAATGATAATTTTTTTCTAAATTATTTATTTCCTCGAAATAAATAAAACCTAAAAATGGCCCCCATATCGACTGAAATAGTAAGTCAATAAATTCCATTATCGATAATAATGTGTGTTTGAACATATTCATGAACGATGAAATATTTCTCTATACAATTTAAAGCAATATGAGCGATTATTTAAATTAAAAAAAGAACTTCGCAAATCATTCATTTTCCACAAAACCAATGCACTAAAAATGAAAAATAAAACTTCTGGTTAATACCATCAAAGACTCAAAACTATGTCCATTGCCACACTAGTAACCTTATAATTTTTTATATCATCAAAAGTTCTAAACTATGCCTCATTAACGTTGGTACTTCAATTTTTTTTTTATTACTAACCCCTCTATATATCACCCATTACAATATTATTACTCCAAAATTTTCGTCACACTCTTACCAATTTGGGGTGCTTGTGACATGAATAAAAGGCTCAAGTTGTTTTTGTCTCACTAGGCAAATTTTAAGTTCTTTTTTCTTTGCAAGAGGCACAAGATATTTTTGTTCTCTGGTACAAGGTTCGGGTTTTGGTGGTACACAAAAAAATCTGTTGTATTACTAAAATAGCAGGCATATTTTAAGACATTTGATTATAATCACTCCAAGCATCGTTTAATACCCTTTGGCCCCAAAGTCTAAGATACTATCTAATTTTTTGAAAGTGACTTTTCTTTAAGATTTTCATAGTACAGTATGGAATATTATTGTTCAAAATGGAGAGCATGAACCATAAAAAGTTTGGGAATTTATTCTTTAAACTAAGTAAATCCTATGGTTTATGCAATTTATTCCAATCAGAGTAAAACTTATGGGCTTAGCATCATCAGGTCATTCCTTCTGATGGGCTATACTTGAATTGGGCCTTCTTGATCAAGTTATTGGGCTAGTTCTTTCGTCGCTTGAGAAAGGGCCTAAGTTAGCTAGAAAGCCCAAGTAGGGTTTGCTCATCCCCTGTCTGATACTCGCTTACAAAGTCCCGATTTCTAGCATTCGTTAGTAGGCTATGTTCTCGTCAAATCTCATAGGATCTGTACCGACACGCACAAGATCCAGCATTAATAAAGCTTAAGATACAAATCAATACATACAACAGATTCACTACATACTTAATATTTCTTGACTCTGTGCTTGTCAATAATCCCAAAATTTGTAACCTATTTGCATGCTTTGACTAAGTTTTAGGATTATGATACTGTAAACCCTTGATGCCACAAAATCTCTCATATCGAACACCACTCAATCTCTCTTATCAAACCATCTCGGTCGATTTTCTAGTGGCGATATCTTTCTTCGGTATATCGCGAGATGCGTTTTGCTCCGTTCTTAGTTGGAGCCTTGGAGGCCAAGCCGGCGATCAACGAATTTACAAATGTAAACATCACTCTCACGAATATAAGCAAAGATGATGTCCAATGACTTCCTTTTTTTTTAAGGTATAATTCCTAGCCAGACCAGGGTGGGGAGGAGCTGCACGTAAGAGTAGGTCCTAGTTTCTACAGCAGCGTCTTCCAAACAAAAACAAGCGTTTTGTCTGGTCTTGCCTTGCCTCGACAGAGAGACGGCCAAGGAAAGTGATCCTGCCCATTTGAGACAATCCAACTGTTGATCCACGCATTCAATCCCGGGTGTAACCGAAGTCGCATCTGTCTTTACGACATCGAGTCTACGTTTGCATTGGGTGTCCTGTCGAGGCAGTGTCTGAGGAAGCAACGAAGAGTCGCATTCGAGATTCCGTGCGCAATTCTTCCAGCTCGCGCTCCGCAACACTACAGACAATAGTAAGTCCTCCAGGAACCATCCGTCATTTTCCTCTTGCTTTCTTCTCAAGTGCCATTATTCTTCTAGACAGAAAGGAAAGTAGCATCAGTTTGACCATGTTTGTCTCGTTTCGTATGGTTTTATCCCAGTTCGAAGTTTCCTCAAGCAGCCGTCTGCCGTCCGCTCCGTCCACGCCCCGCCGTCCAGCAGCCGTCCGCTGTCCTCGAGCGTCCACGCCGCCGTCCGCGGACGTTTTAAGTTCATCTAGAATAGTCTTAACTGTTGTCAAATCAACAATCTTTTGGTTTTTGGGGTTAGAAAAACTTCTTGTTTTCGGATTCCAGTTATAGACGGCGTCTTATCTTTATACACGATTAAATTTTTTTTGAATACTTCCAGCAGTTCCTTGTGTACAATGAACTGTAATCTTCGTAATTCAGCCTAGCCATTGACTGAGAAAAGAAAAGATTAATCCCTACAATGTGCCTTCAAATTAAGGCAATTGCATGTTCTGTTCCATGATTCAGTGGGAAGGAAAGAAAAGCTTCTCTTATATAGTCATTGTTGCCTTTTTTTCCCTGCATCATCTTCTATTTTTGGGTCTCACGACTGCACTCTCTTTATCGCTCTTATGCTATAGGGAAACAAAGCAACGCAAATGTAAACATTACATTTCCTCGAACACTAAATTGTGTATTGCAGTAGATGAAATTCACCAGCCGGCGAATTACCTTTAAGCAACAGGAAGACAACTGCATGCTGCAACCTTTCTTCTTTTCCCATTTTTTGGGGGGAAGAAAGGACGATAGATATGAACTGGTGTACAAACAATGTGGCTAATCTACAAAGAATGGAACCAAGGTCACGTCCAAGTATAAATCCAGCTGCGGCGCAAGCTAGAACTGAGTTATCTCCACAAGCCTTTGCAACACCTTCCAGTATCTTAAGCAAGATGGGTTTGTGGACTTTGGCAAGTTGCCACAGAGGATGTAGATGTAGGGTCACGAGCAGATTTTACATTTTTTGCGAGCAAATGCATCTGAAAGAAGAGCTCGGCAGGCCTCATTTCTGTAAAATTGAAGACATCAAAACGACAGACGGCTGCTGGACGGCGGGGCGTGGACGGATTGGCTTTTCTAGAGAGACGGCCAGAGTTCTTCCACGATCTCGACGGAGAAAACAACGAAAAGAAAGAGGAAGGGGAGAGAGAGAGAGGAAATGCAGTTCATGGCAGAGCAGAGCAGAAGAGAGAGAAACGCATCCCCCCAAGTTTTGAAACCTCTCTCCTCAGCTGGACTCCTCGGCAGCTGTTTCTTCTCTCTTCCACGTGGCCCCACGTGGCGCGATCTGAATGGTGAACTGCATTGCCACGGGCTGCACCTAATATTTTCTCATTTTCCTAAAAGGAAAGGACATCCCCAAGGGAACCTTGAGCTGACCCTCGGTCCTCTTGTGCTTCTTCTTGTGTAGGACTACACACCACTTTGTATCGTGTATTTATTCAGCATCATATCAGGAACATGAATTCTGGGTAACAAACTGTGGACAGTATCTGCAGTTTTAGATGGCGAGTTCAGCGTTTGATTCTGCAGAGCACGGTTTTTGCGGCGTCGAGGACAAGTTGAGTTCCTCGAACCGAAGCTACGCAAGCATCGAAGGAGAAAACATGCAAATCCTGTTGTCAGAAGCGGAAGATTGGGGGGAGTCCAATAACATCAGCTCTTTTTCGGATTACGGATTTCATCGCAGTGACATGGTGAAGAAGCAAGCTCCTTTTTCTGAGTCTCAGCAGCGAGAGCAGCTACAACAATTGTTTTCAGATTATGGGCTCCTCGATAATCTGAGATACGATATTGCCTCTCCCCCTATCCAGACTTGTCTAGACGAGATCGAAAAGTTCAGCAAAATATCTACCGAGCTGCAAGATATCGTCGAGTCCAGGAAGGACAAGCCATTCCTGTTTCCATTAACATCACTGGAGCTTCTGAGGAATTGTGGAAGCGGGTTTAAACGACTGAGTGGGGATGGAATACTAAATCCAAACACTGAGAACAAAAAGGCAGAGCTCTCAACTACTGAAACCATGAGGATTGCTAGCGCCAAATTTATCCACTGTTCTTCTGGGGCAGCCGATGGTCTTGCGCTGCCAAGCCATCCTTCTGATTATTACTTCTCTTGCTCATCGGAAGAGGAGGTAAGGAACGTGCAAGTTGCCCAGATCCTCCTAGCTGCTGCTGAGAAAGTGGGATGCGCGCAGTTTGATGCAGCGAGCACATTGCTTGACCAGTGTGATGAGTTGTGCTGCAGAACGGGTAATCCAGTGGAACGGGTAGTATACTATTTTTCTGAAGCCCTTAGAGAGAAAATCGATCGGGTAACTGGGAATGTCAGCATGAAGGGCCTGGGAAAGAAGATGAACTTCGATC
This sequence comes from Melaleuca quinquenervia, assembly GCA_030064385.1. Classification (NCBI taxonomy): domain Eukaryota; kingdom Viridiplantae; phylum Streptophyta; class Magnoliopsida; order Myrtales; family Myrtaceae; genus Melaleuca; species Melaleuca quinquenervia. The sequence continues at coordinate 16,498,174 of CM057718.1, forward strand.
TAGATGAAGAGATCACAAGGCTGAAACCTCCGATGATGGTGAATCACCAACTAGTCCCGTTCTCTCAAATCCGGCAATTCTCCGCGATACAGACCATCATCGAGAACGTGGCGGGGGCTAAGAAAGTTCATGTGGTTGACTTCGGGATATGGAGCGGCATCCAGTGGTCAGTCCTAATGCAAGCCCTCGTGGCTCGACGTGAATGCTCCCTAGAGCTGTTGAAGATAACAGCTATCGGTACTTGTTCACAGCAAGTGATCGAGGACACAGGTAAAAGACTGGAGACTTTCGCTCGACTGTTCAATGTACCGTTTTCTTTCAAAATAATCATGTTGCAGGATATGCGAGAACTCAGGGAGGATCTGTTCGATCTGGACGAGGAAGAATCCATTGTTGTCTATGCTCGGTTCCTCCTTAGAACGATGATTCCTCAGCCTGAGAGGCTTGAGTCTGTCATGAACGTGATTAAAAAGCTAAACCCATGCGTGATGGTCGTTGTTGAAGTCGAGGCAAACCACAACTCACCAGCTTTCGTACATCGGTTCACTGAAGCGCTTTTCTACCATAGTGCATACTTTGATTGTCTCGAAGAGTGTATGGAGCGAGATGATGAGAACAGAACACTTGTCGAATCTGTGTACTTGGGCCAAGGGATTAGGACCATACTGGCTGCTGAAGGAGAGGAAAGGAGTATTCGGGGTGTGAAAATCGATGTCTGGAGGACATTCTTCAGTCGGTTTGGAATGGTCGAGATAGATTTGGGCATGTCATCCCTATATCAAGCAAATCTGATGGTAGAGAAATTTCCTTGTGGAAGTTCTTGCACACTTGACTTGAACGGGAAATGCCTGATTATCGGGTGGAAGGGCACACCTATTCATTCTCTTTCCGCTTGGCGACTCGAATAATAAGTATTCACAGGAGTGCGATCACATGCTTACTCTGCACTTGTTTGCCACAAACTTAATCCAGCGGCAAACTCTTGTCATAATGTTTGTTCATATTCTTCCAAGTGTTGCGTGGTGAACATATCTTGCTATACGATCAGAATGTTTGCGAGGCTGTTGTACTCTGCTGAAATGTGATAAGAGAGCTTCTTTTGTTAGCCTGCCTATGGTTCTAAGATTCCTTCTTCAAGGTCTACAGGATCATGACAAGATTGTAAGCTCCCTGGGATGTTACTTCCCGAACAATCTTGAGAGAAATACGATCCTGGGGTTTCTTTCCTGCTCCGGTGTGATACCAGAACGTTAAAGATCTTTGACGGATTTGACGGATGATATATGATTATTATGTGTCTTGTCTACAGAAGGATGACTTACATGCTATGTGAGGATCTTTGTGGTATGAATTTCACATCATCGCTACCTGTGTTACAGATGTATCTGTGTATTTGCACTTTAAATGTTTTATAGCGTGGGTCGATTTCTGAATGGTTTGAGATATCACAGAAGATTGGGTACTGCATAAGTTATTTGTGTACAATATCATGGAAAATGTAGGCTTTTTGTCGTCTGTCATGTTTATTCTTTCCTTTTACGGTTGTTTGCCACCATGCACATCGAATTCAAATGTAATCGATGATGGGGTTGATGAACCCATACTGTCACAAATCAAGTTAGTTCTTACCAAAAGAAAAAGGTAAATTGTTCAGATCAAGAATGCGATGATTTCCTTTGGGAGCATCTGCATATTCATTATAGTCTCTATTAGTGTTCTCCTCAGTGTTTTCAACGCTCTTTTCTATGATTCGCTTCCTACCATATTCTGTTAGCTCACATTGACTCCCTAAATATGTGCTAGCACCGGTGGCATGTTGGTTCGTGTGTGTGGAGAGTAGCAAATGACGGGCGAAAGCACATCTAAATTTCGTCAATGATGCCGAGGTTGTTGTACTAACTAATTGGTAATCATGCTCAAGCAAATTAGTAATCAAGATCCATCACGGTGAGGGAGAGGGTCGTGACATGAAATACGGAACAAAAGTTAGTCAGCATGCTGACCATGAAGCAACTCACTTCTTTACAGAAGAACAGAAACACCTCTAGGTACTATGGCAGGCAGGAGAAATTGAATTCTGAGTTCTGCGCATGATGCAGAGGCAACACTATTGAAGCGAAACATCTTAAAGCTTGTAAAGTTAAGGAATTCGCCCAACCAGATGACAGTTCTTGCTAGCATTGTGAGGCTGGAATAAGTCAGGCTTTGATCTCAAATGGACATCTTGAGTAACGTCACCAATTCCTATCCAAGCCCAACTAACGGAATACAGCTCAAATCGCTTAAGAAGTAGGCAATTGGTCGATTACAAAAAAGGCATATGAGATTCTGAAACTCAATGAACCCAGATGATTACATCAAGCACATCTCTTTGACTGATTAAACTGAGTGTAGATATCATTCTCAAGGTAGAAAACGTAGTGCAGCCATGGGGCCTCGAGGAAGATTTCAGGATAATTTGCTCTATCTATTTTAGCTGCTTAGATAATATAGCTGCGTTTCAGGACATTGCCCATCACCTGGGTAGGGCACCCATGTTTTTTCAGCAATAACGACCAAGTTGATGGTCTAGTCGGTCAACTCAAAAGATTAACCGTAAAGAGTTTTCATTATCGTTTCTATGTATTACCATAACGGGTGATTGCGCAAAAATCAGTGGCCAATCGAAACACCGAAAGGATTTCAGAAATCCATGAAGATCCCAATATTCAACAACTAGGTGGAGTAAATTTTTTGTGGGAGCATTGATATCAACTGTCAGATTGACTGTAGAAGCATGGTTTCTATACCACTGTCCTGTTTGTGGTTGCTTTCCACACTCCATGAATGACCATTAGACCTATTTGGTATCCATAGGCTTTCCCAACCTACTTAGTGCCCTGGTGCGCCGCACACTTCCCCTGCCGCCCAGGGACTGATACTTCTGGACTTTCCCAACAAATGTTCATCCTAGAACACTCCAGAAATTGGATTAGCAATTCAAGACACCTCCTTGGAGGTAACGTCGTAATACTCTTGAGTATATTCCGCAACGTCTCAGTGTTGACTTGAGATTCCTCTCTCCGTCACCCCAAGAATCCTTGCACCCTTTCATCCTTTCGTAGCTGTTTTCCAGATATTTGCTTCTTTCCAAAATGATGTCCCATACGTCCATTAACTCATATAATCATAGTTGTTCCCATAAAAAAATGGAGAAGTGTAATTTTGTCAGGCAGCATTGGTCATCGTATAAAATTTCTTGTTGGGAGATTTCAGTAGAAGTTGGTCAGGACAAATGCCTCATATCGAACGAACAAGACTCTGGCTCTGGCTCTAGTTTTAGTGCTCTGGCTCTGCTTCTAGCTCTAATTCATATAAACATTGGTCAGGATAAACGCCCAAAACCAACGGAACCAATCTAGTTCTGATCGGAACCTCGCCTTACCCGATCCTTTCGCCGCTGTCGTGTCCCCATGCAATTTTTGTTCAGTTATTTTGGTTGGAGCCTCCGGTAATGTGCCATTTTCCGGCTTCGAACAAAAATTTTCAGTAAGTTTAGTAGGAGCCTCCAGGAATGGCCATCTTCGGCTTTGAATGGGGTCCCTATACATAGTTTTGCTGTCATCTAGTAATCGCAATGTCCATTAAGCAGACACCATTTTTCCCATTCAGTACTTCCTCATCAGAGAACTAACTAAGCTCCTCCTGTCAGATCTTCAGATAGATCAAAACTCAGCCCTGTAAGCTGTCCGAGACAGAGTAACATAGAAATCTTTAGCACTACTATCAAATAAAATGCAGCGGTTGTCTTTGATAGGACTCTTTTCCTAATGATCTACGCAATGCATAACGAGGAAAGAACGCCGGCATAATCCAGTACAGTTCGCCCTTCATTCCTCCTCAATTCATTTCACAAACATCTAGTATCGTGTCATACGTATTCGATTGATTTAAATTATACATCATGTGATTTTCACGTGAGATTTTGCATGATCCAACGGTTTGGAAGATAATCATGCGAGCACGCATTGCCAAATGAAGGGGGGGAAAAGGGCGGATTGCCACGTGTGTGCCAGCAAATCCGTACCACCCGAGCCCCAAGCGGTCCCAAAAGTTTATAAAGAATCCATTTTTATGAGACGGCAAAGTCGAAGGAAGCTCAGAGACCGACCGAGACCGAGGGAGAGAGAGTCATGGAGGCGGGGCTGGAGCAACTGGCGGAGGTGGAGGGGACGACGGCGACGTGGCTGAAGAAGCACCGCCTGATGTACACCGCGGCCACCAGGCACCCTCTCATCCTCAGCATCCGAGATGGGTCTATCAACCTCAACTCCTTCAAACGATGGCTGGTGCGCTTGCATTCGTGCTTCTGTACTCACTCCGTCTCTGTAGAAATCACCTTGACCCCTGGTTTAGGTTTATCTCAAATGCCCACTTCTATCCATCCATCCATCCACTCATTCATGCATTGGTGATGTTCTGACTTTGAGCTCTTGGGTCGGGATTTCTTTGATAATTTGTTGATGAATGCTTGTTTGTTGAGGCGAAAGATATGAAATTTTGGCATAATTGGGACAGGAAAGGTATGTGCTAGTTTGGAGAAGTCAGTGGGAATTTTCATGGATTAGGCGAAAATCGCTTTTGCACGGATACTGGATGATTCAAATTAGATGTGCCGATGGTTCTTTTTTCTGTTGGACTGCGTGTTAGAACTGGATGTACTCTGTTGAATAGCAGAGGAATTGCGAGATGTCTCCTATCTCTTGTGTTTTGTAGACTGATATGTGTTTCTTCGTTGTTTTCACAAGCCATGAGGAAACGGGGGAAACTTGTTTTCAGTCAATTCAGTGTCGATTCTTGAGATCGTGATAAACATGTGGCTCTATGGCCAAGCCTGTTTAAGCTTTTGCTATTGGAACGAGCAGTTGTACAGTCAAATTTAGAGAAGTGTTTGATTTTCGTGAAAGAAGATGCAAAGATCTTACTTTTCATCCTAATCTGTTGGTACTTAGCTGTAATTCGTTGCTTAAAACCTGAAGATAATGGAACAGAATTTGTAATGTGAGAATTGAGAATCTTGAGCGAATTCAAATGCACCAGAATATAACCTTGTTCTAATGCGAGACTTAAGGTCACGCATTGCTTGTTAGAGTTTATCCTCTTGTGAAGTTTTGCTGATTCACGGAGCAAAATGAATGGCCAACTTGTTTATGTATTGTGTTGATGAAGTTGCAGAACTCAAGCACAATTGCTGTGTTTCCTTGATATTTTACTTGTTTTCTTGAAAAACTTTGAAATTGTTGAGTTGGGTTGAAAAAAATGCAGGGACAGGATTACTTGTTTGTTAGGGCTTTTGTTCCTTTTGTATCAAGCGTGTTACTGAAAGCTTGCCGTGAGTCCGACGATAACTCCGACATGGAAGTCTTACTAAGCGGCTTGGCTGCTCTAAACGATGAGATTGCATGGTTCAAGAAAGAGGCCTCCAACTGGGGTGTTGTACTATCTTCCATTGCCCCTCAGAAGGTGAACCAGGACTACTGCAGGTGAGTCCTCACGCAGAACACTCTTGGGCTTTGAAATTAAGAGCTCTCGAGATCTATAGCATGATTTTAATATCTGTGACATTAAGGCACATCGTTGCTGCAACAGGTTTCTGGAGAGTTTGATGGGACCGGACGGCGAGTACACCGTAGCAATAACCGCGCTCTGGGCTATTGAGCTCGTCTACCAACAGAGCTTTGCCTACTGCCTCGAAGAGGGCTCTAGGACTCCACCAGAACTTGCCGAGACGTGCCAAAGATGGGGAAACGAAGCTTTCGGCCAGTACTGCCGATCGCTCCAAAAAATCGCAGACCGCCGGCTGCTGAGGGCTACAAACGAGGAACTCAAGAAAGCCGAAGTTGTGTTGCTTCGCGTGCTCGAACACGAAGTGGAGTTTTGGAACATGAGCCACGGATGAACTCACCATGTATGTAGCTTCCAGAGTTTACAAAGGGGATGGCCATGCGGCAAATAACACCACAGTGTCGATGGGTCTTGTACATCTTTGTGGATCGTGTGATCACGTTCAGCAGGGTGGAGTTTTGTCTCAGTGTCTTATACGCTCGATGAATTATCTTGCCTTCTCTAAAGACGAGAATTTTGAAGCTTCGAGTAGTCTTTGTTATCATATTATGAGAAGTAAAAGTTCCTGGAAACTCATAATCAATTGTGGCTGTAGTTTAGTGGTAAGAATTCCACGTTGTGGCCGTGGAGACCTGGGCTCGAATCCCAGCAGCCACAAAATCTCAAATCCTTTTTTTTTTCCCTCTTTTATATTACCAGATCAATCCAAGTCTCAAACTATTTACCAAAACAAGGAACAATTCCACAGCTCTTGAAGTCACAGCACAAACCAGAGATTCACTTAATTTATTTCAGATTTTCTGGGAGATGCAGAAGCTCCACATCTACTTACATGTCACTTTTAGAAGGAGTTGTGACATTGTGATAGACATCCCAAATCCTTCCCTGTGCAAAGTTGAGTGGGTACTTCGGCTGTTTGTTAGGGAAGAACAGCCCGAAGTGCTTCTCCAGCTCCGGCTGCTTCTGGTTCTCGTCAAACAAGGCAAATATGTAGGTCTCTATCGCCCTGTTGGGTCTCTTTGGCGTGCCACCTTTCACGTGCTTGATCAGATTCCCGTTATAAGTCCTCGCGTTGTCGACCGTCGCTGCGACCCCACCTGCGGATGGCCACCCGCTCTCTGAGACCACCACCTGCAGGGCAGCCCCACCGGCCCTCTCCAGCGCGGAGTACAGCGCGTCCAGCATCGCATCGAACAGGTTCCGGTACTCACGGGACCCATCTCGGACGACAACCGACGGTGAAGTGAATAGGGCATAGGGCAAGCTAATGTCTTTGGGGTTGCCGACGTAGCTGAAGTAGGTGTAGATGTTGGCTAGCAGTGGAGAGTTGACACTCACCAGGAAACCGATGATTGGGTCCAAGTAGGACCTCACGTCCCCTCTAAAAGCGCCTTGGGATGGCGGGTAGGAGTTCCCTATCAGAGTCATGTCTATGGCGGTGGAGACTTTGATTTGGTTTTGCAGGCCGGACGATTTGAGCGCGCTCTGGATGTTCTTCATCGCAGGGAGGACGAATTTGGCATACTGCGCGGTGCCCCCGACAGGGCTCACCTCGTTGCCGACGGCGATGTAGCGGAACTTGACGCCCGGTGAGTAATTCTTCACGTTCCTCTGTACCCACGAATTCGCGTTGGCGGGGTTAGCGGCCAGGGCCTGGAGGCCCGAGTTGGGGACGCCTAGGATGAGGTCGATGTTTGAGCCTCTCAGGGCTTGCAGAGCTGCTTGATTGGGGTCATAGATTCTCATCTGCTTGATGCCGTGAGACTTGTAGAGGAGGACAACTTGTGATGCGGGCGGTAGGTTGTTCCCGAGCATGCCATAACAAACTCCTACGGATTGCACACCTGTTCGCAAATTCCAAAAGCTTAGCTGGGAAAGAGAAGATCAGAAAGTTCACGGCACGCGATCGGGTATTAGCAAACGATGCCTAAAGTGAGGATTCAGTAGGAGAATCAGTCCATTCTGTCGCTGCATCGGTGTTCAACATCTAAACACTTGACTTCACGAAATGGGATTCCTCCGCTTAATAAAAAACGTAGGGGTACTATCGAGTTCACCTCGGCAAATCGAAACAGCTTTTCGAGCATTAGAGCCAGACGTGTCGATAAAATAGAGTGAAATCGAGGATTTGCATGGGGGAAAGCGTGTGCTTAAATGGATGCATTCAGTGAGATCGCAAGAAACGCATAAACATTCACTACTTCAAAGCGATGGAATCATAGGAAAGATTTTGCAAGAGGAATATGAACAACAGAGATCGTGCATCCATGATACGGTATTCATACAAACCACATCGAATATGATAGCCTCGTTACGTACCTGCCATGCAAAGGCTGGCTATCAGAAGCCCCAGAAGACAAACGGTCGGAGCCGATGAGCGACCGCTCATCTTGGAGATACTCTTAGCCATATGAAGAGAAAGAAAGAAGGCAAGGAAGAAACGTAGGATATATGGTCTGAACTAGAACTCTGGAGACTCTTTATTTATAAGGAGCCAAATCACTGTCGTCACCCGATCGTCTGAGATGTTCGTTCTCAGCAAGGAGTTGAAGAATTCAGCAGTTTTGACCGATTCAAGCCATCCTTATCTTCTTGCCTACCATCTTTTTTATCCAAACCGTCAATTCACATACGTCGCTCTCGTGTTATCTAGGTTCGGACTAGTGGGATGGAGTTCGATTATGCAGACATTGATGTCTCGAGCGAGTAAACGTTGTCAAGCAGTCGCCCTTTTTCTCTGCCAGATGAGGGCTTCAATGAACCATGCCCCTTTTCAGGACAGTGGACATATGCCAAACTCCTAGAGCCGCCTAGGAGGTTCCCTCATGCACGTTGCGTTCCAAAGCTCCATCGGTCCACCTTTTCACCTTCATCCGTCGTCCCCCTCTTTTAACTTCAGTCCTTCCACGTCAAGAATTTCAAGTCTCCAGCCCACGCAAGGACGGGGGAGTTCATCCATGACTCGGGGGCTGTGATTCCGGCCACGATCTCGCCCGTATGCCGAAAGAAGATGATCCGACAAGCCCGATAATGACCCGGATCGACACCTATTTCCTTCAGCATGTTGGGTGATGGGACAGACCACAAAGTCTCTGCAAAATGGCATGGCTCGTCACCAAGAATCTTCCGGCCTATCCAGGAAAAGCAGGAGGAAGTGGGAGTATGAATCGCTTTGTTGAAAAGTCAAAGCACGTGCCGGTGTTTGAGTATTCAATTCGCTTGGCTCCATTGCCATTACTGCGAGCCAGGGAGGCGGCTTCAATGGAAGATAGAACGGGGGCGACGGCGATGTTTAGTCTTTTTTGTTGGTCCAGCATTGGATGTTGACGTTTAGACAAATCAAGATATGGCATCTGAAACAGGATAAGCGAATCTTCCCCTCCCCATTATTTCTTAAAGTAAAAATACTGCCAAAAATTTCAAACTATACCACTTGTAATATATTCACCATAAACTTAATTTTGAATCCTAGATTGTTTCCTTCTTTTTTTTTGAAAACCCACTTTGCCCGACGAGCTAAAATCGGCGAGGGCAGCCAGAGCTTCCTAGCCACTAGGCAAGGATCGCAAGCCCTAGCCAATGGTACTCGTTGGCCAAATTAGATGCTAAAAATAAAGAAAATAAGAAATAAAAATTTTAGAATAAATGTGTCAAACAATACAAGTTCGGGTTTTTAGCGTCATAAAAAAGTTTGGAATAAATGTCACATGAAAATAAGTTCGGGATTTTTCACGTTACAAAAAAAAAGTTTGGGGTAAATGTGTTATACGAGCATAAGTTCGAAGATTTTGATGTCGCAAAAAAGATTAAGATAAATGCGTCACAAATGGTATAGTTTGAGGTTTATAGTGGTAGTTTCCCTTTCTTAAATTGCTAAGCACTAAAATGAGATTAGACGTTGAGAAGGCATGCGGTAAACAACATTTAAAAAAAATGGTTAACACCACCTAAAATGTTTAGTAAACTCGTGTCACATATATCCAAAAAATCTCAAAGTGGTAGAATCATGTCATATTTACCTCAAATAAATCTTCCTATCGCAAAAAATCACATACTGATGATGTACATGTGATAAAGGATAAACCTACAAATCCGTTAGTTTCCGTATAATATTTTGTCAAATTATTGACATGAAAACACACATGACAAACAAAATTCAGATAATAGGCATGTGACATGAATACGATATAAGTGGATCCCTTAAACAATATCGTTTTGGGAAATCATATCTAAAGATTTGTTAAAATCGGCCAAATTTTCCATAAAAGTTTTGAAAAGGTATTGTTGTGCAGAAGCACGCCCTAACTAAATGAGGAAGAAAACAAGAATAATCAAGAACGCAGAGATTTACGTGGTTCGGCAAAAATCTGCCTACGTCCACGGGAGAGAAAGACTATTTCTTATTCAGACATATCGCCTTCTCACCTCTCTCATTGAGTACAAGGTACAATGTTGAAAACAAATAGACCTCCACTTTCCTAATCCTATTAGGAAAGAAATTTCACCCTAAAGATATTGTTTCAATCTTCAGTGATTATCCCCTATGATATTACATTGAATCAGGACTATTTCCCATACATATCTCTTATAAATAAATCCAAATCTAAGAAATATATTTGAATAACAAATAGCTCACAATCTTCAAGCATTCCTAGATTTGTCGATCGACTTTTAATTGGAAATTTCCAATCAATTATAATCTTGCGGAATTCAAGACAATCTCAACAAACTCCACTTTTGACTTGAATAAACCACAAGCCTTCACTCAAACTAAGCTTAAATAAACCACAAGCCTTTACTCCAACAAACTTGAATAAACCACAAGGCTTCACTTGAACAAAACTTAAATAAACCACGAGTCTTCACTCAAACCTTGAACCAAATTTGAATAAATCATAAGCCTTCATTCAAACCAAACGTGAATAAACCACAAGTATGTACTTGAACCAAGAAAATGAATATATCTCCCCTTCCACCATACCTTGCAAATGTATGCCCACACCTGGATCAGTGCGGCCTCCATCAATTTCAATGATGAGTGAGAGAATTCAAGTCCCTACAAGACTTGAACTTCTCTTTATTAACCGACTCCAACTCCTCCATCATTGTGGTCATCCACTTTTTTTTTTGTAATCGCTTTTTAAAACTTCATGGTAGGAGCTTGGATCGCTAGAACCTACATTAAGAGCATAAGCAACCACATCCTCAAAATTGTACCTCTCCGGTACTTTGAGAGTGCGCCTTCCTCAACCAGTTGTAATTGTACAAGGAACTTCTACCGTTTCTTTGACTTCTAGAGCTTCATCAAATGATTTGCCATTATTTGCAGATTCCCCGATTTCAAGCTCCACCTTAACAATAGATTTATCACTCTTCTCTTTAGCAGCCACAAGAACCTTTGATAAACCTTGTTGAATCAACAAATCTTTCATCCTTCTCCACCATAGTGTAAAATTATTCTTCCCAGTGAATCGTTCAATATCAAATTGAATGGTTGAACCTCTTCCAGCCATCTAGTCAAAGTCACAATACATGAATGGAGAACCTAGATTGCTCAGATATCAATTGTTATGCAGAAGTACGCCCTAACTAGATGAGGAAGAAAACAAAAATAATTAAGAACACGGATATTTACGCGGTTCGGTGAAAATCCACCTACGTCCACAGGAGAGTGAGAGACTATTTCTTATTCAAGCATATCACCTTCACACCTCTCTCATTGAGTACAAGGTACAATGCTGAAAATAAATAGACCTCAACTTTCTTAATCCTATTAGGAAATAAATTTCACTCTAAAGATGTTGTTTCAATCTTCAGTAATTATCTCCTCTATATTAGAAATATCATGATATATCCTAATTATATTGAATCAAGACTATTTCCTATACAAATCTCTTATAAATAGATCCAAATCTAGAAATATATTTGAATAACAAATATCTCGCAATCTTCAAGCCTTCCAAGATTTCCTCGATCAACTTTTAATTTCAAATTTTCAATCAATCGTAATCTTGTGGAATTCAAGACAATCTCAACTGGTTTTGCTCTAAGCTAAATAAATTTTCATTACCAGGGCATTCGGAAGATGGGTTTGTTGTGATAATCCTAGAAGAAAATAAGAGAATCCAACGCAAAGCGATAATTCCAAAAACAAAGTCAAAGGAGACATTCTACAGACATGTTAGAATCAGTAAACACATATTAAATATTATTTATTAGGACTTAAGACATGAAGCCAAACAGAAAAAGGAACTGCCTAAACTGTCTTAACGATATTGATCGATGTGATCAACAGACCATCATCGATTGTGAAACGACCTTGAAATGTGGTGATCAGATCATTGGAGCAAAAGAAAGGATCTTGCTCGGTTCAGCACGAATTGCTTCAGAAATGACTGGACGCTGTGTGTCCTGTCGTGAAGACCAGAGCAAGAACACGACGTAAACACCGCCATGACATGCATCAGTAGCTTCCTAACTGCTGCTGCTGGTGCTGCTGCTCCCTTCAACTGCTACTCCGATCTGAATCCCGTTCGGGATCGAAAGAATAGGAGGGACGGTACGCGATACAACAACAAATGTCAAAAAATTTTCCGACATGCAAACATGAAATTGCATGATTGCAACCAACTCATATAGAATCATATGAACGGACAGCAAACAAAGATTGGGTTGTATAGAAAACATAAAATTTTGTTAATCTATTGTTAAAATCTAAGTAATTGTAAACGTACCTCCGTTGAATATCCTCATTGATCTTCAATCCTGATGGTGAGATTTTAGGCTGAGCAGTGGGCCTCTGAGAAGAGGACAAGCGATCGATCGACTTATGTTCACCAGCCTCAAAATTTATACGAGACGTTCGGACAAGAGATCATGGCCGTTTGTAGAATTAGTTTATATTAATTACTGTATTTATTGAAAGACAAAATAGTAATTCAAAAAAGTGTCTGAACAACTTTTATTTATCTCATACATCTCTCCTGGATTCTAAAACCTAAATGTTAAATATACGTATTGCTAACCGTAAAAACAGTCTAATTTCCTTTCCTTAAATCACAATAATAATTAACAAAAGAGAACACGCATTTCGTAGGTAAACATGATAAATTGAACATTTGGGAAGTATCTTATTAAAGATCGGTCTGATTTGAGAGATGAATTCAGTCTTTTCTTGATTGAACTCGCAAAATTTAGATCATAATTTTTTGAGTTTGAATAATGGCAGAGATTTAGGGTATCATGCATGGTGTGAAGTGTTAGCTATTCAATTCATTTTTGAAATCTCATCCCCAACTTTTTGTTGAATTTTAAACTCATATTTTGATGTTGAATCTATCTCTGCTATTTATATCAACGGTGAATTATAACGGCATGGTAATTCAAAATAAAATCATGTCTACGACTTTCCAGAATTAAAACTTAAGCCTTTCTTATCTCTAGGAATTCTTATTTAGTGTAAATCTAAATTAATCTCTCGGATTAGATCCATATCTTTTATAAAGTAAAATATCAATATGGTTTGAGTGTTCTTTTATTTATTAATATGTCTTGAGTGTTCTTTTGTTAGTTTACATTCTAGCGTAATTATATCTAATTCTCAATATGTATAACACCTAATTTGTCTGTAGCAACTGTTTTTTTTTTCTCCCGGTTAATTTCCTAGAGTGCATTTCCAAATATTTTATCTTTTTTTCACAAATGCAATATATTTCCCTTGTTTTCTGCGTTTGCATAGGCCAAAACTTCCATGAGGGTGTGAAATTGCAATGTTAGGAGGTGTTAGTGAGAATCATAAACCATCGTAAAGTCCCATGAGCCTCTCTTTCTTAAATTCAAAATTAAATTCTCCACATTATTCTAAGCCTACATCTAAATTTAAATCATAAACATCTTACGACATCTAATTCGCCTCCTGTTGGTTGCTAATAGAAACACCAGCTCCATATACTCTTGCATGGCCCACGCATTAACAATGCAAATAGGAAGCCCATGACAGATTATACATCCAAAGCCCAAGCGACAGAGCCCGTCCTTCATGGACTAACCAAGGTTGCAGAATAGGCTAAGAGCCCATTACCATCTTCAGATTACGTAACAAGTCCCTGAACACTCGATCAACCGCCAACTTTGACTGCGTTGGCAAAAGTTTTGGGTCCAATCTAATTGGCAATAGAATGGCCTCAAAAATTATTGTACATCAAAGGAAAAGTCGCACTGTCGATGGCAGATTAGAACAATGCCTAGAACTTTCTTATGGTTCCCAACCGAAAAAAGCCAAATCAGCAAATCCGGAGCTGAAACATTCCTTGTGATGGAAAATACTAAAACATTCCTTTCAATGCTGAAGACGATGTCAATTCCATAATCATCTCATGATCAAAGAACAAAAGATCCAAGATCAGCGCTCAGTATTCACACGTGTCCAGACACACTGGAGAACTTCATTCATGGTAACTCAATGTAGCAAAACAAGAGAAGTCACCCAATTGACGATAAACAATTAAGAGAAGCTCACGGCCGTCTTATGTACAGTGCAATGGACTAGATGTTTGATGGAAAAGATCCAATGATGCTGGCAGGGAAGAAACTGACTGGTGTTAATGGAAAGATTGCGCAAATCGATCACACAAACTCCTGCGGGTCAAGATTTAGAAAAGGTTCATAACTCTAGATAGAAGTCGATCTGATGGTATAAGCAGAAGTTGTCGCGAACATGTCCTAAAGTATAACTGCAAAGAGACTAGAAGCTGAAACAATATCATGCAACAGGCAACCACAATGGCAACAATATCACCAGAAGCTGAAACAATCATGCAAACCAGGTAAAGGTTAATCAACTGCCCGAATCCAGAAAAAAGATTATACTTCTGAGAAATTACCTCATAATCACAGAATCAATCATAAAGTAAATCCCTGCTTCACATTTCACAAGATGAAGGCAACAAGATGTATCGCTAATTGACTACATGCAACCCCAGAAAAAACATTAACCATCAACCGCTCGATCTAATAGCAAAAGATAAGGAAACGCCCATCCATCTTAGAGAATCCCAGTCCACAGGATGTACTGAACCTCCTTTCAGAGCCAGCCGGAGGAGATAACAGCAGTCAAGAGACCAATGGAGCTTGTGCTTACACAAATACATCACATGCCAGTCATGCCATGCGCAGCTCCCTTAATTCAGACTCCACCTTCAGCGTCTCTTCCTGTGCCTTCTGCTTTTCCTTCGGCTGCTATTGTCATCAGAATCCGATTCCGAAGCAGAGTAAGAATCGGACGACTCAGAGGATGAACTGTACCGCCTACGCCTCCTGCTCTTCTGTTTCTTCTTCTTCCTCCGCCGCCTCCTCTCTTCCTCTGAATCAGATGATGAACTGTCAGCTGAACTACTCTCCCTCGAAGAGTAATCAGATCCAGATGCCGACTCGCTCTCACTCTCGAAAACAGAAGCCTCACTGTCACTAGCAGAATCTGAATCAGATTTGTATTTCCTTTTACTTTTCTTAGAGCGCTTCTCGGTCTTCTCCTCCTTGATATCTAGATTTTCCTGCTCATAAGATAACTGCGCCTCCGCCTTCAATTTGGGATTCTTAAGCAGCTGGGTCCTCGACGGTCGTGAAATGTAGACACGTTCATTGGTGCATTGGTAAGTCCAATGTCCTGGCTGATAGCACTTCTGGCATTGCCCCGAGCCACCAATAGTAGACACTGAAGCCTTCAAGTCTTTCCTTTCACCCAGTTTAACAGCCTTCTCAGTACTCATCAAATACATTTGTCTCTTGGCTTCCCTTTTCTCCTGCCATCTACTGGGCCCTTCCTCTTTTTGCCCATAAGCATTGACATTACGAGCGGCAGCTGCAGCAGCTCGTTCAGCCTGAGCACGGCTAAGCCCTTTCGCAGCACTCAGAGCGGCAGCCTTGATTCGCTCGGCTGCATCTTGAGCCTTCTGTTCTTCCTTACTAGACATCTTGTAAAGCACTCAGTTCAGAGACTTCAAAATCTGCCAAGCCTGACACAAGTTATTTTTCCAGCCTGCAGTGAACAAACAAGCTCACAATCAATTAACCCCCGATCAACTATTCAGAGAGATAAGTCCATCCAACTATGGACAAAAACAATGCAAGAACTATAATTAGGTAGACGACTTGCAACTAAATACTTCGAAACAGCCAAAAACGATCGATCACATAGATAAGCAAACTACCCACTCCATCCCCAATTACGCTTGCACAAAGGACGAACTTGTTTTTGCACAATCTGATCAAAAGGCGCAAAACCTGAGCACGTCGAAACAAGAAAACCCTAAGACCGCAATCCCTAAAATGGCCATACCGATTCTCAATACATGAAGACCGGCTTTGGAGGGCAAAGAAGAGCAAAGTCTCGCCGATCACGCCCCACCCTAGCTACCCAAAAGGAGCCCCTTCCCTAGCAAACCGACATACCAGAGAACGGAGCAGATCCACCGAAACCCTAGAAGCATGATTAGCAAGACGGCCGCAAAAACCCTCGAATCGCAATCCCTAAAATCTTAATTGCGGGTTTCCATTAAAAAAAAGAAGAAGGGAATTTGGAGCTTGGAGGGAAGGAGAGAGCATCCTCACCTGAAGCGCAGAAGTCGCCAACCAACTTTTCAGAAGAGGAAGCTCACGAGCAGATCTGAAACCTTAAAGAGAAGCAGGACCAGGAACAAGATTGGATGAGATCTTCACATAGTCTAATAAAACTGGGTAGAAATTTGTGAAGGAAAGGATTACCATCTGAGACGATGAGGGAATGGAAACCCTGGGAAAACCATGGGCTCGGGTGGGCAATACTGGACCGGGCTCAGCAATGGTAAGATGATTGGGCCCGGCCTTCATATGTCGGACCTGATTTGGTACAGAATATCCTCGCCGGCCACAATTAAAAAAGAAGAAAAATTCCGAAGGAATTTAAAATTTTCCAAAATTTATTTAGGTCAGCTCTGGTTCCATGCTGTCCATTTTTAGCCAAAATTAGTCAAGCAAATTGCCAAAAAAATTTAAAACTCGATTAATATATTGAAAATTTTAGGTCTAAATAAACATCAATCTTATTAATTTAGAATTTTTCTGATACTTTACACGTCCTAATTTACTACATGACTTGATTCACTGCAGCCCTCTCTATTTTTATTTACTAGACATTTGTCCTTCAAGAAGAGGGGGGGATATTTCCCCGCCTAAAATGCAACTAGATTATCGTATATGTCTCCGACCCTGAATTTGAATTCCAATCCTTCTTTCTACGATTACGTCACAATTTTTCTTCTTACTTCTGCACCATCCTCACTTATGTCATTTTACGTAAACACTACAAAAGTGCACAGATTGCGTCTTTCACCACACTAATTCAACAGTCGTCATATTCTTTTCCAAGTTATGAGATGCGGGTTGTTAGCAATTTTTAAGATAATGTAAAGTCTGGTCGACATTGGTATGTTTGATTGAACAGGCACGTAAAAGATGCGCGGAGGACGAACCAAGATCTGACAGCACGGGCAATTTATGCACACCATCTTGCCAATCATGGAATAGGTTCAAAAGCAGACACTGCATGCTTCTATAACCTCCTCACGAAGTCGATCCGACTCTGTCCAGTCTACGAAGACTACTGGGCAAAATCACAACAAGGGCAGGGCAGTTTAGAATTTGACCATATCTAAGTGCATGAAAGATCACGATTTATGCGACAAGGATTTGGTCGTTTTTTCCCCTCCAGCCTTGCGATGAGCCGAACCAAGGAGCAGAAACTGAGCAAGGGAAGAAATGAAACATAATGCTTTCAATTTCAACAAGAACTGAACCATTGACTAGCTCTAGCCATATCTCGCCATTTCTAAAACTGTCTCGGCGGTGTCGCGAGATCGAGATGCATTAGAACTATCCGGTCCCAACGGAACAACTTTACAAAGATCCTACGGTCCATGCTTATTTAAGAAGACGAAGGGGAAACTAAGATTCTTCTCCAAACAAAGAGAAGCACACCTCTCGGCACGTCAGAATATCCCAGAAAGGAGGTTCGCAGCGGTGGAAATTGCAGCTCCACTAATGGCGCACTGCACAATCTGCTCGTGGGAGGTGTCGTCCGACGTGAGTGCGAGCGCCACGCCCGTAATAGCTCCTGCAACCGCGCTATTTTTCTGCAACAACGATTCAATAAGTTGCTGTACACACAGGTAAACACAGTTCCGCGATGGTGTGCCAGAGTGGTGAAAAATAATTTGTTCACAATTGAACATTAGAAGTTCCAAAGTAAGGTCATCATACAATCACAAGCTCAACAACAGATGTGAGACTTTAATCTGATGCATCCGCCACAGATGCAAACCACTACAGGAAGAAGATATAAAACCTCGCCTGCGGTTACTACGCATAATGTGCCACGCACCAAGTGTAGAATAATCAATGAAAAGTCAAGACTCATTACCCAATCATGAGCTCCGCGGGTCTCCTTCAACCCATATGTTAAACCAGAGTACACCCCTGCAGCCAGTCCTGGACAGCGGATCAAACAACCAATCTCGTCACTGACAGTGCTGAGTTCACACTTTATTACTCAATCAGGATTATTTTCAAGCCAAGCCCATGTTAACGAAACTCAACGAACAATTCTCAAGCTGAAGATCTTCATTCCTAACCATCCCTAGATCCTCAAAGTTAACAAAGTTGCAGAGATACGGAATCAAGAAATTGTAGCATGCTTACCCCATTGCAGGGATTCTTTACCAGTGCTCTTCACCTAGATGAACCAAACGAGAAAACATTAATGAAGAGGACAGTAATTTGATATAATAAAGTAAATCACATTAGTTTATGCTTATAAATCTCACCATGGCCTCCAGGGAATTCCGGTTCGTTGCTCCTACACAGAGCACAAGAACGACGATTAGAAAGGCAAAGTTACCAGTAATCTAGGATTGATACATTAGACATGACAATCTGGAAAGAAAGCCATCATTCGCGAAGTAATTAACCTTCAATCTCCATTCCACAGATTATAGATAAGCCAAAAGGACAAGCATTTAGCACTCAGCGCGTATACCTCTCAGCTCAGGGAACCGATGCTTCTTTGCACCTGGAATTTCCGGTGCACCATTGCCCGAATCCAGCCCTGCGCCTGTTAATTCAAACATCGGCGCTCTTTTGTTATCATAGAATACTCATCACACAACATGTAAACGATATAATTCGTACTCTGCTCGACTCAATACACAACGAAGGTCAACGCTTTCCGAGGAACTCGTCCTACCTTCAACCGCCGTGAAGTAGGCCTCCCGCGACACGGCCTGAATGGCTCCAATCTGTAAGAAAGTTCAAATCCATGAAGAGTCGATGCAGATGCTGACTCCAAGTCCCTCAACCACACAGTAAACATCGTCCGGCAAAAACAAACGTACAATCTGGATACGATCGCAACCTACGCACGCTGGCCGCGGCTCAACAAGAATCGGAAAAACATCCAGCCGTTGCGCGCGTGTCCAAGCCCGTTCGTTTCGCTAGAAATGCACGAAAGGCGATCGGAGAAATCGGATCGGGCGAGAACCTTACCCCGGCGGCCTTGATGAAGCTCTCGGCAATGCGGTTGAGCAGAGGGTGGCCGAGGTCGAAGAAACCGCCCTTGTCGAAGTTGAGCTCATTGAGCAGCGAATGCGTCCGAGCCTCCGAGTTGCTGCTCATCTTCCTCGATCTCCTCCTCCTCCTATGTCTCCTTCTTCTTCTTCGACGATCAGAGAGACTCTCCTTCAGTTCGCTGCCACGGAGCGATGTCGATAGGGAAGAGCGTGAAGCGGGAAAAGGGCGAGAGAAGAGAGAGAGAAGGGAGGGGCGGAGGTGGGAAGACGAGCGTGCCGGGACACGTGTCGCCCTCACGCACACGTGTCGATTATTTCGGTACCGAGAACGCGAACGTCGTGGCGACTAGTGGAGTCAGTTGCGGGGGCCACGTGTCGAGACCTCGTATCTCCCGCCGTGCTCTAAGTCAAAGTTGAGCTGCCCCAGGCCCAATTTTTTTTGTTCCGGATTGGGCCTTTGAAGCCTAATATGAGCCCAACATTTTTGGGGACTGAAAGGCCCTAAAAGTTCAACGGTTGCTAATTCATTCATCGTTTTGAAGAAACAAAAAAAATATCTCGTTTTCACCATCCTTCAATCCTCGTTCACTTACCACTTTCCGACACTCTAGCCTTTTAAAACTGGTTACCATTTTACCTTCTTCCTCACTCCTTATTACGATTCTTGATTGCATCTTAAATATCATAACGGAGAACAACAGGACAACAATCCTTTCCAATCATCTCAACTCAATCCGGACTTCAATCCAGCACTACACATTCAGATCATTTGGCAAGTTTCATGACAAGAGCACCCACGTCGGTCATAACCCTGACAACGAGGCCGATTCTTCGACGACGAGACGATACTATTGGGAGGAAGCACATGTGAACCCTCCATAAGGTATGAACGTAGCACCTAAAAACTATCATCATCAGCGCAATGGTGACTTCCAGGAGCGCAATGAGAAGGTAAGGGGAAGCGAATGAACTGGTCTACGTCGGGATCATCACGCCTTCGGACGTTTTAAGTTCTTTGTGCAAAGGAGAGCTCCATTGACACAAGCTCAGGAGAAGAGCAGAGGACACAATGATACTGTAGGTATGCACACAAGCATCTGACATCAGATAGAAAAGAGCTATCAAAATTTTCTTAGAGAGAGGACAAATTCCAAATTACAATTTACATCAGTTCATGAATGAGAATGTAAGACTACAATGAGAAAACTTTGGAGCTCTTGCCATGGGAGGGAAACGAGAGAAAGGCGTGCAACAAGCGTCAACCTCTCGACCCGATTCCTCTAAGCCAACCCTTTGATTATCATACCCCACCACTGAAACTGGAAGAAGCGGGGACCCAAAAGGAGAAATGCTACAAAAACAGAGCTTATATGGAGGCCCTAAGCACAATTGCATGTTTGCGCCAGAGGGCAAAATACAGAGTGAAATCGAGAAGCCATTCGGAGAAGAGAAACAATTGCCCAAGTATTTTATAGAAGCAACAAGTACATAGCCAACGCAACAGGTAGGTAAGACAGGTGATTCACCACATAACCACGTAGGTAGTCCCCTCCCCTCTTGCCCCGCGTCACCAAAACAGCATCTGTTGCGATATCAACCGGAAAGATCAAAACCGTATTCTGTATATACCCTTTTTTTGCTATCCTTGGCCGATGCTGCTTCACCACCCTGGTGCCGATTTGCCTTGTTGCCACTCCATAGTCAAATGAATGATCAGATTCTCTCACTTTAAGACTAAATGTGAGCTAGGATCCATTCACGGCCATTTCTGGGGATGATTTTGGCTGCACCAATGGGGTGTCCTCGCTTCCCAACTGTCTGTTATCTGAGGGACTTTGTACACACTCTGAACAGCTCCGAGGACTGGCAGTTTCCTTCTCCTTGAGGGCCTCATCATCTGAACTGCTATCATCTGACGAGCCTCTTGTAGGAGTGAAGTCCTTATGATTTTGTTCAAGGGCATTCTTGTCTCCTTCCACAGCCTGTGAAGAACTATGCACAATGCTTGCAGTCTTCTTACTCGGTAGCACTGCTTGACTTAGTGTTGAACACAAAGCTGCAAACACGCCTTCTTTTGATTTGGGATTTTTATTCAGCCGTGGCCTCTTGGATATATCAGGCTCCTTATCCTTGGAAGCCAGTTTTCTTTTCAACCTGAGGGAATCCATGGTTGGCTCCTCATCATCTGGGTTATCTTTCTGTCTCTTAGGTGGTGGTCTATAGTCTTCATCATCTTCATCATCATCATAATCAACCAGCCCACCAGTTCTTGGACTATAAACAAAGGATAATATAAGCATCAGACCATAAATGTAGTTTATGTTATATTAGAAAATTCTGAAGTTCAAGGCATGCAAGCACCTTATTGATTGATGACTCGCTGAAACTCCATTGGATAGTACAGGCTGCGGTTGCGCCTTCCGAGATTGAGATGCTGATGCTGATGCTGATACTGAAGCTGTATCTTCTTCATCACTGAGCACAAACAGACAGTCATGAACGAGAAAACAAAGGCAGACAAAAGGACAAAATATCATACTGATAGTGTGGGTCGACCTGTCTTCATTAAAATAGTCCTCCTCCTCTTTCTCCAAAGCGCGCTCATCTATTCTTTTCCGGGGATCTGACACGTTAATAGGGCCTCTTGTTCCACCATTCTCCAAGCACTAGAAGAAAACCATAGAGATTGAGTCTTGACTAAAGAAAACCATAGAGATTGAGTCTTGACTAGTTAACTCCGAAAGCAGAGAACAGAGATAGCCACAACACATCATACCTGTTCATACTTGACTTTGAACGACTGGATACATGGCAGGTGCTCAAACTTAACCAATTCGTTCCAAAACGAATCAACTATGTATTTGAGCAATGGTTTCAGATTTTCCTGCATGAAAAGAGTCATCAACTTGATCACTGCATGCAAGTGACATCTTTCGCTTATTCACAGCACTCTTTTGTGCGGAGAAGAAAATGAGTACACGGTACAGGCATACAAACCTTGCGGATGTGCTCAAGAAGTTCTAAGACTACAGAATTTAGCAGGTTGTAACGATCGCCATTTCTCACAAAAGCATCCACGATCGGTTTGAGAAGGTTGTTCCTAATTATATGGCTTACAATATGCTCATCCTGCAGATCAGAATCAATCAGCAAGTTGCTACACGAAACCACATAAGAAACGTCATATGACTTATCACTAGTTCATTGATTATGTATTTTTCAGATTCTACATTAGAACTCTACCCACTCTCCAAATGCTTTCATTGATAAAATGCAAGGCCTGACTCATGCTCAAAATTAAATATCAAAGGAGAAATTGGGACACTACTCTCGCTCTATCCTACCACAAAAATTAACATCAACATGGGCAACAACAAAGAACCACCTACATGGCGGGAGAGGATGGTACGAAAAAACCGGACAGCAGCAACTACAAGGTACTTTTCTCTCCTTTGTAACAGCAACAAAACCTTATCTGCCACATTATTAAGAAGAAAGTTACATCTGCAACCACAGAAGAGAAGACATAATTAGTTCTCATGTCTAATTCATTGGAGTTTCAAAATCTTATGTGACTAACATGCTAAATTTAAAAATTATCAAAATCATAAGGGTATACAGGTAAGTACTTTATCCTATATGGATGGTGCAGAACGCAAAAGCAAAGCAATTCACATATGTTTGACAGTATTTCAGGCTTTGTTCTGTGCTGACTTTTGACTCTTCCAGAACCCATTTCTTTTCTCAATGAATGAGATGTGGCAGAGGGGCAAGATGCTACAATAACATCAATTAACTGCTCCAGATGCTTCTCATAGAAAATCTCGATCACGCTGTCCCTCTGAACAAAGAATAAACAAGATCAGCCCAGGTTCAGACAAACAAATTTTTTCAAAGAGCTATCACCATGCGAAAATTGAACAGCCAATACTTGGCACCAAGCAGAACATACACGTATGAAATAGAATGACAGACAAATAGGGTAGCGCAACATACATATTTATCCCCTTTGAGTAGTCCAATCGAGTGATACACAAAATACAAGACCCAACGATTCAATCCATGGGGCTAGCCTTGATGGCAAAGTCTTGACCAGCTAGGAGAATATCATAAATACAAAACTCCATCCGAATGATGTGGTTGACACCTCAAATGGTTTAAGATGACTTTTCTGGCATAAAATAACCCTGCAACTTCATTTTCAGATCTATTGGCTCACAGGATGAAGTTTGAACATGGTTCATCTACTCTGTTCAGCTAAATATTTTAATGGGAAATTAGTATTTCTAGAATCACATACAATAAGTCTGAATGCGAATCCTCTCCTAAATAGCTTAATAGTTGTTGTGGTTCAACTTTATAGTTGTATTTGTGGTTCTTTAGTTAAATTTATAGATTCAAAATTTTGACAAGAGCAGCTCTGAAATTGTTGCCTCATGCTGTTAAGTCAAATGGGAGTTTGGCATTTGAGTTGGTCAATTCAACAATGTGCTCTTAGTTCATTGATTATACTACATTAGATTAGACAAATTGTCCATTTTCAATCAACTAGGCCACCAAAATAAGATTTTCTAACTTTTAAATTTTTTTGCCAGCAATTCACCAGCTAAATTTCTTGATAACCTATCCTAGTTTTTTTTATTCATCCTAGTGATCTATATTTCCATTGCTGAGAGCTCATAAACAATTGATCATATGGCAAAAGATGCAAAGTACAGCAAAACCAGTCAAAAGTAGGCATATAATTCCTTACTGATGATATCAAGATCAACCAAATAAAACACGCTTAGCTGATGAGAGAATACCTCAGAGACGCATGTACTTACTAAATTGAGAGCACAATTAGCAAGGGCCTTAGAGAAAACAACCAAAAAGCAAAACAGAAACCTAGAATTCCTAAAATATCCAACCACCATGACAAACTAAGCAAACAAAAATCAGATGGAGAAGTGGACGATTAGGCAGAACCTGTCCTCCTGATAAAGTAAATGAGTCCAGCAAACTTCGAAGAATTTCAAGAAACTGGCAATGCATGTCATCACCAAAATCTGTCACCATTCCTTTAACCTACAAGTCATAAGCTAAATTTCAGCAGGAACACCATAATTGTTTACTCTTAATACAGAACCAACTGCATTGTAACTGGCAAAATTCAGCCTTAACATCTATATGTTTAGGCCAAAAGTGAGGTTTGTCTCCTTTCCAAATTTACCCTTGCATTATCTGCTATATTTTAAAGGAATATCTACTTTTCATGACTTTAATTTAGGTTCTCATCAAAAAATCATTTACAAAGGTTTCGTCAAAAAACAGAAAACTACCAATCACTTTTTACTTAATAATTTACCCATTACCTAAAATAAGAAAAGCCACTCAAATTCATTTACGAAATGCTTGCAGAGCTCGTAGCTTGTTGGTTCCAAGTATTACTGAACGTACATAAAGAATTGCACTATATCAATGTAAAATGTACTCCGTTTTACAACTATTACAGCTCGACCTTCAGCTTACTTTGGTATTTTAGGTTGAATAACTTCAGTTTTCAAAAATATCATCTCATGCAGTGCATTGACATATCCTCATGAAAGCCATACCAGAAGCCCCAAAAGCAAAGCTCCTTCTGGGCGTATAACATAAGAACGCAAAAGATTTGGGTCTTGATTCATAAAAAGAATGATAATATCTGTCCTGCATCCACCAAAATGGCACATAATTAGGATGACATCTTCAATGGTGTATTTGTCTTCGGTTTGCCATCTCGTTCTTTAGTCATGTGTGCATATTTATCTATGTGAGTGACAAATGGAGTTACATCTAGGAGCATTTACCCAGTTAGTATAAGCCTATTGTCCTCACTCTGCAAAGCATCGGCAATGATGTCAAAAATGCCCTCGTTCACAAGATCCCTACAAAATTCAAGTCCAGTCAAATAAGAGGAGATGTAGTGCAACAACGAGGACAAATCAAGCCCTCTGCTGAATGCATGGCTGTCTCAAAAAGCAATGCACAAACCACTGTAATATCAAAATCAAGAATGAAAACTAAATAAAAAATATCTTCAGGAAAAAAATCCTGCATAAACTCATACCTGAAAAGCCGGAGCTGCTGGACCATTTGTAAGCTCTTGCTTAAACTACAAAAGTCGTGCAAGAAATACACCTACATCAAGAGAATAATACCAGTGTGAACATAGGGGAACCAGATCTACAAGAGAAATATATAAGTCTTAAGAGTAGATATTTTGTTTAGTCGTCATATCCAGGCATACTCCCATTATTGTAGAAATCTAGCATATGCAGGAAAAAAATTTGAGTTGCATAGACAAATATAGAGGTCAAAATGTTTGAGAACTACAGACAAAAAAAAAAGGTCACCTGACATAAATCATTCTCACAAACAAACTGACAACAATAAAAAGTACACCCAAACAGCACTTAAGCTAGATCAGATGCTCTATTTAATTGGCTGCGTGAGGACTAGAACATTAAAATCAACATTCAAGCCATCTTATAAAATGAGCTCAAAGTTTCCAGATGAATTAATGTACATATGTTTCCATCAGCCAACAAATACTATACACCCAGATACACATAATCTCTCGCTTCACATGCAACATGGTCTGATGGTCCTATGTGCATCCTGCACGTTCCAAGTCATATTAGTAGAGCTCAGGTGCTGCTGTGGAGCAAAGACAGGAATGATCTAATTCCCCATCAGCCCACCATACCCCATTGTTTATTATTAGAGACGAAGAGGTCAACCTATCATAAACATATCAAATTCAAGGTGAGCTCCCTTTAAAGCTCAAACCACTATGAGCAAATTCAATACAAAACTTTTCCACATGATTAATTTAATAACATTTAGGTCCAACTAAAGTGTATACAATCAAAACATTTGGAAGGAGAGTGTTTCATAATAACATGGCATTACTTATTTATAAGCTTCCATATGGAATCAAAGAAATCCAACTGTCTTGCAGCAACCAACTTTAAAATAGGATGCTGCTCATTTAAGAGAGCTAATATTAATGATCATCATTGTACTATAGAAAGCATGAGTTCATGATCAGGAAATAAAGGTATTCTACTTGTAATTTAAAGAAAAAATATGTGCTTATAGGAAGGATATATTTTACTATTTAATGCAAGCAAAAAATGCATCACTCTCAAGTAATAGCAGCCAAAAAATAATCAGCAAGAATCTTTCCCATATGTAAATAAAATGACCAAGCCAAAGGGAAAAAAAAAAGAGACAAACAATAGGAGAAAGGGGAAAATTGAGCAACTGCAGAAATGCACACTAATATCCCCAGGGAGATTCCCATATCCTTCCTGTCATTTTCTTTTGAAAAATAGTGATTTCTTAAGCCTAGCCTAACAGACACATTTACATAAAGGCACAATCATATTCCTTTAATCATTCCATGGACTGGACCATCCAACTCCAACCTCACAATAATCTTGCACTCCACCACACAGTTCATCTGATCTCATCAAAGGCATTCAATAAATTACGATCAGAGCTAAATCCATGCAACTCAACAACGAATTTTTTTTTTTTGGGTAAAGCAGCAACAATGAATTTTTATAACTTAATTATCTAAGAGTTGTGCAAGTGCAATCAATAAGAACTGAATAACAACAAAAGCATGAGAAATCATGAATATCTCAAGCCAAGTACCTTGAAAAGTTCGGGTTTACATTAAAATTCGGACCCAAAAGAGGCATCATTCAACCCAGATGTTTATCCAGAAAAGGAAATTAAAGACAAATAAATGATGTTAACGATATAATTACCAAATTTTTCTTCGACTCTGAAGGGGTTGTTGAAGATTTTAACCTTACAAATAGTTCCTGAATAAAGGTATTGTCATCCTTTAACAAAGAAACAACCTACAAGAGAGAACATAAATTCAGTACAGATTTGTCTCAACCAACTTAAAAGATATCTTTCTTATACTTACAATGGCATTATTTGAATGGATGATGGAATTGAGGTTTGCAATAATTGTGTCATCCAACATTCTAGCCAAAACAACATCCTAAGGAAGACAATTCAATGTCAGAAAAGGATCCACAAAAAGAATCCAGTTAAAAAGTAGTTAACAGGGAAACACACCTTCAAGTAACCAACTCTATATGTCTGGTGTATCTTCGATAGGACAAGTAGATCTCTAATTGGAATTGCCTAAAAAGGGAAAATAGCCTGTTAACCAGAACTTTCCATATGGATCCGTAAACTTGAACATGCGCCACTACCAGATATAACGTCTCACCTCCTTGAATACAACATGTTCTTTCAAAAAATTGCGATGATGTTGGACATGAGGAACCTCAGGATCATCTGCATACAAATACAGAACATTATAGTTGTCGCATGATATTAACTAAAAGAAAAAAAATGGCCTATCATGAAATGAACCATACATTCAACACATACATTAAATATGACAATTTTTTTGGACAGCAAGAAGATGACTTAATAACAACTAAGGAAGCAACAGGATCAAATAGTGCTTTAATTTTGGCTAGTTAAGGTCATAACAGTCCTCTACTTTATCTAGTATGATCAGAATATTCTCCTTACCTTCTTTTCTCCACTTTCTAATGATTACTATTTAATATACTTATGAAATTTCAAGAATCGTAGTGCAAATGGCACTTCAAACTGCCTTACACAGGTCCTGGGATGCTAATGCAGCCATGGTATAGCTAACTCCAATGACATCCTATATCGTAAGTGTCATCCCAAGATGACATACCTTTAATAATTCCCTAAAAGTGTTAGAGAGATTTTATCATGAAAAAGGAACTTACACTCAAGGGAGCCAATAATGTCCATAATCAGCTCATCTCCAAAAATTTTCTCAAAGATCTGAGGGCTATTGAGTAAAACTGCACAAGCAGAGTGAAATAAGTCAGGCTGAGGAAAAACATTATGAAGAAGCCAACAAATTAAGGACTGAGAAAATGATATCTAGCTAAAAGTTCTTACTTATCCCTTTGACTATTCTACAAATCATCTGAAGATCACTGAGGTTTTCCAAGTCTTCACACAGTCTAAATAAGTGCATTAGCTTCCGGAGAAACTCTTGCTGCATCGAGATAGTAACTTCCGTTAAAAGACCATGGTTTCCAACATCAGAGTTTGCATACACATCAAAGGACGAATATAGATGACAAGGCTTGTACTAAAAGCACTGTCCAAAGCCCAATGCAGCTCACAAGACTGCTGAAGTATTCATATGTCTATGTACAAAGGCAAGGAAATTGATAATAAACTTGACCCACTATGATACCAGAAGAACAAAACAAATAACATAAACTTCTGAAACTTTATATCTATCTAATAGTTCATTACTTAGACTAAATATCAGACAAACTCAAAACGAAAAGGCCTACCATGACCACACCTACATTGATGTCCATTGGACTGGCAAAGTTAACAGAAGCTTACATCATTCAGAATAAGATCTATCAGCTGCATCTTATCAGTAACCCGGCCTTCATACACAGTCTGGAAAACAGAAATTAACAGAGATAAGTCAAGTAGTCAATAAGAATATAAGTAATTGGAAAATTGAGATACAAGCGGAGAGTCCAGAAACTAATAGTGTTTCACTAACTGAAAACAGAAAAGGTACAACTTTTCTAGCCCGAATATAAGTAAATAGGCGTCCACAAGTAAAACTGAAGCATGAAACTTCCACAAAAGCCTTCAAGGATAAAAGAATGATTACTGGCTCTAACTTCTTAACTAAGTATAGAAAAACATCTCAGGCACTTATTGCAACTTAATAACTACCATCAGTGATCACAACCAAGAAGCTCATTTGCGCCTTCAAGGGAGCTCAACCTGCATGTATGTGAGCATGCATGAGAGTGTGAGTGCGTGTGTGTGTGTGAGAGAGAGAGAGAGCCGCGCCGGGGGGGGGAGAGAGAGAGAAGTCTATAACCTTCTTTCCTTATTATGTCAAACAAGTGTTAAGTAGCCAAAATAAAGCATCACCATCTTGCACTTAAATTTACCCCCTACAATTGTTTTGCAATATGACAGAAATGGAGCTGAACATGCAACTCAATCTGATTCCAAAAGCAGTAATCGCAAAGGGACCAGATAATCCTCATAAAGCCTGTTTCCATCTCAAACACCGGCAGCCATAGGAAGATGGAACAGTGCAGCTAAAAGTATGAGAGAGAGAGAGAGAGAGAGAGAGAGAGAGAGAGAGAGAGAGAGCAGTACCTTGTGTATTAGAGGAAGAGTGGATAGCTCAACTGGCGGCAGCTCCCTCAACTCGCTATTCACGCTATGAAACGTATTGTCTGTGGAAGAAAAACTACAAAAACTTAGAGAACATAAATTTGCAGCTAATAACATGGTTCAAAAGATAACAGGAGCAAGTAAATATGCAACCAGGGTCTAAAACTACACTCACTAAGATCTCAATGTATGTTATGTAAATTTTTAAATGTTCAGGACAAGATCAGAAAATTATAAATCTCTACATTACTAATGCTTCTTGCATCTTCATAGTATATCTTTGTGAGGTCTCAAATTCTATTGTAACTGAAATCTTGTACTTGAATCCCATGGTCCCTTTTCAGATCTAAAGACCTTATGTCACATGAATTCACCTATTTCCCTTAGATACCAAGAGAACAAATTTATCGAGTCAAATATCTTTTTCACTGAGGTATGTGACCCGAGATTCGTTATATGTTTTTACAAACAGATCATTGCAGTTGGCTAAGTAGCTATGTAACTAACAATTGGGGAAGATATTAGCAGCTACATTTATCGATTCTCACACCTCTACGATCAGACTTCTAGCCAAACAGATCATCAGCGAGCAAATACCAGTCGTGCATCAGAAAACTCTCCTCAAACCGTACTTCATATACTCACACTTTCTTGCATTTCGATTACAAACCACAGTTCAAACAGGTTATCAGAAAGTACATCCTACATATGCACCAAAGAGTTTTGCTCAGAAGGCAGATGATTGCTCAGGAGGCTGTTACGATCTTTCAGTCATGTTCCGGAGAAAAGAGTATCGCTTCAAGTCATTGGTTAATCTACTGGGACCAAGAGAAGGAAAAAAAATCTCAGGATTAACCTATATCAGTTACCACACGTTTCTGTTATAATGCTAATTCTTAGAATGCTGAACTTCATAGAGAATGACCAGAAGCCAAAGAGAGATGGCTTTTAAATTACATTCTCAAACATCATGTTGCTTACAAAAAAGGGTGCAGCTATGTGTGAAATTGTTTTGGTTCCATTTATTTTAAGATGTACTCTTTGCTACCATAGGTACAACTCGTCCTGACGTTTAAGTTGCACATCTGGCATCATCAAAAAATAAGTTCAATTATTGTTTGAGTGTTTAATTCAAAAGGTACTTTAAACTACAGTTTCCTAAACCTCTTTTAGGCATTCTAAAATATCTGATTCAAAGGTCTAGCCTTACAGCTTATCACTTATGTGTAGCTTTCCAATGTCCTCAATTCAATAGGAATGCAAGAGATGCATCTATATATCTAACAACACTTCGCAACACCAAAGTGATTGCAATTATCTAAAACAAAGATACCAATGAAAAATGTAAGAGACGTCCAGCTCCTAATTCCATCATATTTCAAAGCATTTGTTTTGACTTATGCTTTTCACTTAGAGCAAAACATGCCCACAATTGGCAAACAAGTGAAGATGTCAAGAACCAACACCAAGAAAAAAGTGATTCTAGGTTAAGATTGCTTCTCCTTAATTTTGATATTTCAAATCCTCTTAATCGAGCAATCACAGGGAAAACCCCATGCACCGCAATCACAAGAAATTCAACCCTAAAGAAACAACCAAACAAATTGGAAAAAGCATAATTATAATTCTGAACACTAAAACAAACTAATCATACCAGACCATAACAAAATCAATTCACCACGGACAAAAGATTTCCCCATTAACACCAAAAAAAAAAAAAAGTTCCCAGAAACGTAAAAAGAACAAGACCCTTTCCAAAGAAAGGTTTCAGATCCGAAACTCCAATTCCACTTATCACAGACATCATCATTACCATCCTCTTTTTCAAAACCAGAAGAGTAGCCTAAAACTTTAGGTTTTGTCAGAAAAATCCCTCTGTTCATCAAATAAGTGGGTCACCAACGTGTCAGCGCTTCATCATACCAGGTCTCTACCAAACCCCCAAAAAAAAAAAATCAAAGATGAACTTCAACAACAGCATCTTCTTGACAACCACCTCAAGGCCATGAAAGTTCAACCCTTGAAACAATATCCATAATTAGGGCAATTGCCAAAAAAACAAAAATCTTTCCAAGACAAGCCATCTCCAGCTCCTCAGCAATGACTTGCAAAAATCAACCAACCGATAGACTTTAGCAATTGCCTTACTGCTCAACTCAAGGAGCTTCTCGAAATACCACCACCATCCTGCATCAAACCTCTCACATATCTCTAGCCCGTCTATATCTAGTGAAATTCATCAATAAGAACTTTCTAGCCGAACTACATCTTCCCCTGGCAAGCTCAAAAATTACTAACAGAACTCTCATTCCAGAGTTAGGTCAAAAGCCATTCTCTCTGTGGTCTTTTGTATGTTCTCTTCTCAATCAATAAACACAATTTAAAAACTAACTAAAACCCTCACAACTGATCCATAAATTGTTACCTGTTAAAAAGAAAAGGTTTAGGACAAGCAGCAACAGCATAAGATGAAGGGCATAATGCAAGAGATAAGAAGGCTGTTCAAGGACAACGAGAAAGTACGAAAAGGCAGCACTAGACTGTCAACAAAAAGAGACGTTTTCTAATGAAGGTCATGCCTTTAAGCAAAAAGATAGAAAGAAGGTGAAATAAGAGACTGTTTGATAGATGGACGAAAGGTAGGGCTTAAGTAATATCATAATCAGGATAATGGGGTAAAGGTAAAGGTTTGTCCAAAGAAGTAATAAAAAGGCATTGACAGGAAAATAGGTATCTAAGATAAAAGCTGAGGAAGACAGAAGTTCATTAGTATAGGTCATAACATCCTACCAGACTTTATACTTTCCAAATGAAAAGAGCCTTCCATGTATTTTACCCAAATCCTTGTATTTATGCTTAAGCCTTCAAGAGAGCATGTCAACAACCCTTGATACTTAGCAACTCTAAAACATTTCTATACATTCAACAAAAAGCAAGGTGCCGCATAATTGAAAGTAAAGATCTTCTATTGGAACATGCACCAACATCAACAAAAACCCAAACGAAACAAGATGAAGAAGTCCAAAACAAATCAAAAGCCCTCTAAAAATAAACTGCAGTTTGCACGAATAGATTTAATGTCACTGAAAAGCAGACAGACAAAGATCTTGAAATTTCAGAAAGCTACCCAATCAACATAAAACCTAGATACTCCAAAAGCATCAAACTCTCCATGTTCCACCTGCGCGCGGGGGGGGGGGAGACTAGCTTTGAAATATCCAGTGTTCAAGATGAAAATAATGCACTGGAAAGTATCTGGAACTAGGCTGAATGAGCAGGTACTTACTGTTAAGACTGCTAAAATGCATATTCCTTTGTACATTACAGATGTGATCCCTGTAAAAAGTCAGCAGTGTATAAATAAGAAATGCAAATAGTTATATCAAGAGTACAGAACTGAACAAAGAACAATAACCACCAATTGTTACCATATGTAGGAGCAACCAGATGTCTCCTGAAAGCTGAGGGCCAATTCAGTAGCGTATTCAGGGTCTCTCCATGAGATGATGGAATCTGAAAATATCATTATAGGGCAGAATAACAGTTAGGTTGAATCATATCATTGTAATTGAAAAAAAGATTCCCACGTATTAAGAGAAACAAAAGGAAGTAGGACCTTCTTGCTTCCTATAAATATCGTCTGAGCTGATGCGATGCAGAAGCAGCGTTTCATTTTCTTCGTCGAATACAAATATGCCCAGATCTTCTGACCTCTGTATCAGTATTTAAATTCAAACACACTCAGCTTCAGCTGGACAAAAGAAATCAGTTTTTGGGGAATCTAGGACTGGCAGAATCTTGAAGATAGTGAAGAACAAACCTCTAAATAGTCAACAGTGACATGCCCAGTACCATGATCATCCCATTTCCCTTCATCATTCAGTTGATATACTTTAACACGCTGAAAATTGAAGCAACAATGGTCATGCAAACTTAACTTCTCAATTCATCCAGCATTACACTCACTACATAAACTGCATTCTCAGAAAGCATCTTCAAAAGTTTAACCACTGACTTATTTAGGCATTCTACTCCTAAAGCCACGCCAGAAAGTACTCAGAACTCTCCAGTACAGAAGGGAGCTATATAGCCTGTCCTTTCCATTCATACTATTCATTTGAATTTAGAGGATAAGAAGCAATCCACTCCTAAAATACTTTCTGGGAGAGTTCAAATGTGAGTGCACCAAAGATAGAAGCCCTAGCGGCCAACTAAAAGTGGAGCTGGAAAGACCCAGCAACCACGGAACGACACTCACTCGAGAAACCCAATCGAATCGGATTGGCAAAGCTCCACTCACTCCACTAACTCGCATCACCCCCTCTCAACGACAAGCAACTACTCCTATAAATCAAGAACCAAAGCGCCGGACGACCCTTAACGAGCTAAAACATTCCAGCCACACTGAATTCCTCAAATGATCCGTCACCGAAGGAAAAGAGGAGCTCTATACAACAGTAAACGAACCAAACGAAAAAAGGAGGGAAAAGAAAACAAGTCACCTGCATCGAATTGGAGTTCGAGGAGGATTTCTCTTGCCCGCCCATCGCAGCTCCTCGGAGAACACAGAGAGACCATGCAATACCCGAGCCCCCGAGGCGAGCGGATTCGGCGGGCGAGCGGAATTCAGCCGCGAGGACGCGGGCAAATTAGGGTTTGCCGAGGGCCGGGAGAGAGGAAGAACCCCGAATTAGCGAGATTGAGCTACCGGAGAATCAGACCGCGAAGAGGGAGGGAAAAACACTCAGACCGCCATTGACGCCGCAGCAGCAGCAAAAAGCCTTCGATTCCCCCCTCTCTCTCTCTCTCTCTCTCTTTCTCTCTTCCCTCGAGTTTCTCTGCCTCTCTTTCCTGTTTCGTGCAAAGTGTCCTTCCCCGACCTTCTCCCAGTCGAAGGAGCTCCAATTAGAGGAGTGAGAAAAAGAAAAAACAGCTCTCTCTTTCTAGAAAAAATAATCAAAAAATGAGTGGAAGTTCGTGGATGCCCTCGATTGTGCTCTTTAACTGCGGAAACGCCACTGACTCTAGAGCGCGCAGCGGACGCGACTGGACCGGGTCACGAATTCCTCCTGTTGGGGCCCCGACCGGAGGGATCCGAGACCGAAGCGCCGGCGCTGGTACTTCTATTCCCTCCGCCAGGAGAGGTTTTTGCACACACACCGCACGCGTGAAATCAGAGCCACATGGTGGCACATCGCCGGCGAGGCTCTCCGGATGGAGGCGACAGCATTAAGACGACGGCCGTGGCTGATATTTCACTTCTGTTTGAGGTTAAAACGTGAATTCAATTGAATACGACAAAAATAATTAAAAAGTCGTAAATAACGTACAAGTCTAATATTACCGTTTACTTTTAAATTTCTCACTCAAGAACCATGAGCTACTCACGGTTAGCACGCCAGTAGGATCAAGTCATGCAATGCCTCGACATTGAAGAGCGTTTTGACAATTCCTTAAATAATGTAGTTGGCTGGCAGAAAATGATTCGATTTTATTCGTAAGTAAGGTCAATAGGGTTAATCCATATATTGAAGTAAAGATCTTTGGACGGGGCCGCCTCACTGGAGAACCATGTTATCTCCGCTCATAAGCAAAATACTACTAGAACCGAGCGCTGCAGTGTCTTAATTAACAAAGCGCATGCATAATTTTCTCAATAGATGATCTATAACGCGGACATATGATGATTAGATTTCTTCATTGATGAAGTTGCTTCATTTACCAAAGTGAAGGTGGCTCTTGAATCTGAGTATGTCCATAACTTGTTCTGTCTAAGATCTCGTGTAAATCTCGGTATCTTTCGAAAGTTAAGTAGGGAGAGGGGTAGAGCCAACTTAGGCGGTTTTATAAACATTCCCCAAATAACTTTGGGGTTTGGGCATGGAGTGTAAATTATGCGTCATTCTCTTTAAAAAAAAACTACTACAGTTGACTAATGGTGCATTTGGTAACCATTCTCTTCTCATAAATATTTTTTTTAGAATGAGCTTTTTTGATAAATTGTTCTCGGATGAGTTTTTGGGAACCAATTTTCTCTTTCTCGTTTGGGACTAGAGTAAAATTAAGGAAAAAATCGGTCTTTTCTTTCTCGTATTGTACATTTTTGTCCCAAAAACAGAAAACAATTTTTTTTTTGATTTCCCATCGAAAATCCATCCCCGATCTTTTTTTTAATCCCGAAAAAAATAAATTCAAGGGCATTTGCCAAACAGGTCCAGAGATGATAAATCAAAAACCAGAACTGTTACCAACTACACCCTAAGTTAGAATAGTAGTTGCCCACACTTAGGCTAACTGATCAGATTTTTAGGAGACTCAAGGTTCTACTCGGTCGATCCATACTTCGCACGGTGTCATGTAACCTATTGATCGGTTAAATATCCTCAGTTACGAGGCACCATAAGGCGGCTTGGTGAGGCCGCTGCCTCGTCACTGGCTCCTTTTTTTTTTTTTTTTTTGGTCCACTGGCTCCTTTAAGTCGTGTGACCTTGGTGACAGCAAGCTGAGGTTAGGCTGGGCAATGGTGCCAGACGGACAACGATTCGTAATTGAGGCAAAATTTGATCAATAAATGCAAATAAATCAAAACGTGACCATTTCAGTGATAGGCGTTGTGCCCTTCAGAACTTGCGAATTAATTATTAAACTTTTAGCAATTTATGGGGGCAATATAAAAGAGAAAACAAACGTTTTTTTTTTATGACTGATGAATCCATCATGATCCCCCTGTACTAAACGGCACCAAAGGGCCGGGCCCTTAAATATCGAGGGAGATTAGCACAATACTCTTCAATCACTTAATATACTAGCAACTGTGGGTTTTGAACTCTTAACCTCGATGACGTGAAAGAAGCTTTCAACCAACACATATAACCACCGTTTGGTATAAACGTTGACTTTTAGCTATACGTATATTTTGAAAAATAAATGGGGGCAATGCTTATTTTCCTGTTTTTTTTTTGTAAAGTAAGAAGTATATTGATCTTTAATGCCAACTATACAAAGGAGGAGACTCGTATTACAAAAGGCTTTCACTTAGTTTAGAGATAAAACTAAGTGCAAGAGTACAATGGTTCTCATGGGAACAAAGTTCCAAGAAAGTTACAACAAGTGCGAGGGCAAAAAACAAAAATCACGAGAAGATGGACAATGCTTATTTTCTTGTTTAACATGATGGATCATAAAAATTTTGAAATTATCGCAAATATATATATTTTTGAGAATTGAGCGGGGCAATGGTTCCCACAACTGTACGAGTAGGTCCAATCAAGAGTCTTACTAGTGCCGATGGTAGCAACCCTTTTTGGTACCGATGCCGCGGCGACTAGGGTCTGGCAGTACTAACCAAAGAAATTCTCTATTTACATTTGTTGAGATCACATGACTCAAGCATTTTCATATATTATTTTAGATAATTGTCTATTAATTTCTAAAGGATTCCATTCATTTTCTCTTTTTTCTCATAATCGAGAGTCGCAATATCATCGTAATTACGTGCCGTGGCAATAAAACAGTCTCGATTACACAAATCAGATCGTTTGCAAGCCTCAATTGCACAAATTAAAAATTGGCGGACTCGGAAGCCCAGTCGGCATTAAGTACAAGGCCAAAAGTGGAATTATTTCTTACTTTCCCTTACGACTATGACTTTCCTTTCAATCTTGTTAAAATGAAATGTTTATATGAAGTTAAAAACTATAAATTATACAATGATACATGTGAAAATATACGAGCCTCCAGATTTACAAAAAAAAAAAGTAAGTTAATACTAAAAGTCGCTGCAAATTAGCGGGAGAAAAAATTATTTAAGATGCATAGATCTTCTAATTCGCATCATAACTCTTGTGATAATATTTTTTTAAATAATGGTGATTGTGTCAAAGTAAGAATCTTTTTTTTCTCATTCGGGTCTTTTTAAATAGCAATCTCATGAGAATCAATTTTATAATCAATACACAGTAGATTCGAGTGGTGCGAATATCAATTCGATCAAAATGAAATTTGGAAGGGCCAAACCTTCTAAATGATTTGAAAGGGATTGGGTAGGTAGATTATTAAATTCTGCTTCCACTACACATGAAGGATCATATTTTTTTAATTACCAAATAGTTCCTAAGTTTACCCTACTTATGTTGATTCGATCTTTAACTTTTCAATATAGCCTTAGTCATAAACCTCTTAACAAATGCCAGAGCAGGCCATCTAAGATAATTTTGTTGGAAATCGCTAATATGGGTGTTGGTTTATTCTATGTGGCATTACTGACATTCATACCGATAATTTTTTAATTTTTACTATTTTTCAAATTTTATAAAATATTTTATTTTTTTCTTAAACCTTCAACTAATGGCCTGCGATTTTCACCGATCCTTACCGACCATACTGAAAAAAGAAAAAGAAAACAAGGAAGAGAGGAGAAAAAAATAGGAAAAAGGAAAGAGAAAGGAAAGAAGAATTAAAAAAATTCAGACAAAAATAAAATTTACTTAATTTAAAATTATCCATCTCAACACAGCCATGCCAAGTAGGACGCCTAGCATGCACATTGTGATTTTCATCCAAAATTGGCACGATAGATTATATTGACAAATTATTAAATTATTTAACTAAATTGATTAAATTATAAGATTTAGGATTGAATTGATAGAAATGTAAATTAATTTAGCAATTTTTTGGTAAATTTTTTTTTCTTAGATAAATTTTCAGCATTAGTAATTCCTGTTTATCTAGGCAGAATAGCTTTTATTGCTTGATTATGAACAATTAAACTTTATTTTTTTTTTGTAGAGGAGATGCATTTGAACTTAAGTTTGGAAAAAAAAAAAGAACTAAAGATTGCCATGCTTATGTAATTTTCACGATAACATTAATTTGATCACTATCGTGATCATGGTCACGACGTTCCAAAAAATGGTTAAGAAATAGTTACATTATACCATTTTAATTGCTTTTCGTAACGCTCTAAAGAATAAATCTTCCTTTTTAAGGTAACTTTTATCTATCAAAAAGGGTTCTCGAAAAGATATCGTGAATAATTATAGAAAATTATCATGAAATTATGATTCGTTTTGTTAAATTTGGTAATTCTTAAATTAATTAATATAATTTATTTTTGATATAAAAATGAGTGATAGATTAAATTAAATTAATATAAACCACCATTTAATTAAATGCAAGGTTAGACAGGAGTTTTGAGTTTCATATGTTCTTATTAAAAATTTATATCCGACGTTGGGGCTAAAGTACGGCTGCCTAATAAGCAACCTCGCAAAGTTTGTCAACAAAAAACGGGAAAAGTGACGTCGGAAAGTAAATTATAGGTCAAATGAAAATTTGACCATTGCACTGAATTAAGAGCGCATTCGCTTCGCTAAAAGTATATCATCCCTAAAAAATATATTTTTCAAAAAGTCATTTTTTTATATTTGACTGCTTGGAAAAAAGTGAGAAATTATTTTGTATCGTTTGATATTTTGAGAAAATTATAAAAAAATAACTTTTTAATTTTTTTTTGTTTTCTTTTTTGGTAGGTGGCATCCGGTCAAGGAAGTAGCAAAAATAAGAAAGAAAATATAAGTTATAATTTTTAATTACTTTCATTAATTAAGAATCCAAGTATAAGCGTCGACGATCCATGCACAACTTTTGTGAATTTAGGCCTAAGTACTGAGTGGCTAGAAGTCAGGTTTCAAGGGCTCGAGCTTAGGTACGAGTAGGTACCCTATGCATGGGGCAAGAGTATCAAGGCATTAGGCACTAGTGCAAAGGTTCATGCCTCGTCTCAATGGACTTGGGTTCGAGCATCGGGGGTCCATGCTTGGCCATTGAAGACCTAGTCCACAATGCAGGGACCCTAGAATCGATATTGGGATTTCATGTAGAATTTCAAACTTAAGCATCAATGTCTACTCATATTTCAAAAAAAAAAACAATTCGATTTTGTTAAAGAGAAAAATCATTTCCGAATAAAAGTTGTAATATGAAATATTTCTTGTTGATTTATTTTCCTAAAAGAACTAAACACTGCAATAAAAATGAGGAAGACATTTTTCTAAAAAAACAATTTTAGCAAAAAAAATGCAACCTAAAATAATTTAAATGCGACCATTGTTAGTATTTCCTCTATACACGACCGCAGAAGTTTTCTACATGATCTTAATTACTCTATTTCATTAAATTATTCGCTAAACTAATGAATCAATGCCATTACAAAAAAGTCATGAAATTAGTTATCGTGACTGTCGATCAACGGTTGTCATGACAAATTCATATATTTCACGTGACGTGGTCAATAGTTGTCATCGTTTAGAGAGATGATGTCCGTAAGAATTTCACTTCGTTTACTTCCAGAAACATGAACAATTTAGAAACATTTTCCTAAAAATTATTTGTTTATATCACTTGAAATAATAAGTTGATAACCTACTAATGGGTAACCCAATTAGTTGGGGCGAACTTGGATTTCTTTAAGGTTTTAGGTTCGATTTCCTAGGGAAGCACCTGTGATTTAAATGGGGAGTCATGACGGTAGATTGTTGTGCTAGTCTCTCCCGAGAAATAGTTGAGGTGCGCGCAAGCTAACTAGGACACCTCGGTTACAAAAAAAATAAAAAAATAATGAGTTGATAAAAAAAATATCTTCCTTATAGACAATACTTTTTGTCTAGACAATTTAATAGACTATGAAAATATTTTATACATATATCCATTCCTATAAGTGATATACATAAAATTAATCATTTTAAAATTATAATTTTTTAAAACATATTATTGGGAGCATGGTCTCACTCCCAATGGTCACTTCTCATATAGGCACCCATAGTAATTTGAGGGGTTCTGACTAAAAAATAAAAACAAAAAACAGTTGTTCGAAGGAGGGTGGACTCGCTAATTGCGCGCCACGTGTCCGGGTCCCAATCAGCAAGCAAGCAAGCAAGCAAAAGGGGCGAGGTGGGACAGCCCGGAAGAGAGGTGGTTTATCCGCCGCGCCTTGGTTACTCCGCCGCCCCTCGCTCAATAACTCCTCCCCTCAACGGACCTCTCGAAGCTCCATCCTCTCGCTACATTACCCTCTCGCTCTCTTCGCAGCTCCCTCAGATTTCTGCTCTCGGTCTCTCTCTCTCCGCGCCAAAATGCAGTCGTCCCTCTCCCTCTCCTTCGCTCCTGGCTCCTCCGCCCTCGCGGCCCCGTCTCCCAGATCACGGCCCGGCGGCGAGCCGTCGATCTCCGCCCCGATAAACCTCAGGTTCTGCGGCCTGAGGCGCGAGGCCCTGGGGTACACCCCTCTCAAGCAGCCGGCCTCGCGCCGCGTCCGCGCCCGCGCACCTGTCCCCGGTGGAAAGGTCTCGGCCTCCCTGTCCGAGAACGGGAGCGCGCCGAAGTCGTTCGACTACGATCTGGTCATCATCGGGGCTGGCGTCGGCGGACACGGGGCCGCGCTGCACGCCGTCGAGAAGGTAGCGTTGCTGATCCCGGTTTTTGCGGTTTCGCTTCTATTTTAAGTGAGTAAAGGCTTGTTCTAGCTGGACGAGGCGTTGCCGTCGTCAATTCGTCCACTAGATGCTGTGAAATGTCCATGTTTAACTCTATACAGATCACTTGTGGTTTGAGGAGGGTCTATGTTTCAGTCTTAGTTCGGTGCTTGTTGTTTGGAATTCGGGAAGTTCATAGTTAACTGAACGATTGCGTTGAGGAAGTCTATGGGTTCCGAAGTTGATTTTGCTCCAAAATGAGGCTTCGAACGATGTTTATTGAAGGGAAACAATTACCTGCTTCTCATTCTTGTTCTTGGGGCCTACTTGGCGGTGGCATTTTCATTCTCTCCAAGAACTCGCCCTTCCTTTGTGTAATCTAGTTGCTAATGACGTCATCAACTACTGTTTCTTCTTGCGATTCTGTCACTTTAAACCTTCCTGTTTGAGGACGTCCTGCAATGATGCTTCAAACAGATGCCCATCGGTGCGATTCCTTGTCGAGTGTTTGGTAAATTGGTGTCTGGAGCATAGTCTGATTAATCCATATCTTTGCCACTTACAAGCAGAGGAGAGAAATCTTTGTTGTTTAACCTGTAAACTCCTCTTCTTGAAATGGCAGGTGTGCGTTGTTAATCTGCCATTAAAAGCTCATTAGGAAGTTTATCTTAGTTCCAATTTTTGCCAACTTTCCATGAGTGAAATCCACATTTTATATTGGAAATAACTTGCAAGAAGATGGTTAAGGGAGAAGATTATTCGTCTTGTCATAAAAAATTAACACCCCGAAATATGACAATGAAAGATAATATCATCTCAAAATTGTAAAGTAGAAATTTTCTTTTCTGCAGAAGTGTGAAAATCATAAGTTACAATTGAAGTGTCTTCTCGAGGTCAAAGTAAATTTGGCTATGCGCTGCGACCTTTGGACTTTTTGCTTCTTGGCCTTGTAACTTGCTGGGTTGCTTTCACTGCTTTACACTCGTCCTTAGTGCATGCCTAATGGTCTAATCATTTATGTCATTTTGCTGATTGTGAGCTTTCATCTGCTATCGCGTTGTCGAAATCTCGTTTATTAGGGTTGTTATAAACTTCAATTTCTTTTTGCTAATTTGTTGCCCAAAGCTACATATTTAGGGTCTGAAAACTGCCATCATTGAAGGAGATGTTGTGGGGGGAACCTGTGTAAACCGAGGTTGTGTACCTTCTAAAGCTCTCTTGGCTGTGAGTGGTAGGATGCGTGAACTTCAGAGTGATCATCACTTGAAGGCTTTGGGATTGCAGGTACTTGTTGATCTATTGAATGACGGTGGTCTATTGCAACTATAACTTAACTGACACAGCTCCTGAAACAATAAATGATATGCTGGTGGAAGAAATGACTTATTCTCGATTTCTTTGTAGGTCGCAGCTGCTGGTTATGATAGGCAGGGAGTTGCTGATCATGCAAATAATCTGGCTTCAAAAATTCGTAACAATTTGACTAATTCAATGAAGGCACTAGGTGTGGACATATTGACTGGCATAGGCGCAATTTTGGTGAGTTGTCTGAGGCACTCTAGCTCTCTGCTGAGGAGATGATAAACAAATTAAATTTCCAACTGGATTTATCTTGTGCACTTAATACTAACTAATGTCATCTTGCTATCCTCTACATACTCATTCAGGGTCCTCAAAAGGTCAAATATGGAAAAGTTGGCTTCACTGACAATGTAATAACAGCAAGAGATATCATCATTGCGACTGGTTCCATACCCTTCGTTCCCAAGGGGATTGAGGTTGATGGTAACACTCTTCATGTACTTAGTCAACTTTTTCTCTGAACTGTGATGAAAAAGAACGTTTTCTTGGAATCATAGTGTTAATGAATGGCCTCTTTAAGATTATGGTTTCTCATCCTGATTCCAATGCAGACCTACTTAGATGCTGTGTTGTCTAAATATAGAAGAAGTCAGTTTACAGTTCTTGTTAGTTGAGAAAAACTCATGTTAGACTGTGCTTTATGCAGTGGGGAAGGGATAATTTATGGATCACATGGATTAAGGCCACTTGGTTTGCCAATGTAGAATGATTTGGTAAATATGTCTCTAGTTGTTTTTTATACATTAGGTTTTGTGTCACATTGCCCAACAACCTTGTGGTTAATTTGAAAAAACTAATTCCCTAAAAGTTGTTGCTGTGCTTTCATTTTTTTTTTTGGTAATGTTCATTTTTTTTTCATTTTTTACATTAAAATCAACAATGAAGGAATGTTCGGAACAGTGAAAGATTTTATTGGTAGTGTTCTTGCAAATTTTTGGTTCAATTCTTTTCTTGCCGTTTGGCTTTGTCTAGCGTTGCTCCCTTTGTTTTATGGGGAGCACAAAATCATAATGATAAGCACATTAGTCTTTGCACATTCATTTTCTCATGTCCAGGATTAAAATCTGTTGCACTACTAAATGTTAATTACCTAATAAGTTCCTGGGCTTAAGTTTCAGCAAGTTTCTCTTGGTCTCTTTTTTTATTTTTTATTTATTTTATAGAAGCGTCTCTTG
The DNA here is from genome assembly GCA_030064385.1 of Melaleuca quinquenervia. NCBI lineage: Eukaryota > Viridiplantae > Streptophyta > Magnoliopsida > Myrtales > Myrtaceae > Melaleuca > Melaleuca quinquenervia. The sequence continues at coordinate 16,541,647 of CM057718.1, forward strand.
ATCTTTGGTGTAATAGTACTTCTATGTGTCAAACAATTTGCAGGAAAGACTGTAATCACCAGTGACCATGCACTAAAGCTGGAGTCTGTTCCTGACTGGATTGCCATTGTTGGCAGTGGTTATATTGGTCTTGAATTCAGTGATGTGTATACTGCACTTGGGAGTGAGGTAGTCCCTACTCTTGCTCTTCATATTATCTTTGACTTGGAAGATACTGTTTTGTCTCCAAGATGAATAGCTTCTCTAGTATCACTTTTGTTCATTGTGTTGTGTATAAGATGCATTTGCGTTCATGAGATCATGTGACCATCCTCCATGTTTTAGTTTAGTGCTTGTTGATCAAGTAGTACTCTTTATTCTGACTACTTCAATTGCCATGAGTTTTTATAATTGTTAAAGTATCGGACATAACTTGTCTACGAGGTTTATCTGCTCTTCCCTCCATTTAATTGCTTGAGTCTTTCCATTGGACTTTTTAACATGGTATCAGAGCCAGGATCCACCCAGACATATTTTGCATGTGAGGTTCCTGTTCGTCAATTCCACGTGCCCTCTTTAGTCCGGTTGGCACTTTGGAGGGTTTATAGTGTCCCTTCACCTTTAGGTTAGAATTTCTGAAAAAAAAAATAATTATCTTAGATTGGACAATCATGAGGATTCTGTTGAAATATTTAAATGTTGATGCTTCATCAACTTACTGAGAGAACGATTACTACTTCCAGTTTTTGAATTCAGTATAGTATGTTTTGTCATTAGGTCTGACTAGCAGGTGCAGGAAATTTTACTGTGTTTTGGAAAAATATAAGGGCATTGACATGACTGTTGCACCACAGGCCTCAGCCCTCTCAGGACCCAAGGAGTGAAAAAAATGGTTGTATGCTTTCACACTTTTCCAGCTTATCCAAATATAGTTAACTGGGTGAATCCTGTGACATTTAATGGCATAACCTGAATGTCCCTCTAGTTGACTGACTAGTACCAATTATTTGAAATCTTTAAGCTTTTTCTACTCTATGATATATATGGGCATTTTGAATCTTCCTTTAGCAAACGAGTTGATGGCTGAAATTCTATGCAGGTTACTTTTATTGAAGCCTTAGATCAGCTTATGCCTGGATTTGATCCAGAAATAAGTAAATTGGCCCAAAGAGTTCTAATAAATCCAAGGAAAATCGACTATCATACTGGAGTTTTTGCCAGCAAGGTGATTTTATTGGCCATTAACAGCTGTGTATTCTGGAGTTGAATCTGCAAATTTATATTCTGTGATATTCTGTGCAGATAACCCCAGCAAAGGATGGTAAACCAGTCATGATCAAGCTTATTGATGCTAAGACAAAGGAACCGAAAGATACATTGGAGGTAAACTAATTAATATGGCTTCAAAATGTATAGCAGAATTGATCTCTGTTGCTCTTGTAAAAGAAGTAAATAATGCTCATGAATGCATGGCATCTAGTTTGTGTCACTCTGCAAGGCTGTGATAGTGATCAGGGATAGAGCTTTGTCAGATAGCTGGCTGTATTCTTAAACTTTTCATACTATTACCATTATGTTTACATAAAAAAATCAATGCGTTCCCTAGACTTTAAAACGGAATATTCATGTTCATCAACCATTACTCTTCTTCTGTAAACATTTCCTAATAAAAATGAATGAGCTTCTATGTTCTCTCTTCCTTATTTAATAATAACTACAGTTCCATGATCTCATAGCCAATCATTCAAAGGTGATATGTCTAAGTAGCAAATCCAACCTCTATATAATCTTTGTGAGATAGAAAAATTTACCTTGTAGTTGTCAATTCATTTATCTGATCAGTCAAACCAATTAGCTTCTTGAATCGCTATATAAGCCTTAAAGCGAACTTAATCGACCAGTAAAATATAGGAGGTCAAGTCACCGTTTATAGTCTTTGGAAGTCAACAAAATCTTCATATACACGCGTCATGCGCACACACAGAAAATGCATATTATCCTGCTTTGGTAACTTTGCAACTTGGATAATTGATGTCCAGGACCAACTTTCTATTACATCATCCGCATAGCTCAGAGGATCATTAACTTGATTTTGCAAATTTATTGTTTCCTCCTCCTCCTCCTCCTCCTCCTTTCTCCTGCATTGTAATTGCTTCTACCATTGCAATCATTGAAAATGCTTTTGGTACCTGCTATAGGTAGATGCAGCACTTATTGCAACTGGGAGGGCCCCATTCACAAAAGGTCTTGGCTTGGAAAATGTATGTACATAATTTCAGTTAATTTAGTTTGTATAGCTCAGTTACTCTTGGCTCTTTATGCTAAAAAAGTTATATGTATTACACTTCACAGATCAATGTAGAGACACAGCGTGGATTTGTTCCTGTCGATGAACGAATGCGAGTGATTGATGCAAATGGCAATCTGGTACGCTTTTATATTACTAATCAATGGAAATGACTTTTCTGCGAGTTCTGATGGGCACCAACTTCCTCAGGTTCCCCACTTGTATTGCATTGGTGATGCAAATGGTAAAATGATGCTCGCTCATGCTGCCAGTGCACAAGGAATATCAGGTCAGTACTAAAACATACTTTTTCAGTCCTTTCCTTAACTAAGCAAAACGTTGTAATTAAAGCTCTTCCAGTTTCATTTACACCAAAAATTGCTTTGACATGTATGTAAATTAGTGGTTGAGCAAGTCACTGGAAAGGATCACGTGCTTAATCATCTAAGCATTCCAGCTGCTTGTTTTACCCACCCCGAAATCAGTATGGTTGGACTTACGGAGGCAAGTATCATTTTTTCCAATCACAGTTTTATAATTGTGTCTCTTCCGTAACAGTTGTGTCATGATTGATTAAGAGAGTAACATATGAAGTTTCTAATTGGACCTTTTCAATTTATGAATGAATGTCAAGTACTCTTGACTTGTGAATTTTATTTTTCCTTTAAATGCTGCTGAGAAGTTACCCAGCACTCAAGGGTTAGGCTTTTTCATGTGTCTTAATTTTAAGCAATTTTTCACATTGCAAAATGGAGATATTAGTGAAAGAAGTACCTCTCCCTTTTGGTCCTCCAAATGTGCTTTTTCCATTTGAAACTTGAAGAATGTCTATTCCTGCGGTTGAGTTTTTGTCATAAACTTGACTGCATTTTTGTGGTAACTCTATTGAACTTCTGCTTTTGTTTGCCCTTTCAAGTAAGCATTAAGAAACTGTTTGTACTTGTCTTAAATTCTTATTCAAATTGTCGCACATTGGTCTGCATATTTGAGATGGATTAGTTCTGAAGGTCATCTTTATAGACAGAAAAACGTTTTTGCTAATGGCCTGGCACTGTTGTATGGAGTAGATTTTCAAAAGGAAGATAAGATAGTGATGATCACACTTCAAATTTCAATTCTATTAAGCAATCAAAGATACTCAGGGAGATCAGCTGAGAAAATTGAAGCAGTGTGCCTAGGTGACGTCAACCGTGAGTATCCAACAAAGCACATATACAAAATGAAATCAAGTTTTGTCAGAAAGTCTAATCCAATTTTTTTAGCTGATAGGTGGATGGAGACTACATAAATTTAAAGAGCATTTATGACTTGTTGTCAAGCGATGTAAGATAATATTTCAACACTCCCTATCATGTGCAAGTAGGATCATGAGAGGCATGTGAAATTTTGACTCTGCACAATCACATGGAATTTTGACCACGCACATTTGCATAAGGGATAATTTAGCTCTAATACAATTTTTAGAAAGTCTAACCCAAAAGGCTTAATGTTATAGGTGGAGGGAGATCACATAAATATAAAAAGCATTTAGGACCCAAGGTCCATCGATGTTGGATAATATTTCAACAAATTTTTAACATTACTTCTTTTGGAATTCCTGAAATTTATGGTATGGGATTGCCCATGGAAATTTTTGAAGTGTAGTTAATGAAATTTCACTGCATGGAGCACTTGAAATTTTGCATTGCTAAATGATGTGAAGAAACTCTTTTCTTTGAGCTGGAATTAATTCTAATTGTACTTCATGATTTACAGTAAATTTCTGAATTCAAAATCTATCGTCGTCTTTTCACTATTGTTTTTTATAGTGTGAAAAAAAGAAATATTAGTAATCTTGAAGACAAACCCATAACTTGGTTTTTATTTCTTCAGTAATTTGGAAAAAATTTCTAATCTCTTTGTTTTCTACTATGATGTGGGGACTTTCAGTTGAGGTTGTGTTTCTAGCGACTTCTCAGCCTCGTAACAGTAGCATTTCGTGTCAAGTTCATAGAAAATCAACTCAATGCTTCGCTTTGTATTGTTTGTGAGTTTTATTTTCTTTTCTTTCCCCTTTTCAATAGCATATAAAGTATGACAAAATCTATGATGAATGCATGAAACCTTTCAGAACTTTCAAATAGACATGTGGAGCCATTTATAGTTTTTCTCATTAATGTTTTTGGATTTCAAAATCTCAGGGGGAAAGAAAAAAAAAGTAGCAAAACATGCTTTATTCCTAAGACAACAAATAGACCCTAAGTCCACATTTCATTGAACTGTGTATATGTATAATATATGTATTAAAGATTAGTGTTTTTTCTTGCCATGATGAAGATATTTTCTTCATTTTTTTGTGAATTGTGATGGAGTCCTCTAATTAGATTGTTCTGTTTGCAGCCTCAAGCCAGAGAAAAGGCTCAAAAGGAGGGATTTGAAGTTAGTGTTGCCAAGACAAGTTTTAAAGCTAATACTAAAGCCTTGGCTGAAAACGAAGGGGAAGGGCTTGCAAAGGTAATCTCTGAACTTGGAGCTGTGGTTCTTAGCCTATAAGCTTGTTATTTCAGTCTTAAGAATTTTGCAAACTGTGCTTCTAATGTTGCTTTTCTCTACCTTTGTTCATCCTAACGAATTATGTTGGCTCTGAAAATAGATGCATACCCAGACAGATTGGGTCCATTACTGTTCTCAGTTTTTATTGTCAGAGCATCAAATTAGAACTGTCATTTTTTGTTTCCAGAAGTGTCTTGAGAATGTTTTTTCTGTTCCCAAATGACAATTGCTTACCCCTCTCTCTCTAATGATTTACCGACAGATGATATATAGGCCAGACAGTGGAGAAATTCTTGGGGTTCACATCTTTGGTCTTCATGCGGCTGATCTCATTCATGAAGCATCAAATGCAATAGCATTAGGGACAAGTATAAACGTAAGTATCGAAGCTGCTATGGCTTGGTGTCTGAACTATTGCTCTTAATCCTGTCTGTTTGATATTACTGTCTGTCTATTTTCCTCTAGTCTAGGGACGGTGAAAGTCACGATTATCTAAAACTTGCCAATGCTTTTCTGACACTTATAATTGATATCACGCAGGACATAAAGTTTGCAGTTCATGCACATCCTACCTTGTCAGAAGTTCTGGACGAACTCTTTAAATCAGCAAAGGTGACATTCCTTACCTAGAAGCGACCTGTTACTGATCATAATGTCTCCCCGTGAAATTCTATAACGAAGACTGACCTCGGTTTTCCCTGTCAAACAGGTGAATCATCCAGTTACAAGCTCTGTAAGTGAACCAGTTGCAGTCTAAGATTCACATACACACGAAATTATAAAACTTTTGAAAGATGTGCTTGAATTAGGGAGATTCAACAAATTGTTCGACTCCAGATGGGACGACAAACCAACATGCCAAACCAGGGAAGATCTCCAGAGGTTCTGGGAATGTCTCAAGGCGGGCCAAGAGTGAAATTAGCAATGTGTTTCTCGATTTTATTGTCTATTGCATTTCTGAGATGCTTATATATATTAAAGCATCATCGAGACAATTCTTTTGCTAAGTTTCATTAGAATAACTATTAAATAAGAGGCCTCAGCATTTAGCATGATGGAGAGAATTTAGAGCTTCCATTATTTTGCGGAAACTATAAGATTTTGGAAAATATTTTCCTAAATGTTTTTGAACTATGAAAATATTTTTCGTTTATTTGTTTTTTTAAGTGATAAAATATATATTTCTAGGGAAATATTTTTCAAGTCATTCATTCATGGTGAAATGAATGGAACTTTGGATCCGAGGTATCGTGACATGTCTACATTATCCGCCTCATGTCATTGCTAAGTCAAGTGGGACTTTCGATGTTTAATTGCGATGGTCATGTGATACGATCAAGCCTCATCGCATGTGGTAGACACAGTCGAATGCGGTATGAATGTGTTCTAGCTATCGGTTGCTACCGACGCAAACACGTCTCGGATTCGATGCAGATTTATCACTGGGGAACTACGGACGAGCCGAAGCTTGCGAGAGGTCGGCGCCGACCTCCTCGACGATGGCCCGCTTTTATGACTGCCTCCGCCTTACAGACGATGAAATCCATGTAAGACTGAAGCTTCAACAACCTGCTTCATGCACCTCATTCTCTCCCACCTACCCACCTAACAACTTGAATTTGGCGGGCTAGGTAGGACAGATTTGAATGTTGGACCGGCACATGATCATGTCCTAAGTCAAGAGTGTGGTACAATGCAGAAATCTGGACAATGACATTTAATTTGGCCACAAAAGTTTGGTCGCCCAAAATAAACAATGAAAGAACCCGTGGGGCAAGTCAGTGGTCAAGGAACTCATGCGTCATGCTCCACTAAAGTCAACTTTGGAGTCCCTTTGCTCGAGACAAAACTATTTTTTGGAAAAACTGTCCTTCAGTTTTTCAGTGTTAGGATGACGGTACTGATTGATGTATGGAAAATGTTTTGCTTCGTGAATTGAAGAAAATAATTAATTTGAATTAAGAAAGAAAGATGAAGAATTATTTCCTTTTAGAAAGAAGGAAATCATTTCCTAAACCGCTAGAAAAATAAATCATTTTCCTTGTAAATATGTATATTTTAGTCATGAAGTCTTCAGTAAAAGTAACCTACCTTTGAGGCTAATAATCATCTGAGTAAACATGAATATAGACTTGAGCATTATGAATATGCAATTGAAATTGACGATTATTTTTGTAAGCGATTATTTTTAGGAAAATAATTTTCGAATCTTGAGTTTTCCGTGGAACAAATGTGCCATTGGACTCAATCCATTACTTTTCATAATTGACATCCTCTCCTATAGTCATTTTAACAATCACTCTAATGTGAGTCATTATAATTATATAAAATGAATGCCATGGTGATTATAACATCATGTCATAACATTTAGGGGTATGCATAGTCCGAAACAGTTCGATTCATCCTAGAACTAGGACCGATCCTGGAACTAGGATCGCGATAGATAGGATCGGTCCCTAGTCTCTAGGATCGGGGATTGGACCAACCAGTCTTAGGATTTTTTGGACCGACTCGTCTATCTTGTCCAATGGGACCGAGAAAATTCTAAAAAAAGAGTTGAGTTTCTTTATTATTATTATTCTTAGAAATTTCTTTTGGTAAATTCAGGTAAGGATTGAAACTTCAGAAATTTAAATTGTGTTCTTTTTACGTTGAAAAATGTAATCGGTTTTAGCCCGGTCTGATCCTTAAGTGCCTGGACACCGATTCAGAACCGGAGACCGGACTGACACTTCCAGTCCAGTCCAGTTCCCGATCGATCCAAGCGGTTCCTAATTCAGACGGTCCAAATTGCTAACCCCTATTAACGTTGTAAAGTAATTTATGCAACGAAGAAAAGCTTGTTTACTTTGATCCCAATATAAAGCCCTTTCGAAAAGGCACATTTGCTTTGACGGTGAAACGGAAGATATGAACCGCTCAGGTGATCAAAGCTCGGAAATTCCAAGGTACAGCGACATGATGTTATATTATATTTTTTTACGAAACTTTTGAACACGATTATAACGACACGTGGTCACTCGGTAAAATAATTTTCCAACGTGTCACCGCGGTCCGATGCCAGTGAACCTGGCATGGGAATGATGCCCGGTCAAAAGGAAAATGGCAAGGAGGTAGGGGGGGGGGGGGGGGGGGAGGAACAGCTCAACAAGTCAACAACAACCCATCTCCTGCCATCACCAGTTGTAAGCTCGGAGCTCAGAGCTGGCCCGGCCGCTTCTTGCAATACCCACCAAAAACAAGAAATAGATAAATGAATGAGTGAAGGAAGGGATGGACAAGAAATGCGAAGATATAAACAAATAAATACGACCCGCATTCAATTCAACACGACCTGTGGTTGATCTTCCTACCGCATCTGGCATTGAAGCCAGATCGAAGATTTCGATCGTCACGCCCCACGCCACTGCTCTCTTTCTTGAAACCAGGGCCTCCCTGATCTCCCCCCTTCCCATCGGCCAAATCGAGGAAGAAGGAACCATGTTTCTTGTGGACTGGTTTTATGGGGTCCTCGCCTCCCTCGGCCTCTGGCAAAAGGAAGCCAAGATCCTCTTCTTGGGGCTCGACAATGCCGGCAAGACCACGTTGCTTCACATGTTGAAGGACGAGGTCGTTCGCGCTCCGTTGTCTCGCTGTTGTGGCTCTAAGATTTGATGTGGTTTTGTGTTGGGGCTGTCGATGATGATTTCGGAATGTGGGTCCTTCTGTTTTTTAAATGAGATTGTTTTTCTTTTGACGAATTGCAGAGATTGGTGCAACACCAGCCAACGCAACACCCAACATCTGAGGAACTCAGTATTGGGAAGATCAAGTTCAAGGCTTTTGATTTGGGGGGTCATCAGATCGCTCGCAGAGTTTGGAAAGATTACTATGCAAAGGTGCGATCTTTATTGTTCTTTTTGATCAAATCTTCTATTATGATAGAACTAGATTTGTAAGTTTAGGAAGATTATTCTGTTGTTTAGTGCATCGGCTATGTTGCTGATCCGGACGGAAAGTGTCTGCTAATGACAGCATATTTTGACGAATGTGAATTATGAAACATTTCTATGAATCTTATATAAATTTTTGGCTGTTGTTTGTGGATATCCTTGCACCGTGAAATCACCATTTGTTGCTTTGGATTTGGCTAGATGCACAGGTTTTGGTTTATTTCCTGTTTATGGGTTACAAGAGTGTTTCTCTGTGGACCCTGATGGTTTCGTGCTCATAATATTCCACTTTGATTTTTAGCCTTTTTATCTTTTCAAACCAAAAAGAAGAAAGGGATCCTGTATGTAGATCTGTTAGCTCGCGTCGTGTCTGAATCTAATTCTCTTGGTTGAACCTTCAAGTATTACCATTCAATCTTTGGACTGCTTTTTTCTGGTGCACAATGAGAACGACAGAGGCTCCACCAATGGATACTCTCGGACTTGCTTGTGTTCTTCCATTATTAGCTCTGTCTAGTAGACTATTTTCTGTCATTCAGTCCAATATCTAGAAACGCAACTGTTTTTTTTTTGTCTGTTACTTTGAATGCTAATAATTTGTTGGATTTGGCACTTTCATCTATAAATGGCGAGCTGACAATTGCCAGGTGGCTATTGTGCCTTTGGTGAAATGCTTGTGACAGCTGGTTTCTCAAAAACAGACATGTTGCATTTGAATCAAGTAGGTTATATCCGGACATGCTTCTTCTTTGCCCCAATGAGTTTGGAAAGGGGAAAACTATTTCTTTAACCAAAAAACTAATACTGGAGAAGAGAGTTCTTTGCTGGGTTAAAAGGTGATGCATCAGATAGAATGCTTAATTTTTTAGTGATCTTAAGCAAGTGTCCGTAGGATCACGTGTGTTATCATTATGAATCTAAACTTAAATGTAATTATGTGCACACAAAAAAGCTAAAAAAGGATTTATTTGTCGACTATATTATTTATAGATAATAAGGGTGATGATAATTCACATTATCTGCTGAGGATGAGACAAGAAGGAAATCGCACTACAAAGTGCAAGTGTTTAAGCTTAAGGCTCTGTATTAAGTAGAGATGCATCGATAGCAGTTCTAACTCGAAAAGGAGGAAAGAGCTTTTGTTCATACTGATGGTGGCATTTGCACCTGCATCTATGTTGCCGAGCTTTTTCCTATCCCATCATTTCACTTAGGCCAGAGATGATGTGTGGGTCAGTGGCTTTCAACTTCTTTTGTCTTCTAGTTTACAAATTTGACTTGGACAACTCTTTTGCACACATTTATTAGATTAGATTAATTTATATGATTGATCTTCCGAACTTTCTTCTCTAGGTTGATGCAGTAGTATACCTCGTGGATGCCTACGACAAGGAGAGGTTTGCGGAATCAAAGAGGGAGCTCGATGCCCTCCTTTCAGACGAAGCTCTTGCTAATGTGCCTTTCCTTGTGCTTGGGAACAAGATAGATATCCCGTATGCGGCTTCGGAGGATGAGCTACGGTATCATCTAGGGCTCACCAACTTCACGACTGGCAAAGGGAAAGTGAATCTTGCAGATCAGACTGTTAGACCCCTTGAAGTGTTCATGTGCAGCATCGTCCGCAAGATGGGCTACGGCGACGGGTTCAAGTGGATGTCACAGTACATCAAGTAGAGAGCAGATTTGATGGGGTTAGTAAATGTGTTGTATCAATGTAGTAGTTCCTTTTTCTCTCAGCAATATTGCAGGTTCAATTTTTAATGAGAAAGAAACCAAATCATCTGATTGCTTTTAATTTATATTTGAAACAATAATCACAAAGAGTTCATGATCCATCACATTTCATAATTTATGTTAATCACAGGTCATGTAGCCGGATAGACATATTTTCATTATAGGAGGTCACTAGGTTATCATTCACTTTTGTTCCGGCTGTAATGAAACTCAGTCATTGCTCCACAAATGAAAGTGCTCTGACTGGACAATGAGTTTACAAGTACATCTGGTATTTCTGGTCTTTCTGGGGGTCAAAAGCTCGACCTTGATTTTGGTCTTTATGCATACACTATATGTAAACTGTTCTTTGTCGAAATCTTTCTTGGGGTGGATATGTCTCGACTGAGCATTCTGCTACTTCTTATGAACTTATTCTGTTGTTGCATTGATGTTCTGAAAATAACTTTAGCAGTTTGCAAATGTAGTTCAGATGTTTCGGGCAAAGAGGCATTGGCCTCTTGTGCGCTACCCGACGGTGATTGATCACCCCATGACTAGTAATTGCACATCAGCACATCCATTTTGCGCTTCTGATTTATCAGTAAACCTCAGACAATCTGCGAGGGAATTCTTGTGACAGGGGACCTGCCTTTGAAAATAATAAAAGGTCGAGTGACTGGAGTCTTTGTTTGCTTTGCGATGTTTTCCGATACAAAACAGTAGTCTTTCCATGGAAAAGAGCCAGCCCGATGAGATTTTGTGGCGTTTGATGTGCGAGTAAGGGGAATGTAGTCCTTGAAGATTTTTCGAGCTCGATACTCGATCGTCGGCTAGAATGTATAGCTCTTTGATCGGGACTTCCGTTGGCTTCTGGTGATCAAAGAGAATTGCAGGGCGGGAGTTTGGCCAGTAAGTGATTTAACCTGGCCATATGTTGCAGCTTGCTGTGCTTGTTGGCCATACATCAATAATGGTCGTGATGGGGGTGGAATCGAGAGATACACATAGTTCTTGAAAATGAGCAGTGATGGAGGTGGAATCAGTACTTTTCTTTGGTGGCTGGCTGGCTCCGCCGGCCGAAACCTAGTACGGTGTCGAGACTTCCCGATATCCGAAGTGAAATACTCGGCCTTCGGTGGAAACAGACACCCGACTCTCTCCTATTCCTCCGGCGACGATTTCAATTGGGTCCCAAGTTCGACTGGATAGCCCGACGGAGAAGAGCACAGTCGAGGTCACCGCACATGAGTTTAAGGTTTAATAAGCAGAAAAAAGTTCCGCTCCGCCTCTCGGTCGCGATCCTCTCATGTCCGCCAACGGTTTCGAGGTTGGCCATTGACGATACGTGCATCCATGTCATCACCTAATGGTTTGAAAGCCGTGTTGCGTTAATCGCACAACGATTCATGAACTATTTTATCGTGAATGGCAAGTTGATCATGTCTCTTAAAGGTTTGGAAAACGAATTGCCCTATCCTCACACGCAATATGGAGTCGCCCATCTAAGACCGCTTCATTTGTCAAACGAACTTGTTGACTAAAAACTTAATCAAATGAAAAAAGAAAATTAATGTTAGGGAGAAATTAGGCAAACCTCATGAGCTTTAGCTATGGCAAACCTTTCCCCTCCAACTTTTAACCATTACCCAATGCCCCTCCACTGCTCTCATCTTGCTATATGCGTTAAACTCGTTTTATTTATTTATCAGCATCATGCAATACACATTGACTTTTAAGGAATGAAAATATATTTTTTCATCTCATTTTCTCAAAGAAAATGTCGTTTTTACATTCAGTTGATATGATAAAAATTGGAAGAAAGCTGCCCATTAAATAGATAGGAACAAGTTTCGATAACAACTAGGTGAACTAACAAAAATTGACTAGTAGTTACGCACGCTTCAAAAGGGTTAATTGATGAAAAAAAAATGATCGATGATATTTTAAAAAAGCTTATGTGAAATAATAGCATTAGCTCAAAAAGAATAAGACAAACCGTATCTACAGAAATATTTTAAATATTAACTATTGTCGATCATGCATTGTTTAACCGATTAAAAAGAAATTCATTTTCGGCCTTTAATTTTTTTTGTCAGTCAAGCTCTTTTTCCTATTCTACCAATTAATTGCATTGCACTTGTAAATCTAAAATCTAATTGACAATTAATGGCCACAATAAAATGAAAGTTCAATAAAATAATGCATAGTAGTCGGAGATCTCGAGGCACACTTGCATCACCCTAAAGTCAGCAGGAGATTTGCATGATTCTTCCTGATTTTCAAGCCACTCATATATTAAATTAAATTGATTTTTATTTGCCAGATTGAAGTGCTCCGAAAAATAAAAAATAAAAAAAGAAGCTTCTTAATGACCCTGTCTTCTTCGTGCCACACCTCATTCCCCTCATCTCGATCTGTTTCCGTCCGATTCGCCGATCACGAAAATCGTCAAACGCATCCTGACCGTACAAATCTGTCTCACGCTCGCAGCCCTCCTGTTCCTCCACGTAAGCATTCCACTTAATCAGACAACTGGACTGTTGCGCCTTCGTCCCCGCGTCAGCCACGCTGTCATCCCCCCGCCACGCAACCAGCCCAATCAGCACCTTCCACGTCAGACGAACCCGACATCTACCGCGGATAGCCGGTCGCCAACACCCTCTGGATGGGCCACGTGTGCAATCGACCGGGGATCCGCACCCCTCTCACCGGCGTAGCCGGTAAGCTCCGTGAGTACGAAAAGTATCAAACGGAGGGTACAAATTCAAGAATGGCTCCGGCTGAAGCTGCTCCAAACTTCAAACTCTCACCTTTTCTCAATTCTTTCTTATTTCCGGTTGAGATTTCGGGAAACCTTCGCTTGGGTTTTGTCAAAAGAAGTGGGAAAAAAACAAACGATGTTTCTGGTGGATTGGTTCTATGGAGCTCTGGCGTATCTGGGTTTGTGGCAGAAGGAAGCGAAGATCTTGTTCTTGGGGCTGGACAATTCAGGGAAGACCACTCTGCTTCACATGTTGAAGGACGAGGTACTCTCGTTGGGAACTCACAGCTTTGGAGTTGCTTCTCTCTTATCGGGGTCGAGAGTTTTGCTTTGTCTTTCACTTTTGATTGTCAGTGCTTGTTTTCGCCATTGATTTTGTTTTGTTTCTCGAGGCCTCTCTTCGTTTCGTTTTTGGTGAGTTGATTGCATGACTCTTGCGCTTGTGTGGTACGTTTCTTGGTGTGCGTGTTCCTTGTATAGTACATGCTTATCGAAAGTGAGCTGAACAGTTTCGATATGGTTCTGGGATCGGCAGAGATTGGTTCAGCACCAACCCACCCAGTTCCCGACTTCAGAGGAACTGATTATAGGGAAGATAAAGTTCAAAGCTTTCGATTTGGGTGGTCACCGGATCGCTCGTAGAGTCTGGCGGGACTACTACGCTAAGGTATAGTGGTGCTCTGTTTCTGTCCTGTAAGATCCCCTGATTTGGGATATCCTTGTGTTTTCGATATGAATCACGACAACTCTTGATTTTCTAGTCGACATAGAATTAGTCGGGCGCGTTCAGAGTAATCTTGAGGCGCGGTTCTTAACTTTCAGTTCACTTGTTTTACTTAACGCATTCTGTTTTCAGTAGAAAAGTTTGAAATTGAACCTTCAGTTTACTCTGAGATCAGGTTTGGCCAGTTGGGTTGAAGTGATGGAATACTTATGCGATCGCCATAACTTAGCTGCCGTCCATTTGTACTTCTATTCTCATTCTACGTTCCTTCTAGACAGGGGCTTTAGGCACACCCACACACACACACACACACACACACACACATATGTATGCATGTATGTATGCATGTATGTATGTATGTATATAACCAATCATATCGTATAATCTTTACCAAAAAAAAAACTATCATATCGTATAATTAGTCATATTATTGCCGCACAAGTATGGAAGCATGTGAAACAGTCACTTTGTGGAAGATGACGAATGCTTTGGAACTTACATACAGGTCGATGCGGTGGTGTACCTTGTCGACGCTTATGATAAGGATAGATTCGCCGAGTCGAAGGAGGAGCTGGACGCACTCCTCGCCGACGAGTCACTGGCAAAGGTCCCATTCCTCGTCTTGGGAAACAAGATCGACATCCCTTACGCCGCGTCGGAGGATGAGTTGCGGCACTACTTGGGCCTCACCAACTTCACCACGGGGAAGGGCGACGTCGACCTCGTTGGCACCAATGTCCGACCTCTCGAGGTCTTCATGTGCAGCATCGTGCGCAAGATGGGATATGGCGAGGGCTTCAGGTGGCTCTCTCAGTACATCAAATGAGAATCTCTCTTGCTGTGGTGGTTTTGGCTGTTAGTGGCTGAACTGGCGTCGGGTTTGTGCGCTTGCTCGTTTGTAGATACATATAGATTAGTTTTAAGTAACCGTAGAAGTTCATTTAGCTTTGACAGTAGGCTCGATCTTTTAAACTGGTGCTATCTCTTTTTGCTCAAGAATTTCTTGATCTTCTCATGGAGCAAAAGCAGTTTGCTTTGTGTCTCTGAATTTTGCTCGCAGAGCTAGAAACTCTTAGCTATTTCAGACTTGACTATTTCACTGAGCATGGGCACAAGTGCTGCAGAAGCTCTAGACTCATTCCCTGCGGAGACTCTTAAGGGATTGAGATCCTTCGGTTTAGCAAAGCAAAAACAAGATAAGAATCGGCAGTTAATTGTGGAGGTGAGTTTTCACAGATCTCTGTCTTCTGCCGCCTCTAGACTGAGCTGAGCTTTGGTTCGATCCAGTACGATCCTCAGTGAGATCTTTGGGCTCCAAACAAAAAGTATGGCCCCATTGGCATCGTAATCATGGAGAGGCTAATGGATAGGAACAATCCATTAGGAAAGATCTTTGGGCTTTGGATTTCTGATTACAATATTAAAAGATCTATGACTTTTGGGAAAGATGTTTGGAATATAGGATTCGTTCGTTTCACGTGGCATTTTTTAAAGATGTTTTCATGAGACCTACATTATTCACATGATACAAGAAATATTTAGCCAGCAGGGTCTCATTCGTAAAATTTGGATGATCTCGGACTTTCAGCCGCCCGACTGTCGCCGCCGCTGCCGGACCGCCAATTGCCTCCAAGGGGATCAAGCTCATGTGCCTACGTTGTCCGGCGGCGGCGGTCGAGTGTCCATGAACAAGAATAAAAAATGAAAAGAACAAAAAATTTGTGAATCGTACCAAACACATTTCTATTATAAATTCACTTTTTACCAAATGTTTTATTTTACTCAAAAATTATTTCAGAAAGTAGAAACACAAAAAAATGTTTCTATTTAAAAATTATTCCCTAAAACAGAAACGTTACCAAAAGCGCCTTAAGATTCCGAGCATGAACCATATGGACTTGAGCTCGAACTTGATGGGCATGAGCCTGAGCGCACGAGCCCGGTGCTCCAAGGCATGCCTATAGGAGACTCAAGCATCTGGCACCGGGTCTTGGGCATTGTTTCCCTTGATTCAGGCATGCGTACGCTCAGCCTCTGTGTGCTTGGGGCCAATAACCATGGAGCTCCCATGCTTGATCGCCGTGGTCTCTAGTTCAAGTGTTGCTATCTAGTCATATTATCGAAAACCGTCCCTCATTTTTAAAATATGAAATTATTTTCTGGAATTCAATAATAAGTTTTCTGTCGATTATCAAAAGATCTTTTGATGACTCAATCTCTAAAGCGATCAAACGCCGGGAAAACCAAAAATATGTTTTCTAACATAATTGTTCTCGCCAAACAGTATATTATTATTTCCTCATACGTTGGTTGTTTAAAGCATTAAACATGCAAATCTAGAACACACTTGATGACGTGAATGGAAGAATGTAAGGACACGCCAGTTGAAATTAGATGCAACTGATGTAACTAATGAAATCCAAGACCTACTTCTATGCCAACCCAAGTTTGTCGCACGATGGTTTTCAAGATTTTTCTCTGAATGTGACCTTGGCAACTCGCGTATTGCGCCGAAAGACTATTGGAAAAAGAAGGAGAAAATTTCAGTTATATTTGAAAATACAATATTATGATATTCGATAAACGTTTAATTAATTAATGCAAGATGTTTTAGATGTACTCGACACAACAGTGCAAGGGAATGCGATTGTTGTACTGACTAGAATTCAAGTAGAATTAGAACAAAGTCAATAAGAAAATCACACTCGACAGTATAGTACATTCACTGCAATTACCTTTTTAAATCACACGTTAATCGCGTTTAGAAAATGGCATTCATTCGGTAGCTCATTATGAATAGGTGATTAAGAAACAGTGGCAATTACGTAATTGATTCTACTTTACTTGAATATACCGTATGAAAAGCTTCATTAATTGCCTTTAAGAATGTAAAGCAACAATCCTGGCAATGAAGAAAGGGCATCTCTATCTATTGAGAGTATTACATGGATTGTGCTTTTCCCACTCTTTACATGACTCAAGCACTCACTTCCATAGTGTACTAACCATATTACCCCTCGTTTTTCCCAACTTTGAACGTTGTATCCCACAGAGTTAATTGTGGGTAGAGGTGAGTGACTTGTACCGTTCAAATCAGGAACTGAACTGGATTAGAAGTGTCGATCCGGTTTCCAAAAGTAAAACCGGTGTTTGGGCGGTCTGGTTCACGGTTTTTTAGGAAGGCCGGACCGAACCGATTAATTTTTTTTTTTATATTTTATTAAAATTAAAATGGTAAAAAAGTAAAAAGAACTCAATTTAAATTTCTAAAGTTTTAATCTTTACCCAACTTTATCAAAATAATTTTTTTCTTAAAAATAATTAAAGAAATTCAATTTTTTTTAGATTTTTCTGATTCCCAACCGGTCAATTAGATTTTCTAGGAACTGAACCGAACCGATAGATCCGGTCCAGGATTTAGACGGTCCGGTCCACGATCTTAGAGACCGGAAATTGGTCCCATCAGTCCAATTCCCGATTCCGTTGAGGGGAACCGAGCCGCTCTGAACCATGCACATCCCTAATTATGGGGGCCTTTTGGAGTCCTTTTATTTTATTTGTTTCTTCTTTTTCTTCTACCTTCCTTCTTATTGCTCCCGTTTTGTTGAAGCGTATCGACGACACTTACCTCATCTTCCTCCTTCGAGACCTCCATGAATACCAACAACTGGAGGACCTCACAGAATCTCTCCCAGCACCAGCTTCCTGGAGATGGACGGCTTGATCTTGTTCCTCAGCTTCTTGTTCGACAAAGTTCTACAGACACGCTTGATCTTGTTCCTCAGCTTCTTTATTGTTTAGTCAACGACATCTATTTCCGATAATCTCCTCAAACGTCACGTCGAACCTCTACAGACACGCCCTCGCAGCCTTCGACAACTATGACTTGCTACATACTGCCTCACCCTCACTGCGTGCCTTGCTCCTGCTCATCCTCAAGCAGATCTTGAGGCTTGTCGATCTCGCTTTTTCCACTATGTACGTCAGATGATTCTTGAGGAATAGGTAGGAGAGCAACACACTTCCTTATAAAAGCTGGGCCTTGGCGTTGAGCCATCATAACATGACAAGGATTAACCACGCTAATTAGACTGAGACCATATACATCGAGAGATCACTAGACTTTGGGCTTTTGGAGAACCACTTCATTAGATTCATATTTCTCGATCGTGGATGATCTATCAAGATGTCAAAGAGAGTCATGTCATAACTGGTGAGGGAAGTCTAATTTCCATCACCGATATTGAGGCGAGTGAATTCCACTGCCTTTGGCAAGAATTTTGGAAGAGCCCTCTTGAGAATTGTGGCTTCAGAGTTTGTAGGATCATTCTGAGCTTTACCAATGCAGAGAGGGATGGTAATTCTCTCTTGTGATCTTTTGATTCTCGCAATGATTTTCGAAAATTGAAACAGTGATCAAGATAATCGTGCTCACGAGCAAAGACGTAAATGTGAAGAGGAGAACCCCAATATACTTGCAACTGGACAACTAGGAGGATAAGGAGCTAGAAACTTTTATCAATGGACCATTGTAAAGGAGGAAAAAGCGAGGGGGTAATATAATCAGTACACTGTAAAAGCGAGTATTTAAACCATACAATTGAGTGAAAAAAGTGACTCTGTTAGGTGTTAAGTTTTGAGGCAACCGTTATATTATATTTGATAAGGGTAATTACAGAAGAAAAGAAAGGGAAAAAAGAGAGAAGATTTGACAAGGAATGAGTAATAATGTTGCTTGGATGTTTACAATGGAAAAGGGGGAAAAAGAGTAAATTGTGATATGCGTATATCCTTTTCTGCATTTACAATTTGAAATAAAATAAGGGTATAAATTAGAAAGAAGAAAAATCGTGTTTGTTAATTACACATACATTTTGTATAATGGGAAAAATTTAAAAAAAGTCATAAACCCATTATACAATAGCTAATTTAGTACTAAACTTTTTAATTTAACCAATTTAGTCATAAACATTTTGAAGAATTTTCAGTATAGTTATTCTAGTCTATTTTGACCGAAAATTGGTATGGTCATGCTAAAAGGTAAAGAAAACAAAAAGAAAAAGAAAAGTAATTGAAAAAAGAAAATATTCGGAAAATTTTAAAAAAGAATTACAAAGATTGTGAATATTAGCTATTTTTAGTCAAAATTAGTCGGGGGCTCCACTGAAAAATTATCAAAATAGTTAGAATTCAATTAGAAAGTTGAGAATCGAAGTGACTAGTGTACAAAAGATTTATGATTTTTTCAACAATTATTCCCTCAAAATCCCTTCTCTTCCTTTCTTCCTTTCCATCCAAATAAAGTGGCATTTTAAATATTTTTTTCTCCTTTTCTCTTCTAATCTCTCCTACCATAATTATTGCTTCACATTTTATAATCCGTTTGCGCTATGTATTTCACTCATCTAATCTCAATATCATTGCCAAATAATGATTTTATCCCATCATAAAAAAATCTCAATTTTTAGCATCTTCCACGTGAAAACTCCTCTTTGGCCATTTCATTGACATGGCTACCAAGCACTGCCCCACGTGGCATTATGTAGAAGAAATCTCTTGAAGCTTTCAATAGTCCCCGTGAAGTTTTGAGGGAAAAAGTGACAGCAACCTCAAGGCCATGGAAAAAACCCTAAGTTGCAGGTAAGTAGCAAATCTTCTTGTGGATGGACAGAGCCCCTGCGGCGAAGTGATCGATGAGGAATTCATCCTCCACTCTACTCTCAAAGGCTTTGAATAGGCGTGACCCCGCCTTTCTCTGTAATCTAGTTATATGTAGCAGAAACTCATTTATGATAACAGTTGTTTAACTTTACTTATGTCACTCGGAAATCGATCTATGTGAGTAGGGTTCCTGGCCGGCTGTGGCCATAGTCGATTGCTCTGCTCTTGAATGTTCTTGCTTGTTAGACATTG
Organism: Melaleuca quinquenervia; assembly: GCA_030064385.1. Lineage (NCBI taxonomy): Eukaryota > Viridiplantae > Streptophyta > Magnoliopsida > Myrtales > Myrtaceae > Melaleuca > Melaleuca quinquenervia. Next base: position 16,561,491 of record CM057718.1, read on the forward strand.
ATGTTGATTCGAGATGAGGACGTCCAACCCCTAAAGTAGAAACATCGTGTTTGGTGATTGTCAAGGTTGGTGAATCTTTAGGCCCATAGAAAAATAGTGGCAACGCAAAAATTAGGTGGGGGATAGAGAGAGAGAGAGAGAAAGATTTAATGATCTGCGACCAAGATTTGCCACTAAAGATTGCATTCATTTGCATTTTATTACAGCATTTTGGACCATCCAAGGACAGCACGTGTTATTGCCTACACTTCAACTAAATTAGGTTATCTTGGTTATTGTCTTGAACAAAAACAGCCAGCTTTATTTACCCAAAAAAAAAAAAAAACTGCCAGCTTTCCCGAAGCCCCCCTTCCCAAAAAGAGGGAAAAAAAAAAGGGGACAGGCGGAAAGGAATAAGAGACAATTTGAACATTTTTCTTTGTTTATTGAACTGTAAAACAGTTTTTCAGATAAATTACCTGGTCATTGTTGGCCATCCTAGGTGATACATTGCCACGTGAGTGATTTTCGATGAAAATTGGCCTGTAAAAACTAGATTAGAATTTTGCGCAAAGGCTCAGGATTAAATTGAAAAAATAGAAAAGTCTTAAGGTTAAATTGGCATCCATGTAATAAGTTTAGAACTATAATTAGGTAATTTTCCCCTAATTTTTCCCATGAACACATTGTTTAAATGACTTCGCAAAACACTAGGTTAATTAAAAAAACGCTTTGGATATCTGTTATTGTAGATCACCAAGAGAAACTTTACAACAAAAGATTTCTCTAATTAAAAACCTACATTTTCTTCCTCGCCATTATATTCAAACTAATTAAGTCAAAACCTTGGAACATGTATGAGGCTGTAAATCGTAGCATTTTCATGCAATTAATTGGATTCGAATGAATGACCTCCAATTTCCAAATCGGAAATCTCTTTCAACACGCCAATCAATTATGTCAAACTTAGAAATTTCGTTTGTCAATATGTCAATTGAGAGCCATCAGCATGTTTGCAATTCTTGTGAGCAATGGTATGCAAACCCAATTACGGCTACCCTCCGCAACGATTCCTCTCGTATCATGAGGTAAGAGTTGTACCGGCACCTTCCAAGCTTTCGGTCGATCTTTTAAGGACGAGGGTCCACGCACGTCTAGTAAAGGGTTGATAGTTGCTACTTAGAGTTAAGGAAATAGTTTTAAGTTCTTTCAAATACCATCAAATGCTACTTATGCGAGCTCTGACTATTTTGTGTAACTAAACTTTATATTTCATTTAAACGAATTGAAGAATAATAATGATCTTATTGTTCGTAAATGAAATCAAAAAATAAATGAATCCAAACAGCATCTAAGGATGAGACGAACCTACTTAAGTTTAGCCCCAAGCCCTTCATGCAAGCTACGTGTAATTAGGCCATGCAGGCCTTCTCTTAGCTTATGTAGGTTAGCATTATGATAGAGATTTGTTTGGTGATCTTTACGTTGTTTATCTAATCCGACGAAATATAAAGTCAAACGTAAAAAAAAAAAGAGTAAATGAATTTTATTCAGAGAACAGCGGCTTAATTTTTCTCGACATGAATGTAAAATGCATTCGAGAACTAGAGAATAATACAGACAATTTTGTTAATTTTTCTTCAACTTATGTTAAGTAAGATCCGAAAAAATGCCGTTAGGATATCACATATCTCAAATTTCCATAGCTTACAAGTTATTTGCATATATGCAACCTCCCTCGATTAATAAGTTTAAGCTTTCGAGTTTGACATTCTAACATGCTATTTGAATCGAGTTCTGCTCTGGTTGATTTTGCATGCACGGCCTTCTGTTCATCTACCTGTAGGCTTAACATTGACCATCACAACGTACGTGATGCATCTCATTTACCCAAAAAAAAAAAAGACGCCGAAAACCGATGACAGTTGAAGATCAGAAATATTAATCAATTGTTCCCTTCATGTGCTCTCGAAACATTAATTAATTATTAGCTGTGGGCGCATTAAGCTTTCTAATTGGGTGAAAAATATCAATTCTAGATCTAACGACAGAAAAGTTGAGCTAAGGCAAGAACAGCTTTTGTGACTCAAGTTCTCTTCAATATCATACAACATCTGATGGATTGAAGTTTGAAGAAATTGCTCTCCCTAAACTTTAACATGTAAATTGACGGAAAAAAGTCAACATACAAGTAGTATTATACATATACATACATATATATAGGAGCTACGCATTTGCATATGGCATAGGTGGTTGTGCATAGAAAATGGGTGTTTAATTATGGATAGTAGAAACATTTCCCCACTTTTGAATGTGTTTTTTCCATTGGCGGAAATTATTTTCCTTAACTATTTTATTTTCCGTGAAATGAACGCCGAAAAATTCAAAAAAATTGTTTCCTATAAGTTATTTTCCGTTAAATGAACGGAATCTAAGTGAGTAGTTACTCTTATTTTATATTGCAAAAGGCGATTTTCAAAATGTCAAAAGTGAGGCCACATTTGTACACGTCTACAATTTTTACTATTTTTTAAAAAAAATTCGGGGATACAATTATAATAATTAGTTGGCTTCTTGGAAAGGATTAGTGTAGCCAGCCCATCCTTCCCTACTTAAGTCTTAGTTTCCCAGAATATGAATCGAAACCACAATTTTTGGGTTCCTGACCGGAAGCATGAGGATGTCCTTACTATCGGGTTAATCTTAGACTGATCGAGTGCATTTTCTTTTCGCATGTGGTCCAATAAAGTTAGGTGTTGGGAAAATACTTATCGAATTATTTGTAAAAAGGCAAATTGCGATTAAATTATATCGCCTGGAATTTTAAAAAATCTTCTATAGAAGAATGAGATTTGCATGTTGAAGATCTAAAAGAAGTTGTAATGAGAGATCTTTGGAACAAGTTGGATGTGGGGTGTGTAATTATGGGATGCATGAGCGGCATGTTGCGAGTGTAAGAGAGAGTTTGCTTGGAGTAATTGAGATATGTAGAGAAGTTAAATGTGCTCAAGGCTGTGATTATTTTTGTTATTCAATAAAATCATGCTGAGGAAGGGTTACGATGGGAACATGGAAGTGAGACGAAATGAGGCAAGTGTCGAATCTGTTTGTCGTGCAAAAAATGAATGATTTGGCAAGAAAAAATTACAAAAATACAAGCGCCCGCTTATTAAAAATAAGAAAGCAAAATAATATTTTCATAAATTTACGAAAACATTTAGATACAAATTATGGTCGGCAATGAAATTCATTTTCATTATTTAATTATTTTATAAGATATATGCAATTATTTTTAGGGACATGCTTTTTAAATCATTCATTATTTTATTGTCGGGAGACGAATCTCTTTTGACTTTTTATATGCAAGTTATCTTTCAGTTGGTGAAAGTGAAAGTTGATGGTAACTTTGAAGGAGGAGGTGTCGGCAAGAGTTTGAGAGATACGAGAATGCAACAGCTATTTTATGGGAGTAAGCACCCAAATAACACAATGACAACCTAGTCAAATGTACAAAACTGCCATTTTCGCTTCTTCTTTTTTTTTTTCTTCCTTTTTTTGCAAGAATAATCTAAACCTTGGGTATATTTCAATAAATTTGGGAGTGGAAAACAAACTTAGAGATATATACAATTGTTTATATTTAATTATAAATATCGATGAACTACGTCATGACGACAATGTCCTAATCTTTTGTTGTTCGAGGACGTTTTGGGACAACGTTGACAGAGGTGAAAAGGGAGACACAAAAGTTGTGAAATTTTACTTTGGGTATTGTAATTACAAGGGTAATCTTTGAAAAACATAGAAAAATGAGTTAGCATTCGCTAGGTGGACGATCAAACTATAGACAGAGGCAAAACTATGCATCAATTCTTGGAAAAATTGAATTGTAATCAGGATCTACCACTAAGAAAATTGAAGAAAGATTTGCTTACTAAAGAACAAGTGGTGGTTAAGAGGAATGCGAGGGCGACTTTGTAGGGGTGTTTGGAAAAGTCAAATTTGTCCCTGTGTTATTCAATGAGACCTATGCTTAGGAGAGGGTATCATGGGGAGCATGAAAACATGGACGTTGACATTTTTCATGCACAGAGGCCTCTTTTCCTATTTAAGCAAGTGCTTAGCGTCGTGCTCCAAAGGCAGAGCGAGGGTGACGTTGACACAGACATCCTCGGAGAGAGGGAGGGAGGCGATGGGGAGAGACATAGACGATCTGCCGAAGAACGAAGCGAACTTCTCGGCTCTCACGCCGCTATGGTTCCTGGAGCGGGCTGCGACCGTTCACCCGAACCGGCTATCGCTGGTCCACGGCTCAGTCACCTTCACTTGGCTCCAAACTTTCCGGCGCTGTCGTCGCCTAGCCTCCGCTCTCTCCAGTCGCTCCGTCGGCATCGGTAGCACGGTGCGCTACCTCATTCTCTAAAGTATTCGTCTGTTTTCATTTCTGTATTTCTGGCGATGAGGAATTGAAATCATGTATTAGCATATCTTATGTAATTGTGTCTACAATTCTCATGAACCGTGATTTCTTTACTGGCTTTTAAGATTCTTTGATCGGTACGAGAACAATGGAGGATCAGATTCTCATTTGCTTGCTGATGATTGACTGATTGATCGATTTTGGTGATATAAATCCGTAGCCACTCAATCGGAACGTTTAAATCGAGCTAACTCCTTGTGTCCAAGATTTACTTTGCTCGTCACACTGTCCATTTTTGGGGCGTCCTCCTTGAGTATCTCTCCTTTCTTCTGTGCATGCTGCTCACTTTTTGCCCGTATGGGTGGCACTGTGCAGGTGGCAGTGATTGCGCCGAATGTGCCTGCCATGTATGAAGCGCACTTTGGAGTTCCCATGACTGGAGCTGTACTAAATTGTGTCAATATCCGTCTAAATGCAACGGCGATTGCATTTCTTCTCGACCATTCGTCTTCTGTCGTGGTAATAGTGGACCAAGAATTCTTTCCCTTGGCTGAGGAAGCTCTGAAGATAGTAGCTGAGAAGAGTGAGGAAGGCTATAAGCCTCCCCTTCTGATAGTCATAGCCGACAAAAGCTGTGACCCCATCAAACTCGAATATGCTTTAGGAAAAGGGGCGATTGAGTATGAGAAATTTTTGGAAACCGGTGATCCGGAATTCACCTGGAAACCACCGGAAGATGAGTGGCAGAGCATTAGTCTCGGTTATACTTCCGGTACGACCGCCAGTCCCAAGGGAGTGGTATTAAGCCACCGAGGCGCATACCTAATGTGCTTACATAGCCCTCTTATATGGGGGATGAATGAAGGAGCCATCTACTTGTGGACTTTGCCTATGTTTCATTGTGATGGTTGGTGTTTCACCTGGTCACTGGCAGCTTTTTGTGGAACCAGTATATGCCTCAGACAGGTGAGTTTCTACTTCAAGGTTCAGAAATTGCTGCTTTTCCGCAAAATTTGGTAGACAATCTGCTGTCTGAAATGAATCATATCATTCAACGCACGCGCATAAGTGAAATGTTTCGTTCGTGTTCATCAAGGATTATTTGCACCAAAATTACTATGGTTTTAGAAAAAAAGAAACCCTAATAGAGCCCCGAATATCTTGAATGTCCCATGGATTTTTCACTGAATTTAGCTTATATGTGCCCGAGCTATCATCCGTCTACTTGGTTGATGTAGAAGCTTGAATCTTGTATACTTTTTGGATCAAATTTACATAATTTTGTCTGCAGGTGCGTATTCGAGCCCTGGTCATAGGGACAGATCTTGAAATTTTCCACGATGGCTGCAAATTTTATGAAAAAACTGTAGCTACCCCACTTGCATACAGTTACATCACTGTCTGTCAAGTTCCCTCAGTAGGTGGGGGCAAGGGAACTTTTCACATGGTTTGGTAGGAGGGATCAGGAGGTTAAACGAGCAATTGGAAAGATCGGATCTTGTTTGGGAGGGCTTGGGTATTAGATAAACAAAGTTCTTCTTGTTTCTCGCTTGCTTGACAGAGACAAACCATTATTTCACGTCTTCTTGTCTTCCTCAGGTGACAGCGAAGGCAGTTTACTCGGCTATCGCCGAACATGGGGTCACTCACTTCTGCGCAGCGCCGGTGGTCTTGAACACCATTGTCAACGCCAAACCTGAAGAAACTGTCCTCCCTCTCCCCCACACGGTCCACGTAATGACCGCCGGTGCCGCCCCACCTCCTTCTGTCCTTCTAGCAATGTCCCAAAAAGGCTTCCGTGTTACGCACGTTTATGGCCTCTCTGAGGTGTCCGGTCCGGCCACGATCTGCGCGTGGAAGTCCGAGTGGGATTCGCTGCCGCCAGAGCATCAAGCCCGCCTGCATGCACGGCAGGGCGTGCGCAGCACAGTGCTCGAGGGTCTCGATGTCGTGAGCACTCATGACATGAAACCTGTCCCCGCTGACGGCAAAACCATCGGAGAGATCGTGATGCGGGGCAACACGATCATGAAAGGCTACTTAAAGAACCCGAGGGCCAACGAGGAGACCTTCGCAGGGGGGTGGTTCCATACCGGAGATCTCGGCGTCAAACATCCCGATGGATACATCGAAATCAAGGACAGGTTAAAGGACATAATCATCTCCGGAGGCGAAAACATAAGTAGCGTAGAGATCGAGAATACCTTATACACTCATCCCGCGATTTTGGAGGCGTCTGTGGTGGCGAGGCCCGATAGCCGATGGGGAGAGTCTCCATGTGCCTGGGTGACACTCAAGCCGGAAGTGGATGCGTCCGACGAGCGCCGGCTAGCGGATGAGATAAGGAAGTTCTGCCGGGACAAGATGCCGGGTTATTGGATCCCGAAGTCCGTCGTCTTTGGGCCGCTGCCAAAAACCGCGACCGGGAAGATACAGAAACACCTGCTGAGGGCCAAGGCGAAAGAAATGGAACCTGTCAGCTATGTTGAAGTCATAACTGGCGCCATGGTTGAGATGGGTCCGATCTCTCAAATCAAAACCAAAATCAAAGAGCAAATCAAGGGTTGAAATAATCGTTAACATGCGCAGTTGGTGAAGACGCCACGTACCAATGAAGGGTTGTGGAGGTGGTGGTCCACTCCAACTGGTTTGAAACAGAAGTTGACCTCTATCCCCCTCCGCTATCGATTTTGTACTCTTCACTAATAAAGTCTCAGTAAAAGTTTAATTGTGGTTGCTCAAGATCATAAGTTCATAATGAAACGAATGTTGACCAAATGGGTGCTGCATCAAAGAGCAATCTTGGAGAATTTAAAGGTTGATGAGGGTGGATAGCCAATTTGAAAATTGGCTTTATAATGAGTAGTTCCTTCATATGAGCTATACGCTTGCTCGATTTGAGACGGATTTAGATGATTTTTAGCAGAAAGAATTGAGGTGAAATGCAATAGTGAGGACATACGCATAACTATGAGATTGGTTGGGTAGCTATAAATGAAATAGGCCTAAACAACCGAAGAGAGGGATGGATTGGTTATTTAATGAAACTTCAAACTTTTTCACTAATGAGTATTGGACAACCCATAAAACATGCACTTGTGCCAAAGAAAGATCGTGCATAAGCAGAAATAGTTTTGATGTATCGATAGAATATGTGACATCTTGATTTTTGACCCCGTCTCATCTCTTGAGAAAATTCCATCGGGCCAAGAATTTTTCAAATTAGAATTTGGTAAGCAGTTGAATGTGACTTGAGAGGAATGTGTTCAATTCGTAAGTATGAGGGACTGTCGTGTTATGACCTTTATTCTTGGCTTGTTGGGGAAGATTTGAAGGGGAAAATTCTGCTGGATAGGAGTGGGTGGTAGATGGTACGTGTACTTAAGTGTCTTTGATAGATTGAGTTGATTTTGAGGATCCTTATCATTCTTCTTGGGAAGAACACTTACAAGTGCTCCCTCTCCTTCTTCTTTTGTTTCTTCTTCACTTTTGACTTCCTTCCACTTCTAGTACGCAGTTGAGATTTGGAGCTTTCAACCAGCAGCTCAAGCAGTGACTTGCAAGGCTTGTTCAGCCTCTTCCGTGCTTATTTTGGTGTCGCCATAGAATCGAGTTTTGATCGTTTTGCGTCACCGTCGCCGTGGACTTGTCGGCTTGTTAATTGGGTGAGTTTACTTCCTAACCTTTCTTAGGTTGCGATTACACTTAGGGGTTAGTTGAGTATTACTTAGCTTGGTTAGATTCATGTTTAGTTGGAATGACATTAGTGAATATGGTTTGCTTGAGTTTAGTGGATTTCTCTTGAATCTATTTGCTGGGCCCTCGCTATTTGCCGATTTTGTGGAACGAGAATTATTGAGATTTTGAGGTCAATTCCTTCTTGATAAATGTTTTAGACATCTTCAACTAGAACATACATTTTACTAAAGATTTTATGGATTTAAAAGAGTAATATTTTGACTTTGTTTGGAACAAAACAGAACCTCTGTTTTTGCTGAAACTTGTAACTTTTAATGTTTTATGATTTCTTATCAACTCTTAAGATTCGAGTTTTAAAAAGGTTCATTCACAAAAGTTGTTCATCACATTTTGTATTTGAACATGGTCAAATTTTATAGCAAACAGACAAGTTTTGGATTTTGAACCAATTTAGTTTTGAAAGACATGATTCTTGAAAACTGGCACAGTTTTTATAGTGATTTGAACGATTTACTGCTCTCAACCCAGAATGATTTAGGTCATGGTGTCTCATGAAAAACGTTAATTTATGTGTTCAAATGTGTTCCCGGAAATAAAATGTAAACAAGCACATTTTTATTCTTTTTTTGTTCTTAGAACAAAATAACATAATCAATTCTATTTATGAATATAAACAAACATGCCCTAAATCTGAAAGTGGGCATCATACATAATGGTAAATTCAATTCACAAACTTAATCTCTAAGTGATCATAAATAATTCATGTGAGGATGGTTTTCCATTACGTTTGAGCCCATGTGGAAAAGGTGCTTGGGAAAATAATCCCCTCTTTTTAGAATGAAGAAATCGATTTCATCAATTTTAACTTTACTTGTTTTCCTTGAACATAGGATCTCCCCTTTCAATGAACAAAACACGTGAAAATTTCGAGAATCATTTTCATGAAAAAAAACAAAACCCTTAGTGCTTAAAAAAAAGGCGAAGTTTGCTTAAGATAATTCTTACTAGTCAACCAGTATATGAGGTGAAACCCTTTTTCCTCTTATCCTAACTTGTAACAAATTATAAGCTCCTTTAGGATAATAGAAAGGCAAGAGTATCCAATGAAGATATGATATTGGATTTCTTAATGATATAATAACGAGAAATCCGACAAAGAAGTGTTTCACGAAGATGGTATTCTTCCTAATTAAATTAGGTAACACGTTCAATACTTATGCCCACAAACTATAAACCCATATGAGTAACTTCGACCGTTAGAACAATATAAATCACTTCGATTCTAGATCTATTCATCTCATGAAAAAATTTAACACTTCAGCCGATTGTTTTCTGATAAGTCTTTTTTTTAGAAAAATGATAATATTTTTTTTTTGTGTTCAGTTGAAACTTGAGAATTAACTAAACAAATATGTTTCGCCATTTGATATGGAAAATCTAATTTTACATTTTATTAAAAAATGATTATTTTTCAAAAAAAATTGAATTCCTTTTTTTATCTTTTACCTTATTCTTCAGCCGGTGGCCATCCATGGATATAGATTAAATTTTTTTCATTTAATTGTTCGCTTTACAAATAGTATGGATACAAATTGATAGACAGATAGATAAATCAATAACAGTTCATACATTTACTTTCTTGTTTTTCTTCAGAAAAGTATTACATGGTTCGACCGGACTGCACGCGGATTAGTAGGGGCCTGCCACCTGACGGGAGGGCCCCGCTCATTGTGAAATAGCAAGCGAGGCCCACATGCCAAGGGACGGGCCCCTGCTGGCCGAGCGCACTGCGTCCGGACCACTATATATTTTTCCCTTTCTCACCCGGAAAATATGCAATAGCTGTCCTCTCCAAAGGGGCCATAACAGCTGTCATTTCTAGAAAACATGCTGAACGTGTAATCTTATATAAGTAAAAATCGAAATGTGCTTGTTTCTTCTTTCCTCTCGGGTGATGGAAATGGTTCGGGGTCACCATCAGTGCTAGTCATCTCAGCCACTAGCTGTTCGGGCGCTCCACCTCGCGCCCCCGATGAGATTGCCATGTCAATGGTGGATTTCAAATCCCAAGATGCTTTGCTCCATCTCTATCCGACGATATCGCAATACGGTACACGCAATATGGTACACGCAATACGATATCATAAAAATCACGCACAAAGATTTAAAAGCACTTCGTCGTCTTTCAGCTCTCTGATTAGGTCGAGAAAGAGAAACTCACGAGAGGGCTCAACTTTGACTATTTGAGTTATTCATTTTGCATGAACGAGAAGAAAAGGGAGAGCTTGGGGTCTTGAGTGTAAGACATTAAAGAGAAAATATTCAATGGACCCATTAAAATTGGATTCGAATTGAATGGGGCGTGTCACTTTTCTTTTCTCTCTCAGGCCCTAAACAACTAAACAACTTACAGAAAAGGTCAATCCAAATAGTCCAGTCCGGTCCTGTCCAACTGGTAATCGGTTTCATTTTTAGGAATTACGGACCGGACTAAAACTTCGAAGAATTGAACCAAACCAGCCCAATCGATCCGACCCAGTCCAGGTGGTTCTCGTGTTGAGTGGTACATTGTGCTCACCCCTAGTCATGGCCTTCGGTAATGCTTTTTCTCCTCGTGGAAAAATTATCAAAAAAGTTTTAAATTTATTGTAAAGCAATTGATTTAGTTATAATTTCGGTCAACAATTAATAAGGTGGCATTACAAACATTGACATGGATTATTATTATTTCTTCATTTTATTAATTTTTATGAATTTAATTTTCTTTCTTTTTTTTGGTTCCTTCTTCTTTTGCCGATTGCCGAACCTCGACAATGACCATAGACCAACCCACCTCGGGGGGGGGGGGGGGGAGGGAGCCTCGCCTGCTTGCTAGCCATGGAAACTGGTAGAGTAAGAAGAGAAAAAGAAAAAGAAAGAAAAAGATGAAATTCAAAAAATTGTTAAAAGTCACGCCAGTTTCACCCATGCCATGTAGAATGGTCAGTGTTCATTCCGATGATTGTCGGCCAAAATTGATTGGAAGAATTATACTAAACCGTCAGATTGATCAAATTAAAAGATTTAAAATTCATTGGCATTCATGTATCAGGTTTAGGACCTTTATAGTGATTTTCTCTCTCCTTTAACATATAACTCACATGGTTTTGGACTTTGGAATTCGTGACTTCCCGAATAAAAATTGGCATTGTAAACTAGATCATCATATTAAAATCTTCCCTCTGCAATTAAAAAAAAAAAGAAATCCCAATCTATTTCGAATGAAATTCTCCTCCACAGAAAGTCCAGATCGAAAAGGTCGGGGCCCCGTCCGGTTCGACCCATTTACCGGGGACGCCGGATCCAAACCAACGAACCGCGTTCTCCTTTCTAGGACCCGGGTCGCCCGTTTCGGTCCACGTCACCCGCGGCAGCAAGGTTCTAGAACCTTGTTTTTGACGTAAGACGAATTGAGTTTGGACTTCCCAATCGAGACTCGCCCTTTTGGGGATAGGCCCACAAGGCACGTGGATGAGAAAATAAACTTGTAATCCTGCTCTACTTAGATTAAAATATATTAACGTAGCAAATAATTAATACGATCGTCACGGGGCAAAAGATCGCACGTACCTAAAAAGTTAATTGCGAAAACTAAACTGCCTCGCTTGTCGATAGTGGCCTAATAAGTGAACCGAAAGTCCTAAAATATGCAACGGAAATATAATCGTGCTATAAACTTATAAAAAAAAAGTGCAATCAAACAATAAATCCTGTGAAATCGGTGTAATCGGTCAACTTGATTAAATAAAAAAGTTTACGTGATTTTTCAAATTATTTGTTCTCTCCTAGGTGACAATGGCAAGGCTAAAAACGGTGCCGTTTTGGTCCCATATGATTTTAAAGATAATTTTAATTTTAATCAAAGTTTACAAAAAGGTAAATTCAAAATTTGAATTTTGAAAGAAAAAGATGATGACGACGACGAGAACCTAGGGTGACCCTTTCAATCATCGCCGCCGGCCTCCCCATTATCGTCGGGAAGGACCAACAAGGGTGGGGGTGGTTGACCTTCCCAATGGTAGCCCTTGCTCTCGTTCTTCTCTTCTTCCTCCTCTTTTTTGTTTTAATAAAAAAGTTAGCTTATTTTTTATTTAATTCAAACAAAATTTATATTACAAATTAGATTTGGACTAGAATAATGTCGTTTCAATCACGCCATTGTCATGTATGACAAAGAAAATAATTAAAATAAAATAACGCCAATATTTTTTAATCAATAAAACCAGACAAAGTCAATGAAATCATTCAATTATACTAATTTAACAAGTGTGGGGCTCTACGACGCTTTTTATGAGTTTTTGACTCGATTGCACGAATACGACAAGTTTTATAACATCCAACGCAATACATGATAAATAACATTTATTATTATTTTTTGGTTGAAAAATAACATTTATTAGATCCATCGACATTTCAATAGTTTTTTTTATAGCGATCTCATTGAAAGACCAACCCAATGTATATAAGGAGGAACTGAATTGCTATTGTAAAGCACTTCTTTATTGTTGTTGTTGTTCCAATACGTTTAAATGACAAATCATATGTTCATCTATCAATTTCAACTCATCAAATAATTAATGGTGGTCCCATAGAAGACCCACTAAACTTCATCAACTATTGTCCATCCTGATACATAAGGCATGGTAATAAAGCGTTATAAAGTATCGAACTCTATTTTAGGAAGGTTTTTCGAAACAATGCGCTGTTGTACAACAAAAATACGCTCACATTACCATTTTAGGCGAAACGGATGAGATGCGAGTTACGACTCGAACGAGCAATCCAAATAAGAAACTATTTGCATTAATTGGCGTGAACAATCGAACTATTTGCATTCACGACACGGCCCGCTTCTGGCGGGGGGTTGCCCGATTGATAAACATTCGCCGTCTTTCGATTGCCGTGTGCTTCCGTGGTGGATCTTGCTTCTACCTCTCTCCCTGCTTGAATTCCATCCCAGCCACGGCGATGTGCATGTCGATCCGAAAAAAGATTAATCTCGGCAGGCATGACAAGACATATTAATACTGTACCTGCATTTTTTTTTTTGAAGGCCATCCTTTGGAGAAGTGGCCGAAATTCCTAAATTACCCCCGCTCGCCACCCGTGGGCCTGAATCGTGTGCTGATTCCACACGTCTCCACTTGTGGGCTGTCCAACTCCTATTTGCATTCCCTTTTCATTTCCCCTTTTTTTTTCCCGAACTTATGCCACGTCATCAAATTCATCTCAATTTCTGTTTATTTTTTTTTCTTTCATTTCAGTAACATGGCGCGCAATATTAGCCGAATAATCTCAGGCCTTTGATATGCATAGACAGTATTAGCCATATCAGAATGGAACCATATGTCTGTCCCGAAATTTTGAATTGACCAGTGTTTTAAGATCGACCTGAAAAATACACATAGACGCTTAACTCGACATGAATGTCTGAATTGTATTCTTATAATATTGAATCGGATCAAGCACACGTTCATCATGTTTCAAATAGTGTAGCGTAAAAACCCGACTCGGCCAATGATAGCACCGCCTACCATCTCCGATGGTCATGAAAGAATGACCACCATGATATAAATATCCCAAATTTTTTTTGTATTCACAAAAAATCTAAACTTAAGCTTCGTTCATTTCACATAAAATAACTTTCGGAAAAATATTATCTGGATTTTCTGACGTTCATTTTACGGAAAACAAGATAATTAAAGAAAATATTTTCCATCAATAAGAAGGTAGGGAAAATGTTTATTATTTTTTAGAAAGTGAAAAATATTTTCTATCTTCTTTTTTCATCTCTAAATATTGTTCATCTTTTTTCAAAAGTGGCTTGTGACCAGCGGTCAGTCAATGTAAGACAAAAAAAAATGAGAGAAAAGAAAAAAAAATAAAAAGTCAATTATTTAATAATTTTTCATAAGTTTCAAACGAACACTCTAAAATATTATCATTTTTCACGAAAATGATTCCATGAAAAATATTTCCTAAAAATACTACATTATCCGTGAAACGAACGGGGCCTTACTCATTATGATACAAATACTATCAAATTTTTTAACATCGTGAAAAAATCCAGGTATAGCTTCAAGAGTATATTAATCACATTGGTATGAATTCGGGAGTCTTCAATGACATGCATTTTTTTTTTTGGATATTTGTATATCATTGGACATAGTTTATGATTTTCAATAATTTTCTTCTTCTTCTTCTTTAAATATCTTCAGGAGCTTTTCTTTTTTTTATAATTATTAGTGCGAAATCTGTGTGGAGTTCGGATTTTTTTATAATTAAAAAAAATTGCGGTCCGGCCCGGTTGCGGCCGTCCGTTCTCTCCATCTCTCGGAAGATTTGCATATAAATTGAGCTCAACCGCGAAGTGCCTCCAGCATACTGACTCACACACACCAAGAGAGAGAGAGAGAGAGAGAGAGAGAGAGAGAGAGAGAGAGAAGGGAGAGAGGGGGGAGCGATGGCGAGGGACATCGACGATCTGCCGAAGAACGACGCGAACTACACGGCTCTGACGCCGCTGTGGTTCCTGGAGCGGGCCGCGACGGTCCACCCGAACCGGCGGTCGATGGTCCACGGCTCCGTCACCTTCACCTGGCTCCAGACTTATCAGCGGTGCCGCCGATTGGCCTCCGCTCTCGCCAGGCGCTCCATCGGCGCCGGCAGCACGGTACGCCACCTCGTCCTCCGCTTTACTAGTGCTCTGTTTTCGTTTCCATGTTTCTGGCGGTGATGATGACAGTAGTGGGTGGTTAGACTTCTGGATATGTAGAGTGCTTTGTGTGAGATTCGGAATCGAGACTCGCGTCCTTTGCCTTTTTGAATAAACGTACGACAACGCTTTGGTCTTTTTTAATTCATTTTTATCTCGAGGAGGAATCGATTGATAGATCCTGTGTTGGCGTTGTTTCACGGGATCCGGGTCCTTGATTCCCCTGATTCGAGAGCTAGTGTGAAGTTCTCTTGGTTTGATTCGAGGGCAGATGGAGGATCGGATGCTCATTTCTTTAGTGATGAATGTTTGACTTTGGTATTAGTGACATGATCCACAGTGAACTGTTTTTGTTTTCTTTGAAAAAGTCTAGGAAGGTATATAAATGCAAAGTCACTGTGTGAGCTGAGATGGAAGTTGAGTACTGGGAAAAGGAAGCTGATAATTTTATATTTTGTGAGTGGAGATTGTTAAACCATTAAATTGGAACTGCATCAGGCTAGATACATAGATTTAAAGTAATGGTTTTCACGACATCAATTTTGCCGAATGTTAACTTAATCGTTTCTTTGTGATGAAGTGGGACGTTGTTTGGATGCCATGAAGTTTTGTTTTCACCAATTGATAGTTTTGATGTTGTTCAGAATACGCTTTGCTCGTGGTACTTTCCGTTATTGTTCTAGTGTGCATCGTGCTTCTCTGTGTCTTCTTCTATGCTTGCTGCTCATTCTTTGGCTGTCTCGGTGTCACTGTGTAGGT
Organism: Melaleuca quinquenervia; assembly: GCA_030064385.1. NCBI lineage: Eukaryota > Viridiplantae > Streptophyta > Magnoliopsida > Myrtales > Myrtaceae > Melaleuca > Melaleuca quinquenervia. The sequence continues at coordinate 16,577,102 of CM057718.1, forward strand.
CGCAGTGATTGCGCCGAATGTGCCTGCCATATATGAAGCTCATTTTGGAGTTCCCATGGCTGGAGCTGTAGTGAATTGTGTCAATATACGTCTAAATGCACCGACAGTTGCTTTTCTTCTTGGCCATTCATCTTCTGCAGTTGTAATGGTGGACCAAGAGTTTTTCCCGTTGGCTGAGGAAGCTCTGAAAATATTAGCGGACAAGAGCAAGAAAAATTATAAACCTCCGCTTCTGATTGTTATAGCTGACGAAAGCTGTGACCCAAGAACACTTGAGCATGCTTTAGGAAAAGGGGCAATTGAATACGAGAAGTTTTTGGAAACTGGAGATCCGGAGTATGCTTGGAAACCACCGGAAGATGAGTGGCAGAGTATAACACTCGGTTATACTTCTGGTACTACGGCCAGTCCTAAGGGAGTTGTATTAAGCCATCGAGGAGCATATGTCATGTCTGTAAGTAACCCTATCATCTGGGGGATGAATGAAGGAGCCATTTACTTGTGGACTTTGCCTATGTTTCATTGTAATGGTTGGTGTTTCACCTGGTCACTGGCAGTTCTTTGTGGAACCAGCATATGCCTTAGACAGGTAATCTCTAAGGTTCAGAAAATGCTGTTTTTCCACAAATTTGGTAGACAATTTGCTGCCTAATGATATCATTTAAAGCATAACAGATGGAATTGTTCATTTATGTTTATTGCGAGGACTATATTTGTTCTGAGTACTCTAGTTTTGTAACACCCTTCTAATAGGGTATGGTGTATATAAATGCCCTATTGCTTGGTTGTAGTTCTTATTACAGTTTATATATGCTAGGGCCATACTCCATTTACTAAATTGAGCAGATATAGAAGGTAGACCTTGTAAATTCATAAGGACTGATCTAGATCAAGTTTTCTTGATGAGGCGAATTTCCTAATGAATTATATAGTTAATTGTAGCTTATTTGTTCAGATTATTTATGCAAAACTCTTGCTTAATAAATTGACAGACAAGTATAATCTTGAAGTGGGTTTTGTTCGTTCATGGCATCCATATTGACACAAATCTGTGACTGTCTGTCGAGTTTTGTCAAAGATGAGATGCAACAAGTTGTTGGATGGTAGCTAAACCAAGTATTTTCTACAATTTTTGTAGGGAATCATGTGAAATTATCTATAACAAATGGAAAGTCGCTAATATGTTTTGCAAAACCGGTGGGGGTAATCGCCCCCTCTCGTCAACATGTTTGTTTATCGATGCATCTTTATCCACGAGCTTATTACCTGTCATGATTTTGAAATCTTAGTTATGGATGGAATGGTTGCTTTCTGGAGTCAAAAATTGGCTCAAAAAGTGTGAACCTTTAGCCTCGTATGGCTCAATGCCACATTAAACAAGTTACTGAATGGGCTAACGTGGGAGCGGATGCACTTTGTTTGACATCAAAACTACTATCTTGCTTAACATAGAAGCCTTTGTTGTCTCTTTTCTTCTCCTCAGGTAACAGCTAAGGCAGTGTATTCAGCTATCGCCAAATATGGTGTGACTCACTTCTGCGCTGCGCCTGTGGTTTTGAACACCATAGTCAATGCTGCACCTGAAGAAACCATACTTCCTCTCCCTCACACCGTTCATGTAATGACAGCTGGTGCCGCTCCACCACCTTCTGTTCTCTTTGCAATGTCCCAGAAAGGTTTCCGTGTTGCACATACATATGGGCTGTCTGAAACTTATGGTCCTTCTACAATCTGTGCATGGAAGCCCGAGTGGGATTCGCTGCCTCCAATAGAGCAAGCTCGCCTCAATGCACGCCAAGGCGTCCGCTACACAGCTCTAGAAGGTCTTGAGGTTGTGAGCACTAAAGACATGAAGCCCGTTCCTGCCGACGGTAAAACCACAGGAGAGATAGTGATGCGGGGCAACGCCGTTATGAAAGGCTACTTAAAGAACCCAAAAGCGAACAAGGAGTGTTTTGCAGGGGGGTGGTTCCATTCTGGAGATCTTGGTGTGAAACATCCTGATGGATATATTGAGATCAAGGACAGGTCAAAGGACATCATCATCTCCGGAGGCGAAAACATAAGTAGCGTAGAGATCGAGAATACTCTTTACACACATCCAGCGATTTTCGAGGTATCTGTGGTTGCAAGGCCTGATGACCGATGGGGAGAGTCTCCTTGTGCTTTCGTGACACAGAAGCCGGGAGTGGATAAATCCGATGAGCGGCGACTGGCAGAGGATATAATGAAGTTTTGCCGCGAGAAGATGCCGGCATATTGGGTTCCAAAGTCCGTCATCTTCGGGCCGTTGCCTAAAACCGCGACGGGGAAGATACAGAAACATCTGTTGAGGGCCAAGGCGAAGGAAATGGGATCCGTCAAGTATAGTAAATTATGAGTGCGCCGCGGTCGAGCTGGTTTAGTCTCTTCTCTTCGTTTAGTACTACGGAGCCTGTACTTTGCATGTAGTCTTTAATAAAAACCCTTTTGTGCGCCACCTTCCTACTCATCTTCCTGATTGTCCATTGCATTTGGGTAACTTTTCGGAGCCAATTTCAGGTCACAAGCCAACAACTTTGTAGCATGGGCAGAATCGGGCCTTCGAGATGGCTAACTTTGTTGGGCTTGTTGAAGCCGTCGGTCCCAACGGCAGCTTCCTCATTGACCTTTCGCACGACCGACCGGCGTCGTCACGTTTTGAGGAAGATACGTTAGCGTACAAGTCACTGTCTATTTAGCCGGACACCGGCTTTGCTCTGCCACCTCCCCCTCTGGTCAAGTCAATGGATAAGCCTTGGCCAGAAAATCTCAAAACAGATGAACAAACGCAGCGCTGATTGGTCTCGCCAGTCAACCAATCGGGTGAAGACACGTCGATTGATGCCCGTGCGTGTGAAGAAGCCCTTTTCATTCGATGGCGGCAGGCTTGAGGGAATTAGTTTAATTCCTGGGTAGCGTCTGACAATTCGTCTAGAGGCCAAACGAATCGGGATTTGAATCCGTCGGGCTTGACTTTACTGTAGCCTCCATGAACTCTGAACCTTGATTTATCATCACGTACGCACAAATTAGAAGTAGTTGAGTGTTCTTTAAGGAACTCCACCGATCGAAATCATATGGCGGGCCGTCGCAATTATAAAACGTTGACTATCGCCCCTTAAAGGTCACATGTCCACCCATTCTTTTCCCCCCTCTCTCTCTGTCTCTCTCTCTAAAACGCCCTCTTCACCGAATTTTGTTTTGTCAAAGCATAGGTGAAACGTTAAGAATGGTCGGGGGGGAAAGGCACCATCATTGCAATTCTCAAAACTCAAGCCCCCTAGTGGCTCCAACTTGCACAAATTTTGGTTCTACTCCATCGTTCCCTGAGGCCACGATCAAGATCTCACCGCATCTTCTTCCCCACAAGGGACAAAAGCCCGCGCAACAAGCTCATGCGATTCTTGATGTTCTCCCTTAGATTTCTCATGGAGGAGGATCCCAAGACGGAGAGAGAGAGAGAGAGAGAGAAGAGGGGTTAAAGGTTGGAGGAAAGTGGGGGCGAGAGAGAGGCGGGGTGTCGGTGGGGGATGATGAGCACATGATAGCTCGTACGGTGTTGGCTTTGCCATGGACCGACTTGATAGCGATGCCTTAACAGCCCAAAGCCCAATCATATATAAAAAGAACTCTAATCTTCTTCAAAAAAAAATTGGGGGAAAAAGCAAGAAGGGAAAAGGCAAAGAATAAAGTAGAAATTAGCTCTTGTCAAATTGAATTTCGAGGGGATCTTTTGAAGGGTTCCTACACTTCACCTTCAATCCAACCACCGCATGACCAAACCCCCATCCCCATCCCCATCCTTCCCTCTCCCTCTCATTTATAAAGTTCTAGTCAATCAATTGATTAATATGCTGAGATACTTAGAATTTTTTTGCTCCCCAAGTTTTCACTTCTTTCCATCTAAGTCTCTCTTCATCTCATCTTCCACGTGTATATATATGTGCCCATATTCTTGTCCCACCTTCTCACTCCATCCTCCCCGCCCTCTTTTATTCCTCTCCCTTTCTTTCTCCAATCTCTCTCTCCCTCCCTCCTCTCGCTTTTTTATCTGTTTCTGTTGGAAACTTCTGTGCTGCTTTTTCTTGCATCTCTCCCTTTTCCCTCCTGCAAGGTACTGCCCCTCTCTCTCTCTCTCTCTCTCTCTCTCTCTCTCTCTCTCTCTCTCTCTGTGTGTACATTTGCTGGGGTTTGGCCTTGTATAAATTGAGTTAATGCCCTGCCCATTTCATCACTCTCTCTGTTTCTTGGCTCCATCTTTATCGTCAGTGCTCGCAAAACTCTGTCTCTCTCTGTGAAGGGGCACAGAGGGCATTGAGGTTTTTGTACTTTCGCGTCTGTCTTTTCTGCAAATTCTTTGTTACCGTGTCTTCCCGATTGAGACTGAGTATGATCCGTGTTGTCTGTAGCTGCGAGGATATGGCGGATTGCAGCAGAGTAGAGGGCTACGGTTCTGCCCAAGAACACGAGGTACGCCCCCCATTTCCCTGATTTCCTTCCATAAAGTATAGGCAGGTTGGCAGAGCTTCCGACCTTGCTCATTACCCTGAAATCTTTCATTGCTTGAAGAGAGAGAGACAGAGAGAGAGAGTTGACGTGATAAAGCATCGACCATAGAATTTAGCGGTTTTGATTAGGTGAGCTTGGAGAATGAGTTCCCAGTTGGAGCAATTGATTCAAAACCAATGTCGAAACAGCAATGCTGACCCAACGAAATTTTTACATGACAATCTCCGTTTACGAGCTTATTGCCAAATTCCTCGTGTGTACATCGTCCATCCATCTCTTTTTCACCCTACTTGGCATAATCAACTTCTTGAAACATAAACAATGATTCGTTAGAATCACTAAATTTTGCTAAAAATACACGTCCAATCCTTAAACTTATCGGGGTTTTCGGCGCGACCGACGAAATAATTATTTCCGGTTCGTTTTATTAATGACAAATTTCCCAATGTAATTGTCTTAGAATGGCCCAGAAGATGAATTTACCTAGCAAAAAAAGGAAAATAGTAAGTGGCAAACAAAGATATTTAGGAAAGTCAAATTCGAGATTTCGACCTCCCGTTGGGCCTTCCTCGGATTCTTCTTTGTGGCATTATAACCCTATAAATTACCCTAATCTTATCGGGACCTTATGCACGGTTTAGTCAAGGTGGTTCCCACATCCAACGGCTACGACATCGACACGTAGCGTAAAACTCGGCTACGACATCACCTTATTTAAAGTTTTATAAAATTCGAGCCTAATCAATGTAATCATCGTGTTGTATACACGTAATATCATATGCGGTGTTATTTACACAAAATTTCTCGATTAAATGTGGCCGGAATTTCTCGCCGTCCTCGGCGGAAGGGACGCGGATCCCTTCCGCCATGTCGAAACCCGTCTTTTAACTTATCCGTGACAGGACACCGCGTCGGAGAAGAAGTACGGGGGACTCATGCCCAAGAAGAAGCCTCTGATTACGAAGGCAAGGCGGCGTTATTAGTTCGACAATTCGTCATCGACTCACTTGATTTTTTTTTATTAACCACGACCGAATTCCGTGGGCGCAGGACCATGCAAGAGCCTTCTTTGATTCAGCAGACTGGGCACTGCGCAAGGTAAAATGTACCCAAAAACCAGAACCTTCGTCATTTCTTCCATTGCCTAACGAACGTCATTACGCTAATCAGTTCCTAATCCAGTTGCTAATGATCTTGCGCAGCAAGGAGCCGCCATGAATCAAGAATCCACGGTGCCCATGGAGACACTGCGCCCGAAATTACAGGTCCCTTTCTCGAACCGAAACTAAATCTCGCTTGTCGAAATTCCTCGTACTATTTGTTGTTGTTGCTGCTGCTGCTGCTGCTGAAAGAAATTCCGACGACCGACATGAAGAGAGAGAGAACATTTGTGCAGAGAACACAGCACCAGCGGCTGCCCCCTCGAAGGCCCGCTTGTACCTCCGGCCGAGACGGTCCGGTGAGCCGCCGACCACCCGATTCGTATAACGAAATGCTCGCCGCGCTCCAGTAATGACTTTCCTTCTTTTGTTTCGTTTCTCCGGTGCTGTTTTCGCAGGCCGAGTAGGATTTCCGGCGGTTCTCGAGGAAGAGGAGAAATGGGATCGCGAAGCTCTTCGCTGGTGGATTGTTATGGACATTGAAAGAAGGGGGGAGCTCGGTCGAGTTCTTCATGGTTCCTCCTCTTTTGTTCTGTTTCCTCTTGTGCTCATGTACATACGGGTGGAGTACGAGAGTGAGGAGAGGGAGAGAAATCACTAGAGAAAATGATGTTATAACGCCATAAATAAATACTGTACGACGATGTTCATTTTGCTCCATATCCTTTCGAGCAATCGTATATATACGTAACTTTCTAAAACTGATACCTTATGAGGCTCTAGCGGTGGAAAATTGGAAGCAGAAGTATCCCTTAGGACTTAGGACATGCTTGTTTCGAGGGAAAACTCCGCCGTTTCACGGAAAATAGAGTATTTTTGGAAGATATTTTTCGAGAAATAATTTTCTAGAAAAATGATAATATTTTATGGTACTCGAGCGAGATCGAAGTATACTATTAGAGGTCGGGATATTTAATGGAAAACAAAGAAGACGGAAGCGGAAAACATTTTCCCCATTTTTGAAGATTCTTTTTCTATTGATTCGAACGCCTGAAAATCCGGAAAATATTTTATTGAAAATTATTTTCCGTGAAACGAACGGAGCCTTCATAATTAAAGAAAATGCTTTCGGGAAAATCATTTTTCAGAAATAAGTCTTCTCTCCTTTTTAGGTTGGGGAATTCGTTTTCTTGATTTTAAATTGGCATGTTATTGTCGACGGCAAGTGATTTTCTAGTTGACTGATCATATTCAGCAAAACCAAAACCAAACGGATGAAATTTTGGATAATTAATTCGCGAAAAATTTCTTTCACTGGAATAAATACACCACAAATATCAAAATCTATATCGAACTTGGATGAAGTGTACCTAGGGACGTCAAATAGGCGGATCGGATTAGATAAAAAATTGTTCGACCCATTTAATCCATTTTGACCCATTTTCTCACAATACAATTTTAGCGACTCATACCGACTCGACTTATATTGTTAAAACACTTTAATATTTAACAAAGTCTAGAAATTTTTTCTTAATGATTTTTTTTAAATCAATAGTTACGCTTTACTGTGAAGGCGAAGGAACCCAAAACCTTGAAGGTACAACGGACGCACATGTCATCTCGTAGACTTGGGAAGATAGATTTCGTAATACTCTATCAGAAAACACGAAGCATAAGAGTCATGCGATTGATTATGTCAATTCGTACCTCCATGGTTCAACCTATTGAAGCAAAAGACAACATGATGAGCATGACACGAGCCTGCATACGCTGAGGCATACATTCACAAATTCATCGAACTAGAATGTGTAATTCTCAAGTTCAGAGGAAAACACTTGAACGCTTGCAGAGAAAGATTGCAGAGAAAACTCTGCAATTAGGCAAAAAGCTCTGTCGTAATCACGATTAGGCAAAAAGGAACAAATGATCTTTAGCCAAATATTGCAGAGGAAACTTTTTCAATGCATTGCATCTGTAAAAACAGCCGATCTCAAAGAAACCGCCCAGCTCAACAAAAACATTACATCAGACAGCAGCTGGAACACCGTGACAAAATACTCTCGTAATGCTGGGTCACTGGACAATTCAAAGCACTGCCTCGTTCCTAAGAACACCTGGAATCATCGAAGCTCCAGACATGTCCCAATAAAAAAGAAAAGAAACCCATCATAGCAGGTGGAAAGAAATTGAATCTAGGAGATCGACACAGCCCAAGCAAAGCAAACCAACTTTCACAACATATTTTCCTGGGAGGAGGCGTGGTGAGGGATGGTGTCACTGTGAGAGTGCGATTCCTTCCTTCCTTCTCAGGAAAAGGGCTTCCATCAACGGTCATCTGGCCGGCGGGATCAACGGCGATCGCGTGACATAATCGAAGGAATGCGATCCGAGGTCCACGACCGTGACCAGCAAGCAAGCTCTCGATCGCGCGAGAGAGGAGGAGGGAGGGAGGGGAAGGAGAGTCGGAGGGCGAGAGAGACGCAACGTGATTTTATCCCATTTTTAAAGAAAACGAATTAGCCACGTAATTTTAAGTCTCTTGCAACCGGATCACCAAATGAGTTCATGAACCATTTTGCCGACCTAGGTGTATCATTAGGCTTGGTCATGGGCTTTTCTTGGGCCCACTAAATTTTGGGCCTTATTGATGAAGCTATGAAGATATATAGAAAGAATCAGGAGCTACCAGTGCAGAGACATGTTGCTACTTTTGTTTTCAGAATATATCGAGGGCTTTCATAGCCAAAATCCATAGGTCACATAATCTTTAATTAATTAATATATTTACATAACATTTAATAATGTATATGTTTTCCTGTGTGTATATATATAAAGGTCAAACCTATAGGACTTAAGGAATGAAGGAATGGAATAAAAAAAGATAAGAAATAAATAAAAAAGAGAGGGAAAATTAATTAAAGATGAGTGAATGAAAATGAAGTGGAAAGACCTAGACTTCAAATTAAAAAAATTAAAATTGAAAATAATCTCTTTAGTTGTTGAATTATGAGGGGCAATGAGATTGTTCTAGAAATATCTCTTTATTTTTATGGTACGATTGTGATTAAATCTCCAGTGTTTTGTAAAAAAAAAAGAACCTATATATTTATCATGTTCTATCAAGAAAAAGACCAAAGAGCACAAAGAGATGGTGCCCTCCAACACGAACTGCCATGTGTCGATCAATGATTCATCTTCCCTAAAACAAATTATGATTATGTTCAATTTGCAATTAAATAATAAAATTGGGCTTGGTCAACAAAAGAGTGCTTTTACATTGTTATTAAATCAACATCCAACACGACCTGCCATGTGTCGATTAACAATTCATCTTCCCTAAAATATATTATAATTATTTTCAATCTGAAATTGATATGCTTTCAAATTGTTGTTAAATGCTGTTATCTGTATATTCTTTATTTTGTTTATCTAATTACTAGCTTGTTAAATTGTGCCATTTTCCGATGATTAGTTTTAATGTGTGTGTACAAGTATATATGTGGACCATAACCCTTTTCAAATGTTGCTGGGCTCGATTCCTATTTGATACTAGGGTTTCATACTTTTCTCTGGTTCTTAACTTATTCATATTTTTAAAAAAATTACTTCATTCAACAAATATTTCATTTTTCAAAAACATAGTTTCCCTTTATTTTAAGTTTTCCATTTTCATTTCAATAATCTGAGGAACAAATTTTAAGTTTTTTTTAATGCCTTCCGATCAAGATGGAAGTTATCCTATAAATGTTGCATTCATGCAATGTATCATTCCACTGAAAAGTGCATTCATCTTTTTTTCATCAACCGAGCGATATATATTCTCTAATGAGCATTTACATCTTTCTTTTTAGTTTAGTTTTGTACTTACGAAATAAATATGTTATTTTGCTAGTTTTCCAGCAAAGAATTTCATACAGACATTCTTTAATTAAAGATAAATTATAGATATCTTAAGATAATTGTGTTATATAAAAGTTCCTTTTTTACCCGATGGCACGCGGACTCATGCTAGAAACACAGAAAGGGGTAGACAAGGCACTTTAAAGCTTCAGAGGTTTAAGGTTACTTTGAATGTCACAACAATTTTGCTAGGCAAATTAGTGTTGAAATACATAATTGATACATTAAGGTTTTGTTCGTTTTCCGAAAAATATAGTAACTTTTAGAAAATATTTTTCAGGAAATTATTTTCTTGAAAAATAATAATATTTTTCGATACTCGTTTGTCAAAAACCGTCGGCTCATCGGTCTCGAGCGAGGTTGAGGCACGCTGTTAGAAGTTGTGATATTTAAAGGTAAACGAAAAACATGAAAAATGTTTTCCCCTTTCAAAAAAGCGGAAACATTTTCCTCACTTATGAATGTGTTTTTTCCATTAGTGGAAAATATTTTCCTTGATTATTCTTTTTTCCGTGAAACGAACACCAGAAAATTCAAAAAATATTCTCCTGAAAATTAATTTCCATGAAACAAACACAGCCTAAGTATTGAAAGTGGCTCATCTTTTAAATGTTTTCCCCTTTCAAAAAAGCAGAAAACATTTTCCTCACTTATGAATGTGTTTTTTTCATTGGTGGAAAATATTTTCCTTGATTATTCTTTTTTTCGTGAAACGAACACCAGAAAGTTCAAAAAATATTTTCCTGAAAATTATATTCCATGAAACAAATAGAGCCTAAGTATTGGATGTCCCGTTGTTGTTAAGATCATGTCATCTTTGAATCGAACTAGACCAAATCATTTTCACTTTGGACTCCGTGTTCGCAATGGTACTTTTCATATGTTCGAGAGGTTCATTATTCAAGAACTAAAGTCTAAGGTTAATCATGAAGATATCATATATTTTTTGCTTGCTTCGATTATTTTTCCCGGGCCAATAACTTGAGGTTTACTTATATGACAACCAAGAGAGTTGAGGGAATAGTTACTAAAAAAGTCTTAAACTCACAGTAAAGATGTCAATTCAATCTTAAAATTTTAATTTGGTCAATTTAGTCATAAATTTTTGGTCAAAATCATTAACATGGATAGTAGTTATTTTACGTGGCATAATTGGCGTTAACGTATAAGACTTTCATAATTTTATTTTTAAAAAGTTCTTTTTTCCCTCTTTTCTTTCTATGTGGCCATAGGTGATGGTCGCGATGCTCTCATCAGTTACAATTGAGTGTCATAGTTGCCGGCCTCTAGCAGCATTGGCCTTGCCAAATCTAGTGGTGGACAACCTCGTCGACCATTACTAGACTTAAAGGTAAGCAACTTGGACCGTCCGGATCAAACCGAAAGTGTTGTTCTAGTTTCCAATTTCTAAAAGTCGAACCAATGTCCGGGCGGTTTGGTGCCCAATTCCTAAGAAGGCTGGACCGGACTGGTTAAATTTTTTATATTTTATTAAAAATAAAGATGTAGAAAAATAAAAAATAACTCAATGTAAATTTCTAAAATTTTAATATTTACCCAACTTTACCAAAATAATTTTTTCTTAAACATAAGTAAAGAAATTTAAATTTTTTTTAGAATTCTTCTGATTCTCAACTAGTCCATTAGTTTTCTAGGAACTGGACTGGACTTAGGCTGTGTGGTCCACGGTCCTAGAGACCGAGAATCTGTCCCATCGGACCAGTTCTCAGTTTCGAGGGGAGAACCGAAATGCCTTGAACCATGCACACCCCTAGCCGACTCATCAATTGGAAAAAGGAAATAGGGAAAAAAATGAAAGGTAAATAATCAAAAAAGATTTTTAAAAAGTTGTAAAAATCATTCAAGTTAGTGCCAATCATACCATGTATGACGGCCAATGTCCACCTCATCGATTTTTAGACTAAAATTGGCTAGAAAGGTTATATTGGCAAATCTTCAAAATGTTTAAGATTAATTGGCTAAATTGATAAGTTTATGACTAAATTGACATTCTTATAATATATTTAAGTCATTTTTCGGAAGCTTCATGAAAAAAGAGGACCTTGTTATCATATGTATAGTCCCGGTAATTGTTGAAAACTTGTTAATTGTCTACGATACGTTTCATATTTCCTTTTTGAATTATCTCACATAGATTTCACTAAGTTTATGGTCACTTTGTAAGTTCTTCATTAACTTAATTACCCAAAGAATGAGGACTAACCATTTCTTCTTAATTGAATTGTTTTTCCTTTTAGCCAATTCACTTAGATAATTATTTTGCTCATTGAAATCTTCCGGTGTTCGACAAAAAAAAAAAAAAAAAGAAATCCTCCGGTGAGCAGTTAATGTACAATAAAAGCATTGTTGTGCAAGACCCAGCTGGTCTTTTCATGGGCGACATACATGCGCCATTCCATTCTCTCCTCTCCACCTATATAGTAATGTGATGTAATTCAATTCTCTTCTGAGAATGATGCCGACATAAAGAATGGTAGTAAATGTCGAAATATATCTCAAACTGAAAGCCAGAGAGGTAAAAAAAAGAAAAGAAGAAGAAGAACAAAGAACAGGGTGGGGTGCCCCGGGCCAATACTTCACATGCTCTTGGGACTTTTTAGGTAATCAATAAGTTCATGCGTCAATTTTGAGCTCTTTCTGGTGACCAAACTTTGACATCCAGAAAGACCAAAAAAAAAAAAAAAGAGAGACTCGAATCTACGGTGCAAGCGCGTGTTTCTAATTGGACTTTCTTCATGCGTGATATAAGAATGAAGAGCTGATCAGAAGTGATCAATCTAAGGAGATGAGGAGGGATTGATCTTGTCCATGGAGATTCAGTTCTTGACAAGGAATGATACTATTAGAAGTTGGCCATTTGATATTCATTAGTCTGATGAAATGGGGATTATTCATTAGTTGGTTCGTACCCAATCCATCTTCAGAACACTTGATCTTGGGTTTTAAGAGTATCAATGATCATGGTGCTTTCACAAGTTGAAGATAAGGGTTTACATTGGGGGTTGAGGGATGATATTGCGGTGCTTAATGACTTGGCTATATATGTACAGTTTTGGCTCTTAGCAGGTGTTGTTCGGCCTGCAATTTCCAAAAAAAGGTTGAAGAAGAAGAATGGAGAAACATGGACAGGCCATTTTCGCATTTATAACTCGAGGGAAGCACTCATGCAGATCTCTCCATTGGCAGATGGGAAAGACAAAGCCAGAGACATTAACACCATCTTGTGAGGCTCTTTCATTTCTCGGTTTCTTTTCTGTGTATCCTCTTTGCAAAGTGGCCCCAAATTCCCTGCAAAAACATGAATGCAAGAGGGATATAAGCTGGAGAATGTGCTCTTTGGGCATACACACATGCATTCCCATGCAGTCTCTTCAATATCCACAACCGCAACACCTTCACAGATCCTTAAAAGCTGAGAGCCTTGCAGGAGGGAATTAACTGGGAAGGGACAAAAAGAATGTGGGGGAGAGCATCAAAACATGGGATCTTGAAGAAGCCCATAACTTGTTTGCATTCATCATTATCATCATTGTAGTAATAACATTAATGGGCCACCCACCAAAATTTGGATGTTCATCCTTTTCACCACTATATTTATTTCTATTTTCTATCAGTGGACTATTTTTCGTCAAACTAAATCCATATTTTCCATTTAGAATTTTTCATTGGATCTTCTATTACAGCAATTTTCCAAATTAGTTTACGATGTACGAAGGGCAATGAGAGTTAATTCTTTTTAAATGATCGTGGATGGGCACTAAAATCCACTTAATTAAGCCGACTTTTGCATCAACTCAAGTTCTTTGGCTAGATAATCTCTAGACATTGGCGTATCCCTCGTTTTGGCTCGTCCATCAAATCGTTGTGTTTATTTTTTGGTGTGACGGAAAGGGAAACCATGCCCTTGGCCACGAACAAACTTTCCTTACGTATAAAACTATACTGTCCCGCTTCGTTATCATAGTTGCCCGTACTAATTATGCCTAACCTATCTCCGAGTCTCAAACGATAGAGATTATTGAATGCACCCTTTCCCAAGTGACCGAGCAAGTCATAATAACTATAGTTTCTACTATCCAAAGAAGGGTGTGAAGGTTACGGTCGCAGGGAAAAAAAAGAAGAGAAAACTTTGTGATATCTGATATGATTTTGGGGGTAATGTATGTGTACAAAGTGCAAACACCGATGTTCTATTACATAGGTAAGAGTCCTACACTTGGGGAGGCCACATGATGTGGTTTATGTACAGTAAAAACATTAATGAGATTGTCATCGTTTTTGTATATTCTTTTTCCTTTTAAGCCATGTCATTCAAAAATTGTGCTGGTGATAAGTACGACGGACAAGAGGCGTCTTACTAATTTGAGTCATGCAAATCCAAATATAAAGATCACATGTTATGTTGGATTGTAACTTTTCTAGATCGCATTAGGATCTCCCATGCATTACTCGAATTGATTACCTTCCGATGAAAAGTGATATTTTCTGCAGGTAACCTTTAGAACTTCCTCCAACATTCAAGGATATATAACAGTGAACAAAATTCAAGCACGTACGAATATTTAGTGGTACATATATAGCTGAAAGCTATTGGAACTATACATTGGTGGCTTCATTAATGTCTGCATTTTGGCTTGAGACCATACCTTTATAGCGCTCTCTCTCTCTCTCTCTCTCTCTCTCTCTCTCTCTCTCTCTCTCTCTCCCCAAATTACGTACACATTTAGCCAACGCCAAAGAGCACCGAGACATTACTCACACATAAATTGTGTGTGTGTGTGTGTGGAGAGAGAGAGAGAGAGAGAGAGAGAGAGACATGGGAAGAGCTCCATGTTGTGAGAAAGTGGGGTTGAAGAAGGGGAGATGGACAGCTGAAGAAGATGAAATCTTGACCAACTACATTCAAACCCATGGTGAAGGCTCTTGGAGATCTCTCCCTAAGAATGCAGGTACTGTTATCTGTTGAGATGATTAAAGGGTCTTCTCTGTTTCTGATTTCTTGATGGAATTATCTATACATGGTTCACATAACGCAATCAATTGAACCGGGAGCTTAAGCTTATGAATATAGCTGCATTTTGATTCATTCGATGATGGTATTTTGCAAAATCCTTGTAAATTAGGTTTGTTGAGGTGTGGCAAGAGTTGCAGACTGAGATGGATTAACTACTTGAGGTCTGACTTGAAAAGGGGGAACATCACTGCTGAAGAAGAAAAACTCATTGTACAATTGCATAGCACTTTGGGTAATAGGTAAGCATTCTTTAATTACCATCTTTCTTCATTCATTATTGATTCTAGGGGTTTTATGGAGTTCATGGGGATCAAATCCAATAGAATTGGATGGCGAATTCAACTCTACCACAGTTTCGCTACTTTCATCAGTTTTTATGTTCAAGAAGATGTAATGTTGTCGAATTGTTGAAGCTGTATTTTCCGAAATCGGTGACATAGGCTGCGAACATCAATACATCTTCGTTAAAAACAAGGTATTGCAACATTAGGCACTTGGATGGGATTGCTAATAATGAGGTTAGTTGAGGGGCAAAATTTAAAATCTGTATTTTCGTCGTTGCTTTTAAAGTTTCTCAAGTTTCAACCGTTGTTTCTTAAAAATGGTTAGATTAGTTCCTACTTTGAAACTGAGAACCAAATTAAACACAATCGATTCTTGATCTATAAAATTAAAAGTCAGCCCACCCTACTTAGGAATTGAATTGGACTAGGCCTCAACTGTTTTGAGAACTAGCAGTATTTATTTTTTGGGTTTCTACTATAAAAATATCAAAACATATATATATAACATATATTATGTGTGATTTTTGCCAATTTGAATCAATTGATACGGTTTCTCTTTAGGAACTAGGAATCGAACCCATTCCCGCGAGAATTACCCAACATTGGCTGGTCTGGTCCGATTGTGTCCGATTTCCTAATTGGATCAGAATTGACGTAGACCCCATCATTTTTCATAAAATGTGATTTTTTGTCTGTGGGGATTCGATAAAATCATATCTTTGGCTTGAGTCATTCCCTTTTGGAGCTATATTCTGCAACTTCCACTTTAACCATCTTATTCCTCATTTATTTTTTTTTTAATTTTCTATTTTGTACTTTTAGGGTTGCCCCGTGTAGAGTAATTTGACTTTTATCTTATCTCGCCCCACTTGTAAAATTATAGATGTTCAATAGGACCACAGCACAAGGTTGAAAAGTCTTGATCGTTTTTGGCCCTGAAAATCAGGTAAACCCTTCAAGAACGATCTTGGCATGAACTTGCTTTATGTAAGCCGCCTTTCATGCTCATAACCATATCATGATAGCCAATCTTGGCCACCCTAAAGGTGAAAATTATCCTATAATCTATGTGTAAGTTGTTGTTTCTTGTTTATGCGGCGACGGAACGAACCTAAATTGCATTTCCAGCTAGATATAACTTGCCTAATTCTCGAGAACTTCTGTCACCTTTTTACATGGAATAGATGAGTGTGTTTTCCTTGGCCTTAGTCACTAGATTAGCCCCAAAAAAAAATCTATATCGTCTCCACTTAGGTTGAGTTATTGCATTATCGTGGGCTTCACTCCATTCCCCGAAGGGCGGCTAAAGCTTTGACCTCATGAATGCGGCTGAATTCGACACAGAACTTGATAATGCAATGTTGTTTCTTTTTTCACATGAAAGACGATCTTCATTTATTTATTTTTATCAGTGGAGATTCCCGGTTCAGATCTTCTAATTCTTATGCTTTTGAGTTTGAATGCTAATGAATCTAGAGATGGATCTTGGAAATTGTGATTGCTATTTTATCATCTCGGCATGCTTACTCCCATCTTCAACTCTGATTCCCGACTTTGATTCTCAAGCAAGAAGAGAATGATTCTTCATACATTTTCAAGACATTGGGCGATCATATAACCGTCCGTCACTAATCTTTAATTGTGACTGAGTGACAATACAGGTGGTCTCTGATAGCGGGACACTTGCCAGGACGGACCGATAATGAGATCAAGAATTATTGGAACTCCCATCTGAGCCGGAAAATTTACAGCGTTACGCGGTTGTCAACGTCATCAAGGAAGGAGCCCCCGTTACCTACCCCCATGAATGCCGTCAAGATAGCTGGCACAGGCAAGAGGAGAGGCAGGACAAGCCGGTCAAGCATGAGAAAGAGCAGCTTCACATCAATGTCCCTGGAGAGGTCCAACCACGGTACTGTCCCTAAATTTGAGAAAGGCAAAGAAGCACAAGCACCCACCAAAGGACACGTTGGAGGTAGCCAAATCATGAGCTCGGAACCCGCATGGGTCCCAAACAAGAAAACAGCAGTCCATGAGAGCAACAAAGATATTGCTTATGGCTCTCGTACCGACACGGACACCGGGCTCAATATTGAAGGAGCGGCAGAGACCAAGGGGCTGCTGTTGGGACCATCTGAGTGGTTAGACAGTGAAATAATGAGGCTTGAGTGTATGCTGCAAATTAGGGATGGTGGTGATGTGAAGTTGGAGGATGAGAATGGCGTGGTAGGTCGCTATGAGGAGAGTGAGAACAAGGTGGCGGTGATGGAGAAGTTGATGCCAGTGACGGAGGAGACAGAGAGCAGCATTTGGAGCTCGAAATCTAATACAGAGAGCAGCACCGGGGAGTGGTATGTTTCGTGTTCGTCAATGAACAACAATAAGAACAACACTGACTCGGGGTTCGATGAATGGTTCAATTGGGATTGGGCAGGTGGAGTGGGTTGTGGCGATAATCAGTGGGAAAATGAAGATAAAATGTTGTCCTGGTTGTGGGACAGCGGCAAGGGTGAAGCAGAAACCGCTAGGGATAATACCACAGCGATGGAAAAGAGACACTTATGTGACCGAGTAAAAGAAGAATGACAAGGCTTTGCTACTGAAAAGTTGATGATTTCACTTCAAGGTGAAGAATATTTCTGAGATTCATTACCGCAGTCATTTAGAGAACTGCTCCACGATCGCTTGGAAAGTTGCTTCATCTGATTCCTAACGTATTGCTTGTCCAGATAATATATCCTTCGCTCATCTACCTATTATAGATTAGGATGATGCATAGGAAATGAAGTTGCAATCTCTGGACGCAGAGGATAAGTTTTTTAAGTTCTTGAAATTGTATGATTGCAGTATTTCCTCCTGCCAACACTAACGAGTTTATCTTGGAGGCACCTTCAAGGGAGTTTAAATCTGAAACGAAGCAACGAGTAAGTTCGTTGTGAGTACGGGGTGATGGATTGCAATGGTAAAGTTGGTCCTGAGACCTAGCTCAACTAATGGGAATGACTAAGCCCCACCCAATTGGCTGGTGAAGCTTCCCATGCAACTATTTCCGCTTTACTAAATCGTGTTCCTTTTTAGTGTCCACGACTTTCACCATTAAACGTATTTCTGCTTAGCGCTTGTGTTGCGGCAGTGATTTGCCTCGTCACTCCAAGAGATCCTACTCGAACCATTGTACAAACACTATATCAAGATTTTGAACAAAAGTAAGATTGGGTTTCCCTCTATGTATAGCCGAAGCAAGATGCTCAAACGGGCAATAATTTCCAAAAATCGCGTCTCAAAAACAGTTCTAACAACAGAAAATCATGTTGAAGGTACAAGAATGGCTTGTGTATCATGAAACTGAGGCTTCAAACCAGATATAGCCTCACGCTTCTGCAATCAGAGGGTTCCTTTCATGCGAACTGATAAATAAGTCAGATACAATGCCGAGCCGAATGGTTGCAGAAGAATGCGGAGTTTCTTTCCTAGTGGCTGCTTCTGTCTCTTCGAGGGCAAAATATAGCCGTGCCATGAACTGGGTTCCTCAGAAGTACTGAGAAAGACAAGCTCATTTGCCAGTATTAACAGGTGGAGAATGAACTCAAAGATCAGAAGCCTGCATCTCATCGCAGAACACCAGCAATTGCTTCATCTATCAAGGAATCAATTATGTCACCCTCAATCTCTAGTCCAATTACAAAAACATCAGCTTCAAAGTCCTGCCATTTCCCATTCGCACCACTCATATCCTTGTCCACAAGATCATCCACCAAAGAATCACCGGAGCCTTGCCAACCTAGAATCTCTTTATACACATCTTCAGCTAGCCGTTCATTTCTCACCATCGCCAAGCCTTTAGACCATTTTCTGCATCCCCCACCTACGCAACGCCTACATCTCAAATCCATACATTCGCTGACGCAATCAAACAGTACCTTTCTTGTTAGCCTAGAATCAGTGGGATCATCACTGTCCATATAGCCCTTCCGAGTTTCCAACTGCTCAAAGAGATGTGGGTTTATGATCTCACGTGCTCGACCCAAAGCGAAGTCTCTAAACATTAACTCTAGATTACACAAAATCTCCTTCACATATTCTAGTACCCAATCATTCGTAGCTGAAAAACCTGTAGAGACTTCAGCGGTCGCATGCCTCCTTGCAACTGTTCTTCTGGTTGACAGAGAAGAAGCTGAATCTGATAAGTCTATATCAGCTTCTGTTGAATGTGATTTTCTGGGAAAGCTCAACCCTAGAATTTCTGCAGCTTGAGAAGATGGCTGCTTGGTCACTGATATTAAATGCCATTGATACATGTTATTTACAATTTGCAAATGGAGAAAGACATCCTACGGTAAGCTGTTCATTACGATGAGATTTTATTACCTTCCATATTAGTACTATCCATGCTGTCAGAGGAGAAGCAACTTTCAGCAGAGAAAGATGGTTCAAGAACAGAGACAGGACTAGGATGCCTGTAGTCAAGCAATTGTTTGGCTTTTGTAGCAAGGTTCTCTTTCTCAACAACTCCCTGAAAATCGTTACACTACATGTTGATTAGCACCAGATGTAACAAATGGTACTGAAAATTGCCGTACAGAAGGAATTTGGCACATCATCTGAATCCGAAATGTTAAACAAAAACCTTTGGAGCAGATCCAGGTTGCCAACACAACCAAAAACACAAATATGACACTGGGCCTGGGCCTTTTCATAAAGGGATCTCTACTTTTTCCTTCTTTGTTCAAGGTAAGAAGTCCCTACTTTGAAAAACAAATGGAAGCCTCTTCTTGTCTATCAATTGAAACAAGGTTGTATTTGCCAATGATACATGCCTCATCATCGATTCAAAAGTACTACATGGACAGTTCAGTGAGTGCTCTCTATCAAGACATATCGGAATATATTAGTCATATATATGAAGCAAATAACTGCTACTGAATTCCTAAGGGTGCCTACTCGCAATAAAAAAGTGATAGCCGAAGCATCCAGGTACTGACAAAAGATGTATAAATTACTTTGGGTCTGTGAACCCTTTAAATTATGATTTACTTTAGAGTTGCATTGTCAGAGAATTCTGAATATGCTGCCCACTATAGGAAATAGTGCAAAGCGTGTACCTGAAAATCATTGTTAAATCTGCATGGAAGTTGATTAGCGGCAAGAAGATCATTCCGGTACTCACTGCCTAATCTACTGCTAAAGAGCACAGATTGGTCACTCTTGTCACATGACCTCAGTATTGAGCAAACTGCATGGTGTGAAGGTGCTGAATCTTGAATTGTCAATGCCGAACTAGAAGGAGAATCTACAGTGGTAGAATCATGTGAAGATGACCCAACCTCGAAAGATAGCTCCTGTAACTTCTGCTCCAAAAGTTTGCTTAGAGCATCACTCCCCACCATGTTATAACCCTGAGAAGCAGATTTCTTGCTGTCAGACTGGGAGAAGATCCTCCCACCCAGATAATCTGAGTTTTTCTGTTTAGTCTGGCCTGAAAACTCGGAGCCACCAATAGATCGCGTCAATGGCGCTGTGAAAGTAAAAGAAATCACATCCATGCCATTCTTTCTACTTTCTTCAGCCCAGTTGGAGGGCAAATGTAAAGTTGTATGTGATCTGACTGCCTTCCTGTTTTTGTCTATGGACACATCATGTACTGTACGAGTTTTCTCAAAATTAACTTCCCCATCTATTGACCTTTTTTTCCTTGGGATGTACCTCGTATTAGACTGTGAATTGTCCTTTTCGCTGCTGATCACATCCAACTTCCTTGACCCAGCTTTGGAGCTTCCAACCGATTTATAAGCTGTCTTTTGCCGTCCGGAAGAATCCCCTGATGATGCTCGTTTACCTTGAGAATTCTGCATGAAGGACTTTGAGGGAGGCCTTTCTTTATCTGATAAGCAATTCTGTTTCTGATTATTCTGCCTTAGAATTCCAGAAGAGCTATGCAGAGGAGATTTCTTCTGAGAATTCTTCTGTGTACGTGGTTGGCTTCTGAACGGTTGGGTTAACTTATTATCGCCGAGTTCCTGCTGGCGGACTAGACCTCTGTCAACTGAAGATAACCCTTCTCTGCGTTGAACATTAACTTTTGCTTGGATTGCAAGTGAAACAGACTTCCCTTTACTCTTAGAATTGGAAGAAGCTTCTTCTTTCTCCAGAGGACCTCGGGAAGATGACGCGTCTACTCCATTCCAGCTTTTGTTGAGAGAATGTCCTTTAAGAAACCTGGCAGCATTTGACTCAGCTGGCCTTTGAGGAAGTTCGACATGTGTGAACGTTCTCTGAGAAACATCAACTTTCTCTTTTAGATCTCGCACTTTGAGTGGTGCCGAAGACCGGTCTATCAAAGATATTTTTTGGACAATCTCTTCATTCTCCTTGGCATGCCTACTTTTCATATAATCGGAAGAGGAATCAAGCATTGGCATTTTACTCTTCATGGTTAACTGAGCCCTGGATTCAGAGGAACCAAAAATGGGCGTCTTGCCTTTCATTGATTGAGGCCCAGGCTCAAGAATCTTGGCAGCGGCTTCCATTATGTGAGCAGCATCCCTGCTTGGAACGAATCCAGGGCTCTTGATAGGAGACAAAAGCCTGTGCTGGGTAATTGGTATAGATTTAGCTGACTTTGGCGGCAAAACTTCTGTCTGGAACTTCTCGATTGGCCGATTTACAATCCTCTGAGTCTGAGGCGGCTTTGACTCCACATTACTCCGGACAGGACCCTCTATTTTGTTTGCTAGATTTTCAGAATACATCATCTGGTAGTTAGGAGGATAGTCGAGATTTCTCCCGTAACGTTGGGAATCGCGGAGAGATTGGGTGTCAAAAAATGGAGAGGAGTATGGCTCTGAAGAATTAGTTGGCATCGAGTCTAAACCCATAAGCCTGGCTACTACGTTAGGAGCCTTGCTTCCATATCCTTCGTCATCAGTAACTGATGAAGCACAACTGTAGTCACTATACCCTTTTGCACTGGACCCCATCCCAGTTTCATCCTCATCTACCTGCAGATACAAAAGACATTAGAATGTATGAGTCTATATCATATCATAAATCAAGTAACTATAAAAAATATGATGATGTCAAAGCTGTGTGTATCCACCAGGAAGACGCGTGTCATAGGCAAGTTTCCTTCACTTCTCTTTCCCTGCTTGGTGTTGTGCTCTGTCGAAAGAGAAAGTAAAAAGGGAATTTGTGATCATTAATGAAATATGAGAACACAACTAAACAAATGCACAAATACCCCAATTCCCAATATCTGCACAAAAGAGCAAAACTGTACCTGGCAGCTCAGACCTGCTCGAGAATAATTTCTTACGAGATTTTGCTTTCCAGTCAAAGAGCTGAAAGAAACCTCCTACATATCC
The DNA here is from genome assembly GCA_030064385.1 of Melaleuca quinquenervia. Lineage (NCBI taxonomy): Eukaryota > Viridiplantae > Streptophyta > Magnoliopsida > Myrtales > Myrtaceae > Melaleuca > Melaleuca quinquenervia. The sequence continues at coordinate 16,599,312 of CM057718.1, forward strand.
TCCTCCTTTTGAACCATCTTTATCAATACCCATTTTCATGGATCAAGACTGCAAAAGAATCTTGAAGTGAAACTTCTATGGACTACCAAGATCAATCCATGATATTATTGAAACTAATGCTACCCTTTCTGGTTCACTCAAAATGCAGTTTCAAAGTAATTAGTCAGCATGATATGGTGATGTGCGATACACATGAGCAACCTCTAGAGATCATGTCAATCATGCGGCAAACACAACACCAACTTATGGAATGAACAAGGCATTATCCAAGACGGTACACTTGAGTTCAATATGCTATGCCATTGTATTTAACAGCCAAAAAGCCCTTCCAATAAAATTGATCAGCGAAAGGAGAACAACACCCAAACATCGAGTAAAAGCCTCGGTAATCAGCATACATCATAAAACGTAGCAGTTAAGAGTGTTGATGTAAATGTAATAGACTAATGATCTAACCAAAACTCAGACACCAACATTCCGAGATTTAGCTTTCGTGTACTCCAGGGAATGTTCACTCATAGGTGACAACTCCAACATTCCACACATGAAGGATCATGTTATCTTGTTTTGCCCACTAATATTCTAGCTTCCGAACTAAGATTCTGAACTTGCAGGAGACGAACGAAACATGAATGCGCAAGATCGGAACTTCCAGATCACAGGACGAAAACCGCAATCTTTTTTTTTCCACTTCCACAAATTGCCCAACAGAAAGGTAAGCGATATACTGAAACAAGAAGCACAATAAGTTCAAAGGGGAGGGAAATGGCAATGTTAGCATCCATCTCCAAGAAAATCAAGCCAAGAATTAGCAAACAGATACTTAATCGGACGCCACGACGAAAACAGGAGGACCCAGAATGACAATGAGCTGAAAAGGAAGTGGTGAAACACCCATCTCCAAGCAAATAGAGTCAAGAGTCACAAGCGGAGGACATGATCAAGCACGAAAAGTACCGAATGATCACCGAAACAACCCAAAAAAGGAGGACCCAGAATTCCTTACTCTTAACTGAGACGACGATAGTCCCAGAAGGCAAGAAAGCTCACGATTTTCACCACTCCGATTGGCGAGATCAGCTGATTTCCGGGGAGGGCACTTTCATCTCCTGCCGAAGGAGAGGGTGTGGAGAAGCAAACGAACGAAAGCCGTGAAGATATTGGGGAGATTGGGGGTGGGGGGGATCTCTGGGGCGGACCCGAGAAAGGCCAGGGTCAAGAGAAGTGAATGCTCGAAGGGTGGTCTTGGTCTTCTTGCTCAGTTCAAAAGCATTTAATGGAAGAGAGAGAGAGAGAGAGAGAGAGAGAGAGAGAGAGAGAGAGAGAGAGATGGAGAGAGAAACTGTGACTGCGGTATTTTTAAAAAGGAGGTGGGGGATTTGTAACGTCTCTTTTTCGGTTCGGGGCGAGGGATGGAGAATTCAAATTCCGAACAGGGGCAGGATTTAGCATCTCCGGACATGGGGGCCGGGCGCCCTGATATTGTCACCGCGGGCGGTACGCTCCACTCTGGACAGTCGCTCTAGGCCATTGACACGTGGGCTATCTGTGATTAGATAAAATGCAAATAATATTCGATAAGATGCGATTGAAAAAATGAACCGAGAATCGATCTTTGATTATATATTTTAATTTGATAAACAACAAGAAAGCCAAGCCCGATTATCCGAAACTTCTGGCGGCACGACACATCCGATGAGTGTCGAGTCTCGATTTGGGGTCACGCTTGATTAGCGCTCGAAAGTGGGCAAGAGCATGGTGTGAATCTTGGCCGGTGTCTCACATGTCTCGAGGAGCGTCGATGAGCCTCGCTGTTTTAGATCTCACATTGACCCCCCATATCTAGCCTAATCTCATGGGGAGGGATATGGCAATGTCAAATCTACTTGACCGATCGTCTGGATTTATAGTTAGGATTGAATTGGATATGATAAGATAAGATAGGAAATTCATGAATTTTGTTATATTTTGTCCACTAATTAGTGAACCTTAGAAATAAAACAAGATATTATAATATCATATCTTGTCTAATATTTGGTACGTTGTTCATCAGCGTGAAAATGAACGAACGGAGATAGTTGGAATCTTTTGTGATTTATTGCTTTAAGAAACCAGAGATGCACGAATGGAGATCACTTTAGCAAAGGAGTTCATTGCAGCATTTCAATGGTTCCTTGACAATGGTTTTGTTGATGTGAGGATGATGTCGTCTCCCACAGTAGTTCCTTGATAAGATTTCCGAGCTCCTTATTCTCCCGGATGACCAATTCCAAATACATGAGGTTGTCCTCTCCATGTTCGGTCTTTGCTCGCGTTGCCCGTGAGCTCAATCACCGATCGATCTTTCTACTCTAATTCTCGTAAATCATTGCGAGAAGGAAAGGATCCATGGAGAGAATTACGGGCCATCTCAGCACTGGTAAAGCTCGAAATGATCCTATTGAACTATGAAGCCACAACTCGAAAGGACTCTGTGAAACTTCTTACCAAAGGTGTGGCAGAATTCACAGGCGGACTCGATCGACTGCGAAATTCACACTTCCCTCAACAATTTACAGTGTGACTCTCTCTGGCATCTTGACAGATCATCCGTGACCGAAAAATTTGAATTTGCTGGAGTTGTATCTTGAAAACCCCAACTCTAGTGATCTCCCGATGCATCCGGCGAGGTCTGATTAGCATGGTTAGTCCTCCACTTGCTATGGAGGCTTAACACCAAGGCCAAGCTTTACAAGGAAGTCTCACTCCTCTACCGATTCCTCACTAATGTTTGAAAAGGCGAGATTGTCAAACCTCGAGTTTCTAATAGAGGACAAGTAGGTAGTGAGGCACAGGGAGAAGGGGAGCTAGTATGCGGCAAGCCATGCAGCCGCGACGTAGAGCAAGGTCCTCTCCTCGCTGTTGGAGGTGGCAACTGTGAGACGATTGCTGGAGGTGGGGAGGGTGTGTCTCTAGAGTCAAATGCAACTTTCAAGAAGGAGTGCTGGAAATATATGTCATGGAATTGGACTGTGCCGGGCGAGAAGCCAAGAAACGAGATCAAGCTGTCCATCTCGACGATGCTCGGGTCGGCATAGAGGTGTTTCTGCCACACATGCCGACAGCCAAGGGTTTGTGAGGGGTGATGGTGAGGTAGAGAGGAAGCTAGTGGGGTTCTGTGAGACCGCCTAGCTGCTGGTGCGCGTGGACGTCTTGGAGGAGGAAGATGAAGAAGTCGACGCCGAAAATATGCTTCAACACGAGCGAGAACAAGAACAAGGAAAGTGGAAGAAAAGGAAAGAAGGAACGAAGAAAGGACCCCATATTTTATCGTAGGGATACAACATTCTAAAGAAGACAAAGCAAGTAGTAATATGGCCAATACACTGTAGAAGAGATTGTTCAAGCCAAATGAGGAGTGTAAAAAGCTAGACCTTTTTATCTTTCAGTTGATCTTCCACAAGTCCTATTCATTAATCGTTTTCAGAAAACTAAATGTGTGAAAGTCTAAAAAACTAATTCGTAGAAAAATTTATCACTAAAAAGAAAACACACTTTAAGTAAGATTTTGAAGGTTATTTGATTTGCAATAGAATTTTGTCTGGATGGAATTGGGAGAATAGGCTCAATTGAAGACTGTTCATGATTTGAAAAGATTAATGCAGTCAAAAGTAGGATGTTACCTTTTTTTCTTTGATCTTGACAGCATCTTTTTCCAATTATGACTTGCCATCTTCTATCTTTTTCAACTTTTTTCTTCCTAACCCTTTTGGAGGTGTCTTTATCTTCCTTTAAAGGCAAAAAAGAAAATCATCTTCATAAGCATTCGACACTTTGTAGATCATGAGAGAGAGAGTGATGTGGTATATAGGTCGTAGGAAATGTACCCATATCAATTATCGAGTGTCAAGGATTATTATTTTTCGTTCTAGTGATGACATGAGCGCTTGATGTGAGACATCATCCACATCACTTAATGCTCTTGAAGGACCATACATTGCTCGATAAAAATGAGTTTTTATTATCTTAAACTATATAATTGGTGAGTAATTTAAGGATGCATGAATGCTGCCAATATGGTTGGAAGCTCTATTGGACAATGTCTTTGAATAATAATATAGTCACATGACCATGAGCCATGAGATTTACTAAGGTTTACTAAGGTGAGAGGGAGGGTGGTGGAAAAAGAGAGATAGAATAGGGAGATGGGTGTAATAGTTTGAGATTGGACCTAGGGTAATCGATTTTAGGATAGACAGCTCCCACCTTGGAACTGAGAACTGCCCATTAGTTTCTAGACCTAGTTGAGAATCGGCTCGCTCATCAGATCTGATTTTCGAGAAGCCCACATGGAACTAGCCATGCGTTCCGAGACTTGCCCAATTCCCAATTCAGGTATGCCCTAAACCTAGAAACATGCATGTCTTTAAAACCAGAAAGTATGCATTAAATATGGAAGTATGCATGTTCCCTAAACCTGCAAGGTACAAACACATTTAAACCCACGAGAACAACAAGATATAAATGTGCAAGTCCATTTCCAAAATTCTAGCAAAGGAAACCTTCATCACAGCCTAAAGTTAGCTTCAGGCTAATGCCTTCAACAGCATAAAACTCGAAGCGAGAGTGACCGACAGAGGGCCGGAGTGAGAGGTGACCGAGAGCGAGAGAGTTGAAACTTGAGAGGATTTGTGCTAGAAAACGCACCGGGTGGTCTGGGTGGGTAGTTCCATACTCAAAAATTGGGAACCGCCTAGAATTGGGTGATTGGGAGAATTTCTAGTTCTTTTACGCACTCCTAGCTGGACCCTTTTCTTTCCATTAAACAAAAAAAAAAAAAAAGGAGGAGGTGCATATTAAGTGGTTTTAGAAAGTCTAGTTCGAATTTGACGTGAGAGTGAAGAACTCATGTTTTCTATGCGTTAGATTAAAAGAGAGGATTAAAGTTGGATGTAGCTCTCTTAGGAAAAGATATATTATTTCCTACTAATCAAAATTCTGTATAGCTCACAGAGAACTTTAGTACTTAAAAAATACCTAAATTACAAATATCTATTTGTTTTTCTTTGAAATCGACTCCATTGAGACAATGACAAGGATATTCTCCCCTAGTTGCTATTTTCAGATGCAATAAATGATGCCTGAAATAAAGGAATTTGTTTTCAAAGTGTGGCAGGATGCTTGAATGTGTTTCATTTATTTAAATACTTTGACGACGTGTTTAGTAATACTTTTTTTGGGAATAATTTCATTTCAAAAATAACATTTTCTGATTCTATTACTTGGACAAGTTTTTTTTTTTATAAAAAAATGTTTCATAACTATTATTTCCAAAATAGAAAACTTTTTTTGATATTTTTTTCTAATTTTGTAAAAATTTTCCTTTTTTTCTTTTCTTTATTTTCCTTCTTTCTTTCTTTTCCCTTCCTTCTCTAGCCGACAAGGTTAGCCTTGCCTAGCCATTACGAGGATCTCGCCAACCCGAGTTCTGGCCATCGCCAAGTCTCATGACCAATTAGAAGAAGAAGAAGAAGAAGAAGAAGAAGAAGAAGGGAAAATAAAGTCGTTCCAAAAATTATTCCCGAAAAAAAGAAGTAATATTTTTGTTTACTTTTGATTTCTGTTTCCAATATATTTCCTTACCACTTTTCTATTCCAAGGAATAGAAAAATTAACTGATTAATATAAATGGATTTTTGTTATTTTTTATTTTCGGAAACAAAAGAATAGAAAAATGGAAAAACAAAAACGTTACTAAACAGAATTATTAAGCTTGTCAATATTGTTGTTCTATTTCAAAACTCTTTGTAATTTGGCCATTGTACTTGTTGGAAAATTGGGATGAAAAAGGATAAATAAGAAATTGTTCTCAAAAGAAAACCCTTAGTGGGATGTGGCTCCCACATGTGAAAAGTAACTTTCAGTTGTTAGTAAAAATTATAGAAGCACTCCTTTTAAGTGCTTTGAAGTAAGCTCACATAGAATAGTATGAATGCTTTGAAGTATTTTAAATGTGATTACACTACTTTAAAGTGGTAACGTTAAATCACAAGTACTATACATCGCACGCATGTGTAAGGGCATGCAAATTTAGTTCCTGACGAACCTGAACTTGAGCGTGAGCATGCGACCTGCGCACACAAATGCAACCCCAGAAAAGTCCGAAAAGTGATATTAGAAACAAGCCACTTTTTGCCTTATTTATTTACAGTTACGTATTTTGTAACAGACCGCCAGATTCAGATTAAATGACGTTTTTAATTTGTCGTTTTGTAACAGTAGGTTATAATTAAGTTGTAACAGCTGATTTAATCAGTACAATGGCTAATTTAAGACTATATTTAATTCTCAAATGGCGAATTTACTTTAGCAATGGTAGATTCAATACCGTAATGTCTTCCCACGTTATTTTTAACATCTTTCATTTGTTTGTGCCCAAGTAGACGCGCGCTGATTTCAAAAAGCTTTTCAAACTTCTCTTTGTCTTCGAAAGAGCATTACATCGTGTTAGACAGTATTCGGCATAGAAGTTGTATCCTGGTCTTATTGTGTACTGAATGGGACAAATATGTTTTAAGGAAACTATGCAGAACATAGTCCTCGATTTCACATATTTTGTATCTTCTCAATTTTGATAAGTGAGTCAGTTTGTAATTGCGCAATTCAATTGAAGCCTAATTAAATTGTATACATCCATCAGATTCAAGCAAATCCTCTAACAATACTTTGGTGCAAGAATGGGGCAGAAGCCCCATCCATCCACACCTTGGATTTTCCACGTCAACTCCTTGTTCCTCGATTGTCTGACTCTTGGCTTAAAAACAAGAATGACCATCATGATGGGTCTTGTGATTCATATTTAAAGGTAAGTTAACTTCAAGACTCACATCTTCTCATAAAAGCATTTTCCAAATGGCCATTGTCTATGAAAGAAAATTTACCAATAAATATATCGAGTACTTATTAATTAATTGTTGATGCCTAATTTTTCCGATTTGATAAGTCATTTTTAGGTCAAATTTTTAAAAAAAATTATTACTAATTAAAATTCGGAATTCATTCTATTTTATCTAAAAAATAAAAAATCAAAACTCAAAAAAGTTAATTAAATTAAAAGGAAAAGAAGGGGCTTGGCTGAAAAGAGTGGGGGGAATAAAAAAATAATTAATTTTTCATTTTATTTTAATTATAAGAAGAGATATGACTTTGACTAGGACTGAGGGCAGAGAGGAGAGAGCGACTGCGACCGCTGGCCGCTGCACCTCACACACAGGCCCGCATCGTTCGACCCTCACTGTCCCCGGTAAGCAAAATCCTTTTTTCCGAGGATCATGGCCAAGGGAGGGCTTCGCCGGCCGGCAGTGACCTCGGTCGAGCTTGCATGGGTGCGTCCGCTGGCCAGCGCCCCTGAGCCACGTAGGGTGTCGCTACATCCCTGTTTTCTCCCGTGGCACCTTGATCCTCTGTTTTCGACTCTTCGGACCGCTGTGTCAGCTCGACCGTCAGAATGAGTCTCAGCCCCCGTTCGCGGTTTTTTATGTGCTATATGCACATACTCTATTTGCTCTTTATGTACCACAGTTAGAATTCCAACTTCGCTTTCACCCCGAAACTAGCCGATCTCCTTCGCACGCCACCTGTTCGTGGAAATGCGTCAATGAAGCCAAGTTAGTCTTGGGTCGCCTTCGCGAGTTTTGGTTACTGCGGGCGTCTCCGGCTCGGATCGGGGTCGCGAGAGTGTGGCAGGCGAAGCTGAGCTCTCCCTGAGACGCGCGGCGCCGTCAGTCCTAGCTCCGGCCGCCATTCGTCCCGCGAGCAGAGGGTTTGAGCCTCGGCGCGCTCTCGCTCGGCGTCTGTCTCCGGGTCGTGTCCAGGCACAGGTTAGGTTTCAGGCCTCTAGGTGTTGGTTTGCCCTAGCCCGAGACCGGGCCCATTCAGAAATTAGGAGAAAAATCATCCTGAGTTGGTGCTGGGCTGGGCTTGCCCCTTGCGCGAACTGGGCTCGGGATGGGCTTAAGTGTGGTTCAAGCCCTGGGACCATCATCCTGAGTTGGTGTTGGGCTGGGCTTGCCCCTTGCGCGAACTGGGCTCGGGATGGGCTTAAGTGTGGTTCAAGCCCTGGGACCATCTCGGGCCCGGGGCCTATCTTGCGAATCTTAGCTTGCGTGGCCGTTTTTGCACGCCTGGGTCAGGTCCGAACCCGACCCGTCGCTTTAAAAATCAACATTATATAAAAAAAAAATTGAACAAGTTGTCCTTGATGGACAACTAACCGCGGTCTTGATTCCCGACATTCTATAGCTTGATTGCTTGTCTTACTTAATTCCGTATATGGATACTTAGATGCATGATTAGACTTGGTATGATTCGATACATATCTTTGATTACTTAATTCAATGCTAGAATGATGAGATTAGTGCATCCTTAGTTATAGCGTGACAACGATGATTGTGAACATGGTGTGTGTGAAATTGGTGATGATAAATTCATGTCCCTTCCGGTCTTATTTTTGTATAAGGTTAATCTAAGTTTATTAGGATCATGCCATGTCAAAGACGTCTAAATCAATTAACACAAGCTTAGTCTAATAAAATCCATCTAGACTTAGCATCACTTCTTTTAATGAATGATTAATGTAGTCTAGCTTAGATTTCGCTTGAATCAACTTATTAGATTTAAGTTCACTTTTAGCTTTAAATAGTAAGCTTCCGAGCGTCTCGAGACTTATAACGAGTGTTATTAATTACCCGACAAGTTACAGGATTTACATTCTTGTTCTCAAGTAGTCGCACTTAATTATTTGAGTGTTTGTTACCACATCGTATTTTAATACTTTGACTGTTTATTTCTCGTACCGTCTTTCGATAAATTACATGTTAATGTATTTAGTTTAGATGTACATGAAAATGATTCCGTAAAAATAATTACATGGACATTTAATAACTTGGAATGACCTTCTAGTGTCTTAAATGATGAGCAGGAGTGCACGATCACTTTAAATTATAGGTCCAACTAGCTAGGCATCGAAAGGGCATTAATAGAAATATTAACGTAAATAAATGCCTGTATTCTAAATTATTTGGTTACGTATGGATCGAGACGACACTACTACATCTCGATCGATTTTTCGCCAACCTCAACAGGTTAGTGACAAGTCGGTGACTCCCAGAAATATTTAGGTTATTAAATAACTTTTAAAATATGCTCAAACATCACTTGAAGTATGGACTTGGGAGAGTCCATGTTTGTGATTGATGAACTGAGTTGTACTATAATTAAATGATGCGATCGAGCCGTCTTCTAGGGATGTCAACTTGGATCCTATTATGAGCGATACCTCTAAATCTACCACCCCAGGAAATTTGGATAGGTGGCGACACTAACTAGTTGAGAAAAAACACTATAATCTTCATTACATTTACTATTTTGTGCGGACGCACGATCAGTGGATTGAAAACAGAAGTCATCCTCATAAAGAGTTCCATCAATGGCTGATTAGGGCTCATGAGGAGCCCACAAGGAGCTTAATTATAACAACTATGCAATGATTTGCTAGACAGTTGGAAAGAAAATTTGATCGGTAGTGTCTTTTTTTTTTTAAGTTTGTTAAAGATAATTAGAGATTTCTTTAGGCTTATTTTTTTTTAGAGATATTTGATTATTCTGTTAATTATTTATATCTTTCAAGGATGCACTTATATTATACGTGTATCGAGCAATCGTGAATATATCTCAAGATTGCGCCTATACTGGACGAGATTGAGGTATTATCTTATAACGGTAATCTAATAAATTTATAAATAAGCTCATGTACTCTTGTTCGAAATATATCAAAATATATCTCTTAAGATTACGTATATTGTATGATTGTGCATATATCTTGAGATTACACCTATGTTGCACAAGATTGAGATGTTATCTTAACAATAATTATCTAGTTAAATATGTAAATAAACTTAAGTATTCTTGTTCAAAGTACATCGAAATATACCCCAAAAAAATTCCACAATTTGCTCTCCCGCTTTATTATTCTCCACTAAGCTGGTGATTATACCTCAGAAAAGGTGACGGGCTAACACTGATAGGTTCAATGCTTCACTAGTCAGATAAACAGCACGACCTCAAGAAAAATTCCAGAATCTGATATTATCAAAAGAGCTACAAATCAAAGTCTCCATTGTTATCTCACAGTTAGCACCTGCTGCATTCAAGAACTGACTCGACCCTTTTATCTGAAGTGAGTTGCCATTGTTTGACACTACAAATCCCAGAAGGGAAAAGCCAGTTCTCTGTCCCCATCCAATGGCTTCGTTAGGAACACAGAAGAACGCTTTCTCATGAACGAACCTGAACCTCCAGAGGGCTAATAACTCTGTCCAAATGCAGTTGCTGTCTGCACCAAACTTGTAGATGAGCTTAGACTCAGTGAAGCAGCGCTTCTCACTCTCTGGAATTTTCGAACTTTCAAGTCAACATCCTTTGAGGAATTTGCACGAACACCTGGCGGGCTTATGCCGGCCATCTTCTCACGACCTCCCCAACCCCCCATCCAAACCCACCTTCCGAACCCAGGAGAATGGCTTCTTAGAAATTTTCCCTGAAGGCGGCATTCGGCCACTCTCCTCCGCATTCCTCCACCCTGGTCATGCCCATTTATATGGAATTTCGAATTTAAAATTCATTTATGACTCTATTTTATAATTTGGAATAACGATGCAAACCTTAATATCTCAATGTACAATAAATATGGAAGCATTCAATAATAATTCATGGATCAAACTGAGAACAAATTAAAATTTTAGAGATCGTATTGGATTAAAGTTCATGTACTATATCTAATAAATTAAATATTTAGAGATTATATTTTATAGATAATTATGACAGCAGTATGTAGGGCTAATGACGTAATCGAACAAAATATTGCTTTTTTGGATTAATATTTTAAATTAATATTTACTCGTCCTGTCCAGTTGAGTGTGGACATAGAAACCCTATGCCCCCGGCCGCTCGTGCTTCCTTCTCCACAGCACCGCCGCCGTCCGCTGCTAACGTCTCCGTGGCTCAGCTTCCCGTCCGTCCGTCCGTCGTTCGGTCGTGCTCTCTCGGCAGCTACAGCCAGCGAGCTTCTTCAGCGCAGCACTATCTCGAGTCTTGATTCGGCTCGACTCCCAGTTCCGCAGCTCATCCTCCCATCGCCGTCCCCTCCCCCTCGCTCGCTGCCCCGGCTAGGTTGTTACGTCTCTCCCTCTCACACTGAAACGCAACGCATGTAGACACCTAAGCAAGCTTGTGGGCTGACTCTTATCTCCCCTTTCTGTTCACAGGGACGGAACCAATAGTCCGGCGACATTCCAACTCCGGCTAAGCTTCAGGTTTCTTTTTTCTTTTTTTCCTTTTACAGTTGTAATTTTGATTCTTAATTGGTAAAAGCAATGGGATTGTTTTAATGGGGTTGACGGGTTATCTTCGAATGGTGTACGTTGTAACACATGAACTATTATTTGTAGTGCTGGGAATCCGTATACAGATTTTTGCCCTGAACTTTTTTTTTTTAATGTTCCTTCTAATTTATGTAATAAAAAAGATGCTAAATATCCTGGGAAGGAATGGGTGGAACAGGGACCTGGGTGGGTAATGGGTAATGCATTGTTATGCTCTTAGGTTCAAGCCCACTGTGGTTGTTGATTGAATGAAAGCTCAATTTGGGTGGTTGCAGGATCAATAGTGAGGTCAAAAGATGGTGAGGCCTTTTGGAGTCAAACGGGGAAACAAAAAGAGGAAGGAGAAGTATGATGCGGAGATTGAGGAAGGTGAACCTGAGCAAGAACCACAACCGAAGCAACTAAAAGCAGATGATGTAAGGGGAGAGGAAGAGGTGGAAAATCACGAGAAGCAATCGGCAGAGACAGAGGATGATGTGGTTCATCAACTTGAAGGGATACCACTTGGACTGGTCCAGAGTCAAGGCTCCAAGAACGTTGGGGTTACTTTTGTTCTCGAGAAGGCTTCATTAGAAGTCGCTAAAGTTGGAAAGGTCTTTCCCTGCTATAATCTTAAGATGCATTGTTGAACTTAGGCTGCCAATCGTGTGTCTTTATTATGTTTCCCCTTCTGCATCTGGTTTATCCGTTGCACAGTTCGTCTGTCTGTCAGAGCCGTAATCTCTGACTTCGATGCTTACACAACTTAATCTTTGCTTGCACAATGTAGAATTTTACTTTAAAAGAAGTAATTTCCATTGCAATGGTACAAGAGATCTGTGGTTTCTGTTACTTATCTGTTTTTGATACGTTATGCATATAATCTATTTTTCTTTATGTCTATATCCATGTCTTTCTTGGCTGTCTTCTTGCTTTTCCATTAGACTAAGCAACTTGGTCACATTTGCAGACCTATCAGATCTTGAATTCAGATGATCATGCCAACTTTTTGAAGAGGAACGGTAGAAATCCAGCTGATTATAGACCTGACATTGTTCACCAGGTTTGTTAACTTCACTTTTGGGGATTTGATGCTTTTCTTGACGACTTGTAGATGAAGTTGGACTGTATTTTTGCACGTTTTGGTTTCATAGTCTCTAGATTCAAGTGTTTCCCCATTATTAGCTGGTTGGATTACTCATCACCTAGCATGGAAAGCATTGGTCACGCTTCTAGAAGGATTGGGTGACATGGAGAACGAAAGTTTTTATGCTGATTCATGGGCAAATGGCATCTTGATAGGGAGACACATTTAGTTAATCAACTAATTTAACATATGACTTGCTATTTTTTTATGTAGCTTGTGTGCATGGGGATCAAATATGTCAATAGTTGGCTTCCTATTATTACTGAGCTCTTAACTTTGCTTTCAGGCTCTTTTGTCGATCCTAGACAGCCCACTTAATAAGGCAGGAAAGGTTCGTGCTGTCTATGTGAGGACTGAAAAGGGTGTGCTTTTTGAAGTCAAGCCCCATGTCCGTATTCCCAGGACATACAAGCGTTTCTCAGGCATAATGTGTATGTACCTTTTGCTTTTACCTAATGGCATGTTGACCATTCTCAGCCAATTCTTTTCGAGGCATTTGTAAATAATTTACGGCTTTACAGTGCAATTATTGCAAAAACTGAGTATAACTGCTGCGGGCAAGCGTGAGAAACTTCTACGGGTGATCAAAAACCCTGTGACGCAATATCTTCCTGTCAATTCCAGAAGAATTGGTAAGAACTGGGTATCATCTCTCTCTCTCTCTCTCTCTCTCTCTCTCTCTCTCTCTCTCTCTCTCTCTCTCTCTCTCTCTCCACACACACACACACACACACACACACACACACAAGTCAAATGTTGAGTAAGTTAAACAAATCTGTTGCTTTCCTTTTGTATCTTAGGATTCTCTCACAGCTCAGAGAAGCTGGTTGAAGTGCAGGACTACGTGGCTGCTATCGGTGATGATACCCCTCTAGTGTTTGTGGTGGGTTTTCATTAGTTTGTGTAAGAACATTAGCTTGTGTAAGGATTATTATATCCTTCAGCAGAATGCCTTATAGAATTCACATTCAGGTTGGTGCAATGGCCCATGGCAAAATTGAAACCGAGTATACAGATGATTTTATTTCAAGTGAGTGAATCATACAGTTTTTCTTTTATCAAATTTAGCTAGAAATTCTGATTCTTTCCTTATATCATGTTATGTTGGGTTCACAGTATGGTACAAGATTGCTTCATTGCGGTGATTCTTGTCAAAGATTAAACCCTTGTTGATTGTCACTGCGAATTGCCGGTGCATTGACTTTTTACTTCCCCTTATAAGGGTTGCTGCCCTTGCTGAATGGATTACCAGTTACTGGGGATACTACAGAAAATGTTCGATCCCTCAGTTTTGAAACCTATAATTTTCATCCTTTAGTTTCTCTTTCCTGCACTCCAATATTTCCAAAAAAAGAATTGCATTTCACATCTTCTGCTCCATATAATTTTGTAAACAGCAAAATGTAGATCATTTGTCTGTTTGGATAAGTCGGGAAAGTTTTTTGTTCTTTTTTAAAAATGATTTTTTCCCTATCCTAATACGTGAAGAGAAATTGTGATGATCAATTGACAATGTGATGATGCTATCATTCTTGAGCAGCATATCTTTGCTGTAAATGAGGTTACCCATGCAAGTCTTGCCACCTCTTACTTTGTCTTTTACTTTGCAACAGTTTCCAACTATCCACTAAGTGCTGCATGCTGTATCAACATAATTTGCGATGCTGTGCGGAAACATTTGAAATTTATTTAACCCGCTCGATCTATAGCTCTCATGGGACAGGTGAATCAATCTCTCCCTTTATTCTTGGCCTTATCTGTTGTCCAAGCTAAATGTTATGATTATTTGTATGAGACTTTGCCATCCAACTTGTTATAGCTTTGTAAAATCTCTCAAGTGCTGATAAGGTATTCCCGTGTCAGGTATTATGGGTAATTATGCAAGACCGAGATCTAATATTGTTGGAGATTTTACAAAGATCCAAGGGGTATAAAAAGCAGAGTTGAAGGCGTTGCAGACGGAAAGAACTTGTCAAGAGAGGATTTATTTTGACGTGGTTACATGTGATCCACCTGATTCAAAGGTTTAGGTGCATTTAGTGCACATGCACCTGGTGCATCCAGTCACTTTAAGTCTGTGTCCGCCCTCTTGGATGTTTTTTTTTTAGTGCAGGTAGTAAATGGCTCATCAGTTCATAGAACTTGTCTGTAAGTTTAGCCCTTGTATGATTTCAATGACCAAGAGTTACACAAAAGCAAAAAAGCTTGACATTGTACTGTAACAATCATATCAGCTTTCTTAATATCAATATTGATTGATTGAAGATCCTGACGGATTACCCAGTTCATGGACGGAGAAAAGCTTGGGTGTGCGAGTCGCCTTGGACTAGGAAGAGGAGGGAAAAGCTACCTTATTTTCAATTCAGAGAAGAGATTGGGATACAAATGTTTACCTATTTCCATGCGAAACTGAACCATGAAACATTAATAAAAAATTTCCCGCTATAGGACCATCTTTAACGAGAATAAACTGTTTTCATTGCGAATCGGATCCATGAATGTCCGATTCTTGCATGTTGTTGCCTGAAAATGTACAAGAAAGGAGACAGAAAAATTGCAGAGGGAATCGCCATAAAAGAAGATGAGAAAGTGCTCATTCGCAGCAGGGCGGGGCATTCATGCATTCCCGGATTAGCAAAGCCGTAGAATCGATTAATTCTCGCTAGTAGCGGTGCACGAGCGCAGAATACTTGTTCTTGATCCATCGGAAGCTGCTCCTTATCGAGGCTTTGACGTTCCCCTCTGCGCCATATGCCTTGTACCTAACCACTCTTTTCCGTCTCTTGGATTCTGCGTCGTTGAACATCCATGACCACGACGAAGATGAAGCTTTA
The DNA here is from genome assembly GCA_030064385.1 of Melaleuca quinquenervia. Classification (NCBI taxonomy): domain Eukaryota; kingdom Viridiplantae; phylum Streptophyta; class Magnoliopsida; order Myrtales; family Myrtaceae; genus Melaleuca; species Melaleuca quinquenervia. Next base: position 16,614,692 of record CM057718.1, read on the forward strand.
TCCTTCGCATCGGTGCTGCGGTGCCACGGTGAATTTGATGCGGTGACCTGGCCTGGTCGAGACAGATCCGTCCCTGCATGCCACTGAATCTGGGCGGTGTTGTCTCTGCCATAGCGGTAGTTCTCGAGCTTCCGGTCTGTCTCGACGGCTCGAAACCTCGATGGGAAGTCATCCATGATCTTTGACGAGAGAAGATGGAAATGGGTGTTGGATTTGGACGGGGTCTTAAAGGGGAAGCTAGGGAGAGAATATAAATGGGCATGGAGAGGAAGGCATTTGGCTCAGGAGAGACGTGTTCAAGATGTACATGTCAACGTCTTGTTCGTTGCTCCTTTTGGACCGAAGGGCAAGATTCAAAGGGAGAAAAAAGAAACGATGGACATTGTTTGACCTAGCTTGATGAGAACGTGGAGACCTTAACAACAGCTAAAGATTGCAGAGCGTTGAACTGGGCATCTTGAGAGCTGTCTAATTCCGAGATTTTTAGTGCGTATGTGCTTTTGGCCTTTCGCGAGTCTGTTCGTTCCACGTTAATTCCAAGTTGCACGCTAAAGACATATGGCCGTCAAAGATTCAGACGTAAGAAAAGCAAGTAATGTTAGAAGAAAAGACGAGAAAACTATGCAGAACCACCAATTCCCCCTGCATTCTAGACGTTGTCCATTACCCATTTCAGCCCATGAAAATTTGCAGATTATCATATGACTGGATGATGGACGACGTGTCAATATATCACGCACTATTTATATTAATAAAGGATTTGAAGAGAATCCCAATTTGGAACGGGAATTCAAAATGAAGGGCGTCATTTCAAAAGCACTCTCGAGGACATCCGTCTGCGTCCCCACGGCATATGTCACATTTTTTATTCGAGCAGTTGACTGCTTTGATGACTTTCCTCAATAGGATCAAGCAGCTAAAGGTGGCTAATCATGTCATGATCTGTAATCACCCATTCAAAAGACGCAGATTTGCAACCGATCCGTGTCTTTTCACATGGATTTTTCGAGATCAGTCCAAAATGCGCTTTGAGCTTAAAGGGAAAGAACCAAAGCGAGGGAGAAAGCAAGAGAAATTCACGTGTCAGTCGGGGACTGTTGGTTAACTTTGTGCCTTTACCTTAAAAAATCAGGATTACTTGCATATATTCTTAAAGCAAGAATTTGGAACCGAGAGCAGCTAAGCTGTCCTCTCTCCTTTTGTGTGGATGCTTGACATTAAAGCCCTGAACTTGGGGCATCTCTGGCCTTTAAGCAACCTTTGCCCCAAGCAATTCCCCTCCTCTTCTCATTTTCTCCTCTCTCTCTCTCTCTCTCTACATATATACAAGCTCCGAAAGGATGGCTGCCCTTGTCTTCTTCATCAGTTTCATGCACAGATTGCACGGTTTCCTGATTCGAGAATGCCTCGAGGAAAGGCGGTCACGCACGCAGACCTTGCACCGAGGCGCGGGAAGACCCAGCTGGGCAGCAAGACGGGCGCCGTCCTCGTGGTCTTGACGATTCTGTGCGGCCTGTTCAGCTTCATCCTCTGCCTAGTCGCCGAAGCCACCCGTTCGCAGGTACTTCTTTTAGAAGTTCGGAGTTCAATTATGTTCAATAGTAGATAGCACTTGAAGGAGCAGTGTTGTATTGGGTTCGGTTGGTCCGACAGAGCCACTCGGTTCTTATTCCTTTCCTAACATTAGTATCTGTTTCGAATTCGCGCCATGGACAATGTTAGTTCGTAGGACTATGTCAGTTTGCGCACGCGTTCTACACTCAACATTAAGGTAAAACAGGAAGGCAAATAGTTCTAATGAATCCTCCATCGGTATGGCCACTATTCTTGAGTCGGAAGGTTTCGAAGGTCATGGCGTATTTGACTTGATATCGAAGAAATCCTAGACCCAATGGTAAAAGGAGCACTCTTTGAGACGATGATGTTGGCTATCGTCGTTGCAGGTGACTTGGGAATCCAATACCAATGGCGGTGGAGAGGGAGGGCCCGCGAACTACGAATGCGTGTACAGCGGGAGCGGGAAGATGCCTCTATTGTCGGCGGCGAGCGCGTTCCTGATATTGGCAATGGCCATGGTGGTCGAGCACACCTACCTGCTGATCGCTGTCAGCAAATTGCCGCCTTCTTCGCCGGATTTGGCCGGGACCCTCACATGGCATGCTGCGTTCTTCTTCGTCTCCACCTGGTAAATGATCAGACTTGCCTTCTGCTCTCTCTCTCTCTCTCTCTCTCTCTCTCTCTCTCTCTCTCTCTCTCTCTCTCTCTCTCTCCCCCATCCAATTTGGTGCTGCTTCCGGAGATCCATCAGCCTTTTGCGGGGTCACCCGCGCCGTGATCATAAGGTCTCTCCGACCAAAATATTTGTAGAGCCAGGAGTCCGGTGTATGCGCCTAGATGCCATTTTGATTACTTGGTATGCCATCGGCGATGCGAGTCGTTGCAGTACATTGCCTTTTACATCGAACACGTGCTTTCCAAGTAATATCCAGCCATGTCGGTTGTTGAGAATTTCATGTTCAATTCTGATTTTACAGAAAACTCACCGAAGAAAACAGAAGGTGAATCCAGATAAGGAAATCGATAGAGAATACATGAACCGCTTAAGCTTCTAGGATTGAATGTTGACTATAGAGGGAATAGAACTGAACCAAAGAGATCATGATTCGTATAACTAGATTGTTTATTGCGAAAGAACTATTGAGACATGAAATATGTCGTTCCGAATCGAAGTTATGATCATGAAAGCATGTACTCCTTCCTTTGGGCTTTGCAGGATTTCTTTTGCAGTGGGGGAGATTCTACTGTTGGTTGGGCTCAGCGTCGAGTCGGGCCACCTCAGGAATTGGGCCAGGCCGAGGCCCAGCTGCCTCGTCATCCGAGAAGGCCTCTTCTGCGCCGCCGGCGTGTTCGCCTTGGCCACGGTCTTCCTGGCCGCCGGCCTATACTTGACCGCCCTATGCGCCGAGAAAGCGTTCCGGGAGCAAGAAATCGCACGGCAGGAGATGCTCGAAGCCTCAGCGCTCTACGCGTCCCCGCCTCAGTCACCGCCGCCCCGCATCGCGGCAGTCGATCGCGAGGACCCCGCGACCGGTGACGGCCATCGGGGTCAGCAAAATCCCACTTTGGGGTTCCATTCAGTCTTCAGCAAGTTCTCTGATGTGGTGTGAGCCAAGCGCATGATCCCTCAGGGCTTGAGAGTCAGATACAAGTCAGGTATTTCCTTTATTCCGCGAGTCAAAATGGGAGAAACTCCACATGCACCATGCGGAATCGGGTTCATTAAAGTCTGCGAATACGTTTTTTGTCTTTCCTTACCAAAAATACTACCTAAGTTCTATTGATTTTGTCGAATTATTCGCTTCTCAAGACATTGATTATACACGACATGAGAATGATCGGTGTATCGAAAATCATAAAGTTCTCTTCACATGATTTCTAACCCAATGTCCGTCGAACACCCGGTAACAAAATCATTCTTAATACTCGATTCTTTTAAGCAGGACAGAGGAGAGAAAGGACTGAGGAACAGCTGGTTTCTCTCCAAACGAAGCATCGATTCTTGCAAAAAGCCATTAGTATGGTCCTCGCTCGTTCATTTGTTTATGTCCCACGGGTCGGGCTCGGCCTTCGAAATGGTCGTCGGGTCCGGAGCCCTTCTCCCGGGTCGGGTCGGGGGAGAGCAGAGAGAGGTTGCTGTCATTGGGTTGTGGGCAGAGCAGCCTTTGCTCTCCTAACTTAGCCCCCCTGTTTTTGCCTGATCTTCTCCTTTTGAAATGCAGCAGAAGGCAAGGGCAATGGCCCCCCCTCCTAGCTTTGCTTCCTCTCCCTCCGCGGTCCCTTTTAGGAATTGCGAGCGCGGTCCCCCATACCTACGATGCTTACTCAACTCGAATGAGCACCAAATGCCCGTCGGGGATCGCCTTCTTCGCTCGGGCCCGTGCGGTCTTTCAATGGAGCTCGGAACGTTCCATTCTCATGGGCTCTGCATTCCAGAAGGTTGGTTTGGAGTCCTGGGGATTTTCGCGTCGAAAAATTAGTGGTCTTTTCATTCAGATCTGTACGTCAAGAAAACGGTCCGCACCAACCAAAGGTCTTTAGTGAGGTATCGCAAACTATCTATTATTCCATGGCCTTTTAGACCATTGAGTCGTCGCTATCTCGCCCCTAAGATACCATAAAGGAAAATTCCCAATAAGACAACTGAATCGATGAGAAGTCGTGATAGCGATAATCAGTGAAGTGTGGAATCGTGCGTGAGTTAAGTTTTCGTCTTACTTTAAGTGAAGTGTGCATTGAAATTTTAGATTTTAGGAGTTGCACATTAATCGGACAATAAAATGTGTTGATAATAATCTTGTCGTATAAAACGAGAAGAAGAAAGATCAAGTATCCTTTTTTGTAAAGCAAAAGAACAGCGTTTTGCAAATCATTTTAAGTTGATTACGGATGTCAACAGCACCAACAACCTCTTCGAGCGTTGTAATGAGTTCCCAAACCGCCGTAGAATGTTCAATCTTCAAGTCATATCTAATTAATACCGGTTGACGATCCGAAGGTTCGAGTTTCGCAAGTCCATCACCATAATTCAATCGATACACAAGCAATTAAGAAGTAACGTTTTGCAAATCATTCTATGTTTGATTACGAATGTCAACGTCACTAGCAACCTCCCCGCCGTAATGAGTTCCCAAACCACCATAGAATGTTCGATCTTTAAGTCATATCTAATTAATATCAGTCGACGATCCGAATGTTCGAGTTTCGCAAATCTGTCACCGTAATTCAGTCGATACATGAGCAATTAAGAAGTACATCCGCACATGATATATAATAATTATACAGTATAACACGGGACGTTAGGATGCTCATTTATGACGTCACCAATCAAAGACTCGTGATCTCTTCTAAAAGTGGAGGGGGGGATTCATCAAAGGTGCGAAAAATTGAAATGTAAGTGCTGAAATGGCGCGCGCCTTCCTTTCGTGCGCTGCTTCTTCTTCTTTCTTTCCGCCCAATTTTTCCCACCATCTCCTCCTCTCGAGGAGGGGTTTGGCGGGTGGCAATCTACGTGAAACGATTCAAAAACGGAGGGCAATCGCGTCATTTCGTAAGTGTGAAAAGGCTAGGGTTTTTCGATTTTTAAGGATGGAAATTGGATCCTCCTGCGGCGTCTGTCGGTTCGGTTTCAATTTTTGCCTCTCTCTCTCTCTCTCTCTCTTTCTCTCTCGCTTCTCGCTCTAGAGCCTCACTCTTTGCCGAGCTTGTGCGCTCCATTTTCAGCTTCCTCAAGATCATCACTGAGCTTTGTCCCTCCACTCTTGTCCTCTCTCTCTCTCTCTCTCTATCTCTGGCTCTCTCCGTGATCCCTCATTCTGGGTTTGATTCGCTTCTAGCTCCTTCTTCCTACTTCGGTTTCAGTAGATCTCTCCGCGCCATCGCTTCTTCGTCCCCGATCCCCGCGCTCGGGGTCGCCTGTCGCCGATCGTGAGGGGTTCGCGGTGCTTCGCCGGCTTCGGAGAGCTGCTAGATCTTGCTGAGAGTCGACGCGAATGCCGGATCCAGGCGAAAAGGTTAGTGGGTCGGACTGATCGCGGCTTCTTGCGAGCTCGTCTGGTCGAGATCTTGGGGTTCTTGCGTTGGTTCCGGCAGCTGAAGTCGCTTGGTTTTTTGGTTCGCTGTGGTTGTTGTTGCAGGGACCGACGGATTGTTCCGACGGGGCTTCGACGGAGGGGAAGAAGACCTGCGCCGACTGCGGGACCTCCAAGACGCCTCTCTGGCGAGGCGGTCCGGCTGGCCCTAAGGTAAGCTGATCGGCGGATCGCGTGATCGCTCGCTGTCCCGAATCTTGACGCGGCTCGTGATCGATCTATGCTTCTGTCTTGCAGTCTCTGTGCAATGCGTGCGGGATCAGGAGCCGGAAGAAGAGGAGGGCCGTGATCGGCTTAAACAAGGTCGGGGTGGAGATCAAGAAGGCGAAGCGCAGCAGCAGCGGCGGCGGCAACGGCGGTTCCCTGAAGCGGAGGGTCTTGGCCTGGGGAAGGGAGGTGTTGATGCAGAGACTGAGCGACGAGAGGCAGAGGACGAAGCTCGGGGAGGTCGAGCAAGCCGCCGTTCTCTTGATGGCGCTATCCTACGGCTCTGTCTACGCCTAGCTTTTCACAACCTCAGGAATAAGGCGAAAGAGAGCTATTCAAGTTTCGACCTTTCCTTCTAGGGTTCCCTTCCTTTTTTTCCCTTTCTTTTTTTGTCTCCCCGGGTGTCTGTCAAACTTTGTAGGTGGGTTTGTGGAGATCGTCTGTTCTTTGTAATCTTTGATTTTAGATCTGATGGTGATGATGACTAACTGTTCTTGGGAGTAGAGATGGGTCGGTTGAGTGTAACATGTAGCAGAGCAAAAAGCTCCTGTAATGTGCTAACGATTTTTACTATGATGTTCAACATTTGATTCCACTGTCGTGAGTTCTTCGTTGCAGAAGATTCAGACTCAGTCGAAGCGAGGACGTTCTGTTCCTTGCTCTGCTGATCTGGTTCATTTCCCCCCTCCCCTTAATTTAGATGGTGGTGATGGTTGGAAAGAAGTTGGAGGGGAAGAGTGTCGGGAGAGGAAAAGATCAGACAAATTGTTCGAGGGCATGATCTTGACCACTTGCTTGCTCGGAAAAGATAAGGTTAAAGGAGGAATTAGGGCCTCACTCTGCAGCACATAACAAGACAAGAACCGATATATTACCGTGCGATGCGAAGGCATCACGACGGTGCCTTGATGGCGCTGTACCTTTTCGCTCCCGCGCGGATATATCAGGGCGGCGGTGACTGCGCCGATTTCATTCTCGGAAAGTTTTGACCTTTCTTCTTCCCACGTCGGGTTTAGATTCTCGGTCAAGATGGCATTGCTAATGACAACATGGGATCTTGTTTTTCTTTCTGTTTGAATTAGCGATGCACCCACCAGTAACGTGTCCGAAAGGAGCGAGGCTTGTAAAAGGTGTGGTTGTCTAGATCTCTCTTTTTGGTGAATCCGTTTTATTTGGTCTTTGGTGGCTTTACTTTCTGTGGAACTATCCACACATGCAATTTCACTTGTGTACTTTTCAAGTGATGGGGGATTTCTTTGGTAGACCCGTTTTTTTATTTTTTATTTAAACGAGAGATAAATTCACATGCTCGAGACTCGAGAGATAGAGGTAAAGTGCATATATAGAGAGGTTCACGACATGCCGGGAGATTATGGAGCGAAGTGAACATCTTTCAAAGTATGGTAAATTGTCAGAGTTTTTTAAGAAGCCATAAATTTATTATTCAACGGCTAATTCGGTCAGAAATCTTTTAATTATGCTTATCTAGTCAAAAATTTATTGTATGATGACTGATTCCATTTTGAACTTTTTAACTGTAGTATTTTTTTTTCAGTCGAAAGAAAATTATATTCATTACTCAAAATAATATATGAGAAGTACATAAACTTCATGGCAAAACAAATCGAAATGGAGCAAAGCTCGTAATACTTCAAAACAAAGCCAAATCCAGAAAATAAGGAGGATCAACAGAGCATTAGAGGTAGGTACGCACTAATTCCACATGAACGAATCTGTCAAGTAGAATGGACATCAGCAAACTATTGAATCTCATATTTTCATCAGTGATTCATCAGTGATAAGTAGACACTGGAAATTCTTTCTCCAATCATGGCGTTGCCAATTAGAGATATGCGCCCAAGTACAACTTCCTCTACACCATCGCCATAAGGAGAGAATCGAAATTGGTTGAACAAACACAAATCCAACACTTGGAAGAGCAAAATGTTTTTGGTTCACCAAGACACCAATACTCCGCAATCACTATTAAGTGCAAAGGCATGAAACTTGTACATGGACAAAGTATAGGGGTATCAAGTCCCAAAAGCATATTTATTAAACTCCTAGTTCTAAATCAATAGAGGATATCTCCTTCATCTAAAACTAGATTAAGAGAGTTCAAACTCTCAAATCTAAAATTAAATCAGAAGAAGAGAGCTCTCATATTTAAATCTAGATAACAATAAAACATAAACAAAATCAACAAGAGAGGAAGGGGAGGTCAGACTAGCTCAAAACCTTCCCTCATGGCTAAAGGTTGAAGAGGATGAGGGAGTGAATTTTTTTTTTTTTTCCCTTAAGGGACGTTGTTTGCTTAGATTTTTGACGATTTATCAATTTAATCTTAAATCTTTTAACAATTTATCGAAAAAGACTATGTTAACTATTATTTATGAGTTTAAAATTAAATTGGCAAATTATATAAATATCTAGGACTAAATTCGTATAATTGAAAGGTTTAAGATTAAATTGAATGTTATATAATAAGTTATGGACTTTTTTTTATTACAATTAACCCTTTAAATTTGCATGCATTAGTGGAAAACTAAGGTCATTGACTTTGTAAAGCTTTCCTCATTGAAAAGTTATGGAAGGACAAGGCTGTAGTTGACAATGAGTGGAGAACATAATTGGGGCAAAGCCAAAGTGGCATGCTCATGTACTACTATTATAAATCGATGTACCAGCTGTTTCACAAAAAAAATGAAAAATTAACGATCTAGAAAAATTATATATTCCTAAAAATAACCAATCATATTGCTTAACAATTTATATCTAATTACTACAATAGATGATGAAAAAGTTTTTCATTAATTCATTATATCATTTTTCACATAACAAAAGCACCGTGTTTCATGCCAATACCATAAGCTCCAGATCCGAATTCCTTAATGTACGTCATAGGCCTTAAGGGCTATCCGATTCTGAACCGAACGACCCCCATTACAGGGTTTTTTTTTGTTGTTTTATTTCAGCAGTCCGATCTCGGACGGTTGAGACTTGACGTAAGGGACCCGGTTCCTAAACTCCATGTCTTGCGAGATAGCATGGCCCGGCCAGCTGGACAATGATTAGATAATCCCACATTAGCAAGTCTCCTACTTCAAAAGCCTTCCCTAAAGCGTACTCCAACATTACCATTGGAGAAATGAAATCCCAAGAGTGAAAAGGCTTTTGGGAGTAACGCTTTTGGATTCAGTTTGACCGCCGCCACTGCATGCCCGAATCGTTTGCCTTCTTTATGTTGCATTCATTGACCTTCACATACGGCCATGTCATATGATATGCACTTCATGCAGGACTCTTGTTTTACTTTCCTTTTATTTTTTGTTTCTCTTTTTTTATATAGATAGATTTTTTGCATACTTAGCACTAAAATTAATGCACACGCAATATCACTCGAATTTGCAGCCTGCAATTGGAACAGGAAGACTGCGCATGGCAACGTTTCTACTATAGGAAACTATTTCTATTCCCGCGAATAAGAAGTAAGTTTTTTTTTTACTTCTTATTTCTGTTCCAAAAGCATTCCCATTAACTTTCTATTTCGGGGGATATAAAAATAAATTGGCGTTACCAAGCGAATTTCTATTTTTTTTATTTCAGAGAACGAAAAAGAACAGAAATTGAGAGAAATAAAAACGTTACCAAATAGGCTCTAAATGATTTGGCAAGAATTGATCAGAAGGGTTACATTGAAATCCCGCCACGCGGAAGTCTATATTCATCTTGGAAATTAAAAAAAAAAAGGGACTAAATTGATATTCGTGGAATAAGTACATTGATCCGACGGTTTTTAAATTTGAAATTTTTATGCAAAATAATCCTAAATTGGGTCAACGATAGCAGTCGACAGGATGGCATTAATCGTGTTAATTTAATGCCCATAAAGACTTCTGGTCAAGTGAATTTTTCTACTTTTGTGGAGATTTTCTTGTGCTTCTGGTGGGAGTGATGGGATCATGAGCACAAAGAGACAAGGCACGAGTACGACCTGAGGAAAGCGTCATGGAGACAAAGACTGTACTTTGCGACCTAGTGAATGCTGCAAACTGTCAACGACATGGCCTGGCTTTTCTTCTTTCCAGCTGGATGTGTTTAAGTCTTAAACTACGTCGTTCTTTTTTTCATTAAATTAAGCGGTTAACGGGTAATCTGACTAATGTACACTCGATGACCAAAAGCTTTTTACAGAAGGCGTTGTTAGTTGGATTGCATGGTTAATGGATTGGGACTAGCGCGTTCTGCAGACAATCTCCCCCTGTACGACATATCGGGCTTGTTCCCGACCTTTCAAACGCCAAGGATATTTTCCTATTTCCATTTACCGGACGAATTTCTGAGCAGAGAAGTGCGATTAGATAACAACAAACAGTTTGCGTTCCCTAAATAAGATGTGTTTGATAGGTCTTCTTAATTTCTTTTGTCAACGGTCGATGGTGAGTTGTTGACAAACGGCAAGTAGGGATGAGTAATGGTTTAGCGTTAACACTGGACTGACCTAACTCAATTCATCCTGGTCAAGCTTTTAAGACGATTGAGTCGGTCTTTGGTCCTCAAATCTTTAACTCAGTATTGTGCGGGTTAGTTCTTGATTCTCAAATATCTTAATCTGGTACTGTGCGGTTAGTCTTTGGTCATGAAATTTTAAGTTAGTCCAACCCGAACCAACTCGATATATACTATACGTAATACTGACTGAGTCGCCTTATATTATACAAGTTGTGCATAGTGTAAATATGAATTTTACTTAGATAACTACATGATAAATACTATGAAGTGTCGAGTTTAGGAGTAAAGGAGCCATTCTTCCTTCTTTTTCATATCGAGCTCTAATTTGACAAAAGGACCTTGCTTGCCACCTACCTCATCGCTTGCTATTGCCCTTGCTCGCCTCACCATTGCCCATCCGCCTCTCTCATTACTCACCTAGCTCGTTGCTCACCTTGCGTCGCCACTCACCAACTCATCACTTACCTTGGCCTCACTCCACCAACTCGGCTTTCGTCTTGGCTTCACTTGTGTCACCCCGTTGCTCGTCTAGTTCGTCACACCTCCCTCACTTAGCTCATCTCTCATATTGACCTTGCTCACCTCTCTGATCGCTCAACTTGCCACTTGCCTTAGTCTCGCTCATCTCGCCACTTGCATCGGCCTCACTCGCCTCTATCTATCCTTACCTTTGGCCTCAGTTTTGCTCCCCTAGCGGTCCTGGGTTGACCTTGGAACCTGACCGATCCTATGGGTTCGGTCCAGTCCTTGATCCTAAATATTAATAACCAACATTGTACAAGTACGGCTTGATCCTTTGGTCAGGTGTCAGACCGGACTAACCCGCCCCATGCACACCCCTAGCGGCAAGCAAGTCAGTGAACAACGGGGTTAGCAATGAGAATATATTTTATTTTTGTTTCTGTTTTAGAAATAGAAAAGCAAAAAAAATTTCATTTCTCGTTTCTATTCCAAACCTACTTCTACACCATTCAAAAAATAGAAAACGAAATCAATGGGTTTCTCTTTCAAATCTATCTTCAAAAATAGAAAAATAAATATAACCAAAAATAGAATGATTATCATGTGCGTCTTAAATTATACAACACTTGCGAGTCGTCCGAATTGATCGACCCACACGATGTTGATGCTCTAAGGGCCATTTGATGAGGATATCACCAAAAGCAGACGTGTTTCTTTCGCTTCAATCGATGCTCAATACAGGAGCTAATCTAATGGACGGGCAACAACAAGTTTTATGAAAACGCTGCAAAATCAATATATAGTTGTAAACAAATAAGAGAAATTCACCGTTTTTCGAGAAACGACTCAACTTCTGATTGACCTGTCATGCCCAATTACCCCTACCGAATGACTTCAAATATGTCATTTGGGTCAAATCTTGAATCTGAGAAGTAGATACTGTGAAAATCTTCATCCATTGTTTATGGTTTTATCATAATATCTATGGCTGAAAAACCATTGATCTCCGACCCAATTCAGCATTGGCGATTGATAAGAAATCCGAGAATACAATTATATTTTCATTTTACCCGGAGGAATACTCTGAAATGCCCCTGCATACGTTTCCGTATCGCCCTCATTAACGTTTTCAAGAAAGGTTCTTGGAAGTTTCAAAGACTCGCCCGGTTCTCTTTGATAATTCCTCGCAACATTTTGCCTTGAAAACCTCTGGACTGCTTTATGAGGGGACAATTGCCAATTAAATCATAAATCTTTATTTACTTCATATCTTTTTTTTTGTGCCGATTCAGTCATAAACCTTTTACAACTTTACCATTTAAGCCATTCTAACGGATTTTGGCCAGAAAATGCATATGCAGTGATGTGGCGACGACATGACGTGACCGGCCATCGCTGGCGACGACGTGGCAAAACGACGTCGTTTTAGCATAAATCAGCACAAATTTCAGATTCAAGGTCATTGAAAACAAAATCCACAGAACACCCAACAGAGCGATGAAAAAAAAAAAAGACGTACACATGCAGCAAAAAAGGAAAAAAAGAGGAACCCAGATTTTGACCTCAAACGCATCGAAGCAGACGAAGAACCCAGATTTTGACCTCAAACGCATCGAAGCAGACGAAGAACCCAGATTAGACCTCACGCACAAGCAGCACAAGAGCATGAAGCCTAGAGCACCGAAAGCCGCAGAGCAAGGCGCAGATGCCGAAGAAGACGACGACGGCGAAGAAGATGACGGAACAGACACAACCCAACGCTGCAACAGAGCCCCAACCATTGCCAATCCAAAACCCACCAACATAAATCCCTCTTTCTCAGCCTCACCCACTCCTTCCTTTTTCCCATCAGTGGCTCACTCTTCCGCAAGCACATAAATCTATGAATTTGTTCTCAATGACCTCGAACCTGAAATGTGCCCAGATCTAGGCTTGCCCAGCCCTCGCCCCCCGCAAGCGAGGATGGCAACGGCCTCTCTAGCCCTCACTGCCCTCACTCATTGCCAGCGAGAGTTTCACCGCCTTTTGGAGTGGTCGAGCTCCAACAAGAGAAAAAAGAGAAAAAAAAAATTCGCCACGTCATCACCGATAAATCCGATCGCGCCACATAGGTATTTTCCGGCCAAAATCCGTCAGAAGGATTTAATCAGCAAAGTTAGAAAAGGTTTATGACTCATTTGGCATAAAAAAAAAGTTTGAGACTAAATCGGCAAAGTAGGTAAAGATTTAAGACTTATTTGGCAATTTTCCCACTTTATGAGTCTCCATGTCATCCCTCCATTAACCGTAAGTCATCCGGATAATTTCCAGGGAAAATGGAGAGGCAGCAAAACGAAACAGAGAGCAAACTATACTGCACAGCAAAAATTTCCATCATTCATCAATCTTATTCAAATGGCACAGCAAATAAACCGTGGACATCCCGTATAGCCGCGAACGGCAAAGGAACAAGCAGATGAGCATCACCGGAAAAACCCATCTTCGTGTGCAACTCTTTTTACTAAACCTCTAGCCAAAATTTAGGTTCCTAGGTAACAGAAGTGATAAATTAGTGATCAGCTCCAGGACTTCCAAGCCCTGGCCATCTTCTTGCCGAGATACCTTGCAGCATTGAAACCACCAGTAGTCAGGAAACCCGAAACTGCCTGCCTCGCACTCGACATCATCACAGTCCGCCGGAGTACCTTCTGCATGCATCTTGCCGCCTCTTCTCTCGAGCTGATCTTCACATCACGCACTACTCGACCTGCAGAGAGTATGCACAAAAATTTCAGGTTTGGTTTTCTATCCTTTCTAGAGACAGTAACTCCTTCCTTCATTAACTTAAGTCCATGTTGTCATTCAAGCTAGATGCCAATGTTGCAGTAAACTATTGACAGCAAATACCACCGTCATAATCAGAAACCAAATAAGTACGGCACATTCTCACATGAAATTTAGGGCCAAAAAGACATGTCTCATGTCTGCAGTCATACGCTACTATCGCAAGAAGGCAGGTGACCTCAATGAACCTTCAGAGATGTTCGCCTACCTTAAATCTTAAATTATCAAAGTGATCTTGTCACTTTTAACACTTGATATGCAATCATCTCACATTGATTAGTAATCATTCAGCATCCCAGGATGACTATCTCCACATTGTAAGATTATAAAAGGATAAAAAAGAGTCATAACTAGAAATTCCGATGCATAATTTGCTGTAAGTACAAGCCAACCAACTCCAATACATTTAAAATGATACATCGAGCAGCACATCCCACTAGGGTTGATTGGTTCCAAGGTGAGTTGATACCCACAATAGAACCAGGAACCTATTCTGCAAACTTCAGCTCCAAAAAAATTGGAACTGGCCCAGTTTTACCCCGAACTAGCCCATTATGACGTTTTAACGAAAAGTAAAACTATCACAATAAAATATAAAAGTTGCATAGAATATTAAAAACTGTCTCCGGTCAAGTGGAAAAAAGGTTATTTGTCCATACTGAAAACCAAGGAATCAGCCTACCCACGAGAATTTAATAATGTACCTGATTCAGCAATCCTTTTCTGCTCTCCCAGCTTCATTCCCATGCTATTTCTCATCGCTTGCGGTAGCAAAGAAACAAGTGAACGGGTGGTGTATAGATCAATATCCTGGTCAAAAGAGAAGTTCTGCTGGATCAGTTACACAGAGTGATTCAGCCCTCGTATCTCAATTGATTAAATATAATAAAGCAGTCTCAAATGTAGCTTCTTGTAAGACTGATAACTTATAATATTATCCACCTTAGCAAGGAAAACCTTCAAGTACCTAAAAATCGATGTTCAATCTATGTTGCAGACAATCAGAACATGTAAATCAAGCAATGGCAGATGAAGGATATTTGAGATGTCTTTTCTTGATTGGTAATTGGTGCATGAAGCTCTAATTTCAGAAGTACAATACACCTGGGTGTGCTATGATCATGTAAGTCAAAAAGTCAAGAAAAAGAAAATGGTCCAAAAATGGAGTTATCAGTGACCAAAAACAGTTTTCTAAAAAAAAATACCAAAAACAGACATAGGCAGCCTGTCTGCACTGCTACAATCCAATATCATCAGTTCTCCACAACAAAAATGAAAGCAAAAGATGGTCAAAAAATGAAACAACGGTAGATGAGAAAATATCAGAAAAATACTAGATGGTCAAAGAAAAAGAGAACAAATCCTACTTCACTTAATAATGAAAAGGGCTGTGACAAAGTTGCAACATGAATGTGAACAGATTCCAGACTTAGAAGAAAAGGAGTGTCATTGCTCTATAGGCAAAATGCATTTCACCCCCTTCAGTTGATGAAGATATCAGATAAAGCAAGGGAATCTTCGCTCGTGATCACAGCCAAGCATCACTCCAGCTAGAATTCTCTCTGTCTATCAAACAGCACAAACACAAAGTAACAACTTCGGCCCATAATGCATTATTAATGGGTGCCTGATTTTGCTTTTAACTTTCAACTTTAGGCTTTTATGCTTAACTTCTAAAGTTAGACCTCACCTTTTTAAGTCAAATACCTAATTTTTTACGAACACTCAATCTTTTTGGCTAATACAAGTGCAACAGAAAACAGAAGAGAGACGTGTTACAAAGGACAGGAAAGGATAAGCTTAGACACTGTGAACATTTAGCTGCTGACTCATACATCGCATAAATGTAGGATATAACTACAATGATATTACTTATCAAATATAGAGTGTCTTCCCTGCGGCAGACGTGCAGATAGACAATCACTATGATTTCAGTTGATATGTATACGAATAAACAACTGAAAGTGCTTAAAAAGACAGTAAAAGCAATCACACCTGACATATATTTGCTTTATGACTACCGCATGATGAGAATCTTATCATATTTTTTGTCTCATAGTCCTCAAGTAATGGCTTGTACATAGACTGAAACAGACTGAATTGTCCTTGTACAATCTTCTTCACCTGAATCGCATCATATAATAAACAACAGCTCACGTTTCACAAATAGTGAACAAAGGAACCAGGAAACGGCAAATCCTCAATGCAAGCATAAAACATTTTACAAATGTACCCTATGAATTCACTTATCACAAACTACCTCATCAAAAGTTTAAATAGTTACAAATTTAAGAAGGAACCGAGTATTCACTAAGAGTCGTGCCATTACATGATACAGAAGATATAATAATTAACGTGGAAGGTAAAATTTCGGAAGTGTACTAATGTCAATCTGTAGTCTATGAAGAATCACAAAAGTCCGTAATTTATGGGAATCAAATGCAACTGTTTGCCACTTAAATGTTGGGAACTAAGCCTTCAGAGGCCAAGAAAGCACCATTTTAGAGCCAAGACTTCAGTCAAAATCAATTAATTTCAGATTGCATCAATCACTGCAATGTACATTCATGTACTCTGGTGAAATCAGCCTCTCCAACAAAACCGCTTCCTTGTTCTTAATAAAAATACAGACAAGTGTTCCCAAGATATGATCCATAGGAATGCTTTACCTTATTTCTATCCTCTGCAAAAAACATACGTAGGTCACCCATGTATGAGAGACTGCATATCTTAGCATAAAGGTCTTCCTGTGAAAGAATCAAATGTAAAGAAATGGGCATGAACTAAAAAAATTGATAAAGCATGAAGAACTGAACCTCAGAAAATTCATGCGGCAAGAGGAGAAGAGCAGCCGAGACTGCAGCTCTCAGATTAGATGAATTGGCATTTTCAATGTCCAAGTTATCGAGTAGAATGTGAACCTACAAGATTTACCAAGTGCAATTAGAAACTAAGTCAAACAAACTAGTTCAATGAGTCAGAAAAAAGTAATTTTCAGTCAACTAGAGACTTAGAACTGACAGTCAAACCAAGTTCAACAGCAACAACAACAACCAGCATAATCCCACTGATGAGATCACCTATGAGGATACTATTAAAGCGTTGAAACCCCTGTTGTGCCAAATCTTTAGTAATCTCAAAAGAAGTCTCTCATTATTGTCTTCTCCCACGTCTTCTTAAACCTTCTCTACCTCTTTTTAACGAGTTCAAATAATTAACAAATAAAAGAGATCAAATCGGCTAATGCATGTACCAATTGCCGGTATTCCTCTTTTTCTTTAGGACAAGGAACTAGAGATACAACAATAAGGTTCTCATTGCACAAAATCATAAAAAAAATTCACTTTTTGTCAAATTATGATGTTTGTATTAGTTACGATCATCCAGGTGACTTCAAAAGAACAGCAATCATGTCAAAACTATTGTGAAGATGTCCCAATCACCAAAATTACCTGATAATGATGAATACAAAAAACAATAACTATGCCCACTCCAATCAATACCTCAACAACTTTTTTTGAAATCACCAAAATTACCTGATAATGACTATAAAATTACAATAACTATACCCATTCCAATCAATAACTCAACAACTTTTTTCGATATATCCATCATACCAATATCTTTTCTCTTAGGCATTATATTGTATAATTAGCTCAAAAGCTCCATCAGAAAAATATGTGACCTACAACAAAACTAAGTAAACAGACCATTGTTAAAATTCCGTTCGTTTCACAAAAAATATAGTATTTTTGGAAAACATTTTTCGAGAAATCATTTTCCTGAAAAATGATGATATTTTCTAGTGTTCGTTTATCAAAAACCGCTGGCTTGCCAGTCTCGAGCGAGATTGAAGCAAACTATTAAAGGTTGCGATATTTAAAAGTAAACAAAGAAGACAGAAAATGTTTTCCACTTTCAAAAAAGCGGAAAACATTAACCCTACTTTTGATTGATGGAAAATATTTCCTTGATTATTTTATTTTTCGTGAAAATATTTTTCTAAAAGTTATTTTTTATGAAACGAACAAAGCCTAAATGTATTGTATGCTGCAATAGAAAAGATGCCTTCCTTGTTGACAGAGGAAGCGTCAAGAAGAAAGGCAAGCTAGACTGATTGAGTGCACTCAATGTACATGGTGCTCTCACAACATTATTAATTGATTGCGTCATCTCAATCATTTAGCAAAATGCTTTAGTTTGTGCCTTGATATTCTAACATTTATTCTTCTTAATGAAGTTAAGATTATCAAACTCACAATAGAGAAGATTTAGGTTAACAAAAAACAGTACAGAGAAACACTGTTGGTTCAATGCTGTAGTTGTCTATGTTCCAGAATTTATGTATCTTACCAATTGACAGCAAGAGAAAACATGACCTATCACTTTGGAAACGTTTGCACCTAATTCGGGCACCAACCAGAAAACATGACCTATCACTTCTACAAGAATAAACAAGCATCTCCTTCAAAGGTGTTCACCTTCATCAACTTACCAAATAAAATGACAACACCAATTAAAGCAAAAAGATTAGTATCTTTTTCTTGGCTCGATATTAAATTTTGAAATTATTGCAGGACCTTTCTTTAAACTAAAATTAACAAAACTACTTTTTCTTAGTACCGTTAGTTTTCCTTTCCACAATCTCTGCCCATCACAAAAATGAACTAAATGATGTGGCAGTTTTATGTTGAGTGCTTGAATGGGCTCACTAACATAAATACCACTTAGTTTTGCCACTTCATTCAGTACATCTATATAGTATCAAAGTCATTGTATTTATAGCGTTACTTTAATAAAATAAAGAGAAGAAGTTTTTGAAAAAAGAAAATTTAAATAATGGCTACAAATGGTAATCTTTAAACAGGATAAACGCCCAGGCATCATCGACTTCAAGCATCACAAATAGTAACTTCCAAACTTATTTGTTGATTGTTTCTGATGAAAGAGTTCATAAAGGAACAGAACCTGACTGCATCTCACCAAAACATGAAGAGAAAATAATGTCATAAAAATCAGCAGAATGGCAGGTAAAGTAAACAAATGCATAAGCAAAAGACAAACATACTGGTTTTTGCAGTCTACCACTCAAGTAGAATCTGTCCCACTTGAATACATCCTCTAGCAAGTCGTGCATCCGAACGACTCCATACTTGAGCATCTAGTCAAAAGTACCTAAATGTGAGGCACTACACAATCATTGATATGTTAAACATGAATAAATGTTGCCATACTAAACATAAGCATCTAGTGAAAGAATCAGGGTGGGTTAGGCTCCATAGTTAGCAGTACCTTATCATTCCAAGTAACGAAAGGGTTGAAATGAACCCCAACACCAATTTCATCTGCAATTTCCGTAATCTAACAAAAACAAGACTGAATCAGTAAAACCTTCTAGTCTGCGCTTGCAAGCAATCAAGCATTGGAGAGAGAGAGAGAGAGAGAGAGAGATACCAGTTTTGCCCCACCAAGATGGACCATCCAGGACGAATAGTGATCTCGATTCAGTTTGAGATTCTAAGACATGCCAAGAGAACTGAAGCTATGAACAATTAAGATAATATTCCATGAATTAAAAGAAATGTAGAACACATTGCACCTTCAACCGTACCTCAGAATGCCACTGCAAAGGATCTGACACTCCAAGAATGTAATCCACCATGGATGACTGAAAATTTAAATTCACGCGCAAATTTAAAAACCACTCTCATTTCTTTGGAAGCAAATACTGGGACGGCAAAACAGATGATCGCGAAAAGAGAAACCTTGTCCCGATTATTAGGATGCAGAGTCGATCCATAGACACAGGAAAACTCCACAGGCGGAAGCACTTTTAGAAAGCCGGCGAGTTCGTCTCTTTTCACTTCCTCAGCACTCGTCATTGCACACAAATCCTCACATTCAGATAACGCAGACCAAACTGTGACGTACAGGGAGAGCGAATTTGTGGATATTTAAGCCAAAGCGTGAAGTTTTAGGGACATTTTTCAAATGGGTCAATCTCAAAATCCCTTCGAAGCGTGCGCTACAGTGCGCTCTAGATTTAGGGACAGGAACGGGGCGAAGGGACTTGCTTGGGGCCAACGGTGTCCCGCGGAGCCCCACCTCGTTCGCGGGTGAAAATTCCAGCAAGAGAAACAGAGAGACACGAAGCGGCAGCTTGAAAAGCTGCAAAACGCGAAAGACGGGGAGAGGCTAAGCGGAACCAGACCTCGGAGGCCTAGGTCCAACTAAGACGGCAAGGGTCGCGCCGAAGGGGCGTCGCTGCGCATCGCCAGTCGAAGATGGCGACAAGCGTCGGGGTTAAGCCACCGCCATACGAAGCGAGTCGGCAGATTGAAAGGCCGCGAGCGACGGTGTCGACGGAGCAACGGTCGAGCTGCAATTCTCCAGGTCTCGCCGTCTGTTCAGCGGCGTTCGGTTGCTGAAATGAAGAAGAAGAAGAAGAAGAACAAGGAGCTGCAGCAGAACAGAACAGATTAATGGGCTTGGGCCTATGTTTTCTTGTAGAATATGGCTATATAGTAATTATTTTATTATCTAGTAATTAAATTATTTTACTGAGATTGTTCAAATAAATTCTCTCCATTATTTTGCTCAGATCCTTTCATTTATTTTCGAGAATTTCTTTTTTGTTCACATCACATTGCAGACAGATATATGCAAACGAAACTTCCAAAAGATAATTTCACTAATTTAACAGCACTAATTAACGCATTGAACTATCTATAATGATCCAAAATCTTGTACAAGCTTTTACAATCCGAAACATCTCAATTATTCTTGCATTCCTAAATTTATGAATCGTTACCTTATCGATTAAAAATTGAACCCACGACCATCAAAATGCGACTATGATGGACTCAAGTATGTTCAATATAATTATAATTCATGCTCGAATCGAGAATTCATTATTAGATAAGCCGTTCAGCCACCCCAAAATAAATATATATAAAAAATCTTAGAAAGCTCGAATGAGAGTAGAAAGTGCAGCATTTGCAGCTAGTCTCCTTTATGTGAGGTCAACTTACCATCTTCATGTATTTCAATATTCATTGGCGGAATAAATCTGAAGATACATATAAAGTTTTATCTATTTTCAAATATAATTTTAAGAAGCGATAAATAATGCATACATTCACGTAATTGATAATTCTCCAAATTATGAGTGTTGCTCATATAATCATATGTCCCAGAATAAATGCACATTGTACTCCCCCCATGAGCAGGTCAACAAAAAGCAAACGAACCCGCCATCACTTATAGAGATTAGCATTTTGATTGAGCATCCAAATTTTCCAAATGGGTACACCCCTGTCACATCTATGTCGAATTAATTTTTATGTCGCATAAAAAGTTATGAACTGGCACACCCGTACCCCATTTAATCCAATTATGTTATAAAAAAAATCTTAAACTAGTATATGATTGTGCCTTTTAAATGGGTGTACCCACACCATATTATCCTAAATCATGAGAAAGTTGCAATTTTTTAAGGGTAAATGTGGCACATGAGTACTAATTAGAATTTTCTATGACAAAAATTAGTTTGTGGTAAATGTGGCACGAGGTGCCCATTTGAGATAAATGAGGCAAGTGTATATTAATGGAGAAGTTTCTGTGACACTTGTTGAAAGTTTTTGTGACGTAAGAATTAGTTTGAAATAAATGTGGCATGAATGTGCCAATTTGAGTTTTTTATATTAGTAATCCTAAATTAAACAAACAAACTATATATCTAAGGATACTATTTGTATTTTCTTATTTTTTTTCTAAAGTTTAAATTACTGAGTTAAGTAGAGAAAGATAAATGCTTGGGATGGGAAGGACAATAGAAATTTGTTTCGAGAATACTTATCTCTATCTATTGGCGAAACACATTCAAAAGCACATCTAAATACACTTTCTCTTCATCCATTTGGGAATGTTGATATGATAAAGTGATAGAAGTGTGAGAAAAACAGTCCAATAAGCTAGTGGTGATTAGTCGAGTATGAGTCATAACCACGCTATAGTCCGGTTTCCTCGGGGAGCTTTGAGCGGAGAAAATATGAAGTGTTTGGTGAGTATTTTTGGGAATCATTGGTCAAATGCTAGCATTTGGACAGTTGAAGTGACTTGTTTTTTTTTTATCTTTCAACATTTTCGAAATGTTATTACGAGGATTTAATGATCTTTTTTTATTTCCAATACTGGCCTCATTGATAATTGTGTGTTCTGCTTTTTCCTTCATAAAATACTGTTCATCTTCTTCCTTGTGCTCACAAGTTTGTCGTCAAAGTTGAGGTCAAAGGTCACCCATCGTCCGGGTCAAGATCAAGGGTCGCACGTGCCGTCAAGCCATTGTTCTCCCCGAAATCTGCCTTGTTCTTTTCTTTTCTTTTCACTTCAAAGTTGCTTCATTCACCAAAATGAGTTATACAAACCGATGTTGCTTCCACCAAGGGGCCTTCATTCAACGGCACTTGGGAAAATGGCTTCGCAATCCCCAAAAATTGAACCAAGTTGTGACATTCAAGAAAAATTTGAATTAATCCTGAGAATTGTGTTGATCAATTTGCTTGAATCGACCGTCGGCTCGCTTGCGTTGGCCATGGGGATCAATCACGAGATCACTCAGATTGGTCGTGTGAATCAATTGTTGGGTCATTTGCATTGTTCTCATGGATTAATCCTAGGATAACTTAGATCGGTCGCATTGAATATCGGTGAGATTGCCTAGATTGATTGTTGGGAACAACCGAGGGAGTATCTAGATCGGCCGTAAGAATCAACCACGAGATTGGTCGAATCGATTGCTAGCATTCGTCACATGATCGTTCGGATCAGTCGTTAGGATCGGCTGTGGGATAGCGTGAATTGATCATGGATCGACCAAGGGTCTACTATGTTTCAACTATGGGTCATGTATCGATCAAGAATCTACTATGCATTCACCGTGCATCAGTCATGGATCGACTACGGAGGCGCATAACCTACAAACATGTCCAAAATTTTTCCTTCTGTTTTTTTCTTCATTAACATGCAGAAGCATAGAAACATCGATCATCACATCATCACAGCACTTAAACATATAAAAGTACCATGCTTCAATTTTTATTATCTTACATTAGTTGCCAGTATACTACAGTAAAACAAAGATCACATCAATGGTTGGGAGAGGGATATACACTGGTCGACCATTTCTCGAGAGGGGATCCCTCCACCTTTGGAAACCCATTGATCCCTCCACTTTCACCCAAACTGTTGGTATTACAAATGGCTACAAGCCACCTCGGCTTCTACGTGTATAACATCTTGAAAAGTTATAACTATGGGCACATTAAGGTAGGTAAAAAGGAGGGCATCCATTCTATAAATATGTAAAAATAAATAGTGAGCCATGACCCAATAAGTGAAATCTCTAATTCTAAGATAGGAGATCGGC
This sequence comes from Melaleuca quinquenervia, assembly GCA_030064385.1. Lineage (NCBI taxonomy): Eukaryota > Viridiplantae > Streptophyta > Magnoliopsida > Myrtales > Myrtaceae > Melaleuca > Melaleuca quinquenervia. Next base: position 16,637,771 of record CM057718.1, read on the forward strand.
ACATTGCTCAACTTGGCATGAAACGTGAACGGTACAAATATTTAATGACAAATCAGTGATAAAATTGAATCGCGATGATTAATGGTGTAATTCCACATGTGCTAGTGCCATGAATTACGTGATGTACATGAGGTTTATTGCACTTTAATGTACATCCCAAATACTCTCAAGGCATCATTGCTTATTTGGGGCATCCCTGTATTCCCATAGCAAGGCTATCAAACTCTGTAGTGATGAGAACACATTTGAATCGGGGTCCTCTCATACTAGATGAGGCATTACCCTACTCCAGCAGCATTTCAAAACACTCTCCACATCCTTGTATTCACACAATAGGGACATTTCGATTCATCCGAAGCATCATCATTCACCACTATGGGAGTAGCAATAATTTCTCTTTTCTTAACATGCATCATAATGCATATCAACATGTTTACATCTAAATTTCATGCACTTCATCATTTTATATGATCACTATTGCATCGTTAACAAAATCATCACTCATTACATCATTTGGCATTCAATATTGATATCTTTTTAGGCATTTCGACACCTATACTCACGTTTTTGTGTGCTATTTGATTTATTTATGTCCATTTCGTCATCCTGAAAGCTCACTAGAAGCCCCTCCTTATCTTATCCATGCTTTCTTATCCTGACAATCACTCCCCGTCCTCATCAAAACAAGTATTCACAAGCCAGCCCATTTTTGCTTTATTCATTCCTAAACCACACACCGACGAAGGAAGTCCTGCTTGTCTCGTCCTATACCGAGCATCACGGTTCCTAGGTGTCTTCCTTGACTCGTCTTATACCAAGTCCCATGATTCATCCGATCTCATATAATTAGTGATAGTGACACACTTACCTTTTTGTATCATCCTAAAAACTTCTCAAAATCATGACATGCATTAGCCAAACGATTGAGTAGAGTTTCACTTACCTTCACAACTCTCCAATATAAATCATAACACATGACGAGCATTATCAAGTCGTGCTACATGCATAACACAATCATGCATATCACAAATACCAATTCAAGCATTCACCAAGTCAATAACACTAAATGTATTTACTCAACTTAATTTCTAAAGACTCCACTTTACCTAAGTATCGGTACCTATAATAAGCTTACTTGAACGAGACGAGAACATGTAGCAAAGGTCAAACAGGCAGCAGTCGAACAAGTGACCAAGAGGGGGAGAGAGGGTCATGAGAGAGAAGTCTGGGAACATGCGACAGAGGTCAAATGGCCAGCGGTCAAACAAGTGGCCGAGAGCGAGAGAGAGGGAGAGGGAGAGAGAGAGAGCTTGAAATTGTGGGTTTCTTTGAAAATAAGAGGGTGATGGCCTATTTATAGTGATTGAACTAGTCGATTTCTTATGCAAGTAAAAAAAAAAAACTTCTCAAAAAACTTCTTAATGATTTGTTAAACAAGTAACTCCATCGATAAGTTTATTAATAACTTATTGAACAAGTTTCATAATGACTTATCGTGCAAGTTAAAGATAACTTTCTGAAAAGGTTTCCTAATGACTTCATATATAAACCAGAGATAGCTTCCTAAATATGTTTTCAAATGGCTCATTAAATAAGTACATTCTTTAATAAGCTTTTTAATGACTTATTGAATAAGATTATTAATGATTTCTTATACAACTCAAAGATAACTTCCTCAAAAAATTTCAAATGCATGGCCAAGCATAGCTAATCGCATGCCTTGGTGTGTGGCCAAACGTGGTCAATTCATAGTTCATGCATAATTGGGTGTGATCGGTCCGTTGCTAGTACATGGTCAATCCCTTATCAATGCATGGCTAATTTACAATCGATGCATGGCTAGGTGCATAATAAGGCATAGCTGGTCCATGGCTAGGCATGACCGAGTTCATAGCAAGGCATGTTTATTTCATAAGTGATGCATAGTCAATCCATGCCCAATGCATGGTGGAGTGTGGCCGAGTATATGGTCGAGCTAGGCTGAGTCATGCCTAAGATGTGAACAATTCATGGTCGAATGCGTAGCCGAGGCATAGCTAGTCATGACCAAGCGCACGATTGTTCATGATCAGTGCATAGCCGAGCAGATCAATACTTGTCCAATACATGGCCAATCCATAATCAATGCATGGCGAAGCACCACCGACCTATGGTTGATTAACACTCATCTATAATTGATATATGGTCAACCCTCAATCGATCCATGACCATTCACTTGATCCCCCGATTGATCCTAGTGATTGATCTAAACAATCGTGTAGCCAATTCTAGTGATTGATCCAATCAATCCCATGGCCAATTTACAATCGGTCCAAGTACTCCCTCGACCATTCCCTACAATTGATCTCAACAATCTCACAGTCGTTCCAAGCGATTTCTTAGAGTGGCCCCGCAATTGACCTCCATAACCAATGCAAACGATCCCACAATCGATTCACATGACTTATTCAAGCAATCTCACGGCTGATCCTTGTGGATGATCCAAGCGATCTCATGGCTGATCCAAGCGATCTCATGACCAATCCAAGCGATCAATCCACAAAATCCTTAAAACCGATTGAAGCTTTTTCTCGGATGTCACACAAATGCACCTCCGTGCCAAAAAAAATCATCTCAACTCCAACAAAAAGAAAAAAAATTAGATTTTCAACTATATAAAATTATGATAAAGTGGATATAAAAAGGATATCATATTTCGATTAGGCAAACATAAAAGGTGAAAAGTGTGATGAAAAAAATTGAAAAAAGAAAGAAAAATACATTGTCTTTTTTTTCAAAAAATGACACAAATGGTTATTGAATATTGACCCAATGTTTAACGTGATCTCTGAACTTTTAATTTATTAAATATAATATTTTAAAATTTGATATATGTTTAAATTGGTGCATAAATTATATGAAAATATGTAATATTGTCCCTAAACTTAATAAAACAATGATGTTAAATATTTTCATATAATTTAAAGACTAATTTGAGAATTTACCAAAAAAAATTGAGGGACCGCTTTGAATAAATTTGAAATTCCGATATGACATTATAAATTGGATTAAAATTTAAGAACTATATTAAATAATTAAGAGATTAAAGATCATATTATATATATTGGGTCAATTTTTAAAAAAAATAATTTGCGTCATTACTCATTATTCCATTGTTTCTCACATGAGCAAAACCTTCTTCCACGTATCAAAGTGTGAGATGGTCGGCTCAAGAACCGCCGACACAAAAAGAAACAAAGCCCACTCACCCTTCACCCCGTATTCGCGGCCCATCTCTGTCCATTCAATCTTTCCCTCTCTTTGTTTTGTTTGTTTTAATCTGTCTTTTCCGGAGATTCCTATGCTTTTGTCTCCATCCATGCAATTTCTCAAATGACCCAACAAAGGGTTTACACTTCGGCTGCTTCCCTCTCAATTCAAGCTCAAATCCAAAATCATTGCATCTAGGAAAGTTGAGGCCACCACCCCCGCTCCCCCCCCCCCATGCTTTTTCCTACTTTCTCGTGATCACGACAGGAGGGCGGATTCCGAAATGACCGATCCCAGATTCAAAATTCTACAAAATCCGAACATAATAATATTCACGATTGAATTCAAATTATGATATGGCCATCAAAAATGAATCCCAAACCAGTTTCAAGACCTGCCGCTTCTTTAGCGAGATCCAAAACCCGTTCTCATGACACTATTTTTACCATAACTGTGAAGTTTTGAAGTCTGATACTAACAAGTCCAATAATACCGTGATAGGTAAATGACCATTTTAACAAGAAGTATCACGCCGAATGATAATTATACTACCATTAAATAGCTTCCATTTGTCCACCTTATTGTCATGAATCGGATTCTTTTTTTTTTCCTTCAGTCGCGGATGCCGTGGAACAACAATAACATAATCCGATGGAGGAAAAATCATGATAGTACAAATATTAAAACTCCTTATGAGAGCTGTTTCACTCAACGACTTTGCAAAATCACACTAGATCTATTATAGTACCACTTAGCTCAACCCAAGTTTCCAAACTTCTCACATCGTTGAGTGAGGTGGATTTTGATGGGGTCTTATCTATCTCTAGCACTACCAAACAAGAATGGCCAAACAAAGCGTGTGCACATCGTTCTACGTTTCCATGCCCATAAGAGTACCTGGAAAATTCAGATCTAAACAGTGGTCAAGAATTGAAAGTTGCAGAATCGTGTAGCAGCTTCCCTGTAGCGAGCAGTCCCCACGCCAGCCACTCATTCAGTCCGGCAAAAGCGAAAAAGCGTACTAATTGCAATTTGCCTTAGTGGGCGAGCCCTTTCATGATTGCAATCCAAGAAAATGACCACTCTCTCTCGCTTTATTGCCACGTTGCCATAGTAACTAGAGAAAGATAGGTACAATTTAATGTCCAAAGTGCACATAATAACTCTACACATCTTAGTCCAAACAAAAAAACTCTACACATCATGTTATAGAAGACAGAATACTGAGAGTGAGAGAGAGAGAGAGAGTAATGCTGGGAGCTAGTCGATATTTAATAGCTTCTCTGTGTCCCTGCTCCTGCCATCTTGTGATTGATGATCCTGAGACCATGGAAGAAGGGCGATTATGGAAATAACTTGAGCCTGAAACCGCACACATTGTCTCATCTGCAATTTGCTCGATCCGCCCATGACTCGCTTCTTCAAATCATAAGGAGCAAAACCAGAGCCACGCCAACTCTGCCTAGCAAGACCGAGCTTATGGCCAAGTGGGTACTTGAGGTAGGAGAGCTGGAACTAGCAGGCGGAGGGATGTGGTAGAAGAAGGGGAAATACGGCACGATCGGGTTGGGCGGTGGCTGCCCTGGGTAGTAATTGGGTGGAGGGTAATAGTAGTACCCGCCTCCGCCGTACGGCGGTGGCGGGGGATAATACTTGTAGGAGGGCTGCGAGGGCGGGGGGGGATAGTACTTGTAGGAGGGCTGGGAGGGCGGTGGCGGAGGGTAGTAGTAGGACCCGCCGGAGCTCGGTGGAGGCAGAGATGGCGGCAACGGCGGTGGTGGGACTTTGTTACAAGGGTTTTCACAGGCAGAGCACATTGTGCACTCAATTTGGTACTTAGATGATGTGGAGTTGTTCTTGGTGGGTGAATGTGAAGAGGACATGTTGGTGGCGAGTGATAGGGAAGTGAGGGCCAATAGGAGCAGAAGCGCAGTGCTCTGAAAGATTCTCATTTTTGGGGAAGAATAGGCCACAAGAGAGTGGCTGGGTTAAGTGCAGAGGAAGTGAAACTTCGAGAGCTTCAATGTGGGAATGTGATGATGGAATGGAAAAAAGCTGAACTCAGAGAGAGAGAGAGAGAGAGAGAGGAAGGAAGGAGGGTGTAGTCCAGAGAGAAGTGAGCCAGCCCTTTATCTTTGAAGCTAAGGCCATCCCTTTATGAGGTGGGTAACTGAGAAAAAGATCAAAAAGTTAAGTGGGGAAAGTCTAGTGCTGAAGGATAATACCCACCCGTTTTAATTTACAACGAAAGAGAGCCACACATTTTCAACGCTGTAGGGCCTCTCGTGATTTCTCAAGGATTCATTGTTCAGATTGTAACAATGTATGTTCTGTCGTAATTCTATACAAAGAACGATTACCGACCTGGCCAACTTTAATAGAATGGAGTTAGTGATATGATAACATCTAGCTTAGCGATGCTTTGAGGACGGTTCACGAAGGTTGTTGCCCTTAACCATCCGCCGTTTAGTGTGATCTTTCGCAAGTCCCAGCAAAGCTCCAGCTTGCTATCAATGTTCTCTAGCCATTCCCTGGCTCAGTCGAATGGTCGCTTCACAATTCCTCTCTTATCATAAAGAGAGAAGTAGCTTTCATGCTTCATGCAAGGCCACTTCAAGTGCATGAGAAAAGCGGAGATAGTTTATGAAGGATTGATTTAATTGTCAGATGACATTTTGTTTGGTCACAGAATAAAAAGAAAGCATCACTATTTGAGGCTTGCTAACATGCTCTTCTTTCATTCTCCTAGTCCCCATTCAGTGCATCCTTTCTCATTTATAAAAATCTATTGAAGTGGACATGTGCCCTTGGAAATCCTTTCGAACCAAAAGCTGGATCGCAAACCGTTTGAACCAAATTATACCTCTCAGCCATTGAAAACATCCATGCAGCGTCTGCCCTTGACATACTCTACTTCTTTGTCCATAGCGTACACGAGTCTCGGAAGAAATGTGAGCGCACCATAATACGATCGGCATGAGAAAGAAAGATGGACAGAACTGAACCACAGGCCGCAGAGGTGAATTTCTCGCTGCCCATTACGATCTGCGATCCGAATCCTACACCTAACTGGGGACCATCCAAGCAAAATGCACGCGCTTAGCCAAGTCATGCTTCTTGGGATCTGCATCTCCCGTCGATCACGCCGGCTATCCCATGCTCCTTGTCTATCTCATTTAGAGAAGCTTTCTGCTCTTCCCTGAGATCTATTTGTAGCGTCTATTCCTTCTTATACTCCCTCCTCCTGCATGCTATCTCCGACTAATTGCAACCGCAACCATTTAAACCTCCACACGGCTTTCTTCTCATGCGACACTCAGGCATGATGCTCTTCTTCCAATTCCCCCCAGATCTCAGTGAGCTAAGACATCATAATATCCTCTACGGAAGTAGGAAGAGCACCCTCATTTGGCAAGCTGGCGAATGAGCATTGAGAACTGTCGAGTCCTCCATCTGACTGCAGCCACGGAATTGATTGACGTGCTGGGATGGTTGAAGGGCTGATGATGAAAGGAGGAGTTTGAGCGAGGGTGCCATTAAAATGAGCGAGAGCATCGGAGGTAGAAAACCTGATGTGATAGCGGCTGAGTCGGGATGATCACGGCCACCATTGGAAGTGGCGACAGGATTCGATTGCTTTTTCGCTAGCTTCTCGGCAAAGTTCTGATATGCTATCACGTTTCCTCTCTTCGAATGACGAGGCATTCTTGCTCTCCTTTCGCTCTCTTTGCAATTTCTCCTTGAGAAACATCTCCCCCCACAACCCAATCTCTAAGCTATACTGCCAGGGACCTCGGCAGCAATCTTCTTCCATTTGTTGCCGTGTCTCGCCTGAAGCTCGACGACGACGCGCTGCTCTTCTTCAGAGCGGGATCCCTCCATTGAACCAGGCTGCAGGCAGTTCTTCCACCTCTCCAAGCAGGACTTGGCATCGCAGTTCAAGCAGGCTTGGTAACATTAGGAGTAATTAGTCTTGCACATCTCTTCTATTATAATGAACACTGTAATTTTAGTCAATTTCCTTCCTTCCTGTGATTAAAGACGGAACATGAATAGTCTTATGATAAATATATAGAAGTGAAAAGGATTCACCACCTTTTTATTCGATAAGTTTTCAACTACATAAATGATTTGAAAGACAGCCTAATTAAAGTAGGATCAACGGATGCGATTTTGACATCGATGCGGGTGCTACAAAACATGCTTTATTGATTTCATATTAAGGATAAACAATGGATGCACACGGGATATTCAACAAATCAAGTGCCCTGCTACTTGTATCTAAGTATACTTCTTTTTTATGTCGAGGGATGGCGCGACTGAATCGTGAGGATAATGCCATCAACTATGCTAGTGCGGTAACGAGGTGACTATGTTCCCAGAGGACCGGGTGTGGGGTTGGCCACCTAGGTGCAAATCGGGGGAAGTCGATGTCGATGTTCCGACCGTGGCCATGATCAGCCGAAACCAGTTATTTGCACGGGTAAGAATAGAAATTAAGTGCGTCATTCCTGACCCAACCTGCGAAATGAATTGAACTGAATCAAATTGGCCCGTTTTGGGTGGTTCCAAAGAGGATCGGCCCAGTTTCCTAATTCCAAAAAATTTGTAACGAAGAATAACCAATTTATGTTCCCCATTCCACATAAGGAACTAGACTAGTCAAAAACTTTTTAATATTTTTTATTCTAAAATAATTCATAATTAGTAAGTTCTTTTTTCTTTTAGGCTTCGCTCATTTCACAAAAAATATTTTCCACCAATTAAAAAACACCCTTAAAAGTAGAGAAAATATTTTTCACTTTTTAGAAAAAAGAAAACATTTTCCGTATTTTTTGTTTACCTTTAAATATCGCAGTCTCTAATAGTGTACCTCAACCTCGCTCAAGGTCGGCAAGTCGGCGGCCTTTAACAAACGAACACTATAAAATATTATCATTTTCTCGAAAAATATTTTTCGTTAAATGAACGGAGACTTAATATCACGAGACTTGGTTGTAAATGTGTAGATTTCACGATAGAGTAGGTCGATATTGCCCAGTTTGGTTTCAAATTCCAAAGTAGGAGCCAATCCCATCTTAGAACCGATCATCCTTTCTTTAAAAACCGGATGTCTGAGCTAAACAAATTGGTCAGGTCGATGCAATTCACACATTGCTCTCGGGAACGATCTAACCGGGGGCGGAGAATCGGCCCTCCCTGGCGCCACACGGGTCCGTCCTCGATCCGGAAAAAGATCTCGACCCCAAGAAATGTCAACGGACGGGGCCGAACGCATGCTTCCCGGGGTCGATCGGCACTGCATACTTGATTTCCCAGATGCTTCGTTATAGCCCAAAAGCGGCGGTCAACGACGGGATTTATGATTTAGTAGTCGATCGAGAGAGAGAGAGAGAGAGACATTCGCGGAGTGGGGCTCCAATGCGACCGCGGAATTCCCGCACGACGCCGTTGAAGCTGTCCTTCCCAACCAAACCTGCTCTTCCGACAGCGACGGCCTCCTCCGCCGTTGTCTTCGTCCCGCGAACAATAAACAAAAAACAAAGCGAACAAGAAGAAATCAAAGCACGTTTCCGTGGGTAGATCGTTTCCAATCAAATCGTAAGCGATCCGCGTCGAGAAAAAGACATAGCTACTTCTCCATGACCCGGTCCGAAAGTGTTGCGTTAGGTAAGAATCGAACTCGAGATGCCCTTATTAAAGGCGTAAATCGTGGATTAGATTTACGGGCCGACATGATCTCCGCAGCCGAGAAGGCACGGGGGGGGGGGGGGGGGGGGGGGGCACGAGCGGCCCTCCCGCGTCGTTAGATGGTGGCAAAGTGGGGGAAAAGATGAATTTATAGACGGCACTATCAATTTCTCGGAAAATGAATGGTATGAAAAAATAATTTCTAAAAAAATGATAACTTATAACGCTTATAAAAAAAAAGGATGAACAATTTTTTATTTTTTATGAAAATATTTGAAATTAAATATCGTCAACAAAAAATTCCATCGGCTAGTTATTTCAGATGATTATTCTTAGGAAATGTTATCAATATCACTCATTTTTTCATAAAACAAGTAGAGACTTATGCTCCATTTGTTTCACATAAAATAACTTCCAAAAAAAATATTTTCCGCCCTTCATTTCACAGAAAATAAAATAGTTAAGGAAAATATATTTTATCAATGAAAAATACCTTCAAATGAGGAAAATATTTTTCGTTTTTATAAAGTGAAAAATATTTTTCTATTTTTTGTTTATTTTTAAATATCGTGACCTCTAGTAGCATGCCTCAATCTCTCCCAAAATCTATGAGTTGGTGGCCAACAACCTTTAGTAGCGAGCTGGCAAAAGCTTGCAGCCTTAGGCAAGCTCGAGGCTAGTCTTGGATTGGTGAGTTCATGACTTATGGAGGCAAGTTTAGAGCTCGTTGGGATCTGATAAGACTTATGGCCAACAATCGACCAATGTAAAATAAAAACAATTAAAAAATCAATTTTTATTTTATAATTTTTTTCTAAATTTCAAACAAATACTCACAAATATTGTCATTTTTTAGGAAATTAACTTTCTAGAAAATATTTTTTAAAAATGTCACATTTTTCGTGAAACAAATGGAGCTTTAGATACAAGCATAAGCGCTTCACGCTATTATTATTATTTTTCAAATGAGGGATGGAATGTCATCTTTTTAACCCACCTCGCTATGGGTGAGTTGGTTCGGGCTTCCACACTCTCCCCACTAGGCAGGATTCGAATCCTAGCTCGCTCCATTTGCACAACTTAAGCAGGGTGATGTGGGAGGTGGGTCCCCGCGCTAGTGTCCCCCGTGATTTATACTGAGCACTATCGGTTGTGACTTGTGAGAGGTGATTCGACATCATCATCGTTTTAATGGTTTGATTTAGGAATACCTAATTAATTGAAATCTTCAATCGACATATTTAGGAATATTCGCACCAACTTAGGCATGTCTAATAACATGTGCAAGATGGAAAGAGCTCCTATTTTTGTTTGAACGGACACTGCATGATCTCAAAAATTCACACTAAAACGGTAGTTTATATTCTCAACGGCATGGGTGCATTGAATACTTAGGCTAAAAATTAATCGAGCGATATGGAATTTCCATTTGATTTGTTGTATAAATTAGAAAGATTACAATAGATTTGTGCAATTATGACAAAAATCTCAAAATTATACCCCATCACAACCTAAATAATTCGAATTTTTTGTGTCGCTAAAAATTCTAAAATTTAATTAGTATGACATAGATAGGCCAAAAATACTTTTATTGCAAAAAAAAAACTTAAACTTATGTAGATGATATATGTCATCTAATTCAATTTTAATAAAGATATATTAAATTTAGAGTCGAAAAAAAGGTTGAGGGTATTTGTGTCATAACAAGTAAAATTTAGGGTTTTTAGCGATGCAAAAAAATTCGAGCTATTTGATTAGAGTGAGTATAGTTTAGAATTGTTTATGGTATTAATCCCAGATTATGTTAATCGCGACATGATTAGCGGCGTCATTATCAAAATCAAGTCCCCAAAAACCGAGTCGTTTGAATTTTGAACAGCTAAAAGTGAATGAACACGTTCATTACAAAAGTCCTGCTCTCTCTTTCTCTCTCTAACTAGGAAAGCTAGCTGTCCACTGTCTGTCTCTCTCTCTCTCTCTCTTACGCGTTTACGCCTTTTCTTTCACACTCTCCTCTCTCTACAAAACCTCACACAATCTCTCTCTTTCTCTCTCTATGTTCTTCTTCTTCTGCGTGTTCAAAGCTTCAAACTTTACCAGAAACCCATCAGCACAATGCCCACCCTCCTCTTGATCCTCCTCATCTTGACCGCCATACCCTTCTCCTCCTCCCAGACCGCCGTCGCGCCGTCGCCTTCCTCCGACGCCTGCAACGGCGTCTTCCTCTCCTACTCCTACACCGGCGGGTCCCAGCTGCCCCCGGTCAACGCGACCCACCAGGCCTACCGCTTCCAGTCGACGCTCACCGTCCTCAACAATGGAGCTGACGAGCTCAAGTCCTGGATGGTCTTCGTCGGGTTCCAGCACGACGAGCTCTTGGTCTCCGCTTCGAACGCCGTCCTGGCCGACGGGTCGTCCCTGCCGGCCGCCGTCGGGAACGGCACCATATTCACGGGGTACCCGACCACCAATCTGAAGACGGCGATCGAGACGGCAGGCGATATCACGCAGATGCAGGTGCAGGTCATGTTGGTGGGGACGCAGTTCGGGGTGAAGTCGCCGGATGTGCCGATGCCGACGAATATCTCGTTGGCGAACGATGGGTTCGTGTGTCCCAAGCCAACTTTGCAGGGTGAGTGTTTGCCATTGCCGCTGATTTGTGTTCGTCGCCCTGTTTCGAGCTTGATGTGATTTCGTATGTCTTCTTGTTAATGAGCATACATATTGATCTCTGACCTGGTGGAGTTTATCGATGCAACTTTTTGTTGTCGGGGGCTAAGTGAAGGATCGGTGGTTTTGAGTGCGGTGGATTGGTTGCTAACTTGGTACTAAGGTTTCTCGAACACTTCAGTGGGAAAATGGGATGGATCTTGTTCTTTGAGGATCGATGTGGTTTTGTGCTGTCTCATCTCGTGGATTTTGGGGACAGTATATTAAATAATGACGTTAGACATAGAATGGCGATCCTTTACTTTTGGATCTTGTGGAAAAGGACTGTTGCCACTTTGAATGTGCACTGGTTCATCTAAAAAAGAAAATTCATCTTCGATTTTCTTTGTAGATTTTCCAATTTTCAACTTGTTTCATTCGCTGATGCGGAAGGGAGATATCTTTGGTATTAAGATGTCATATAGTGGGGCTTCTGTGCTTTTAAGAAATGGCTGTGTTAGCAGATTTGTGTCTATCTATTGTATTGGAGGAGGAGGTGAAACGTGCATGGAATGCTTACACAGAATTACCTTTAAGCTTTACCAGACCCTTTTCTATAAATCCAGACTTAAGAAACCAAATTTCCCGCATTTTCCATAATTACTGGGTAAACAGAAGCGGTTTTGTCTGGTGACATATTGCCTAATCACATAGGATGTTATTGCTGTTGATCATTTGCCAGTATGCAGTTCAGCCGTAATATCAAGAAAAGGTTTTTACTCTCGATGTGGCTCTTGCAGGCAAGAGTGAGATGCAAGTGTGCTGCACCAAGGACACTAACTTCAAGGCCAACATCACTGTCGGCGATGAGTTTCTTTCCCGTAAGAGTGGAGATCTAACGATCATGTACGATGTTATTAGAACATATGACTCGTCCTACTGGGCGCAGGTCACCATTGCCAACCACAACCCACTTGGTCGTCTTGATAACTGGAAATTGAGCTGGGATTGGATGAGGGATGAGTTCATATACACAATGAAGGGGGCTTATCCATATGTTGTCGATTCTAGTGACTGCATATTTGGTATCCAGGGCACATATTACCAGCAGATGGATTTCTCGAATGTATTGAATTGTGAAAAGCGGCCAACCATAATTGATTTGCCTCCAACCAAGGCCAATGATACCACGTGGGGTTTGATTCCTAATTGTTGTAGAAACGGCACCATCTTGCCACCGTCAATGGACCCAAGCAAGTCAACATCGGTGTTCCAGATGCAGGTCTACAAAATGCCACCAGATCTCAACAGATCAGCGCTCTCTCCTCCGCAGAATTGGCAGATCAGTGGCACGCTGAATCCCGACTACCAGTGTGGTCAACCCATTAGAGTGAGCCCAAGTGAGTTCCCAGACCCTAGTGGCTTACCCTCCAACACTACTGCAGTTGCCAGCTGGCAGGTGGTGTGCAATATCACTCAAGCCAAGGGATCGAGCCCTAAATGTTGTGTGTCATTTTCTTCATACTACAATGAGTCGATTATCCCATGCCCAACATGCGCATGTGGGTGCCCCAGCAGCACCAGCCAAACATGTAGCACCACAGCTCCAGCCATTCTTCTTCCATCGGAGGCACTTCTTGTTCCTTTCGAGAACCGTTCGACATTGGCACTTGCTTGGGCTAATCTGAAGCATCATACAGTGCCCAATCCGCTTCCTTGTGGTGATAACTGTGGGGTCAGCATCAATTGGCATTTGTACACTGACTACACCCGTGGCTGGACTGCTAGAGTCACGATCTTCAACTGGGATGAGACCTCTTTTCCTGATTGGTTTGCTGCGGTGGAACTAAATAAAGCTGCACAAGGGTTTGAAAAGGCGTACTCGTTCAACGGGACCATGTTGGAAATAAATGGCGCTAATAATACCATCTTCATGCAAGGAAACCCAGGATTGAACTATCTTGTAGCAGAAACTGATGGAGCTAATCCGCAGAAGGACCCCAGGGTCCCAGGGAAACAACAGTCTGTGATTTCATTTACCAAGAAAAATATTGCCGGGTTAAATGTGCCAGGAGGAGATGGCTTTCCAACTAAAGTTTTCTTTAATGGAGACGAGTGTGCGCTTCCTTCTGTTTATCCCACAAGTAGCGGAAGCCGATCAGTGCCAAATATGGTCTACTCAGTCCTTCTAGCATCAGTTCTGTTCAAGTTGATGCAGCGGTAGCAGGATGAGGACCCAATTATGTAGTGGCTGCAGATTCTTTATATTCTTTTGGTGGACTGTTACTGTATACGCCTAACCAGGAGTTTCCGAATTCTCACTCTTTTACTTTGCTGAGAATACCGTTGTACACACCGCAATTTTCATCTGCAGGTTAAAAGAATGTCATACCTCTAGATTCTGGTTGGCATGGATGCCTATCTACATTCTTTTATGCTCTTTCGTGTAATGTCCTTATTGTGATGTTTGTGGATTAAAATAGAACTTGTACTTTGTGCATAATTTAGTATAAATACTTTCTCTTTAATCGGTTGTGCTAGACACCCAAGTTTTGTTTTGCTTTCATTGAATTGCAATATAAGCGGTACAGCTACTAGTGAATGACGCAGTGTGTCCGTGAATCCTATTCTGGGGCGTCAGTCAGTGAGCGTGTGGCTGATAAACTTCCTGGGCTACCTTGTCCCCTTGCCGGAGCGACTTTTGGGATCCTGTAACGCCAAACTCATGCGAGATCTCTCTGGATTGAACTGCCTTGCGGCAACAAGAGATGCAGCGCATGCCCACAAGGATCCAAAATAACATTCCACGGTATGGTTTCCTAAGAGAGTTAACCTTGGAAGAATATTGGTGCACCGTGGCTGTGGTTATTTACCGGTTAAAGCTGATTCTTCAGTTTCACATTCTAATTGGCATCTTTTTTCATGAACTTAGCACGGGCGGTGGAGACATGGCTCAATATGCTCTTTGACCGTACATCTAGCGTCAAATTTGCGGTGATGTTATTGTTTCCTGCGAGGGGTCTAAACGCAAGGTAAAAGAGATTAGACACCTTTCCTACATTGAGATGATGGCAATGGCACACTATTTTACTGGGAGGATATCGGAGCAATGCATAACCAGCCATTCAACGAGTGTCAAAAATCACAAACTTCGCTATTTTCACTCGAGGAAAAAAAAATCTTGATAAAGCTTGATCCTTGATGACTCGTCAAGTGAAAAGTTACGTGATACTAAAGAGAACCTCAGCAAGTGAAATGAAGGCATACATAACCATTGAGTCGCCAAGCATGGGTCCCCAGATATTAGCAATAAGCTGGAGCTTGTCTCACTCACGAATGCAACTTTCCCGAGCCAAAATACCACTGTTGCCATCTTAGCTCTTTTTCCTTGAAGGGCATCAACTTTTTCCTGGTGATTTATTGTTGACCACATCAAACAGTTGAGTTGCCCTATAGATATTGTGAATTCCCCCATGATCTCTCTCTCCCTCTCCCTATCCCTCTCTCTCTCTCTCTCTCTCTCTCTCTGTGTTTTTCCCTCCATGTATTTTGACTCCTCAAGGGGGGTGGTAGACATTTTAAACAGACCAAACATGCTAACTAGGCGAGAGAGAACTTATTGGCCAATCTCTCTCTCTCTCTCTCTCTCTCTCTCTCTCTCTCTCTCTCTCCTTCCTTTTTCCCGTCTGTATTTTGACTCCTCAAGGGGGTGGTAGACATTTTAAACAGGCCAAACATGCTAACTAGGGGAGAGAGAAATCATTGGGCGAATTCACGCTATCAAAAAGCAAAAGAAGGATAAAGAAAATCCTTACAAATTTTCCTAGCTAATGCTAGAATTCATGGGCACTACACATCTTATATGTATTTCAAGTGCCTCCAGCTCAGAAAGTGACCTTTTGAGTACGTTGCATTTGGAGTCGTACAAACTGCAAATTTCGCAACTACATATTTGATATCGCCAACATAAAATAGCCGTTGTGACCTGCTAAGGAAGTGAATAAATCAAAATTATCTCAGCAGCTCCCGGATGACCCTGTTTTCAAGCACCAAGACAGCACAGCACAATCAGTGAAGAATTATGACCATGCTTGAAGTTAGCCTATTTAAGAGATTATGGCGAGTCAAAAAAGGAAAAACAGCCTTTTCTCTAGGGTTTTATCTGCAACATATCTCATTCGCCACAGAGCGACCATTCTTCGAGGAATTGTGATATTTGACCATTAAGAATGATAAGAGAGATCAAGAAACTGTCGTGAATAGCCAATAGAAGATTCAGCCCTGAAAAGAACTTAATACAAAGCGCACCAAGAAAGGAACGCACAAACCCATGTACAGGGCAATGAAATACAAGAAGCACAGAGCAAAGAATGCACAAATCCTTGTCCAAAGCAATGAAAAAGCAAATACTTACAGTAACATTGAGTTACCTCAATAAACAAGTGGGGAATAGAAGACGGACCAGAACCACATTGGGTGTGTTATTGGAGTTAGAAAAGGCTCCTAGACCTAAAGTACTGCAAGTATCACAAAACCTTGTCCAGATGAACAAAGTGCCTAAGAAATTCTACCAATAACTTGACAAGACTAAATTAGTTGCTTCTTCTGGCTAAAGTATTATTCTATCAAAAGCAGTCAAAAAGAACTAGCATGTACGCCTTTGCATATCACTCAGCGGTAGCTCCCATGCTCCACAAATATCTTCTACTAAAATCGGTCCATTCAATAATCATTACGATCCAGCACTGCCTCTTCAAATCAAATTTTCTCTTGAATTTGCAGCCCAATCGCAGGAGAAGAAAATAACCAGCTGGTGGAAACTATGTACGAGTGAGTTTGCACTGTACCGCACCTGACCATTGAGCACATCCTATACTGGAATATTATTCATGGAAAATCCATCAAACTCAAACTCACTATCAGATGGCCCAACACCTTGTTGCTGCAGTAGGAAAAGAGAAATTCCATGTCAGGGCTTTATATTTGAGCAAGTCGCATCATAGCAAGTGCATAGAACAGATTATTCTATGAAGATATACATCCAAAAGAAGACGACGAAAGTAAGTTACTGTCACGCACCTGCTTGAGAAGTGCATTCATGACATCCTCCTGGCTGTAGTGTTCTGGATAGAGCATGGGCTGATAGCTCATATCAGGGAAACCTTCAGTCTTAACTTGCACTGGATTGTCAACAAGGGAGTTCAGAGGTTGACCAACATTAGAAGCGGTCACCTGCTGATTTCCCTCAGCAGAAAGGGACGACTTGCCAGCAGCAGAGACGTTTCTATTGTGTCCATTGCTGCTCTGCCCAGAAGATAAACCCTGATGAACTAAGAGCAATCCGGATGGGTCGATGTTCCCTTGGACAGTATTTCCTGGTTGCGATGTATCAAACGACACACCCACGTTCTGAAACTCCCAATCATGGGATCGAATTTGCTGCAGGTCCTGGAGTATATCATAGCTAGGCATACACCCTCCTGGCCCCTTTATAATACTGGAGTTTACGTCCTCTGGGTATCCACTTTTGGATGCAGAAAAGGTGCTCTGGA
Organism: Melaleuca quinquenervia; assembly: GCA_030064385.1. Taxonomy (NCBI): domain Eukaryota; kingdom Viridiplantae; phylum Streptophyta; class Magnoliopsida; order Myrtales; family Myrtaceae; genus Melaleuca; species Melaleuca quinquenervia. The sequence continues at coordinate 16,654,912 of CM057718.1, forward strand.
TGGGAAAACTACCGACTGGTGCTTCTGAAACTTGGTTCATGGGAAAATTTAAAGCAGATGATGTCTGCAAAATTGCATTGTGCCCTGGACCTCGCCCATTTTCAGCAGTACCACTCCGGCCTATAGCCCCACCAACAAGGGTAGTTGACAGGACAGATTGCCCCATATTGGCCTGCAGCACAGGAGGCCGACTGCTACCACTTTCACCAATGACATGTCTTCTGGCCTGAGGTTGGCCCATCGGCATCAGCAAAGAGCTACTCTGGGCTCCATGTGTATGGATTGGCATGCTCATGCTTCCAAAAGGTTGAGCAGACTGTTGAAGATTCACGAGTTGTTTAGGCTCCATCGTAGTTGGGATACCATGAAGCAGGTTCATCTGTTTACTATTGCTTCCGAGATTTTGCTGCGGCTGTCCCTCTCCAAATCTTAGTTTTGGATTGTCAAAGCTGAAGAGGTTTCTTTGATCCAACACAGGAATGGATATGCCGGATTTTCCAGCAGGCCGACCCAAGCCTGCTGCTTGGAGCGTAGCAAGGCTTTGGGGAGGCAGCTGGCCTGCAGCAGCAAGTGCTTGGAGATCAAACCCATTAAGTGAGGAGATCGTCCCAAAAGGTGCATCTTGTGTTCCAATAAAGGAGTTATTTACTCCAGCCTGATGCTGTGGCACACCACTCAGTCTTCTAAGATATAGGCGGTATTTCTACACCATATTATTGTACAGTTAGATGGTACTCAAAGCACAACACAAAAAGAGAGATTATGAAGCACAGGAAAAATGTAATAAATATATTAAAATTCAGGGTACCTGAAGGTGGCTAGCAACATTTTCTCTTGTCAGCCCAGGAACATTCATCAATTCCAGTATTTTCTTTGGAACAGCCTCTGCGTTCATGAATCAAGACATTTTCAGAATGGAAAAGATGACATGACAAGGGAAATAAAACACAGGTAAATGGTAATGGAAGACTCCAGTTAAAGTTGATCATAACTATTTCAAGGACACATGATACTAACAGGGTTCATGTAAGAGCTTGAAGGAAATAATTTCATAATCACACCCACTAAAACCAGCAACTCTAATATGTTGCAAAATGAGCTCATTGTACTCCATGAAACATTTTGTGAAAGAGGAAAAAGAAATTTACAGAACTTGTAGTCTTCTTGAGATCAATTGTGGTTAGTTAAATATAAAAATCTCATTGACGTCAAATTATTCTTCCAAGAGCCATTCAATTGCCATATCACATGAAAGTGATTTTCAGAGAACATGAAAAGTTCCATTTCCGCAGAGAGCAATAATAAAAAGGGTGCTTTGGATATAAGACACATTTGGTAAAAAAGTATTGCTCTCCCTAGACCAGAGACAATGTAATACAACCTAGCATAGTCTTTTAAATGAGCTCATTGTACTCCATGAAACTTTTTTGTCAAAGAGGATGAAGAAATTTACAGAATAAACAGCTTCTTTATGGGAATTTCATCAACTTGTAGTCTTCTTGAGATCAATTGTGGTTAGTTAAATATGAAAATCTCATTGATGTCAAACTATTCTTCCAAGAGCCATTCAATTGCCATATCACATGAAAGTGATTTTCATAGAACATGAAAAGTTCTATTTCTGCAGAAGGCAATAACAAAATGGGTGTTTTGGATATAAGACACATTTGGTAAAAAAGTATTGCTCTCCCTAGACCAGAGACAATGTAATACAACCTAGCATAGTCTTTTGCCCTGAGAATCAGTGTTTGGATGTCTCACTGCCCATGCTTTCATTCTAAACCCTCCTACGGCTAAATGTGAGGAATAAGCACCATGATGGATAGTTTCTTTTTCATAAACATTGAAGGGTCATTCATCCGCATTTGACTCTTAACTGCACAGTGCTATACTTTGCAAGTATGGAAAATGGATGAGCATAACAGCTACTAAAGTAAATTTAGAAGGCATCAAAGTAACAGTCCATACTGTCAATTCCAAGCTGATTAACAGCCGACACAAACTGTTGGTGAAGCTCAACAGACCAAACCACTCGTGGCTTCTTCAGTGTGGACGTATCATCCCTTTCTTCTGCATCATCCTCCTCTTCCTTCCTTTTCTTTCCACTTTTCCAGCTTCCTTCATTTGCCGTAGATGAGTAATCCACATCTTCCAAGTGCTTCTGCGGCCGTTCTCCATCTTCCACACTTCCACATTGCTCCAATTCCTTCCATTCGTGCTTCCTCTTCCTAACAACGTGCTGCCATATGTTCTTCAATGCCTCAATCCTAATTGGTTTTATCAAATAATCACAAGCACCATGAGTCACGCCCTTCATAACAACCTGCTTCCCGTCATCAGCGGACATCACTGTTCAATTGGATAAGTCAGGTAACCAAAATCAATCAATCAGTTTCACTGAACACATGTTCGGCATATCCTTTTTCAGGCCATCAGAATTTAAATAGAGTACATACTGATTACGGGGAGATCCATTTCGAGCCCGATGTGTTCGAGAAGTTTGAAGCCATCCATGTCCGGCATGTGAACATCACTCAATACAATGTCGAATCCATTTTTATTATCTCGAAGCGTGGACAAAGCAATATCTGACCTACTGCATGTCGTCACTGAAAAATTCAAAAACAGAAACAATCGTGAATCAGCCAGTACCAAGAACTAAGTACGGTAGGACTTCGATTTCTAAGAACTCGAGCTTCTCACCAAATCAACTTCTAGGGGTGAGAAACAACCGTATAAGAGCTAAAACCTAACACTTTTATAATATTCCAAATTGGAAAACGGAAGAAAGGGAAAAAGGGCAAGAAATTATAGCTGTAAGGATTCACAACCGGACGTCAATCAACAATTTGTCAAGAAACGAGAAAAGTAAACCCTTACTGAAAACCGGGGAAACAATTTCACGAAACCAAATCCGTCAGAACCTGCAAATGAAATTGAGCATCGTGCACAGGACAAGAGCACCATATCAATCTACCTTGATATTGGCATGTCTTGAGCATTTTCTCCAAGATCCTGAGACAGGTAGGATCATCATCCACCACGAGGACCCGCAAACCCGCCGGAAATTGATCGGAGGGGACGTCTCCGGCCTTCCAAGAGCAGCTTGAAGTCAACGTTGACATGGATCCTTCCCTCCCAGAAAACCAAGAAGTCAATACTGCTTTTCTCCGTGACCCCAGACCAGAAATCCTCACATCCTCGAGCTGGGACCAATCAAGAAAGCAGCACCCACTTCATCATCTGAAAAACCCAGTTGAGGAGAACTTATAGATAAGTAGAGGACTCGAGAAATCGTTCGTGGGGAGTCAGATTCTTGAGGGGGAAGTAACAGAACCCTGATTCTTCTGTCTCAAGAACAAGAAGCGCAAGCGTGCTCCCACAACTGACTCCGAGTTCAAAACACAGAGAATCACTCAGCAAAACGGAAAAACAGGGGGGGGAAGGGGAGAATTCGGGCGTTGATGGGGCAAGAAATTTCAGGGAATTTGTTGCGGATTGAAACAGAAGACCGACGGCTTGCTCTGCTTCCCGGAGTTTCGATCTCTGTTCTTGTTTTTGTTCTTTTCTTGGGGGGAGTTTTTTTTTTTTTTTTCAATTAACATCGCTTTTAGCAGAATTTTTTTTTATATTCAAAAGTGGGTCATTCCCGTGATGGTGTGGATCCAGCTCATCGAAAAAGATTAACTAACTCCACGCATCTAACTCTGCTCCTCCCAGCAGGAGGCTGAGGCTGAGGCTGTACCACAAGCCTTTGAACTTTCACTATTTACTTGCCCCTTTCCAGGAGGAACACTTTGGTTTTACCCTCTCCTTTTGTTTTTTCTTTGAGCAAGCAAATGATTCTGCTAATCTTGTCTCAAATCATCTATCTCTTCCTACGTATATGTACATTGTATATACATTATATATACGTAGAACGATAATTTATCCCCTCGAATTTTTTCAATATCGAAATTCGGAGGCTTTTTTACCGTGCAACAACATTTCTTGATGGTTCGGCTATTTCGTGGTAGAGTGATTTTGACTAATGTTTCAATTATTAGTCTTTTTATAACACGCAATGTATGTGCATGCTGGAGATCAGAACTAGGCTGCTCATCTCCTCGAAATTTCTTCTTACATAGCCGCTCGCCCCTTTGAAATTTCTTGTTGTTTAGCCATCTCTTCCACTTAAGGAATTGAATTGTGCCATGATTTTGCAATTGAAGGGAGCTTATCCCTTACGTTTTTTCCTTATCTGCTTGAAAATGTTAATTTCCAACTTAAAATAAAACTATTTTGTTATTAATTCCTTCATAATTGTATTGATTATTTGTAGACTCGGTATTCAACTAACTAATTTAGTTTGGTAGCGGTTTTATTAAATATTTAAATGTTGTGCTCAACTTGCTCTGTATAAATAGTACTATATCAAGGTGTAAATCAAGTTTAAATCTGTATAATAATGCGATTTTAACATCTCTAGACACATATTAGAATTAAGCAAAATTGTAAAAAAAATGTTAAATAATAAATCCTATGTAGAAAAAGTATAGTTAATACACTTTTCTTCACAAACGAAAAAAAAAAGTGAAATTCACTTTAAAAGAAAAGATCCCACGTACTCCAAATCAGTTTTTTTTTTAAGAAACAGAAATAAATTCTTTTGTTCCGACTGCGTACGAGTTTACTTTTTTGAGATGTTCGGATTTTTCTCCAATCGTGATTCATAAAGACAAATTAAATCAAGAAATCATTACTTTTCTAACTGACTTATATATATATATATATATATATATATCTATATATCTATATTTTTTCAAAGAATTCTATATAATCTAAGATGGTGTTTTTTTTTTGCATCAAACGACTTTTATCGTCATTAAATTAGAGAAATTCTTTTATGATATTGGGTGGCGTCTCGAATCACCTAATCGAACTAGATAAGTTATCTTAACTACTAAAATGAGAATGTGTATGGAGATGGAAGTGAAGACATTTATAGAGTTAAAAGTTTCAGCTATTCCTGGCTAAGATAACATCATTCTTTCAAAGAATTCTACATAATGTAAGATAGTGTTTTTTTTGGCATCAAACGACTTTTATCGTCATTAAATTAGAGAAATTCTTTTATGATATTGGGTGGCATCTCAAATCACCTAATCGAACTAGATAAGTTACCTTAACTACTAAAATGAGAATGTGTATGGAGATGGAAGTGAAGACATTTATAGAGTTAAAAGTTTCAGCTATTCCTGGCCAAGATAACATCATGTGTAACTCTAGAATAGCTAAATCAATGAAATAAGATGGTTCCGCATGTGTTATGCTACAAAATTAAGGGGTTGACAATAAATGCAACTAAGTCAGAGATTACTTCCTTTTGGTGGTAATGTAGTTATTCTCTCTACATCACTAAACCAAAAATTTTCGAACTTTATCCAATAATTACAGATGAAGTGTGATCTTTTTTCTTGCCTTTACTTGACTTGACGAGGTGATTAAGCTGATAAGTTCTTGAGAAATAGGATGGCCTTTTAGAGGATTCAATTGAATTAATACTTCGTTTATTTTCCAAAAAAGATTGAATAATTTGAAATCTTTTTTTTTCTAAAAAACGACCACCTATGTCGCTTAAAATAATTAAATAACAGTAATAAGTGATTTCATTATCGATGGTAATTAATATCTAAACACTTTCATAAAATGACGAAATATTTTGTATTCAATTATTTATAAACAGCTACCATTTTTATTTATATTTTTTTACGATGATCAAAGTGATCGTGCTATAGGATTAAGGAAACTTTAGGATTCAATTACCTGCTAATAGGCACAAATTTGTCGATTTACTTGTTAGATGGTAGATGGCCTTTCCATTTGAAAAGAATCGTTAGATGGTAGATGGTCTTTCCATTTGAAAAGAAGCACATCTGCTTTATTGGGCTAGTAATATAGGTTAGTGATTTCTCTTTATTTGAAAATTTAAAATAGGTGAAAATGATAGGAGAAGGAGAAAAAATAAAATAAAAAAAACAGACTAATTGCCTAGTGCTAATTCTAGGTTTGTTTGAAACTAGGGAAATCCCATTGCCAAATTGATGGAGGTAATCGCAATTTGTAATTTTCTTTGGTAAATTATAATCTCACTAGTCAAATATCTAGAAGGTAATTTTCTTATTAAAAAAAGGGGAGAACTTTAAATATTGAAATTCTTAAATTCCGGATGACACGACGGATTGACGAAAAATTCTCATTAGGAGAGCAATAGATATCTTATCTTATAGGAAGTTAAATTTTTTTAACAAATAATTTTATCTTGATTTATTTTTTAAATCACTTGTTACTATCGGATGATGTAACGATTGCTTAAAATACCTACTCATCTTTGCACCTTCTTCATTTGGGGACTACTTTTCTTTTCCCCATCTCGTGCCACGTCATCTCCCCACTTCCCTCGACGACACGTGTCCGGCTGCTGTACGTAGAGATAACGCCTTTTGGCTCGCGTTTTCCACTGTCGTTTTTCTCGGCGATAACGATATGCCCGTCCAGAATGGGCACTTGTCCTTTGAAAAAAGATGTGACAAAAACAAATTAATAAGTAATATTCCATTTGCCTCGTGAAGAATAAATAAATTTTAAAAAAAATTGTATCGTTCGAAGTAATTAATTAATAAAAACATATTTTACTAGCGATAACAAATTATGTGTAGATAAATTTACGAACAACGAAAATAATGAGCCACCATTTTGAAGATTCTCTTTTGAAAAATTTATTTATCCGTTCCTGATAAACGGCTCTTTCAATAACCATAAGCTCATTTCTTTTTTTTTTTCATTTTCCAGGGAAAAAATACCAGTTAAAAGAGTAATTCACGCGAAATTCACCTATTACCACCAAATTAAATTCATAAGCTCGAGGAGAAATTACCCAATTCACTATTTTTTCTTTCAAAATTTCGAAGCATCGCCAATATATATGAAATATATGAGGTGATTTCGACCTAACTTTGAAATTCAAAGTGTTTCCTCGAGTTGCCCCTTCCTACTCATCATCATCATGTATATCATACAAGGATAAGATAACAGAATAAAATAAAAATCAAGAACAGCTTTCTCTTTCACTGCTAGGGGATAAAGCTGTGACCTAAGCTAAAGCGAGGAGGAGAAGACCCTGCAACGCATATTCCCTTGGGGCGAAGCTTTTCTCTTTTCCGATGAAACTCCAAGGTCACGCCATGGCCAAAAAGCTTTGTCTTCTGCACAGCCCGAGAAGACAAAGTTAAATGCCCCCCCAAAAAAAAAAAAAAAAATTTATGGCCGCAGAAGCTTTATTATGTCGCTTTACCAAAAGAAGGGGGAGGATGATTATTATGTTTAGTTTAATCCTAAAGGTAATCATTTGTTGTATGGGTAATTTATTGGGTCTTGAAGGGGTTTAGCTTTTTATGGGGGGCGGAGGTGCTTTTATGGAAGATGGAATAATTTAAATCGAGCATTTATCTGTTTTCCGTTTCTCTTCGTTGCCGGGAGGTCTTGTTAGGATCGACGCACGATCAGAATAAAGTAAAACGAGCGAGAAAGAGGAAAATTGAGGCATGAGATTTTATCCCGATTCATCAATTAAATTAGGGCTATATCCAGCAGAGAATTTCACAATTCTCGTTACATCACTCGGTTATAAGCGAAAAGGAGTTTATATAACAGTACCCCAAGTCTGAGGTGCTTTTTTAAGGAAAATGGAATAATTTAAATCGAGCATTTATCTGTTTTCCGTTTCTCTTCATTGCCGGGAGGTCTTGTTAGGATCGACGCACAATCAGAATAAAGTAAAACAAGCGAGAAAAAGAAAAATTGAGGTACGAGATTTTAGGGTTACATCCAGCAGAGGATTCTACCATATTAACATTTCACAACTCTCGTTACATCATTCAGTTATAAGCGAAAAAGGAATTTCTATAATAATACCCCAAGTCTGAGGTGACGAGTGGTTGCCACGTGTCATCTGGTGGAAGTTGGAGAAAAGTCCCACTCTTACCCTTTTTTTCCCAAGGCGTTCTATACCCCAAGGCGTCGTCGTTTCAATTCCAACGCTTGCTGTGTACGAGTTCTCGATATTGCGAATCGGATGCAAAGAAGCAGTTAGATGTGCACGGGAATTGTAAGATTAGGCCTTACCGAGAGGCACGGGCCGCTTGGACAAGAGGGTTCGGACCCGGCTTGACCCGACAGTGGGATTTTTATAATATAAATTGTTCATTTGTATACTATACACTCTTATTATACGTGACCCCCTTTATTTTTTTTTCCTTTTGACCATTGAGTTTTATGGTACAATTATCTTGCTTAGTCCCATTTTCCTAAGTGCTCAACCTAAGCCGGAGCTCGTGGCATTTCGTACGCCAATCTGGGCAAATTGCATTTCTTGATAAGTCTTGCACAATCTCAAACTAGTGTCGCGCGCTTCAAAATCATGTGGGGGCCGAATGAGTCGAGACGAAAATCGAATAATACCATAGGTGAAGTAGACCTACTCAAAAGAATAAAATTTATCAGAACCGTCGCGATCAATTATTTGCAGCACGGCTTGATTGTTTGCTCAAAGCCCGTTTCACATCTAATTTCAACACTCGATTAGAAAAAAGAAGAAGAAGAGGAAGAGGAGGAGGAGGAGGAGGAGGAAAGCCAGCCATAGTTTGACCAGACGTGCGGATCATCTCTCACTTGTTCTCCAGATGAATTCATTTTTTTATGGGTGCCGTGCCCCCATCATGCAGTCACAAACAACCCCTTCGCAGCGACATAATCACCGGTACGATAATCAGATCGGATCGAATCGTCGTGGTACGATAATCACTGGTTACATTTGATCCCGAGCGATAAAATCAAATCTCGCCGCAGCGACACAATAGAGCAATCGATCAACGAAGGAATGGGTCTCGAGATTCGAACATAGCTACGCGCAAAAAGAGCGAGATAGTGGACTCGTTATTTAAATTCCAAGAGGGGATTTCACTTAGCCTCAAGATCCAGCTAATATTATTAGGTCAGGAGATGAAGTGAAGACCCACGCACTCGGGGCGATGATTGATCATCATCGAGGGAAGATTAGCGCATCGAGCCGAAAACGGTGGTAGCGGGACCCACCCGGAGCACGTCCACGTCAGCGAACGGTGACGGTGGCGGTGGTGGTGGGGGTGGTGGGGGTTGGCGGACGGGGAGCGAAGACGTGACGTGCTGGGCGGTCTGTGGAGCTTCCGAAAAGGATGAAACGGAAAGGAGGAGGAGGAGTGGAGGCGCCACGTGGCGGCGTCCTCTAGCGACGGGGTGGGGTGGGGTGGGGCCCGCCGCCGGGGAGGCGAGGTGTACGAACGGCCAATGCGCGGTGCTCTTAGTGGACCAACGCGCTTGCGCGTCGGGCCCCGCTCGCCCGACCTACGTGCGCCTTTCATGCACGTCCCCATCCGTCGCTCCACTTTTAGAGAGAGAGAGAGAGAGAGAGAGAGAGAGAGTAGGTGGTGCGGCTAAGGAGGTTGAATCCAAAGCTTCATTATTTGGAGCCTCTCTTTTAGAGAGAGAGAGAGAGAGTAATGCGTATGTCCTCCTAACATTCGTCGTGAAAAATACGATCCGGTTTTACAATTTCGAGAAGTATAATTGACTTGTAAAACCTGTTGAATCAAAGTAAAAAAGTAATTCCGTAGAGTCGTCGGTACTTGATCGCATCGTCAAATTGGATGGCTTTTAAAACTTGATTACAGTTTCTGAAAAGTTTTATGACCTGATCAAGTTTTCATTGCGAGTTTCGAGACATCCGGTGATGGCAATTGGATCGTCTCAATACTTCTCGTCCTCGATTTTTCTTTTCTCCTCTTCTTGTCCGTCTCCGTCTCTCTCCACCCCTTTATTTCCTTTCCCCCTTTTCTAGGGTTTTGCAACCTCGTATCCTCCGAGTCTAGTCTATCTCGTCTAACGATGTCCGGTTAGAATGATAACCTAACGGGTGTCATGTCCCCCGGCGTACCTGAAACGTTTAAGTGAAGAAAAAAATCAAAAGAATACGCCTCAGTGATGTCGAAATTGTAAGATCCATGTCCCACATGGTTTAAAGATGGAGTTATGAGCTAGCTTATATGTGATATTCCGCCCTTGACCCATAGAAACACATTTTCCTAGGTTACACTCTCATATGTATCTTTGAAAACCGCGAGAATGTTGGACCCTAAGAAAAATAAAACCGTGAGGGTTAGTATGGACCCAAAGCGGACAATATTACCGGTAATGGAGCGAAGGACGCTAATAGAAATAAGCACGTATGCGCGCACACGTATACATAATAATGGGGAGGTACATGATGTATACTGTATGTACGGAGGAGCGTGCGAGCGTTAAAGAAAGGAAAATAATTCCTATAAGACTTAGGGTTAGGCGAGGGGTCACGAATCAAGGAAGACTCGGGGGGCAGGAAGGTTGCTTTCTCCATCTTTTCTGAACCGTTTCTGAGGGGGAGTTCCGAGCCCTCCCCCGAGCGTGCGAAAGTTGAAATCTGGCACGTGGCAGTCGATCCTGACCTTTCCTTCCGTCGATCGATGATTGAATCCCTCTCTCTCTCTCTCTCTCTCTCTCACTCACTATATGAATTGATGGAGATCTTGCGATGTTGGGATGTGCATTGATCTTGATCCAGTTCAGCTCAATTCGAGAAGAAGATTGAATCGATCGATTTTGAGCGGTTTTCATAGAAATAAATAGAATTCCTGGTTCTTGGAATGATCCGTATAAGTCGGACCAATCAAGCATGGCTTACCTAAAAAATATATATAGTAGGGGCGAGCACATGATGTTCCTGATTTCTTGCTAGTTTAGTTTGTTCCGTCTTCTTTTTTTTGTTTTATGAAAAGTCGATTTCACGGCAAATTATAACTTCAGGTGGACTAATCTTGCGCATGAGCTTTACATATGCGACATGGGTGACTATTTAATTGTGCTGGCGACTATTTTCTTCTCGAGTTTACCTATCCCCACTCCATCAAACGAAAGCTCAACCAAGCAATCTCACCACTCGTTCCCACCACGGTTGCTCTTTCGAAGGAAGCTTCTTGGGTTAAAATCTCTCTCTCTCTCTCTCTCTCTCTCTCTCTCTCTCTCTCTCTAGGCTTGTCGGTGCCTCGAGACTTGGGGGACTTCCCCACAGAAAGGGGGAGACCGGAGAATAGAGATTGGGAACTGTTTGCAGCAGAGAGTTCATTCGATCACATCCCCCAAGGTCTCATCAACCCACCACCACCACCAGCAGTTTTACAGATCACTCGACAAGACTCCCCTTCTCTTAATTATTGGGATGACAATAGTCTACGAGATCGAGCTGTCACACGGCCACCCCCCACGTCTTGTTCTCGCGTACATATCATTGAGCACGATCGTACCATCCCCCCTTTCCCTTTTTCTTGGGCAATTCTGTCAAAAAGGGGAATTCGACTTCGGGTCAGTATCTGCAGAACGAACAAAGAACCAAATCATATCTCTTGTCTGGCCCAAAACCCAGATGGGAAATTTAGAAAAAGAGAGAAAAAATGTTTCCTTTCCCCTCCCCCATTTCCATCTGTACAACAAGCATGCGCGCAGTTAATTAGGAACGACCATGATTCCCATCCGGGGCTGAGTTGGCCGGCTTCAAGAGCGCGGCCAGCCGGGAACGTGGCGACACGAGCGGCGTTGGCCCCTGTCCAGTGGCAAAAGCCATTTCAAAAGCGGATGGTTTAAATGTGAATTGATTCACAGTTCAGAGCTCTCGTGTCTCTGTGTGTCTGTGACTCAGTGACTCTGTTTCTCTGTCTGTGGTGGGCCAACTACTGAGCATGATGTACTGAGGATTGGTGAGCAGAAAGGATGTGATCGAGATCCGAAACTGAGAGAGGGGGCCTCGTTTAACTTGTGACTGCATTTAGTGGGCACGGGCAGGATTGAATTTGCTCTGTCAACATCAACATCCGTCGTTTCTGAAAGGGGTTGCTCTGCTCTGTCCTTGTTTGGCCATTTGATAAGCCTGAGAAGGGCAGAAAAAAGGAAAAGAAAAATTTGAGAGAAAGGTTCCATGGCGTCGGCCCAACTTGAAGCCCAAGGAAGGTTTTCACTGTGCATATGGATCACTCCTCGGCCCAAGAAGCTAGGGAAACCTAGGGCGTCGCCATAGCTCAAGCTTCAATACATTTTGCACCAGATTCTTCTCACCGCAGACGATATGGTAAGGTAGAACCATCTGCACCGAGAGAACAAAAAGGAATATACATGTACATACGGTGGCTCTCTATGTACTAGGTGAAAACAAATTTCGCTTGACCGAATTCTTGTTCTTGTTATGAAGGAGATTGAATGTCGAAAAACGAAAGCTTTTAAGTCACAAGACAAATGCTCTCCTTGATGAGTCGAGCTCAAAAGTCCCGTGAACTAAATGGGCGCCGGTATAGCCATTTGAACCGTTTATATCTGTGTGTGTATGCATATGTAAATGTATACGTCTACTCCATGATGTACTAAGTGACTAATTCTATGGGTCGATCGACGTTTTGTTTGTTAGAATGTTTGTTATAACCATGTTCGAATGTAGGAAAAAGAAAGTTTATGAGTCATACAACAAATGTTCTCGTCGAGAGTCGAACTCAATGCCTCCTGCTTACTAAATGGGACTCGTTTACGAAGAAGTTTGGATGTAGAAAAAAAAAAGATTTCCTCTCATTTCTAAGAAAAATATTATAAGTCAGAAAATGAAATGTTCTTGTCGAGAGTCGAACTCAATGCCTCCTGCTTACTAAATGGGACTCGTTTACGAAGAAGTTTGGATGTAGAAAAAAAAAAGATTTCCTCTCATTTCTAAGAAAAATATTATAAGTCAGAAAATGAAATGCTCTCGTTGAGAGTCGAACTCAAGACCTCCCGCTTACTAAACGGGTGCTCTAACCAACTGAGCTACGAGAGCTGCTGTGACGACTTCTCAACCAAAATTTTACTTGTTCATGAAGCCTCCATGAGTAATCGACTTACTTGCCCGTTGCCGAATGTGCGACATGTCCGCGATTGAAGCTTCTCAATAAGTTCCCAACTATGTTAGTGCTTGTAATAATCTTTCTCTGCACATATGCTCGTTTACACTTGTTGATTGGGACCTGGAACTCTCCACGGTTGAAGACACCGCCTGCAAGAATGTTCAAAGCCTTTGTTTCTTGACGACAATCTCGTCCTCCCGTTAAGGATGCTGTCACCCGTAGACGACAGTTTTGATCGGTCGAATTTTTACGGTTCAGCTTGGTGGAGCACCGGGGCGACGAGCTGGACAAGGACAGGCTCTTGAACATGCACACCGTCGTCGAGGGCGGCGCGCTCGAGAAGATCTCCGACGACATCAAAGATCAAGGCGGGCCGAGGACGGGATCGGAGATCACGGAGGAGCAGATCAGGGCCGGGGGAAGAGAAAGGGCTGTGGGATTGTCCAAGGCCATTGAAGCCCATGTCCAGCAAAACCCTGACGCCCACAATTCAGCTGCTGCACGCTGGCTCAATCCTCCTGTCTCCCACCATGGTTTCACGTCTACATTCTCGCGTCTCTTCTAAGGAAAATGACGATCCGTGACTGAAACTTCGACTCTGTTCTGGTGTGAAGTAGTCTTGATTTTTATGTTCTGTAACACATGCGACGCAACGTCCTGCATGTCGTAATTGACGGTGCTTGTCAAACATCCTACAGAAATCGCGGCGTTCTTTTTTCAGAGTCGAAACCGCTACGACACTATTGAGTATAGGAAGGGACACGGCGAACCGTTTCGCCTGTAAGTGTCCTGTTTCTGTTTACCTTTCGCAGGACACGATCCACCAACTTAGCTCCCAAGATCAACTAAGTCGGACATGCTTCCACTTTGACATATCATAAAGACTTTGGTGTGGAAAATCAATCCCAGTTCACATCTGAAGGAGGGGGGCCACGCGATTGGAAGCTTTCGAAGAGACGGTAAACAAAAGAAAAAAACAGAGGCACTTGACGAAGACTCGGAAATGAGCAAGCGTCGTATATATCAAGTGGAATCCAGACTTGGGTCCCTACGAAATTCATCAGATCTCGCGTCGTTGTCCTTCTGCAATGCTTCTCTCCGAAGACACATGTAATTAGTACGTGCAATGAATGAATGATATTTGCTCGGCAATGCTGTCTAATGGTTCGGCGTCGCTCTCCGCCGATTGAAAAACAGAACAAGAGAATACGGAACTCGATCATCGCGAGATGAACGACAAGCCAATCGACGCGACGAGATTCATTAATTAATCCCGATCGACACCATGGTCACTTTCCTGTGTGCTCACATGGTCTGGAATCTAGACAAGGACAACTAGACAGAAGAAAAGGAAGAGAAGGAGGAGAAGAATTAGGTATAGAGAAAGCGTTTCTTAATAATGTTTCAATTAGCAAGTGACCCGTGAACCCAACGTCCCTCGATCCACCACTCCTTCACCATATAATTTGCACAAAATGATTTGCGATGGCATTACTTAAAAAATAAAAAGGACTGGACATGGGAAAGCAAGTGGAAAAAATCGAAAGTTATAGACGTCTATCTTGACTTTTAGGGCAGCCTTTGTTGACTAAATGTACAAAACTTTAAAACCCACTCATATCTTCTCTCTTCTTTTTCTTTCTTCATTGGACCCCAGCTTCAGTAAAATAATGAAGTGCAATTACCAAGCCGCCCCTGCTATCTTTTTCTGCTAAATTACACCAGTGCAGCACTGTGGAATCGGTCCTCCTCTTATTGATGGAAGCAGCGATCCAAACATGCAGTACCCAATTCACGGGACTTGGGAAAATTATGCCTTGATTTTTTCTGCGTTTTCTACTGCACGCAGTAAGGTGATGGTGACTATCTTGCATACGAAATCGATAAAAAAAAAAAAAAAATCTTCCCGAGGCCTACGCCGGCCTTCGCCTTTGCTAATTTCACGGATGGATCGAGACGACGAGGGCTGGATTCTTGTGCCATGATAAAGATCGTTGGAGAGAAATCGGGGAAGCGAGCTCAACCGAGAATTTGCGGAGCAAATTGCTCGTGGACAGAAGAAGTCAAGTCTATCCAATGACAGGGAAATGGAATAATGTTTGGCATCATTCTAGGAAGGTGCCTTTCTTTTGACTAGTATTCTATTATCATGTATTAGATATTTTTACGAACGACGCCCATGTCATGATTGAACGACCCACAGATTAATTAAGGTCGTTTTTCTTTTAATCTATGAAGTTTCGTTTGTTTCACGAAAAATGATACGATAAAAGGAAATATCGGGCGATTGCTCCGCCAGTCTTTCTTTATATATGTCAGCTTCAGCTCAGCCCCTTATCTTCACTCCCTAGTCCAGTCCCCCAGACGTGCTTCGTCACTACTGCTCAGTCTTTCCTGACCATTCCCTTCTGCTCAGTTTCAGCGACTCAGATCCGGATCCAATCATGGGTGTCATCACCTACGACACAGAGATGAAGTCCTCCATCCCTCCGGCCAAGATGTTCAAGGCCACTGTCCTCGACGCGGATAAGCTCATCCCCAAGGTCCTCCCGCAGGCCATCAAGAGCATCGAAGTCCTAGAGGGCGACGGAGGTCCCGGGACCATCAAGTTGGTCACCTTCGGCGAAGGTTAGTCCGTCCGCGCTCTAGGATTGATCTGAATTAAGTCGGTTTCTATCTTATGGAACATTATAATGAACATTGGAAAATGACCAGATATATAACTCGGGTTAATTAAGCTGTTACTAACCATAAACTTTAGACTAGTGACCGTGCGACTCGATCTCGATCGAGCGAAATCAGGCCGTGTCTAGGTCGATCGTATCGGATTGTGGTCACAACAACTGGGTTAATTAAGATCAGTGCTAGCGATGTGGAAACCGGCTAGTTCTGAATGTTGAATGTTACTTCTGTTACTGTTATAGGCAGTGAGTACAAGACAATGAAGCACAAGGTCGAGGGCCTGGACAAGGAGAACTTCACCTTCAGCTACTCGGTCATCGAGGGCGACCCGCTGGGCACCACCCTGGAGAAGATCTGCAACGAGGTGAAGATCACCGTGTCGCCCGAGGGGGGCTCGATCTGCAAGAACACGAGCACGTACTACACCATCGGCGACGCGGAGATCCCCGAGGAGAAGATCAAGGCCGGGAAGGAGAAGGCGTCCGCGATGTTCAAGGCCATCGAGGAGTATGTCCTGGCGAACCCCGACGCCTGTTGAGTCGATCTCGTTCACTATCCTGTACCGTTCGTGTGCCGTGTTAAATATGTCTGTTTGTGCTGAATCGACGAGGAATGAAGAAGCATCGAGTCGCGAGTCGAGTCGCTGTGTGTTTGGAGTTAAGCATGCTGGGCGGCTGAGTGTCGTTCTGGTCTTTGCTGAGAATAAGAGAACGGAAGATATGGCAGGAATCTGGGGTGGTAGTTTGTGGAGTTTTGTAAATTGTGCTGCATATTTTGTGTATCAAGGGAGAAAAAGGTCAGTAAACTTAGTATTTCTATACAAATTTGTATAATGAGATTCCCTAATTTTGGTAATTTCAATACGAGAGGATTCCGAAGTAATAAATAAAAGGCCGAACGGCCAATAAAATCTCGGAGTCTGACCCGATATTTCGAATTTGGACTAATATTTAGAATTATCGATGTGGCGCAATACACATAAGATCGTCAATGAAAAATTACACTCCAGTGTTATGGATAAAGCTATTAAAAAAAAACGTACTCGAATGTGTTTAGGGTTTGGACTTGTCTTATGGTAACACTCGGGGCACTTAGAAATTCTATTTAAGCTAATCCTATCTTATCTCTTGATAGGGACGTTGAATTGGAGATCAGATTATTAATAAATAATAATAATTAAAGACAAGAAAAAGAAAATGAGAAGCAAAATGTAATGGAAAAGCAGCAGCCATTGCCGACCCAATTTTGACCTGGTCTAACCGCTGGTTTGGTGAAGTTTGAATCAACGTTAGCCAAATAGATCTCGACCCGCCTTACTCCATTCATTTGAATAGATCCACCATGATATTAAGACGTTACGTGCGAAAAAACATGCTATATAATATTTACGTTGTATGACAAAACGACATGATATCATCGATCAAATCAAGTGTTCTTATTATGTGATGATATTCGATGAATACACATTAACGTTTTGACTACGACATCAAATCGGAACGATATTGCGTGGTCCAACCAAACCGTTGTTAGATCAAACTGCGCAGCAATGGATTCGAATGATGGCCGCCCATGTGAGAGCATGAGAATGTCCTCTCCTTGTGCTCATATATGGAGCATGACCTCTGACATTTCAACTTGAATCTGAAAGGGATCGAAATCGTTTTCATGACCAAAAGAACAAAAGAGACCAACTCAATTACTCTTCACATACCCTTAGGCTGCAAATCCTTGACTCTTCCATTTCCTCAAACGTGACTTTTGCCGAACCAAACCTACTTGTCTATGCAATACTAACTATAAATGGGAGGCACTAACAGGACTCCAAGCATACACTTCTCTGGGTTATTTCTTTCTCATTGCTGATAGCCATGGGAGCAACCAGCATCACACAAGAGCTCACCTGCCCGGTCGCTCCGGCTCGCATGTTCAAGGCCTTGATTGTCGAGTCGAACACCCTGATCCCGAAGCTCCTGCCTCAGTTCATAAAGAGCGTCGAGCTCGTACAAGGCGACGGAGGAGCCGGGAGCATCGAGCAAGTTAACTTCACGGAAGGTACGTACACTCAGCATACGCCATTCTTTCGGACCCTCTCTCTAGTCATGAGTTCTGTGAATTTATTTCCTGTCCGGTGACTAATGCAGCTAGTCATTTCAAGTATGTGAGGCACCGGATCCATGAGCTCGACAAGGAGAACTTTGTGTGTAGGTACACGATGATCGAGGGCGACGCATTGGGTGACAAGCTCGAGTCGATCGATTATGAGGTCAAGTTCGAGGCCGCCAGCGATGGAGGCTCGGTTTGCAGGATGACGAGCAAGTACAACACGAAGGAGGCATTTCAAGTTGAAGAAGAGGAGATCAAGGCTGGGAAGGAAAAGGCCATGGCCATATTCAAGGTTGTGGAGTCGTACCTCTTGGAGAACGCACAGGCCTATGAATAGGACATCCTCCGTCATCCTCGTTATGAATATTGTTTGTGATTCTTTGCTATGATTTTAGGTTTACACACAAGAATTTGTCGAGTGTCACACAAAAGCTATTGATCTCAAGAAGAGATATCATATTTTTCTTTACTTTGTTTTGTGATTTCGACCGATCAAATTTCACTCCGCAGCATTTAGAGCTTGCCGGAGCTATGAAAATCAAATTCTTTGAAATCGGATATGAATTCTCGAGCTTGGACAATTGGAACGCGAGATAAGCAAGAGATGAGCAACCGTGTCTCGATTATTTGCGATCATATTGACACTAACATGCAGATCAACAATTTATGGCTGCATCATTTGGGAAGTTACACAGATCAGGCAATTTGCACTTCATCTAGATCGAGACGTATTGGAACTCTGCAAATATGATCAACCGAGAACACAGCAACCTTGTTCGATTTCCTATTTGAACGTCTTTAGCTTCCGCTGTTTCTCCTACGCAAACAAACTGGGGTTATCGCTGGAAAACTTAGAATTCGATCGTCACGTTTCATGTTCTCTGAGAAGCACATCATTTTGAAGTTGTCAGATGCCTCAAAAGCAACCTCTTGGCTTTAGCTAAGTTCACTTTACATAATAACTAGGTTTAGAACCTTAGATAGTTCATCTAAGTATACAGCAGATGATTTCAATATGCTAAAACGGCTTTTAGGTAAGATGGTCATCTAAAGTTTCCAGACCTCAGATTTTGGGATTATAGCTGAAGAATGTGAAGTGTACCCTGTCAATTTGTCAAGGGTACTATGTAATGTTCCACACTTGCGCAGCATCTGGTTGCTATGAGATAAAGGTGAAAAGGATAAGTTGAGATTGAACAAGAAGTCCTGCAGATTTTTTATATCTTACTGTTTGGTCGAGTAACAACCAGAACAAGGACAGATACAGATAAACAGTGCTACGGAGTGTTCGATTGTATAACTAAAGAAACACTTTTCAGGAAAGTATGAATAGAGATGCCACAATCCACTGTAACGCAACCACTGCTTACCGCAACGGCCAGTCTGTGGCAGCCTCTGTCATCATGGTGATTGCCTGAGACCAGGATAAGCAGTTGGGATCAGAAAATTGTGGAGGGCAAAAAATTGGCAGCGTCTGTACGAGTTTCTCCTGGGGCAGCTGCACCTTGACCAGTAGCGTATTGCCCCAAGCGAGCATTCTCCATCTTGAGCAAGTTTCACACTACAAGCAGCAAAAACACCCAACTCAAACAGATGTTTAGGGGAACAAAGCTACTTGCAATGAGTATGCCATAATTAGCACATGGAAAATCTTGATCGTGATCAGCAGTAAAACCTCCATTAATTGCGTACATAACCTAGAGCTATTCGTGCTCAACTGGTTCTTAACTGAAACAGCAAAATAGTCTATATACAAGAAGATTTATGGAACTCAATTCTCAGGGTGGAATAAAAGACTGAAAATATAATTAGTGAAAATAGTCTTGCAGCATTCACTTCACCTATTCTTTACCCACTAGTTAACCCGACAATCCAAAGTTTATGAAGATGCAACACAAGTATTTAAATTTAACACCAGCAAGAATGACTACCTCTTAAAATCTAGAGCTCCTACTCATCATCTGTGTTGTCGCTAGTTTGTCCAGATTCATCCTCTTCCCTGTAAAAAACGTGATCAATGTCTTCGTCCTCATCATCACTGTCATCAGCTACGTGCTCTTTAAGAGAATCTCTAGTTTGATCATGTGAGGCCTTGTCAATCTATTGGAAGACAACATTCATCAAAATTAGAGACTGTTCAGGCTCAAAAATTTATCTGAAGCAAAGACATAAAGGGTGTAAACCTGAGCAACAACAAGCTGGAGCCGCCCAACTAACTGCAGCAGTGGTTGGATAGCCACCCCTCTAGCTTTTGCAGTCTACAAGGCAAACATAATTATATATGTCATGCCCTCACACAACCATAACCCAGGAATAGTAAATAACATGAAGCTCTACAGAGAGTCTGAGAATTAGAATACTTTAGATGAAGCAAAAAAGAAACCAATACAATTCTTTCGTATCATTGTTGATGCTACCAACACCTGGATAACAGATTGACAAGCTTTTTTCCCAGAACCAGAGATTACAGAACTGTTCAGAACTAGAGCCATCATTGCACTTTTCCCTCATACCACTTTTACAATTAAGTTAAGTTGACGTATATAAAGGCGATTTAAGATATTTATGGACTGAGTTTGCATCAGAAGCAGCCTTTTTCTCTTAGATCTCTAACTCAGAAGTGTCTCAATTAGGAAATAATTTCATCATTTCAGACATCACAAGAAATGTATACAACGACCCAGGCCCAATTACACTCGTCGCTCGCATTGGTTTTAGCATTCAACAGAGTACGTAGAAAACAATACATACACGGAACCATAGAGAGTTATCCTAAACGCAGATTTTAAGGTTCAATATTGCGGGTTCTCAGTTCAGACTTGTGGAATAACTTTCTGATGAGATAGTAACCAATTTGAATATAGTCACAAATTTGAATAGAAAGGACACTAGACCACACTTGCTCTAAACTAGAAGAAACAAAATGCCCATTCTAAGAAAAGAACTTTTAAAAGAAACAAGAGATAGGCTAGCTTTGATTAAAAAAGGAAAAACATGTGCTAAGCTATCGCTTACTTTGGGGAAAAGCTAACATATAAATGCTTATATTGCAATATTCTCATGGAATCATTTCAAGCAACTGATTAATTAACCTTTTGGCTGAGGAAAAAAGCTCTGTCTTGGAATAATTCCCAATCATAAACAAGAGACCCATCATAGTTGTCAATTTGCTTTTGACAACCAGAACTAACTAAGAAGAAGATAATATCACGACAATATCATGCAGGCTAATCAATGTATGCATGGAGATGGGGCGCAAAAGGTTAGAGGGACCTATCCAAATATCACAAGGGAGACATCAAATTATGATTACATTGGACTAAAAAGAAAACAAGTATTATTGGCCAACAACGGTGAAGGAAAAAGGTTTTAGCAAGGCATTTAATCATTGAGGGACCTATCCAAATATCACTCGTCAAGAGAACAAACTAACCAAAAAATCAGCTAATTTTACTTCAATGAACTTTTCACCTTGCCCAAAGAATAAAGCAGCTCCGTCACTGGCTCTTGAGAAAGGACATAATCACTGTGAATGACCAATATCCTGCTAATCCATGGAAGTACTAGCTTTGCATTAGATGACCTGCTCAAACATATAAGATCCAATTACAATTAGCATGTTTTTCCACCCCTAAACCTGCTAGATGCTTATGAGAATAAGACAAAGATGACTTAGTAAAATAAAATCAAGAAGAACAAAGTAAGAACCTTGACTGCCACAAGGCGAAAAGCTTTCTCAGTAGGTTGTATGCATCACTTGCTCCCATAGATAAAATAGTATCCCTTATCTAATGAGGCAGGGAAACATTAGTGAAGCATGGGAATCAAAAAAGCAAACAATGGAAATTATGAGGTGACACACAAAAAAGATTAATATTCCCTCAGTAAGAAAAGAACCTTTTTATTTGACAGATTGGCTTCGAGATTTACATCCTTGATGAAAGCAGGATCAGGAGCTGATCTATATAAAGAACCATCATTTCCACCGACTAATCCTAGCGATCTTAACTGGTCCTCCAGGCATATTGTAGACGTGCCCACTTCTAAATCATCATCTGCAGAAACCACAATAAATGAAAAAGAGTAATAGCTACAAGCATTATTATCAATGCACTTTTTTTAAGAGGAATTGCTGGTCATGGACAAAAACATGTTTAAAGTCCATAGTCAATTAACGGAATATCAGTCTCAGAAATTAATGAAGATAGTGTTTCTGCATATGGAGATGGTGAGAAAAAGAATCTTAAAAAGACTTTTTCTCCTAGAAGTGAATAAATACATGTATCAGTCTATTTAAAAAGAAAAATCAATTAGTTTTATAGGCAATATGGACACCCAATTTTTTTCCTCATGCAACTTGAAATCTAAACAAAGACAGCGTCGTTCCCAAAAGAAAGATAAATGTACACATACTAATTCAGTGACCGGAGGCTGGAAAGTCATTTACCAAAATACAAGGATGAAGAAAAGTATCTATAAGCAGGGATATTTAGCCATGGACAACACTAAAGAAAGAAAAGCATGTGAAAGAAAGCAAAAAAGATAAATAAAACAAACGGACATTGGAATTAATAAGGGGAGTTGTCAAACACCATATGGTGTACAAAAGATGCGTCACAAGCCATCTAGTACATAGAAAGTTTTAGTATCAGGTGACGGGACAAAATGCCAAAGAGATTATCAGAGCATTACTGTCTGTCTCTTGAAAGAGTTCAAAACGGTT
The DNA here is from genome assembly GCA_030064385.1 of Melaleuca quinquenervia. Lineage (NCBI taxonomy): Eukaryota > Viridiplantae > Streptophyta > Magnoliopsida > Myrtales > Myrtaceae > Melaleuca > Melaleuca quinquenervia. The sequence continues at coordinate 16,677,448 of CM057718.1, forward strand.
TTATTCCTGAAGATAACATACACCAGATTGCTCACACAAGGACCAACAAATGAGTGATTTAAGACATAAGGAAAGAAAAGAAAAAACACAAGGTCTGCCTGCAGTAAGCTATGTCATAAGTGGGTGCGTAATAGCCCTCCTACTAAAAGAATGATTAAAATGCCCTTGTAATTCTTTCTTTCCCTGCCTTCCTTCTCCAATCTAACTTCTACTGCTATGTCCAACCTCTCTCTCTCTCTCTCTCTCTCTCTCTAAACTTGAATTGCACCTTTTCTTTCTTCTGTCATCTTATCTTTCTCGACTGCATTCTTCTCAATCTTTTCCGTAAATACACTTCAGAATATCAAGCTATTCTATGATACATCTCTCAAAACGACGTATTAACAGAGATGCATAAAGGAAATCACTTAGAAAGCAACTCTCTAACAAAAGAAAAATGTTTTTTTTTTTAAATAAAACCGCAAGCTATTCAAGGAATGTGAGAAGGAGATGAAGAATCATCTGCTTCTGGAAAAAATTTAGATAAGTACAGAAAATTTAAGTGCTAAATGTAAAATGTTGAAAGTAGAAATAAAAACTTGTTTAATGATAACTGAAATTAGATCACTAAATATTGTTAATACCAAAAAAAAAACTGTGATTATCATGGATAGTTTTTAGACTATAATTGGCAAGCATCGATTACTTTTCCATTTTACAGATGAGAATATCCCTTTCTTACTTACCATAGTAACTGAACTCTATATAAATTGACTTGTTTAAGTCAAGCTCCTCAAGGATATGTAATAAGCATTATCTTGTTAATTGTTGATTTTCAAAACTTAATTCAGTTAAAAAAAATACTTCCTAAGCCTCTTGGGATGATGAATTTTGGAAACCTCTCATAAAGCAACTTTCAATGAAAATACATGTTTAGACTAAGCCTCCTCAGATGATGCATAATATAATCAAGCACAGCACATTCATTTGTCCAAATAAACCATCTTCAGGCAGGAACTTCCAACCATATTATTTATTTATCTGTGGTATATTAACACCTCCATGCATGAATTATACTGGCAAACCTAGTCAATCAACAGTCTCAAGATAAAATCACAGCAAGAGTGTTATACTTTCAGAAGAAGAGTACCATGCATTTGTTCACTCTCCAAAGACTTTGCTCGACTCCTGCTGTTGACTATATCAGCAATTACATCATCAGGGTCAATGCCAGAATATTGATGCGGTTTCTTTCTTTCTCTCAAATCAGTAAAAGTAGGAACTGGAAGCAGGGCATCTTCAGCATTTGCTCGATCCAATGCCGTTACTGCTTAATAAGGAAGTAACAATCAATGATAACTGAAGGACCAACAACAAGAATATTAAATATACCAGCCAGATCATTATAGTGAGTGATTTAAGCATAGCATAGGAGAGGGAGCAATGAATACAGGCAACTACATGGCGAGGATAATATGTAGCAGATAAAGATTTGCAGAAGATATGCCATTGCCACCCATAGTTTTAAATTATAGGAAGGTTCAGGACATGGATAAGTCAAAGCAACAAAATCACATTACTTCACATAGATTGGAAGGTGCTTGTGGCAAAAGTAGTTACAATCCCTTCATAGATCCTATGATCCAAGGATCTACAAACTCATAGATGACATTATCAGGAAAGAAAAGCGGAAAAAGAGCTAGACATAAAGTTAGTATCTCAATTTAGAAATCTTAGCATCCTACAATGTCATAATCCTACCAGCAGAAAAAGTATGCTTAAAAAGGTATCATTTCCAATTAATTCTATTGGCATTTGTCCATTAACTTCAACGCTATGTGCTGCTAAAACTTTTCAACTTCACAATAAAAAAATCCCTTTTCTGAAGTTATGCTCACAATTATGTTGAAAACAGCCGTAAAATCATTTGAACTTTATGCTTCCATTTATCAAGTCCATGACTTAAATAGCAGGAGCACACATCTCTCTATCCATCCCTGCAATTAATAGATGCCAGAAACAATTGTATTCCTTTCAAAACATGCATATTTTGATCATCATGTATACATAAATGAAAATGCTAAGGAACCATCAAGTTAAGATGAAAATATTATAATCTTCTTGATCAAGAGAATGTCGTGGAACTTCATCTTCAACTGCAACTAAGGGCAGGTAGCCAGTAGACTATTCCAATCAATATACATTATACTTTCAACCAATGCACCAGAAGTCTGTACTTGCTTCCACAAGCAGAGAGAGCCAGAGGACTTAATTGAGCCTTAAAAAAAATTTGCAAAGATCCTACAATTTACTGGTCTAAAACTAGACTGAACACTACAAGTTTAAACATATAAGAAAAGCAAAAACTAAGAGTTACCTTTATTCCTTGCATCTTGTCCTCTCGTAGCCCTAACCAGGGACTGACCAGTTGGCAAAAGAATCCCATCTAAAGAGCTGTTTAAATTCATGTTTTCGCCAGAGTGCACTAAAATTTTCTGAAACAGCGGCTTCACTATCAGACCATGGGAAATAAAAATGTTCCCAGATGCACGACTCGGAATGCCTTTTAATTTTGCAGCAAGTATTGTAGGCGCACCATGATGACTCTTCAACAAAGAGTCCTCAATAGATAAGGAGACTTTTGCAGGTATCGAATTGCGCAGTTCCTCAATGTTCTGTCCAAACCAGAAATAACAAAAACCAGTCTCCGTAAGAGCCAAAACATACAGGCCCTTGAGGTCTTCTTCTCCATTATCAATGCATTTGCCATCAAGATAGACTGCAGGATGCTCCATGGACAGCGTACAGCTTGCTGAGTGCGTTTTGCTACCATCAACTCGCCAGATGGCAATATATCTTTCACCAGCAGCACAAGAAAGAACATACTTCCCATCATTAGTAAAGATCATAGAGCAAACAGCTCCCTACAATACAAAGTCAATGGACTATAAATTAAGAGGAGCATAGGGGATGCATAACACAGAAAATACAAGACTGATAAAATATCTAAGACTCACAGGATGGCCAGAAAACTTCTGTATCTTTTTGTGATCTGAGCAACTATATATCTTTATTTGTGCAGATGCAGAAGCTAGTACACTTCCATCTGCATAGCACCAAAAAAGAAGTTTCAACAAATATCAACAGCTACAACCCATCACACTCTCAATTCCATACAATCATGGAAGACTTACCTAGTATTTCACATTGTCCTAAATAACTTCAGATCAATTATTCATTTCATTCTCACTAGATTCACTCTGGTTTTCTATTTTGTTCCTCTAATTTCATATGTCAGTATGATTTCCGTCCACATGCATTTAGAAAAAAAAACCACGTCAACTCTTAAGCTTATGCATGCATTATGCATCCAGCTATTGTTACTTCCTTCAACTTCTCGTAAATACAAGTGACTGCAGACTTGGGGAGTCTCAGAAAATTTCATTGTCTGCACTGTTTCATCTACTTACCATGTTCAGAACATTTGCTTGCCACACATCCACCCAGCTCTTTCATAAAATCTTTTGAAGATAATTGGACTGGTGACTACCTCGTTTTTCATGTAAAATCCCTTATAACTAAACCAATATACAAACCATATTCTCCTAGCCACATTAGAAATGTTTTTTCCTCATATGTCTAGCAGCAAAATCCTAATGTTCCAAATTCTCATTTCACTAGCATATATTGAGTAAGCACACGTTAGAAATCAAAGATGGTGCCTAGTCATTTAATCGATTCTAGCCCAACATTTGTATTGCACCAGTACGATCCACGAACTTAATTGATTACTTCAAATGCAGCCTCACCTCACTTGGTATAGGTTGCTTATGTTTCATTGATTAATGCGCTAATTCATTGACAGGTTAACCAATTTTGGGAGATATGAAGTACAGCTTTGAAATGGAAAAACTAAGCCACATGGACTGGCCAAATGTCTTCAATCAGTTGGCTTAATCTTGATATTAGATAGCTCCCAATTCTCACCCCTGTTTAAAATAGAAATAACCCCTTCTAGCTCGATGTAAAGCTCATACAACTATTAGCCATGTGATTGCTTGAAAGTTGAGGTATGGTCACAACACATAGCTTTCCCGCAAAAACAGTAATGCTGGCTCAGGGTGGCAAGGTTTGAAGGGCTTGCTTAAGTACATGTAACATTCTTTACATAATTTAAATGTTTGATTCGAATTGATAGATTAACCAAAGTAAATGTTCCTACTGTCATTTACTCTTACACTGCAGAATATGCATAAAGTACCAAACAGCTGCAAAGAAAGAAGTCTAGAGAAGGACAAATTAAGCATACCAGATGAAACAGAGATGGCAGATATAGCCTTTGTCGAAGTTCTGAACCTTTTTAAGGAGTTTCCTGTCATGGGATCAATTTCACAAATCATTCCATCAGCACCACCAGTATAAGCACGTGACCCTTGCCCAGAAAACGAGATGGCAGTTACACCCCTGCACATGAGAAGTAGGATAAATATAGGAAACTTGCTAGAGTGTTAATGCCAACAGAACTTTAATGACCATCCCCTCTACCACTTCAAAACACAATGAAAAATGAGCGCAGCTAAACTTCACGAAGAAAAATGAACCATTCACCATCACTCCCAAAAGTTGCAATCAGGATAATCCTAAATTCCTCATTTCTATTCATCATAAGACATCCTCTTCATGCTTTTTTAACTCGTGAGAGACTTCAGAAATGTCTCAATCTTAATAAGAGAAACTTCACATTCCCTAAAAACTATTAAGCCCATACCATTCAACAATTCATCGGTTGCCAAAAAAGGAAGTTTTCGACTACTTGAAAGTCACAAGAAAATGCTTTTTGGCTGTAGATCCTAAAGCAGACAAAACCAATCCTTTTTCAAACATTCTAATTCTATACCCCACACAATGGGCAAATATATCCAACACACAACCACGTTTGTGACCAAAACAACAATCCCAATTCAGTGCAAAATTGAAAACAACATTGGCAAGATGATCTCTAATCTAATGTACAGTTGTTGGATTTACATTTTCAGGCAGTTGGTATGGACTCTACCAACAATGTCAAAAGAATGTTAGTTAGTGGAGAAGCAATAAACTGCAATAAATTAAGATAATAAAGTTTTTAAGAAACAAATTTCCTAGAATTCCATGACATAACGGTCTTTCACAGCCAACAAAAATCAAGAGATCTTGAAATGCTATGCAGATAACTCACCCAGGGTGACAGTCACTAATTCTCCATCTCAATTCACCAGATGCTACATCGAGTGCTAGCACATCACCCCCACCTGTTCCTAAAACAATCAATGAGCCCCCATGCTTTCTTTTCCTCTGCATCACCACAGTCGCAGGCCAAATTAGTTACTTCACATTATAGCAAAAGCCCACCTCCACAACAGATATCAAGAAGCAAAACTGTCCCCCAACTTTCATAAGAATCACAGACCCACCTTTCCCCCCAAATCCAACCATTTCATGCAGGTGTAATCAACCGAAAGGTGACCCCTGTCCGGCTTCATAAACATGTCTTTTGAATCATTCCCCACGATGTCCGCGAACTCCGTCTGAATCTGCCCTTTCAAAGTGTCCCAAATCTAAAAAACAGATAAACCGAAACAAAAAGGTCCCATTTAGTTAAAATGAAGCCACTGCTGCTTCCCAAGCCACAATGGGCTATTACTAAGGCAAGGCGGCATACGTTGGAACTGAAAATAATCGCGAACTCGTATCTGATTCCAATACTTTTCATCAAATTCAAAGAAATTAGCCAAGAAAGGGGAAGCACGCGAGGTAACCTTAATCCGGCCATCTCCGGAGCTGATGGCGAAGAATTCCGACGAAGGGCTAAACGCCGTCAAGAGGTCTCTGATGTTTGACGAGCCCATGCCGTCGAAGAGAGAGGAGATTGAAACAGACCAATTTGCTCTCGCCTACTTCGAAGCACGGCCCGAAGCTTCACCGGGGACGGGCAGAATCAATCCAAAGAAAGAGTCCACGGCGGCGGGACGGCGAAGCAGTGGAGGTTTATGCCGGGGGGAAGACGAAGAGCTTCTGCTTTTGGGAGGGTTTAGCGAGGGTTTTGAACTGACTGATTTTTTATATGCCAAAAAAGAAAAAGAAAAACCGAATTTCTCTTTTCTTTTTTATCTGTGTCTGTTTGCTCTTTCTTTCTATGGATTTTTTTTTTTTCAGATATTGCAATTTGCAATTACTCAACTCAAATTTTGCATGAATTTTTTTTTGTCAAAATTATTTTTTATATGGTGTGCAAAAGTTCGGAACTAAACATTTACCCGCTCGTTGTGTAAAATTGTATACTTAACAAAAAAGAATAAGGAAACATGGATAATCAAAAAATCCATAAACTACAAATAAAATGAGAACAAATTAAAAAAAAATTATGATCGAAGAATCCACCACATGTCTCATGTGCCGAGATGACATCAAAGGGCCACACCCTTATATCTCAAGGAAGAATAGTACAGAACCTCAATACTATGGTCATTTACTTAAGACGCTAAAAACTATGGGTTTCGAACCCTTAACATTGACAATAAAAAAGAAACTTTCAACCAACACAGCTACCAACTGTTGGGTAAATTAAACTATTTATTCATTCGTGGACTTTTGAAGAATGTAAATTTGTAAGAGGTATGAATAGTCTTTCATCATCCTCCTCAATAAAATGAACTTGAGATTGATTTTCAAACTCTAGTACAAAAGAGGACATATAAGATATATGGCAAACAAAAATTGAATAGAAAATAGTTAAAAAACTGTAAAATAAAATCTTCAATAATCTCAATAACAAAACAATGAATTATCAAGTATGTATGGCCCATTTCTAAATAGCTCAATTAACTCGAAAAATTAAAAATTGAGAGTTTCTTCATCTTACTCTTCTTATTAACTGTAGCACCCATAATATTGAATAAGATAGTGAATCCTCAAAATCCGTTTTTACACGGCCGTGTTTTGAATAAAAATTTGAATTGGACTTGTTTTTCCAAAAGAGGATTCATAATGAATATTATCTCATATAAAAAATTAAAGCAGTGAAGTTAGTTCCAAATAAGTGTCCGAACTAGTTGGTTCCCTAACCGGCTTATTCTGATGGTTAAAGTAAAGGCAATTTGAGCCAGGAAAATTCTGACCCAATTTGAAAAAGGCTCCAAAAATTGAAGAAACTAGGGTTCTTCCAACTTGAATCTGGGCGGGGTAGCCCCGCCCTCACCCGGCCCTCACTGGCGATGGGTGAGGGCGGCAATGGCCTCCCCAACCCTCGCCACCCTCGCCTGTCGCTAGTAAGGGCTTCGCCACTCTTTGGAGCAACTGAAACAAGAAAAGAGAAGAAAAAAAAAAAGAAGAAAATTTGTTGTGTTGCCCCGTCATTGTTATGTTGTCGCCAGCGAGGTCCGGTTGTCACCACGTAAACATTTTCCGGCCAAAATCCACCGAAACCGAAATGACTTAAATGGTAAATGTGAAAAATGTTTAAGATTGAATCAATTTAAAAAAATGTCGATAACTAAATCGGCATAAGTAGTAAAAGTTTAGGACTTTTTTGGTAATTTTCCCAAATGTCATGTAACCATTGCTTTGACTTGTTCAGTTGAATTTGCTTGTGCATTTGATCTCCTTTGATGTGAACAGATGCATTCCAATCGCATCCTGTCATGGCAAGGGATATTCACCATGCATCTCTCAATCGAACTCACCGCTGTCTTGGTCCCTTCGCGTGGGCCGTGGACCCCCGTCTTGCGAATTTTTGTTTACTGTATGCATTTTCATTTCCTGGTACACCATGAACCCAATGATTCATTGGAGCTGTGAATCTCCAGTTCCTATCTCTACCAAGTGAAAAGACCAGGATGACATTTGATAGACCCGGCTGCTCCTTTTGGCATCCCGATGCGATTGTGCTCATCAGATACCCACTGACTATCAATCAACGGAAGCTGGTGGTGGGTGGCAATCTCTCTGTCATTTTCTGAGATCTTAATGGAAAGTCATCGTCAATCTGCAGAATGATAGTGAAATCTAAGTTATTGCAGAAGCTTCTCAAATTTGGGGGCTTCATCGGGAGCTTCTTTGAATTGGGTCAAAGTAGAGTATTTTCTTGGGACAAAATTGCGCTATTCCGGTTGTCAGAGTGAGCTGACCAGTAGAGATGTGATGGGTGGACAAGTGTGGACTCTTAAGGATGGTACAATAATGTTTCTGTCCTTGGAAAGAGTTTTCTTTAGAAGTATTTATTTTCAACTTTTACGTCTCGAAACAATTTCTGAATAAAATAAGGCGTTTGATAATTATATAAAATTTCAACTTTTGAAATAGGAAATGAATAGAAATGTGTTTGGTACGATTTATAATTTTTTTATTTTTTATTTTTTTAATGCTTAAGAACGACGGACTACCACCCACTGGCCATCCCTTGTCACCGCTGCAGCGAGAGGTGCGCAGTAACCAATGGCCAACGATCAGTAGTCGGCGATCGACAATGGTGGGTGGCAGTGGCGGCAGGCAGTCGTGGGTGACAGTGGCTGCAAGAGATAAAAAGAAAATAATAAAATAAGTTTATTTCTCAAATTGTTCCAGGAACAAGAAGCAATTTTTTTTTTTGTTTCTAGCCCAAATCCATTCCCGGGAACAACTTTCCATTCCTGGGAACAAAAAAATAAGTTACCGTTACCAAATGAGTATCTTTTTTTTTTTATTTCAGGAAATAAAAGAATAGAAATTTGAAGAAATTGAAACGTTACAATGCGCACTATTTGATAATAACTTAGCCACTTCAAGCATTTACATGAGATAACATCTATCCCGAGCCATTTTTTGAAGGAAAAAATGGAATTCACTTCATTTACTCGTTTGAAACTTTCCGTACGAAAGATTTTTATCCCTGAAAACTATTTCCCTGAGATTCATTTTCAAGCCGCAAGAAATGTTCTGTCAAGCAAGCACTGCCACACAACGTTCTGGGAACAAGGAGAAGGTAAGAAGCTTGGCTATCAATACAGAGAAGATTGCTAACACGACAAAGAAATAAGAAACAGACATCAATACCCTATTAGCTTAAGATTCTATGCAAGTTGAACTAACGTCACTGCAGTCTTCTCTGTAAACTTCATAACCCGTCCTCTGTTATTTCGTGGAAGAACATCAACTACGAGAAATGGCGAGGTATGGCTATCGAGATGGGACTTGATCTTACAGATTGCAGGACTAATTCTGTTCTGTAGAGCAGTAGAACTGAAAGAAAAGAAATCGATCAGAACAGAAATTGATGTGACGCCTAAGCGAGTAGTGCTCACGGTCCGGTGATAATGGTCTAGCCAAAAGAATGATGTATTCCTGTGCGTGACCTGGAACAGCAAACTTCATCAGCGGGACACCGGGATTCAACAGCCTCAGCCTCCTCTTTACCATATAAGTAATGATAATTGACGATCAAGATGAAAGCTTCCCAGCAGGGAAGAGCAGAAAATTGAAGATGAATGCAACCAGACACGCATACTTTGAAAGGAGAAATCGCCTTGCTTGCACTTCCACTTGACCTCATCAAGAATAACTTTTCATATAGTAACATATAATTTCATCTCACATGAAGTCATTCCAAATAATTGGAAAAAAAAAAACCTTACAATGAAGTCACACCCCCAAACTTTGATAATGAGAAGAAGGAAGAAAAGAAAGAAAGAAAGAGAACCACTAAGTACAAAAAGAAAACAATCTAAGGTGAACCGCCTTCTACCAAAACTTTCCTTACAGCATGAATGAAGAAATGAAGCTGTACAAACAACTTGCAAATAGATAACCGTGATTGATGACCATGCAATCTAATTGTGGACAGAGAGGTTTCTTCTTTCCAACATGTCCCATCTTCTCGAAAAAGATTATGGTGCCAACTTGAGGCTAAAGAACAAGTAGGATCGATCCTTTATGGAATATGTCACAAGGCTGCAGAGTTACCGATGGCATTTAAGCTGGATATGCAAGCTGAGGAAGAATTTGAGGATGAGCCTTGCAGCTCAGGACATGGTTCAGGAAGCACGGATGAAGAAGAACCCGAAACGTTGGAACAAATCCAAGATTTTAATGAAGCAGAGTTGAGGGATAAGGAGATATTAGACAGACAGATAGAAGTGAACGGAGATTCGCTAATTCCTGTGAAATTTCCAGCAACTGTGATGCTTCTTCCTACCACATTCTGTAGAGTGATGTAGTGCAAAACCGGGAGAGCTTTCGGATCGAAATTTTCATCCGGATGAGACCCAAAGTGACCCTTCGCACCAAATGCTACGTGGACGTCATCCATGTAGACATCAGATATGGTTATGTCTTCAATGTAGCCACCTCGGCCTCGTGTTGTTCGGAATTCTACGCCACTTGATGAACTGTACATGCTGACATGATTCACGTAGACATTGGAGATCCCACCAGACATCTCGCTACCAAAGGCAATTGCAGCCCCGGAGTATGACCGCAAGTAGGACCGCCTAATGTGCACGTGAGAGGTGGGCCTGCTGTAGGATATTCCATACTCATCCCATCCACTCTTGAGCGCGATGGAGTCGTACCCCATGCTAATGCTGCAATCCTCTATGCATATATTGTCTGAGGAATCTGAAAATTTTCCATGAAAGAACAAAACATATCTTTTAATTTATATTAACATTGTTTGTCAGGGTATAACAAACAGATTTAGCTGAATAATGGGCTTGGCAGTCGAAGAGTTTGCTGTGGCCAGAATTACAAGCCCTGATTGAGGGAGAGGGAAAGGAGGGCAAAGGAAGATCGTGTGAAATGCATGATTAGATCTTTTGCATAAACTCTCAGAACACAACAGCTGCATCAATTCTCAAGTCTACCAATGTTACTGGATTTTCCTCTTCTTCTCCATGAGATACAAAGAAATAGTAACTCATTGGAGCAAAAAGCATCTTGGAATTGTTTCAAAGACGTCCAACTTGCTTTTGCCACAGAATGAAGAACTTAAGCAACTGCGTTACTCTAGCTAAAGACTTAGACAATCATAACTATCACCATCACTGAGTAAATCCATTGCAGAATTGAGATCTGATACAAATTACTGTATAATGCAGAGGTATATTAAAGAATGAAGCAATTGTTCAGCTAAGCATTTTCCTTAGAGCAAACGACTGCATCACTAACCTGGTACGATGCCAAGAGTGTGAGGGGATTCTGGTGAAGCAGTAATTGAAACATTCTGAATGTGCACATCGCTGCATTATACCAAAGGAATGATAAATTTCGTATGCTCAACTGAATATTAAGTGATGGGTGACATATCGACAATAGGGCTCTCATAAACATACCTGCAATAGACTGGATGGATGTTATAGGCAGGAGCATTCAAGAATGTAATGTTTGACACCACTACATGTTTTGCCTCTACAAATTCCACAAGATGTGGGCGAGTGTAGTTCAAGGAGTGAGTGGTGAATAAATCCCACCAAAACGAGCCTTGACCATCAATGGTTCCATTATCACCTAGAGCATTTACCAATCAATGGATTGCTCAAATGAGGCTTGGTATTAGCACGTGCAAACTAACTAGAGCAGCAGGCAAAGTTAAGAATCTGGAGTACCTGTTATCACCACATCATGCAATCCATACCCATTTATCAAGCTCCGGTATCTTCTTCCTGGAGTTTCTATCCCACGTCCATAAGATGGGAGAGGTTCCACAATACCCCATTGAGATGGGTCCTGAATACGTGAGAGAGACAATGCATTATGCAAGGATTAATATTGCTTTTTGCTCATTATGCTCAAAGTGAGAACGTTGAAGCATCAGTATTTCTTACCTGAGATGCAAGAACCGTGGCTCCTTTTTCCAAAAAGAGAGTGAGATGGCTGGTGAGGTTAAAACTTCCAGTGAGCCACCTTCCGGGAGGCACATAAAGCTGGGCGCCTCCCTTGTCAGCAAAGGACTTGAGGTAGAAAATGGCATTCTGGAAGGCGACAGTGTTAAGAGTTTTCCCGTCTCCAACAGCACCGAACTCTGTTATGGACACGCTATGTGGTCTGGGATCCAAATCCAATGCCAATTTATACTCGCATTGCCCATCACTGTCTCCTCCACTTGCATTCACTGCATTGCTCAGTGCCAGAAGCAAGAGCAATGCTCCCTGGAATGGCACAAAGGGTTCGCGGGAAATCAAGCGAAGTATTTTGTCAGAAACATTTTTTGCAAACGGATATAGCTCATTCTTCCACACACACACATGCATCTGATTCAGCAAGCCATTCCCACTGATATGAATGAATCCAAAGGGTGGTGATTGCAAACTCTATCAGCCCTCTGAACTTTTGATGAATTCCAGGAGAAATCATAACAGGAGCAGGATAGAAACATAGTTCTAGAGTACATCAGCCACTTCCACTGAATGACACCAGTGATATTCAGCAAAAGAACAAGCGAAATGGTTGTACAGGACAGAAACAAAAACAGTCCCAAGAAAGGGGAAAAGGCTGTATAATCTAATACAGTAATATCAACCAGCCCAACCAGAACATCAGATAAGGAAAAGATTCAAACCTGAGAACAAGTTGACAAACCGCCTCAGATAGCAAGGACGAAGTGAAAGAGCAGAAGTCGATGAAACATCCAACCAGTTATCAAAATCATTACCGCCAAAGAAGAAGAAGAACATTATTAAAGTAAAGAACCTACGAGCATAGGTACAACTAGTAGGCCATGAAATTGCCATCTCTCTAACAAGGATGAACTTTGGCAAGAATCCACAAGACTAAGAAGAGCAGCCAAGCTATGCACAGTTCAAGGGAACCAAGAATCAAACAGAAACAGAGTCGAGAAGTCCGTTCGTTGTTGCGAACAAGAAAGAGCGGAACTTGGACAAATCCCAGAAAGAAAAAAAAGGAAAAAACGTACTTACTAGCATCTTCCTCAGTCAAGAAAGCCTCTCTGCAACACAAAGACCAAAAGAGACGACGACAGAAGCTGATGCAGACAGACAATATGAAGCAATAGAGCTGACACAAAAAAGAAAGAAGGACGAGGAGGAGGAGAATTCAAGAATCACCCAAAGAGAAAAAGAAGAGAAAACAGGGGAGCTACTGGTGTTTGTATGTGTATCAATGGCATTAATGGTATATAAATGGGACACAAATCAATTCGCCAATGAATACGCACGAAGACAATGACAGCTTTCCCATGCAAATCGAGCTCGTCCAGTGCGAAAGAGAATAAGGGGTCAAAATAAAAGAATCTCATAATACTGGCAAGCCACACTAATTACCATTAATTATCACTAATTGCTCTCATCCTTCTGGGTCGAGCATGATTAATAACGTCTCTCGCCGACAGATCTGTTGAAAACGGCCCTCCATTTGGGTGAGAAATAGAGTATAATGAGAGAGAGACAGACAGACAGAGAGAGAGAGAGAGAGTGCGTGCGTGTGTTCTGCGAGCGAGGTGAAGACTTTTTACCGTGCAGCGGGGAAAAGGAAAACAGAGTCCTCTGTTTTCCCTCATCTGTAGAAGTTGATTAGCTGTAATGACGACACTAAAAGAATAATTAATTTTTCTCACTCAGTTTTAAATTGGTTTCGATTCATGACTCTCTCTGGACCACATCACATAGAATAAGTATCGGCGTAATTCTCCTAAAACTTATAAAAACACCAAATCTAAATCGAATTTCTCCCTAATTTAATTTGGTTTATGAAAATCCATCCCTAACGCTGCTTAATAATATTTCGATCGCTCGGCAAAACACCCGACCGGAATGATTTACTTGGCAATCTTACCCTGTAGTCGATATTGTTATTTTAACCAATGTCTTATATGCGGGATGACAGTAACGATTTCGCGTCCACGTTCGAAATTTCAATTGGATAAAGTTATAAAAAATTAAATTACCAATCTAATCTTTTAGGATCTCCATCCATCATCGTCTTCTTTAGATCTATAGTTCTATTGAGAAAGATGGATTTCAACTTCGATCTCGATTTCGATTGCAACTTTGTCGTGGTCTTCTTTAGATCTATAGTTCTATTGAGAAAGATGGATTTCAACTTCGATCTCGATTTCGATTGCAACTTTGTCGCGGGAATATCGGCGGCGACGAGGTTAGTAAAACATTAGGACAACGGGAGGATTTGCTTAGCAGGGCGGGGTCGGGCTGGCGCGAGGGTTAGATCACGACACGTGGCGTGCGGAGGGCGGGGGTAGGACGGGGCGTTTGGTGCCGCGGGGGGTGAGTTGGAGCTCGCGGGGTGGGGGGAATAAAACTAGAGAGTAGAGAGGGAGAGCACGTGGGATGACAGAGATGAGTGGGACCCGCGGTCAATCATAGCCAAAGGATGCTAGCCTGGCCTCAATCACTTGACAGAACATAACAGGCAGAGAGAGAGAGAGAGACAGAGAGATCTCCACCGTCCATCCGGGTCTCTTGAGCCCCGGATCCTTGAGTTCCACGTCACCTTTTTCGGGTATTTCTTTTTTTTTTTCCTTAAGGAGTTTTCGAATTATTTTTTTTTTGTGGTTTGTGTTATTATTGTGTAAAGTAAGTAGGCACATCATATGATGGAGGGGGACAGCTTGCTCAAGTATGTGGACGTGTGCCGAGAATGGGAATTTTTGTCGGTCACATGAAATCCTTCTTGTCTTTTCCCCCGGGAGGTTTCTTAATTTGGACACATTTATGATCTTTAGGGGGAAAAAACGGAATACCTTGTGCTCCCTCCTTCCATCTCCCCCGCCGGCGGCCGGAACTCCTTCCATCTCCCCCGCCGGCGGCCGGAACTCGCGGGTCGCGGGCCGCGGGCGCGACCCGATTTTTTGATTATGGATAGGGCTCGTAAGTTGGCGGCTCTGATAATTCGCGATCCATTGATCTGAGACAATCCTTCGATTAGAAATAGAGATACGTAGTGCTCACCAGAAACTTTGTATGGCCGGTCAAAGGCGGATATCAAGACAAGAGTCCGGAAGTATCAATGCTCGACACACCTATCCAAAGTGAATGCCAACTTTTCTGATCGTGAGATAAGGTTGTACGCCGCATTCGGTTGCGCACGCTTTTGGCCGATACGAAATTCGGTACTTCGTTTGTTTCACTGAAAATTATCGCCTTTTATCTCTGAAATACTTAGAAGGGAGAAAATATTTTCATTATCGATATTCGATTAATGTCTAAATATTTTCACGAACAATTTTGAAATCTTTCATTCATTCATTAATACAACCTACACACAAGATCATCATAAAATTATTTATTTTTCACAAAATTAACCGACCGTATATACGTATGGAAAAGGGTAATTCTGGCTGTTGTAGGGCTCACACTGCCGAAAGCTTTTTATAAAAGTGATTTTGAAGTTGTGTGTACGGAGTTGGATAAATATGGAATGCAGGAATGTCAAAGAGAACAACTTTCGTTGTCTTTGCCAGTCGGAAGCCCTAAAAGAAGAAAGAAAATTATTGTCGCTGGTCGCAGAAATCTGCCAATTGCGACGGCGCTACAACGACAGCCGTCGCCCCTTCTCCTCCTCCTCCTCCTCCTCCTCCTTCTTGTCTCATCAACAGCTGGCCACCGCCCCCATTCAAACGGCTCGTTGCCTTTCCTAATCGACGACATTCTCGTCGTAAGACATCTTGATGTTGATCTTACTGTATAATGATAGTAATTGGAGCATTGAATCTGAACGCATATCACAAACCAGTGCAACTAGACATGGAAATTTAAGCATATACTCATCACTGAGTGTAATGATTGACAACCAAAAATTTATGTTGACATATCTGTTATTAAGGGATAAGAGTGTGCTTACTGTTGATTATGCTTTGGTATATGTATCTCTTTTTTTTTTTCAGATTTGCTTGGCTTGAAATATTTTTATGTATCACTCATGTATTATTTTGAGTAATGAATGTAATATTTCTTTTGACAAAAAAAATAGAGACTTTTGAGCTACCGATAGAAAGCTTGTTGATCTCGTATATTTCGAGATCGCCGATCGTGTGGAGTAATAATTAAGGGAATGATATATTAAAACTTTAGAGAAAACCTCTCATAATTATAGTAGCATATATCATGTTTTCAGCCACCCTAATTCCGAGGATATATAAGACAAATTCTGACCACCAAATTCGTGGCGATGCTTATACTTTATAAACAAACAATAGGGGTGATCGGCTCCCGATTCCTATTCCCTGTTATTTGAAATCAGGAATCGGACCAGACCGAACTGGCGCGGTCCGATCCAGTTCTCACCCAGTCCGATCCGGTTCTTGGATTGGTAATTATTAATTACTAGCAATGTGTTAGCAATATTTTAAGTTAAAACAGATTTTATACAATGTAAAAAGACCAGCAAGATCTATGTTTCGTAAATCACAAAAAAAAAAACCATAAATAAACATATGAAGAAAGAGCACTATGTGAACTCTTAGGCGAGTCGATCCACCAAAAAATAAAAAATTATTATTTATTTTATGTATAAAAATAGTTTCAGTCCTGTCCAGGCAGTCCAGGTGGGTGGTTTGACATCGAAACTGGGAACCCGAATCGAAAATCCCATTTCCATTTATATAAAACCAAGAACCGGACCATTACTCTTAAAACTACTTGGAATCGACTCATCCGGGCGATTCCCCGATGGGCGGTTTATAATGCTTACCTATAATACAAAAAAAAAAAAGTAGCTAGAAGTGGCAAAATGGGTAAAAAAAAAACTCATATTTTAAATTATATTGAATAATATGGGTCAAAATGAGTTAGTTTAAAATGTTAAATGAGGTCTCAAATGAATTCTAAATGGGTTATCTCGTTAATTTTTAATGTTATTAGTAAGTCATTTTAAGTGTTACTATTAACAAGCCATTTTTTTTAACTATGAAAATTCTGATATTATAATTAGTTTTATTTTTAAAAAATAAAAAATCAAAATTTCCCCCTTTTTTTTGCATATTTCTAAGTCGATCGCTGGCCAAGAGGTGACGGGTGAGCTCACTAGACTCCGACAATTGAAAGTGAAAAAGCAAAAAATTAAAATATACATTTTAAAATTAAAAATTAAAATTTCAAAAAAAGTTAATAAATAAATTGTATTGCATAAAATTATTTTAACAAAACATTTAAAAATTTATGAATCAATTTTTTTTTGAATTTGGTTAAATATAGAAATATTTTAACAATATAGGTCGGTTTAAGTGTCGCTAAAATTGTATTGTATTGAAATTGGTCAAATTAATCAATATGGGTTGGACCATTTTTTACTCGACCCACCCATTTGACACTCCTAACATCAACCATAAATGATGCGGGGTAATGTGGATACGAGTCTAGATAACAATAGATTTTGGGGATGTTTTGCGGACTAAATGAACTCAAATATGTAGAGAGGTGAGGCGAAGCCAGTGACGGCGAGTCTGGAGATCCTTGGTATTGCCAACAACTCTCAAACTCCAATCCGATACGAAGTGGAGGCGACGCTTGTAATCACCTCAACAATGACTGTAATCCTTAGATTTGGGGCTTTTTCTCTTTTTGACATTTTAATCTATTTGAATTTTTCTAAAATTCAATAGAGATTTCGAATTCTCAGCTGCATTATTTCGTTGATTTTCTTTTTTCGTACTAAGATGCTCCAAGCACTCGATAGAAAAATAAATCCGTCCAAGTTAAGGCAATATCGAAATTACGAGACTCGAGATACTTTTCTCTTTCTTCTTTCCCCCAACTTTTTCCATCCCCCAAGAATTGCCACGTCAGCATCCCACAAAATAATAAATAGTCAATGACGAAATTACAGTTTTACCCCTTGCCTTGTCTTGTCCATGAATTAGCCAATGAGGGAAAATGGCCTCCGAAAAGGGGCTTGTGGCTTGGGCTTTGCAACAAAGCCCAGCTCACCGATGCAGAGATCTATCAACCCATTTCTTGCCTTAGCGCATGTAATCTTTAGTTTGATCCCGACAAGCACCCTTCTCAAGAAACTGATGCAGAGGATGGAAGCGATGCCCTTTTCGGTGTCTTAAGAGCGGAGACAGACTGATCTGCCGCTCATCCCCTTCTCTGCTGATGCTTCCTTCCCCATAAAGATTGGAGAACCGAGCTCTGCGCTCTTGTTCCTCACCCTCTGGCTAAAGCACCGGAAGTTTTCTGGGTTCTTGTGCATCCTGGTCCTCAGATGGGGATACCCATCTGCCTCATAGAGCGATGGGTCGAAGATTGGGCTCTCTCTGTGGGCGTTGCCGAGGTGGGTCTTGCTTGCCCACGCGGTGTTCGATGAAATGTTGATGGCTCCTTGCTTCAGTGCTGCGGCGGCTCTCAAGCAGCTTTCTATCACTCTGGCTTCCTCTTTGAGCCTCTCTCTGATGTCCTTGAACCCAGAGAAAGTTTTCTGGGGCTTTGATCCATCGGCTGGCTTTGGAAAAGCTGAGCTTGTGTGTGGGATCCTCTGACAGTCCAAGCACAAGTTTCTCCATCTCTCCAAGTTGAAAGCGTTTCTCTTTGCATCATCAGATAGACATGAATATGCCTGACCCCACAAAAAGGGAAAAGAAAAAAAATTGCATATTTAGGTCACCGTGCACTGTCCCCTCTAGCAAATGCCAATGAGCTGTTTAAGACCCTTCGAACGCTCGATTAATCACTGCTCAAGTTGCTATAGTCTCTCCCATCCAAGCACGGCGGGCGGATTTATTGGAATGCACATGTTCATCCTACTAGGGTGACTCGAGATCTTCGTGATTCAAACTCAAGCATCGAGCGAGGAAGACGAACACCCTTCCAACTCGAGCAGCATTTTCCGGTCAGTTCAATCAATTTATTGTGATCTGTTTCATGATAAGAACTGGCGAATTTGAATTGAAGTGAGCCCTGAGCACTGGAATTGGACGGCGACTCCATTTCTGGTTGAGGTGAAGTAGGAATTCTTTCAAGAGTGATCATAAATGGGATGACACCTAACTAGATAACTACATGCAGAGATCTCTGCTGGTTGCATGTGAACATTTTAAAGACCAAAGCTTTGGCTGTCTCAATTTAATGTTCTCTGCTCTCTCCTCGCGCCATCATGGTCACGAGGAATCAAAGACAATGAGAGATGTTTCTGAGTCCTTTTAGCAGAGTTCAATGAACAAGCTTCGGATTCTACAACTTCAACCAAATGGGTAGAGGTCATTTATCTCTCTTAGCCTTGTCAAGATAAGCTACTCTGATAAAACGATGACATAATTCCCTAATTTTCTCAAGAAGCAAATTGAATAGTTGAGATTTAATACACATGTCGTAAATTGAAATACAATAAACGGACAAACTATAAAACATCTCTATCGCATCTATATGTAAATATAAATAGGTCATGTGAATTTTCTCATCATGGAAAAGCTCTTTTTGGGGAATTTTACTTTCCTTTAAGTGTTAAGGCGGGACCAATCTTGCCTTCAATGGGGATAGTTAAATAAAAAGGGTAAAACCGTGGACCGTCAAGTCCTACTTTGCAAAAGCAATTTTGAATCATAAATCACTATAGCTCGAAGAAAATGGTGACGTAAAATTGATCAAGTTTTCGTTCGAGTAACAAAAGTTCCAATGAATAAATAAGAATCACCGACATATACGTTGCAAACGTTACGAATGTTTTACTACCGATTATGGTTGATTAGTTATTTTAGCAAATACCACAAAAGGAACTTGCTATTAATTTAAGTAGAGTACGGTTTCACAAATCATAAGACCCACGCAATTCACAGAAAATAAAAAGAAAAACCGATGAATTTCTAATGTCAAATCAAACACATTGCCCGACAAGTTTTGGGCTTGTCTCTTTATCGGAAGCAGTATTCGATAGCCCCTCGAGAAGAGAGTTTCAAGCAGATTCTGTTAAAGGAAACTATTCATTCTGTACTCGAGCAAGAGAACAATTGCTGCAACAATTCAAGAATCACAGAAGCTCTAAAAAGGAGTGGGCAGTGAAATATCATTTACCTCCGAGACGAGCTTGAATGCACACTCAGCCTTCGGATGACGATTCTTATCCGGATGAAGCTGCAATGCTGCCAAGAAAAAAGCAAAAGCGGGAGAAAATCATCACAAATGAAGACGGGACATACCACATTGCGCACAAAGCTCTAGATCTCTTCTTTATCCGAACCAGAAACTCACCTAACTTGCGGTACTGTTTCCGAATGGCATCCAGCTCCGCAGTTTCTTCTACCTGGCGCGGCCCCATGACGAGAGAAAACTGACGAGTGAGAGAGAACAAGCAGAACCCAGAAAGAGAAAACGTTTTGCGAGGGAGCCCGCGAGGGGAGGAGAAAACCCGGGGGGGAGACGTACTCCGAGGAGGCGATACCAGTCGATGCAGGGCGGCCTGCGGCGCGCGGCGTGAGGGCACGCGACCGCTGCGCGGTCGGAGGCGGAGCAAATGTCCATCACCAGCCGGGACTTGGCGGCGTCGGACGCGGTCTTGTGCTCCAAATCCCCCATCTGCGACCGCGAAAGACGGGGGAAGAAGCAGATGGGAGAAGAAGAATGAACGGACGAATGTATGAAGGAATGTATGGTTAAACGGGCGAACAGACAGTGACTGAAGGCGAGAGTGTAAGCTCGGAGATGTCGATGGCGGGTTTGGTGGCGTTAACGTGGTGGAAAGAGGTTGAAGAAGATAGAGGGAATACAAGGTGGCGTGGAGCAGTTAAAAGAGAGAGAGAGAGAGAGAGAGAGAGAGATAGAAAGAAGGAAGGGATGGAGATTTTTGAAAGTGGATCAGCTGGTGACGACGGGGGATTCACGTGTTAAGAGAGGACGGGGGAGGAGGGAGAGATTAGCGTTAATCATGCCACGTGGCTTGCTTAGAGGCGGTGATGGAGAAGATCTTGGCCCCTTACCGTTTCGTTCCGTCCAGGCTTAATTGATGGGGTGTGGTGGGGCTATAAATTTTGTGGTTTTATCCTTTGAAAATTCAAAGCCCGTCTTTTATAGCGTTTTCCTGCGTTTTGCTGATGATTAGGGAAATCGATCGTCAGACGGCTGGGAAAAAATTTAAAAAAAGTGAGGATTTTTTTTATAAAATCACAGCCGTCCGATATCAAACAGACGATTGGGATCCGGTCATGATTTAAGTATGGTCCCCTCAAATTAGGGGATCTGAATCTGATGATTAGGGAGTTGGGCTCTTTCTGTGAATTCAAATGCAAGAAGGTTGGTGATCCTCGCCTCTTTCTCATGCAGTAATCGGGTCGACGGAGCTCGATCGATGGCCAATTATTGATGGAATATGGGTTCGATGGACTGTATGTTAAATACGATGGACCCATCTCGGTTTTCAGAGAACGGTAAAATATATTGTAAACTCGAGATTTTTATTACCACAGGTGAATGTTTTCAAAAGAAGAGATGAATCGAGATACTTAGTTTTCGAAATACTTAGTGGCATCAATTTGATTCGCCATCAATGTGGTTTGATGAAGCATTGATGAGAAAGTCCGGCATAGGACCGAACGCGCACAGCCTTTCAACTATTCGCAGCAGCCGGCGAGGTACAAATATTGATTCTAGGGCAAGCTTTTTTCACGTGAAAACCATGGGGGTGTCCTCTCGACCTTGACCTTAGAAATGCAGACAAATTCTCTATGCTCTTTGCTCGGCCGGCGAACCCTAGATCAAAATGCGATTCTAAAAATCGAGTCGAATCGAATAGAGGAAAGCTCAGTCATGGGGAAGGTACGTCTTGAAATCGAGCCCGAGCTTGGAGAAACATTATTCACGGCGTTAAGCTGTATCAACGCTTAAAATAAACTTTTGACTCATGTATCGCGGTCTTGAATATTCGAATAGAACAGAGTCTCGCTAACGAGTCGTGACTTTTTTTTTTTTGTCGTTACACGTATATAAACATAGTTTTAGGGGGAGACCCACAATGGACAGATGAAATTTTTCAAATAAACTTGTTAGGCATGTGATGTGACGACGTGAGCCAAAAGTAAGAACAACATATAGGCTCATGGGACACTTCAATGGGTGGGTCCAATTTTGGCCTTCTTTTGATTCCCCTTTTTGACATTCTAAACTTGTCCTTTTTTTCAAAATATATGTCATATATTTTTAGTTCCCTTTTCAACATATATTTCAATAGCTTTATTTATCTCTTTTTCTTTTTTTGGCAGCAGGCGTAAGACGAGAGACCTCGGAAACCCCAAAAAAAAAAACATCGAGAATGGAGAAAAAGACCAATTCGTAATGATCTGAAAATCTCGAGAAATCATTGGACACGACGAGCCTTTTGTTTTCTTTTGCTTTTGAATTTTTGCACTCTCCCTTCCCTTTTTTCTCTTAACATCATCTTGTTATTTTCAAAATCCTATTGCCCTATCAAATTTAGAGATTCGGATAGACATTAATCCATCCATTTTAAAAGTTTTCCTAATTCAGGTATTAAATCCTGTAATCCTATCAGATCTTCTTGTCTTTCTTTTTGGAAACACAATCCTTAATTATATATATATACATATATATATATATTTTGTGAAGATGCAATACTCGAGAGATACTTCTTCACTTCACTCAAATAACTTTTACTTTTTTATTTTTTTGCTTAATCTAATTCTTATGGCTCTCACACTTTAAATTCCCCTTTTCAATTGGAAACACTCGAAATCTTCATACTATTTCGAATTATCGCTAAAAAGAAACAAAAAATAACACTTTATAGTTTTGCAAAATATTAAGCAAACAAGCCCTTGCTTGTTGTTTGGCACCCCAATGAGCAACTCCTATCTTGTCCATGTGCTCTTTGAAATTTAGGTGCCTAAAAAATTCAAACTGATGACAGTAGACAGACCCAAGATATCATATTCGAGGGTTTTGCCTACGATTTCTTGTCCTTGTTTGGTGACTAGGTCTTTTATCAGCTCAATAATTTTAGGGCCATGAGAAGATTTTGGCCTTATACAGAGGGACAAATTCCAATGAGCATAGAGGTTCTCAATTCGTTGACCTTGTGGGTGAAGTCATGTTGGAGCAGTTGGAGCTCCCAACCACAATGCCTATCTACATTTCTGGAAATCACAAGTCCTTCCAAGCTTGAACTGATACGGGTGCAGTGTCAAAACTCTCAGGACTCCATGCACATCTTCTTTTTGAATGCCATCAGCTTGATCACTGGTGCAAATCCACAACATGCCGAACACGGCGGCGTATTTGATTCGTCACTAGATTTACTCAAAGTCTTGGCACTGTCACAAGAGTTTTGATACTTGTAGAATAGGGCATTGAAGAGTTGAGCCACGTCAATTTCAAATTAATCGACTTTTCATTCATGAGTACCTATGGTAGGAACATCGCGCTCATTGTTGTGTTTGAGTTTATCATCGCGGAAACTCGCATCGGATTCTCTACTGAATTCATAGAATGGAGATTACATTTTGCCATAATAGAATGGAGAGTTTGGTTGATCCTTCTTTTACTTCGGGTCTGCTAGGAAGTGTTTGTGTGGGCATCAACTCAGAATCAGGCAGACAGAAGCACAGGAATCGGCTATCTTCAACTAAAAAAGGTACTGTTCATCAGCAGCCTGTGTCTCTTTTTTATTGTTTCTCTCTATGGGAACCAGATCGTCTGATCTACTGATGACAGCCGTCCGATCCATTTCCCTCTCTATGTGCGGGCGCATAATTGTCGTACGTAAGGAGCAGACCTATCAGGTTCCTGTTGATTGCCTAATTACAGTCGACCAATAACACAAGAAGAAATCTTTAAATCACAGTTACACAGAACCCCTTTCTTTAGGCCTCTCAAAAATTTGGGAGGATGAATACCACAAGGTCCTAATTAAGAATAGCTTTTGTAGAATCACCGATGACATTAGCCACCATAACGGGTTCTCAGGGATTCTGGAGGCTCCTCTTCCACGATGCCTGACCCTGTCGTTTCCAAGTACTTTCTGATCGTCGTTTTACGGTCGGCCAGGTATGTATGATCCAGAAAATTGTCGTAGGCGACATCACCCAGATTCTTTGCAGCCAAGACACTACATGTTCAATAACAGCATCAGTGAAAAACCAACAGCTAAAAATGTGGTTGGCAATATTCTGCAAGCATTGGCAAAAGTTGCGGCGTGTGATATTGACATGATGAGAGGCTGGATCAACTATTAATCCATCGTTTCTTTCCTCAGCAGAGATTTTCCAAGATAAGGCAGACTTAAAATAACAGGAAATAAAAAATAACACAATGGTGCAAACATGAATTGGATATCTGAACAATCGGTAGCAGTTGCTCCCTGTCTGCATCTAGTACCAATCAGACGCTGCAAGCAATCATTCAGTAGTCTCAAACACTTGCCAGTGCCTAAGATAAACGCGGCAAGGTAAAACATCATCCCGCCATATCTTGTCAATATTGTAACGTCCATAATGTTGAAAATAGATCTCCTTGCTTCCTGCACAAAAATGCACAACAGCAATAAATAAGACAAGGAATTAGATTGTCTCGACTTTGGGAGAGGGATGGCAACTTGCCTATATTTACCCCTCAAGATCATGAGAAAACACTCGGAAACAAATCAATGATTGATTGATCTTCGATCGACTATCAGCAAATGTAACCCCTGAATCCTCTTGAATGATGTATCATGATCGGAGAGGGTAGATAGAATCGTTTAGCCCTCTAACTGGAGAGCATTTGTATCAATAAGACAATTACAGCCAGAGAAGTAAAGCAGAGGTGTTTTAGTGATGTGGATAAGTAACTGATCTGTCTACTTTCATGCTTGTAGGTAGCACTGCTTACGCAAGCTCGTAGCTTGTTAATGCATTGTCTCCAAGTTCATTAGCTTCTAACCAACGTTTCAGCTACAATATTTCGAAAACATATTTCAACAAATGCAACCCTTTGAAGATGTACCTCTGCTATAAAGAATGCATTGTCAAGAATCCATTAAAGCAAGTCATAGAGCATCTAATTTTCCTTCTCAACATTTAGAAATCCCAAAGTAGATATCACAAATCAGTTAGAAATGAACTTTCCCTTCAGATTCTATCTTCATATTAAATACATATCCCGCAAATGCTTTTTGTTGATCGAGAATATAGCACATGAAAAGTTGGACCCAGTGGAATAAGTACCTCTGCATCTGATTCGGAAAAATTCCTCATCACTGTAATGGGTACAAAGCACCTGAAAAGCATTGGCACTGTGAATCAGGTCCAGAACTCTAATAGGGAAATGACGGACTTCACTATGTCATAAAACACAGCAAATGCAGGACAACAAGTAGCAGTCATTCCAACTTCCTGAAAAGACAAAATTCACAAACCGCTAGATTCTCAAATGGCTTGCAATCAAGTGTCTGAGGCCTGACCTACAAGAAGAAAACTTTTTCTTTAATGACAAGAAGCAGAATATCCAAACAAAGAGCAGAGAAAGTTGAGTAAACGAGTCCATTCAAAGTGACTTGGTAGCAGCTCACAGCAAGAAATCGGAACTCGAGCTCCCTCCTTATGAAAGCCGGTATCTTGCTTCATCAAGCAACAGACTCACTCAGTTAATATTAGTGTCATAGTGTGAAAGATTAACTCAATTGCAGAATCTTAGAACCCAATACTAATTTGATAATGCTCTTTCCACACCTCAGATTTCTCAATCTCGAAGACTGTGGTTATGAGAGTCTCGCCATCACATGGATCCACACTAAGGCTGGAGATTTCCTGCATCATCCCCATAGCCAAGCAAAAAAGTACGCTTCAATTAATGCAGATAATATGATTGTGCTTGGACTCGCTTAAAAATCACGACAACTACAGATCAAGACCATGGTTTCGGGTTTGGCGATGCCGCGCTCGAAGAAAATAGGAGCGACGTGGGCGAAAACGCGCCGGAATCCATCCAATTTCGCCACCCTAAAGTCAACCAGATGAGGGAACGTGCTCCTTGCGCTTCGCTCTGACCACAAATTCACAACCGTGCGTCAGTGGATCATAGAGCAACCCACCCACAAGGATCTACCTTCAATCCGCACACCCATATCCAAAAACGAAAATCACGTGGAGGAATAGGAAACGACTCGGGCGGACGTCGTACGTACCGGAGAGCAGAGAACCGAAGCCGCAGATGGAAATGCGGCCTCCGGGAGTGAGGAGCTTCTCGAAATCGGGCTCGTCGTTGAGCTCGCTCAGTTCGAGTGGAAGCCGGTCCGCGCTGTGGCAGGACATGGTGATCGGAGGCGTCCGGCGGAGTATCCCGCGGCGATCGGCGCGCCTTGAGCGGCGGAGGAGGGGATGCGGCCGAGGAGATAGCGAAGGAGGTGGAGGGAGACAGCGGGGGGCAGAGGAGAACGTCCGACGACGAGAGGGTGGGCTATGAGTTGGGTTGAGGGCGGAGAGAGAGAGATCGGCGGCGCTCATCCGGCGGCGGCGGCGGAGCTCAAGTGAGTGGCGGACTGAGAAATCCGGATTGGCCTGATGTCCTGCAAATGCAAGACTTTGGCTATTTTACCAAATACCCAATAAATGAAATAAACCTTAAATTATCCGGAAAATTTATCTTTAAACTCCATTTATTTTACTGAATGATTCAGAAAATATTTTTATAGAATTAATTATTTGTATAATTTAAGATAATAATTCAATAATAAATATTTTTCCAATAGTATCTTATTTATAATAAAATTATTTTTCGTTCATTTTCTTTTATAAGTGATATGAGCGATTATTTTCAAAAAATTGAATCATAAAATTTTCCTCACAATAAATAGAGCCAGCACAAACTTTCAAATGACATCATCCCATCATGCAGGATAAGCATGCATCGGTCGTTATTTATTTGCGTGTGAAATCAAACAATATAATTACATTCGATCTCTGCTTCTCATTTAATGAGCTGCCCTCGCTAGGGGCATAGTTATATAACCGCATAAGTATATAAACCAATGATCACGCATCATTTGTTCATAAGTTCATGACTATTTAATCATCATTTTATATTAATATATAATCTCCCTGCCAACTCAATACTCAATTCGAAAATCACTGATTATTTTCCTAAAGGCCTAAAATCATTCTTTGTTTTGACTAACTTTTAGTTTCCGGGTCGGTCGATCCGATAAGTTGTCCGAGAACTAGAAGTGTAAAGCCGGATATCGGTAAGTTATTAATTTCTTCGTATTTTGCTGAAGTTTTTTTTTTTTTGTAAATATTTACGATCGGGTAGCATCAATCGTGCTAATAACTTTATCTTGATCTTTTTTTTTTTTTGGGTAGTAAAGTAATCTCTGAATTTTCATCAAAGCATATCCGGGATGATCGCAATGGAGAATAGAAAAAGGCAAATTAAAGCACCAATAGGAGGGAATGATGCTTTCAACGGCGGACATGAGCTCCTTTTCAAAAAGTTGCTTGCTTTTGCTCATGCAAAGTGACTACAGAATGGAACGATATTCCGTAAAGTGACTACTCATTCCAATCTATGGCGTTGGGTAATTCTGAGGTTGATTAACCTAATCATAAGGTCAGATATCTTGCCAGTCAGAAAATGTTACAAATCAATTTCGAGTTCGATTTTCAAACCAGCCCATCAAGTTCCCATCCGCGAGGTCGAGCTTCACGAATTGAGATCGCAATGGCCATGAGAGAGAGAAGCTCATTAGCAATAACGGGATCGCACAAAATGAGCGGTATTATCAGCTCAAATCGAACATTTCGGACCATGAATGTAAAACTCCTATGATAATGATCATGTGGTCGCGTCGTGCCCTTTCTACCCTTTTATCATGAGATGCTTCAGTGGTCCGTCTCAACGGTCTCGATGTTTTGCTATGCGAGAGGTTTCTCGGAGGGCCTTAACGCTCCTCCATCGACGCAAGATATGTGCTTTCACCCAAATACAGGGAAGTCAGGTCACAAGGTAACATAGATTGCATTATGCATGGTGACATGCATATCTGCTAGTGCATCCAGGTTCATCATCACGCACCGTTTGTTCATGGGCGTTTCAATGGCCTTATACTAATTGCTATCTTACCAGCCTGAAAATCATTCTCTGATTCGGCCTATTTTCAGCTTCCTAGATGCATGTAACTTCTCATCGACCTTAATAACTCAATCCCATCTTTTGTTCGAGGACTAAATCTCGTCTTGCCCCGTGTTCCATCATGTCTAAGATGAGATCAAGCCGGATATAAGAGAGTCGAACCTTCAGGAAAGCGGCGAGAGAGTCGAACTGCTATTCTTTTCGGATTCATAAGGGTCAATGACTCACTGTATGTCGTCTCGGTTCCTCTTATCTTTCACAACATTAATTAGGGTTTGTGCATTCATATTGGATGCATGCTCCCTCTCCCTCCCTCTCTCCTGGTGTTTTTCTAGTAATCTCTGAAGTTCTATCAAAGCTTCGAGTCTAACCCAACTCCATCTATCCACATGGCCCGCCGAGGCATGTCCGTGATTGTCGCTTGGAGAATAGACAAAGCAAATCAAAGCACCAGTTTCTGCAGTCAAGAGGGAATGATGCCCATCAACAGCACGACGCTGATGAACCGGAGCCTTCCACGCATCCAGAAAGAATCACTGCTGAAGTGACATGAGCTCCTTTCGAATGAGTTAACTTTCTTCTTCTTATGCAGAGCACTGATTTCCGAGCACGTTCTATTGAGCTGCAGAGGGCTTCTGTAGCTAATCTGATCTGACCACAACAATCACTCAATGTTTTATCACGTCAAACTCTCGAAGTGCCTGTATTTGCTTATCGTCTCCTCTCGCATTCTTCTAGATCTTGCCCTACCCTTTTTTATTCAACCCACGTTTTCATCCCTTTAGTAAGTTGAACATGACACAGTTTCTAAGCTTTGAAATTCTTTCTTGCGTGCTTTTCCTTCATCTCGAGCCATAAATTTTTCCAAGTCCTATCCTGTTCGGTTGAGCGGGGCCGAAGGACAGGCAAGCGCCGCCCTGGCCACGAGTTATGCCCCCAGCAAACACCAGTATGGACCCATGTAATGGCCAGGGGTGTCGATCTGTATTATATATACGAATCGAAACGCAACCCGAATTTTCGGGTATTGTTCATGTCGGGTAATCGCTTTAATTCTTATACACTATAATACTTCCAGATCGAGTCGGGTCGGGTTGTTTTTCCGATTGAGTCGAAGAAGTATACATGTTTATACTAATATCTATCTAAGAAACATACACATAAAAAGCCAATTTGGCCGGTCTCGACCAGAAGGTCCGGATTATGTTCCCATATTAGTTTGGGTCGGGTCGAGAGCACATTTATAGTGTTTTTTCGAGTCAGGTGTAATAAAGATGCTATGCGACTCATTGACACCCGTTGTCTGACTATGGCTCAACAATGCTTGCTTGTTATAACTGAATTCATATAATTAAAGAGTTTGAGATTTAAATCGACGTTCATACAATAGTCGATAGGATCGACTCGCCACTCGATGTTAGATACACTCTTATATAGGATCTATATATCTCAACGCCTCCCCTTCAAAGTTTATAATTTGCCAAGTCTCTAAACTCACTCCCCTCACATTAGTAGTTTATTGTTATTTTCTGCTTCTTTGTGAACATCAATCAATCGGTGCTCCGCCACGTGCCTTGACCCGTTTCTATCGGTTAGTTCCCCCCCGCCCGGTCGTTTCGGCCCTTTCTCTGTCGTTTTATGGAGTCTACACGACCGTGCATATGGGCTACCCGGGCGCTCCTGTTGATTTCCCGAGGTCGATAGCGATTGAATCCACATGATGATGGATCTCCGCTCTTGATTGGGAATTTATTGATTTTTTTTTTATTTTATCTTCAACATGTCATGAGAATTTATGGGGCAAAATCATTCAAGGATCATATCACATGAGATGGTTAGTGATAATTGGATTACCACGTTGCATCTATCTAAATTGGCCGGATGTGCTAAAAAACATGTCATGAGATTAAATATTACATCGCTCGAAATTGGAAAGTTTAGAATAAAGGCAGCATTTGTATAATGTATTTATGGCCTTTTGTTTTAATTTTCCTGATAAAGGATGCTATCATTATGGCAAGGCATGACATGCTACAAGCGAATGGATGCCCACATCGTCACGTTCCAAATTACTATTTACGAATTTCAGAACGGACAAAGACGTATACTTAATTTCCCTCATTCTATTCTCAATTAGCGATGACGAGCATCGATAATAAAAAAGGGTAATGTCGACAGGTTGATCACATAATCAAGAGGCTCGTATCAACGAGTCCTGCGACGTCGTTCGGGCCGTGGGCGATGTCCGTTATGCACGGCGTCATCTAGTCCGGGCCGTCGGTCGTCGATCACCGACGCGTAACTCCATCAATCGGTTTTGATCAAAATCACGCGCCGGAATTCGAGGAGGAACGGTGGGCGCCACCGTGATCCGACACGGCGTCCCCACACCCGCCTACGTGGCATGGATCTGACGGGCACCGACAGGAGATGGAAGCTCCGGACGAGCGCACGTCGCTAACATGCGCCTCCCCTGAATCTTCTTCTTCCCTCTCACACATAAATGCGCTTTCCTTCTTCTTTCGCTCTCTCCCATGATTTGCTCCTCTCGCCTCCATGATAGCAACTGGAGACTTCCTCCAAACCCCATAGATCATTCTCTCTCTCTCGCTCGCTCGTCAGTTGCTTCCTCGTCCTGCGGTAATGAGATTTTGAATCCACTATCTGGATCGAGCGGCGGACGGGGCGGAGTTAGTAAGTTGTCGAGTTTTTTGCCCATTTTGATTGTCACCATCGAAGATCGTTTCTTTACAGCTCCTGGCTGCTCGAATTTGGTGCGTCTGTTGCCTTCTCTTTTTACCCTTTTGATTCCGCAATCGCCGTTCGGATTCTGGGCAGCTCGCTTTTATCAGTGTCCGGAGATTGGCGGCCAAATTCAGGCTGTGCCGAGCGATTGGAGCGAGGGGTTTTCTTTCGTGTTTGATTGGTTAAATTGGGTCGGCGTTTGTGTTTCCGGGGATCTGGGTTCCGGCACTTAGATGAGGATGTGATGGTTGGGGTGGTAGGTTAAATTGCTGCGCTTGTGTTATTGATGAGACGCCGTCCGACGGCGGGTGTTGCATCGGAGCAAATGGAGAAGGGAATGGCTAAGCACCAGCACTCCCGCCTCTGTTTCTTGGCTACACTGTCCTTGTTTTTCTGGGTTCTGCTGCTATACTTCCATTTCGTAGTTCTAGGAAGTAATCCCTTTGATGAATCCGCGAAATTGCAGCCCATACCAGTTAGAACGGAATTCACGCCTCCTCATAGGAGCGATGACCCTTCATCAGAAATCCACACGCCGGCGGGGGAGAGCCATTCGGAAACTCCACAAGTGGTTGATTCCCCGAAAAGGGAAACTATCCGAGTGGTGGATTCCCCAAAACGGGAAACTAAAAGGACGAGAGAGAGTTTCCCCTTTATGAGAGCATTGAGAACTACAGAGAACAAGAGCGATCCGTGCGGCGGCAGGTACATATATGTCCACGATTTACCGCCTAGGTTTAACGAGGACATGCTCAAGGAGTGTAAGAAGTTAAGTCTCTGGACCAATATGTGTAAGTTCACTAGTAATGCGGGGCTTGGTCCTCCACTTGAGAATGTCGAAGGTGTGTTCTCGAATACGGGATGGTACGCGACGAATCAGTTTGCTGTTGATGTTATTTTCAACAATAGGATGAAGCAGTACGATTGCATAACGCATGATTCCTCCCTTGCCGCTGCTATTTTTGTACCCTTCTATGCTGGATTTGATATTGCCAGGTATCTCTGGGGTTACAACATATCTGTGAGGGATGCTGCATCTCTTGATTTAGTTGAATGGCTGATGAAGAGGCCAGAGTGGAACATCATGGGAGGGAAGGATCACTTTCTTGTTGCTGGGAGGATCACATGGGATTTCAGGCGGTTAAGTGACGAAAATAAGGACTGGGGCAATAAGCTTCTCTTTCTCCCTGCTGCAAGAAACATGTCTATGCTTGTCGTGGAGTCGAGTCCATGGAATGCGAATGATTTCGGCATTCCTTATCCAACTTATTTTCACCCAGCAAAAGATGCTGACGTATTCATTTGGCAGGAGAGGATGAGGAAATTGGAGCGCAAATGGCTGTTCTCTTTTGCCGGCGCTCCTCGTCCAGACAACCCAAAATCAATTCGAGGACAAATTATTGATCAGTGCAGGACATCTAAGGTCGGCAAGCTGCTGGAGTGTGATTTTGGGGAGAGCAAGTGTCATTCTCCGAGCAGCATTATGCAGATGTTTCAGAGCTCCCTTTTCTGCTTGCAACCACAGGGTGATTCATATACGAGGAGATCTGCTTTTGACTCGATGCTGGCAGGTTGTATACCAGTCTTCTTCCATCCGGGATCAGCCTACACTCAATACACCTGGCATCTTCCGAAAAATTACACAAAGTACTCTGTCTTTATTCCCGAAGATGATATAAGAAAGCGCAATATTAGCATAGAGGAGAGGCTTCGAGAAATACCTCCTGAGCAGGTGAAGATAATGAGAGAGGAGGTCATAAATCTCATCCCAAGGCTTATCTATGCCGATCCACGCTCGAAACTAGAGACTCTAAAGGATGCTTTTGATGTAGCGGTGCAGGCTGTTATTGACAAGGTGACGAGGCTGAGAAAGAACATTATTGAGGGCCGTACTGAATACGATAACTTTATTGAAGAGAATAGCTGGAAATATGCCTTGTTGGAGGAGGGACAGCGCGAAGTGGGAGGCCACGAGTGGGATCCTTTCTTCTCGAAGCCAAAGGAGGGTGAGGGAGATTCTGGAGGTTCCTCTGCAGAAGCTGCGAAGAAGTCTTGGAAGAACGAGCAGAGGGACCAGTCATGATCTGGAGGCTTCATATTTCCTGAAGAAGCTTTACCACTGTGCTGATGCATGGTGATGCCTCTGAATGGAGTTCATGTCAAGAGAGGTTCTGACCGAAGGCAATGGCACAATGGCTCTCCGATGACACATTTTTGAAGCTAATAGGTTGTTCAGTTCAGCCTTTTAGGTCCACTGCTGTGCTAGGAAATCAAACGCAGAAAATTGTTGAGTGTCCCAATCCCTTCTACATTCTCTGCTTGTATCACGCCTAGTGATTCTTTAATTGCATTCAATAGAGTATTACATAGCACAAATTCCACGGATGTATTCTGCACAATCTCCATGTTTACACAGGTAATGGAACTTTTAATTGGAAATAGAATTTTTCTCTTTCTGGTTAACCTTTTGACCGCATAGTGGACCCAAGTTGCTCCATCTTTGCAAGTGCTCAACGGAAGCAGCTATATGTACTGGTCTTTTTTATAAGGCTGAAGTTTCGTAGGTTCTGGCATATTTTCAAGTGCCTCCTAGTTGGTTGCATGTTTGTATCTCATAAAGTTTGCCTGAAGTTTTGAGATGGTTCTCAAAATCGATCGGATCTTGTTGTCGAGTACAGTTTTATACGTGTTTACATCGTCTGATGTTCAAGGTTGTTTTCTACCCGGCTTTGCGAAATCCACTGTGCACCTATCCCAGCTCTAGGGAAAGTTTTCATTGCATGAACTTCTCGCCCCTGCATGTTTGCTTTCAAGACTGATAGGACCCGCCAACCTGGCGTTCTTAACGACTGTTTGAACAGGGAAAATGCAAATTTGTTTGATCCTGTTCAGAAAGTTAAGTGATTTAATTTCCCTGTGATATCTACTTGTGTTCGTGTGTACTGAGTTAGTAGCTTGAAGAAGCAGCTTCTTCTGGTGCCTACGATGCCCTGTGATTCTGAGGTTTATTCTCGATTCATGTATCTGTCTCTTTTACCTGGAAAATGGTATATTTTCCTAGCTGTCATCAGGATCTTCTGCCACAGGTCACAAAGCCATTCATCATCGGAATTTAAAATATGATTGCCGGGTCGGCTTGACATGGTCAGGAATTTTATACTAAACATGCAAACAAAGGGAGTCCCTTTCATGACTGCCCTTTTCACTTTCTTCTCCGTAGCATACAACATTCTACTTGGCAAAAAAAAGAACGTAAGGTGGTCCATTCATTGCGGCGCTTTCCTTGCTGTGGTAGAGATGACCTAATGTACACGGGGAATGAACTGGAGCTCTTTTCAGGCTATTTCTTGTCGCCGTCGCCATCTTGTTCTTAGCATGGCGGCTCTCGACATTACCGTCTCGAGTGCAAATCTCCATTCACCGATTGCTAACCAGACTCCATAGACACTTACCGATGGAAATTCTTCCATCGTCGGATGTTGGGCATTTCAAATTGCCGGAAACACGAGTAGGGGCTAATGAGTACAGATATAGTCGAAACTAAGACAAGTTACTGGTGAGCAGTCAAGCAGACTGCTAGTACTCGATCGATCTCGAGTCGAGCTTTTAGCGCAGCTCGACTTGATTTTTATTTATACTTCTGTATCCCTCGCATCTCCATAACTAAACACATTCATGTTGGAGAGTTTGCGTAATTTGATAGATGAGAAGCCCGAGTCTTTCTTTCCCAACAAGGAACCGCAGTGACCGTCTTCATTGCCGTCGAA
This sequence comes from Melaleuca quinquenervia, assembly GCA_030064385.1. NCBI lineage: Eukaryota > Viridiplantae > Streptophyta > Magnoliopsida > Myrtales > Myrtaceae > Melaleuca > Melaleuca quinquenervia. The sequence goes on from CM057718.1 coordinate 16,711,967, forward strand.
GCCGGATCTCAGCCGGAATTAACGCCATAGCCAGGAATTTCTTTGACTTTTTGCTGTTCCCCCCACTAACTCGAGCTGGAATCCAGTTGCTCCCAGCACGTTTCTTGGCAAAACCCTAGGGACACATTTCCTCCCAAGACGACAAGTCAACGCGATTCCCTTTTAAACAGAGTCTTCTGGACCTTCTTCACATAAATAAATCGCGAGTTCTTAATATGATAATCGCACTTCTGTCGGTACAGATCTAATTTCCTAACTCGACCCGCGATCTCGTTCTCCTGCAATGTAGTCATTCCTAGAGCAATGTGGTTATCTCTCTCTCTCTCTCTCTCTCTCTCATCTTGGCTAACTTGATTGGCTACTTGCGGGTGGGCAAGCGTGCAAATTGCTCAGATGCAGAGAGCACAAGGCGCACGTGGAAGGGGAGCCAAGGATGGCTAGTTCCAGGACCTGATCATAAATGCGCTTGCGCGCGCGCGCAGAGAGAAAGCTCGAGCATTGAATCTGTGATGGCCGTTTTCACCTCTCCTCTCCGTACAGCTTCGAACTCCCACTTCGCTGCTTACCATGTCTCTGCTCCGTCTCTTTAACCCAAACGCCGAACATCGAGCACTCGTCGGACATCTCATTCGAATCCAACGGCTTTTAATGTATTAAAACCGACCAAGACTTCTCGTGAAGCCGAGGAGCTCAGAGCAGCACGCACACGAACACTTAAGCTCCGCAGGAGCTCTCTGCCTGTGTCTGTCTGTCTCTCTGTCTCTCTGTCTCTCAACCAGATGATACTCGTGATGAAGAGCCCTTGAATTTCACGAGTTTCCTCTTCTCTCCTCCCAGAGCTCAGCTTTGAACTCTCTCTCTCTCTCTCCCCCTGTGCGAGCTCTTGTTATAAGTCACGCTCAAATGTGTCCCCGAATCATGCAGCAGAGTGTCTCGACACAATACTCATGGGAGCCAGAATCAACTCGCTTATCATCGCCTTCTCACTTTCACTCTACTTGGCCGCGCTCCACACCAACGCTGACCCTCTCCACACTTACATAGTTCAGCTCCACCCTAAAGGGCGGACTCGGTTCGCGTTCGCTTCCGAGCTCCAGTGGCACCTATCCTTCATCCATGGCACCGTCTCTCGCTCCCCCAAGGAAGACCCTTCTTCTCGCCTCCTCTATTCGTACCGCTCCGCTATGGACGGTTTTGCTGCTCGCCTATCCGAGTCGGAGCGCGAGAGCTTGGAGCAAATGAGTGACGTCATTGCCATTAGGCCTGATAGGGTCCTCCAAGTGCAAACTACTTATTCCTATAAGTTTCTAGGATTGAATCCCTGGGGAGGAGCGTGGAGTGAGTCGATGTTCGGGCGTGGGACAATCATTGGCGTCCTAGACACCGGAGTTTGGCCCGAAAGCCCGAGCTTCGATGACCGGGGAATGCCGCCCATCCCAAAGAAATGGAAGGGGACGTGCCAAGAGGGGCAGTACTTCAACTCTTCAAATTGCAACCGGAAACTAATCGGCGCCCAGTTCTTCACCAAGGGGCACCGTGTGGCTTCTCCGTCACCTTCGGCGGACGATGTGGTTGAGTACGTCTCACCAAGAGACTCCCATGGCCATGGAACGCACACCTCATCGACAGCTGGGGGAGCCTCCGTGACAATGGCGAGCGTGCTTGGTAATGGGGCTGGCGTGGCCCGCGGGATGGCCCCGGGCGCTCACATTGCAGTGTACAAAGTCTGCTGGTTCAGCGGCTGTTACAGCTCCGATATATTAGCTGCGATGGATATGGCGATCAGGGACGGAGTTGATGTCCTCTCCCTCTCACTTGGCGGCTTCCCCATTCCCCTTTACGCGGATAGCATTGCTATCGGGAGCTTCCGGGCAGTCGAGCGGGGCGTATCAGTTGTATGCGCTGCTGGAAACAATGGGCCAGTCCCGAACTCGGTCGCCAACGAAGCTCCGTGGATTCTAACTGTAGGTGCAGGCACGCTTGACCGGAAATTCCCGGCTGTTGTTCGGTTGGGCAACGGGAAGTACCTATACGGAGAATCCATGTACCCAGCGAGGGGCCGCTGGGCGACGTCTGGTGAAGAACTCGACTTGATTTACGTCACTGGGGACGACATGGGGAACGAATTTTGCTTCCGAGGGTCACTCCCTAGAGAAAAGATTCGAGGTAAGATGGTCGTCTGCGACCGCGGAGTCAATGGGAGGTCAGAGAAGGGCCAAGTCGTGAAGGAAGCGGGTGGGGCGGCGATGATCCTAGCGAATACTGAGATAAACCTTGAAGAGGACTCGGTGGACGTCCATGTGTTGCCAGCGACGGCAATCGGATACTCGGAGTCGATCATCTTGAAGGCCTATATTAACTCCACCGCAAGGCCGAGGGCCAGGATCGAGTTCGGCGGGACCGTAATTGGGAAAAACCGAGCGCCGGCTGTGGCTCAATTCTCTGCTCGAGGGCCAAGCCTGACAAATCCTACAATCCTGAAGCCTGACGTGATTGCTCCAGGAGTAAACATCATTGCTGCTTGGCCTCAAAACTTAGGCCCAAGTGGGCTTCCTGAAGATTCCAGGAGAGTGAACTTTACAGTCATGTCAGGGACTTCCATGGCCTGCCCTCACGTCGGTGGGATTGCCGCTCTGATCCGGTCCATCCACCCAGGGTGGACCCCGGCGGCCATCAAATCTGCAATCATGACGACCTCAGACACGGCTGACCGATCGGGGAGGCCAATCATGGATGGAAGCAAACCAGCAGGGATCTTCGCCATTGGGTCGGGGCATGTGAACCCGGCTAAAGCCATCGACCCTGGATTGATCTATGACATCAATCCAGACGACTACATCACCCATCTGTGCACATTAGACTACACAAATTCCGACATCTTCACTATCACTCACCGAAATGTCAGCTGTCGCGAGCTCTTGAGATCAAACAGGGGCTTCAGCCTGAATTACCCTGCGATCTCTGTGATTTTTAAGGACGGGATGAGGAGGAAGATGGTCAGGAGGCGGGTCACAAATGTGGGCGAGCCAAATTCCATATACTCGGTGGAAGTGGCGGCGCCAGAGGGGCTAAGATTGAGAGTCAGGCCGAGGAGGCTTGTGTTCAGTCACAGGAACCAGACCTTGAGCTACAGAGTGTGGTTTATAGCAAGGAAGAGAGCTAAGACTCCAAAACTCAGCCATTCTCAGGGACATTTGAGTTGGGTTCATTCTGGCCAGAGTGTTCAGAGAGTTAGAAGCCCCATCTCAGTGACTTGGAAGCACTAGGAACCTGGATTTTTTATATTTTTTATTTTTTCGCGCAGTATGACTATTTACAAAGCGCGATATCTTATTGAATATCATAGCTTCATGATTGATTAGAAGGACGAATTTGAATTGAGTCATGGTTTCTTTACCATGACGAGTCTTAGCGAAATAAAACTAAAATATGTTTCTCAGGACCGTGAATCCTTCTTCTGTCATCCTGTCTACCAGATGGAGAATAGAGCGCTTTCTTGGCTAGAATGGGATGAATCCTGTGAACATTAGTTCTCAGGACACACGTGAAAAACAAGGAAGGGCGAAAGCTGTTACAACCAAAGAATTCCAAATCCGAATCCAAACCAGAAAGGGCGAAAAGCGGTGTCTGGATCCTATCGGAACAGTGCCGGATCGACTCGGCAGCTCCTACTAGTTCATACGCCAATGCTGAACTCGGACTCTGTCGAGAAAACAGTGGACATCCTTCGCCTTTTAGATGCCATTTGCCTCGCCAGTAATCAGAAGAATGGTAAATTGGTCTAACAAAGGCTCCAAAGACACAATGACACCGCAGGAACATGATCTTTGATCCGTTGTGGAATCAATCACCCGAATTTCTTTGAATCGGGTACCTCAGATTTCTTGTTTGCAATCGATAGAGGGGTCAACTTCAATTTGTGACGTCTGATGCGTCCTTTCATATGAAGCCCGGTCAGTAAAAATCCTAATATGCATTGGCTCTGGCCCAATCGATCTGGGCTGGGCCGAGCCTTACATACAATTTTTATTTATTTATTTATTTTATGTTTGATTAAGCCACTGGTGCTCGGACTGGGGACAATGATCCAATCAATCCTAAATCTATTCTAGATATGTCAATTTAATTCTAAAATTTTTAACTTTTTACTCGTTTAGTTCTAAATTTTTGCATGAATTTCTAGTGTAGGCATGCTAGCTATTTTTTTTTTTGTCGAAAATCACCGACGTGGTGGTCTGACCATCGAGGGCCATCCTACTTGGCAAACTGTCATGTGAGAGATGGAATTTCGAGCAAGAATTTAGAATGGTAAAAGATTGAAAAATTTAGAGATAAATCATTGGTGTATAAAAAATTTAGGACGGATTAGTTTTTCCTTCTTTCCCTGAGAAGGAAAGTTAAAAAATCTAAAGGGGCAAAGTGTTGGAAAAGTCTTAAATATTTTTGCATATGTATAAATTTAGTCTTAAACCTCTAAATTGTACCAATTCAATCAAAGACATTTTATATTTCTATCAATTCAGTTAATCTAGTTATTGTCGACATAAATATCAATCATCAAGTTAGAATAGACGGCATTGGCATAAACAACTTTCAGTAATATTTTTTCCAAAATATTGATTGATTTCTTTTCTCTTTCCCTTTCTGTCTTTTTTTTTTGAATTCCTTTCCATCTTTCTTCTCCCTGACGACCGTTGAAATGACTGAATTGGGTTTAGATGAAAAAGGATGATGACTAAATTGATTAAAAAAATGGATTTGAGACTAGATCGACACCAGTGAAAAATAATACTATGACTTTTCTAATACTTTTCCGTCTCGCGTATAGACTCGCGACTCTCTCGTTCGAGCCAAACGACACAGGTGGCGCAAACCCGCGGACGCTCCCGGTTTTTCGCCACGTGTACGGGCGTACAGAGAGGAGGGGCTGTCAAATACCAACCACCCCCCCTTTCCGAAGAGATATCAGAGCAATTTCAAGGCAAATTCAAGGCAACAGAGCAAGGCATCCAACGCAGCATATGCTTCAGAAACTTCCCATCCCTCATCCCCTGGTCCTTACACGGTTGGAGATCGTCGTGGTGGTGGGAGAAGAAGCAAAATGCCATTTCTATTCCGTTTAGCACGTTGGCGAAAGTTCAATTTTCCACGAGGGAGACGGGCGAAAAGTCCGCAGCACGTCACGGGTGCTTAAGCTGTTCGATGAAGACAAATTACGTATTGCTTTACCTTTCTTCTTCGAAAAGAAGGCTCGGTATAAGACCAGGACCACATGAGACTCGTGGAGAATCCTTGCGAGCATGTATGGCGGCTGATTAAGAAGATAAGATGTTATTCTAAGAGTTTAGGTCGTTAAAGTATAAATTTACAGCCGCCTTTACGGCGATCAGAATGGGATGAGGATGTCACAAGTGTTGTAATTCTTGTACGTGGCTTTTCTCTTCGGCTATTTTAGTGCCGTGAATCCTAAGGATCGTTCGAACGTCTGCCCGAGTGCCATACTTCCGACCGGTGGACATTGTTGAAAAATTATGGCACTCAGTGACCGATTGCCAAATGATTAGCATTTAAGTGGTCGAAAAAGAAAAAAAGTTATGGTACTCGACCGATCGCTGTACAAATATTACGATACCTATCATGTACAATTCCTAGATCCGAATCAATGTAAAAATCAATCCGCTTTCAGCACACTAAAACTTCCAATCCCATTTTTGTTTTTTATAAAAAGAGAATCTTTTTTCTTTGAATTATGTCAATTTTGTTTCTCATAATGCTCCCCAACCCCCTCTTGATATTTTTCAGCGCAATCATGCCCAAAGGCGTATCCCTTTGCGTTCACCTCCACCACATAATCTCTCTCTCTCTCATCACCTCATGAAGTAATCGTGAAAAAGGTGATGAGGTCTGCCATCTTATAAAGAGTGATATCTCTTGGCCAGCTTGTCTCCTTCATCGATTGATTCAGCAATCTTCCTTCCTAGCTTTCCCTCTTTTGGAAGTTTTTCAGAGGAACTCTTCCCATCTTGCTTCCCAGTTTCTTGGAGAAAGAGAAGAATGCTGCTGAGGAGCTCTTCCACTCCGGTCCTTGGGTCTCTCCTCCCGTCTTTCTCAGACAGTCCTAGCCATCACGGCCACCACGAATCCACCGCCCCCGCCGCCGTCGCCGCCGTGCACAAGACCACCCTCCATAACCACCACAGCTTCTCTTTCCACCCTAAAGGTTCCCTCAACTTCTCCACCATCTCATGCAACTCCTCCCCCATCTCTCCCTCCGTACACGACTTGGGCGACGCTGCCCACCACCGCAAAGGCGGCTGCGGCGGCGGCTTCCGGCGAGTCCAATCCGACGGCAACTTGGAAGGTTTGGCCTCCAATTTGTCTCCCTTGAACAACTATGAAGATCAGTTCCAAACCATGAGCCATGCTAAGAGGTCCTCGACTCGGCAACGAAGCGCGACTTTGGAGACAATACCATCTTTCTCATTTAACAGGTACGGGCACAGCCGCGAGGACGAGGACGAGGACGAAGAGAACAGCGACTTCGACTTCGACGAGAGAGAGGAGTATGAAGAATATGAAGAGGCAGCGTTGGTGGAGAGTAGCGGGAAGTTTCGGGGGAGCAAAAGTATGAGTTTGATTGCGGAGGAGGAAGTGAGTAGCGTTGGTTCTGAGAATATGGTTGAGAAGTCCGGTTTCGAAGAGAACAAAGAGAGGGTCAGGCAAGAAATATATCTCGCGATAGGTATCAGCGGTGGAGGTGATTGGGCCGGCGACGGAGGCGGCAGAGGCGGTAGGGGGTCTAATTCGTCTGACGACGGAACCAATGGCGGAGATAATCAAGGGGTTGAAGAGTATTACAAGAAGATGGTGGAGGAGAGTCCTAGCAACTCTTTGTTTCTCAGAAACTATGCTCAGTTTCTCTATCAGGTAATTCGTTACAGTCCCTTCCTGTTTTCTCTGTGTCAGATGATATCAGTTTAGGAAATGTCGAGCGGTATTCTTTTTCTGATTTTCCCGGTGATTGAATCATGGTCTCTTCTTGGAAATTTTTACGCATGAATTGTAGAAACTAATATCGTCTGATCATGATCGAACCTCTTCGATTTTTGTTGGTTTTGGGTTTTTTGTGGTCCTGCCGTGTGAGGTTCTTGAATATTTGGCAACTGCTGTGCTAATCACATAAGTGAAATCCACCGAAGAAGACGAGAATTAATCAGAAATAAGATGCAAATTATTGAGTACTGATTTGAAGCCTATCACATGAACATCTCCTGCTACTTTACTACGACTACCTGAATCGTCTAACATGTTTTGACGTTGTCTTCTTAACCAGACGAAGGGAGACCTGGAGAGAGCAGAGGAATACTATGCTCGCGCCATTTTGGCCGATCCTCGAGATGGCGAGATCCTGTCGCAATACGCGAAGCTAGTATGGGAGCTCCATCGGGACCAGCTGAGAGCATCGACCTACTTCGAGCGCGCCGTCCAAGCTTCCCCTGAAGACAGGTTTGTGTCTGTGCAATTCGCCTGTTAGTATATTGCATTGCGCTTCCAACATTGGCTATCTCTTAAGAGTATATATTGACTCACAAGTCATGATCCTATCTCGAATGCAGCCATGTTCAAGCAGCATATGCTTGTTTTCTATGGGAAACGGATGACGATGGCCATGGCGAAGGTGAAGATGAGCAAGAAGCGTCGCTTGCCACTTATGTGACGTCGCCGCAGCTCCGCGGGCGGGCCGCGGCTTCTGTTAGCGCCTAACCGCGGGCAATTTCTCTGAATAAACAGAGTCGACTCGGCAAGAAGTAGGACACGGCCTAGTGCACCAGACGCTGCTCTGTTTTCCTTTTTGGTAGGCTATACATAAAGAATTTGTTTAGAATTAGAAAAGCATTTTCACATAACAATGCATAATGTCTTTACTCAGCGTCGTCCTGATGGGTTATAAATAAGAATCTAGTTAGAACTGAAAAAGTGTAAAATAGTCTCTCTTTGGTGTTACGGTGATAGGCTCCATTCAAATGTAATCATTGTAAATTCGAATCATACTTGATTCAATATTAATGTATCGTCTTATGATTTGTCGCCCTTTTTAGGGCGCTTAAAATATTATAATAAGTATGATATAACAATAACAATATAAATGAGTAAAGAATATGTTCCCTTTGAATTTAAGGGAATGAATGAAGTGAAATTAAAGCTGTGTAGGATAAGAAAAGAAACATTATTTTTATCCATCTTATTTTATTATCATGTCATATTGCAATTTTACATCTTAAAATAATCACAAAAATTTGTAATCTTTTTTATTAAAGTTTGGGATTGAAGCTGGCACTGCGTTCGCTCTGCAGTATCGTCTCGCCCATTTGGCGCTGTCACGGGATTTCTCTGAAATCATTCAAAAAGAGCTTGAAAATGTCTCATCGATCAGTGACGCCATTAATGCCGTATGATCGACCGATGCGGGCGAACATCCGGGAGCGGGAAAAGGGGCTTCTTTCTATTCAAGTCTGCGATTGGTTTGCACGGGAAAAGGAAAATATCCGAATCGGGAAGCCAAAAAATCGATCTTTCTGGCTCTTTCATCACCGAACCATCTTCTTTTGCTCTTAGCAAGTCAAACGAGAGAGGGAGAGAGGGAGAGAGGGAGGGAAGGGGGAAGGAGGAGGAGGAGGGGGGAGGGGAGAGAAAGTTCGCAAAACCTGGTTCTGCAGATTTTCTGTAAAAATGGGGTGGAAGCACCCGGACATAAGCTTGGAACAGATGGTGAATCTGGTGAAGGGATTCGCGGATATCCTAATTCTCGCATCTGGGTACCAATCTTCTGGCCTTTTAGCCCACTGGGACCAACAGAACGTAGCCAAAGCCTTTCAATGGGGCTTCTTCTTCGAACAAGTCTGTACCTTTTTTTTTTTTTTTTTTGCTGACGTCCTCGTGTTGATTTGCTAGTCTCTGATGATGAATTTAGTGATCTTGTTTCTGGGTGAATGATAAAGAAAGTGTATGGTTTGTGCTAATTAATACTTGTGGATCTTGATGTTGCTATAGTTTGTAAATATGCCGTCACTCTCTCTCTATTTCTCTTTAATTTTTGGGTTTATTGTAGCTTCGAAAATGGAAACGCGATGTAAATAACCCTCAAGGCCTTTCAATGTCGCCACTGTCGGTAATTTGAAAGAGCGTGTTTGCTTGAGTAAATGATAGTCACTCTATTATGAATATAATCAGAAATCTGGATTAGCCTGTCTTAACACTTAAAAGTTTGAACTGGGCCTTAGTTTCTTTTGTTTAGTTTCTTTTGTTTCTAGCAACTGTAAAGTGATCGATGATTTCGTTAAATCAATTTCAGGTGTTCAAGTCCTTCAGCTGTTCAGAGGACTATGATGAGTCCGTGGAAGAACTCGATCAAGCTCTCTCTGTGATAGTAGCGGACACTTCTTTCCCTCAGGTCATAGTTAACAAATGGTTTTTCCAAGCTGTGAAATTTAAGAGAGTGTTATATTGATTTTTCCTGAAGCTAGCGTTCAAATTCTCAGCATTTTTCTCCCAATGTACAGGGTCTAGCAAAGCTATCCTCTGCTACTCTGAGTAGGGCTAGAGGCTTAATGCTCGAGCAGTTGGTCCATAGCCTGCCATTAAGAGAGTCAAATCTCAGAGCACTTCTCTGTTCAACCATTCAGATGGATCTTGATGTCCTTTCACAAGAAGATCCTGATCGCCTCAGCAGATACTTGGAGAAGTTGAGCCTGCATAATACCTCTCTTGACTCACTTCATGATGGCGATTGTTCTGAGAGGTTTTCACCTTTTAATCATGCTTACATAGCAAATAATGAGACTGAAAAGCATGGTAAGCAGAACGGGACAAGCTCTTGCATCCAAGAGCTTCTGAGAAGGCAGTCTGCCGTTTCGTGTATATTGTCCGCAGAGAAAAGCTTGGCTGTTATCTCTAAAGCTGTAAGTAGCAGTCAGCTGAATTGGTGCAACCAAAGCATTGCTACGGAGCATCTAATGCAAGATGGAGCTTCAAGGTGGGTGGCATGTGAGTGTTGTTCTATTTCTTGATATAGATGTGAGTTGATGTTTACAATTTTCACAGGAAGTTTGTTGAAAGCCTTCAATTGATTCCTTGTTGTCTTTATACATACCCTAACATCAGTGGTAAGAAGAAATCTGAACATTAGATTAAGATAGCCAGCATCATTCTGTTGGTTTTTGTGATCATGCCAGCTTGAGTTGCTACCTTTTGTTTTTTTTTTATTAGTATAAGTTGACAATTCCTGGAGCTTAGAACAGTTTCATCACGACATCCTCCTTTGAAGAACTTCCTTTTTCTGGTGGAACCACCACTCTGGGCAAATGTATGAGCCACAGAGTACCCATTGCATTACGAGAAGGCATTCCAATCTTATTCTGCCTGCCCTATGCAGAGAAAAGATCTCCTTAAAATGTGTTAGGTGACAACAGATCATGCCCTTGTGGATTTTCACAGCATAGCAAAAAAATTAGGTGGAGCCTGTCTGTTCTTGCAATCAGATTTCATTACATGGTGATGATTAGGAGATGGTGCTTGGTTTTACTGTTAAATTTTTACATAGGTGCGGTGTGTTTGAATGTCTGTAATCCAATGTAATGGACGCTGAATGCTTTATCTGAAACTGCCTGCTCGCTAGCTTGTGGCACTGACTATAGCTTGGCCTCACATTGAGAAATATGAATTGTCATTCAGGAATCCAGATCAATTGGATGAGGTAACAATTTGGTATTGCTGGAAAACGAGGAGCCTCACATATTTCGTCGATAAGAGAACTATCAGACTGGTATCTGGTGCCAGCATGATATTTGCTGCCTCTCAAACACAGTGGTTGCAAGTTTTTGAACGTCTGAATATGTCAGAAGAGGGAAATCTTTGCAGTTTCTCGGACAAAATAGTATGTTTTCCCTATCTTCTGAAGTGCCAGATTATTGGTACCTCAATGTGCATGCTATCTAGATTTCCAGCATTGTCTAATTAATCCTTTTTATGGATTATTCACTTCAAGACTAATGATCTCTACATAAATTTGAGTAGATCCACACAGAAGCAATAAAATTAAAAAAAATTGAGGTCAATCTATTTGCTCATTTAGATAATGTGTATCCTTGTTCACTAATGACAAGATAATTAAATATGCAGGAATGATGAACTAATTCTCAAGTGGAACATACTCTTGAAGCTAAAAGTTCTAAAAATTCATTAATGTGGACTCAGGGCCTTTTTCCTCCCTTTTTTGCTGGCACTGATCTTCTCTTTCCTCTTCTTTGTAGGAACTTCTTTTATTAGGATGCGTTACCAGACGATGGAGTTTAGTTATCAAACATCTTCAGTCAGTTTCTTGTGATTCCTTCACTAGTTCACAGAGATTTTCAGAAGTTTGCAACTTGCTTTCTGGAAGATCTCAGAATTTAGTTTTGAAAGGGAAGTTGGTGCACTCGAAGGTATGATAAACTTGGAAGATCTTCATGTCAACTGCTTATGTTAACAAGATAATTCATGAGATTTGGGGATGCTTGGTTAAGCTATGATATTTTCCACTTGTGTGACTGCTGTTCAACTTTATCATATTTTCTTATTGAAATTGGTTGCACTGGCTATGAAAGAGACCCATGAATTTCATCATCATTAAAGGTCAGCAGCTGCTCCATCATAGTTTGTCGACAGCTGCTGCTCCCACTTGCTCTGCCATTTTCCATTGGATTTGTGGTTGATCAATACTTAAAAAGTTGCCGAACTCCCTTACCTTATGATAGAAAATTCGATTGGACTCAGAAAATTAAGTTAGTATTATGTCTTTATCATGATTAACTTAATAATAAGGACTGGTACATTTATACGGAGAATCATTCAATTTTTTTTTTCTCTGTATACCACTGCCCTCCCTCAATCTTATATCTCATCACAACAGGCCCATAACACCTTAAAAATAAGAGCAATGCAGTTTTAACCTCCTTAATACAAAGCAATCTGGAGACTAGCCTCTTAGCTCTCTGGTTCTCATTTAATGAAACAGAGGGATATGGATGACAGGGTTTTGGTATTGGTGAGACAGGATGATTATCACCTGAAGTTCGTACCTTTCTACTGCAAGTTCCAGAAACTAAACTCTTTACCACCATCGATTTGGGGTTGCTTAGTGTTGCTTTAATGTTATCAGGAAGGCGGCATCCTTGATTATCTTATGAAATTATTGGATGGTCAAGTTCATCTGCTGTGGATGGTACCACCTGCTCTGTCAGCAGTTGCAATTCCTCACTGGTAATCCGAACTTCTTTTCCTTCATACTGTTTATTTCTGACAACAATTTTATCAGTAAAGTATGCACTCTTACTGTTCTGAATGGTGACACTGATATCTTTGATTTTATTTATCTTCACTGGCTAAAATGATCTTTTATAAGTCAAGCCTTCTCTTTTGTGCGGTTAAGAATGACCGTTGCTCTGGCAGGTCACCTCTGTTCAGATTCTATGTGAGCCAGATTGAGAGGCAGCTTAAAGAAGATTCTCCGATGTTAAGGTTTGTTATTCTAGCTTCACATTTTTCCCCAATAATTGGGATTCATTATCCTTGGTTTTCATTCCAGAGCCAGGAAAGGATAATTTTATGACTTAGAGTAGATTAAACTGTTGCTTTTAACACATTGCATGACCTTTCCCTTGTAGATGCTGTAGTTGCACTCAAGAAAGGAAGGAGCACAAGGATTGTGAGTATATGCATCATCTATTCTTACCCTCTTGTCCATGCAGTTAATTGTTTGTATACATCTTTGGAGAGTGCAATATTTCTTCCAGTGTGTGACATAATCGGGAGAGCCAGTTGAACCTACTTTCTGCTGCTCATAATATGGGCTTCATGTTGCAAAGTCTAAGTTTAGTTTTCAAATGTCGTATTATGCATGCAATGTATCTCACTTGTATAGTATCCCTTAAGGTACTCCAAATGTAACAAGTGATTTTGTTCTCTGCAGATCAGGGCATTTGCTTGAAGTGTTCCCTGTTCTGAAAAATGAAGTTTTTGTGACTTTGAACCAACCTCTTGTTTCATTTTAGGTGAACTTGCAGAGAGGATATGGTGTCTTCACATCTTTCACATACGTGGGCCTCAGTTGTGGCTTGGTGGCAACAATGAATGAGCTCATGACCTCGGTGCCTTTTTAAGCAGAGCTTTTTCCCTCCATTTATAGCTACCCCGACCAGTTGGGTGCATTAACAGTCTTCATATGGGGAATGTCTCAACTACAAATGGCTTTTCAAGTGGTCTTTGTGAAGATTTTCGGCTGATAAGTCGGTTGGCCATGTGCATTTTGACAATCAGGTACTTTCTGAAATCTCGTGGTGTAGAATATAGCTAATACACTTGTGTCTTAGATTCTTAAAATTTGTAGGCAATAAATTCTGGTCACTGGTCTTTACCAAAAAAAAAAAAAAAATTCTGGTCACTGGTATGGGGAAGGTGAACGGAGAGTATCATGTCAGGCCATCATACTGGATCTCTAACAAATTGACCGCTTTTCAAGTTTAGCCATGTATACTCTTTAAGATTGAGCAGATAAGAAAAGCTTGTGGCTGTGGTACAAGTATCCAGCTCGAGATTTGATTTCTGCTTTCAGATTCAAACTGTCAATGAAGTCCTCAACATCTTACCCATCAGGAAATCATGGAGTGGTGGGTTAGATCAATGTCCTGGCTCTGACCTGTCTTGCTGTCCCAGAAAGCTAACCTTCCGATTTGATTTCGAGTCGCCGAGAGCTAACCATTTGAATCCTGATAGTCAATGCAATGCAACAACACCTCAAGAACATCTTTGTCTGCCTGTTACAAAGAAAGTCCTCGGCCTTTTTGGTGGTTAGCTTCTTTGGCTCACGATGCCAACGACTGAGGTTGATATTGAATGAGAGGGAGGCCTCTTAGGAAAAAAAAATTGTGCGAATAAATAAAATAAATAGAACAGAGCAAATAAAGTTATAGGGATGTATCACAAAATCGTACTTTTTTTCTGTTCTTTCATATCATTGCCGCAATTTTTTTATGAAGAACAAATGAGCTACATCATTTAATGGTGGATGGTGAATTCTTGGGCGAGCTGGATTTGAACCAGCATAGACATATTGCCAATGAATTTGCAGTCCATTCCCATTAATTGCTCGGGCATCCACCTAGGAAAAATCAATTCTAGGCTTATTGAAAATCCATGATCAACTGGTGACTCGATGAAGGATTGCAGAGCCCTGCTGTATTCAACTGGTACTGTTTTGGGTATGGACGAAATGTTTGTCATGCCATCGTGTTGTCATCATGGTATCATAGTTGGCATGGTGGAAAGTTCATTCTCATTCAAGGGTCTTTCAGAATGTATCTCGTGTTGCCCGAGTCTTTTGCAACGTTCTGCCACTACATGCATGATGCCATGATGCCATGTTGCATTTTTCTTTCTGGGAAGCTAGCTAAATAGCCAATGCTATATGCACGAAGGAATTGGTAGATTTGCTTGGGTTCTTAGATGAAATTGACTTTCAATCGGAAGTAAGCCTCAATCTGAGAATACCTTTTTTGCGGTAATAATTACAGTACCACACTACTTTTCAACGTTTCATATGCACAGACGAGAAAACCGAGTATATACCATTGGGGGATTCTTGTTGAAGCATATGATCGGAAGGTGGATGCGGGGCGGATGACTCCAGGCAGACTCCATCATCACACAGACAAGATCGTCGAGATGCCAAGATCAACTGCCAAACTGATCACAATCCTAAGAACTTGGATCGATCATTAGCATCAACTTCATCCAATATTGTGTTTTTTTTCAAGTTATTCAACTTGTTTTCTGAAGGACACCAACCGACGGCTCTATTGCGATTGGCACTCAGCTCTCATAATTGGGATCTCAAGTTGGGCAGCAAGTTCAATTGTCATGCATGAAAATATTTTCTCGTGGTACACTTTCTTCGTGATGCCAAAATAAGGCAAAAGTGGAGAAAAGATTTTCTGCACCGGTTATTTTTTCCACAAAAGAAATGCGTCAGAGAGTTACAAAAGTTTTTCAATCTTAGATGATACGCAATGGACAAGAAGCATTCAGCTGACAAAGTTATCATGAAGGATAATCTGGGACACATCTAATCAGACCGAATAGGACTTGAAGAGCTCGCGCAATCATTCGCATGCCTTCAAATTCTCTTCAATAGCCAACAACACTTGGCTAAGAACTCTCTAACACTTTCAACGGGCAATCAACCTTAAATTGACAAATGGTTTTGGTAGCAGCAACGGTACAGGTTGACTGCCTGTTGCAGAATTTACTTGCAGTAATGGACGTTTTATGGCTCTCACGTGTAATGAATTTAATAGCTAGCTGTTATAGAATTGGTGAACTAGCTATATTCCCAAAACGCCCGACTATTTTCCCCGACTCACTTCAGCACTACAAGATGGTAATTTATAATTAGAATATACGTTTAAGCATAACTAAACTTGATTAAATCTTTTGTTTAAACTTGATTAAATCTTTTGTTTAATGATAACACCGATTATAATTACTTTGACATAATAAAATAACTAGGATAACATTAGTTGCTTGCTAGGTCTGATGTTTTAAATTTTCACGGTTAATTATTACATAACCCGGTATTTTCCTCATTACTAATCATATCTAGTGATGCTCAAATTGCTATATACTAATCTCTCCAATCACACAATTAGTTGTGTGATGAAAAGTATCTATATTAATAAAATCACATATTAAATGATTAAATCTAAATCGTAAATTAATTTTTGAATAACAAATATATGAAATCATGATATCTTGATAATACATTTGGGGCATTACACTTATGATTGGCTTAAAGTGATAATTACTATAGTATAGTATGTATTTTAAGAAAATCACTTGTTAAGTGCTTAAATTGTACTTTACTATAAAAGCATACTTGATACGACAAATTATTACTCGTATGAGAATATCAAACTGTTAAAGTGATAATTATCCTATTCCATCTGATTCTATACTTCAAGAGGATTTTGGGAATTCTGATTAAACCTTACGGCGTCATAATAATTGCAATATGATCTTATCCCATTAATGCAGTAAGTTGGGCTGCAAGAGATTAAGTGCTTTAAGAGTACAGACCACGCCTTTCTCTGAAGAGAGAGAAAAAAAAAAGGAGTTCATTACATGGTGCTTCATCATTGATTTGGTGTATGGCCATACACCACTCCAGGAGCACAAATGGTTAATACTAGTTCAAATGGATGTCCATATCAAAACTCAGAAGCCATTAACTCAAAAAATGCATGCAAGAAATTGAAATGCAAAGGAAATATAGAAGACGAAAACATAAGGCAAGAAAGAAGGTCGACCTCAGAGCATACGCTTGATCTTAGACATCATATCAAAACATTATTCATAAAGGAACATGTAAAGCATACCGCCACTGTGAACCAACCAATTCTCTCCTTATTTCTTTGTCTTATCAAGAACCTCAATATACCTCTTTGGAATTCCGTACTGTTCAATCAGATGCCTTGCCAGATCATCAATCACACCACCTTGGACCAAAACCTCAAACCCCTTTTTACCTGAGATGTCAACCACATCCAACTTAGAAAAAGATGAAAACCTACGGTTCTAAGATGATTTAACATCTGAGCAATGGAAAGAGGGTCAACATATAGCCTGCAGGATGACATCAAATGCAAATCCAAAGCCTAATGTTTTCTGAATCAAAGATGCCACTATTTCAGATTTCTTTACTTGCATGATTTAGCTGCTTCTTGGCTGATTCCATCAATGAGACAATCAAAGGCAAGGGCACAACACATTCTTCGTGCTAACAAACAACTTCCTTTCAGAAATTACAGCAGTTTTGTTTCTAAAAGGTTAAGAAATTCTTTCTTTCCTCATGAAGATGAGCAGCACATGACAGCATAATGCAACCAGCAGCTTTCAAAAGCCACAGACGGGTTTCAATTCTTTTCCAAATGGAAGAGAAGTAATCTATTAGACTCCTACTTCTTATAGCCACAGTAAACTCAGCCAAGCCAAACGTGTAAGATTTTAATTTCTGCAGAGGATGGCAAAACTGGTCATCAAAGTCCTACCGACATGTTAACTGTGGCCTGCCATAAGTAGAATATGACAACAGAAACTGCTTATTTATACAAGAGTACCCAGGAATAGCATACCTGGTAATTCAGCCACTGTTGTGCTACAGGCAAATTTCTTCTGCAGCTCCGATGCCAATGCCTCTGGATCCACTAAAAATCCTTCCAAACCAGATAGTCTAGTAACCTTTTTGTTACCCTGCCTTCGTTCTGTCATTATCTGAATACCTTTCAAGGCACCCTTACGAACAACTGAATCACTTCCTCTGGTAACTACATAATGTGGTTGCATGCGGCTAATGAATGTTGATCCCAGGTCTTTCTTATGAATTTCCGTCGGGTACATTGATCCTTTCTTGATGGCTCCTTTAAACAGTGCATCACATAGTATAGCATCCAACACCACAGTGGACTTGTCCGTTGGCTTAACCAGATTTTCTTGCTCAACATATCTAAATACAATATCAGTTGCTTCCGAAGCAGTAAAAAGCTTTCCCCTATCAGCTCCTACAGACGTGAAAATGGCATTGACATGCACACTTGGTTTGTAGACCTCCACCACATTAAGAGTTTTATTTGACTGACTTTCCTTTGCAGCATGATCACCAACTTGGTCACTTTTCTCCACAGGCCGTTTTTCCGGTCTGAATGCTGAGTAATCAGGATGATTTCGGTTAACTCCTAATAATACTACTTCCTTCTTATATTTATCTTCTTTTACAGAAACCTGTCCAAAGAACCAGAGAAGGTCATACGAAAAAAATTATACCGTGTTTACATTCATGGGTGCAAAGCCCAAAGAGGCGCCTTATTTGTCCTCTTCAAAAAATGAGTAATTCAAAATACTACAACAGAACACACCTTTTTTGCAATAAGTAGACATGTATTCCCTGACCGAACTGCTATTGAAGCAATAAATGTGAAAGATGACAGAAATTGCTCAAAGCCATGTAAATTCAAGATAAACTACCAGGCACAAACTGGAATCATAGAGCTTTAGAACTAGGACAAACTCAAAGCGCATTAAGAGTACAGATATACATACCAGTCCAGCAGTTGATTTTGCCTGCAACCACTTCGACAATTTCTTGTATGAAGACTTCTTGATATCAAGAGTGATACCTTGAGGCCTACAAGGTAATACATGGTTTGACCTGCAGCAATCACATAAAAGAATGTAAAACACTACCCAGTAAAATAAATACAGTGAAACGTAAATATAATTTGCCATGTGCATTGATATCCATATGGCAAAGAGCAAATGATCATGAAGTTTTTCAAAAGAAAGATAATGAGTACGGAAAATCAAGAGTATTTTAACATCATAAGCATCTTAGAATTTCAGCCATGCCAGCTTTCTAATTTTCTTGGATACGATTCTCTTCGACCATTGCAACTCCTAATTCGCAGGTTGCCTGGAAAGGACAAGGATAATCTCCTTGTCCCTCAACTGCCTGTTAAACAGCTTATATAGCGACACACTCTGCTATCCATAGAAAACCTCTATCCTTTTCATATTCCAGCAAGAAATATAATTCAGCCACATTAGGCCAGAACTTACATCTCAACTATAAAACACAAATCTACATGGAAATAAACTAGGACCTAAAAAGTTATGAATGCAACCTACACTTAGCTAGACATCTCACGCAGAATAGTGCAAGAAGTGACGATACTATACTCTCAACCACAAGGCATACTAGTCAATTTTCCTACAACTGGATATGATGATATTATGCAGGTTTCAGATTGCTACACACAATTTTGTACCGGGTGAACATTGGACCCATAGCAACTCCATGCAAATTCATCAGTACAGACTCCACTCTGCTTTTGTGGAGTAAAAGAACTAGGATCATACTACAGAAACACACAAACAATAAATGCAACTACCAGGCAGCAGAGCAGGGCCACTCAAAAGTGCCACACAAACATATCCAGACATTTAGATCAACATAAGACATAGATCTACAAGTGACTTTCACTGCATTTTCTCTCATGAAGCTAAAACTCACACAGTTTCGTCACAAGGTGCATATGCAACCCAAATAAGTTTAAGAGGCATCTAAACTCAGCCAAAGATTCTTGTCCTTGGGGCTGAGGTGTTAGGATTCTTTACCATAATGTGCTCCCGGGCATAGGAAGGTCCTTTTCCTTAATGGTTGTATGCAGAGCTTGCAACAGGCATTTGTCAAGAAGTGCATCTACATCCACAGTTGTGACATTATGCTGGTCTTCAACATTTGATCCCTCAGCAGAAGCACCATCCGCGACTTTCAAAGTATCAATATCTGCAACTAATTTATCTGAACTCTCATTACTACTATTTATCTCTCTCATCTGAATAGAGTCAGGATTCATTTCATTGACGGACTGAGTCGCGTCCTCATCTTCAGCACCATCCTCTTGATCATTGGAAGCCTCGCTTTGACCTTCACAAGATATTGATTCGTGGCAAGATGATAAGAAAGCAGGATCTTCAAACACCACATCCTCTAAGAAACCAGCATTTGGAGTAAACCGGCCGTCCGCAGACTCCCTAATTATGTTCCAGACAAAATAATACGATAATAACCTGAAAATTTTATAACTCAATCAAGCCCTATATTAGTTTTTGGAAATGCTTACCAAAGTAAGTCACGATAGTGATGGGTTATTCTCAAAGCTTTTCCACGTAAACCAGCTTTCAAGGCTTCACTGCTGCTCATTGTGGTAGATCCGACCTTTGTTTAAGTGTGGATCAGTATTTAACACAAAGAGAATAACATAACAAAAAGGAACGAAAGGTCAGGAGAAAATGCAAAGAGACACCTACAGCTATAGGAGCAGGATTTCCAGGGACTTTAACTGCCCATATCTCCCCTGCCGCAAATGAAGGTAGGCCTTCAGGAGGCACGCTAATTCCAGGAAACATCAAATCTGCTCCACCAATGATAAAGCGTGAAACTTCGCCTCCCTTGAGTAGGAAAGCAGGTACAATTTCAGGGACTCTCCAAAGAGCATAGACTGCAGCAATAAAAGCAGAATCATCAAGTCATGCAAAAATTTCAGGGATACATCACTAAATGCAATGATAAACAATAGGCCAAGCCAAAATGATATCAACTTCCACTAGGCGTACTAATACTTACGACTTTCTGCTCCTTTCTTTTCCTTCTTTTCTCCATTGAGTTTCTAAACTTTCACAGCTTCTAAGCAATGAAATGTCTTAAGGCATGCAACTATGCATGGGTTCTGGGAAAGAGAGGCATCCTGTTGGAACTAATGTCTGCAGCCTTACGCTGGGAGTAAGAAAAACAGCCATGGCATCATCAAAGATTACAGTGCTTAAAGTCTCCTCCCCACCTCCCTGCGGCACCCCAAATAAAAAAAGAAAAAAACCCAAAAATCCACCTAAACATAAGAAGACATCTTTCACCACCAAGAGCTGAATAGCCTTAAAAGATCCAGATAACATTAACTTATGCTTCACTGACTTGAATTTAAAGAAACATCATAAAAAATCACGGATGCATATATGGTTTTCAAAGTAGAGCTTGATAAAAAACAATGGCCCAGACAATTGTACTATCTATTCATTAAGAGGGTGCTGTTAGTAATGAAGCTCTCAAAGTAGAGCTTGAGAAAAAACAATGGCCCAAACAATTGTACTATCTATTCATTAAGAGGGTGCTGTTAGTAATGAAGCTCTCAAAGTAGAGCTTGAGAAAAAACAATGGCCCAAACAATTGTACTATCTATTCATTAAGAGGGTGCTGTTAGTAATGAAGCCTTGAAAGCCAAGCAGTGAGTTTAGCAGGGTGCATAATCGTAAATTCAGAAGAATACAAAGCTTATGTCTAGTGAAAAAGAAAAGTGGACATATAAAGGCATACCTGAGGGAAATATCTCTGAACCTCTTCCATCAATGTCAAAGAACATGGGAAATTCACCTTCCACACTGTAAACATGCACTCGGTTTTGAAGCTTTGCAACCATCATCTCTGCCTAGAATAAACATGCCAGGAGGCGTATAGTATACACTCAATTAGTGCACTATTCCAGTGACGCGAAATTATCTTTACCAGTGAGGTAAAGGAAAGATGCAGTTGTGAATATAATTTAGTCATTTCTTGGAGAATGGTTGATTCAACCTTTTTAGGCGTCACGAGCTCACTCATTCAAACAAACAAATGCAATGTTGGAAAGCTGCTCAAGGAGGACTTCTGCGATAGACAGGTTTTTTTTTCTCTGTTTTTCTATATGACAAGAGTTAAATGAGATGCTAAGCACGAGGAAGCTAAATCTTCCCTTCGCATTTTACATTCAACTGAAAACGAGAAAATGAAGAATTTAAACGAAGGCGTTCACTCCAGAGCAGCAGTTTGGTGCACTCTTAGACAAAATAATGAAGTGTCCATAATTTTTAATTGCTTGTAAACATCCCAAATCATCATTTTCTTCTTCACCTTGGGATGTCCGCTTACCGTTAAACTTACGACGTCCTTAAAATGAATAAGTAAGAAAGATTGTTTCATCCATCATACACGCAGTTTGCAGTAAGAAGTCGACGCATTTCTTGAGCACGGGCACATCTTCATGGGTTCAGTATCGAGTGAAAGCAACCGCGCAGCAGAAAGCTAAAGAAGCCTCGTGAGTTCAATGCAGCGACGCAATCAAAACCGCCGCCGTCACAAGCCGAAGTACGCCGCTTCAATGCAGCATCGCGAATCGGAACCAACTCAGAAGACAGAAACTATTCCCCCAGAGAAAGCAGATACCTCCATCGCAAGACAGAATCCGAAACGACATCGCCAGAATCCAATCAGGCTCAACATTCCCCATCCCCCTCCTCTTCCCCCGGCCCAAAAGAAAAGAGGGATTAAATTAAGAAGAAGGAGCTCACTTTAGGAGGGAGTAGAGCGTCGAGATCGGAGTCGGAGCATCTGGGGAACTTGTCCCTGATGGCCCGTCGCAGCTTCTTCTTGTCGGCACCGGACAGCCTCTGCTGCGTCTTAGCTTCGTGCGCCTTCTTGAACATCTTCTCCTTCCTCCTCCTTCCTTCCTTCTTCGATGAATCTCTCGGAGAGCCACCACGCACAGCGACGCCACTGCGGCTTCGAGAAAGCTCTGATCTTTCTTCCCTCGGGAATTATGGCGGCGAGAGGCCGAGCCTCAACGACACCGTTGTCAGAAATACCTTAATTTCTTTCTCTTTTTTAAAATAATGAAAAATTACCGTAAATGGTTTCTAAATTTTAACCAACTATATCACATGATTTATAAATTTTTAATTTATTTATTGTAATTCTTAAAAATTAACCAAATATGTAATACGATTCATAATTTTAATTTATTTAATGTAATTATTAATTTATATCCTTTTTCCTAATAAAAATAACAAAAAAAGAGATCGAGCTCATTATAGTTTTTTTTTGTCATGTTCTCTGTTTTAATTTCATTCGAAACATATTTGTACTGTTGATAAGAGTTCGGGGTTTTTTTTAAGACATACAAAAAAATTTGGACATAGTTTAAGGTGCAAAAAAATAAAAGAATTTAAGAGCATTTTGTGTTACAATGTATATAATTTGGAATTTTTTATTATATTAAATTTTTATAATGAGCAAAAAAATGAAATCTAGGCTGGTAATTTCCATGACCATTAGCAAATACTCAAATGTATTTAGATAACTTACTGATGGAGAGGCTCAAGAAAATTAAATGACTCATTAAGTTGGTGCAAGTAATTTTACTTTTATCTTGCGATTTTACAAGAAAATCAACATTCTTATACATAGTGAAATTGTTCTTTTGTCCAATTTGTGACTTCCAATTCTCCTATTCCCTTTTTCCCTTTTTTATTTATTGCAAAATTTCTCGTGTGTAGCTCCATCCACTCTCTTGATTAAAAAAACCCGATTAATATATGCTATGTCATCAAGCCATACATTGACAAGCGTTTTATTCCCTTTTCTCCTTTTAGATTTTCTATCAATTGGGATATCTCGAAAGAGTCATACTTTCTCGATCACTTAATCACTATACAATTACATCTGACAAGAAAACTATAAGATATGAAAATGAAATAAGGGGCACTGTCGAATCCCACATGGAATGTATGCTTATTCTAATGGCACTTAATATGAGGACAGTGATGGTTCACCCACTGTTGAGTTCATTAATAAACAAGACAATTTTATTTTACCTAATTGCGACGAACAAAATAGACTTCCAACCATTGCGATTTCAATTGAGCAATCATTTTTGAAATTCATGAGCATTTGTTAATTCCCTTAGAAACCTAAAGTATTTTTCCCTATCCTTCGGTTCATGTATTTATTTGACCTGAAACTTTCACAAAAAAGATTAGTAGAATCTATTTTTAGTTTTTTTTTCTATTTTCCTACTTCATTCACATAGGTTTTTCAAAAGAAGCTGGTTTAACTTTGTTCCTCAAAAGGCTCGTTGACGATAGTAGTGGAAAGGTGAATTAAAAATTTTCATTCTTTAAATTTTGAATTTAGCTTATGTCCTATTGTATTTAGGTTAATACCATAAAACTTTAAATTCTACATATCATGACAGAATATTCCAAATTCTTTTTGTATGACTAAACTTCCTATACTTACCAACCATGACTTAAATATCCCAAGCTCCTATTTAGGTTATAAACATCTTAAACTTATATTAGCATGTTAAACATACCTCGTATGGAATTGAAATAAAGAGTATATATACATACATATATATGTAAATTTGAGTATTTTTCGCTACATAAAAAATTATGGCATTATTGTGATAATAGGCATAATTTAGGATTTTTGGGCATGCAAAAAATTCGAATATTTATTTCTCACGAGTTTAGTTTAGGTTTTTTTTTTGTATTTTCCCTTTATATTCTAAATACGAGTTACCTCAATATTTTTTCCCTCAGAGTTGTAGAAAACTTGATATATATATATCTTATTATAAGATAAAAAAATAAATATGTTTTAAAATCTTCACATTAACGATTGCTTTAAATAGAGGATCCAAGTTTATAAATATATAGATAGAAATAGATATCACGCAATCATTATCAAAATCGATCATTTGGAAAAACTGACGTGGATTATCGCTTTATTAAATATTTGGCCTGAAATTCCAGGAAAGGAGAACGAACGGAGGAATAAGAAGAGAGAGAGAGAGAGAGAGAGAGAGCGCGAGAGACACACGTCCTGTTACTCTTAGAGATCAACGACGGAGAGGGCGGCTCGTGGCGGAAATCGCGAACCACCCCTCGACGCCGCGAAGCCGGCGCCGGCGAGCTTTTCCATCAACCCCCCGCGCGTCAGCCCATCTCTCCCCGCCGGCCCGTGAGCGAGGCTCTCCGGCGGAGGAACTCCTGGGGAACGACGAAGGGCAATGGCCGATTGCTCGGCCTGGTTGGTTGAGGCTGCAATTCGGGTCGAATCTCGAGGAAATTGATCGCGGATAGGTGAGTTTGGCGCTTGTGGTCGCGGAACGGCATGAGTTTCTGCGAACTTTTGCTTGATTCTGTTTGAGCTGTGATTGTGAATGAAGTACGCGAGTATTTGCATGAAGTATCCACCTCGAAATACTTTTTTTTTTGGCTGTCGACTTGATTTCCAAGTCCTAAGTGAAGCTGCGACTCGGGATAAAAGTTGCTGTTAGACAATTCAGTGGAAGGATTTCTTTTTTGGATTATTGTCGCTGGCTGTTCTTGTTACTTCGTGAGAACGGGTTTGGAAAGCCTTCAAATCTACTTTCGCCATCCAAAGTCTTTGTCTGATAACTTTGCCGTTCGTTTTTCGTTATTTCAAAGCTCTTCGAGCCCAAAGCCTGCATTTTTAAGCGTAAAGTCAACAGCAGGTACCCCTCCTCAATGGACTTTGGAGTCCAAAGCTCACCCTCAGGCGGAATAATTTAGTTGCGCTTGTTGAATTCACGGGTGAATCATTTTCACGCATTTCAGTTAGCTTACCATGTAGGTTGTTGTCTAAAAATCAGGATTCTTTCCCTTTTGGTGAATGGATAAAGAGAATATTCTCATTTGGTAGAATGAGACTAGACTCCCTTTATTGCTGTCACTTCATCTCCAATACAAGCCCACTACCACTGTCTGACAGGATGAATGTCCGGGCTGCAATATGAGTGGGGCAATGGAATAACAATTTCATTCTGGGTTTATTCTTGATGAAAATTCTATTATATGTTTATCGGTCTTCTTGTTAAGATCCATGCCTGTTTTAATATATTTATATTCATATTCCTAGGGAACTGCTCTTGCATTACTTTCCTATTCCCTCCTGTGACCCAAGTGTAATGGTAATGTAGACTTGTAGTGATGTGTGGGCTTCAACTACTTGCTTTAGGTTTTAAGAATCTTCTTGGTCTCTGATGGCTTTCAACCAGTGTCATACACATCTTTTCATTTATCTTGGTGTATTACCCTGAAATAAGTGCAATATAATAAAGCGAAGTTCTTGTCTAGCGATACTTTCTGTTTGATTCAGCTCTTAAAACTAGCAATAGGTTTTCAATGGGGATTGCGATGTAAGATAGCATGAGTTTATTGTGATAGAAGATAGTATGAGTTTATTGGCTGATTTGCCACCAAAGGTCTCAGTCAGCTGATTAACTATGCTTCCCATTAACTTATGCACTTTTTCAAATTCTTTGACAATTTCGACCAAAAAAAAAAAAATCTTTGACAACAACGGTAATAGCTTTTGACTGCGGAACTTAATTTTTCAGTACTGGACTGCAGTTTCCTAATTTCTTACTATTTAGTATGTTTGCTAATGATTGTACCCTCTGCTGATAAGCATAGCAATTGAGAAATTTTATCACAGCGTTGTCATATGGCCTATTTCATGCCTTTTTGCGTTGAAAGTAATGAGCTTGTGTGGTACAAATAAAAATCGAGGAAAGAAACTGGCAGCAACATGCTACATTTTTGCCATATTTTGCACATTGCACGAGTCAGTTAGTTGGAAACTGATTTTATCCATGTTTCTTGATCACAGGAACATAATGGAAGCAAGCCATACTTATTCGATTCCAAAACCTGGTATGCAGCAGCAGAATAATGTGAGGGCCTCAGGAGCAATGCCTTCATCCTTGCCAGTTCTTCCAACTCATTTGGAAGAGAGATATGCCAAGCTTCCAGATTCTCATCAGGTTGCCATGTCAGGTTCTCTATCTCATGGAACTCCTCTACAGTCCAGTGGTGGGGCAGTTGGTCATATGTGTTCATCGACCTCTGGATACTCAACGGGTCTTCATTACTCATCTGATACTCCTCCGGAAAAACACTCAGGAAGTGCTCCCTTTATTTCTCAGTCAACAAGTGGCAGGATGACTTATGTAATAAAATCTTCTGCTGGTGCTGAGCTTCCTCAAGCTGAACCTTCAACACAGTATGATAACGATGAGAAGGCAGTTTGGTGTTCAGAAACATTACCATGTGTATATGATTTTCCCATGAATTCTGCCTTTGAGAACAATCAGATGGAAAGTGGTGATGGGATGGGTGTCTTGGCATCTGAGGACTTTAGTAAACCAAACAATTGGCAGGAGTGGGCAGATCAGCTAATCAATGAAGATGATGATTTGACAACAAATTGGGATGAGCTTCTTGGCGAAACCAACTTCTCCAATCCAGAATCAAAGGTTGGAAACCATGCTGACTGTCTTTGGTTATTCTGATTCTGTAACTTGCTTGTTGTGTCACTGCAGATGGCATGCAGGGTCAACAAATCACCATCAAGTCTGTCAGCACATCAGACAAGATCGCATCAAGAACTTCCCGCTTCATCGGGGAATATCCATATTGCCAACAACTCTTCATCCACAGCAAATAGTACTCCAGCCAAGGCACGTATGCGCTGGACACCAGAACTTCATGAGGCTTTTGTGGAGGCTGTCAGTAAACTCGGTGGCAGTGAACGTATGTCATTGTCCATTCTATGGGTATTTAATATTAAGAAGTTACCAAGAGTTGATTGTTCATTCTGTTCACTTATATTTCAGGAGCCACACCTAAGGGTGTACTAAAACTCATGAAATTTGAAGGGTTGACAATTTATCATGTAAAAAGCCACTTACAGGTGTGTGACTTTTTTCTCTGTTCAAACCCAATTTTGCCTGTTGAGATCCTCGCTATGAGTCCTCTGTAATCTTTTATTGAACTCTATGTTTGTTGGTTTAAGTTGTTTTAACTTCAATTGCAGAAGTATAGGACAGCAAGATATAGACCAGATTGTTCAGAAGGTATATAGCACATGCCTCTGGTTTTCCACATCTTTTGAGCTTCTTCTTATGTTCATTTGGCTCCTCTGTTGAATTTATGATATTCTTGAGTTGCATTAGATTTATGTAGGGGTCTGTTTCATATATGCGGATTAACTCGGACAGCCTTATGGTTGGACTTGGTGCTGTGGGGAAGGGTTTATGGGTTTAGGTTAAAAAATGTGTTATTTCACAAGGTTCCGTTTAATTTTGCTTGATGCTTTAGGTCACTAGTACATTTTCAAGTACTCCCCTGCCCATTATCCTTTGTTTTGTGCTTAAGAGTGCCCTTCTTTTTAAACATTCTTTTATTAGTATTTGTTCTATGCATTCTTTGTACATGTTTCAGTGGAAAAATGACGTATTGAATTTTTGCTATTTTCTCCTTTCAGGGTCATCAGAGAAAAGATTGACTCCTTTTGAAGAATTGTCATCCCTTGATCTAAAGACGTAAGTGCATTTTGCTCCATTCCATAGTTCTCCTTTTTTTTTTTTTAATATTTCCCTTTTGTTTTGTAGATGCCTAACTAAGCGTATGTATCAGCTGAGCACATATTGCCTTTGGTTATTGTATAGCATAAAGACATTTGGTCTGTTCCTGGACCTAGAATAGATTCTAACTGTTTCACTTGTTCCCTCCATAGGAAGAATGGTGCCACTATCAGTTTGGTTGAATCACCTAAACATGCAACTGTTCTATAAACTTATACATAGCCGCTGATCAATTTAACTATTGCTCTATAGGTTTTGTTGAATGCAAATCATTTAGCTAATTTAAAGACTTTAAATTAATTGCAAAAGCCAGGATTTAGGAGAAATCAGAATCATTAGCTTTTAAGAGGTGACTTTATATTTGTGGATCATTCAATGTGCATTCTGAAACAACAAAACAAAGTGATAACCTTAATTGGAGGAACTTGCAGAATTTTCCGAAAGGTGGGTTTTTGCTCTTTCTCTTATGCCTAGGAGTGCTTTTTTTCGATTGAATGTGTCTTGTTTGTCTACTCTTAAACGCACAACTGCTCTAAAAACCTATATATAGCTAACAATTAAAGTTCTCATTACTCCACATTTCTCTCTGTAGCTAATGATCAAAGTACTTACAACTCCATATTTCTTTCTTTAAGGCAGATTCAGTCTATCTGGCTAATTGAACGAAGGATTAAGGATGATGGGAACCATTAACTATTGAATGTGACTGTGAATGATTCAATGTGATTTTTAGAAAATACAGAAAAGTGATACAACCGCAAGAGCTGAGTAGAAATTATTTCAAGTGTGATGGATTTTCTATTGTTATACTGATGTTTAATGGTGCTATTCTTCCAAATGGTTTTCACTTGTCTACTATCCAAAGTTGAAGGAATTTGACTGTAGTGGTTAGCTCTTTGTGTTTCTTCAGCTTGAACAGCTGGAGTTGATTTGTGGTTTGTCTCTTATCTATCAAGCAATTGTCAGAGAACTCATTGACTTTGTCTTGAATTTTAGGAGCATGGAGATCACTGAAGCTTTGAGAATGCAGATGGAAGTACAGAAACGGCTGCATGAGCAACTTGAGGTATAACTTCACAGATATTCTTATCATGGTTTGGATAGAGCTAATGATGAGAAAGATATTTGGTGATTTGTACAACCAAGTAGCCACTATCTTCATGTTTATTCTGTTATGTTCCAGCGCTGACATCAGCACTTGAGTATCTCCCTCGTTTTTCTTTTGGAGTATTCACATAGGTTGTAGAGCTTGTTCAACTCTGTATGTTCCAGCACTGACATCAGCAGTTGAGTATCTCCCTCCTTTTTCTTTTGGAGTACTCACATAGGCTGTAGAGCTTGTTCAACTCTGGGACTTATTTAGCAAGCACTACTCGGTAGGGGCTTGCCTGTAACTTCAACTGTATGTTTCCCCTCTAGAAAGGTCTCCTTAGTGCAGACCGCTACTTGGATGTTGCGAAAACTTTAACTGGTTTAGTTGACAACTTCTGTGTTTGATTCATTCTCTTCTTTCATTTGTCACAGATTCAGAGGAAACTCCAGCTTCAGATTGAAGAGCAGGGCCGATACCTCCAGAAGATGTTCGAGAAGCAGAGCCAATCAGGAATGAACAAGCTGAAAGAAACTTCTTCTACTTTGGACAATCACTCTGTGCCTTCTGGAGAACTTCAAGACTCCCCTGAAAAAGGAGGATATGAGGAATCCAAGGAGGAGTCTGAAAAACCTGATATCGATCTGGTCAAGGATAGCAATGTTGCTCCTACAGAGTGTTTGCAGGAGCAGGGAGGGGCGCAAAGTGAACCTGCATCTATCTCTCTTGAGAGTCCCAAGCAAGAGATGTGCAAGTTGCCTCCTCAGCCTCCAAAGCGTCAGAAAATGGGTGTTTGAGGTTATGATTTATTCAACCCAGCTTGCGAATTTGTGGTGAGAATGTCAAACTAAACAAAAGGAAGAAATGGATCGAGAACGACGTTTTTATCAGCTTTTTACCATGGAGCATTAAACTTTAAAGTTTTATGTCTTCATTTTTCGTTGTCTCTATTTGCTGCAGTAGATATATATATGTATCTCAGCTGACCAACATTACTCCTAAGCAGCGGCTTTCGCATTAGCTGAACAAGTTTTCGGCCCTGGAGCATCAGTTTTCTGTCTGGCTACCAGAGGTTTGGCAGTCATCTAATCCCAATAACATGTCGGAACGCTGCACTATGTATCGAATGTGATCCTCTTGTATCTGTTGCTTTGAGATGAATGGAAGATGAAGTCGAAGATGAAGTGCTGCTTTGATCTTGCTCTTTATTGAAATATTGATGAGACGACGCATCTCTTCCTTTATGGTTATTAGCCGGCAATTTAGAGAATGAGCAACTATCGATATTAAAGTTGGAAGAGTTAAAACCAGTGGCTGGCATGGGGAAAGGATGACCCCACTCGTTATGGGAAGTCAGCGAAAGGAGTGCATAGTTTGAAAAGCACGAACATACATACACTTTCGCAGGAGAAAACTTACTTAGAATTACACGAACATACATACACTTTCGCAGGAGAAAACTTACTTAGAATTACGTAGATGGGCATCGTCGACATTTATCTAAGTGGGCATCATAGCGACCGCTCTTTTTTATTTAAACACGCCAATGAGCTTGGAATGTGAAGTCTCACCAAACACAAACTGGGTGAGAACACAGCTCTTGAGCCGATATCGACGGATTTTATTACCGTAGACACATCCCCGGCGATTCGCGACGGGGGTCGGTTGTACGTCGCGCTTTGCCAGATCCAATTCAACGGCGCCCGATAATCGATGATGATGATGATCAAGCGACAACAAGGCCTTGTAAAACTTGTATCCGCACATGGATATGGATGGTAAGGGGGTATGTAATGCGATGTCCCCATGACAACGTTGTCATAGTTTGGAAGAGAGTTAGCGTCAGCGTTTTAAAGACAACCTTTGAGCCGAAGTCATCGAAGCAGCTGCAGAGCTAACAAGCAATCTCCCTCCCTCCCTCACCGAAACTCAGCAAGAATTGACGTCTCTTCAACTCAAACCCACGACCTCCCACCTCACCGTTTGGTAGATACACACCACATACACGCTCTCTTCATATATGATCCGCCCTCGGAAGCCCTCTCTCCCCTACGTCCTCGTGCCCCGTCCCGACGGCTTCTTCGCCACCGTTTCCGCTCCCCCGTGGCCTCCGACACCATGTCCGGCTTCGCCGTGGGCTCTCACTCCCGGAACGAGCTCCATGTCGCGCACGGCGGCGCGGACAACGAAGTACGTAGCCGGCCTCTCCCTAAACCCTCTCGTTTCCATCCGTTTTTGACCGCTTATCATCATACGTTCATTCCGTCGTCGACCCTCTTCCACCCTCGGAGGTTCTCTCGCCGTGGCGTTTCTCCGGCGTCGTATCCAATGTGTGCTCGAACGTTTTACGTGCATGTTCTTTGTCGCATGTTCATGCTGTTCCCTCGTTCATCTCAATTCCTTCATAATCAAATGGACATTTTCTTCATTAGACATTGGAATTTTTAGTCCATCAGTATAAAAGAGTTATGCACAAGGAGTAATGATATTGTTTATCGTGTATCAAGCCCTTTTTTGAAGGTGGATTACGTTCACCTATCTGAAATCGTTTCGTTTAATAAGTTTATCTACACATAACATTAGCCTGTTGGGTTCTTGTTATTCGTTAGATCTACAACCAGTCGTGTAATTTCTTCTGTTAGCACTGTTAATAGCATAATGTCTTCAAAGACTCAGTTATAATAACTAATTTATCAAAAAGAGTCTACAATATTTTACTTTCAATTTCTTCTCAATTTTAGAATTTTAATTTATTATATTACATGGGCTTCTAAATCGTAAAATGGAAAAAAAAAATGTAATTTGGATTATTACCTTCTTTTTCATTTCCTTTGTTTTTTTTTTCTTCTTTTCCTTCCAGCACCGCTCTCCTACCCGCCAAAATGCGTCCAAAACATGCCGAGTCTGCGGCGACGAGGTCGGCCTCACGGACGGCGGCGCTCCCTTCGCCGCCTGCCACGAGTGCGGCTTCCCCGTCTGCCGGCCGTGCTACGAGTACGAGCGGAGCGACGGCAACCAGTGCTGCCCACAGTGCAACGCTCGCTACAAGCGTCACAAAGGTCCGATTCGGAGCCGCTTCGGTTCGGCTCAGCTCCGGCACCTTTTCACTTTTCCGTCGCCGTCGCCGACGGGGGATCGGTCGGATCTCTTCATCGAGTGACGGATTTCCCTCTTTGTGAGATTTCGCAGGGTGCCCTCGGGTTGCGGGAGACGACGAGGACGACAACTTCGACAGCGAGGATTTTGAGGATGAGTTTCAGATCAGGAACCGCGCCGACAATGAAGTCCCCCTTCGTGCTTTCGATCATTCGGTGAATTACCAGCTCATTCTCCTGTTTGATTTCTAAATTTTTCGTTTTGCTAGAAAATCGTCCTGGTGAGTGAGCCTCCTTGAAAAAGGAGCCGGATTGAAATGAAGCTGATTGACTGATGATTGTCGCAGGAAAATGGGGACAATCATGTGCCCCAAGTCCATCAGAATGGTCAGGTTTTCTCTTCAGCTGGAAGTGGTGAGCTTAATTAGTTGATGATTGGCTTTCGTTTTTAGTGTTGTTTGGCAGTGTTTGTGTATGTTGGTGGTCAAACATAGTGAATTACTCCAATGAATTTTGTTTTATAGTTGTTGGCGCGGAGTTGGAAGGAGAAGGCAATGCGGAGTGGAAAGAGAGGATAGAGAAATGGAAAGTCAAGCAAGAAAAGAGAGGCTTAGTGAACAAGGACGATGGCGGCAACGGCGATGGAGAGGAAGATGACTACCTGTAAGTTTTTTGTACACTTCGGTTCCTTTAGGACTTATCATTTCTCCATGATTTTAGGGGGTCTCTGTGATTCACCGATACTGCTCTGTGCGAATGACTCCCGAGAAACATTTTCTTCAGTGACACTGGCTTGTCCATCGAAGTCTAACATTTGATAAGGAGTTAAATGGTTCTCCGTTGTTTGGAGAAGAGATTAACTGATCTATTTGCTGAAACTCGGAATCGGGACCTTAATGATCTAATCATACTCATGCTTTGCGGATGATACAGCTTCACACATCATGGAAAAAATTAAGTGCATGGACTTGTTTTAAAATATTTCAAATGTACTTTCAAGGCAAAAAGTGAGCAACTTATCAAATGCCATATACACCTATGGAAGTCCTTGTGAAAGATCTGATGTTCTTGCCACTCAAAGGCCTTATATGATGCAAGACAGTTGCATTACAGCTATTAAAAGTTGGCTGGCACATGCTAAATCTTCTTCGTGTGAATTTTGCAGGATGGCTGAAGCTCGGCAACCGCTGTGGAGAAAAATACCAGTTTCTTCGAGCAAAATAAGCCCATACCGAATCGTCATCGTTCTGCGCCTCATAGTCCTAGGCTTTTTCCTCCATTTCCGTATCTTAACCCCTGCAACTGATGCATTTCCTCTATGGCTTATCTCAGTTATATGTGAAACATGGTTTGCTTTTTCATGGATTCTTGATCAATTCCCTAAATGGAACCCGATAAATAGAGAAACTTATTTGGATAGATTATCCATAAGGTTCGAGCGGGAGGGTGAGCCCAATCGCTTAGCCCCTGTGGATGTGTTCGTGAGTACTGTGGACCCTCTTAAGGAACCACCGATAATCACTGCCAATACTGTCCTCTCTATCTTGGCCGTTGATTACCCGGTGGACAAAGTTTGTTGCTATGTATCCGATGATGGTGCTTCGATGCTGCTTTTTGACACTCTCTCTGAAACTGCTGAGTTCGCGAGGAGGTGGGTCCCATTCTGCAAGAAGTATAGCATCGAGCCCAGGACTCCAGAGTTTTACTTTTCCCAAAAGATTGATTACCTCAAAGATAAGGTGGAGCCCAGCTTTGTGAAGGAACGCAGAGCCATGAAAGTAAGAAGTAGCTTTTTTGAATGCTGAATGCTTTTCTTCCTTTTTGTTGTGAAATCCATTGAGATTGTGTGTATCTCTTGAATGTCATGTAGAGAGAGTATGAAGAGTTCAAAGTGAGAATCAATGCACTGGTGGCAAACGCTCAGAAAAAACCTGAAGAAGGATGGGTAATGCAGGATGGTACCCCCTGGCCTGGAAACAACACACGTGATCATCCTGGCATGATCCAGGTAATTATTCGTGCATTTAAGAGAAAAACTAATGACAGCACAGAAAACCTGAGATTGCATCTTTTTTCGAGGCTTGTTAGTCTCCCTACATAAAGTTATGACAAATTTTTGTTTATTAGATACTTTCAGCAATGTCTTCTCTGAAATTAGAAGTAGGTGCAGCAAAAGGCAAGAAAAGAAGCCTGTTGCTATGGGCAATGTCAACTTGTCTGAATAAATCAACAACAGCCCTGTAGTAATTCATCATGGATGACAGAATGTTCATATGCATGTATTTTATAGGTTTATTTGGGAAGTGCTGGAGCATTGGATGTGGAAGGCAAGGAATTGCCTCGACTTGTATATGTGTCACGTGAGAAGCGACCTGGTTATCAGCACCACAAGAAGGCTGGTGCAATGAATGCTCTGGTTAGTTCCTTATGACTATTGTTCAAGCATTTCAAGCAGACCCGCAATGGAAATATTTTCTCAAACTGGTATTGATAATTCATAGAGAGACCAACATGATAAAAATATAAGTTTCTTAGAAGACCTGCGACACTAAATGCTAAGGGTAGGTCTTAGTTATTTGATGTGTCATATGTGGTCTCTAGTTCAAAGTTCATCTTGTTTTAGCACATCAAATCTATTAATTGCCTGTTCATTGGACCTGCTTAATGAACTGAATTCCTCGACAACCACATTTTTTTATAGGTCCGAGTGTCGGCAGTGCTAACAAATGCACCATTCTTGTTGAACTTGGATTGTGACCATTACATCAACAACAGTAAGGCTATCAGGGAAGCTATGTGTTTTCTAATGGATCCCCAACTTGGAAAGAAGCTTTGCTATGTTCAGTTCCCTCAGAGGTTCGATGGCATTGATCGACATGACAGATATGCTAATAGGAACATAGTTTTCTTCGATGTAAGTGTGCAGTTATTCTATCCTTCTTGCAATCCCTATTCTTCAAATAGGTAAAGATACTGAATGGGCCTTTGAGTCACTTTCAGATCAACATGAGAGGGCTCGACGGGATACAAGGACCAGTATATGTTGGAACTGGATGTGTGTTCAATCGGCAGGCATTGTATGGGTATGATCCGCCAGTGTCCCAAAAGCGGCCTAAGATGACATGTGATTGCTGGCCTTCATGGTGCTGTTGTTGCTGTGGTGGTTCAAGGAAGTCAAAGTCAAAGAAGAAGGATGACGCAAGTTTGCTTGGGTCTGTTTACCCGAAGAAGAAAAAGATGACAGGAAAGAACTACATGAAGAAGAAAGGGTCTGGGCCTGTCTTTGATCTAGAAGACATTGAAGAAGGACTTGAGGGTTATGATGAGCTAGAAAAATCATCGCTCATGTCTCAGAAGAATTTTGAGAAGCGGTTTGGACAATCACCTGTATTCATTGCCTCCACACTAATGGAAGATGGTGGCTTGCCGGAAGGGACTAATTCCACTGCACTTATTAAGGAAGCTATCCATGTTATAAGTTGTGGCTATGAAGAGAAAACAGAATGGGGCAAAGAGGCAAGTACAGTCTACTTATGGCTTTCTATATTCTTGAGTACTTCATTTTCTTACTTTTTATCATTGAATATCTTCTAACTTCTTACTTAACTTTCCATTAACAAGGGAATCCTTCTGGTTCCTTGAGCTGGAAATGACTTTTCAGGGAAGAATTTCTAGTGGGCCTCTTATTATTTGCGAAATTACTGATTATTTTAGAGAAAATTTGCTTGGTGAAGTTTCGAGAAGTTCAGTTGTAAGAGAAGCCCATAGTTGAATTATGCGGAAATGTTGGTTAATTCATGAAAAACAATTTACTATCAGAAAATGGCTTGGGTATTCTTTATTGTTGTTTCATGAAGTGAAACTGAAATGTATATGCCCTTTGGCAGATTGGATGGATTTATGGCTCGGTTACAGAAGATATCTTAACAGGCTTCAAGATGCATTGTAGGGGATGGAAGTCCGTATATTGCATGCCCAAAAGACCAGCTTTCAAGGGATCAGCACCTATAAATCTGTCAGATCGACTCCATCAAGTTCTGAGATGGGCTCTTGGCTCTGTTGAGATTTTCCTTAGTCGTCATTGTCCTTTGTGGTATGCTTATGGAGGAAAACTCAAATGGCTCGAGAGGCTTGCCTATATCAACACCATTGTCTACCCTTTCACTTCCATTCCCTTGCTTGCCTACTGCACAATACCCGCTGTTTGCCTTCTGACTGGAAAATTCATTATCCCCACGGTAAGTTCATTAAGGATTACTTCCATTTGAAAAGTCTACACTCACATACCTTAAAATCCTCATCAGGCTTTATACGAGCGATAGAATTTTTAGAGTTTTGGTGGCATGAAACTCTCAAATGGTGCAATACTAAGGATCAGTGCTTTATGTTCGTCCATTTGTCTATAATAATGTTCATTGTAATAAATTGGCATTGTTCGGTTAGTTTCTCAAGGATGCACTAGCAAGTGCCCTATAAGTTATCTTCCAAAATGATATGAACTATTCCATGGTCCAACAGTCTCTCTGTTTTTGTCTCTGTAAATCTGAATATTAGGTGCCAGTTGTTCTAATCAACCTTACCTTTTACAGCTCAATAACTTTGCAAGCATATGGTTCTTGGCCCTTTTCCTATCCATCATAGCCACGGGCGTGCTTGAACTACGATGGAGTGGTGTCAGCATTGAGGACTGGTGGCGTAATGAACAATTCTGGGTTATCGGTGGCGTGTCTGCACACCTCTTTGCTGTATTCCAAGGCCTTCTCAAGGTGCTTGCTGGAGTTGATACTAACTTCACTGTTACAGCAAAGGCAGCCGAAGACACCGAGTTTGGTGAACTCTACCTTTTCAAGTGGACTACCCTGCTCATACCACCAACCACTCTAATAATCTTGAACATGGTTGGTGTTGTCGCCGGTGTTTCGGATGCCATAAACAACGGATACGGATCATGGGGCCCTCTGTTTGGGAAGCTCTTCTTCGCCTTCTGGGTGATTGTCCATCTCTACCCTTTCCTCAAAGGTCTGATGGGAAGACAGAACAGGACTCCCACAATCGTGGTCCTTTGGTCCGTGCTCCTCGCCTCTATTTTCTCGTTGGTCTGGGTCCGGATCGATCCATTTTTGCCCAAGCAAACCGGTCCAGTTCTGAAACCGTGTGGAGTGGAATGCTAATTCTGCCATTGGATTTCATTTAGCGTGCTTTCCCTTCGACCCGATTGGATGAGCCGCTTGAGCCGTTCCTTTCCATCTCTTGCCTGGGACATATGATCATGCTCTTGGGGAAATTTTCCCAATTGAAATCTTTTGACTAGCGTAGGTTTGCTTGGAGATCATGTGGAACTGGAATGTGCAAAGTCCTGGTTTTGAACATTTTACAATATATTCTGCTAAAAATTAAGCGTTTGGCATCCATCTGTTGTTAATAGAGACAACCTTATTCCAGGAGATGCAGCACCTATGTAAAAGTCCTTTCATTTCTCTTAACTTTCTCCATACATTGAGTTTTGCAAGAAATTTTGCCTTTTGTTTGATTAATAACTTCGTCGCATTATAATGGTATAAAGTAATTATAGCATTTTTTTTTATTTTTATAATATAATCACGTGAATATGTAATTATGTTGGCCGTGAAATAATATTTTAATTGCTGAAAATATCATAAAATTATTTCAAAGCTCAAGAGAAGGAAAGAAAATAATTTGGGAATAGCTGCGTAGTTAGATTATAATAGCTATTATACCGATAACTATTATTACAAGAAAGACTATCACACGTGATACATACGCGGTACATACGGCGATATGATAGTCATTATTATCATGGCCAAATTTATTCATATAATATGACGACATTGATTTAATCAAAATACATTAAAGCCATTTTCGATGTAAGGGGTCAATGCTTTCTAAGATGGGTTTCAATTTCGTGATAAGTCACAATTGATGAATGTTCCTATAGTAAGTTTCATCTATGCGCATGCTATACCACCCAGGGCGTGACCATAACAATCCTACCCAGCCTTACAAAAAAACGATACATTCAGCGGGCATCCGAAAATTTGTACTATAATTTTATCTGACATATCAAAATTTTTTCGAAATTTTAATAACATTCAAACTGCATCCTATTAAACAATAAACACATCAAAATTCATCTTTCCGTCGGCAAATACGTGTGAAATAAAACTAATGATCTTTGAGCATCGACAGATATAAAATTCCACAAGGCAAGATAATGCAAGATTTTAACACGAAGTTTTCGCTTTAATATATATTTTTATCAGTTCACAAAAACTTCTCTATTATTTATTTATTAAACCTCATCATCTTCGAGCTCCGACTCGGTCCCTTTCCGCTACCCTCATTTCACAACTCCCCCCCTCCTCTCTCTCTCTAAGTCGGTCGGTCGCTCTCTCCATTACCAGGTGAGGTTCTCTTCTCTTCTCTTCTCCTAGGTTTTCTCGTTTCGTCACCCCGGAGGTTCTCCCGCACCTTGCTCAGGTAGTTTGGGGCTTCCGCATGATCATGTCTCCGCAAAACCGTTCGTCTGACCGTCGAGTGAGCTTTGCTGTGTTTGTCTTCCCGATTGCCGAATCCTTCTGGAGTGCGTCGTCTGTTAACTTTCTGCTCATGTCTTGTCGCTTGCTTGTCTTTGTTGCGTTACTGAATGAGATGATTAGCTTGAATTTTCATGCTGTGGAGTTTTTTGCTCATGAGGCTGGTTTGTCATTCAGGTAACGCTAGTGATATCTAGCGATGAAAGTTGCTTGACATTGGGAGTATCGATTCTGAGATTGTGATTGTGTGTAGGGGCGAGGCATGATATGTGATCAAAGAGGAAGCGGCTCTGTTTGGTGAAAGATGAGTTGCGTTCAAGCTACTGCTGTCAAGCCATATGGCTATCCGGTCTGTCGCGATGGGACGTCCCCCTCACGGAGCTTTCCTTCTGCTCATTGTGTTTTGCCCATTGATGCTAATCGCTCATCTGGGACATCTCTGAAGTTGTGTGCCAGGAGGCTCCTGTCCCCGCAATTTATGCCGGTGCCGAAGCACAAGCCACATTTACCTGTTTTGAACTACCAGCAGCTGTTACCTCTTGGCTTGTTTGGCGGCAAAGGAAAATCAGAAAGTGAGAACGAGGCAAGTCATATTGTCTTCTTAATTGATGTTGGATGATGTTTATGGTGAATAAAGTGCTTGGACACCATTTTGTAAATTGACTAGTGCCATTGGCATGGATCCGAGGTCATTCAGGCAATATTTTACAATTCACTGTATATCTGCTACATTAACTTGATTATGTCTAAAGTTTCATTGATTGCTCTTCCCTCTTTCAATCTTAAGGCAGTTGAGCCCAGTGTGCATCTTGTTGCACTTGGTCTCTTGAGATCACTTAAGTTGATTGAACAAATTTGTAGTTTGTGCCAAGCTGTGTATAGTTTAGGGCAGTCAAGATTACTATTTAACACTGAGCCACGTTTAGTGGCCCAATCCCCCTGGTAGGTTGAACAAAACCTATAATTATTTGTCCTATGCTATCCCTATTCTGAAGATTTTATTAAGGGCTCTTATTCTGTCTTTTTTTTTTTTTGACTTGATCAAAAAATTGCCCTTTCTGTAATGTAAGTTTTCTGTCTTCTTGCTTCTGCTGAAATCATGGATAAGGAACTCTAGTGTGTATGGAACTCATCATGGTGATGCTAAAGGGAAGTTAAGGCCTGTGAAACCTACTGGATTATGTGAAGTGTGGAAATTTTTAGAGCTGGGGAAAAAGGACTTGTTTGGGGTTAGATCTGGCTGAAGGTTACCAAGGTTTGGTTCTTGCCTCGGAATTGACTCACCTAGGCCATGCTCAATGCTCTCTTAGAAAGAGGAACTCTAAGGAGAATTTACAGTCGATGCTTCCTTAGGTAATTTTGTTCCATGACTAATGTTCTTCATCATGCAAAGAGACATTTTCTATCAGCTAAAGCCTTGTGCTTCTCACATTCTATATTTTTGAGGAAGGGCAAAGGTGGAAATCATGTGATTGACATTCTGCTATTGGGTTCTTTTAATTCTGTATTGTTCTTCTTTTGGCATCAAGGTCCCTGGAGATATTGTGACTTGCTGTATATCCTTTCTTGTTCCATTCCATTGTTGGTGTTGTTTATGACTTCAATTGTCCTCATTTAAGCTTTACATTAGATAAGGAAGTTATCTACTTAAACAAGCTTACGATGTACAATGACCCCCCCTCTTTCTCCTTCTCTCACCCCCCCTCCTCTTTACTTCCTCCTTTCTTCTCTCCCTCTTTTTTTGTTTTCACTCTGCAAGGTTCTGATCAGAGCATTTTGGTTGTCATTAGGGTTCAGCTTGGAAGTCTCTTGAGAAAGCAATGGGAAGTTTTCGCAAAGACCAGTCAATTGAGGACCTATTGAGGCAGCAAATTGAAAAACAAGAATTCTATGGTGATGGAGGCTCCGGCAAAGGACCACCAGGGGGTGCTGGAGGCGGCGGCGGCAGCGGAGGTGGTTCTGGTGGAACTGACGATGAAGGTTTTGCCGGTATCATGGATGAAACACTGCAAGTAGTTTTGGCAACACTTGGCTTTATATTTCTGGTATAGTATTTTTACTTGCTTATGTTTGGATTTTTGCTGTCAAAATATGAAATTTATATTCTTTCCTTTTTTTATTTTTTTTCAGTAATGGATTACTGGGACGTCTGTAAGAATTTTTAGTATATATTGTGGTCAATAACATCCTCCAAGAGGCAATTCAGCTGATTAAATGAAGATTAAGATAATCTAATTCTGTAAGCAAGTGTAAGCCTGCTTGATGTACTCAAACAAAAAATATACGTAACAAATACTGAGGGGGTAGTGAAGGGAGACAAATGTTGATACATACATAGATAGGCAGCTGCAGTGATGGTGGGGGTAGTTGGGAGGGTGCCCATGGTAATGCTGCTGGCAGGTGATGTAATGGTAATGGCAATGATGAAGAAGTTTTTGTGGCAGAGGAGGATATTATTCATTTGAAATTTCAGTCTTGCTGTAGTCTGAGGTGGTGGTTACAGCGGCATAGGAGTTAAAGGTAATGCTAGCGACTAGTGATGAATTAAGTAGAATTGGTGGTGGCGCCCTTTTGTGGAGATGGAGGCTATTGCCTTGTTACCGATGTGTTTGGTTGAGTGAGAGTGCTGGTGGTGCTGTTGGGTTAGGTGGTGGGAGTGTCAATCTAGAGGAGATGCTGCTAATGATGGTAGACAGAGGGAATCCTGTCTATATCATAGTGCGTGCTTCCACATGTTGATGTTGATAATGTAGAATTCCATTTTCGAAAGACCTCTCGATCAGTGTCTCATTAGTGCTTTAATGACAGTCCAAATTTACATTTCAAATTATGTCAGATGTTATGAGATTGGTTTCTTCCGTGGAAGAGAAAGAAAATGCTCAATTACGTTGGCCCTTGACTAATTGATCTGTAGTGAAGCTGTAGATTGTAATTGGATCTTGAAAAAGCCCACTTGTTTGAAAGGTCCATTTGCAGTCTGCTATGGTAGTTATTACGCCAGTTGAGTAGACCATATTAGCGCAGCATTACTCTTTACATTTCAGATGATAAAGACACAATCTTCTAGCAGCAATTTATATTCTGTGCCTCATGTTTTTATAATCCTACATCATGGCGCCTGCAAAAGTTAATGTGATATTGCTAGTGTCATACACAAAATGGCTTCTTTATATTTCTATGCTCTTCTACCATCTGATGTTATTGCATCTGATGTTATTTCTTATCATCCTTGTTGACAAACTAATTTGGCCATTTCAACTGCAGTACATCTATATAATATCTGGAGAGGAGCTGTTTCGGCTGGCTAAGGACTACATCAAGTATCTTTTTGGAGGAAGTCAGAGCGTTAGATTAAGACGTGCAATGTACGTGTGGGGAAGATTTCAC
The DNA here is from genome assembly GCA_030064385.1 of Melaleuca quinquenervia. Taxonomy (NCBI): domain Eukaryota; kingdom Viridiplantae; phylum Streptophyta; class Magnoliopsida; order Myrtales; family Myrtaceae; genus Melaleuca; species Melaleuca quinquenervia. Next base: position 16,754,001 of record CM057718.1, read on the forward strand.
AATAAGCTGACGGAGAAGAAAGAGGTTGATAAGTATTGGTTAGAGAAGGCAATAGTTAATACCCCGACCTGGTGGGATAGTCCTGAGAAGTACAGGCACATGGTGAGATCGCTTGCAGAGGCTTCTCGCCAATCTTCGAGCGATCCTGATGAACTCTGAACAATTCTTCTTCATCATGCCGAGTAATTTTAGATGGAAAGGTGATATCACCCCATGCTTCTAGTTTTGCAGTGATTCAAAGCTCATTTTGGTAGACGGTGAGAAAACTGTCTTGCATAATTGCTGAACCATCTTATATGGAGATTTTTGTGCAAAATTCACAGGAAAGTTTATTTTCTCTCATCACATGGAAACACTTCGTCAAGAGACAATTTTTGCACACTTAACTAATCAAATGCACGAGAAGGCCCCCAAAAAAAAAAGAAGAAGAAAGAAAAAAGGTCAGATTTGCATGAGGGATTTGAAGTCCTATTCATTCTGTTGGTGGTGATATGAATGACATGAGTTCAAGTTGATTTAAAGCGTTATGGCAGTTGGGACTTGGTAGGCTGCTTCAACCATTGAGGATTTCTACAGTTCCATTTCCAATTTTTTCTCCCCATTTTGGTTCGTTTTCATTTCTGCTAATGATTTGTCATTTTGGGCTTAGGTTGCTGCTTAATTGCCAGAATGCTTGCAACATGTGATATCATACGCGGATACAAGTTACTTTTGTGTATCCTTTTGGCTAGCTTCTAGAAATGCCCTTCTATCAAGCTTCCGAGAGTTAGAAACTATAAGAATACAATCTAAGAAAGTCAGATCGAAGGCAACTTCCGTTTGCTCTTTCTTTTGCTTGGCATTTGCATGTTAGATTTTGCATGCGTATAGCTAATTACGAACGCCTAGTTGCTTCCAAAGTCAAAGTCAAAAGAAGTATATGCTGACTAGTGGAGGCAAAAGAAATCTTGCACGTTAGCAGCCGAAGTCAAAAAAATTTAGGTCTACTTTTTGCTGCCCATGCGTTCCACTTCGAAATTCGTGTGCTGAATTTTTTAAATTATCATTTTGGATTTACACTTGTCCACCCGGTCCCTCTCATTCATTACAAGCCATGTCAAACAAAAAAAAAATAAATAAAAAAGAAGAAGAAATATCATTTGATTTGCGCCATCCCTTTTTAAGTTTTTATCTCCCAAGACTTGATAGCTCGCTGATGGTAATGGAGCCTAAGGGCTCGGACAAGCAAGGTTGGGCGGGCGCCGATAATTCTTGCGCGACGGAACGCATGGTGGGTCGCGAATCGGGACTCGTCCGCGTGCACGCCAGCGCGACCGCGATGATCGATACCACTTCCTCGGCTAGTCGGCCGGCCGGAGGAGGAAGTCGGGCGTCGAGCACATCCTTCAGCAGCAAATTCGGGTCTTCCGATGATGTCCGCGTCTGTGTCATTGATAGAGAAGAGAGAAGATCACCCGGGTGCTTCCCCATCATGATCTCTAGCGCCACTACTCCGAAGCTATACACGTCACTTTTGTCCGTTAACCGCATGGTCGCTGCTAACTCTGATTTTCAAAAAGAAGAATGAATCAATGTTACAATATAAACCACTTCTGGAAATATGTACTCGCTCTAATTATAATTATTCGATCGAACCAAGATCATGTGGACCCGCGAAAATGTATGATTAGATTCGATCGTGCGACTTACCAGGAGCCATGTAGCCATAAGATCCGGCCACGGCGGTCCAATTCGACGAGTCCGGGCTCAAGAGCCTGGCCGTCCCGAAATCCGAAAGCCGAGGCTCGAAGTCCCACTCGAGCAAGATGTTGTTCAGCGTTATGTCCCGGTGGACGACGGCCGGCGAGCAATCGTGGTGCAAGTAGGCGATCGCGTGAGCCACCCCTCGAACAACCTTCACCCTCGTCCCCCAGTCCAGCTCCGCCGCCGCCCCTTTCCCCCCGTGCAGGACCTTCGCCAGGCTGCCCCTCTGCACGAACTCGTAGACCAAGTAGATGCTGCCCCTCCTGGAACAGAACCCGTGGAGCTTGATCACGTTGCGGTGCCGGACCTCGGTCAGCACGCGGATCTCGTTCTCGAAGCTCTGGAGGTTGACCGCCGGGACGTCGCCGGATTCCATCGCGTTGAGCTTCTTGACGGCGAGGATCTGGCCGCTGGCCAGCTCGGCCCTGTAAACGCTCCCGAACCCGCCTTTTCCGATGCAGTACTCTTCGCTGAAGTCGCTGGTGGCCTTGACGATGTCGTTGAACGTGAACTTCGCTCCACTTTCCCATATGACCGTCTCGCATTTCTCGTGCTTAATAAGACTCTTGATCTCTTCATCGAGATGCTTGTTTCGCCGCCGAAGCATCAGAATCAGAGCTACAAGAGTCACGAGAAGAAGTAAGCAGCAGACGCCGGCAATCACACCGATCAGAACCTTTTTCCTGTGGCCGGACGATTTACTGCTCGTCCCACAAGGAGATAATCCCGTCGCGTTTCCGCACAAGCCCGGATTCCCGACAAAAGCACTCGCCGGAGCTTGTCGGAAGAGGCTACCTCCAGGAACCGCACCTGTCAGCTCGTTGTACGAAAAGTCTATAGAGCTTAAACTCGCCATGCCGGTGAGAGCAGCTGGGATTGTCCCCGACAACTCGTTGTGCGAAAGATTGAGCTTCTCCAAGTTAGTAAGCTTTGCTAAATTGGAAGGAATTGATCCCGCTAGTGAATTGTGGCTCAGGTCTAGGAGGTTCTGCAGTGCGAACAAGTTCCCAAGCGCCGGCGATATGGAGCCCGACAGATTGTTGTTGCTCAAGTTCAAGCTCAGCAATTTCTCGCAATTCGCCAGCTCGTCCGGTATGCCACCACCCAATGCGTTCTCCGACAGATCAAGATAATTTAGGTTCGACAAGTTCCCTAACGAGATGGGAATATTTCCGGCCAAATGGTTGTTGCTCAAGTTCAGGTTGAACAGCTCCCCCAGATTTCCCATCTCGTCGGGAACTTCCCCGGTCAATTCATTGCCGTACAAAGTCAGGACATGCAACTGAGACAATTTCCCGAGCTCCGGCGGGATGTGGCCGGTGATTTTGTTACCATCTATTTGCAAATTCGTGAGATTAGTACACTCTCCCCATTCTGTCGAGATGTTCCCGACAAATCGGTTGTTGGTGAGGCTTATAAAGACCAGATCCGGATAAACTCCGAACGCACTCGTGATATCTGCAGTGAACTGATTGTTGTCTAGACGGACTCTCGTTAGCCCCGAACAGTTCCTCAAGCAGTCGGGCAGTGGCCCGGTGAAGTTGTTCCCATTGACAGCGAGATATATAAGAGCAAAGCCGCTGCATAATTCTGGCGGCAGTTCTCCGGAGAAGCTGTTGTTCGAAAAGCTAACATAGCCCAGAGAGGGGCTGTACTTGCCGAAATCGCGTGGTATGCCGCCCGAGAAATTGTTCGTGAACAAAGAGATCGACTCTAAGTTAGCAAGGCGAGAGATGGTCTCGGGGACCTCTCCATGAAGCTGGTTTGTGTTGAGGTCGAGAATGGTCACGGATGTAAGATTCCCGACCTCTGGAGGGATAGTCCCAGTGAGGTTGTTGGAGAAAAGCTGGAGGATTCGCAGGTTGCTGAGGTTCCACAATGTCGAAGGGATTTGGCCCGAGAGCTTGTTGTGAGAGAGGTCTAACTCAAGCAAATTCTCAAAGCTTCCGATCCCGGCAGGGATCGGGCCGGAGAGCAAATTGTTGTACAAGTAGAGGTAATTGAGCTTGGTCAGGCTTCTGATTTCCGGCGGAATTTGCCCAGAGAGTAAATTGTTCTGGAGCTGCAAAGAAACAAGTTCGGTCCAGTTGGTGAAGAAGTAAGGAGATAACTCACCCGAGAGGTGATTATCCGAAGCTCCAAATATCGACAATCTGACCAGATTGGACAGAGAGACAGGCAATGCCCCGGAGATCGAATTCACGGCGAGGGCTAACTCGGTGAGGTTAGAACAAAGCCCAAGCTCGGCGGGGATTGAAGAGTTCAAGCGGTTTGTGCCCAAGTAAAGCTTTTGAAGCTTTCTCAATTGACCGACGGAGGTGGGGATTGCCCCTTCAAATGAATTGTTGTACATCTCTATCATCTGGAGCTCAGACAGCAATCCTATGTCTCCAGGAATTGGGCCGCCGAACAGATTGTTACCAATCCTGATCTCCTTCAGCAGGGAAAGTCTTGATATGTTTGAGATCGGTCCCCGGAGCGAATTCGCGGTGAGGTTGAGGTATTCAAGGTGCACCAGGTTGGCAAACACACCCGCCGGGATATTGCCGGTCAAAGTGTTCTGCGACAGGTCGAGGTACGTCAGGTTTTGGCAATCGGCCACAAAGGTCGGGAATTCGCCGTTGAGCGAATTGAGGAAGAGGCTCAGGTAAGTCACCGACGGCATGGCAGAGAATTTCGACCAGTCAGGAGATTCCAAGTAGTTTGATCCAAGATCCAAGTGCCACACCTTCCGGAGATTGCTGATCTGGTAAGGAATAGTACCATTGAGACTGTTGTTCAAGAGGCTCAAGTACTGAACCTCTTGCAGTTGGCCTATCTCGGGCGGTATCCCACCTTCGAAGAGATTGCTCCCCAGGTCCAGGAACCTGAGCTTGGAGAGATTGCCGATGGAGGACGGTATCGGGCCCTCGAGATTGTTGTTGCTGACGTCGAAGCGGGTCAGGTTCGGGAACGAAGCGAAGTCAAGCGCATCCAGCCTGCCGCCGAGGCTCGAGCCGGGAAGGCCGATCTCCGAGACCGAACCGCCACTGTTGCAGGCAACGCCACTCCAGTTGCAGAGATTGGTGATGTTGGTGAGGGACCATGAGCTCAAAGAAGTTGAAGGAGGAGGGGAGAGAGAGTTCTTCCATCTGACAAGAGCTTGCGCCTCCGTGGTCGGCGACGGCGAGGCCGGAGACGGAAGCAAGAAGAGGAGGCCGGGGAAGAGGAAGAGGAAGAGAGGGTGGGGTGCAGCTGAGTTTGTCATGCCTAGCAAGATGCTATTGGACTTCATGAGACAAAGAGCTGCATCAGATCGTCTTATACCACAAAGGGTTATGACTAAATTAATCGAAACCTTCTCGGGAATACCTCTCCCGTCGCCTGAGCGCGCGCCCATATGAACAGTTTTAACTCACCGACCCCATCAACCAGCTATAAAGAAATGAAAAGAGGAAGAAGATAGACATGGTTTTCATACTCTCAATTTCATTGACGAGCTGACTTTATCTGATCTGGAAAGTCAAGGGGGAAGAACAAAACAAAGGAAGGAACAGTCCACGTGGTTGCGCAGAGACATGGTGGTTGGCTCGTGCGCTGCTCGTTCAGACGAAGGGCCAAGAGAAAGTGACGAACCGGGGGCGGTCTCCCCAGGCAAAGTTTGACTCGTTGCCGATTTCTCAGACCGCGTATCGATGCGAACCGGTGTCCCTTTCTGTCCTAACGCGGACTGGTATAAGGTGGTCTACTGAATACGGCGACTCCCTGATCTTGCTGATTCCGGATTCATAACTAAACGATTTGACTTGAATTTTTTTTTGGGGGGGTCATGATTCACCTTTGAGCTTACAGCCCCCCTTCTCTATCGCTTAGCTAGTTGAGACTCGCCCCTCTGGCTATGCGATGCCGCCGTCGACGGAGAACCTCAGGGCCGACTAGGGACCTGCGGCCTGGTCCGGAAGCAACGGTGCTGGTTAGCGCGATCCGGCCAGCAGAGCGATGGCTATGGTATGGCACAGTGTGGTGATGGTGAAATGTAGATGTGGCGTGCGAAGATGACGGACTTTGACTAAGAAACGCGGAAAATCTCAATTAACGAGAAAATCTCAATTAGATACTCTAAACCAATTAAGAAACGCGGTTAAGCCCTAAACTCAATAGCTTCGATCATCAGGTTTTTTTTTTTGGTTCCCTGACTATAATTCATCCTTCATAATCTCTAATTAGCTACCATCAAAACTTTTTACAGGTTATTGTTTTGGACTCCGTCTATTTCGAATAGAACGAATGATTTGGAACAAAAGTGATCGATTGTATCACATAAAACAATTAGTCGATAGAAGATGTTTCATTTTACCGACAACAATTTATATATAAACATTTTCATGAAGATAAAAGTATCTATTATTCATTTATTTTTTGCAAGTGATATAACCGAATGTTTCTAAGAAAATATCTTTCAATAATTTATTTTTTGAAACAAACAAAGCCTTAAAGTGTTCATGGATTTCTTGACTACCACAAGTTTTTATTTTATTTTATTTTGAATGTCACTAGCGGTACATTCATGGCATGCGCTCGCCTTGTGGTTGGGTCAGCGACTAGCCACTAATGACTAGCCACAAGTTAATTATGATATATTAACTACTTTTCATCACGTTAATTACTTGATGTACGACTTACACGTGTACATCTGTGAGATGAGTGTGAGATATAGGTCAACTCCTCTTTATTGCAGATATTTTTCTACATCAATATGTCTCCACTTGAATATCCAATGCCCGAGTTCATCTCCAGTCTTCTTCTTTGCTTGGAGTCTACTCAACCATGAATAAATAAGGGACGATTTCATATCTCTAGGGAAAATGGGGGTGGATCTAGTCATATAGGATGTGGACATAGCTTTGCCCTATGTGTAATTGTCAAACAAGAGGTCTACGGGAGAGCATCGACAGCCTCATGGCAAATGATAGGTCCCAATCAATCGAGACAGGAACCTAACTGTACGGCCTTCCATCGAACCAATGATGCACGTGCCGAAATACACTGTCGTCTTATAATTCGCTCGAAATTATTATGATTGAAAAGGGCGCACCATCAAACGATACGAGACAAAACAAAATCGAGAGAGACAGATAGATCGTGGGATCGTGACAGCCGCCATAGCCGTGAGCTTAAAGAGCTTTAAGCTTGCGGCGGTCATGGCTGCAATGGCCACGACAATTAGAGTCTCGAGTCGCAGAGCCAGAGGCCATGGCCGGTCGATATAGGCTCGCGATCATGGCTGCTCGATTGGCCGTCCAAAGCGGGTAGGAACCATTCATTCGAAAAATAAAAAGAAAATCAAGATTTCATTCCAAATTTCCCAAGGAAACCAGCTGAACAATTCATCCAGTTTCAACAAACAACCGATTCTCTCTTTCAAGCTTACATTTTCCTCGAAGCAGTCAAAGGAACATCGACGTCGTTTTGGGGGGGTCAATTATGAGCGGTCAAACTTTCGAAGCTTTCAATCGGGCCATTTATAAGAATCCACATGATTTCATCGATCAAAATATCGAAGAACATTTGATCCGTCTAATCTTCTAGAGATTCAAATATCAATCTCCACGGTATTCTTTTTCCTAATGGTTCGAGTCCAAATTTGGTTCTGAATTTCATATCATCAACTATCCCTGCCCGATTTTTTGATCGACTCGAGACTTCAACCAAACTTAGTCCTTCAATTGGAACTTTCGATTGATCATACAACGACGCGGAACTGACATTAACTTTCCATTTCATCTTTTTTTTTTCTAAATCACATGGGCCGTAAGATCCTTAGCAATCAAATTACCAAAAAAAAAAAAGAGGGCTATTCTTCGAAAATGGCTTCCTCTGAAATATTGACAATCTTCAACAGACTTCAGAGTCTGTACCTGCTCGTGCTTTATTGGTTTGGTCTGGCCTCTAGGATCAGATCATCGTTTGAGAGCAAGTTCATCCTTGGCTTCTCATGCTTAGTACCCTCCTCTTCTCTCGATTGACGGAGCTCGTTACAAGAAACTCCTGAAAATGGAGCGACAGAGGAGCCGAAATTGACAAAATTTCAAAAAATTTAGAATTGAATTGACAAGATTTTAAAAGATTTAGGACTGAATTGGAAAAAAAAAAGATTTATGACTGAATCGACAAAGTTGCAAAATGTTCATGACCTTTCGACAATTGTTTGAGTATTGAAGCCGAAGAAAATACAAAAAAAAAAGTCATCATTTGATCTGCAATGCACCTTAAAAATCTTACTTCGGAAGACTCGGGGTGCGTTTGGTTCAGCTTTTCCAAGGAACTTTGGGCCTCTTGAGAAAAATATGAGGTTTTTTGCATTCATTTTTAAAAGGGTTTTGAGATGGAAAACTAGATTTGGAAATACTGAAAGTTGAAACTTTCAGTATTTTCTCAAAATCCATTTTCAAAATTGAAATAAATGCAGTCTCAATGGCTTTGCCGATAGGTCATATTGAGCCTAATGGCTCGAACAAGTAAGCTCGAGAGCTTGCGGATCATTGTCACGCCACGAAACGCACGGCGGGTTGCAAATCGGGGGACTCGTCCATGTTCACGCCGGTGAGTCAAAAGTAGTCTTCTTTCCTTTTGATTGGGGGTCACTATTCATATTAATCATTCATTCCAAAATCCTATACTTCCATCTAGGGAAATCTCTGGACGCACACGAATTTTTCCCCTACGGGTATTAGCGCCCCGAAAGCGGATGCAATTGACAGGTTCGTCACGTGATTCCTTTTCTAGGTTTACATGATGAGTTCTGTATACTCTCATTAAGCCTATGCATCGCCTGCAGATTTCCCCTTGCCCCTTATAAAAAGAATGAAGACAGGAACAGAACCCATACGACGCTCCAAATCCAAGTGTAAGATGATCAAATTAACACGATTTGGACATGATTTCACTCTCGATAGAAAGACCCATTTAACTATATATCCGTTCAACATCAACTCTTTTTATCACGCAGGTACATGTAACTATAACAGATCAAATTGTACAAACGTTAAACAGCATAGAGCCAAAAAAGAAAAAAGAAGAAGAAGATCAGCCAACCATTCCATATACCACCACCACTCACCAAACAGACACGAATACACAAAAGAATGGGAAAAATGACAAACGCCAGCACGCGCAAACCATCTCCAGAACCTATAGAATGAGGACCGCAGATTACAGTTGATGAGCTCCCCTGTTTAAAGCTCTCTCCAACCTTGTCTCAAAAGGGGTGGAGTGCCAATTCACTTTCTTATCCTGCAATATCATTTCAAAAAAACAAGTGATTAATATCCTTCCCACTGTGAGCTCATGAACCACTTGCACGTCTGTGATCACCCATTACCTCTCTGTATTTGCTGGTGGTGTTTGGTATTCCTTTGAAGGAAGCAGTTGAGCAAGAATTGCCGGCCGAATCCGACTGGCTCCAGTATGTTCCGACTGTCCCAATTATGGGCATCTCATCAGGACTTCTGCTCGGTGACTTCCTTGGTGAAGACTTGGCCGAAAACTGTCTGAGTTCTTCGACAGTCAATGCACCTAAAATCGGTCTATCTTCTTGGCTCCTCGGTGAGCTCATAGATCCTTTTAACACGCTTGTCTCAACTCGGGCAGAGTCCAAAGCCATTGTGCTCTTCTTTTCAATTGGTGTATTTACTGAGGAAGGCAACCAGTTTGAAAGGCTAGCATCCACAGGCACTTCTTGGATAGATGATTTCTTCGTCTCATTTGGTTTTGCCTTGAAAGTGAATGATACTTCCTTCAAAGCTGGTGCAGTTTCAAATGACATCCTGGCTTCTTGGTCAAAGCTTAAATTCTCCTTCCGGTGCTTTGGCAGCGACGGTGTCCCTTTTGCTTTCGCAGCCTTCCATTGAGTAAGATTTTCGACGGGATTCAACACTGAATGGATGTAGAGGCTCCTATCTCGAGCATTCACATTCAACTTAGTTGGGTTCATTTCCGCTAAAGGAGATTCGCGGCGCATATGCTCACGATTGCGAACCTCACTAGGAGTTTGGCGAACTGCCCTCGTTTCTTCGATCTCATCATCGCCCTCATATATCTCATTAGAGTCCTGACCTTCATCCTCATCATCATGGTCGTCATCATACTCATCGTCAGTAAGATCACTCACATTGCAATCCAAGTCCCCATCTTCATCGTCGCTGTCTCTACAGTTCTGGTACCTGTGGTTCGGAGGGTAAGACCTGACGCTGGACGCGACAGAGCTATCCTCAGAAGAAGCACACTGAGCTTGACTTAACTTTCTATAATTATCATCTGACTTGACCATATCTCGACTCTCCCGTAAAGTTTCTTCTCCAGCATCATCATCGTTATCATCAGGAGGCGAAACATGCTCATAGGTTTTAACATTCGAATCAAATGTCACTTTCTTCCGGGTACTGCAGCTCAATGGCTCCTCGGGCTTATCACTAGACCAATGAAACAAGACTCATCTCACTAACCAGAATTTCCAATACACAATTGATCTCAGGTAAACGATACTCATAAAGATCGAAGAACGTGCCGGATTACGACAAACAAGGGAAAAGGAATCACTCACAGCACATCAGAAACCGAAGCAACAGGTTTCGCCGGGATTTCTTGCCCGGATGAAAGGGTACACTGAACCAGGCGGCTACCCGAATTCCGCTGCAACAATTAAGAGAACGATCCAGTGAGTATCAACAAAAGAACAAATCAAAGAATTTCCAGCAGTGGACAACTTCCGCTTTTTTCCCCGTCCCGCGAAAGAAAAACAATTCAGAAGACTCAGAAGAAAATATAAGAAAACAGAGGGAAGAAAAGGAAACAAAAAGCAAGCGAAAGGCCAAAGACTGAGCAAGAGATACGGCTCCGCAGCTCGACGGAGCAAGGCTTACGTTGTCGCGAGGTTGGACTTTCCTCCGCTGCTTCCGCCGCTTCCCATCTTTCGACGAACCGAAGCACGCCAAGAAGCACCCCATCGCGGACCCTCTCTCCCTCTCCCTCCCTCCCTCTCTCTCTCTCTCTCTCTCTCTCTCTCTCACACACACACACACACAGAGACGCACACGCACACGCAGGCACAAGAGGCGTCAAGTCCTCCGGCGAAGGAGAGGCTCCGGATGAAGGAGCAGCATCGGTGGCTTCTTCGCAAAGCAAGATCGATCGCTCAGACGGTGCAGAGCCGAGGAGCGATTTGAACTCTCCGAGGGGGGGGATTTCTAGGGTTTTAATCCATTACTGTAATAATCAATCTCTCTTCGCCCGATTGCTATTCGTTGTGAAAAAGGCAAGTGACCGTTGGAGTCGACGCTGTTGGATTGGGTGAACTCCGCGACATGACGCGAAATTAAATACGAAATCGAGCCGATTAAACATAAAATAAAATAAAATAGACTCCGCTTATCTATTTGGCGGCATCGGGACCCGATTCGGACCGTTACGTGCGAACCGGGTCCCATCCCCTCCGCGCCTTCAAAAACATTAATCTTAGAAAGGACCCGCCGACCGTATGCACAATGGCCACCTTCTGGTAAGACGGCTCTGATTCCGATGGCCCCGTCGGCAAACGAATCAAGGAGGGCTCGCTGCACCGTGATCGTCTGGCCGGGGCAATGGACCGGTGAAAGGGCCCGGTTTCGGCAGATCAAGTTCGAGGCCCCAACGACCGCTAAAGTCATCCGGGAATGCTTGAGAATGGTACAGAGACTAATGACCCCATCACGGCCGTAAATGCTAGGAGTAGGAGAGAGCTGTTAGGGCGCGGCGACTAGGTTCTTTTTCCGTGCTTGGATCGTCTAACATGGGTTTTCCCACGTTAGACGACCCAAGCCTAAGGTCCTGGATCCCCAGACGTGAGATCCCCACGTCAGGGGATCCGGGTCCCTTTTTTGCCAGTGGGTGCAGATCACCGTGCTTGGACCTTCTGGGCCATCCGCACCCGATACCGGTTCAAGATGAATGCCAGAGCGACAAAGGAGATTCAACACGGTTTGAGCCGCCCAATGCCGGGACCGACGGATGTCGACAATATGTTGGACTGTTCGACACTAGGGAGTTGCATTCAATCATCACATATGATAGGCAACCTCCATAGACGGCAAGCAACCCGAGTAAAAGGAAAAGTCAATAGTTATTGACAGAAATCAGTGGATCCCCGAAGAACCAATGTATAAATTCAGACACTTTGAGTACATGTAAAACAGTAGTTAGATCCTCAAGACGACATTTAGCACTTAGAACTGTTGCATATGTCCTTTAAAGTCGAAATCCAAGGGCCTCTCAGGTACCATCGAATTAGCTGACAATTTCGCAAGACAAATAGGTTACGTTGCTCATCTCTACGACCAACATAGGCTGGAAGAGAATTTATGCACGCATCTATTGATCTGTGGTCTCCATCCCTGCTACTGCAATTTCTTCACTTATAATAGCGAAACTAAAACGCCAATGTCGAGCAGTAGCCATATCTTGCTTGAACTGGTCCAACTGGAAAAGCAAACAATAGTATAATTCTTGGTCAGTAAGAATTAGAAATGAAAGGACCTTTAGAATGACATTTTTGGATCAGGAGGAAGTCTGGAGTGAGTAAAGAATCAGATAATGAAGACGGCATATAGCATGAAGGGAATCATGAATAGAATCAGTAAATCATCACTGCATTTTTCCCACTTTCCAGATGCCAACTACTAGAAGACTTTATTTACCAAAAAAATAAAAAAAACTACTAGAAGACTTTGTCAAGGGCATCTGTCGTAGCTCAAAGTGCTGGACAGTGCACAATACTTATCGAAGGCATCTTCAGTTCACAGTTCCATTTACTTTCAGTAAGTTCACGATGCGAAAGAGCTACTGCATGGTAGGCATGCATGAGCTCGCGATGTTTTAGCTATTGGAGAAATATCAGACACCATTTTCTTTTTTACCTTCCATCAAAAAATAGACTGAAGTACCAGCTACAATATGTCCTCTCTCCTAGCTGTAGGCAATAATTGAAACAGAACTTTTACCACAGGCACTGATAATGTAAGGCCACTAAATCTGTATAGAATCCTGTCGTCATATGATTTCTCCCCCAAAGCTGATTTCAGATTCAGAAAACCAAATCTCCATATGGATCTCTATCTTCAACATTTACATACTCAAGCTATACACAGGTTTTTCTAAAGAGTATACTTTGAAGCTTAATATCAACCCGTGACGAGAAGTTTCAAGCTCCCATCCATGAGGGCCCTATTTAGAAGTTTGCCTCATAGTTCTACCAGAGACCAGACAACATACAATTAACTTTAAAACTGGTCTTTTTAAAGTTAACTACATGTATATCTGTTTTAAGGCTATTTGAGCTTTATGATGACATCATCAATATGGTGCTTGTCATTGTTGTCAGGTGACCAGTGAGAAACTGTCCTTACTGAAATTTTCCTAGGTGACCAAAATGACATGAATACAACTAGCAAAGGATTGGTCCTGACAAATCCACATTTTCTCCATCTTGTTCTTTAATGCACAAGATTCATCAAGCTTTTGAATGTACCAAAGATAGGACAAGAATGATCTACCTCAGAAGAGTTAAGGCCGGGAAGACCTCCAGCATTTTCCTGCAGATAACCACCTATAACATTGTATCAGACAAACTCCTCGTCATCCTCGTCATCATAGTCGGACTCTGATTCATCATCACTTCTAGGTTTCATAAACCTATTCATATCAAATGATGGCAATGCATCCATTTCTTCCAGATCAATACTGTCATATTCCATCCTTTCCTTGAACTTTTCATCAGAACAATTGAGGAGCCAGGCAAGAGAGCATTTTAAACCCTTCTTAGCAATCCTTCTATGCCGTGGTTTTACAGTGGATTCGAGACCATAAGTGAAAAATGATGGGAAAGCAACCAAGTCCTCCAAAGGCCTTTCCATTTCTTCTCTAAAGTAGTCAAAACTGAGCCTCATTATATCTATGTTCAAGGCTAGCAGCTGAGGACACCCAACAACCATATCCTTCACTTGTTGCAATGAAAATCCACAATCCTTGAGAAAGCCCACATGCTTCACAACAGCAGTATTACTGAGGCTGACAACCTGTGGCATCCTCTCAACAACTCTGCCAAACTCTTCATCACTCAACTCGGTAATTGAACTAAGCAAAGACCGCTGGTTCAGAAGCTTAGGCTTCAAATCAATCCCTATAATCTCAGGATACTGCGCCACAACCGAGGGAACCAATGTTCTCCTGACGTGAAATTCTAATAGCGATTCCACATTGGGAATCACTGTGTCATCCAATCCGAACCCAAGTATGTGAGGACCCTTCTCTATCAATCTAGCCACAGCTAATCTCGGAATGCCCAAGTATTCAAGATACTCCACAAAGGGCTTAATCACACGGCCCACTCGCATCCCTAAAATCTCTGGATATCTAGTCAAAACACCCCCAATCTCTCTTCTACCCACCCCAATCCCAACCAAGTAAGCAACCGAAGTACTCATTGTCCCCTCAAGCTTAAACCCCAGAACTTCCGGGTACTTTTCGAGAACGCGAGGGACGTCATTCGGCTTAATGTCCATACCTTGAAGGTACTTGACCACCGGAGCTAGGTCGACCACAACACTTGCGTGAAGAACCTGGGGATACCTCCTCAGAAACTCAACGAACGTCGACTTCCGAACGCCTAACTTGCCGAGGTAATCGAGCACCGGAATCATGTTCTTCTTCACGCTGCAACCCAGGACCAGAGGGTAGTTATTGATGTCCTCGATCGTGAGCCCCAAATTGTGAAGAAAATCAACTCGCTCCTTCATGACCTCGACCGTGACCGGAAGCTCCAGTCCATCGAGCTCGTCGGGCACAATCCCGATCCCTCGGAGGAACTCGTAAACCCTAGCGCGGTTCTCCATCCTCTGGCTCTTCATCTCCGCCAAGCTGGGACGACTGTACAGGGACGAGGAGTCCCTATCTCTCCGGCCCAGCCGGACCCTGTTCGGCCTCTCCGCGGTCGCATCGTCCGACCGGGAGGAAGGACTCCGCTCCGAGACGGAGGTGTGGGACCGCGAGATTTGCCAGATTCGGCGGTCGCAGCGTCTTGGCAGGGGGAGGTTGGATCGCCACGAGAGTCGGGCGGGGAGGTCTTGGTGGACGAGCAGGAAGGTGGGTTTCGCCACGCCTGAGCAGCTCCTGGAGAGCATGCCTGGATGACTTTCCAAGATGGCGCAAAGAATCAGCAGAGAGCCATGAAATTGGTTCTTGAAATCCTTCGATTGGAGGTTGGAGAGACACAGAGAGACAGAGAGTGATAAGGGCGGGCTGGGGAAGAGAACAAATGAAGCAATGAGCTGAGGTTCAGAGCATTTCGGGTTTAGTGTCTTTGAAATTGATGCAAGTAAAAATACTTTAAAATCGGACCGGACCGATCTTGCCCGATTAGTTCTAATGCGATTTTCAATTTCAAGTTATTAAATTGAGAATCGATTTTATGATAGGAAAGATTATGATACATTATTAGGGAAGATTATGATAGCTTAATTCTTTATGCAAATCGGGATGAATGTATCTCGATATGATCCGTCAATATCGAAAGGAAAACTGTCCAATCATACTCCGTCAAGTGCTTGGGATCTTGTATACGATCGAAACCCATGCCCTTGTAGTCTGTGTACATTGTCGAACCATCTAATGGGGTCTATAATTTTGGATCTGATTAAGCATCATTGGCAATGTAATCTTCATTCTCCGCAGGCAATATTGAGATCAAGACATGCATGCATTCATCATGGTAAGTAATCACTGATTAGAACACGTGTCATCATCTCAAGAGTCGAATGATGAAGAAGTGCGATCTGATATAGGAAAGTATCGTTGAATAAAGTGGATATTAGTGCTAAGGGTGTGTATGTAATTTTCACCATAACTCTATATGCTCTAAACTCTTTTTGTCAGCATGACTCTCCGGCTCCTGAAAAATTTTCCCGAAAAAATACAAGTCCAGTGTTTGTTTGTCAAGGGCCACCGACTTGTTGGCCTTGAGAAAAGTTGAGGTATTCTGTTAGAGACCGTAATATTAAAAGGTACTCGAAAAATACGGAAAATATTTTCTTTTTTTGGTAAATAAAAAAAGAAAAAAGGAAAAATATTTTCCCCTTTAAAAAAAGCGGAAAACATTTTCCCCACATTTAAAGTTGTTTTTTTTTCATTTGTGGAAAATATTTTCATTAACGCTGGAAAATTCGAAAAATATTTTCCTAAAAGTTATTTTCTGTGAAATGAACGGAGCCAATATTCTTCCGGAATTTTTTTTCCAAAAATTATGGTGTTCGGGAGACGGAAAATAACTCACAAAAGAAAATGTTTTTCTATTAATGAAAAGTTCTAATCTAAAACCAAGGAAACTGTTTTTCTTTAAAAAAATGAAAATATTTTCCGGAAATTAACTGATCCTCGATGTCGACTAAATTATCAATAAATTGCCGCTGGTTGTCAGACCGCCGCCAGATGCCAGACAGTCAAATCGCTGGCTACGGCGGCGCTGCCATGGGAGAAGAGAAGGGCTTCTCTGAATTCCCCTTCCAACTCCAACAATCACGCACTGCCGCTGCCACGTCATCATCCTCCATGTCTCAGTCGTCTTCAGCCTCAGTTTCAGTGGTACGCTTTCTGATCAGCTTCAATAATCTTCCCAGATTGCCTGTAATGATCTCTTAGGTCGATGTCCTCTCCTCATTTTCTTTTAGCTCCAAGTGATTACCGTCGGTTGATTTACAAAAAACAAGAAGTTAGTCCGCCAGACTGCCCCCGGTCACCGGCCGTCGGGGCGGCGAACGGGCGGTGGTGGTAGTAGTTGGGAATCCATGAATAAGAAAAAAAAATGGAAAGAAATTTGTGAAAATATTTTTCAAAAAATTTTTAAGTTTCAAATGAATACCGAAAAATATTATCAATTTCCAGAAAAATGATTTCTTGAAAAACATTTTATTAAAATCCTTTATTTTTCGTGAAATGAACGGAGTCTATGTCATAGCTCTTTTTCTAACGGGACATTGTGCTTCTTTTTTCTTTTTTTTTTCCTTTCTAATTCTGAAGAGCGTTTTTTTAATGTTTTTTCCTTCTCTGATTTTATCTCTGACGTTTCAGATTACTAACCTGGAGAGCATATTATGTACAATTGCTAAGATAGCACATTAACAATAGGTTTAGATTTTGGATTTTGGGTTTTCATTTAGAGATTTTGAAGGGGGATCAAGTTGTGATGCCAAGGTGGGATTATTCTTTTAAATCCTACATTCTATCGACGATTGCTTAGCAGTCTTATATATCTCTATTCGACCTCACATTAGCTATATTATTCCCATTGTTAGTCAGTACATAAAAATGTCCGGCACAACTCATTTTGTCATAGTCATTCAATGTCTTTGCCATGTCAAGAGTACGTTATTTCATGGCCTTCGTTGTTTTGCTACTTTAGATCGATAACTTATTCTAATGTTGATTAGGCTCATGATCCTCAAGATCGTCGCTCACTGATCCCCAAGAAATGGACCAATATCGCTCGCTCTAATACAAAAGTGATTTCAAGATCTTGCTAATATGCCATCGAAGTTACTATGGTTGCAATGGCTCTTTGAAGACGTTGGGGTATGTCATAATAGCAGGACAATTATTCATTATAACAATTGAAGTGCTATCCAAATAGTATCTAAACGTATCGAGCATATTGAAATAGACTGTCATTTCATCTGAAATCGCATTTTTTGTGGGATTATTCAACTTGTCTTTACTTCATGCATTGAATTGACCGTTGATTTCCAGACCAAGACATGTCCAATTGAGCATAATCTAAATCTTTCTTTAATCTTAAGTTAACACTCTTTCAAATTACATTGAGTTTAAGTGGAGATGTTACAAATATATTTATGAGATGCTGTAAATTTCCATTTTATAGGCCTTGATTAATTATAATTGACATTAATGTATTTTAGATAGTCATAATATATAGCTTATAAATAGATTCATATACTTTTTCATTTACAATGAACAGAATGTCACATCTCTCTTTTCATCACAATTCTCAAGTGCTGTAAAGGATATTCCTTTAGCAAGTTTTGTTATAGACATATATTCTTCGTAGATGAGATTTATCGGAGGATGGAAAAGAAAACTGGCTTTCAGCCAATCAACATCTGAATTATAAACTTGATTGCAAACATAAATATTTGCTCATTGAATCAATGCACTTACTACCAATAAAAGTTATGTAAATATTACTGGTTTTGGTTTATTAAAAAATAATTAAAAGCAAATCAAATAATAAGTAAATAATATATGTAATAGTTATGTAATCTTGATAATATATAGTTTTTTGTTATAGTATAATTATCGAGAATCTAATAATGAGTAAGAAATTAGTTGCTTACTAGGCAAAATTATCTGAACTTTCATAATTAGAGATTGCATTAGGTGTGAATTATTTCAATTACTTATTATACGCCATAGTGCTCAAGCATACTGAGAAGCAATAACTATTTTAATATATAATCACATATTATGTGATTGAATTTAACCATAAATTAATTGGTACATAGTAGATGAATATTAATATGGTAGATTGTAAAATCTTGATAATCTATTAGGGTTATTACACTCATGGGTGGCAATCAGAGTGATAACTACCGTAGTATTATCCATGTTAATATAATCATTTATTATGTGCTAAATTTTTAATATGGGGGCATTAAACTCATGTACCATAATTTATATTTAAATTAACAATTATTATATCCCATGTAATTCTAAGTTTCGATGTGTTTTGAGGATTTTGATGATATTTCTCTTTTATTGCATATGTCATAATAAGTATGACTTAGTTAAACCAAATAGTGCAGTAATTATTATATCTCTATTAGATTTCAGCATAATAGCTTTTATATTACAATCTTATTCGATTACTGCAATCAAGCGGATTATTGTTTGAATGGGAAGGACCGAAAAGGACCTAATGGATGGCCATTCTAGTCCTCTACTATACATTGCCAGCATAGATTTGGGATTAAACCCTAGAGTAGCAATTCCTTTGTGGGCCTAATGTGGCCTTTTTGAATGAGTTTTTCCACTTAAGCATTAATTTGCAAAAAAAAAAAAAAAACTGTCTCATCTGGCTTGCGCATTGGAGTGCTAATAGTACTTAATCATCAATATTGGCCCATGTAAACATAGAACTAAATAGGTTCCCAGAGATGATCCCCATGGCTCTAAGATGAGGCTTGTGAGCCTATTACTCGTATCTGTCTTGTGAAGAATGAATGATTTGGAAAACGTTTTAGGAGAAATAATCACTTGCATTGGTTAAAATAATTAGCCGACACAAAATATTTTCATTATTGGTAACAATATTTGTCTCATCTTTATTGTGGGCGATGAAAATAGCTTTTTGTTAATTATTTTTTAAGCGATTCAAGTAATTTTTTTAGAAAAGTATTTTTCAAATCATGCATTTTTCCATAGAACAAATGAACGCTACATATTGAAAAATTTCTCCTTAATCCATGATTATAGTCCTAACAATCGTGTCCGAATTGATTGCATCAATATCTCCCGGCTTGGAGGTTACTAACAATAAGAAGAGAAGGGCATTGTGATCTAGAAACATTTCATCTCTTCATAGAATTTTTATGAGTCTTTTAATCAGCATAATGTTGACTAGAACGAATATAGATCTCTCTATTGAAGATGATTTGATTATTGACAAGCTATCGATAGAGGAAACATTTGAGTCAATGATTATAATCATCGATGACCATGATATAGCCGTTGACTTACGATGGTGATTGGTTGACAATTGCCGTTTAGTGAATTTGGCTAATTATTGAATATAGTGAAAGACAAAAAAAAAAGAGTGAAATTGCTAATGGAAGATGAAGATACTGATTGACGGTCAAGTCCAGTGACATCTGAGAAGTTGTAATTGCTTGTAGATGAGATCGATGTACAATCATGAAGCATAAAGTTGTGGAGATGCAATTGCAACCATCTTAGCTTACACTTTGTAGTAGACTATACAAAGCCATGTTGAATTGTTGTGAAGGGTATACGATCATCAACACACAACTCATGTGCTTTCTCAGTTCCGATTGATCAAACCATGAGTTTCCTGTACTTGTATTTCCATTTCCTTTAGGTAGATTTAGCTGTTCTCGATCCTTGTTGCGCAATCTTCTTCCCCCTCGAGTGGCCACTGAACCCGATTCAACCAAAACCAAGTATGAAACTTTGGTGAGAGAGGCATTTCTTTGCTCTGGTCAATTTCTAGCGAGATAAGAATTAGACCTGCCTTTTCACCCATTGTTTACATGAAACCCATCTGGTGATTTGTCGATGTGATGCTTACTGTGTCTATGGCATGAATCACCAATAAATGACCAGTTGGTGCAACTTTTTTCAAACCCAGGCAGGCTCCACCATAATCAGGCAGTAGCATTAAGGCTGTCTCTTCTCCATGTCTCCATCGATTTTGTCATTTCGAAAGGGCTCGTTCAAACATAGATGGAAACTGCCAAAGGAAAAAAGGCTTGATTCGACGGCAAGACCAACCTTCAGTTGTTGTTTTTCATGGCGAAACAGTCTTATCACGTCATCTTTTTCAATCGTCTCATGGATTCTTCTGGCAAAAACGACGATGGAGGCAATGATTCTCTTTATTGAAAGTCAAAAACGGCAGCCTCGGATAATTGAATAAATCCGTTAATTTTCCCTCATGATGTGTCCTTTTTCATTAACAAAACAAGGGTTATATACTTAAAAGGAAAATCTGCAAGCCTTGTGTTTGTCACCTATTGCTAGCTTCTCCGTCAATTGTATTGAGAAAGACAGACTCGGATCATCGCGCAGATTGGCCGAGGGAGATGCACGTAATCGATTGGTGTAACCACAAAAAGGACACATAAAGAAACCTTATTCTGTTTTCCCTTCTTGGCACGTCTGTCAAAATAACGCGACATCACATTGTCAATTCAATCATAAGTCTTATATCAAAATATCGATATGGTACCATACAATTACACGGATAAAATCCAATTATTCGGCCTTGGGGATCTTAGGTAACTCAGTCAATATATTCCCGTCTACTAGAGTTAAAAATTAAGAGCTCCTAAAGAAACCTATGCAAGTAAGAGCAATTAATTAATCGAGCATGACCAGCGAACCATACAAAGAGCATAAGAAGTTCACAATTTCAAATGGAAAGTCTAGCTGCTCTTCCTCTCTATCCCTTCAGAACAAGATGACGGGAAATATTGAAGAGAAAGGAAGCGGAAACGAAGATGATTACACACAAGATGGCACCGTGGACCTTAAAGGAAGACCCATATTAAGATCCAAAACCGGCCGATGGAACGCTTCTTCCTTCATCGTCGGTAAGAGCATTAGCCGGTGGTGCCGCCTTTCTATATGGAATCGAGGCATGCTTAGCTCATAAGTTTTCGCTTTGATCCATATCAGCCAAAGCTGCTAGATAAGTAGTTCATTCTAGAAAAGTGCCATTTCATGTAGTTTACTTACAGACTTATCACGCCTTGTCAAACTCAGAGTCTGCTTAAGTAATCCATGGTTACAAGTCCTCAAACTTTGGTAATTTCCTTACTAGCTGGGGGAAAGAGAAAGGAATCCATGATTTGATCTATGTTGATTCATTCTGGTGTTGTGTGCGTAGTATACGAGATATTTGAGAGGATGGCATTCTATGGGATTGCATCAAACCTAGTGGTGTACCTGACGAAGAAGCTCCACGAAGGCACTGTGACATCGTCGAACAACGTCACAAACTGGGTCGGGACGGTTTGGATGACTCCCATCCTCGGCGCATATATCGCTGATGCTTATCTCGGACGTTACTGGACTTTCATTTGGGCATCCGTCGTGTATTTAATGGTATTGTACTTGCATTAGGATTCGTTCATGTAGGTACACATACAAACTCGGTCTTCAACATGATTGACAAATGCACAGGGCATGTCCCTCCTCACGCTGGCTGTGTCGGTGCGGTCGCTGAGGCCTCCTTCATGCGCTTCCGGGATCAAAGAAGAGGAATGCGACAAGAATGCCTCGGCCCTCCAGACAGGCATCTTCTACTGTGCGCTCTACATTATTGCAGCTGGGACAGGTGGAACCAAGCCCAACATCTCGACCATGGGAGCTGACCAGTTCGATGACTTCGAACCCAAGGAGAGGACCCAAAAGCTCTCATTCTTCAACTGGTGGATGTTCAGCATCTTCTTTGGGACACTATTCTCAAACACATTCTTGATCTATATACAAGACAATGTGGGTTGGGCATTGGGCTATGGCCTTCCTACGCTAGGGCTTGCATTATCAGTCCTAGTCTTCTTGGTGGGCACTCCATTTTATAGACACAAAGTGCCCTCAGGAAGCCCGTTCACAAGGATTGCTCAAGTGTTGGTGGCGTCGATCAGGAAGCGGAAGTTGCCTGTTCCGAGTGATCCGAAGGAGCTCTACGAATTGAGCCTCGACCAATATGCAGAGTTGAAGAAACTCCGGATCGATCACTCTACTTCTATGAGGTTCACACTTCCCTAATTCTGTGGATTGTAATGTTACCTTGGCATTAATTACGACTGTTTACTCTCGCATCTGTAGATACCTCGACAAAGCAGCAGTGAAGATTAATTCAAGCTCGCCGTGGATGCTATGTCCGGTGACCCAAGTAGAGGAAACCAAGCAGATGGTCAAAATGCTCCCGATCCTAGCGGTGACGTTCATCCCAAGCACCATGTATGCCCAGGTGCACACGCTCTTTATCAAGCAGGGCACGACACTGGACCGGAGCATGGGTCCACACTTTGAGATCCCTCCGGCTTGCCTTACCGCGTTTGTCACGATCTTCATGCTCATAAGCCTTGTCATTTACGACCGGCTCTTCGTCCCTGCTGTTAGGCGCTATACCAAGAACCCTAGAGGCATCACATTGCTGCAGAGAATGGGGATAGGCCTTGTCATCCACATAATAATAATGGCCATCGCTTGTCTGGCCGAGAGACGGAGGCTAAGCGTCGCTAGAGAGAATGGCATTTACCAGAAGCTCCAAACAGTCCCTCTCACCATCTTCATCCTCCTGCCACAATTCGCCCTCATGGGAGTTGCTGACACCTTTGTCGAAGTGGCGAAGATCGAGTTCTTCTACGACCAAGCCCCTGAAGGCATGAAAAGTCTAGGGACTTCTTACTTCACTAGTAGTTTAGGTATCGGGAACTTCCTAAGTAGTTTCATTCTCAAGACTGTCTCTCGCATCACCAAGGAGCACGGCCACAAAGGTTGGATCTTGGACAACCTCAACATCTCCCACCTTGATTACTACTACGCGTTCTTGGCGGTACTCACGTTTCTCAATTTTCTTGTGTTCCTTTTCGTGGCCAAGTTTTTCGTCTACAACGAGGAAGTAACTTTTGATCAAGAGGTGGAAGCTTTGCCCACTAATCCAGCTAATCACGAAGCCATGAGTGTCGGATGAAGACACGATAAAACAATGTATTCACATATAACGATTTATAAGATCGATGCAGGGTAAGCTTTATTACATACAGCTGATGGATATTATCCTGTTTATTCCCCTATAATTATCAGTTTGTCAATGGTCTAGAGGCACTGAAACTCATGATAACAGAAATTCCTGGTAATTTTGCACCTATGATTGTACACTAATCTCTTGTCAGTGGCAGTTTGAAACCTTGGACAAACAGCAAAAGTAATGGAATTCCGTAGAGACATTTGAAATCATGAAAGTTGAGATTTATGGGGGACTAAAAGATGAATTAAGTCATCAAATTGGATACCTTACGGGAAGAAAAGGAGGCCATGGATAATAGAAATTTATTGACAGAAGACTATTCAAGAGACCTGATCAAAGGATCGATACAAGCATATTAGGACTGTATGTTAGAGAAACATATCTAAAATAATTTTGATGAGGCACAGACTAGCCTTAGTATCATATTTACTATGGTATTATGCAAATGTTCATGACTATATGTAGAGAACAGAGTTGATGTTCATAAAGGAAAAAAAATCATAGGTCTATTCTGTTTGTAAACAGCACCAACAAATTTGGAGATTAGCTGAAGACAATGTTTATGCAAATGTTGAAGGCATCAAGTTAATGGTGATATTGCAGCCTTATTTAGTTAATGATATTCGTTGAGTCTTAAATATAGCCATGGTAAGGGTGGATAGGCACAACAGAAGACACATAAGAGAACAGAGAATCTGAAAAGGCGCCGTGTAAAACCTGTCAAAATCGAAAAACAGGAAGATTGAAGCTATTTGTATAAGAGAAGGTCCTTGAAGCCAAGATGTTAGACACATGCAATACAAAAGCTCTGAAATCTACTACAACATGTGTTATAAACTATAAGCTTTCATACATCTATTAATTACCTATTGTATAGTTACTGCTTTGTGATTGTGCTAAAAATCAAGTGTACAAGAGTGAGAGTAGGAGTTGAGTCTCGATGTGTTATCATCGTGTAATGATATTAGTGCTCGCAAATTATAACTTGTTGAATGGATTACTTGTGCAATCTAGCCTGATTTGTGGCTGTTAGTCTGGAGAATAGACTTAGGCTTGGGAATAAGGCTAAACTACTATAAATCCTTGTATGATCCTGTTTCTCTTGTTCTTATAAACATTAAAACACAACTAACACACCATATTTCAAATGTCTATCTGACCTAATCTTTGTAGAGCCACACGTAATTTCCATATAATCCGTCAAATTACTTATTTACCCCATTCTAGGTTGTATTGTTAGCCCCAACAATCAGTGTCAGAGCTATGTTGCTCATTATTTGAAGTGTTATGCTATAGAAAAAAAGATTTTCTCTTATGACTAACTTCGGTAATTTCTTTATTAACTATGCATAAGCTCCATACAAGGCACCTTACTTTAATAGAAGCAACTGTGGATACTAGAAACAAAGAATGCAATCCTCCATTGAGCCAACTGATCTTTTCATGTGGGAAGTGATCGAAAATAGTCCAACCTCTCCTGCTTAAGCTCAATAAGCTCCTGCTTGAAGAGAAGGACATGATGCTCAAATTGAAGATGCTACAATTGTTGCTGCGATTACTATCACTCTAGCAAAAGAAACTTAATGAAGAGCAGCTCTAAATGTCAAAGCCAAACATCTTTGGTATTTCACCTCATCTCCATCTAAATTTAACAGAATTTCTTCTAATGTCACGACAAAAGAATTATGACATCAACTTCTAGTAATATTTGAAAGAACTAATAGAGTCAGGGAGATAAAGATAATCATTCTTCTGGAAAAGCATGAGCTCTTTAAGATGAAATCTGATAAAACAGTAACACAAATGTTCAAAAGATTCATTGAAATAGCGAATGGGCTAGCAAAATAGGGAAACATCTTCATCGATGGAGAAAATGTGAACAAGTTGTTAAGAGTGCTTCCAAAAGTATGGAGTAACGTGAAGACATTGGTGCGAGAAATCATAAGCATTCAACCAATCTCAATGGACAAGCTGATAGGTACACTGATGTCTCACGAAGCAGAACACTAGATGAAGAAAGTAATTCTAAAGGTAAGAAAGTTATAGCATTTAAAGCTAACCTTGATTACACAGGTGATCAAACGTCATCATAAGGTAAAGATGATAACAAGGATATGGCATTCTAACTAAAAGATTCAAAATTTTCATGAAGAAATGCAGAAAATTCAGAGGCATGTATTAAGCGAAAGCACTTAGATTATAGAAAGACAACAAGAGCAAAGAAGAGGTCAAATGTAAAGATATTGTCTCTTATGAATGCAGGAAATCATGTCACACAAAACCAGACTACCCATCTCTCAAGAAAAAGAAAAAGAAAAATATGAAACAAAGAAATGAGGGCTGAAAGCTGAAATATAGAGTGACGTTGAATACGAAATGAGGGCTGAAAGCTGAAATATGCAGTGACATTGAATACGAATCCAGGGATAAGGACTAGGTTTACTGGAAATTTTTCTTTTTGACAAAACTGACAATATAAACATGGAAATTTCATCTTTCTGGTAACTAAATCCAATATTGAATCAGAATAACTAAAAGAAAAAAGTAAAGTATATTAATTTGGGGCCGCCACTTTAAATTTTAATTACTAATAAAGGGCATTATCTTTTTGGTAAAAGTAGATAGATTTCGTCATATAAGGAATGAAAATAGCATCGATTATATATGATTGCCAATCTTACAAGGAGCATTGCAAGTTGAACAAACACAATTCGCAAAAGAAACTGTAGGTGCTCTCCCTCTCTTTCCCTTCAAAACAAGATGACCGTAAAGGTGGAAGAGAAAGGAACCGGAGAAAAAGATGATTACACACAAGATGGCACTGTGGACCTCAAGGGAAGACCCGTCCTAAGATCCAAGACCGGTCGATGGAACGCTTGTTCCTTCATCGTCGGTAAGGGAAAAAGCCTGTGGCGCAGCCCTTTCTATATGGAATCGAGGCCTGGTTTGCACTGCTAGATAAGTAGTTCATTCTAGAAAAAGTGTCATTTCATACTTTGGGTAGAAAAGAGAGTTAAATCTCAGATATATCACTTTGTGTTGAACTCATATTTTGTTAGAACGTCGACCTTAATTTCGTAACCAGGTGGGGGAAAGAGAAAAGAGTCTATAATATGATCCCCGTTGATTCATTCTAGCGCTGTGTACGTAGGATACGAGGTCTTTGAGAGAATGGCATTCTATGGGATTGCATCGAACCTAGTGGTGTACTTGACGGAGATACTCCACGAAGGCACTGTAACATCCTCGAACAACGTCACGAACTGGGCTGGCACGGTTTGGATGACTCCCATGGTCGGCGCGTACATTGCCGATGCATATCTCGGACGTTACTGGACTTTCATTTTCGCATCCATCCTTTATATGATGGTACTGTGGATGCATTCGGATTCATATACGTAGGTACACATAGAAATCCGATCTCTAACATGATTAAGAAATGCGCAGGGCATGTCCCTCCTAACGCTGGCAGTGTCGGTGCCATCCCTGAGGCCTCCGTCGTGCGGCCCGGGGATCAAAGACGAGGAATGCGGCAAGGATGCCTCGGCCCTCCAGACAGGCATCTTCTACTTCGCTCTCTACCTAATTGCGGCTGGGACGGGCGGGACCAAGTCCAACATCTCAACCATGGGTGCGGACCAGTTTGACGACT
The DNA here is from genome assembly GCA_030064385.1 of Melaleuca quinquenervia. Taxonomy (NCBI): domain Eukaryota; kingdom Viridiplantae; phylum Streptophyta; class Magnoliopsida; order Myrtales; family Myrtaceae; genus Melaleuca; species Melaleuca quinquenervia. The sequence goes on from CM057718.1 coordinate 16,780,970, forward strand.
TCGAACCCAAGGAGAGGGCCCAAAAGCTCTCATTCTTCAACTGGTGGCTGTTCAGCATCTTATTTGGGACGCTATTCGCGACGACAGTCTTGGTCTATGTACAAGACAAGGTGGGTTGGTCATTGGGTTACGGCCTTCCCACAGTTGGTCTTGCATTGTCAATCTTAGTCTTCTTGGTGGGCACTCCATTTTATAGGCACAAAGTGCCCTCCGGAAGCCCATTCACAAGGATTGCTCAAGTGTTGGTGGCTTCGATCAAGAAGTGGAAGTTGCCTGTTCCGACTGATCAGAATGAGCTTTATGAATTGAGCCACGAACAGTACGCGGAGTCCAGGATAGTCCGGATTGACCACTCTGCATCTTTGAGGTTCGAAGGACCCCAAGTTCTATGGTTTGTAATTAAATAGTTTCCTTGAAACTAATCATGACCTTTAGTGTCACATTTGTAGGTTTTTCGATAAAGCCGCGGTGAAGACTGGTTCAACCTCGCCGTGGATGCTCTGTCCTGTGACCCAAGTAGAGGAAACGAAGCAAATGGTCAAAATGCTTCCGATCCTAGCGGTTACGTTCATCCCAAACACCATGTATGCGCAGGTGCTAACGCTCTTCATCAAGCAGGGCACGACCCTGAACCGACACATGGGCCATCACTTCGAGATCCCTGCTGCATCCCTCTACGCGTTTAAGACGATCTTCGTGCTCATAAGCATTGTCATCTACGACCGGTTCTTCATCCCAGCTGTCAGGCGCTATACCAAGAACCCTAGAGGCATCACATTGCTGCAGAGAATGGGGGTAGGCCTCGTCCTTCACATAATGATAATGGTCATCGCCTCTTTGGTTGAGAGGCAAAGGCTAAGCGTCGCCAAAGAGCATGGCATTTATGGAAAGCTGCAAACAGTCCCTCTCACCATCTTCATCCTCCTGCCACAATTCGCCCTCATGGGAGTCGCCGAGACCTTTATCGAAGTGGCAAAGATGGAGTTCTTCTACGACCAAGCACCACAAGGCATGAAAAGTCTAGGGGCTTCTTACTTCACTAGTAGTTTAGGTATCGGGAACTTCCTAAGTAGTTTCATTCTCAAGACCGTCTCGCGAATCACCAAGGAACACGGCCACAAAGGTTGGATATTGGACAACCTCAACATCTCCCACCTCGATTACTACTACGCGTTCTTGGCGGTCCTCACGTTTCTCAATTTTCTTGTGTTCCTTGCGCTGGCCAAGTGGTTCGTCTACAACGTGGAAGTAACCTTTGAAAAAGAGATGGAAGCTTTGCCTGCTAATTCAGCTAATCAGAAGGCCATGACTGCCGGTTGAAGACTGGAGAAAATGCACGTACAATAATTCGTAAGATCGATAAAGTGTAAGCTTTACTATAAATAATTGACGGACATTATCCTCTTTATTCCCCTATGATTATCTGTTAATCAATGATTTGGTTGTGCCGAAACTCGTAGTATCGACACCCCCGGTAAGTTTCCAAACATGATTGTACATTAGTCCTCCGTTAGGGGCAGTATGAAACCGTGGACGAACAACAAAAGTATATGGAATTCCCTAGAGACATGTGAAAACATTATAATTGAGGTTTATGGAGGATTAAAAGGTTGTTAAATTCATCAAAGTGGATATTCTGTGGGATGAAAAAGGGGCCCATGGATAAACAGCAAACTTTTTTATATTACAGGAGATTGTTCGAGAGACTTGATCAAAGGGCTAATATAAGCATGTGCAGATGGAACTATCTCAACCCTTATTGCATGTATGTATATTTAGGAGAGAGAAAATCACACCAGGAATCTTAAACTTCTTTCCCATGGAACAAGATTAGCCATTAAATTTTTCATCACAGTCCCGTCCATAATTGTAAAAATCGACATGACATTGTTAATGTAGAATGTCACGTCGGATTTTTAGAGGCAATCATAGACAAAAGTCTAAAGGAAGGCACTTTTAGGTCATCGATACAATTCTAGGGTATTGTCATGCGAAAAAAAAATTGGGATATTGATATACCACGATTAGAAATTTAGGGTTACATTACTTAGTTCCATCAACACAATCGCTATAATAGCTCTATTACACTACTACCCAATGACTATTAGATTACAACCTCATTCTATTATTGTAACCAAGCGAGCCAGTCACATATTTTGTCACTGGGAAGGAATGGAAGGGACCACAGGAATGGCCATTCCAGCCCTTTTCAAATACATGCCCAACAAAGATTTGGGATCAAACCCTAAATTGGCAATTCCTTTGTGGACCTATCGTGGCCTTCTCATTTCTGCCACTAAAGAATTACTTACAAAAACTCTCCCGTCTTACTTTGCGCTCTAGAGTGCCAATAGCAGTCACTTGCGAACCAGTACCGAGCAGCATCAACATCGAGCCTTGCTAACCAAAGAGGATTTTAGAGATGATCCCCCCAGCTCTTAGATGCTACTCGTTAACCAGTATGTCGGAAAGTCATTTATCCATGATTATACTCTTAATGATCGTGGGGCAAATGGATTGCATCAATATGTGGCTTGGTGATATAACTATGGATGATCCAATCAATTACGTCCTCATTGCTTTCAAGATTCTTCATGTTGCTCGCGGTGACATCTTAAGAAACAATAGTAGCAACCCATCTCGGTGATTACAAAGAAGAAAAAAAGAAAGGGCATGTTGATCTATATTCATTCAATCTCTTTATATATAAATTAGCTGTTCACATGATGTTTATGTTAATCACATATTTTGAGTTGTTGATGTGGTGCTTACTATGTCTGTGGCATGAATCGCCAATACTTAAACCGTTGGTGTATCTTTATTAAGTTAGGTAGGTTTTGTTGTGAAAATAATATCGAGAATGGAAAGGACAATGGAATCAGACTTTGAAGCGTGATAACACTCTCTTTAAAGAATTATTTGCCCTACAATAATACTACTAATTTCCTGCAAATATCCTTTAAGCTACAATAAAGTCTCAACGAGAATACTGGATAACAATTTTAATGCTTCTTCAGGGACTCTCTAGATAAAATAGTTGAAAATTGATTGTATCCTTTTTCTTTCTTTTTTTATAGAAGAACTAAAGAAGCGCTAAAAAGAGTTTAAAAGAGCATGACATAATAATAAGTCCTTCTTAGAATAGAAGCAACCCTTCGGCAAAGGTTGCAAAGTGAAGAGATATTTTCTCAAATGTCACCTAAAAGTTTCAAAAAATATAATAAATCTTTTATTTATTATTTTGAATTCCATAATTTATGAAAATGAAATTGCAGACTTTCATGGTGAAGAAATTATGTGTAAATAGTTACAACTCTTGAGAGATTGTGTCCGAACTAACATCACATTTGAAAGGTTGAAAAACATATAAAATTGATTAGTCAAAAAAATTATAAATTCGGAATAAATAAATAAAATAATAAATGAGGATTAGTACCTACATATGAATAGCATCTGCGCAAAGTACTAAGTGCACCTAATAATCGTGTCAAAATAGCGCAATTATTCATGCACACGCATGCAAGTCCATCATAATCATACCACCTAGCAAATTGTCTTCATTTGTAAGAATAAAAGATATTAATACCTATAAATTGGCTCAGAAGCTCTCGTATTTCTTATATAGTAATGCTCCCATGTTTGTTTTACAAACAAATAACCAACATGTTTTATCAAGGAATGTACATAATCAGGCAGGTCGCATTAAGACGGTCTCTTCTCCATGTTTCAAGCTGAAGTTCTAAACATCAATGTCGTCATTTAGAAGGGACTCGCTCGAATAGACAGGAACTTGCAAAAATTTGATTCAACTCCAAGACGAACATTGATAAATTTTTCATTGTGAAACAATATGATTAGGTTTGGCAAGAACGTGGACGGAGAAAATTATACTCCTTAATTAAGAGACAATGACGGCAAAATCCATCTCCTAATGAATGTATAAGATCACTAGAAGGCACGCGGAACTTCCACTAGTTTTTCTCCCATAGGGGTCGTTTTCCCACTAATTAATGAAGCAAGGATACTTAGAAAGATGCTCCTAGTGTCTGTTGCTCATTGGGAGCTTCGCTCATAATGTCAATGTCATCGATAATGACAGAAATTGGGTCCATTATGCGTACGCAATATTGTCCAGGAGAGGGGGCCGAATTACTAAATTGCCCTTGGGGTAAAAATTCAATTTTTTGGGCTAAATTGCAAATACCCAAAAGTTTGGGGACCACCCATAATAAACTTCATATATGGTTTAGCCTGGGGGACCCTTGGGACCATAAAAAAACTGACTCCTGGTAATTTTTTAGAACATGATTGCACACTAATCTTCTGTTAGCTGCAGTATGAAACCTTGGCGAAGCAACAGATGCACATGGAATCCCCTAGAGAAGTTGAAAATTTACGAAAATCGGGGCTTATGGAGGATTGAAAGATAGATGAGATCGTCAAAATGGATATCTTCTAGGAAATTAAGGAGGCCATGGATGATGGTTAACTATGTCACGTTGCAGAAGACTATTCAAGAGAGTCAATAAGAGGATTAATATAAGCATATGTGGATAGATCTGCATAATGGTCATTGTCACAAAAATTATTATCCTATTAGATCGTTGCTCCTGTGGTCTTAGTCCTGGGAAAACATCATCTCTCTAGTTCTTCTCTTCCTTCTCATGAAGCCCAGCATGTTGATCAGAGGTCCACACCTCGAAAAGCTCTTGTCGCTTAAGCTTATCGTCATCCATACCATCGGGATTGTTTGTGTTCTTATCATTCTCTAAGCTCATTACTTCATGAGTAGCCACATTAGATTCCTCGTTACCCAACGCCCGCTCCTCGCCTAAAGGAGCACGCTCGTTAAGCAGGTCAGCATCCGCTTCTGACTTATCTATTTGAGCACTAATTGGAACGTCCGAGGCATCTTCAAAGCTCGAACTTTCTTCCAACAAGGGACCCTCATCTGCTACAATGCATGCGGAATGACAAAGTCTGGGGTTGCCCGTGTTAACTAATTGGTTTTCGGGAATGTGATCATCCCCCACTTCAATAGCATCCTCGTACACTTCCGTCGACTCCTTATTTTGATCCATCTCCATTAGCTTTTCAATTGCTTTACCAGCGGCTGTGATGGCCCAAGAATCATTGATTGGATCCCTATTAAAAGAAACACAATTGAATAGAAATGATGGGACTAATGAAAAAACCAAAGCACACGCCCTCCTAATGGATTTCGGTTTAGCATGCTTAACAATAAACAATCAGTAACTTTGTCAATATCTTAATTGATCTCATGATCGAGCATCACCTTTGAGGATCCAATCCAGCTGAGAGATATGCAGATGTCAAGAGATCTACAAGAGCCGAGGCATTCTGGGAAAAGTATCCACTGCGTCTTGCTGTTTCGGCTATCAATTGTACGTCCAAGATAAATAGCTGCTTCAAGCAGATTACCATATAATGAAAACAGATATAGTTCTGAAACGACAATAACTCAGAATAGTTTGCACAAGCAGCTGTCTATGGGAACGTTCATGCGAAGCATTAAGCATGAAAAGCCAAACAAACTCGTTTTTCTCTCTAAAAGCTATCATATTCTTACAGCAGTAGATGGTTTCATGCAAATGCTTCTCCTACAGTTTACTGCAAGCATTTCTCTGAGGTTGAATTCTGTTGTCTATGTCAAAAAATGTGGAGTTTTCTCTGTACTGATAAATTTCAATAAGTGTAGGTAAGTGCGAAGAACCCATTAGTAAAATGTTCGAGGACTTCTTTTTTCTCCAGATTACTTGTTGGTAGTATCTTTAAAAGATTATCAAATTTTCAGATATTTTGCAGGTTAATAATTTTTGTTCTAATTACCAGCTTTAATTCTTTTAACTTACCAACACTTCAAATTCACTGATTTTATATGACATTACCAAACTAAATAAGTGCTATCTACTAACTTTTGTCAATTAGGTTACCAGCAAGTTATAGGCCACCAACTCTTATTTAAAATTTACATACATACATACATATATGTATATGTGTGTGTGTGGCCTTGATTAGCCACCCTTACATTTGATAATTTTTCAAAAATCTTTTTGGAGATTTTAAATCTAAGTAAGCATGATTCACTAACTTTTCTCCTTTTGAATTATCATATACTACTTGGTTACCAACTTTCGTTTGAGTTTCTTACTAACTTTTATTGTTTATTTTAAGGTTGTCGATTTTTCATCTCGTCTAAAAACTCTTATTTACCTTCTTTAAGCAACGTCTTAAATTTATCAAACTTTTTTTTTTTAAATTCACAACCTTAATTAGAGTGACTTAGTAATTTTTACTAGTTCTATTACTCACTAGTTTTGGGATGCCAAATGTCATTGAGTTAGTCACCAAGTTTATTTTTTTATTATAAACTTCTTATTCTGTACAGACTTTTATTTACCGTTCTTAATCATGCCTAAATTTTACTAACTTTTATATGACATACTAACTTTAATCTAAGTGATTTATCAATTTTTATCTAATTAATTTTCAACTAATTTTGAGTTGCTAGCTCTCATTTAAATTAGCTATCATTTTTGTGCTTAATTTACTAACTTTTCTATTTGATTACTTAATAGGGAATAAGTTGGAAAGTCACCAAATAAATGCTAGTACATTCAACATAAAAAAAATTAATGTTTGTAAAAGAAATAAATGGTCAAACCATAAAAAATTTTATGATTAGAAAAATCAAATAAACATCTGTGCTCAACTCTCAAAACTAAATAGTAATGAGATCGAAAAAGAACTGGTAAGTCACTCCAATAAAAAATTGTGAATTAATACAGGAATAGGAAAATTCAAGGCATTGATAGGAGACAAATAAAAATTAGTAGAAAATAAAGTTGTTTATAATTTGTAAGCTGTAAAAAAAGTTAGTAATTTCACAAAAAAATGTTAGTAAATTACTAACAAATAAAAAAAAGGTGGCTGGTAATTTTTTTAACTAACAGCTTTTTACTGCTCAGCAACTCTTTAGAAGCTCTACCAACACAAAGAAATTCCTTTTATCTAGAAGAACAGAAGGATCGTTCTCCTAGGAGCAATCAAGAGATAATTTGGCCCAACAGCGACGTCACACTTTGCTTATAAAAATGCTTAGTTTCCGTTGAATACATGATATTTTCATGCTTGGGTGGACATTAAGAGTTGAAAATTGGCTTCAGATTTTACTAAAAGGGATTTGGAGTTGAGGAACAGGCATACCTGTGGCGATCTTTTTGTACATTCGATCGTCGCGGCGTCGTCGTCGACATTCAAGTTAATTTTTCCATTCGACATCCAAGAAAATATGGCTTCTGTTAACTCCCTCAAGAGTTCCATTACCCAACTATGCTGGAATGCATCTTCTTGAGCAAGTTCTTCTATTTTCCTAAGCTCGAAGAACAGCATCTGGGGATTCAAAATCAGATTATGAACATAAAACTCTCCAATTGATTCAATAATCATAGTCATAATAATTATCTCCAAAACCTCTTAAAGTAAAAAGTTTTGCAGCATGATAAAATGCGGGTGGGTAAACTAAGAGCCACCTAAAAAGATTTGCTTATAGGATACATATTGATTGACGAAATAACCCTGAAGGGCAAAATGGTAGCACACTGCACACCTGAAATGGAACTGAAGGCATCAGATCATCCATGGAATGATTCTCTTCCTGGGCATTGATTTCTGAAATAGTTTGCTCGTTGCTTTGCCGAGATGTGAGTCTAGATATAAAAACCTGAAAAAAGCAGGCTCGAAGCTGGTTGTATGCTTCTTCAGTGGATGATAAACACGCATCGTGGTCATCAACTTCGCTTCGACCAGTTATTATGCCATTGGTTTGGAAACTGCCTCTGAGTATTCTGGAGAAAAGGCCTTCCAAAGTCGAAAGACTCGCCAAGGCAGATACTTGTCTTGTCAATATCTCGATGGAGCTTGGGCGATCTTTCTCTTCTTCTAGACTAATTGTTTCGCTGATCACAAGTTTTTCAAGCATCACAGCATAGTGTGTGAATAGATCTGTGAGTGCTCTAATAATAGAATTTTCCATCTGAGCTGCAACTAAAGGTGAAAGTTCTTCTGCAACAGCCTTGACGAGAAAAGAAGAATATTGAAATTAGTACAAGATATGATTCATCACCATGATCAGAAGGTACATCAATCTAACGCTAATGTTCATAGGATCAATGTAACTAAGAATAAGAGCATTAAAATGGCTAGATTACTTTACAGTTTGCCAGTGCACTTTCCCTAGATGCAGATTTAATAATCTCGAGCAACCAAATAAAACCGATTTTCTGACCTCGGTGCTTTCCAGTGCGAAAAACACAATAAAGTCGTACTATTGATCACTGAGAAATTAGCAGAATAATTAACAAATATAATCATACCTGTAATAGTGTGATTAATTTACGACCGCTGTTCGTGAGAAAACAATATCCAGGTAGCTGACCGACTTCCATAGACGAATATCCTTCGGCCAAAATCCCCGAAACAAGGTACTTACCGAGAATCCATGTATCGCTAGACATAAATATGTCCACCACTTTCTTGAAATGGTCTACTTGAATCGCCAAAACCTCATCCAAGTGAGGTTGTATTTGCTCAATCAAGTATGGCCTCAATACTAGCTGTCGGTCCCTCTCTAGCAAAGAGCAGTAGGACAAAGCGAATTGCATCGATTGTATTGCAATGGACAGGCCGCCACTTATTTGGGAAGCTGACTTTATGTATTCAGCGAAATAAGCGACGAAAGCTTTGACTTCTTGATGTGCCCATCGGATGAATTCAAGACCGTATCCGGATATGTCTCCTTGCAACATCTCAAAGCTCCTCGCCGCCTGAGAGATCAAAGAGAAGGTGAGTTTCGAGAGTTCTCTTGTGTATACTTCATTCAACAACGATTTCGATCGTTGTAGGTTGCACATTCCGGCCGTGATACGCGAGTGGTGATATTGAAGCGACAACTGGATTGCAAGACTGCGGTTGCCAAGTCTTCGAAGACCAACTAATGCCCTGTGAAGTTCCGGTGCAGTTATTCTTTGATTCTGAGCCAACTGCGTCAGCTGAAGCACGAGCTTGACTTTCTTCTCAGAGATCATAGAGTTATGTGACTGGACATCGTTCGGTAAAGAGTTTACTTCACCGACCAACTTTGCAAAATTCTCATCCTCTAGTTCGAGAATGTCGATTGCTTCATCCACTCTATTTTCAATCATCAGAATGTCGAGAGTCTCTAGGACGTTGGTGGTGTGAGCCTGGAGCTTGTTCGGTAGGATTAACTCCTCGGCTTTGTGTTCAATGCTAATCGGCTGAATTGCATCTTCTGTTAACAATTCTAGATCCAACCGGTCCATGAACTCCTCCACAAGTCTCTTTTGATTAGAAGCGTGATCTTTCAATTGAACCAGCGCCCTCTCTATCCCTTCGACTTCCTCAAACACCCTGCACAATGTGCAAAACTAGTTAATTGTCCTACGATTACAAGAGAATAAGAGTCGAGACCACAATCATTGTAACTTGTTATTTTAAGGTTCTTTTTGTGCCAAGTCTTTTAAGTCATTTTGAATTTAAGACATTCTGTCATCTCTCAAATGGCACCCCCGATGGGACAGAGAGTAACCTAAATCAAACATTCATGACGGATATAAAAGATCAAACTATGTCGGAATATCATTACATCCGCAACAAGTGATGATTCCATGTTCTCAACATGCCCAATGAAAACATTCTACTTTAAGCGCGATTCCAATTGCAATTACATGGCTCGAAATAATGAATGATCATAATCAAGAATTACCTTAAGAGCATATCTCATGAGTATGTCATGTATATATACAAAAGAAAGAAAGTTATTAGTCTAGATTAATTAACTAACGTTCTTAGAGCTTCTTTGGTGTAAGTACATACAGGCAAGTTTATGGAAAACGAATTACCTAACAAAGAATGAATAATTAGAATAGATATTCTGGTGAAACTCCTCATCAGATGCCGCCTTTAGCTCGAGAAACTCCGAGTGGAGATGTTTTATGCCCTAGCACCGAACAAAGATCAACATCGAGATAATTCATCCGCATACAGTTTCATACAAACCCATCATGTTTTGCCACGAGATCAGAAATGGATGCGCACCTTGGCAGTCATGGACTGCAGCTGATCGTCGTCGTCGTCATCGTCACAGTGTGCGCTTGACGAGATGCTGGTGCTCACGTCTGAGAGCATGGAGTCATCCATGTCTTGGTGATCTCTGAATAGGAATCCGGACGTAGTCTCCATTGTGGAGATGACCCTCGTCAATGAACGGCTAAAAGAGTCGAGACATCTTCACATTGTCTTCATGAAAGATGAACCAGAGGATGCTTTTCTTGGGACTACTCATTTGTCATGTGGCGCCATCGTTTTTCAGGGCATTGGTCTTGTCGCTAAACAATCGAGGTCCTTGTGTCTTTTTTACTGATTCTACTGTTTAAAGAAGACTCATGTCCTTGTCCTTTTGCTACTAGGCACCAAGGCTGGCCTCCATATTCAACTTAGGTCTTGGCGATGCCGACTTTGATTTTCTCTCTTCCTATTACTAGGTCTTGCATCCATATTGCAGAGAGCTGAAGAAAGAACCGTACAGGTCTTCACGCGACAAATGGGAAAGTTAAAGTTTCGTTTCTTCATCGAACTGAGTGGAAACGCTCGAGCCTCTGCAAGTCACATTTAAATTGAACTCGTGCAACAAGCCATCACGCCCGCCAAACCCAAGACATCAATAGAAGATAAGGGACTTCGTCACAACATCAATAGAAGGAATAACTTGTATGTTATGAACAGAACCATTCAATTTCAAGTTTCAGCATGAACTCGACTGAAATCCTCTACATTAGGTAACCACTAACCAGGATAAAAATTAGTATAGATAAATTTCATCACATTCAAGTTTGGTCGCGAGACCCTAAGACAGAATAAGGTATAAATAAAATAGAACCAAGTAAGAAGTGGGATGAAGGCAGATGAAACATCTCTCGTCTATCCCATCCACCCACCCATGGCTACCACCCACAGCCTCGCACCGAGCTTCATCTTGTCTCCACTGACGAGGCTCGTCATGGTGACAAGCTCGACTCGGTCTCAGCCACACAGGGCGCCATGGCTAGATCTAGAGCTCCTCCATGGCTGAGCTCGACTTGACGGAGCTTGACCGGACCTCGGCCAAGTAGGAGCACGTCTTGACCTCGATCGGTCACTGAGGAGCTCCATGGCCAGAACTAAGAGCAACAGCCATCATCCCCCTTTGTCGCCGTCCCCCTCCATGGCCAACTCTCAAGCAACAGTCGTCATTCAATGTGTCTCACGCACCTTCGTCGCACGAGCAACCGTACCTTCGTTTGCCGCACCTTTGTCCTTTGGGCCTCGACCTCAACGTCATCCACGAGGATAGAGATGGCGACCAGATTGGGGGCTGCTAAAGATTGCGCGCCGACGGTGAAGAATGAAGCGGAGACTGGCGATTGCTGAAGATGTTGCAGGATGGTAATGCTCAGGCAACTTGGGTGTCTGCGAGGGCTAGAAGATCTGAATCATCGACATTCAATATATCTGGCATCATGGAGAAGACATTGAATCCAACTCGAATAACCTTATTTTTACCAAACATTCTATCAGATATGATGAACTCCATCTCTATCTAATTATCCTTGCCTATAAAACGAAAAAGTCCAGACAACCCTATCCTATCCCACCATTAGTGGACTGCTCGATCCAATGAACTTCGGCAATCCAATTTCCAGGAACTCTCATCAATAATAGCACGTAGCGGCAGACTTCTCTTCCGATCCGAACCCGCCAAGAGAAGCTAACACTCGAAAGAGCCAAGTGTGAGCAACTGTTCAACAGAGCCATGAAAGGTGTTACAGCAGATGTAGGCACATTTAAAGGAAGAGACTCATTTCAATGCGCTTTCAAACCCCACTCGTCCGTAACTATAATGCATACTTTACAAAGCAGGGAGATTCGAGTTAGGTTGGTGGTCTCCTCCTCTGGGTGTTGGCTCCATCTCGCGACGGATGAGTGCGACGCTACATCCATCACACACAAAGAGCAATCAGACTTTTAGTTCGTGCAATATGACCCCTCGAACTTTTGCTGGATGTGCAATATCATTCTTAAAATCTTATTTTTTGTCCAAGGCGATCTCTAAATCATTAGTAAATGTTCGACGCATCATTTTTGTCTGCATCACTTTTAGATAGTTTAGTTCAACGATTTGCAATATTGAGTTCAAAAGTGCAGGGTCATTACTATGGGTGGGAATGGCGACGTTTTTATTTTCGGGAAGAGTTTTTTTTTTTAGAAACGTTTCTTTTCCATTTCTACTACTCGGAACAATTTATGAGTAAAACAAAGCATTTGGTAATTACATAAAACTTCTATTGTTGGAATAGAAAAAGAATAAAAATTGATTTGATATTTTATTAATGCTCAAGAACGACGGACTGCCGCTCGCCACACATCCCCTATTGCCGCCACCGGCCACTTACAGCCTACCAGAGGCGGCGATTGGTGGCGGCGAGCGAGCGAGTGGCTGCGCCGGCGATCGTGAGCGACAGCAGCTGAAAGAAATTTAAAAAATAGCTTATCTCTGTAATTGTTCCCGAAAATAAGAATCAACTTTTTTTTTATTACCGAGAACAACTTTCCATTCTCGGGAAAAAAAACAAGTTGGTATTACCAAATGAGTTTCTATTTTTTTTATTCTAAAGAACAAAAGAATGAAAATCGGGAGAAATTAGATCGTTATTATACGCACGCGATATATAGGAGAATATATACCGGGTCGTTTGCTGACGTCACAAACCCGAAAAGGCACCAAGCTTTTGAACCAGAACTCGCCAATCGGAAAAGTCGGCGAACTCTGTAAATGATAAACCAGGTGGGAGTCAAAAGTCAGCTCAGCCTGGCAGCTATTCTCATTTCTCAGTGAAACCAACCAACCACTCCAACTCCGACGATTCCTCAACCCCCTCTCTCTCCCCTCCCGTCCAATCGAACGTCGATTTGCGGACGCGACGGCGAGCGGAGAGAGAGAGCAGCCTCGGTCTCCGCGCACGAACTCCGGCGCGGCGGGCGCGGGTTCGGCTTCGAGGGGGAGCAGATGAGAGCGGCGGGGCGGGTCCGCTTCCTCGCCGCGGCCCTTCTTCTGCTGCTGCTGCTGCTGGTGGCGGCGATCTTCGTCGACTCGGGCGCGTCGTCGACGGAGGAGGAGGAGGAGGAGATACGGTCGAAGCAGCGGCAGCGGCTCTCCGGGATCATCATACCGGGGTTCGCCTCCACGCAGCTCCGGGCTTGGTCCATCCTCGACTGTCCTTACTCGCCGCTCGACTTCAACCCTCTCGACTTGGTCTGGCTCGACACCACCAAGGTTACGTGTGGTTGGATTCTGTTATGGAGTTGTTTTCGTGAGTTTTGCGTGCATGTGCCGACTTCGAGCGTTTTGGTCCGAGTGTGTGACTTTCGACATTTTGGCGTTGCTCCGTCCGTTCGTTGATTGTTCCTTGGCTCAGGGATTCCTAGTATCGTTCTGGTGTGTCTTGGTGTTGTTGAGACAAAATTGGCTGGGACGCGTGGTTTTCTTTTTTTGGGCTTGAATATTGATCTCTCGCTCCTTGTTAGAGTTTCCGGGGCCAGAATGAGCAAGGTTCGGCTTTTATTATGCGTCAATTGAGCACTCACGTTTTGAACGAGGCTTCGCGGCATCCTTTGGAAAAAACTTGTGAGTCGCGTTCCACGGTTTGAGAGGCATTAGAAGCAGAATGAGAACTGTGGACACAATTTGGGAGTGATTGGAATGAGAACAGTAGATGTTGTTACTCATCTGATGGAGGCGTGTTGTCTTGTCTTCTATGCTTCATAGACTAACAAACTGTGTTGAGCTAACTGCCATCCAAATTTTCTTCCCCGTCTTTTCCTATTTTCCCCCTCTTCCATGCATTCAGTCTCGAAGTGCTGCTGTGAGCACTTTAGGGTAGTCCAAGCAGCTAAGATGAAGCTCAACATAATGCTTTGTGGCTGTGTGTAGTTATCATCTCTTTCCTTGTGAATTAGGCCTCTTTTCTCCTTTAGGATCAATGTAATTTGATTGCTTTAAGATCAATATGCACATTCATAGTTATAGTCCAAGCTTGGTGTTGAATGACTCAGCGCTCTTTGTCAAACTTGGTCATGCATAAGTAGCATCAGGCAATTCTATTTTTCTGACACCAGTTCTCTTAAAATAACATGTTAGGTTTTTTCTAATGTTCTAGCTTGGTGCTGTTCTGTCATGAATTTATTGTTGGACACAAAATTAAATCATGTACCAAACTTCTAGACCTCTTAACCCTTATAGTTTGGATATTCTCCATATGCTAGTGCGGAAGGGCTGGTAAACTAAAAGTTGATTTGACACTTTTTTGCAGCTTCTTTCTGCTGTAAACTGTTGGCTTAAATGCATGCTTCTAGACCCTTATAATCAAACAGATCATCCTGAATGTAAATCAAGGCCGGATGGTGGCCTCTCTGCAATTACAGAACTTGATCCTGGTTATATTACAGGTACTTTCCTAGGCCTTTTATTTGTGTTTCAGGAACATGCCTTATCCTTGTTCCTGTCAACCTTATCATTATGTCAGTTGTGTGCTTTTGTTAGTAAAGAATGCTTTTGCAGAAGTTCTATTTTTTTTCTATAGGTCCTCTTTCATCGGTATGGAAGGACTGGGTAAAGTGGTGCATTGAATTTGGTGTTGAGGCGAATGCTATCATAGCTGTTCCATATGATTGGAGATTGTCACCATCAATGCTTGAGGAGAGAGATCTCTACTTTCACAAGCTGAAGTATGTACAGTTATGATGATAACACAAAAGACTATTTTGACTAGCTTTGGCAAACTCTTCATTTTCCTTTTTCTTTTTAAGAAGATACTAAGTTACTCCAATGCCATTATATATAAGTTCCATTTTAAATGCAAATACAGCAAGGAAGATATGCTCTTAGAAGGTGTTTAGGGTAGGTGTTGCACAGCTGCTACAGCTTTTACAAAGGGTGTTGTTGCTTTTGCATTGTTTTCTTCAAATGCCTCTCGGCAGCATCTCCACAACTGCAACAGCACAGAGCTGTTTCCAACATGCTGCTTCACCCAACTTTATGTTGTTGCCTTTTTAAATGGGTCGTCAAACACATGGACAGTGGCACGTCTAGCACAGGTGTGGCTACGCTAGATGGATACCAACTGGCATAAGAATGCCTTAAATAATGTTTTGTTGCTGTGACAGGTTGACATTTGAGACTGCGCTAAAACTTCGTGGAGGGCCCTCATTAGTGTTTGCACATTCATTGGGCAATAATGTTTTCCGCTACTTCCTGGAATGGTTAAAGCTAGAAATTGCTCCAAAACAGTATCTTCAGTGGCTTGATGAACACATACATGCCTATTTCGCTGTTGGTATGGTCAACTAACAGAAAGCTAATTATCAGTCTAGATAGCAGTCCGAAAGCAGAGAAGAGTACATCTTTCGCTTTCTTTTGTGCTCCATTGCAGGGGCTCCGCTTCTTGGTTCAACTCAGACAATTGAGGCGACACTTTCTGGATTTACGTTCGGTCTTCCTATTTCTGAGGTCAGCCTTTATTTTTTTTAAGCTGGCAGGACTTTTATATAAACAACATGTTTCTGTATTCACATCAAACTTCCTGCTAGCTTTTTATTTATATGTTTCTCTCTTTCCTAATTATTGTGTGTTTGACACCTTTTGATTTGGTTCAGCCTATAATCATAGAATGCCAGGTTATTAAGTATTGATTCCTTTCTAATTGTAGGCTTAACAGAAAAGTATTCTATATTTATTTGAGTTCCGAGATATTCTTTTCTACATGTCTGTAAATCAGATCCTTGTTCCCATCAATGATAGAGTGCTTCATGATTTGGATTTTTACTTATCAAAAAGGACCCTGTTGCTTCTCATTCATATTTTGCACTTTGTATCATAACATCTTAGTAAGATACAGCCCTTGCCCTTCTCTGGTTATTTTGTACTCTGTGGTTATGCATCAAATGATTGTTGAATCTAATCCAATTATCTTGAAATAATTCAGGAAGTTTAAGTAGGAATTTTTTAAATTATGATAACGCTTGTATTGCATTGTTAGTTCTTATTAATTGCTTTGCTTCTTAAACCTTCCAAATGCCATATGTCTATAAGTTATATCCTGTCATAATATTATACAAAGTTGCTCATATGCTCAGCTAAACTTAAAACAAGAACAACTTGACATGTTTGAATCATGTTAGCTTTTGTTATAGATCTTAAATTCTTATAATGTTATTCTCGTGCAAGGCGCTAGGGGACAGCCAGATTGTTGTTCAATTCATTTTCTTCTTCTCTATGGATGATGCCATTTTCAAAGTACTGTCAGACGGATAAGGCATACTGGAGGCATTTTTCTGTGGAAAGCAGCAGAGGTCATCATGTATATCAATGCGATGAACAAGAATATCGATCAAACTATTCTGGATGGCCAACAAATATAATAAACATTGAAATTCCCTCTACCCGTGGTACGAGCTGATAGACTCGTTCAAATAATATGGTGAAGCTGCACAGGCTCTTATGCTTTTTTCCTTCTTTGGCAGGAGTTGACGCATACCCATCAGTTTCAGACATTGCTGACGTTAATTTGTCAAATATGGAATGTGGCCTTCCTACTCAGCTATCCTTTTCAGCCAGGGAAATATCAGATGGGACCTTCTTCAAAGCAATTGAGGATTATGATCCAGATAGCAAGAGACTCTTGCACCAATTACAAAAGTAAGTATTCTATTATTCTCCAACAAAGATGAATATTATGGACTCAATGAGGATAAAAGCCATGACATTTTATGTTAGATTCATCAAAAGAAAAGTTTGACATGTTTATACTTCTGCCACACAAATATGGATTGACCTTTACTTTTTGCTTTTTGCCTGATCTAAACTTGTACCTTATGCACTTTCTTTTTTTAAAGCTGGAACTGCTGAATCTTTCATAACACTTAACTTTCAACCTGTCGTTTGCATATAATTTGTTTCGTAATTTTTTGGGATTTTAATAATATTTTTTTGGAATTTGGTGGGAAAACAAAAAGAAAAAGTAGTCTTTCCTTTTGTTTAAGTATAAACAAACATTATTTTGTGGCTTTATGATGGTAAAAGTGCCTGAGTCCCTTGGTCTATTGCAACATACACATTTCCGCCTTATGAAATCTAGAAGAAACGACCTTTCTGTTCCTTTGTCTTATTGCTCACCTTATGACATTACTTTCTCAAGGTTGCTGCTCAAGTGCTTCATAGTCATTCAGTGTCTTGGTCCTTCCATACTATGTTCTAGAACCTGAAGTGCTCTTTAGTTTGCTTGCAAGAATGCCCTTTTCACTTTGAGAAGACTCTTTGCATTTCGAGGTGTAAATGCACTATACCTTCAATCATTGCAGCTTCTATATAGGTTGTACATTGCCATCTCGACATCCAAAATTTTCCCTATATGAGCCCTAGCCTTGTTTTGATCCTTGACAGAGACTCAACTTCAGCACAGGAGGATGCAACTTTGACGCCACAAATTTGTTAATTAGTTGCTTCAGCCTTCATGTTCTACCTTCCTGGGTTGTTTTCATTCCCTTGAGAGTGTATATGGACTTCTTAGCTGTCGCTTTATTGATCTGTTGTTGGAGATGGTTCATTATAATCAACACAAAAACCTAAGTTTAAAAATGAATCTCTTAACTGGTTGCTTTGTTAGAAGTTTAGTGACTGAACAACTTCTAGATTTTTTCCGTCCCTTCTTAAAATTAAAGATGCTTGCTGTCTCAGGTCATATCACGGTGATCCAGTTTTAAATCCACTTACACCTTGGGAGAGGCCGCCTATAAAGAACGTCTTTTGTATCTATGGGATAGATTCCAAGACTGAGGTATGAAGCATTCTTAACATAAGGAGTTATGATGCATCGGATTAAACAGTGTTTATGAGTTGCCATACATTCCAACAATTTTTATTTGGTTCAGAGACTTCTTAATATAGTAACTTGGATTTAGTTCCAACACAATTCTTGATAATGGTGCTCAGGTTGGATACTACTTTGCGCCAAGTGGAAAACCTTACCCTGATAACTGGATAATCACCGATGTCATCTATGAATATGAAGGATCTTTGCTGTCGAGGTGAGTGTTACTATTCTGACTAATGATGATTCTACTCGAGCATTCACTGGCTGTGTTCCAATTATCACAGGAATCTCCTGTTGGTCTTCCTTTCAAATTTTGTCTTGGCCCCTGCTAACAGGATTAATTCTGATGCTTGATAGAGAGTTTACTTCTCATAGATCTATAAATCTGGAAGAAAGTCACCTAGTTGAACAAGAAGAGTAATAGTCAACATATAAGAACTTGCTATTAAAAAAGAATATAAGCAATTCTAGTTAGATCAAAACATCATATCCAAGTTTAGCATGCCCTCTATCGGTCTTCAAAGGCTAGTGTCAGGCTTGCTTCAGAACTATTACTAGGAAATGAGAAGAGGGATTTACAACGAGCCTTGAAGGGCCTAAATTATACTTGTGCCATTTGTGGGCAATTAATGATTTTCCCAATCAAACTCTGAAGAGTGAAAGACTTCTTATGACACCATTTTCATTTATACCTTTAGAATTCCTGTGTTGAAGACAAATTGCTATTGTATGCTGACGCACCAGTCACGTCCTTATCTAGTATAATTATTGGTATCATTTGCATTACATGTTTGACTCTAATGGACCTGAGTTTCATTAGTGATGCTTTTATTTGTGCTTTTGATGCATTGTCCATGTCTGTCAAGTTACACACTTTTTACCATTGGGAACAGGTCAGGGAATCTGGTTGAGGGGAATCCAGGAGCTACAAGCGGTGATGAGACGGTAAGCCTATTTCTTAGTTTTCATCATGTTAAAAAACATTTCTATATTGCAAATGATCTAGCATTTCATTCGCAGGTATCATACCGTTCTCTCTCTTGGTGCAAGAACTGGCTTGGTCCTCGAATAAACATTACAAGAGCACCTCAGGTACCATCTACAGTAACTGGCATGGAAATCTGTACCTCTGTTTTTGGGTTCTTTTATACATAAATTCACGTGTGCATTTTTCAAGTTTCATATGAGATTGGTAATTTGGATGATTGATAAAATGAAGTAATCTTAATAATTTATTTGAAAAAGGAACACTGCACAATTTGGCAGATGGTAGTGATATTGGTTGTGTGTGGACAACATTTTTCACTTGCGTTGGATTGCTCCAAATTCTGTAAGCATGAACCTGATGGGCACTGAAGTAAAATATTGGTTTTAAAGGTCCATGTTTCTGGAGTTTGATATATTTCCTGGACTCAAAAGTCTACACTCACAATGTTGAAATTTCATAGGAGCAGCCATCGTGTAGCCAGGCTAGACTAATACACATGGAGCTTCTCATTACCTCATGTGTCAGATCATGATGAAGTAGTCACCAAAGAGCTAATTTTATGTGCCTTACTGAATTTTTTTTTAAATCTGATTCTGAATTTGCAGTCTGAGCATGATGGTTCGGATATACAAGTGGAATTAAATGTAGAGCATCACTATGATGAAGATATTGTTCCAAACATGACAAGATCTCCTAGGGTTAAATACATAACCTTTTATGAAGATGGTGAAAGCATTCCAGGAAGGACGACGGCAGTTTGGGAGCTTGATAAAGGTGCTTCGCATTCTGATGTGTCCTTGTTAGGTTTGGCTGATTGATGAGTTGACTAAGAATGTCTGGCTTCAACATGGGTTTTCCAATGCATAGTGCATTGCACCAACACTTTGTTTTTGGCCAGTCACCAGCTACCACCTGAAGAATGTTTAATGGGTACCTCTTTCATGAAAATGAACAAAAGCACGAATGATGTTAATCATTAATTCTAGTAAATTTATCATTTTATTTTTCACCAACAACCACCGGAAAAAAAAAAAAGAACGTTCCTTTCAATTAGAACTTGGGATTTTAATAACATGGGCACTTAGTTTAGTTACTGCTGAAGTAGATGAGATGCCCATTATTTCACTTTGGTAACCTGAATGATGCATTCTGACTTAGACAGGACCAATTAGATTCCTCTTTATGATATATAAGATGTTTTTCTTTCCATGAAGATAGATGAGCTCTAGGTCAGTTTGGATAAAGTCGATCGATAGATTATAAACTAAATGAAAGAGATTTGTATTTCTTGCCCAACTGGCAAACCATCCTTCTCAAAGCATTAGACTTGGATTTTGGTCTCGCAATCCATCCACTCTTTTTTCAATGACCTAGCTAAATAAGAAGATGTTGAGGCGCATGGCTTTCATGTAATCTCTTAAATCTTTTTTTTTTTTTTTTGGAAGGAGGGGGGAGGGGGATCCTTTAATTTGCGTTCTATTTTATTTTGGAGTTCATATCATGTCGCTGTGCTGTGTTCTTAATCATTTGTCCATAAAAATTCTTTTTTATGCGCTAGTAAAGTACAAAATTTTGGTTGAAGTATGACATATATATGCTGAATCAGTGAAAGTTTTGTGTCTCATCTCATTTAGGCAATTCTGTTATGGTAAATTGACGCTATCTTAGTGTAGCAAATCACAGGAATATCGTAAGGTCCCCAGTATTAATGAGGGAAGTCTGGCTTCAGATGTGGCATGATATTCATCCTGAAGCAAAAAAAAAGTTCGTTACAAAGGGTATCTTCTCTCTTCTTCAACCAGTTTTGAATGCATTCGAGTATTTATTACTGATTACACTCTAGGATAAGGAGTGTCCCCTTACAAGAAATTTTGTGGCAGCTAAGCGTGGACCTCTAAGGGACGATGACTGTTACTGGGACTATGGGAAAGCTCGGTGTGCATGGCCTGAGTATTGTGAATACAGGTGCCTTTTTTATCCAACCATTATGCCTTACCGAGCATCGCTTTCTTCTTTTGTCCTTGCAAATATTAATCATCTCGGGCCCATGATGGTGCAGGTATGTTTTTGGAGATGTTCATCTCGGACAGAGCTGTAGACTAAAGAGTTCCTCCCGGGATCTTCTATTGCATTATGTGTAGATAAGAGGTATCATTTTCTTATCCTCCGTTTCCACTTTAGATTCAGAGAATCGTGGTTCTAGCACGCGCTGCTACACCATTGTGGCAGTCACATTATAATAACAATCCATTTGGTGGCGGGAAATCATTCCAGCTTTATGGACTTCAAATTAGCTTCTTTTCTTTTCTTCCCCGTCCTGTTTTCGTGAGCTCAGTTGATGTTGTCTTAGTAATGTTTTGTATCCTCAGGTGTTTGTCAGTTGATATACTCCGCCAGTTCATCCTATGCTCTGGATAGATTTTTTCTAATTGCTGCCAAATGAGACTTTATATGCTGCACCAGGAGGGCCACATTCGCTACTTGGATTTGATCCATTTGTTCATTCTGAGCGATCCCTAGATTTTTGCTCTTTGGCAATAACTGTTGTATATCATACTAGTGTTTCAAAAAAACAGAGCGGCGCTCAGCAGTGCACCACATGTACCTTACAACAGGGTCTAGGCATAGGCATTGAACCTTGATTAGCATAGCTGCATTGGCTCGAGGGAAAGGTGTAGGAAGATCTTCACAAGCATGATCTAGCTTTAAATGTTTCCTCGTACCCAAATCGGTCAATGTTTGTTGGTCCGGCTTTTTGTATGAATAAAAGGGAGATGTTCCCAATTTTTTTCACGCTCGGTTTTAGCTGTTAGTTCAATGCAACCCAAGCAGTAAGCTGCTCATAATCTCCTGCTTTATTTTACCTTAGTGTACTTGTGGAATTGGAATTTGATCTGCATACGGTCTTACATCGAGAAGCTCGTCTCTCCCACATTTCAGCTAAAGATGCAATTTTCTATTTGATGCAGATTGATGTGGTGGCAAGCAATTCTTATTCATAACGTTTGCTAATGATACAGGTATCTTATAATACTATTGTGCACCATTGAAAAATATAATTCTCTCAAGCAAAATTGGTCAGCAATTCGATGAAAATATATGCACATATAACATATATTCCTTTCCTATTGATTTCCCATATCAATTCCACAAAGCAACACACCTCACTCCTCATCCAGCATCATAGTATGGCCATGATGGTGTCCATTTGGTAGTTCGATCTCATTGGATGCTCTAAGCATTGGCTTCGGGTACAATATATCCTCCAAAAGAATGAACGAATCACAGCTTTTTCCTCCGCTACTTTGCACTGGTTTTTCTAACCAGGAAGCCTCGACTTCCGTCTGTATAAGACAGAAATTTCTCCACGCATGTGCTATCGGCGAGTTTTCCATTTCTTCACTGGAATTATAGTCACCTGTTTCCCTGAATGTTTCGCTCTTCTTTCCTTTGAACGTAGAATTGGAATAGCAACCTGATGCTGATTCTTGTTCACCTTGTTGTCGTTGCCAAAAGGCTTCACTTCAAATTCACCACGGGTGAAACCTCTAGCAACCTGAGCCGTTGATTAGCATAAAAAGAAAAAGAAAGTTAGTAACCAGCAAACTCTCTTCATTTATCTTTAATTACCTTCAATGATTAAATCAAATATTTTTCGCAAGACGCGAGTGTTCTTGTCACAACCTACGAGAGATGGAATCTGTTTCTACACGCAGCAAGTTGTCATAACAGTAGGACATAACATTGCTTTTGCAGTCCTGGGCTTAATATTTCGCATTGAGCCATGAAATTTTCTTCCCAACCCACATGGATAGGAGTTCCAACCCGTCACTCCTTGGGAAGGTTGGCATGATTTGGACACTCTTAAAAGACAAATAAAGAACACACGTATAGAGGGAAAAAAACATGGTCGTCAAAGCATTTGTCTCCACAGCAATGAAAGACATACATGAATCGTCTAACTACTCCTTTTCCTCCATTCCGTAGTCAACTTTTCATTGCTAAAATGACTACTCAGTAAACCGCACAAGCAAATGTAATCCATCGTTCCAGCTAAAAGAACTTAAGAAAAGATCATGATGACAACTTTCTCTAACATTGACTGAGAATCGCACTATGGTCAAAAGAATAACTAAAGACGGGGCATACCTTCAGAAGAATCCAAACCTTAAGGGAACTGCTCAAAATTGCAAGCCGTGTCTTTTTTCCAGACGTCAAGTAGTCGCACATGTGATTGTCAACCCTTAATACAAGTCTTGGCCACGACTTAGCGTCCTCTGGATCAGCCTTTGGTTCCACAACAGCCTGCACCAAAAAATAAAATCAAAATGCAAGGATCACCAGCCAAAAGTATGATGAAGTCACAAATCAGGATAGTTTAATTATACTCATATAGTTATATCCTTGAAACATATATAAGCAAACTTCCTTTTCTTTTTCAAGGCAGCAGAGTCTTCCAATGAACTTTTAGTTTTACCATACTTCAAAAGTAAAAAGAAATGAATATCAAGCATGACATATTTCTCACCAGCAAACGGCAAATTTCCTGCTCAATCTTTGAAAATGAAGTCTCAAGAGCTTCAACTCTCCCAGTGGCATGACAACAAGTACACGGTTCACTTATCATGAAAGTGACACTAGGTCGAACCTGCCCACGTTATGCACACATCAGCAAGACCAATTTGTGTACCCTGAACCCCAATAATGTATTGCAGCAATAAAAGCATGGCATTTGTTTGGACGATCAACTAATGGATGTTGTATGATAGCAACAGCACAACGGCCAAATGATAAATGTTACCCTGTGATCAAGAGCACCATACCGAAGATACTTAAAGCAATTTCTTTCCAAAAGCATGATGGTAAAATAGCAAGCATTAGTAAGAAACCTACCCTCTTTCTGGTTATTTCCATGAGTCCGTGCTTGGATAATTCGGATACTTTCACCATAGAACGGTCTCTCTCCACAGCCTTTTTCACTTCTTCATATACTAGCCTTTTATTTGCTGAAGGAAGCAATGGATAACAATACGAAGCAATTAAAAGAGCCGTGATAGTACGCTTTCAACGGAAACAGCAGACCGAATGCACAGTAAACATGACTCAATCTTCGCTCCTGATAATACACAGGCATACTGAGTCGGCAATTGAAAATTAGCTTGTTCTTAATCTGATATCTAGTCCCATAATAAAATGAGTCCTCTCATCCCCGGCAAGATAGATTTTTTTTCCTCTTGAGAATTTGCTACTGTCCTCTTAATATATCACCTCAACAAAATGCATCTTTGAGTAAATAAAACACTAAGATGGCTGGGATGTTTCATGATAAACACATATTATAAAATACTATACAGTAAAGTATAGCTAGACACAGTATTCCTAAAGCTAAGTCATTCAAAAGAAAATGCAAGTCAAGTTCTGCCAGTTTCAGCATAGGGAGCTAAATTTAGAAAAATATGGATTATTGGAAACATCGTTGAGGGCACATTTGTGTGTGTGTGTGTGTGAGAGAGAGAGAGAGAAGAGAGCTTACATTCATCTGCCATATCAATGAAGTCTACCACAATAATGCCACCGATATCCCGAAGTCTCAACTCCCTAGCAATCTGAAATGTTTCAAGAACAGGTATGGCATTAGCTTTTGCGCCCCCGCCCCCACATGCACAAAAACTAGTCTCTTATTATGCATAGATAGTTACCCATGATTGCAATAGTTGATTTAGGAACAAAGACAGAGAAAATTTTTACCAGACCAAGCATGCATACACATCTAAGATATCAGAGCTGGGGCAAAGCTTAGAAATGCATGACCATGATAAGAAAATCTTACTATGATAAAAGGACAACAAAAACAATGATCATGACGATGACAACGGTACAAAGACAACAATTATTATTATTATTATTATTATTGTAGAACTGAATAATTTAGACACTAATGTTAATTCAAACATAAAATGATGACCTACATGTAAACTTTAGCAGGCATGCCAAATCACACTAGGCTGTATATACTCAACAGAGTCCCTACCTATGAGCAGGATCTGAGGCATGTCCTAGTGTGTAACGTATACTTGGGTAAACGCCACTCTAGAGTGATTTTCATTAGCAGGATCCAGGAGGCATGTCCTAGTGTGTAACATATACTTTGGTAAATGCCAATCTAAAGTGATCTTGATTAAATTTGTCCTGACCAAAACCACTATCCCTGCCCTCTGACATACTTCAACCACTAAATTAAGATTGCATAAATGAAGACTAACTAGTCAGAATAACGAGTATCTAGATAAAAAGAAAACTTACAGATGAAATAAACATCATATGCTTATTAACTCTTGCATTACATCCATTCCTATACCAGTGTCACTCTCTACTACTTTAATTTGCTCTACTTTGGAGAGATAACATTCTGAATATTGTAGCTGCCTCTTGATGAATGATGAAACATTGCTTTGCATTCAAGTTGAGCATAATTGGTTTTGGATTATCCCTAGAAAAGATCGAAACCATGAATTTTGAATCATGGACCCTCTGATGGTCAAAACAGGACTGAATAGAAGCCAAACAAGTTTACATCTTGTGTTTTCTATACTCTTTATCCTTCTTTATATTCATAATCCTACTCGTGAAATTGCATGTTCCTTAAATGTTTTAGCTGCGAGGGAAAAAGTAGTTACAAGCACCCCCTCTTTACTCTTCATTTTCATTAACTATATTATACAAATAGTTTGTCTTGCTTTTGGATAAAAAGGATCCTGCACAAGAACTCTAATGAAGCATAGGCAAACGAAAACTGAGAATGTTCCATTTTGTCAAAAATGTGCACACAGACACTGGCAACAAGAGTTTAACATCGAAAGCACCTGTCCTGCTGCTGCAAGGTTTACATCAAGAATTGCCTTTTGTTGTGAGTTTTCCTGTCCAAACATCCCATGACCACCATTCACATCAATAGAGACTAAAGCCTCAGTTTGTTCAATTACCAGAGAACCTCCATTAACAAGTGGAACCCTGAGATTATACGAAAGTATAAGATTAGCCCATTCTTGATGCAAGTTTAATCAGACACAAGTATGAGATTATTCTCTTTAAGACTGCAAATAACATACATGATGCGGAAAACATAAACGAGGAACATCATCACAAGTAATTTTTCTCTCCATGATCCAACAGATTGCTCATTGGACAAATGCATTTGATGGGAAATAATTACATTCTCATCATCCATCTTTTGACTTTCTTTCCCATCACTCAACTCTGCCATTGGATCTTCAATACTCATTAGTTGCTGGCTTTCCTGATATTTTAAGCTTCTATTTGCAATGGACCTTCGAGATATTTGAGTTTGAAATATAGTCTGCTTCCTAGTTTTTTACCCCTCAACAATCAATTGATAAAAAAAGAACACTAGCAGTGCTATAACTTTCATTGAATGCTCACTTTGGTTCCATTACTTTTCAAGTGATTATTTACGTGTCATAACTTTAATAAATCAATCACTTTAGTTACATTGATAATTTTGTTTGCCTGAAAATTCTAAGTGGCTCACCGGAAATTAATGCCATGTTGGATTAACTGAAGTGACCTGCTTTTAAAACTTATGAAACTCAAACAATCACTTGAAAATTTTTGGCACCAAAGTGAGGACTATACCAAAGTAATAGCACTACTAGTGTCCTTTTACCTCAACTGACCAATGACCTCTTGAAGAAGAAATATTACGTAGCGGTCACGCAAGATGTGGTTGACAAAGGCCACTGCATCTACAGTGCCCATAAACTAGAGCTCAACTCATTGACACTGAAAAACTGAGCCTCACTCAGTATCAAACCAAATCGAGCTCACATATCAACAATACTTGACTCAAGCAGCTCCTGAGTCCAGTGAAGTTGGGTTTTATTTTATTAAACATGCATATGTTGTAAAAGGTAATACACATAATGATATCATATCTAATTTTGATTGCACTTGAAAACTTAGATTCTTCATTCTCTAAAGTCCTAGACTTCTCTCCCTCTAATTATCCCATAAAAACATTATAAGGATAGCTGATATCATCTTCCTCTTGCCTACTCTTTCCAAAATTGCACCCCTCCGAATCATCCCAAACCGCAGTCATCTCTCTTCCTACCAAATCATTGAAGAAAACTCTTATCTGCAGAAGTTCAGTTTATGCAACAAATTTGTACTGCCTTACAACACATCTTCAGTTATACTAGTGTATATCAACATCTTAAAGTAATAATTCTGAAGAAAAAAGGGTATAGCACGTGTGAGTCTTCATTCAAAATCCTATATCAGGTAATATATCAGGACGGAACTCACCTCTTATTCAAGATATTATCAATCTCCCCTTCAATGTTGAATTCATCAAAAAGAGGAATTCTTTTATCATACAACTCGACTCGGTCACAAAGATCTGGAGCTATTTCTTGAAGATAGTTGGTAACCTGAAAGTACAAGAGACAGCTTACACATTTTAGTTAGAGAAAGTCCATGCTCCTTGTCAGATAGCAGAGACTATCCTCAATTATGAGAATCAACTATCAAAATTAGTTTCAACCTGATAAACAAAAAGCATTTTGAAGCAACTTAGACAAAATCGCTAGCACACATTGATTTTCAACTATCATCTCAGTTCCACATAAAACAGCAGTACAGAAGCAGTGCTCCACGTAGTAAATCTTCATAGAATATCTCATAGCAAAGAGATATCTTAACCACTGATGCGCTTATTACAATATTAACATGGATCGGGTTGCTTCTAAATGATATCAGGAGATGTGCTCGATCAATATGTGAAGGAGCAATCACCTATATTTCCCTTATATCCAGAACCTCTCACATATGGGGAAAAATACCACTTACTCCATCCAATTAGCATCCCAGTAAAGAAAAGCATGTGTCATTCACCAAAGACATGCTACAGAATGCTTCACAACTGCTAAGCAATACCTCATGAAAAGTCCTTGGAGAGTCAACCACCATTTTTGTCACCTAGAAGTGGATTAGAAACATCATCATAATTAATTAAGCAACAGGATTAAAAATGACCTGCACAAGTCATCATTTAGACAATGCAGGTGCAAAGGGCAGTTACCTTCTCATTGAAATAGTCCTGGACCACTGAGAGTGTTTGACCCATAGCCCTATGTAAAATAGATGGAACGGCTCCTTCAACACCTTCATCTGAAGCAAGAGCAGCAGACTTTGCATGTTCCATTATGTTTTTCCAGGTTGAAAGCAAACCTTCCAAATCCTGCTGCAATTCTTCTAAAGAATGACCAGCAGCAACAGTCCTCACAGTCAAACCGAAACCTTGGGGCTGCAAAGTCTTTGCTATTACTTTTAAACGAGTACGTTCCATCCCAATAATCTTTTTTGACACACCAATCCTGTCGCACTGAGTCATCAATATCTGCAAACCAATAGAGTTTGAAGCAAATTGGATATTCCAACAAACAATAACTCAACAGAGATTATTAAAACCAGATGACATATGATGGAGAACCCACCCAGAATCTACTCCTTAGTTTTGGATATGCAGTCAACATGGGACCTTTTGTGCCTAGTCCTTCTTTGACTACTTGAACAATAATTTTGGTGCCCTTCCGGACCTTTCTCCACTTATTTTCTCCAGCAGATGTAAGAGTAGAGTCCTTCGCATCTTGAAATTTAGATATCTCGGACTTAGTTGTAATTGCTGTTTCAATAGGAAGAAAACCTTCAAGAGCCTCACCTTGTTGATGTTTGTCGATTCCACCTACATCATCCTCTGTACCAGCAGCCACAACAACTTCATCTATATGCAAAAGACTACCATTTGAAAATCCTTTCAAGGATTCTGCAGCATCAAAATCATCCTCATATTCATTTTCCTCATAGTCATCAGCTTTTCGTGAAGCGTCCTGAGAGAAAATCTCTGGATCATCAATACTTTCAACATTAGCTAAGGCATGGTGATCTCCATGATTAAGTGGATGACCTTCAAAAGCATGCTCTGAGCCATTTGATTTTGCTTTCCTTGATTGTTGATGAAATGGAGGAAATACAAAAGGTTCTCTGTTAGGCTTTATATCCATAAGAGAGTGTCTTGAGTTGCCAATGTTGACAAAAGCACCGCCCATATGTGGAACAAGTTTCACGACGATCCCTAGATATACACTATCACATTGTACATCAGTTTTAACAGGCTCCAGAAGTAACTCGACAAGCTTCTCACCTTCCAGTACTGCTATTCTTTGCATTGTGCATATTGAGGAATTGATTAATATAACAGTAGAAATAGAATCCTCAGCCGAAACGAGATGCTTTCCTTCATCAGCCAACAAGTCACCAGCATCTTGACGATGCTGATTTTCAGACTCCGTTTGAGAAAACTCATCTTCCTGACTGCCACACTCTGTGGATACATCAAATCTCATATCCTTCGATATACAACTAGGAAGAGTTGAGATGAGCCAGGGCTCCTCAATAGCATGCTGTCTTTCAGTGATAAAAGTAGCACAAACATAATCCTTATTCATATCACTCATCGTGCGTCTACTATTGGAGTAAGTCTCATGCTTGGCCTCTGCATCTAAGGATCTTTCCGCCTCCACCATATCAATTTCAAGGCATCTGACAATTTCATCTTCATCTGACAAGCCACTGGAAGTATTTGAGTGTTCAGAAGCACCATAAGCAAGTTTGACAGTAATAATCCATTCAAGAAAAAGAGAATACCTCTTGGTACAGTTGATGTCAAAGGCTCAAGTGGCAGGTATATTTCCTCTATCCATGAGCCCCATAAATGAGCTGAGTTTATTCTACTTTTTGTTCCAAGCTCCTTCCATGAATCCCTCACAACAATATTCTTATCTTGTTCATAATGTTGAGGCACAACAAGAGAAAATTCGGGTCCAGGCCGCCAACTAATATCATAAGAAGGCCATGATGCTCCTTTCTTGAAATAGTTATATTTAAAACTAACTCCGCCGGCAATCTAACAAAAAAAGTTGCAATTGTCATTACTTAAAAAAGTGCGAGCTATCAATTCTGACAGATTAAAGGTTTGCTGTATCATTCCCAATGTCAACCATCAAACTACTAATGAAATGAACACACCGCTAAATTAAGTATAATAAGAGAAGCATCTTAAACAAATGCATCATTAACCTTTTATCAATCATCACTCACTCAGGAGAGACTAATCAACTCACCAGAGATAAACTTGAAAATGAAGGCAGACCACTTAAGGCACTTAAAAGCAAAATTCTGATTCTATATTGTCAGGCACGCACTTCTTCAATTTCAGTACTTGATAAAATAAGAATTATTGTTTCCAATTTTGTGACAATTACCCTCACTTCAGCCTTCCATAAGTTGGTGTGTTGAGTTGGAGACAGCGGTATGGCCATTTGGGGTTCCCAGCAGCCTAGTTCCATAAGTTCACCAGCCAGAAAGAGAAGTTGATCATCTGCTACTTCTGCTTCAACAGTCCAAACCACCTTGCAGTAGCTGTCAGAAGTAATAAAGGTGTTCCCTGAATTTTGGAATGAGATAGACCAGCCTCAGTCTCTCCAAAGTATTCATCCCAAACAGCTACATAAAATGATCAGAAAAGATGTATCTTATGAATTAACCATTGAAGTAACATTTAGGTCATCTAGAAAACTATATAGCTACCAGCAACTTTTTCACCTGCAATATATTCATAACCAAGTAAACAAGGCTCTTGAAGGCTAAATTAGTTCAATAATTGAACACAAGCAAACATGTCAAAGTATCCAATAGCACTAACCATCTTAGTGTGGTAACAATTTTTTTCCATAAGTAAAGTAACTTAGTGCTAGTAACCTTTAATAACCTAGGTAGTAATTTTTCAAGCAGACTGTAATCATCACGAGATCTTACACAAGCCCCAAATGTCAGATTAAGAAAAGTTACAAGTTTAGAAAATGGTATAATGAAACAAAGCTCCTTTAAATTGCTTAGATTGATAAACACTTTTGAGATCATAAAGTATCTATGATACACAATCAAGAACGTCACACTCGAATTTCTTCCTTCGCCCTAGTGAGCAAAACTTATACCACTCGAGAAAGAAGAAGAGGTCTTCCTTCTGAATATTCTGTTTATAAAGTTCTTCCTTATGGACAATAGAGAACACCAAATACTTAGCCTGAAGCAACCAGTCTTAGTAAAAAAGATAAGAACGACAGCATTGGTATCTAATAGATTGCTAACGCTCAAAAATACTATTTTTCAGATTAGACATAAAAACAACCGGCACCAAAATGCAAAAATAGAATGCAAGTAGCACTTTACCTCTCCTTGGAGGCGTTATAGCTGATCTCATGCAGAAATTGTTATTTCCTGTGCGAATAGGATGTCCCAAAACATTGTCATATTGTGGATACCAGCACATAGACCTGGTTCAGCATTAAGCCAACATCAATGGCTTCCATACTGTTAACAAGTGCCTGCACAAGCGCCCCACAAAACATGCACACAAGCAAAGGGGAGTGCGCGCGCGCGCGCGAGATAGAGAGAGAGAGAGAGAGAGAGAGAGAGAGAGAGCACTTGACACAATATTAATTTCACTACATCAAATTCACTTTTGTGAGAAAAGTACATGTTTTTAGCAAACAAAACACTTTCGAGTGTCCTTCCAGCCACCATATCATGCAAATCCCAAGTTCATTCTATTATTAAAATCCAAAGAAGATATGATCTCAAGTATGTTCCCCACGAAAGCATCCCAAAGTCATCTTCGGAAGGGAACCATCACTGGCTTTTCAAAATCCGCTTCTTCGGAATGAACTGCCAACATCAATTTGAAATTTCTACGCTATGCTATTTCAATATCACCAAAGCCGTAGAAGTATATAGCGGCAACCATAGACAGCACACTAAGGGCTCCTCATATCAGAAGCTCGAGCGTAAAAAAAAAACTCCTCGTTCGACAAACTCCATAATCATTAAAGTAAAAACAAGAAAAATGGGTCGCTCTGTGCTAACCGTGTGGCTTCCTAAATATCGAGAGCGGCAAAAGGCTCGCTCGTTCTAGAGAAAGAGAGAATCAGCAAAATACTTAAAAATGTCACGGTAGAAGGTCCAATCGAATTTGGAATAAACCAAAGACAAGCCATAGATTCATCCCCAGATACACAACAAGGAGATGGGTGACCTCGCGCCAATTCACACTCCACCAGCGGCGCTGGCACCAGAAACTCGAGACGGACGTCGACACTTACGAGCAGAGCAGAGGAGACAGGTTGGGAGAGAAGAGATGGCGAAGGTTGGGGCGAGGCAGAGCTTCTGAGACGTCCATGGCCGCCGCCGGAGGAAAGGTCCCGCTTCGCAGCTCACAACGGAGCGAAGAGAGCCAAAACACCGAGCCCGCCATGAGAGTCCGAAGCGCTCAGGCGGCTCGAGCTCGCCATTTGTCGAACCGAGTATCGACTTCGACGAGAAAAGCTTCGACTCAGGTTTCGCCCTCAGTGGATAGAATGGCACGGATAGAGAATCGCATAGAGAGAGAGAGAGACTGTGACGTCGCGACAGAGCGAAGAAGATGACGGGATTTGAAGATTTGTCAGAATTACATTTTCGGGCCTCTAACTTTACACGATTTCACTTTCGGTCCCACATACTTGGCTTAACTACATTTTTACTCGTCATATTATTCTCCTGATGCAATTGAAGTCATTTCAGCAGCTTCCCATTCCAAATCTGCCAGGAATTGCCAAGTTGGCACGGGTTGATGACACGTGTGCCTGCGCGCACGAGCCTGTACAACAAATTGGACTCTGAAATCCAGCAAAATAATCAATGCCATCTACATTTGTTATAATTTTTTTATGTTATTAATTATGCAATTATGTTGTAAACTACGT
This sequence comes from Melaleuca quinquenervia, assembly GCA_030064385.1. Classification (NCBI taxonomy): domain Eukaryota; kingdom Viridiplantae; phylum Streptophyta; class Magnoliopsida; order Myrtales; family Myrtaceae; genus Melaleuca; species Melaleuca quinquenervia. The sequence goes on from CM057718.1 coordinate 16,813,843, forward strand.
AAAAATAACTTGTTCCGCTCCAAGTTTCTATTGCCGTCAAATAAAACCATTCTCATTTTATAAAATGCAAACCATTTCCTGCACAATCAATTTCCAGTTCATTATATTATGTTGTTTTTCTACATTTCCCCTAGTCAATTATATCATGTCTATCGTGCCAAATGCAATTGAAGAGAACTCGAAAGCAAATAACAATATTAGGTTTTATATCAGAGGTCAAGCAAATCATGCTTATAACATGAATAATGATCATATTATGTAGTATGATCAATATTGACGCGAATAATTTTTTGATTTTTGAATTGATTTATTATTCATTCTTTCCTTTTAAGTTACATTTTTCCTATTCATCAAGGCTCTTGCTACCCCATTGATCCTTGAGCAAGTGCCGCGAAGCTCTTGCCAGCCATGTAAGGGCCCTATGGCCATCAAACGGAAATAAGAAAATAAAATAAAATAATCACAAAAATTGCCATATCACATAAGCTAATTAGCATCCATGTCAATGACTTTCAAATAAAATTGATTAAAAGAATTTTTATTAATAAATTGTTAAAAACTCATCAACTAAATCGGTACAATTAAAAAATTTACAATAAACTTAAGATCTTCGATAATTTTCTCAAGAGTTTCACCGAACTATTGCTTCTTCACAACCTTCATCAACAATTTAGATTTTGCCTTTTATTCCAATTGAAGTGAGGAAGTATCTTATTAAAAGTTTCTACCTAGCGATACATTCTCTGTACAATTTCAAAATGAAAAGAGAAAAAAAAAAACAATCGGAGCATGTTCGACGAAAATAACAGACAGACAAGTGAAAATACTTTTGATCCTGAAAAATGGTGACTTGATATTTCAAAATTGTAATTCTTAATTGTTTAGTTTCTTCTTCTTCTTCTTCTTCTTCTTTTTCACACAAGAGAAGAAAAGAAAGATGTCACATCCTCATTTTCATCGAAAACTGTGTTCGCAAATTTTCCATTTTCGCACTCATCATCATTAACTGCTGGATTCTCATATACCATTTTTGTAGTTTCTCATCATTTCTCTTCCCTGTGAATGTCTGTCGTGAGACGGGACGGACGACAGCTCAAAGGAGACGAATTTGTGTGCTAATCTCGCAGCTCTCTTCCCTCCCTCCGCTTGCTGGAGGGGCCATACGGTCCGAAGCTCTCCCGCCGTTGGCGAAGAACGCCCATCTTCCGCATTCGGAGAGCGCACCGGGGGCTCCAAGCGATTGCTCGTCTCGGGAAGATCTGCGGTCAATTGTTGAGGCTTGGTAATCTTGTTCGAATCTGCAATTGTCTTAAAGGTGAGTTTTTTATTCCTTTTTGTTTTGGGTTTGTTAAAGCAGATGTTTTGCTTGAAGTACGTGAGCTTATCCTCTGGGCGTGTGACTAATCGGAATCTCATGGGCATGATTAAAATTCAAAACTTTAACGGTTATAGTGGCTGGTAATTGCTGTTTAGCTATCGGCAGCACAAAAGTGGTGGTAGAAGTGGCTCTCTTTTTTTATCCACAGCGCATTTAGTAGTCGAATTAGTATCCCGTGACAACTGCTGGTGGATTATTGACTGAGTGAGCTTAAGTGAATTTACAGGATTTAAAAAGTTTTGCCGTTGATGGGCGTCAGTTGATAGTGTCTTACTTGCTCGTATCGTTGAATTTAGGGGCAACTTTTAAGTAAAGTAGCTGTGAATGTGGAGATATATTTGTTAATATGTGCTGCAAATGTTTTTTTTCCAAAATAAAAATAGAATGTGTGCTGCGGATGCAAGAAAATTGATTATGCACGCCAAATGTTTGGTTTAAGTTCCAATAGAAAGGTGGTGTCCGGACTAGCTATACAATTTCTACAGTCATCATCTGTAAGACATGCAATAGCAGAAGAGATTGGCTTGTTGATATGCTCAAAACGTGAGCTACTCAGGTGGCAGTGGGTTGGATTGGCTTTGTTTTGAGAGGGTTCTGCAGGTTGTATTTGCTTGAGAATATATCGATGTGAGTTAAATGGGTCATTTCAGTCAAATGCTTATAGGACCTACCCATTTGCCACTGCAGGGAACCTTCTAAATGGGTATGAGCGTTGCATTTGCTAGAAGTTTTTTATCATGCAACTTGTACATTACCTTGTATGCCAAAACTTTTATTGTGCCAATGTTTACTACTTAGTTCATATTAAATAATATTCAAGAAGTTGCGGCTCAGTCTAATACTGTGATCTCATACCCAAACATGTGAAAACTTTTTTTAGTTGTGTGTGCTTGGGTATGAACTGAATTTACTTGCCATACACTAAACCTATGCATGGAAAGAAAATCATGTTCTCTGCCAGAAGTTGAATATTGTATTGTAATTTAAGTTCTTTCTACTATCTGGTTGTATAGATAAAATGATTTTTTTTTCTCTTCATTCCTGTATGGCAGAAGTTAGTTTTGCCTAGGCTCAAAATAAAACAATAAAGTCAGCAGAAAGTAAAGGTACAAAACCCAATCAAGAAGGAGATGGAGGGGTTAGTTTCTTTTCGAGCAAAGGCTAGGGTTCCATTTCATGGTGTACCTCCCCTCATGCACAGGCCCACGAAGTCATCGATCTGTAAATTACTTCCAATTGCTGCTATGGACCTTAATGCCACGGAAAGTAAGCTCTCTGTCAGCAGTATTCGAGCTCAACAGGTTGCCGTTCTCTTCCAACTCTGTTGTTTGCATTACTAGATACATAACCAGTATCTTAACCTGCATAATGACTTTTATGAATCAGCACAGCTCATTTTGGGATTTGCATCAAGAAATTTTCCTCTCAATCTCTCGAATCTAGGGAGTCAATGTGGGCATGGTTTGACAAAATAATTGCTGTCAGTAGAGTGTGCACCATTATCTTGACTTGGTGAATTGACATAACAAAATCTTATTCATGTCCGCACTATGATATATATCAAGCATTTGATTCAGCAAGAAATTGCTATGAGAAAAATTACGACTTTGTGACTTAAATAGCAAAACTGAGATATTTCCTTTGAAGGCAACGACCTTTTCCTCAGCTTGGCGATCGACTGTTTATTGAAAGTACCATATTTACCACCTGTCTCATTTGCTAGCTCGTGTTCATAATAGAAGCAACAAATTTTGAAGATATTTGCTGAACTCATGCTTCATTTTTTTCTGATTTGCAGTACTATTCAAGATCAGTGTCTTGATATGGAAACATTCATCTTTTCAAAATCGTTGATCTTATTAACTTCTATGATAACATTCATCAGCAAAGGCATATATTTTTTTCCTATGCAGTCAGAGACCAGTGATATATCTGCTACAGTTGTATCTGCTAATGAATCACAAGAAAATTCTCTTAATGTCAAGGACTGGGAATTAGGGATGTATCAAGATGAAGTAGCTGCTAGCCAAGGGATCAAGATTAGAAGAAGGCCACCAACTGGACCTCCCTTGCACTATGTTGGGCCCTTTGAGTTTCGATTGCAAAATGAAGGCAACACTCCTCGAAACATTCTGGAGGAGATCATATGGCATAAGGAAAAGGAAGTCTCGCAGGCAATTCACTATTTTCTCTTGGCGTTTCTCGAGCAGGCAATTTTTTGGTTCATTGTGATCAGTTGTTTCTTACGCTTGTAATTTCAGTTGAAGGGAAAGCGACCCCTGGCGGTGCTTAAGAAAGCCCTTGAAGATGCTCCTACAACTAGAGATTTTGTTGGAGCTCTCAAAGCTGCTCACGAGCGTACAGGACTTCCAGGTTTGATTGCTGAAGTTAAAAAAGCTTCTCCAAGTAGAGGAGTACTGAGGGAAGATTTTGATCCAGTAAGTTGCTTATTCCATTGCATCAGTAACCTCCCTATCCTATCTACAGATTTGTAAGTAACCCTGCTTAAAAATCATACCAATGTAACTATGCATGCTAAGTGATCATGGATATGCCCTCATCTTTTTATAGGAGAGTGTCACATTTCCAGTTACGGATATCTATCACCTATTTAGGCTTTGGGAAGCCTGGGTTTGTATCCACTATTCATAGCTAAGCCGATATTGGTTTAATTCTATTGTTTTGCATGAGAATTTTCCCTAGAATACTTGACTTCAGCTATCCAACAGGGGATTTGGCACATATATACCTTGATCGGGAAAGAACCCATATGACTAATACCGCTTAATGGGAAAGGACTTGATTACTGTTGACGTTGATGGAGTATAATAAGCTGTGGCAGCGATCTAGATCTTAAATTTGATGAATAGTAATGGCTTTTAGTATCTATTGAAATGATGTATTGTTGGCAAATGTTTCTTTCAGGTTGAAGTCGCTCAGGCTTATGAAAAAGGAGGGGCAGCATGTCTAAGTGTTTTGACTGATGAGAAGTATTTTCAGGTAAACATGCTGATGAGCATCTTTGGATGTAACATTTAAATATCCGAAGTATTAGCAATATACATAGCAAAACATAGATATGTCAACTGAATGGCTGTGGCTCATATATGCTTTTTCATTTTAATTTGACCAATGCAGGGGAGCTTTGATAATTTAGAAGCAATAAGGAGTGCAGGAATAAAGGTTTGCCCCTGGAGATCAGCTAACTTTTTGAATGGGTACATCAGTATGAAGTTCTTTTTTTCTTATCCTCTTAATGAAATGAAATTTGTGCAGTGCCCTCTCCTCTGCAAAGAATTCATAGTAGATGCATGGCAGATCTACTACGCTCGAGTAAAAGGTGCAGATGCCATTCTTTTGATTGCTGCTGTGCTGCCTGACCTTGACATCAGATACATGATTAAGATTTGTAAGATACTTGGCTTGGCTGCTCTCGTTGAGGTTCGAATCTCTCTTTCTTTAATACCTTCAAGCTTGTTTTGCTGTCTGTCCTGGTTGAGAGTTGGCTTGTTGCATTTCAAGCTAGTTTTGCTCTTCTGGTTTGGAGTCGGCTTATCTTAGCTTAGGAAAATTCATCATGTCTTTCATTAATCAAATTTCTACTTCTTGTTGTGCCAAATCCTTCAAAAGTTTGCTAAGCTTTTATGAAAATCTGTAATGCATCATATAGCCAGAAGGCTAATGCCTTTTTTTCGTCATCTTTATATTGGTGATTAAAACTTCTGTGATGTTCTCTTTTATTAGAGTCCTTTTGTGATCTGTGTCGCATACCTGGGAACCCAGGTATTATTAGGACCATCGCCCTTGGACTTTTGATTCAGGTGGTTCAGTTCATCTCCGGTGCGATCAAATTTGTTTCCGATGAGTTGCATTTATTTCTAGGTGCATGATGAGCAGCAAATGGATCGCGTCCTTGGAATAGAGGGAGTCGAGCTTGTTGGCATCAACAACCGCAATCTGGGTAGGCTTTTCTTATATTTGATGACATGGCTTTTTAACTGGTCAGTCAATCTAGGGATGTAAGTATTAGGGGAGAACAATTTTGTACTAGTCAGCTTCAGTTTATTATTTCCAACTAAATCATTGATGGTAATGCAATGTATATTCACCATGAGAGGTGAATCAGGATTTAGACATTACTCCAGGGATTGGATGGTGTTAAATTTGATGAGATCTTATCAGAGGGGTGTAGAATTCGATGAGACCACCTGCACGTATTTGTATTTATGACTGCTCTTTGTTTGCAGAAACATTTGAGGTAGATATTAGCAACACAAAGAAGCTCCTTCTTGGAGAGCGTGGCCAGTTAATCCGTCAGAAGGATATAATTGTAAGCATCCCCTACTAAATATTCTTCCATGCTATGAAGCAGAAAGAGCAAATCCCCTCTAGTCTCCTTTTGTATTGGTGGAAGTATTGTATGTCATAACAGTCGCTTGCCTGATCTTAAATCTTTCTAATATATTATTTCTCAATAATTATGAACCTTAAGGTTGTTGGGGAGTCTGGACTGTTTACTCCTGATGACATTGCCTATGTACAAGAAGCCGGTGTTAAGGCGGTAAGCACTGTATCTGCTCTGCATTTTCTTCATTCCCACCCAAAATACGTTTTTTGCCGTCTAAGCGAAAAGAACTTTTTCATGGTTATCCGGTAGCCCCAACGCCAAGTGATAATTTTCTCTTCGTATTTTTTCCCATTTTGTCTACCATCTGATTTGGGTTGTACTTTTGATGGATCACAATCAATCTGATGGTACTAAGTTAAACGTGCTCGTATTTTTGGAGGATGATGAGTTGAACTTCATCGAGGAACATGTTAATCTATAAATTTACTAATCTGTGTCCAAAGAAATGATTTGTGATAGGAGAGTTATAAACGTCACAGATTTTCCTTTACCAAAAAAAAAAAAAAAACGTGACAGATTTTCACTTCCATACTTCTAGACATGATTCTCAGATGAGTTGCAAACGATTTGATGGACTATCATACGACTTTTGCAGGTATTAGTTGGGGAGTCGATTGTGAAGCAAAGTGATCCCGGGAAGGGAATTGCAGGACTTTTTGGGAAGGACATCTCCGCGTGAGCTCAGAGCAAGTTAAAATAGAGCCAACATGTCATGGATTCACTAAGCGAACTGCAGTTTAACGTATCTGATAGTCATTATTAAGCTTGCTTATTTGCAAAGAACTGGAGGAAAGCATTGTCTAATGTGATGGGAGGAAATGACATCTTAGGTCCAAGTTCATCATAATAAAACCTCCTGTGCAATTATTACTTGATAGACTGGGAAACTCTCCCAAGCATTTAGCAGAATTTTTGCCGAGTAATATGCCATTCCTATGAAACATCCTTCAATAATATGTCTAGGCTGCCTTCTGTACAGATGTTTCTAACGTAAATCATTACAAGTGATCGATTGCTGAGTCACCAATTATAAAAATGCCTTGTCTGATACAGCAAAGACCGAAGACTGCGTAAGTTGCCACCCATCCCTCCCAACGTTTTGAGACGCAGTCTCTTGACTTGGTAGACACCGACTATGGAGTATTAACATCCATTCCAAACAACTACACGGTAGTAAAAATTTGATGGCTAAGGGATTGATGGTTACATGGACGCATACAAAAGAGCCGATGCCATTGTCTTCTAATTTTTTTTGGTCTTTCGTTCCTTTCCCAAGAAATTATTCACTCTTTTGGAAGTTGGCAGTTATTCACAAAAGGATAAAAGGTCATTCATAGTTTACATAATGCAAATTATAGGTAACTCTAGAAACATTAATTGATCGATGTTGCTCTGAATATGTTCCTCTCCTCTATTAAATAAATCACAGAAGTAATTGTGGCACTCAAGCTCATTTTGGTTAAAAAGCAAAGAGGGGGGGGGGGGGCGAAGAAAAAAGTTCCAACAGTCCCCTAACATCATTATGGAGTCCACTTTCCAGATTTGAACACTTGATAGAAGCTTGACCTTCTGGAAACGACAAAGAACACTGCAAAATCACCAGTACATTCAATTAGGAAGCAAAAAGAAGATGTAATCAAATGAAAGATTTCACATTGGGGAAGGTGAAATGCAGATGATGGTAGGAATATTACGAAAACCGCATGTCATTTTAGGTCATCTAGGTGCTTTTCATATTTTAATCTGTTTCTTTCAGAAACCCAAAAGTAAATTTCATTCTTCAAAACAAACAGGTCCAAAATACACACCTGGAATCTCTGGAATAATGAATCTAGACTCTCTCAAAACATCATGGAGTGTTCTCTTCTCGTTAACTGCGATCCACTTATTGGCAAAGTCATCATCTGAATATATGCCCAGAGATTAGATGTAAATTAAGCATTAGATAAAATGTATAAACTTGCTCTACTTCTTACAAATGAGATCTTCTCGAGAGAAGGGACATGAGAGATGTTAAAGTAATTAAATATTAAACCATGCCTTCATCTAATAGCTTAAGCTTTTAGAGAAATTAGCAATAGTCACAAAATCTCACATGATATCAGGGTATAAGGATCTGAGGTCGAATATTTCTAGGCCCTAATTTGTCTCCCAAATTATATATTTCCACGCTTAGTCTGGTCTTAGTACTAGGCAAGAAGACCAGACTAAGCATGAGAGGGAGTGTTAACGTAATTAAATATTAAATCATGCATTCATCTAATAGCTTAAATTTTTTAAACGGTTGGCAGTAGTCCCATAAAATCTCACAAGAGAAAAGGATGAACTGTCTAAAGCTGCCTTTCCACAGTGAAAAAGGATAAACTTGAGACAACATTCCTAAATAGCACTCAGCAAATAATGAGAAAAGATCACTTCAAATGTAAGTAATAGCCACCAACATCAGTTTTCAGATAATATACTTCTGCCAACAAACTATTACCATTAACTCCATAAAGGCTCAGGAGCAAATATAACTTCAATAGCAAGAGTGAATGACCCAAAACCATTCTATTAAAGTTAGTCTGACTATACAAGCTTCACCCTTCAACAACCCGACAAGCATGAAAATAATGAGATGTAACCACTTTTGACTGACTGTAAAGAAAGTCCAGCATGATAACTAACGCAAGTTGTCCACCCGTTTTCTATTTGCTTCAGTGGCACCCAGACAATTCCCTTTGATGACCTCTCCAACAAACCTTGATTAAATACATTCCTCCATCTCTCCTGATAAATACCAAGAGCAGCCATTGAAGGTTTATCTCATTTAACCAACTTCTTTAAGGCTCCTTACTGCTAATTCTCTCATATCAGATGTTTTCCCAGCTTATAAATATATGCTCCATGACGACTCTTAATCTCAATTGAAGCATATGCTTCATGATGACTCTCAATCTCAAATTGAAGCTTCAAACTGAACTCCCCACATTTAAGATAATGATAGGTGTCTCTCAAACCATCCTCCCAAAGATTATAAAGGACTTCATGTTCATCTCAAAACCTCATATCAATCCAAGCTAGCTACATTCTACTTAATAGTCAGGAACCAATCGAGTGAGAAAATGATAGTCTGTATCTCTAAAAAGATTAAAATTTAGGAAATACCAAAGGAGCCTGTAAGAATGGCTTCATCTTTCACCAGTGTCCTAAACTATCGACGATCAATGTTCATAAACAGCATAACCAATGGAAAGGCCCACACAATCAGTTGACCCTGGACTTCTAGAAGTTTAAAAGAAAACCCTTGAATTATTCTTTGATGAAAACCTTTCATGCTAGCCAAGCATCTGAAAACCGCATGTGTCATTCTGTTATTTGTATCCAATATTTCCATAGAAGAAACAATTACACTAAAAGACTCTTAAAGTCCAATAGAAAGTGACACGTTCAAGTCAAGTGTTGCAAAGCAACTAGTCTAATAGGAAAAATAAAAGCACCAATACACGAAAATTTCGGCAAAGGGAAGCTCTACCAGCAGAGACAGTGGTACGAGAAGAACTGTCTGCAGCGTTTCCATCTTCATATGGAAGTTCCACATTGGCACCAGCAGTACCTTCTAAAAAATATCGGAGGAGTTTTGCAGTTGAAAGACAAGTTCCAGAACTAGCCTGCAGATCCAACTTATTTTCTTGTATTCAACTTCCAAAATAAAGTTAAAGGTAGCATGTCGGTTCTCAAAAAAAATAATGATAATAATACTGATAGAAGAGTCTCCTCCAATATATCTGCAGTGTGCTATTGACAATACTTCTGTGCGAGTGTGTAGATGCAATATAGGGGAAATTTTGCTGTCTCCCAGCAGGTTCCTAATATCAATCCTCTAAAATGCAGTTGCATTGTGCTCAGAAGTAATCCACCAATAACATGACCAACATAAAGTATGAGAGATGCGAAGAATCAATCTATCTAAACAATGAAAAAGGCATTCTGACCTACACGGCAAATTTACTCATGAGAGAGACAAGATGAACAACTATCAACCTTAAACATAAAATCTCTAGCAGCTCACCTCATAGTACAACTCAATAGCATCACGGGTGTACTTATTTTCTGTATCCCATGGCAATGGAGGAGAATCCTCTGAGAAGATCTTCAGATGTTAAGGAAATATTCAATGAAGGAAGTACTCGCATAGCAAAATTCCGATTTGTAAATAGGGGTGATAAGGCGAAAAAGAACCTTCTGACTGTGAGAGGACGGTTGCACCACTGAAATCTCCCATGTTGCAATCTCATTATGATAGTTGTACATTAAGAACCAGCTATAGATTAGTCACAACTAAGAAGTTCGTCACAGATGTGACTTGATTCAGACTACTGTCCAATCCATGACAAATTCTCCAGATTTCTCTTCAAATTATATGGAATTCTTGGAAAGATGTTATAGTACTTTTTCTAATGTAATAGGGCTGAGAGCAGCCTTCTCTCTTCCATTCTTTCTTTCCCCTCTTCCCTGATCATCATTCAGCAAAGACCAATTAATCACAAGGGACACTGACTCAGGAGAACATAATATGAGGGGCACTAACGAGGGTCCTGATCTCACAAGACCTATGCCTAGTTACACTAGGAAAGGTGCCTGATCTCACAAGACCTATGCCTAGTTACACTAGGAATGGTGCCTAATCTCAAAACACTCTGACCTATATCCTAAGATTTATGAGATCAATGTTATCCTTAAGCATTTTTTGCCTGTATATATTTTAAATTACTATTTCTAAGAATCTAGTGTAATTGTACATCAATGTCTATTCCATTTAAGGTGCTCTCCCAAAGTAAAATCACCACAACGATAGTATTACTACATTCTGCAAAGTCTTTTATCTGCCACATAACAGATTCTTATCAAGTTTTCATGTGATTTAATAAAAATGTGCCATAATCAAGAGTCAATGGAGGAATCCTAACTCATTAATGCTATGTGAAAAATCTCTTTGTGGACCCATTACCGAAAATGGACTAGAAGACCAAAAGAACAGATGCCAGAAGCTGGGAGGTGGTTGCATGTGTTAGCATCCTAATCCAAATGACCAATCATGTGATGGAAATAAAATGCAGTTATCTCAAAGATGAAACTGATCATGGATATAGACTTTGCCACACGATGGCAAATCAAGTTAACCAACTGTCAAGTAAGAAAGCATGTAAAAGATAAGGATATTAAGTCAAGATGAGCTGAGAACATGTCAGTCTCGGAGAAGTCCTCGATGAAGTCACTGGACATGACCTCTGCATACAAAAGGAGAACTGGCCAGTGAAGAATGCCAGCTTTATCTAGTATAGGCTTTTTCAGGCCAGTAAGCTCTCGATACATCGCCTTCCCCATCTTCAATTTGCGTGCCTCAATTGCAGAAACAAGGCCCTAATAATTTCTCCCAGACCAAGAGACAGAGTTTAAAGTCAAAACATGTAACAGTCCACCTTCCTGGTACAATTACAGATGAAGATATTTGAGATACCTACCTTAGCTGATGTCAATGCATTGGAGACTTCTGCTTCATGGATTTGGTGTTCCATTATGTTGGACTCAACGTTCTTTGCAAGTTTTTTTAGCTCTTCATTACTTGGATCCTTTTCGAGCCCATTTTCACAATACAATTTGGCTTCATTCAACATATTCAGTGACAAAGATGCTTTGGCAGCTCGATAAAAAGCCTATAGCATGTGCATCATATATTAAGAGCCACAAAGTAAACATAACTGGACTATAACTGTATATGACTTACCTTAACATTTGTTGGAGACAGATGAATTGCCTCTTTGGCATCTGTTAGAGCACGCCTATGATTTCCAAGAAGCAGATTGACATGTGCTCTATTTGCAAAAAGAACTGAATTTTCAGAGTCGCTTAGAGCTTTCTGATTAATGGCCCTCGTGTAACAATCAATAGCATCCGAATAGTGTTTCTTGCCCAACTTGACATACTCATTACCTTTCTCCTGCAAAGCAAATGAACAAGTGGAACAGATATGAAGAAACTGTTTCCCAAAGCAGTAGTAGCAGCAGTGTCTGAACTATGGATGAAGGCATCAATCCTATAACAACGTTTTGGCAGTCCCAATGTGCCACTAGCCTATCAGTAAAACGGTTCCTGTCAACATCAACTCAATAAATGTACCCCTCAAAGCACACTTACGTCTTCAACTCCTGCATCTTGATGGCCAAATGTACAAGGATAGAGAAGTCGCTCTAAATTAATATAAAGAACCCAGTCCTTACAAACCGAATAGGCAGATCAACATAGCACAACGTTCATTTAATGATGTCCCGATGAGGGACGTAGCACCAGTTCCTGTTCCAAATGCCTAGTAGCTTGACCAAGACTATCTGTTAATTGCACATCATATCGATGAATCCAACTAGTATTCGTAATATCATAGATAATTTAACTCGATGTAAAAGAAACTCAAATGACGAAGCAATTCAAGTTGCCACAGTGTACAGCCTCCCATACCCGAAGCAGGGCAATATTAGAAAAAAGAAAAGTTAACCAAGTTCTGAACTTTCGTCCGAATTGACAACTGAAATCACACTATTCGGGCTCCAATCAATCCACTTCAACAAAAGCACCCGTCGAAGACTCTCGCGGAGGCATGCGTGGCGCTTTATAGCTTTTTACACGGTACGGCACGTCGACGGCGAAAGATGTCGAAGTCGAGTGATGGGTTGCGAGACAAAACACGGAACTCGAGAAGGGGCAACCCCAACATGCATCAAATGTTCGCGAATTCACACCGAGGGGAAGCAACGATTACCTTCAGCTCGAGGGCGGCGGATTCTTTGAGAGCGGCAATGGCGTCGAGGTCGGCGATCTCGCTCTCTGTCTGGGGCTGCGACCCCTTCTCCATCCACAGAGCCATACCGGTTCAGTGCCCGGTTTCGCCTCGCTCTCTCTTCCTTGGATTACCAGCTCCAGCCCAACTGGGTTCGGAGAAAATCCTCGTACTCGGGTGGTCGTGGCGCTTTGGTAGGACTCGGAGTCGCGCTTTCACTCGAGACTTCCCAGTTTTCCCGACTGTTGCTTCGGCGGCAGTTTTATTAGGTTTGTTCGTTCACGCTCCGTCGTTTTCGTCGGCTCCCCTTCCATGGAACTTCCTTTTGCAAACTCTCTAGAGAAATCTCTTTCTTCTTTTGCAAAAAAACAAAACAAAAAATTAATATTTACTTTTAAGAGAATCATCTACTTTTAATTCTGCTTAATAATATTTATTTGATTATTTCGAAATCACCAAATAATATTTACCAAAAAAAATTGGAATAAAGTTTACCAAATAATTGGATAATTTACCAATATTTAATCGTTAAAGTTATGGATGCAATAAAGTTTACTTACTGATTTAGAAAACTACAAGCCTCGATATGGGTGATCAACATATCAATTAGTTTCTACTTCACTAGCTTTTATTTGAATGTATTAACGACATTCATGTACAATCTCACCACTATGCTAACTGTGACAACTTGGGTCTTTTTGCTGATGTTTATTTTGAAATTACCAACGATTACAATTTTTTTAAATGTCACCAAGATGTTGAATTTATTTGCACAATTTGCCAATGTGTTCATGCTACTGATTCTTCTTAATATTTACCGATTGTTATTTGAGCCCACTTATTAACATATATTAGACAGTCTTGACAATATCATCCGTCCCCATAGTTTATCGACATTTATTTGTTGAAGCTAGAGGCTAGTCACAATTACCAACTCTTACATGAATTTACCACATATTTTCGAAATTGCTGACTACATTAATAACTCACCGCCATTTATTTACAGAGCTTACTTTGCCAATTCTTACATGAAACTACAAATAGATATTCGAGGTAGTTAGTAACTTTCATTGGATTATTTCAAAAAAATCATTGACTACTCCAAGAATTTACTAACATTGCCAATGCTCATTTGATTGTTTCCAAGATATCTCACTGTTTAAAACTTAAGGAAGGAAAAGGCGATCGAGCGTTTCTCCATCTGATCTAGAATTTCAAAAGCCAAAAGAAGATCTGTAATTGGGGCGGGCATCATTAGTTGCAATATGACAGACATCTGATCTGCTGTCCTCTCCAGACTCTGCAATCTGAGAGGACAATCAAAGTCTATAGTGGGATGGGAAGATGATTGCATGCCTGCTTGACCTCTCAATTGGTGCCGAAAGTCCTTGTATCTCCATTGACGCAGCAGTCAGATTTCAATCTGCGGTCACATTGAGATCTCGACAGATCCGAGAGTTTGCCTTTTTAAGTATCGCCATGTTCTCAAATACTCATTTGAAGAGCTTCCTGAACCCATCAAATAGTCTCAAAGCTCGCAGCTCGCCGCTCCTTAGATCTCTCAATCTTCTTCTCAGAATCTGAAACGAACAGCCACACATGGTAAGCACGAAAAGAGATACTTTTGGCCACAGATATTTGTATGCCATATTGCACATGTTTTATCTGTATAGGAGAGTGACCAAGACGGCTGTTGCCAAATCAGACATTGCTTCCATAAGAATATCTCACACAGTATAGATGCAACTAATCGGCAAATTATGCATAGTCTACTCCTTACATATTGGGTTCGGAAAAGTATCCTTCTCTCGCTAGTGCATAAGTCAACCGCTAACTGTTTTAGAAACAATCTTCGGTTGAGTTGTTTCGGAGAAGTCACGTCCAGATCCATCGACCCACTCTCCTGAAACATTAGATTGAGACATAAGCACAAGGTCGATAGTCACATTATCACTTCTGATCCAGGGGGGATTTGACTCTCCAAGGACGAGGAAACTATGGACTGGCACATTTTAATAGTCAATGTAAGTTACAGAACTTCACACATTTTGTCCCAAAGGCAGAATGTTCACCTGCAAGAATTTGGAGTACTTAGATATACTCGATTCACAGCTGTCTAGTATGTATTGCAATGCTTGTTCCTCTATTTCAGGGAATCTCATGTCCTTCTTTGTTGTTGTTTTATTTGAAGCTGCAGCTGCCAACTGCAAAGAAATACTTGCTGTATAAGGATAACATAACAATATGACAATTATATTTCTCGGAGCAAAACTTAACTACCTCCTCAAATTGACTGCTCATGCTGGGAGGGCTAACAGCTAGATAGGCATATGCCATTAACTCTACGGGCCAGCCGGTTATTTGTACGGGAAAACACTGGGAGCTGCCAAGACAGAGATAACTTGCTTCTCAGAACAAGATGTAAGTATTAACTATCAAGGATTAATATTTGCATTTCAGAATGCCAATGGATATAGATGAACGATTACATCGAGACTCATGGTAAATCAACCTTAATGCCTCAATCGGATGTTGATGTTAGTGCATAAATTGCTTCAAACAGGATGCTGCTAACAAAATATTTGTCGTAGATGGTTCAATGGTTGCAACCAGATGTAGATGTTGAGTAAATTAAATTGATGCAGTAAAATTATATTACTTACGCAGATAAGCCATGCTTCCTTAACGCTTCTAGCTTTTTGCTGTAACTTTCGTCGGATTTCTTGAGTGAGAGTAATACCTCTACTGAATCACTTGGGTTTGTGCCCTCTTTAGGAACAAACCCATAAGACAGTAGGAGTTCTCCATTAGACTTCCTGCCATATGATATGAAAACCTGCAAAAGCCAATCCAAAAAATCAGAAGACTTCCACATCTCATTCTTAAAACAGTTTTTGAGTTGTACAGAGTTACCTGCTCGCCCAGTTGATAGGACCGGTCAGTTGTGTAGACAACTGCCTGGGATGCACTATCGTAGTCCAGAAATGTTTCAACCTAGGCCAGTCAGAGGCTGCCATTTAAGTTCAACCACTAAAGAAAACATGTAGTTTGACATGAGAATGATCAACACACCTCACAACTGTGATTCAACATATCTGCCCATGGAACCAGCGCAACCCTTCCATCCATTGAGGGTAGACGGACCTACTTGAAAGCAATATTAAAATTAAATGTCATTGTTCTAATCACCCATCCAAGAAACAATTAAAAACACTCAATAGACAAATATGCACTGGGACAGATTATGTAATAATGGATTGATTTAATTGATTTTTTCCAAAACATCCATTGGAATTTAGACAATACATTAGTACTTTATAGAGAACATTACTACTTTCTACGATCCTTCTGTCCTCTTCTTACAAAAATGGACTGCAATTCTTCATTAACAGTTGGTTATGAACAATCCATCAGCATGAGGAATCACAGGCACACATAATTCTTAAAAGGCAAAACTGACGTGTCATTCATTGGATATAAACGTATGAATACTTTCATTTAGATGGCATTTACGGATTTAATACTTACAGAGATTTTCTACATCTGTGATAGCCAATAGACATTCATCCAATTTTGATCACCAAAATAACTGGAAAAGTGATTTTGGTGATACATGTCTTAGAGCTGTGATTTGAGAGTTCCTTACCAAGCGGGAGAAAAGAATGCCAAATGACCACTTGAACGTCTCCAAATTAAATACCTGTAATTCAATGACTATAGTGTAAGAGAAGAATGTGTTTTCAGCAAGTTTGGAATCTCTATGAGAGAGAACTAGGAACCAGATAAATAAATTGAAAAACAGACTTTAGATGCTAGCTACAATATTGAATGTCAATATATTCCGACATTGCATATGGAAGTCCAAAAGTCATGGAAAAAAATTACTAAATGCAGGTGTACTGCAAACAAATATTTCTAAGATAATTTCACGCATTCTAGGATATCAACACTTATTTAAGCTACCTCTTCAGGAAATAATTCAGGATGCTTGGAAAATATCCTGGACCTTAAGTCGTTATATCTGCACAGGAGATCGATATCAGTATCCAGCCCCTTGAAAATCATGATGTCAGAGATCAAGTAGAACAAGAACATAGTGAAATATGGGAACGTTAATGGCAAAGCAAAGGGTCAGCTTACGTTCCGATGACATTAGTAATCCTTTCAATTGCTCGTTCTCTGATTTGTGATGCTTCTAAGTATCTGTCCAGTTCTGCACGTGTCCTGAAATGAAAAACTGAGAGTAGATCCTTAATCAAATAAATTGAAACATGAGAATAAAAACTAAGGCTATTGAACCTGCAAGTAAGTTGATAAAAAAGCGCAGGAATTACCAGTATAAAAGTGAATAGGGCTGTCTGGGGAGGGCCGAGATATAATTGCTCCACCTAGAAGACCCTGTCAAACTTGCTTCACTAATCAAGTGTGTAGCAAGCAACGGCCAATCTGGCACCGAATTATTCTTTAAAACTTCGCCAGCCTCTCCACAGCTCCACTCCTACCATCATTGAAGCAAACAGGCAGATAGACAAAATTTCTTGATTAAAGAATCTAGGAAGTAGTGAATGACCATCATAAACTTCCAAACAAGAATTTGTGAACGGCCTCTGCCAAATTGGTGCGCAATTCATTACTAAGCACGACATGATAGTTAAATAAATCGGATCGACACAGTGCCTGATCTACAACCATGTAGAAGAGCACCCAAGGAATAGATTTTTAGACAGAGTAAATTACATACTTCCTTTATTGTGGAATGTTCAGGGTATACCAGCTTTCACGCGTCACATAATATTCATCTCTTTGATTCATGAGAGGCAAGCCATACATTCTAAAACTATGTAATTGACAAGAAATCACTAATCTCGCGACCTGCTAAGTTAAGTCGAACAACAATCAAAACTTACCAGCTTAGTCAAACCTCACTTTATATGATTTTAAAGCTTCTGACGCTCTCTTAGAAATTCCACAGTAAATACGGATGATCACATTCTGCTCAAAGCCAAAGCTGCGGCGACATTAATCTTACCGAGTCTGCGGTGATCACGAGCGAAGGAGGCACGAACAGCAACTTCTCGCCTTTCCTTATATTCTTCAATGCGACGAGCCCCCTCTCTCCGACGTCGACCCTCTGAATCGCCATCTTCTGCGGCGGCAGGCCGGAGTCCGACAGCCAACTCTGAAGCGCCGACGCGTTCTCCAGAGAGTCGACGTCGCATCCCCAGGGTATCCTCTGCGCCTCCGACGTCTTCGCGGCGGCATTAGCCGCGGGGGCCGAGCAAACTACTGGCGTCACCGTCGAGAGCGAGGCGCCGGGCGTGAAGCGAGGGCGAGGCTTGCAGGCTTTGCTCTTGAGTCGAGAGAAGGGCGGAAGGAGTGAAGCTTGGAAGATTCTGGAAGCAGCTTCTGCCATGGCCGATCGGACGAAGAGAGAGAGAGAGAGAGAGAGAGAGAGAGACCTTATCTGAGCGGTGACGCGAGAAGAAGAGGAATGAGAGGTTGATGGTAATCGCGGGAAAAGTGCTCACGTCGCCGAGACGGTATTACTTTTGTTTCAAATTAACGTCGTTAAAGCAAAATGTTTTTGTAGTATTTAAAATAATCATTTACATTGCTCACAATAATAATTAAATAAAATGTTTTCATCGAATGGAGCACACTGAAATCGATAATTTTCGAAAAACGTTTTCGTTGAAATAATCATCAGTGCTGGTTAGTATGATGAATCAATAAGTATTTCATCACATCTATTGCCGGAAAAAATAATTTCCTGTATATTAATTGGATGACTGTGAAAGAGTGTAAACGAAGGTAATTGTGTATCTGAATTCATCCGCGTGTTTTCCATCCAATGATGAGCGCACATATTTTCCAACGATGAATGTGTAAAAAAAAATATTGCACCGACAATAATCATAATAAAGTTCAACGTTACAATATAAAATTATCTTACATTGATCTTTTTTCCCAACAGGATCCGAATCTCCTACCTTGAATTAGTATGTCTCAGTAGATCCAATGGTAAGGAAAAAAAGGTATTCCTCATGCAATAGGAAAGTTTGGGGCGTAAGGCACACTAATCTAAGATAGGTTATCATTTTCCCAGCGTTACAAACAATTATGCTTTATGAGTCTAAGTTCTATGGTGTCAGGTAACTCATATTATAAACCTCAGTTTGGCAAAAGTTAATACAAATTCTTATTGTTATCAAAAAAATATGATCGAAAAAATTCAATCATGCGTTGATTTTTTCGTGCAACATACGATCTATTCCAATTACATAAGCGAGTGGAGTGCAGCAAACGTGCCTTCTGTCATGAAGTTTGAGCCGTCATTTAAACTCAACTTATTTTACGAGAAATGAATAATTTAAAATTATTTATCTAAAAATAAGTTATTTATTTCATAGAAATTTATATTTAAATATTTTCATAAATAAAAAAATATCTTTCATTCATTCACTGTTGTCAACGTTTATTAAAAATAATTTAACCATCCATTTCCTACAAAATAAATTTTCTCACAAGAAATTTCCAGTGCTTTACATGCAAAATGTGCATAAAAGACAACAAAAAGTGAACAATTTGTTTTCTCAATGAAGCTCTAACGAGTCTTTTTGTCACCTGAGGAGACGAGCGACTCGCGAAAATCGCTTTTCGACTTTGATTAAGATTTAAACAGAAATGAAAGAGGATCTCCTGATTCGCTTTCCCTGTTTTACCAGAAAGGCTTTCATTTTGCGAAAACGAAGGAGATACGTTCTCATTCCCGATTCTTCGGACCCAATGATACAGTATAATTCAGCTGAAAAGCGTATTGTGTACACATCCATTTTTTCGAAATACTGGCTGGCAGTAGAGAAATGAAAGAAGATGGAGAGTCAAGTGGAGTCCACGGATAGATTGTCGCACGATGTCCATCATAAGAAGACCAAAGAGCAGATACAAGAATCCGACTCGCGAATAGACCACCACATTACCGTCCGTTCCTCTGCGAAGTTTCTGCCGTGAGGTCTCCACACAGGACGCAATGGCAACAGAATCAGACACATGAACTCTTCAATTCAGCACCGACAGCCCGAGTTGACAAGCGATACAGTCGAGCAAGTTTCATTAGCATCGCGAGCCTTGGATCACTCTCAGACCACACCAACCTACCACCAAGAGCTTACCGTGCTGTCGGTACCCCTTCGGATCCAAAATCCGGATCGCGCACCCGTGATCTTTTAACCACTTTCTAGCTCAACAGTCAGGGTCTACTAGAGAAAGAGGAAAAAAGGAAAACAAACTTGTGCCCATTTTAACTAATGTCAAGTAAATTGAACTTTTTTCTTTTCACTCATAAAAATCGAAATGTAACTCTAAGTATCCTAATTAAGAACAGAACTCAATACCTCAGCAGCGTAAGCCAAGAGGCTCAACAGGAAATAGCCTCCGTGCAAAAAATTCCATGTCACATCCACCACCTCCCTTGAGCCATCAATCGATAATTTATATCCCATAGGAAAAATGTGGTAAATTGTACTGCATTCACAGTGTTCATATACTTCACAGCAGACAAAAAAGAATTTCACATAACATAAGTACAGATTATTCCCTCCAACGTACAAGAGCTCTCTGTGCTTCTTAGAAATGTGAAATGGACGAAAATGCTACAATAGCTTTGCTGACCACCTTAGCCAGACTTGGTCCTCCTCTATTCCGCATATATTTATACCCTGCCTATACATGAAAGTGTAATTTTCTTTTCCCAGATCATCTTATACACGAAATGCAATAGAAACAATAAAAGCGCTAACCTGAGCTTCAGTTGAAACTGTAAATTTGACCAATCACGGAGAGGAGCAGCCAAATGCAGGAAGAGCTTCGGAGAAAGTGGTAGATGAAAGCCCCATATTATCATTTATGAAGTGCCTAACTATGTCTAGCTGGCACCAGTTACGATTTCCCCTTATAACACAGTCAAGAGGCCCAGAGGATGGCAAGGCAACAGAAATTGCCAAGCAAACTATATTTGTACAATTTGGTGGGAAGAAAATCGCAATTAGTTAATTCTTTATGGCAATGGGGACTACCGTCAGCTCTCACATTTCAGTAATGCCATCCCACCATCCCTTGCATATTCAGCTCTCTTGGCTATAACTGTGGCTCCAGTGTCACTGTCATGCAGATCATCAAGGCACTCGATAGAACTGCACCTGCTTCATCCACTTCCCATTGAACCAACTGTTTGCAAATAGAAGGTCAGGGTTCCTCCTCTCTCTCCAGGCATATACATCTCAACTCAGTAACTTCTGGTTTGGCTCAATGGGTCATAGTCATAAGCATCGCCGGCCTTGACAAAGCGGCCCTTCACTCGCCTTCGCACGTCAGCTCTTGCTTTACGAGAGGCATATCTCACTTTCTTCTCAAACCTACACACAAATCCAAGATACTAATGGAGATTAATAAAAGATAATTGAGGTACATAGCATATGCAGACACAAGAAACACATGAATGCAGTAAGTAGTAGTTTATCACAAGGTTCCTGTGAATGCGCATAAATGCTTAATTTTTCCGGAGCTTGCAGACCAGGCAGCAGAATGGTGGTTGGATGGGCCACGAAGCATATGTACAGCACCTCACATGTGAAGCTTCCACCATTACGAATGCACATAAAAAGTGAACAGAGTTGTAGATCTGTCTAAGAGATGATTATGTTAATGTATTTTACTCAGAAATAACGGCATATGAGTCAGTTACTTTGCTTAGAGTGTCAAAGGGAACCATCATTACCCGTTTCAAGTATCGTTGGCCAAGAAAACAGAGCCATATCTGCTAATGTAGTGTCAGAGTAAATAAATGCATTAACTGTTGATCAATTTCTTTGCTTAAACAAAAAGTACCTTAACTAGTTATCCATCTATTTCTCAGTAACCAAAAGCACATATCAGCACACTACAAATGCCAAACAATCATGCACCAAAGATTTCGCACCATCAAGTGCCATTGCTCAATGAAAAAAGTTGGTGTGCTTGATTGTTGACAATTGATCTTGGCAGCTCTGAACAGAGACAAATATTGAAAGAAAAGACCATAAAATCAATAGCACGCACTTCATTGCCTCAGATCACAAGCAAGTGCATCAAAGAGCAGGGAAGCCAAAATGGTACAGAAGCTTGTTTGCTGACATGAAACTAGGACACGGGCCCAACTTCTTATATTGATACGATAACCTGCCAAAAATTGTTCAACTCATGTACACCTACACAGAGGGAGGGAGGGAGGGAGGGGACCACTGGATAGCATAGGAGCGGGCATTGATTAAGAGAACATAAGAATGGTTAGCTATTAATGCGGACAGAGTATGTAAGTTGGCCAAAGAGGTGAGGCTCAAATACAGTTGCATCACAAATGTATCGAATACAACTACAAGTCCACCCACATATGACAAGTGCTTATCTTATTTTCCACCTGAAGCCATAGTAGTGGCACTTCAGAACAAGAATATCTTGTGTCAATAAAGGTGTATGAGAGAAACAGTTAACATACATTGCCCCTGACTCTAGCTCTTATATACTTGAGAACCAGAGTTATGCTAGTGGACTCAGACCAGAACTGGAATCCAATACCTAAATATTTTCAAAAAACAAATTCTTATAAAGCTCAGGAAACATGTCACAACACAGCAAATCAACATACAGGATCTATTTCATCATGTTTACTGCGAATTGATGTAAATAATTAAACTCATGCTTACTTGCGTGTCTTCTTCTTTTCCTTGTAACGCATCACAGCATTGCTCCTGCTTGCTGACGTGAATGAATTCTCAGGGCCAGGGGTACACCATGGAGGCTCTCCCATAAGAAGCATTGAGGAAGCCCCACAATCTTGATAATCAACAGCACTATCCTCTTCAATAAGACCAGAGAATGAGAGATTGGAATGGGGTTGTCTTGTTGAAAAGCAAATAACAGGCTCAGTTTTAGAGCTCATCATAGACTCAGCGGAAGCAACACTGCATGCAGGCTGTATTGCATGTCCAGAAGATGATCCCTGTGAAAAAATTCATGTAACTGTTTCGTCATATGTCCACACACAAACCTACTATGCCAGCAATACTCAAACTAAGAGAGAATAAGAATGCAAGAGAAGTTGTTCAAGCCCTGTAGTGATAGCAATGCCATTAACACCTAATAGCTAGGAAGGTTTAGAAACAAGAGGCAGTGGCATCATGTTGAGAATTGTGAGAGAAGTTCAGCAAACCAGTCACCTATATACCATGGCTGCAATTAACTACGAACCTAAGCAGCCATAGACCAAACTAAGCAGGTTAAACAAAATGTTAACCCAAACAGATTGCATATAAAATCCATTAGACTCCAAGGGAATTCAAAACACCACCGAATAATCCTCTCCTGAATTTGGAAAAAGAATGATAGTATATAACGCAGAATATTACTTCATTAGACAGAAGAAAAGAATTTAAAATACCAGCAAAAGGTTCAGCATGCCTCGGTCATATAATGATGTTCACCAACAATTGAAGATGAATTAGAGCAAGATAATTGATTTATGAGCAGACACAACCCAAGAGCATTTACATAGTGGAGTTAAAACAACTTTAAGATGCACATGCAGCTTCCAACAAGCAGTGCCACCCATCTCTCAAATGGGAAAGGACTAACCTCATCCTCTTAGACATTTGACTGAGAGGGAAATCTTTCCCTGCAACACGGAAAGGGAAAGACAAACAACGACAACACCAGCAGAAACAACCACCAAGCCTTATCCCACAAAATTATTACTTATTTCCTCGGAAGTCAAAAGTTGTCAACACATCAAAAAAACAAGCCAAGAACAATCCACCATGATTGAATCGGTACTCAACCCAGACTTGGGATGAACAAAGGGGAACATCAAACATCAAGCTTTCTATCGAAAGGTAATAAAATCATATAGGGTTTGACATATTGTCCCACCCCATATTCTCTCCTTCATTTTCAAAGCAGCGCCCTTATGTCTAAGCCTAAGTGACGCTATTCTTCATCTCCATGTCTCTGCTATTCCAGTATGAAGGAGAATCATATGCCCTCTTTTTAAGGAGACAGCAACTTTTTTCAACATCCCACTAACTTCCCTTCTCGTACGTACCTTCTCAAACACAATCCACTATTTTTTAAATCAGTGTGAAGTGGCAATCAATACCAGAAGTAGCTTGACTTTGATAACAATCTCGTGCTGCTTTAGTCTATAGCCAAACCTAGGGACATGCTGTACTTTTGTATTTATAGTCATATTTTATTGCTCAAAACTGTTTTCTGTGTACAACAAACAATTAATATAAATTAAAACTTACACAAATATGTTTTCAGGGATGCACAGCCTCCAATTTTATTAACCTAGAAAACCAATACTTGGAATAATTTCACCTCAATGTGACAATGCCTAAGGACTTCTCCTGATGAAAATACAATTCGTTTTTCTTTCTGAAAAATAAAATGGAAACATATGAATAGGATATAATAAGAGCAACTACTGAAATAACAACATAACCAAACTCCACTCTTCTTCCATCGAACAGAAGACAGAAAGAAAAGAGGAACAAACAGGGAAAAAAAATATGATGCACAGTTAAGTAGCAGAGAGATCGTGTCTTTCTATCCGATCATAGGATAGATTTTGCAGCAAAATATTCAGAAAGACCAAATATGCTTCTTTTTAATAACAAGATACCTCAGCGACTACTGGACCCTGACTGGAATCAGCAGCAGACATTTCTTTTGTCCTAAATAAGCTGTCAATCCCACCATTCTCAAACAGCAATTCTGAGTTAGTCAGGGCAACACCAAAAAGTTCTTCATAATTTTCAAGATCCAAATCCACTTCATCCATGTTGAAGCCCTCGTAGAACCTATCATCTTCAAAAAGCCCAGGACTTTTTGTAGTAGGGATGCCCGCCTATATGAAGATGCATAGGAAGCTTCAGAATTCAGTGACAGATGTAATGCATCAGTATGTACTAGTACAAAACGCATAATGGAGCAACTTAATGCAAACAGTTTTACAAAAGCTAATATTAATTCCAAAGACAAATAAATGATCGATTTTGGTGGTGGTGCAGGGAAAAGTTTCCCCCAACAGAATCCACATCTGCAATACCCTAATGGAAATGTTGCTACCAAATTATTTTATTCTAAAAAAAGAGAAGCAGGACTACTGCTGGAGCCTCAACCCCAAGATGCCCTCTAAGACAGAGTTCAACAGGGGAAAAGATCAGCCCTAGGGCAGAGAACATGGATGCCTATTTAACTTACTTGCATATCACTAGAAGACCTCTTAAAGCAAAAGGTCAAAGTTATTGGAACTGAATGGTGTCAAGGCCCACATAGAAGTTTCAACTTAGATGCATATATGACAGATAATTTTATGGTTGAAAATGAAATCCTTTTTACCATGCCATGATCCAGTGATTAGACAAGCATTTGCACAAAGTCAAATTCACGAGATCTGCACGCAAAAGTAGAACTTACACATTGACCCTATATGCAAATTAGAAGGATTCTACAAATACTGTTAGATTCCAAAACTCAATAAACCGTTGATTCGCTTCATAGACTAACATAATTCAGAATGATTTTTATGAATGGCAAAACCAGAAATACCACCATAGACTCATTACTTTCACGTGACTGCTGCCAGAATATAAGCATGGTAGGACAGGTTTAAAAAGTGAAAGCACTCTACAGATAGAAGATGGAGATACCAACACTATTTTAACTTGCAGCTCACCAATACGCATCCCCTGTGGGAAGTTGAGTGAAAACTTAGCACTTCTTTGATATAACTGAAAAATGATGACTAATAATATAAGAACCGAATTTAAAGTACAGATAAAGTTCTGAAAATGGGAAACAGAAGTTGCTCAATAATAGCTGAATGTTGTATGTTGAATACTAGTAACTTCTCGAGCATGGAACTCTGACCTTTACCAGTAGGTTTTAGAAACATAAATAGATTAATTGTTTTTTGCATCAAATCAACTAAGTAAACCCTTTCTTACTTAAAATCATTAAACACTTTACTCGATTGACTCTACTAAGTCAAACCTAGTTAGTCTAATAAAATGGCATCTCATCATGTGCTGAATGTATCAGTTTCTGGCAATTAATTGAGTTGTCAAACAGGTTCTTACATTGATAATCACACACCATAGAACAATACAGCTTCCCGAATATTACATTTATGGACTCAAAAGAAGATGCCATCGATGCCCTTTATGCAATGGAAAAATTGCAAGGTCCTCTCATCTATCGAAACAGCATCCTTCTTGGTTGGGGAAAGGTAGAACTAAAAAACACAAGTTCACTTGGTCGTGGGGAATAACATCTCCTAGTGAAATCAGATGACACTTCTTTTCCAACCTAGTAAAGCATTATTAAACTCGTATCTTTGCGAGATCTAGATTGATTCTTCAAACATGTCTCTAAATGTCAAATGGCAAAAATATTACTGCCACAACAGAATTCAGTGAGTAACACTGATTCCAAAGAGATAATAATAAGCATAATGAGTGCACAGCATTTAGCAGATAAAAAATTCAGTTGAATAAAGTTAATGGTTTTAATCAGTAATTAAACGGTGGCAAGAACAATTGAGGAAAAGGAGGAGCAATCAAAGACTTGCATCTTTGATTAATGCTAGTCAAGCAAACAGTTCTGATCTCAGGGGATCAGATACCTTTTGACCTAAAATATTTCCTTTTCACATGCGCAAAACTATGTTGCAACTACCACAGTCTGCCTCAGGAAGCAAATTATGCTCTTCTCGATGATTTTCTTTTCTCAAAAAAGGTGCAAAGAAAGTGAACTGGTCACTTACATTGGGAATTGCTGTGCTTGCAGATGCAGCTGGCTGACCCATGTTCTGAGACACAGATTTAAGCACTGGCAATGAAGATGACCCGACCCATACATTTGCCTTCCCAGCCTCAACATCAGCACAAACAGATACATCCTGGCCACTGCTATCTTTTGGCGGAATGCAAGCTGCATTTCCACTCTCCTCTGCTATGCTCATCAATCCCATTTCCTTCTCACATGCAGATTCACCTACAGAGGGAAAGTCAAGCACGAAAGACCAGATCGAAGAAAGCTCTGCTGCTGAGGGACAACCAGAATAGCAGTTTAGCGTTTGCCTCTTATGTGTTGATGCAGAAGTAGAGGCCCCGTGACCAATCCAATCACAATTCTGACAAAGCGAGACCCTCTCTTCTGAACATCTAACAACAGCAGGTTGTGAATTACACCTCTCACATAACAGGGTTCTTGAATGGCGCTTTGAAAGGGCGTTGGCAGAATGAACATTCCGATCACATGATAAGCACAAGCATGCAGCATCAGATCGGCAATACACCATAGCCCTCTGCTCTCCACAGAACTCACATATGTAACCCATTTTCAAGCGGTAATTCCTAGTCGAAACCGGAACTGCAATACTTCTTCAACTCAAAACACACTACTTGATCTCAAAATTAAACAGCAAGAACAGCTTCTTCAATCTCTCGAGTTCCACTAAGCCACTTCTCAATTCCCAGTCACACAGCTTCCTTTCTGTCATCAAGATAGAATATTAGTCAGTTGGAAAGGGAGAGTGAGATGGATGTAGCTTCAGGAGATCAAGCTTTGAGTCATTTTTGGGACCAAGCAAAGAAAAAGTAATCTCAACAAAGAAATTCTCATGTTACTTTTCCCAAAGCAGTAGTTGGCTCAGCAAGAATACTCATGAGAAATGCAATGAAAACATATTGAGCTTTATAAAGATGATAGAAAACCCCAATTTCAAGCTCAAGAGCAGCAAAAGTTATAAGATGCCTTTACTTAGAGATAATGTCAAGAAGAAGAAAAGAGAAACCTTTCAGCAGATATTACGGAAACTTAAAGCAACTTAAGACTGATGAAAGGGGGTTACGTAAAACCATAAAAACTTTGTCCAAAAAGAGTTTGTAGATTAACCAAAATTAAGCAGGTTTTCCATCTTTACTGGTCAGCCCATAGACAGCCAACGAACTATTATCCTTTTTTCCCGCTGGAAAAAAGCATTCAATTTCACAATAAACCGTCAGCAACAAGGACCCTAACCACCACATAAACCTTATCTTCCCACATCGCGAGGAAAGATCGACAAAACGGACTCCGAACTACACCACCACCTCAGTATCCCTGGCGAATTCAAACACGAAACTCCGCGATCGAACCACAAAAGCACGGAACTTCAACCTGACAATCACCAAGCCCCATCGACCACGAACCGAGCTACCCTCGATCAAGCAGCTCAGGGAGCCGACCTCGAGAACGCAAGAACCGACCCGACAATCGAACAGAACTCAAAACGAGACGGACGAAAGCTCACCCCGTCAAAAGGAGGGGAGATCCGCGACCAGCTCCGACGACGAAGACGACGACCGACGTCAGGCGGAAGAGCAACAGCAGCACGCGAGGAAAAGGACCAGGAAACCCTCGACGGAAGAGCTATGGAGCTTCACAGAATCTCGCTCTGCACGAACGAATTCTCAGAGAGAGGAGAGAGAGAGAGAGAGAGAGAGAGAGAGAGAGAGATATGGTGGGTTGGGTGTGTGTGCGGGAGTGCATGTGTGAATGTAATGAACAGAGCAGAAATGGTGACATAAGACGATAAAAAGTGCGCAGGAGAGAGGGGGAGAGAGAGAGAGAGAGATAAATATCTTTATAATATTAATTTCCCTTTTTCGGTCGGTAATATTATGATAATATTTAATTGGACAGTGCATTTAATGTCGTTTCGCCATCGGACAAATAAAATAAAAAGGACTTGTTGAATCGACGTTAAATAATTGGAAAAAGAGCAAATGCGGGTGGGGCCCGTGTCCTTTTCGGAGCTAACCCAAAAGTCACTCTCTCTCTCTCTCTCTCTCTCTCTCTCTCTCTTGTCTTTTCCCTTTTTTTTTTTTCCCTTTTTCCCCAGATTTTTCTCTTTTTGCCTAATAATAAAAGTCTTAGTCTATGAGCCTCGTTCGACTTATTGCCCTTCTCGGGAGTTGGCAGCACCCTTGACTGGTCTTCCCTTCTTCTTCTTCTTCTTTTTTTTTTTCGGAAAAAAAAGACGCAAATGATTCGATGCGCAACCACGCTACCGAATTTTTAATCCATTCAATATGATTCTTCAATATTAATTTAAAGTATAATATCAAGTACGAGTTCAGATAATGTTCGATATCGTTCTATAAACTTGAATGAATAGAAAAATGGCATTAGATGTTTACATGTGATTCATTAGTTAAATTAAATAATTAAAGAAAGATCGTGTATCGCATTGAACAAACTGAAAATTCACGGATGGCGTCGCATATTACCTTAAAATTTTATGTATCGCTTGTATAATTATTCTTTTTTTTTTGTTAAGGTGGTTTCGTGTTTAGGATCATTTGTCAATTTAATCTTTAGCTTTAGTAATTAAAATTTTTCGGGGTGATCTTAAATTTTCTTTTTACTTTTTGTGAATTTAGCGGCCATCGCGATTTAATTTTCATTTGATAAAAATCACCTCGTGGAATCACACATATTGTATTCTCATTTCTTCCGACTCTCGAATTCTCAAGGGAAGCTTGTAATCATAACTAATATTAGGTAGAAGTTTTGTCATTTCCAAACAAGAGATATCCGATCCCTATTTGGCCGTCGATAATGACAAATGCTAAACTTAAACATCCCCACAAAAATCTTTTTAGATAAAAATATCTATACTTTTTTATTTTTTTGGCTAATTTTTTAGGTTGTTTATTCTTTTGTTTTGAGGGGATTTGGAAATCATACTCGCGTTCAATATCGAGCTTTTTGAAATTTCGTAAGCATATAAATTAATGACTCATAATCCCTCGCTTGCTCCATCTTTCAAGAGAGAAAAAGAAAAGAAAATGAAGTTTAAATTAAGTTTTCTTTGCGTAGAGAAGAGCAAAATCCCAAGAGAAAAATCAATAGATAGTTTCGGCCGGCCCCGAACGAGCCACGCTTTGTAGAGCCGTACGCAATCTACTGAAACACGTGTCCTTACTTTAATTGGGCGTTAGTTAGTTGGGCATCACGTGCCTTCTTTGGTGCTCTTGGCGGCTACCAATTAGGATAATTAGAAACTTAGTCACTTTCTTGGAGTTCATAATCATAGGAACAATCGATTCCTGACCCTAGGAAATTTCTCCTTCTCTTGCTTCGTGCGATGGTGGGGGGCAATCGTGCTTTGAGAATTGAGTGTTAATTGAGCCGCCATTAGGCTTCAGTGGAGTCGGCACCGAGCGATCACTTAATTTTGATCGTGGGTTAACACCGCGGAAATACATGGGAGAATTCGTGCATGACTATGCTCATTGTGGTACAGACACCTCGAACTTTTTCTATGTCGCAAAAAAATATGAACTTGCCCATTATAATATAGGTACATCTTGTTTCTCTTGCCATAAAAAAAAAAAAAAAGCTCCTAACTTACACCAATGTGGCATATATGCCCTGAGTATAAATGTAATATATGGTATATATGTCACACATGTATAAGACAGAGTTTTTTTTTTCCGTGACATAAAAAAGTTAGGCCTAGATGACTATCTATTGTTTTGTGATATAAGAAAGTTTGACACGTTTATACTAAGGAAACGGCATGGATAGTCCATGAATTTTCATCAAACACGTCATGAGGACCGCATTGAATATTTTCATACAGTCCATAGGATATTTTGAGTATGTACCAAAAGTTCAATGATCATACTAAATAAATTAAAAATTAAGGGATCGGATTGCATATTAAGTCATAATTCATAAACTATTTGTGTTATTACCCATTTTTATTACAATATTTGTAGTTTGGGAATTTTTAGGGGATTTGTCCAACTCTTTGAAATGATCATCATGCCTTTGGAAAGTGTTGGGCAAGATCTTTTAAGGACGAGGAAGTGTGACTTTCTCGATTCGATGATCCCTAATTGGTCGTAATTGGTGACGCCATTTGCGGATTTTGTTTTATTTTTTTAATTGCAAAAAGGCCCCCATTAACTTGTTGCGGTCCCTTCGTGGTTTAGATGTGATTTATATCACGATAAGCTTATGCGCTTATAATCATGACCCCTTCCTATAATTTTCATCTTTTTTACAATCATTAATCAAGTTATTTCCATTGAATTTCTCTTCCATAAAAGCCGTATTTATTGGATCGAGCATAGAAAAATTAATTCGAGAAAATCTACGGCAACCCAAGTCCCAAACGGGATAAAGAAGAGAACTAGCTCGTGATGTTAATTTGTAACATGATTGCCCTTGAGCAATTCATTTTAGGACGTGGCAAATGACGAACGAGCTTTATAGAGGGTACACGAACATAGCCCTCTTTAATCGTGGTAATATGACGAACTGGACTCCAGTCGATTCGACGAGATATTGAGATATAGGGTCATTAGAATGAGAGGACTATTACAAAATTTGAGGATTGATCACTGAGGCTACTTGATATAAATTTTTTTAATTACTGAGGAATCACCATGCGCCTCCTTGTTCGGATGGCACCAAAGGACCGGGTTCATTTACCTCGACAGAGACTGGCATAAGATCCCAACACTATGCCCTCCAACCTCAGCTAGATTGCATGTTTCGAACCCTTGATCTCAACGACAAAAGAAAAACTTTCAACCAACACAGTTACCTACCGTTAAGTGACATAAATCATTGTCCATTGTTCACAATTTCATAAAATAAAAAAAAAAGAAGCACGAGCAAATTAAACTTTAGATTATAGCTTAAAATAAAAAAGGAAAATCATCATCAGAAAATTTTTCTAAGATTTTCATGGGACATAAATCCAATTACATATTTTTAAGAACAAATAGAAAGATCTATTAAAAAAATGGGACCTCTACCCAAATGGTAGAAAAAGAAAGGAATTAATCTCGAAACCGGGGGAACCCAAATCCCCAAATTG
This sequence comes from Melaleuca quinquenervia, assembly GCA_030064385.1. Taxonomy (NCBI): domain Eukaryota; kingdom Viridiplantae; phylum Streptophyta; class Magnoliopsida; order Myrtales; family Myrtaceae; genus Melaleuca; species Melaleuca quinquenervia. The sequence continues at coordinate 16,845,419 of CM057718.1, forward strand.
CCAGGGCAAGTGGAGGCGGGAGTTGAAAGCTCGACAGCGACGCGTCGCCTCCCCGCATCAGCATCACGCGGACCCCACGTGGGGCCCCAGCGGCAGATCCAAAAGCGCATGGAAAGTGCACCGACACGTGGCGATCCTCGATGCGCGAGTGCCGCAATTCCGTACTCGAAGCGTCAGAGAAATAATACTCCTATTTTTTTTTCCCTTTTTCTTTTTTTCGCCCATCGGATAAGGGCACTTTGCTTTCGCAATTTGGACGTCCCACTTGGGATTCTTGGCGACTCTTCCCTCGTGCCACCAAAGTGTTCATTCCCATTTCTTACTATTATCTTCCAAAAGAATATTAAGCAAGAGCGACCGGTTCCGAGATCCGATCGATCTAATCTTGTAACCTGAAATCTATGCCGGTTTTCGCATTCCGAAACCCGGAACCGGACCCACCGATTCTCATATTTTACTCATTTCTATTCCTATTCTGTTTTTTGAAATGACAGATATGATATTTTAAAACACGTATCGATCAACGTGCGATATTCGAGACGGCGTTATCTAACGACAAACCATCAAGAAGTAAAATATCCATAAAAGCCAGACGAAAACGCTAGAGCGACGGGGGGTTATGCAACTCGTCCCGAGCAAAGCGAAAGCTAAAATAGTGGGTCGAAATTTCCATTTCCCTAAAGTAACGACTCATAAGAGATGAATAATTTTAAAAAATAAAGTAGACAGTAAAAAGTCAAAAAGCACGTGATATAAACACGTGACTTGTACAACTTCATCTCTCACTCGTCCTTGAAAGATTGCTCTAGATTCTCGCCACCTAAAAACAAATGCAAACATCGAAATGGACGATATGCTAGGTCGGTCCACCAATCCGACTCAGCACCTTTAACCCTCAAATCAAAGTCGTACGGTGCCGATTCCTAATTTTCAGAATTGAGGACACGGCCAAATCCCACAGGGAATCGGACGGAATCAGGTCGCTCGGTGCTGGTCCGGTCCGATTCCAATGTCTAGCTTGAGCCGATGCTCACCGATACTAAATACGGGTAGAGTGAAGACAAAATAAATACGGGCATAGCAAAGGCAAGAAGGTGAAGCCAGCGAACTAAAAACGCAAGAGGCTCGAGGGGATAATTCTCGTGTAATAATTGAAAGTAATAGGGGCTAAACGAATGTCGCCTCATAATTCGAGAAAGTTTTGTGCAATTTTCCCTATTTTTAAAGAAAAATATAAATTTATCTTGATAAAAAATATATATATTTCTATTCAAAATAATTTTGGTTCAACCGTCGGAAGGTCTGTACGGTAAAATGAAGGGGACATTACACTTTTTGTCCCCCTTACACCGGATAAACCTTTATGTATTTGGGTCGATTAGTCGTGGACGTTAGGTATGAGACTTGCAGGAGAAAGTCATTAAAGCTGAACTAATAATAAAATAATCATGACAACTTGTCAATTATGTCGTTTCGGCCGATTTTAGCCGGAAAATGACATACATAGACAATAGTCACCTAAATGATGTGGCTGGTGCTTAATTCTTGGACAAATTTTTGGATTTTCTTTCTTATATTTCTTTTTATTTATTGTGCCGAGGAGGCATTGGCAGCTCAAAATTCAACGAAACTTGCTAAATTGGCACTAGCTTCCATCTCAGGGCTCTCGAGTGTAGATATCTCCGAATAAAACTTAGACTTTTAGCGCATGTTTGGTAATATTCATAAATATTTTTGTTTCTGTTCTTTTGTTTAGTGGAACAACAAAAGAATAGATACGTGTATGTTTACACTTTTGTTTCCGAAAACAAAAAAGATTTTTTTTGTTTTTAGAAACACATTTGGATCAATTATAAGATAAAAAAAACTTACTTCTTGTTTTTGAACACTTTGTTAAAAAATACTTTTTATTTTTAGTTTTCTTCTCTCTTGCCTTTAAGGCCTCTAACCACCCTCCGCTGGTCACCGGCCACCATTGCCACTCGTTGGTCTCGACCGCCTGTCGTTGATTGATCGCGCCCATGAACAAGAAGAACAAACGAGAAAAAACAAACAAAATTGCTAATCGTATCAAACACATTTCTATTCTTTTTCTATTTTAATAACATTTTTACAAAACACTCTATTTTACTCAAAAATTATTTTATGGAGTACAAACGCAAAAAAATATTTTTGTTAAAAAATATTGAAACAGAAACGTTGCCAAACGCGTCCTTAATTCCCATACTTTCCGTAGTTCTCAAAGTCAGTCCACATGTTCTCAGGACCGATTATCAACTACCTCAAATGTTCTTTTTTTCAAGAGGTTTCAAAGCTTCAAAGGGTTTTCAAAGTACTCTACTAAACGCACCATTAGTCTCGATAACCAATCAATCGGTAGTGCGGCCAAGATGCCCTATCGTCGTACCCTGTCTCAAAACGACGTGATTTTATCCCATGAAAATAAGGCTCTTCCTCGTTCGGGGTTTCCTAGGTAGCTGGAGTTGATCGCAAAGGGCTGCCGAATTTGTTGACCCGGGGATAGTGCTTTAGGTTGTTGACCGATGACTGCCGATCATGAATCATTAAGGAGAGCGAAGGAAGCCCCCCCCCCCAGCAAAAATATCAACAGATATTTGCACCAAAAGCGAATTTTACGTACAATCATGACTTAGAAGAAGATGGAGCTTCACATAAGTGAGCTCTGCAATCTTCTTGAGAACGTGACCATTTCCCCTTGAAAGCATGTAGTTGCTTGGGGGGCGATGGTGGCGGTCGTGTTGCGGCGGCGGCGGAGGCATCCCGGACAATCTCCCCTCTCCATTTATCCAATGACGAGAAGACAGTGGATTGCGTTGGCTGGGTTCACTCCTATGTGGAGAAAGCCCAATGAATTGCAAGCCCATAGGCTTGAGCCCATATAATAATATATATGGAGAAATAGGGTTTCTCACTATCAAAAGAGAGTAGCCGTAAAAGAACGTTCGTCGATACATAAATAGCGAGAGAAAAAGAGAGCAGAAAATCTGAAGAAAGAGCGATATATGTTTATCATCAAATTGGCGTCAGAGGTCGATACGTGGTTCAAGTGAGCTGATATTCTGTCAGCATGTTCGTGGACATCTTTATCGAATCTGATCAATTTGATTGTGCTCAAAACTCCTTACATCAAGTTTTTCGTAGATTGAATCGAATCTGCGGTTTTTGGTGAGATTTATCCTTGATCTCTCGTGTGATTTATGTGTATTGCCAATATTGGTGTTCTTGACGTTGTTGCTGCTATGTACCTCTAGTATTTGCTAGAGAAGAACATTGTTCACCCGATTTTGCTGATAGTGAAGATTTTTGGATGGACTCCGGTCCCGTGGTTTTTTATCTCCTCACATCGAGGAGGTTTTCCACGTTAAAATCGTCTTGTGTTTGTGGGTGCTTGATATCTTTATTGATCTATATCATTTCCTATTAGGTTTGCACAAGAGGGGAGATAATTTTATTCCGCTGCGTTAATCCGATATTGTTCGGATTGTCTTTGTTCTCCCATCAAAATGGTATCAGAGCCAAGTTCTTGCTTGATTTTAATTTTTTTTTCTGCCTTGTACTGAACAATGGAGACAAATATGAGCAGAATGGTTACATTAAATGGTTCAAATAATCATATTTGGAAAGGAAAAATGGAAGACCTTTTATATGTGAAGGATTATTATTTGTCCGTGTTTACTGATGAGAAATTTGAGAATAAATCTGATGCTGAATGGACTATATTTCATCGTCAAGTGTGTGGTTACATCAAGCAATGGGTAGATGATAATGTTTTGAATCATATCATTGAGGAAACAAATGCACGCAGTTTGTGGAGTAAGCTCGAACAATTGTATTGTATGCTCGAAAGACTGGGAATAACAAGTTATTTTTTATTAAACGGATGATGGCTTTGAGATATCATGATGGTACTCCTCTAACTGATCATTTGAATTGTTTTCAAGGAATTATAAATCAGTTGGCTGTGATGGGAATCAAATTTGATGATGAGATACAAGCATTATGGTTGCTTGGTAGTTTGCTGGATTCATGGGAGACGTTTCGAACAAAGAAGAGTAGTGTTTTAAATGAAGAGATGAGAAAGAAGACACATGGATCTGCCTCTTCACATTCTAATGCTTTGATTGTTGAAAAAAGGGGAAGAAGCGAAACTCGGGGTTGGAAGAATAGAGATAAAAGCCGAGATAAAAGCAGAGGCAAATCCAATAGATTTGCAAATGTTGAGTGCCATTATTGCCATTGGAAGGATATCCAAAGGTATTGTCGTGACTTGAAAAAGGAGAGACAAAGGGAGAAAAATAAAGAAAAGAAAATTGATAATGACAATGATGATAATCGTGTTGCTACACTTTAATAAGACTTTCTCATTGTATTTGATAATGATGCAGTGAATCTTGTTTGTCATGAGACTAGTTGGGTAATTGACAATGGTGCATCTATTCATGCTACATCTCGTAGGGATTTCTTTACATCTTATAGGTCAGGCGACTTTGGATCTGTGAAGATGGGAAACAATGGACTTGCTGAAGTTATAGGCATCGGTGATGTTTGCTTGGAGACTAGCAATGGCACGAGGTTAGTATTGACTGATGTTAAACATATACCTGATATTCGCTTGAATTTGATTTCCATAGGCAAGCTAGATGATGAGGGGTATCGCAACACTTTCAGTGATGGTCAATGGAAGCTCACTAAAGGTTCAATGGTTGTAGCTAGAGGCAAGAAATGTTATTCGTTGTACATTATGCAAGCAAAGCTATCCACATATAACATTAATGCAGTAGAAAATGAAGAGACAATTGAATTATGGCATCAGAGGCTCAGTCACATTAGTGAGAGGGGTTTGTCAGTATTTGCTAAGAAAAAGCTCATTTCAGAATTGAAAAGTTCAGTGTTGAAGAAGTGTGCTCACTATTTAGCTGGAAAACATAGTAGAGTTACATTCAAAAGCTCCCCTCCTTCAAAGAAATCAGGTATACTTGATTTAGTGCATTCTAATATTTGTGGTCCTATGAAGACAAAATCACTTGGTGGCTCTTTTTATTTTGTTACTTTCATAGATGACTATTTAAGGAAACTTTGGATTTATACATTGAAAACTAAAGATCAAGTATTAGATGTTTTTAAGCAGTTTCAGGCTTCAATCGAGAGACAGACCGGAAAGAAGTTAAAATGTATCAGAACTGATAATGGGGGAGAATATACTGGACCTTTTGATGAATATTGTAAGCAACATGGTATTCGACATTAAAGGACACCTCCTAAAACACCTCAATTAAATGGCTTAGCTGAGAGAATGAACATAACATTGGTTGAAAGGGTAAGATGTTTGCTTTCACAATCAAAACTACCGAGATTATTTTGGGGTGAGGCTTTGAGTACAGTTGCACATGTATTGAATCTTACTCCATGTGTTCCTTTAGAGTTTGATGTTCCTATTAGAGTTTGGACAGGTGAAGACGTTTCTTACGATTATTTGCGTGTCTTTGGGTGCAAGCATTTGTGCACATTCCTAAAGATGAGAAATCCAAACTTGATATAAAAACACGACAATGCATATTCATTGGCTATGGGCAGAATATGTTTGGCTACAAGTTTTATGATCCAGTTGAGAAGAAAATTGTAAAAAGCAGAGATGTTGTGTTTATGGAAGATCAAACAATACAAGATATTGAGAAATCAGAGATGATTTCGGTGCCACAGACAAAATACTGTATTGACTTGAAAATCGAAATCGAATCAAACAAAACAACTCGTTTGGAAAATTATATCACAAATGTCGGAAGATGTCACATTAAATGAAGCAGTGTATTGATTGGTTATATAGGCAAATGCTTCGATACATAAAGCTTGTTTATCGATATCAACGGATATTAAAAAAAAATTAGCACCCGATGAAATTCAGTGCGCCATCAAACATCATACCGTTAATTTTAAGTCAAAATGCACTTAAAGGTTTCTCCCATGTGACGAAAATAGCCGAACACGACAGAATCCCGCTTCTCAAACTTTAGAGTCGAGAATCGATCTTCTTTTTATTTTGCCCTAAGGATCAATTATATTTTTTTGGTAACCGAGGTATCCAGGCCAGCTTGTGCAGATTAGTACAACAACCTACCATCATGGCCCCCCACTTATATCACAGGTGCTTCCCTGGAGAATCGAACTCAAGACCTCAAAGAAGTCAAAGTTCGCCTTGACGAGTTGGGCTACTCATGGGTAGATCCCTAAGGATGAAATTCTTATTGTAAAATATAAAAGTTACACCATTTCCCTTCACAAATGCACATTGATGATTGGCTGTATTATCATTCGTTCGCACATGGGAAAAACAAATTTTCATTCTCCACGAGTGTAAAAGAACTTTTTTTCTTATGAAAAATCAATTCACCCCGCAATTAAAAGGATTGAATTGGTTACTAGGGTAATCATCGGGTTCCAATTCCAACCTTGAAGCTAAATTTGGCGTTTCAAATATCGAATTCGGGTGCCCACCCTCGAATAAATAATCTTTGCCCGCAGCTGGACGGTATCCCCACTTTGCCTCACGGGGACCACGAAGGACCGGCCCCGCCCCGCCCCGCCCCGGCCCGCCCTGCCCCGCCACGCGCGGCGGGGCAATTTCCCGCGCCCCTCCGTCTCTGCGATATCAAAACGAAAACGACGATTGAAAAGTGAAATTAGATTAGGGCGCCAAAAAGGCGACTGAAGAGGAATTGGAGCGCCACTCTCTGAGCAGGCCCAGTAGCATTTGCTCTCTCTTTCGGCGCCAAAATCGCTGCTTTTGAGCTTCTGGAGACCGATCGGACGAGCTTGTCGAACGGATTAGCTCGCGACTCGGCATTTCGCCCGATTCCCATCGAGTTCCCGCGAGGGGCACTCCCCTTTCCGGAGCTTCATTCTCCCGAATTTACCGGGGTACGCTTAGGCCTCTGTCGTTTCTCGTCCCCTCTTGGAATTCAATGTCTGCGACAGAAAGAGGGAATTTTCGAGTCCGTTCCTTGTGATTTAGGGTCAATCCGTTGAAGGGTACGCTGATGAGTGAGTTTGATTTGTGTTTCTGGCTTTTGCAGCTTTAGCTCCTGTGGGGGGTTTGGAGGGTATGAACCTTGCTTGCCGTTTCGTACCTGCTAAGTCCATGTGAGGGTCCTTGATTCCCGTCTCGAGACGAATTTGGAATGTAGTTGCTTGATTGATTGGTTTATCTACCGGTTCACTTTGGGTTTTCATTTTTCTTCTTTATTAATCGTTCTTGGTTTGAATTGTGTTGGGTGGTTCTCTTTTTCACTGATGAACCGGGTAGATATCCTGTAACTTTTTTTTTTTTTGGGGGTGGGGGGGAGGGGTGGGAACTCAAAGCTAGTGTTATGTTATTTTGTTAGGAAAAACTGAATGTGGATGTATATCAGTGGAGGAGTTCACTGAAAGTCTCAACTCTTGTGTGTGTGATGCAATTGTGTGTCGTATTTTTTTGGTTGGTGCATTTTATGGAATCTCTGAGTTAGAGATTTGCACTTAAGAGAAACCGCAAAAGTGATGAATGAATACTTTATCGCACTCTTTCGAAAACTTTTAGGACTCGATTGCAATCAGTAACATTGTTTAGAGTGTCTTGTGTTCTTTCCCCTGTCTTCATGTGAAGCTCTGATAAGTTGCTGGAAAAATCATTGTCATTGATAAATGTTGTAAGCATACCCTAAGTACATTGCTGTGGGTTTCTGCAGAAACTTTAATGCTGTAGCTGCCAAGAAGTCATTCAATTTTTCTCCGAAGTTTTCTCGGCAGTCTTGCATCCGCGATATTAGAATGGAGAAGGGTCAGAATAACTGCTTAAACGGTTGCGGCAGCGAGTCAAGAGGTGCTCTTATCGTCCTAGAAGGACTGGATCGTAGTGGTAAAAGTTCGCAGTCTGTGAGGCTGCTTTCTTTCTTGGAGGAACGGGGGCATTCAAGTGAACTATGGCGATTTCCAGACAGAACTACAAGCATTGGTCAGATGATATCGTCCTACCTCTCTAATGAATCACAGTTAGATGACTACACGACACATCTACTATTCAGTGCTAACAGATGGGAGAAGAGGTATGTCATCTTTCTTGTAAGCAGCTTGCACTTTCCTTGCTAAAATCTGTACACCATGGCCATCCATTTGTACAGACAAGCTTAGCAAATCTGATAGCTCTGTTTGCCAACTAAGACTTGCCTTTCCTTAGTGAGCTGGGGGACATGAGGCCTACTTCATCTTACAGTACTGGGATGGCTAATGATACTGCAGTTTTCATTAAACTTAACAAGGCGGAAGATTGACACCTACATTCATTGACCATCTGTTTTAGCTGGTCATGGTTACATGCTTAGCCTTGTCTTTGTATGAAGGTATCAGTGACAATGATAACATAATAGTTATTAACTTCTGGAAGATAAAATGGTGAAAAACTATTAAATTGGTGTATGGTTCAGACACTTGGCACCTCAGGGATGAAAGCATCAGGGATCTCTACAGGGGCAAAAATGATAACATGTGATTTGTTGAAGGTATTTTGTGCATTTATTACACAATTAGCGTGGAGAGTTAGACAGATCAAGAAATTGATTATGATAGAAAACCACCTGTGAATGTTAAATGGTATAGTGGATGCATAAGATACTTTCTTGATAATATGGTTTGCTATGATATTGTCGTTATTAGTATTTGGCAAAGTCAATATCTTTTGAGCAAACTATTGTTGAATCTTTTTGACAGGGCTGTCTTGTGGCATATGATTAATTACGCTTGCTCTCAAACTAGAAAAGGAACTTTCTGCTGCCAATTAGCATGCGTTATCCTTCCATTCTCTCTCTTTTATTTTCTTTTTTTATGCTAGTCTTGTAAAAGTATACATTAAAGAGTTACCAGGATGATTCTGCATATTATTGGCCAATTATCTCTCTCATGTTTGCAGATCATTGATGGAAAAAAAGCTGAAATCTGGGACCACCCTCATTGTTGACCGATATTCATACTCTGGCATTGCTTTTTCATCTGCCAAAGGACTTGATATTGAATGGTGCAAGGTTAATCCTGCTAGAGCATATTTCACCAGAGGACTTAATCTTCTTAATGTTGTAGTTTGGAGATGATCTTTTCTCCCCTCTTCTCAGGCACCAGAGATTGGTCTGCCGGCCCCAGATTTGGTCTTTTATCTGGACATACCACCTGAGGTAATCTGTTCATACAAAACTAGAGAGGGAGGGAGGGGACCACATTTGTGACTTTGGGATCCAAAACTTTAGTTTATTTTGGTTGGTCTGAAGAAAATTCTTCCTATTTACAAGATCAAAATTTATAGAAATTTACGCCTAAAAGGGAGAAGTGTACCTGGAAACCGTTTGATCAATACCGAGAGGCACCTCACTGCTTGTGAGATGAAAAGAACGGCAAGGATTTCTTAAATTTTTGGTCGTGTGATACTGTACTATTGCTTTTTAGTAATATACTGGAACTAGCACTGCTTGACTCCAGGTAGTGATTTCAAAATTTCAGAAAGCAGCGGAGAGAGGAGGATATGGAGGTGAGAGGTATGAGAAACTTGAGTTTCAAAGGAAGGTCTGTAAAAGTTACAAGGCTCTGCGTGATGCCTCCTGGAAGGTAGGTCATAATTTCATCTACTGAACTTGGCAATATGATTCGACTGTGCATTTGGTTGTTCTTGTTAATATACCTTGTGTGTTATCATCTGGGACATTTCCACCGGGGTTGTTGTGGTTTTCGGAATCTTTGTAGGCTACATTTGCAATACTCAAAAGATCCATCGTTCTCTGTTGTCTTCTCATTGGTCTTTAAAGCACTCAAATAAATTTTTTTTACTGTGTACATGGTTCCACTGCCATTTCCTTTAACGTGGTTATCGGCTTACTACTAGAGAAGTTATAGTTCTGATATCTAGCTTTTAGGTGACTGCCATACCCACACTGACATTTCCCTTTAGATTCTACAGCTGTGTGAATTCCTTCCTATGCCATCTTATATGATTTGGCATATTTACATTGCACTTTGATCTGTGCTTAGCGGAAAAAAACTTTTTTTCTTATCATGATGGGGATCGATATTACAGTTGTTTTCTTTTCCCTCTTTTATCTTTTCGGTTTCTTGACCCTTAGACTGAAAGGCTGAATTTGTGTAACTGAAGATCATATGGGTTCCTTCTATTCGCTTGCAGATTGTAGATGCTCTGTTACCAATGGAAGACATAGCAAAACAGATGCAGGAGATCGCGATCGATTGTGTCTTGGAATGTCAAAAAGGCAAGCGTCTTTCACATCTGTGGTCATGTTGACTCTGTCTAGCAACATTGAAGACCTCGCTCCACCGGCTCATTGTTTTACTCAAGAGCCCGATCTATGGCTATTTATATCTCATTGTAAGAGAAAATCATATGCGGCATTAGCTATGAAACTTTGTACCGTTTGAGGACCAGTGTGAAATATGATATTACTTCGCGAGTCTACAGTAAAAGCCGCTATCTCTTCTTCATTCAAAGTCGTAGAGATAAAGGTTTAATTACGGCGGCTCTACTTAGTTTTCTCTCAGATCAAGGACCCACCCTCAATATTTCAAAGAAGCCTGTGGGTTAGCCGTTGGAAAACATTGAAACATCAGGAAATTATAAACTTCTTGGCTTGAGACTGTAAACTCACACGATAATCCCACTGAGGCAATTATCTGGATGGTTTCTCAATTAATTTTATCTTACTTTAGTTGAATTGGTTTTCCTCATATATTGGATTTAAAGAACGAGTATAAAACACTTTGAAATGGCTCTCTATGCTAGTGCAACTTTATATCTAATGGTTTAAGCTTTTGGTAGAAAAATTCCTATAGCATAAGGCCACGACTTCTTATCTTTCAGGCTCAATTTGTGCTCGTTTTATTTTTTAAAAAACATCATTTTGCACTCGATTAATCAGTGATTTCGCATGCAAACTCACATCAATAATTCAGTTCCACGTTTTTCTCTATTTCACGTCAAGACAACCGTTCCTTTTTGTTGCGTCCTCATTATATGCCAGTATGTCTATTGACCTCTCCTTTTTATGCCTTGGCGGGTCGCTTGGTTAGATAATGGGATTCTATGCTAATGGAAGCATGAGGTTTTCAAGCTTATTACTTGCTGGGAGCAGCCTTCTTGGGACGAGGTGTTGTCCAAGATCGAATGCATATGTAGAGAATTACTGGACAAAGACAGTGGAAATAAGATAAGAAAGACTAAATAAGAAAAGAGGACGGCGGCGGCGGCGGCATTTTCCATTCAGGATGGACTGGGAGTGACGGTGGCGACACTGATCAGACATTTGCGAAATCCGATTAACTTGTTTTCAAATAGACGCCTACAAGTCAAGAGATTTTCCAGAGTCGAGATCTTCGGGTGAAGGCCAGTAATGATGGTGTTTATTGCCGCGGAAATAGCTGCTGTCGCATTCGACGTGGTCCACCGACAACTCCCAATCAATGGGGGGTATGGTCAGACGTCAAGAAGCATATCCTTCCAGCTGTATCGTCATATGTCGCTCTTCTACAATTACTCTCGCGACAGCTATGACGAGGTCAATCTTCCTGTGCTCAAAGAAAGAAACAGATCTCCTCATCAAGATATAAATAAATTCAGATCGGAGAAGCATCAAAGGAAGTAGAAGAGGCTTCTCCGTCGGCGGCTGTCGGCAGCACACTCCGAGCACCGTCCCGGCGAGATATAGACAACCCTCCCTAAACCCTCACCACGAAACCATTGCGGCAACTACAAAAGATCGAAATGTGAGGATGATGATCGGAATTCGACTCCTTCCCCAACTAATGGAGTCCAAGAAAGGCCCTTTTAGAATGGAAATAGAGAATGTGATCAGCTCAAGATCCACACTTCACCTCCTGAAAGATCTGTCGTCTGTTCTCGCATGCCAATTGTGAGACATGGTCATTTGTCAGTGGTCCTATGAATGCAAAATGCCATATCCCATAGTCCAGAGCCCCACACAACCTTCCAGCTCTGTTTTTTTTTTTTCTTTCCAATCTCCTTCAGTACACAAACGATCATACCTGGCGAGACTTCTCTCCCATACAGCCGCGGATCTATCGACCGCTAACGAAATAAGGAAATAATTTCCACTAATGTCATCACTAGTATTCATAGCTTGTAAGCAGCTCTTCTGGAAAAACTGCTAGAATGGTCGAGACCAAATAAATAAAAAGAATCATTTTGATGGCTTTCGCCGAATAGAATCATCAAATCATCACAATAAAATACCATGGCTCTTACGGAAAATGCACAAAGCTAGTTTCCGTAACATGCTTGATACTCCCAAACAATAGAGAACGGAGAATAAAAAGTGCAGAACTGGGTGCAGAATCTCCGAGTGCTGAGAGGTAAAGCCCCTAGACTTTTGTAGATTATAAGCGATCCTCACTTTTCGCAGCATGCCCATTCCTCAACTTGTTACACGACACCAATGTCATATCCAAAATCTCTTCGCACCGGTTGCAACAGATATGTACAATTGGTGATGCCGGTGCATCCTCACGCTTACCCCCGACGCAGTTCCAAACAAATGACAACCTTTATATCCAGCATAGCACAAGCATCATATTTGCATAAATGAAATCCGAGTTTTTAGTCAAGACACAAGTCCCGACTACATAAGGAAGATCAAATACATTGTGGATGTCATATTTCTTCCACAAAGCTGACAGGATTCTAATCCAAATAGGCTTCAGCAAAAATGGTGTTGATGACTACCTAAATTCAGAATCTGTTCAAGATCACATTTGACATGTTGAAAAGTACCAGATTCAAAATATTCAAAATCAAATAGATGCATATTGACACCAACAAGCTATTGGAATCCAACTTTTCCTTTTCCTCTAATCCATTACTTAACATTGCAATTCCTTGGAGATGCATCGGCAGAGCCTCAAAACCCTTGAGTATCCCACTGGCAGACGCTCTATGGCAGCTGTAATCTCCCTTGAAAGTGACTGAGGCAGTAAGTGAGAAATTTTCTCCATGGAAGCTTCGACACAATATGGGAGAACCTCTGAAGGATAAAGCCCACTGCCCAATGGACATCATCACCAAGAGTCATCTTCATTTTCAAGACGAAGATTGAAATGGGTCTATAGGTTCAACACACTACATATGAATACAGTTCAAATAGAAGCACACTATCTATAGTTAGCTTCAAACCAAGAAACCCAGAAAAAGGGTTCGATATGAATTAGTCAAAGGTCATGATGAAGATTGGTGCCACCAAAAAAGGGGGAAAAAAATAAACTGTAATTTAAAAGAGAACAGGATTTGTCTGAAAATAAATGCAGGTCCAGACATAAAAAATACTTTACCTAAAATAGCAGTACCTAGCTAATCCAATTGACACTAATAGGAGTCCAAATAGGAGACAGAAAAGTAGAGTAGATGCCAATGTCAAACCCACTAAGCTCAGAAAACTCATGCATGGAGCATACTGTTGCTCATTTCTGAAACTTGCAAATGTCAAATTCACAGATTGAACACCAAAAGTTGAGCAAAACAAAGGACATCGTATGGTTAGGTGATCAATTAGACAGGCCTGCAAGGAGCAAAGCAACTACTTCACATGATTGGTCAAGTGTAATATAAGAGAAGTGAATTGCAATAATCTAATACCCAAGCCGCATTTCTAAGTTGGATGAACTGTCCAGAAAAGCAAAAGTCAAAACATTAAATGTCAAAGGATGCTCGTTTCTCTTGCAAAGCTGTATGCAAGTAAATGCACGGTTTTTCAAGCTGCAAAGAAGCTTATGGAACCTTCAGATATGAAAAACCACCAGAATATATTAGAACTTAAAGAAACTTACCAATTCAAACATGTCATGTCAAAGCTTAATGCCACCTTCTGATAACTGTGGAAGTCAATGAAAGAAAGCAGCAGATCAAGTTGCCCTTCTGTAAGATACATGAGCCACAATCAGTGCACATGGTAACAATGCAGATCTATATATGGAAATTCTCGTTCTAGTGAGGACGAAGGGAGTAAAGGTAGCCACACATCATCAATGCAAAAAGGTGGCCTAAGATTGAGCTATAGACATGGAGCATATTACAGAAACGGAGGGAAAAAATTGCCATACGTGTATCCTACAATCAAAATTGCTGACACTAAAAGAGTCGGTCAACAATGTAACAGTTGGCGATTGTCATCTGATGTCCAAACTCAGAATTTGATCAATTTAATGCCATTTAACTTCCCAAACTTGCCTTTGCTTCTCTGAATTTCGTCATCAAATTGCTCTTTTTTTTCAAAAGTAAGTTCTCACTCAGCAATTCTCAATCACTTGCTGATGTGGTTCTTATGTCTCTGATCAGAAATGAACCTAATCAATAACCAAAGCCACCTACATTATAGCACCAAAACATTTGAAACTGAACTTGCCCAAAATTGACTTCCTGCAAATATGAAAACAAAATCGACCACTTATCCCTAAAAAGGAAAACAAGGACCCAGTAACTCCATCCAACATGCTCATTAACAAAACTGACTGGAAATGCATTTAGAAGTGTTTAAGTTCAGAAATCGACTTTGAGTAAATTCAGCTGTCAGCCCTCATTGAGAAAATGCAACGAATTCAAGGTCCAAAACAAAAATTATAATTTAGTTTGACAGCTAAAGTGCAATTTGCATTTGGACGATGATAAGAAATCACAAGTAAAGGACAAACCAACTACACCAAGAAAAGCAGCTAAACATGAGGCTGACTTAAAAATCAAAATCAAAATCCATTTACAAGCCACAATGAGTTACCGGTTAAAATCTCAAAAATGTAACATTGACCTTATCACGGACAATTCTTTAAGTAGGCTTCTCGTTTCCAAAATTCATTATCAAGTTTAAATGTGAGTGAAGATGCATGCATCATGAAAGCATAATCTTTTGTGGAAGGGAGCAGATCAAATGAGGAGGTGGTACTAAAATGTATAAGTACCCAAAAAAATTCAAAGAAACAAATTATTTGAGAAATAAGGAAACAGAGTCCAAGCACAAAAACACCTCCTTACCTCTTGGAGAGAAAAAGCTTATGTGTGTTAGACTCTTAATTTCTAGTTGTGCTAGAAATAATTCCTCAAGTACATCCAAGAGATTTCTAAGAACCAGATGTGTCATCTGCAAAGCCATCAAAATATGAAGTGAGAAAAGTTGGCCAAGATACAGCTGAAGAGAATATGGCCTTTGCCAACAACCTCATATACCTTCCAAGGCAAGATTGCTGGAGAATAAAGGGACTTAAAGCATTTCATATAGATAGACACATCAAAAAGGAAAAGGAAAAATTGAGCAAAACTTACTTGTGTTTCCTTTGCCAAACACTTTGAAGTGGCATACTTCTTAATTGTCTTGCCATTGAAAACAAAAGCAAATGCTGTGCGGGCTGCCATATTTGGGTAATTCTAACAAAAGGAAGAACATCACTTAGGTCTAGGTGCAAAAAACCAAAAAATAAGCTGCAAGATACCATGACAGACTCTTGTATTTCTTCTCCCATATTAGTGTTAATTCATTACCTGTTCTATTTTTGTATCAACCAATTTGTTGGAAACAGTCAAACTTCGAACTGGATGAGTAGTCAAGCTGAGCCTGCATTGATTCAAGGAAACCGCAAAGCTAAAAATTAAAATGCTAATACAATTTATACGCTGCTTTAAAAATGTAAAGTGAACTTTTCTATAGCGTGAATCAGAATTGAAGAAGCAACCTTTGGTATATTAATCCAAGATAGTCAAGAGTGATATCATGATGGCCACTTTTACTCTCAAAGGAATTCACTTTCCACAGCTGAGCAAACAGTAGAGAGGTGGAACTGTCAGACAGATTAGTATTCTTATAGTATGATATGAACAAATGGTAAATTACAAAACCTGCAAATCCAGGCGAACCAATCTGCAACACATCCTTCTCTTCATGAAGTTATTGATTTGTCCTACGGTCTCTAAGCAATCGAATTCTCCCTTCATCTTGCAAGATCTGTTTAAAGATTTGGTGAAGTTCTCTATTCTCTTCTCTAAGATTTCAATCTCCTGCTTCATTGATGCCATTGGGTCCTGAGCAACCTGCAAAAATAGCATCTCTTTTAACAAAGTAGACTCAGAAATCAATAATTTTATCTAAGATATGCAATAACATTGTGCAAGGGCTTCGACATATTGTTTCAGTGACTAACTGAAAAAGCAAAAAGGTCTTGTCATATAATTGCAGGATAGCAAAAGTTGTCCCAGAAGCATGAAGTCACAAATGGTACACATGCCACATGAATTTTCACTACCATGCACAATATGCATAATGCAGATGATGCTGATAGAAAGTATGCATCCTTTTTGTGCAGAACTTAAAGAACACTTGCATGTCAAAATTATTTGATCATGAGAATGCGTTTTGAACATATACATCACTTAGAAAATATCAAAGTCATTGGCTGCATACCTCACCTCCAGAACAGGAATAAAGTATAGGACGAATAAAAAATCTTTTCTTTTAAAACCCCGTGAGAAGGCATAAAGGGAAAGTTTAAGCCCAATGACATGGCGATTAATACAAGGTCCTAATTGCTTTTACCTTCGATGACACAATCTTAGACCTCTCACTTTACCCATAGTTTGGTACTAGAAAAGGTACTAGTTCAAGTAGTAGGTTTGGTTTTATCAGTTCATGTAATTGGTACTTGGACTTGTACAGCTTTAAGTAAGTGATGTCGTGATTCATTCCATAAATTTCAAAACTGAAATCAAAACATAGCAGGGATTCCAATTTCAAGCTTTGAACTGGTACATGTCTGCATCCCATCTTTCCACTCAGCCTGACTGTGATGAGAATTGCTGCCTTAGTTTTGAAAGTTTGGTCTTAAGACTTCAGACATACTAGATTCTATTTCTTCTTTTATTTGCAACAAACGCATCATTACTTGCATGGCAGGAATAAAAAGCCTTCAATGAATTTCAGAGGCTTCCTGCATTTCAGTCAGTATATATTCTTCAAACTATCCTGTAACTTAACTTCCATTCCATGTCTGCACCGTATCTGGTAACAACATGTGATCGTATCTCAAAACTGCATAAGAAAAAATATATATGCCTATACACAGCTCCTCAACTCTTTAGCAGCAACAATGCGGACTCAAAAACGAGATGAGGAGGTTTTATTTCCTATCACTAATTATCCGTAGAGCAATGAAAGAATATGATACTGTAAGCCATTGTGTCTTGGGCACTCCTGAAAATTAAATATGGATAAAAATTTGTAATAGAAACCTGAAAAGGACTTCCCATTGCCATAACAGGAAATCCAGATTCATAGTCTTAAGTAATTTCAACAACATTAATGATAACAACTGTTTTCAAACATCTGAAGTTAATATGTGACTAACCTAGTCACAAAGGGGTCACCATCTGAAATTTCAAATAACTGTGGATTTAAGAAGGCTATGAAGTTGACTTGTAACTATTTGGACACAAGCAACAATACTTATCCAGCGATGGAAAAGCAGATCAAATCCCATTGGACTTTATTTTGACTGTCGCGTCAGTCTTGAAACATGTCAGTTAAGCTCTTTCCTTCCGTTCACTTTTTTTTCTCGTCACTTTTTCCCTTTCCTTCTTTTATGTGGGTAGTCTGGGTTGATAGACAGGAAGCGGTTGAATGCACTGGATCGGCACTTGCTAGGAGTGAATGATACAACAAGTCACCTACCTCGTATTTGTTCTCAGATTGAGTTGAACATTGATGATCACCACAACTGCCGCCCTCACCAGCAAGCAGTGAAGTCTTCTTAATTATCAACTTCAATGCTTGAGACTCTTGAATTGAGGACCTCAAGATTTGTTCTGTTTTCTGCTCAGAACAACATTAGCATGTAGACCATGAATCAAGAGAAAATATAAGTGAGTTGCTCTATACCTGCAGCCTCTCGTGCTTCACACAATTTAATCGCAATCTCTCCTTTTCATACAATGCTTTATACAGCAGAGAAATGATCTCATATAATCTGCAACTACTCAATGATGAGAAAAGGACATTTTATATATCCAAAGTGCCACACATCAATGAATCATGACTCTCACAAAATTAACAGACACTACCTTTTCTCAGAAGCACTACGAGATTGATCTGCCTTCTGTAAAATTGTGAAATGAGAACCATTACATTGCTATTTCATAAAATTACCTTTATATAAAGAAAAAAAGTTGCTAGGAGCAGGCATTTGTCAAATAGCCCAGCTAACCTTAGTCTGAATGTCAGAACTTAGCAGCTCATAGTTTTTGACTTTCTGAAGGTATACTAGCACCTCATTGAGCACACTGATCTATACATCACCAAAAGAAAAATGCCAATAACTATATGTATAACATCAAGAGGATGACTGAAAATCAACATAACCTCAAAATAGAAAGAAAGAAAAATAAATAAATACCATTCTTATATCTAGCTTGTCAACCAAGGAAGATGGTATTTTTCTGCTATCATCCAAAAACTTTGCAAAAATCTGCAAGTTAACCTCCAAAATCAAAGAGAAGCATCGAGTATTGGGCTACTTTTTGTGAAGAGCACCATAAAAGGTAAGATATAAAACAATCAACGATGCACGCACATCTTTCCAATTTCTACATGGTGGTATGCTATCCCCAGTATTCTCCCTTTCCATAAAAGAATCTTTGGGATGCTCAAGAGAGGATTTGACATCGTAACCCTCACTTTTTTGTATTTCTGAACTCCCTGTTGTCCTGGCGACCTTACTGATAGGATCTCCATCCTCAAGAACATCTCCTTTCCTCTTCCGATGGTGACATTCCTTGATCTCTTGCGCTGCCAACATACTTTCGGAATAATGAGGCTCCTGCTGATTGTCATTGCTAAGAATGCCGAAAGCATCAGACTTCGAAGTAGATATGCTTTCCCCAATAATCGACTGCAAGTTCTCATAATGTGGCATGTTATGGATTTTTTTGTTGTCATTCTGAGCTGGTTCCTTGGAGAGGCTCTGCATAAGCAACCCAATAAATTAATAAAGACAAGTAACAGAAACAGACTTATCGGTGTTCAATAAAAAAATCATCATGATCTTGATCTTCAGGTCTTATGGCTTGATGATATGACCTTTTTAGGCAAAGATACATTAGTTTTGAATATCTGGAAGTAGGCATAAGAGAAGAAACCTTTTTTCCCCCAGAAGAAACTTGCTCTATTGAGCTGACTCCATCTGCTTCAGTCTGGAGATCCTGGAGTGGCTTTAAACTCCGCAAATGCAACATGTTTTTGCCCCTTGGAGATATCCTCTCAAGGAAGCGAGACTTTATCTTGTTGACATCTTCAATTGGGGAGCCACCAGGGGATACAGATTGTAAAGGACTTCCAAATTGATCTGAGTCCATGCCAATGGATTTTCTGTACCAATTTTGTTGCATAGGGACATCATGTGTACTTTGATCATTTCCTGATGGTAATAACTCATGATTTAAACTTTGCAATGGGGAAGTTGACGATCTAAGACTTCCAATAGGGTTCTTATCATCCTTTCTACCAGCAACCGCAATTTCATCCAATGAAGGATCAGCTTTAAAAGAGACCAAGGCAATGTTTTCAGAATTCTCAGACATAGATTGTGGTTGCATCACTCCACCACCTGACATGCTGAAATTGTCAGGCGAGGCCATTTCTGTTGCTTCCTTAATGGGTTGAACATCATGATTAATGAGCAAAGATGTGGAACCAGGAGATTCTCCATTCCTGGCAAGAGCTAGCATGTTCTCAGCTTGGGTGAAATTATTATTCATCTTATTTATGATTGGAGTTGTCATTGGACTGCTATCATGAACAGCAACAGGGAACTCGGTGAGTTTGGTTACTACATCTTTGTTAGTCTGTGCCTGAATGATACTGGAAGGAGAACCAGATAGATAACCAGATAACTTGAGTTTTAATGCTTTGATTTCCTTTAGACGAGTAGAAGACGGAGATGAATCAAGGTTTCTGAACTTAGGAATGTTCTTCCAAATAGATGACAGACTCAAACCATGCTGAGTTCTTTCCTTACTTAGCAGTGACCCTGACATTTTGGCCAAAGGAGATGCAATGGAAAAGTTTGCTGGTGAACTAACTGTATCCAAAAATAATTGCCGCCTTTTAGCTGCTAAAGATGATATAGAGCCTTCCAAATGAGATGTGTGCAATCTGTTGGGATCCTGCTGGGGATCCTGCTGGCTTCCACTCCGTGGGGAATTTTCCTTGATGGATACTTCAGTCATGTGTTGAAATACAGACCCAAGCTGCAAGAAGAAGAGAATTAAAAGCTTCAGTCCATTTTCTCCCACAAAGTGTTCAGATTATTGTATAGAGAGCAAATGCAAGAAAGCGGAAGCTTAAAATTCATCTGGAAAAACCCCAGCATAGCCTTCATATTGAAATTAGGCAGAAGACCAGAAAACAAAAGAAAGAAAGGGTAGCAGGTAGCCAGATAGCCTAGCCAACATGCATGAGAAACAAATGCATCATTTAAATCAACCAGTCAATTATGTAGGATCATAAAATGCAATCTCAGCAACAGACATCCATCATCCACTACATGCATTTTATCGTCACATAAGTTACTCCAAACTAGAGCATATAATACTGCATATAGCTGCCGCAGATAACTGCTACATGCGACCAAAGAAGCTCGAGTCTTAAACCAAATCTGGAAACGAACCAATAAAAAACTAGAACAATGTTCTTACTTTTAGTGTCTGATTGGGAGTATGGATATGCTGATAAAGAGGTGCATCGGTAGTGACACTGTTCACCACATAAGATGAATCATTCCTAACATTTTGAATGCGCATTACTTCAGAAGCACTATTTGCCTTGTCTAATTCATGAAAAGCTGCAACAGTAATCTGATTGGTTCCATCAGTGCCCATAGAGCTCATTTTGTTATCTTCGGAGCCATTAACATTCTTGTTACTGCTTCCCCTCCCATCAGCATCGGAAACTTCAAATGTAGCTGATGCATTCACATTGTCAACATCGGAACTAGGAAAGACTTGCAAATCCTGGAAGCTGCCTTTCGCCAAAAGGGCATCCAAGGAGGGAGAAAGTCTACCATAGGCATACCTATCTGGGTTATTCCCAATAAGGCTCATTTCATTGGAATCTTTACCATCACTCTGAACATTACACATAGGATGAGCAGATTCTGGAGTCAGCTTCCTAGCATTTGTTAGCATCATTAAACTTCCAGTGTTAGCATGGGTAGTTTTGTCCAAGGGTGTTTTATCATCAAAGGTAAGATGAATGCCTGTCGGTGTCTTCTCCATGCCAGAGTCTGATCTTGCAAGGCTGCGAAAATGCATTGAGAATGCCGTAGAGTCCATCGTTACATCGTGATTTTCATGTGAAGCAGCGGATCCAGAGAGCCGTCCAGGTCTAATAAAGCTTGCGGAGACGGGACCAAAAAAGTCGTCTTCTGGAAAAAAGCATCAGTAATAACGCAACAGTCAGGACAACAAAAATCGTCATGGCTCATAGGAGGGCCAGAAAGAGAAACTTGCAGCATAGCGATACAAGAGATGATTTACCCATTGTTTCCTTTGTTTTTTTGGCTTTCATGAAGCACACTTGTCCTTATGGACAAAAGAAACAAAGTGCTTCAAGAGGGAACAAAAATGATATCCTCAGAAATCATGCCACAGCTTTCATCCACTTGTAGCACTGCTATTAGTTATATGTACATGATTTCCTCTCCGCAAACAAACGCAAATACAGAGAGAGAGAGAGAGGTTACCCCACCTGGGGCGGCGCCCTTGGGGGGGGGGGGGGGGGGGGGGGGGGGGGGGGGCGGCGATATTATCGAAATCAAATCTTAGAAGAAATGTGTGTCTATAGTCCAAAAATATAGCATAGCCGCATTTGCTTCACAGCCTAACCATCTTTTCCACCAAATTTTCACCAAGTCTGCTCGCTGTCCACCGAATTTGACCCTACCATGTTTCATTAAGGCCAAAGCTCTGGTAAGCTAAAAGTCGCACTAGAACCGCAAACGCAAATTGACTCACCGTCATTAGAAGTTGCAGAGCCAAACGTGCTGCTCCCAGCCGGAGACGGCGACCCAATCGGCCTGAGAAACGACTTCCTGGCGACCACGGCCTCGTCGTCGTCCTCCTCCCCATCCTCCTTACCATAATCCCCGCTCGGCGTGAGCTCTCTAGAGTCGTCGCTGTGGTCTCCCAAATCCCTAAACAGCGGCCGCACCCCGGCATCGTCCCCGGCGGACCCGCCGCTGGAGTCCGGGCCGTCGGGCTTGGGATCGGAGGGAGGGGTGCTGTCGTAGTAGTCCTCGTCCCGCTTGAAGATGTGGACGGAGGTGATCTCCACGTCGGCGAAGCTGACCCGGCGGGACCGCTTCTTCCTGGCGGCGACGGTCTCGTCCTCCGTCTCGGTGTTGGCGGGGTCTTCAGGGAGGTCCTTCGACGACATTGCTGGGGCAGGTTCTTCCGGGTTCGATCAGAGCCAGATTGAGAAGAGAGAGAGAGAGAGAGAGAGAGGAGAAGACGAAGCACAGGGACTGAGGGGGAGGGAGTTGATGCTCAGGTTTTGTGCGGGAAATGACAGATTGAAGTGCGTTTGAAAGGAGGGAAAAACGATCGGACCTCTCTCTTGTTTGGATGACCACTCCGATACACCTCGGACTTCCGCCAAATACACGTCATATCTCTTAAAATTTCAATTTATTTAATATAATATTTGAATTTTATCTCAATACCTATGTGTTCTCGAAATTTTAAATTTATTTAATACAATCTCTTAACTTTCAGTACATATTCAATTAGTAAAAAGAAAATATTAAATATTTCAAAAAAAATTATACCGCATTAAACATTTTATTAGCTTATGAACTAAATTTAATATATATAAAGTTTAAGAATTACATTTAATAATTTGAAATTTTAGAAACCACATTACGAATTGGACTCAAGTTCAGTAACATTATACATTAGGATAATACTCAATAATCATTTAAGACATTTCTTATCCTCTTTTCGTTAAAGATGAATTTTCATTTTTCCAAAATAAATTAACATGCGAAAATCTCTAAAGAGCGGTAATTTTAATTTATAATCAACCAATAATTATAATTGATAAACTATATGACACTTTGATAATTGACATCGTCCAATGACTTACAGTTGGGATTAGTATTTAGCAATCCCCTTGAGAAAATGCTTATACATTTATTTATGATGTTTCTTGTAGGATGATGCATTTATCACTTGAACCATACATAAAAGCATCACATTTACCGTTGGACATTAAATTTCGAAACAATAACAATGATCCTTTTGAAATGATTTTTACCCTTTCATTGAAAAAAATCCCGCGCCTCATTTCCTTCCACATTTTAAAATTTGGCGCACTTGAAATTTTTCCAAAGTGTTAAATTGTTACATACATATAATCTCTTTTATAATTCTTTATGATTTAAAATATTTGGCAAGGGAAGCCTTTTCTTTTTTTTTTTTCTTTTTTTGCTTTAGCTTAAACTCCAACAAACAAGCTCATATCAACAGCGTCCTATCTTATTTATATTTTTCATGATGACAGAAGAATGATCGATCTCACTGTCATTTCGCCGACCCTGCGCAAATGATAAACCACTAGCGGAAAATCCTACTAAGAAAACAATACCATATCACCAAAAAAATAATTTAATTTAAAAATACTTTAAAAAATTATCCCTTATATATTTAAAAATATTTTATCAAATTTGCACCTAAACATTTACTTAAAATAATGAAAATATTTTTCATTCTCTAAGCATTGCGAACTATTCTGTTTAGAAAAATATATTTTTTAATAATTAATTTTCGCTAAAGGGAAAACCTCAAGCTCTTCCAGAAAACTGGCATTTCTGTTCTTAGCTATCTGACTTCAGAGAAAGATAGGCCTAAATCTCAGCAGATACTTCAGAGAAAGACAGGCCTAAATCTCAGCAGATATATACCAAATCCAATCCCCCGATCGGCTGAGAAGCCGCCATGCTGACAGCAAGCTTTTGGCCAAAGCAGATCAAGCTACCGAAAAACATTAGCAGTCGCGAATATACTTCTGTACATACCTTGGTAAATCGATTTCCTGGTTCAACCCTAATGACGTGAAACTATTAACAGTGTATGACCATCGACGTATACTGGACCCTTAACCATCACTAGACAGCTTCATCGGGCTCGCTGATGCGCCCTGCTTCTCTCTCCTCTCCATCGGCAGTTCCGGCGGGTCTATCCCTACCATTTCTGGATTTCAAGATGCCTCCCATGTGGCTCGTCGACGAACCAGGATGGACAGCCTCTATAGACAACACCCTCACCAAATTTCTGAACCGACGTCTAAAAGTGGGCACTCGGGACATGGAAGCTACGATCCCCTGCAACCTGAAACAGTAAATGCATGTAGAAAGAAAATAATTCCATCAGCCTTTTTTGTTTCGAGTGGGTGGAGGAGGAATGGCATGGACCGAATCTAACGCTAAATGTACAGTTTGATAGTGTATGTATCTGTCGAGGTTATCTATTATCCAAAGGACGAGATGGAGCGCATATTCATACCTTCTAATTATGGCTTGCAATTGTGCCCTTCTCACACTGTCATTGGAGGGAAATCCAGTATCGTCCCACTCCTCGGGTTTTTCATTTTTGCACCTCATTACTATCATTCTAAGGTACGCCTCTTCGTCTTCAGTTAACTGGAGGCCCTTGATTTGCTCTTTCATAATTAACAAAGGCCCAATAAACCACTGAAACATCCTGTCCTTTGGACCGTTCATCATTGTAAGCTCCACATCATCAACTGTGAATCCATTCAAAACATCCGTGAGAATGGAACTAGTCATATTCCACAAACAAAATACTCAGATCTATAGACGTACAGATGAGCAAACCGTCAGTCTCTGACTTAGCTGAAGCTAGCAGGCATTGTAAGATAGACCAAGTAGGAAGCTTGATGCCTAACTTCTTACAATTTCCTTTCAATATGCAATCCTCAATGTCTTTAACATCAATGAAACCTTCACGCAGAAGTATCCTACCATTAACCTCACATGATTTAAAAAGCCAGTCCCACACCTGCACAGGCAAGATTTTTGTTGGTGAACATCATATTGAAAAGATGATTAAGATAGCATGTCTATCCATCTTACTTGCACTGGTCTATACTGTTGGATAGCCTGCTTCAATGTTCTCGACTGTTGTGAATATAGTTTTGAAATGCATGGACCTCCTTTGCCATCCCTTGATCCATTGTTGACGCTGGAATTCTTTCTGTCGAGGCTAGCTTTCATGCTTCGACGATATTTGGGCCTGGCTGTCAATTGGTGGCTCAAACTTAAATCATGAATTTGCAGTAGAATAATGCCTCACAAATTATCAAACATGAATGTTCAAATGAAAGATCATAAATGCACCTTGGCAGACAAGACCCTTCTTGCAGGTAAAGTAAATCATTAACATACTCATCGAACAATGAGACAACCGACACAATGTATGCCAATCCCATTTGAAGTGAATCCTCCTGGAATTAGGTATCTCTGTTCAGATCAAACTTGAGGATAAAGAAAAGCTATCAACATAGTGATGTAGAATCGTTCAAATACAAGGATGTTTCAGAAGGTGGAAGATTTTGAGTACCTGATAAACAACTACTCCACTATATAACCCCAGAATAAAGCTAGAAAGGAAAGCTGCTGTCACAGCTCCTATAACGGCAAGAGGCCACAAAATTATGGCAAGCCCTGCAAATGGGACACACACCGTCTCTAAAAAGGGTCCTTCTCGGCCAATCAAGTCTTCCAGCAGTCTCTTCCACCCTCTGAATAACATATATGGACTTTTCACCAGGGCAACAGCCAGGATTAAAGGAACATCCACTACGACCCCCATCAGGCTCACCAACAAAGAAGCAGGCAACTTTGACAACCTAAAGATAATATCATAATGTGAATGCACCGTAGTTGCCATATTGCATATTGTTACAAGATAGAACTGAGGTAGGGTTTTACTTGATGTCCATGGGATTTTCATCTGGCTGTATTTTCTCTCTCAATTCATCCATAAAGGAAAAGTAGGAGTGGAAGCAGAAATCTGTGAAGTCCCGTACCACAGTGCAACTTCCTTCTACTGTGGACCAAAGACCATCCTAGTACCATAAAAACCATTCTTACAACTGGGATACAGGTGCTGCATAGTGTTTTGGAAGCGAATAACAGGAAAGAAAGGACCCCCAGTTACCACACAAAGATTAAAAGTACAACCACCACTGAGCTTTTTCCAACTCAATGGAATCGGTTACATTCGCCAGTACATTCTATCTAATACCTAGTAATATCCAAGCTTGTAAACAAGTCCCATGTGAACCCCGTAAACAAGCCATCTGGGATAATTTAACACTTCCTTACACGCAAATCTTACTAGAAAGAATGCACCTGAAATTAAAGAACAAGGCTATTAGGTGGAAAGTGATTACGTGTATATAAGACGCAGGCAAAAAGCAATGCACAACCCTTGCTTATGGGCAACATATTATGCTCACATGGAGTGGTTGATTACTTATGATTGGAGATGTAAGAATCATTTTAAAACTACAAAGGATCTTATGAGTTTTTGCTTTCTTGTTGCTTTCATTATATTATTCAGAATGAAAGAGACACATTAACAAATATGATCGTCTTGTTCCAGTCAATAACAGTTCACAATTAAGTTTCATCGGGCCAATGAAGTTTTTATTGTTTGTGACTTCACCGTTAAAGCAGAAGTAAAAGGTGCAAAAGTTTTTGACTGAAGGAAGTTATGGAATTAGGATAAACTACTGAGTGGTCAATCACAGAAGGACTCACGCAAGCTGCTCTCTGAATTCATTTTTCAGCTGCCTAACTCTGCCCTGCCCCACCTTCTCCTCTCCCCACCCCCCCCCCCTCCCCCCGGCGCGGGGCTGGGTCATAAGTTGATACCATGGGAACTAGAGATACCAGATCCTATCAGTAACTAGCCAGACATCTGCCACACAAAGCAAAGCTTTTGGAACGCTTAGTATCCGCACAAAATGGCATGCCACTATTCTTAAACATCGCTTTGTGTGCCCCTAACGCGTCTTTGATGGGTAATCGAGAAGATCTTGATCTTGATATTCCCTGAAACAAGCTGAAAATATTTCTACATAATGAATTCGAGATACACTATATTTCATAAAACCTTGGTGCTGGAAATCAACACAAAGACACTGTTTCCTAGTTACAGTGCTGCAGTCATTTCGGAGGTTTATTCTCAAAAGGCGTCCAGATGCAAACCAGACTTAGAGCCAAAGTGGGGACTTACAAGAAAGCAATGATAGAACTTGTCTGTCACAGTCTCGCCGATGGCTTCAAAGGTTGCTGTCAGCGGAGCAAAGACCCCGTACGCGACTCCACCCAACAGGCTCCCCACAATCCCGACTATGGGCCAAAGGACTAGAGGCACCGGCAGTATGATCAGCACCAGAATTTTCAGAACCAGCCCCAGCCTCTTGGTTCTGAAATTATCGGCACCACGAAACACGAAGCGCAAAAGCATTTAAAACCAGAGAGAGTCTGACCCGGCGAATCCACAGTAACAGTTACCTCGCCACGCAGTAGTAAGTCCAGGCGAAATGAGCAACCCACAGCCCTACGATCACGGCCGAGTTTCCTATCCCGACGATGCACACCACGACCGGACCGACCAGTGCGGCTGTCGAAAACAACAGCGAATCAGCGACGGGTACAGACAGTGAGTCGCTAACACAACAAGCACGCATTTCTCTCAATCTACTAGGACATCTCCCCCCCCCCCCCCCTCCTTTTTTTCCAACGATCAGTAAGTCAGCTGTATACACGATGCTTGAGCATCACCGCCGGCCGCTCAACTAGGAACGAAGACGAGCCGGATCGCAATGGCGCGAAGAAGGAGGAGGAGGAGACGTCGGAGGTACCTTTGAGGAGGCCGAGGACGAAGAGCGAGAAGAAGAAGGGGAGGAAAGTGAGGAAGCTCCATAGCTTAGCCAAGAACCCCACGGGGACCTCCATTGCCAGCTCCAAAGCGCACAGAGAGAGAGGATTTCGCGAAGGAGATGAAGATGACGAGACAGGGAGAGGGAGAGAGAGAGAGATCGGAAGGAGAAGAGCAGGGGGGTGACGTGGCAGCGAGCGGGGTCACGAGGGACGCGTGTCGAGAGGAGCGAAACGGAACGGCTAAAGAGATCGAAGAAAGCGACATCCCCCCGCCAACCGATCCCGTCTCTTGCTTCATTACGCTTTGCTCTTCTTCCTCCTTTTTCTTTTTGGCGGGAACCGACTCACGACCCCCCCCCCCTCCCCCCCAAAAAAAAGATTATTTTATTTTCGTCTATTGAATTACAGCCATTTCAAGTGAATCTAAGAGTGTGCAATGGTCCACGGTCGACCGTAGATAGGCTCAATTTTACCGGTCTTGGTCAGGTTTTTAAGATAATCGGGTTAGTCTTTGATCCATCTCTAACTTGATATTGTGTAGGGTTGTTCTTAATCTTAAAATTTTGAGTTGGTCAAATCCGAACTGACTCAGCATATATTATACATAATATATATAAAATTTTTAAATGAGATGGATTGGTTGAGTTGTCTATATAATATAGGTTGTGCACAATGCAATAAGAGTTCTACTCAAGTGCCTACATAATATATATTATGAAGTGCTTAGCCTAGGAGCAGAGGAGCTCTTCTTCTTTCTTTTTATTGCCGAGCTCTAATTTGACAAAAGCATCTCACTCGCCTTACCATCGCCCTTGCTCGCCGTCTACCTCACCACTTGTTATCGGCCTTGGTTGCCTTGCCATCACCCTCGCTCATAGCTTGCCTTGCTCATTGCTCGCGTAGCTCATCGTTCACCTTGTGTCGCCACTCACCCAGCTCGTCACTTGCCTTGGCTTCACTCCGCCAACTCACCTTTCGTCTTGGCTCCTTTCATGTCGCCTTGCTACTTATCTAGTTCGTTAGGCCTCATTCACCCAACTCATCTCTCATCTTAACTTGCTCACCTCGCTAGTCGCCCAGCTTGCCGCTTGCCTTGGCCTCACTCACCTTGATCTATCATTGCATTTGGCCTCGATTTTACTCGCTTAGCAATCTTGGGTTGACCCTGGATTCGGTCTTAAAAATTGAGTACTAACACTGTACGATTAGCCATTGGATTAGGTGCTAGACCGGACCGACCTGGTCCATGCTCACCCCTAGGTGAATCCCCACTTCCAATTATCATTTCACATTATTTGGTCAAATTTTCACTTTTACCCAATCTTTTTTATAAATGAGTTATTTCAACCTTAGATCAGTTTATTAAGGCCAACATAAGGGCTGATTTGAGTAAGAATTTGACATGAATAACTTAAGTATCGCCATCCGAGTTAAAAGATCGAATCAACCCGACTTGAAGTTTCGGGGATCCTTGTTGGAAAGGATGTGCTATAATCAAGATTTCAATTAGAAAAATTGAAAGTTCCAAAATGAGAGCGAGATCCAATTATCCAAGGACTTGTGACAACAGAGGGTTTAGTTTCGAATTGCTTTTTTACCTATTAATTCTTTGATTCACCGAGCGACAAAAATATTATTCACTTGTCTTGTAAATAAAGAAGCGACAATTTCAAATAATGCAAAGAGGCAATGCTAATTCGATATTTTTAAACCACGTAAATTTGTTCAATTATGGTCCCGAAAATTTATTGGATTTTGCCATTCGAATGAGTGGCTGTTTTGGATTTCCAAGTCCGAGTGCAGTGCATGTGCTGCGGGCCAAATGCTGGTACCGTTACGAGACAAGCTGACGTGGATTCCAACATGACGCCACGTCTGCACCAGGAGACAAAATTGCAGACGTGTCGTCCACTTTGATTCCCCGTCAGCGTTTGCATTGCTTCTCCGTCAGGTAAGCACGTCATCATAAAAAAAAATAAAAATTAATTGATAAAAAGAAAACCATTTCACGTAGGGTTCTTTGCATTCTTTAAATGCTTTTCCCCTAAAGTGCTTTCATATGCACTCTTGAGGTTATAAAAGCAAACAAAAGTAAGGGCAAGCAAAAGTATCGGATCACATCGATAATTGCTCGAATTGACTGGATTTGGAGGTTCCCACAAGAACCAATCCAATTCTCGGTTGCAATATTGAATTAAGTAAATATCGATTCGATTTTTAATTCAAGGAGTAGGATTCCTGACCATAATGGATATATATATTTTGAATTTATAAAACCCTAACTACGAGCACCACCACCATGCTCTCAGCCTCCTTCCTCAATCCTCACGCTCTCTTAGAACCCTAATCCCTCTCACGTACTCTCTCTCTCTGACTCCATCATGTAGCCAGGAGATGTTGCAACTCGTAGCATGATGATGTTATTATGACTAGTTCCATGGACCCACTCGAGAACTATTGGGCTGTTCCCACTTTCCAGCTTGCGGTACCTACTTTTCGTGAGCGTTCCTAATTTCAGGATGAGAATTGTCCCACTCCGAAATCGATCTACAAAACCGCCCAACTTTTTAACTTAAATATCTCTGAAAAGGACATCGAACAAACACTCTCAAAATCCAACACCTTTCCTCTCACCCTGCTATATCTTTTGACAACCCTCACAGGCTCTTTGATGGCGATTGGATCATCCGATTCCGGTTTCTCCATCAGCGGCCTATAGAAAGGGCAAGCAAAAGATCCAAGGCATAGCCATTCAGGGCGTCTAGAAAGAAAAGAACAGAAACGAAATATAGCACAAAGGTCCGTTTCATCCTTACACTTGGAGGGGCAAAGGCTACTTGATCTCCTCCCGAATTACTCAAAGGCCCCGGAGATTCGACGGTGGGGTACGAATCGTTGGACCTGAGTGCAGACAGAGCAGCAGTGTCTTTCAAGCTGACGAAAGCGACTCTCAACTTCCATGGCAAGGCAAGTTCAAGCCGAGAAGATGACCCATTACAGGCCAAAGTGGCACGGCAAGATAGAGAAATGGCAACGAATTTAGATGACCGGGGCAACAAAGACAAAGTGCGCGAGGAGGCCTTTGAAGTGCTCATGTTGCATTATTCTTCAGGGCTTGTTCCTGCTTCTCTCGGCTGGAGATCTCAGTGACAGGTGAGCCCGTGCTCAAAGGATAGGATTCATTGCTTCATGGCAAGTTATCCCATTCTTGCACAAGAGATATCAGGCTGGTGTTCTTCGCTTCTTATTGGGATTTGTCAGTAGGCATTCGCAATAAAGAGGTTGAAGAGTGTTGGATGCGTTGTTCGCCATGCAAATGCTTTCTTACAGTCGACGTCTCCTTGGACTTGCCGAGTCTTTTCAAACCTGAGTTGAGGTACTTTTTGCCGGAGTATGCCGTCATTCATGCATCAAAAGGAAGAATTCTACGATTAAAAACATACGAAAGAAGATTTTCGAGAATAGACATTAGAGTTATCAGGAAAAGTTGGCATGCAAAATGCAAACTCTCTCTTTCTCTAAGGCATATACAGACTCGACAACCATTCATAACTAATGCACATTCAAATGCCCAGTTTTAGGGAAAAGTGCCAAAAAAGTCCTAAATCTTTGTTACTAGTGCCAAATAAATATTTTACCTTTTTTTGGTGCCAAATAAGTCCATAACCTTTGCAAGTTGTGCCGTATAAGCCATTCTCACCGGAAGAAGCACACGTGGTGCCGATATGCCATATAAAATCCTGCCGGCCACTGGCCAACCTCGCTAGGGGCCGGTGTGGGCCGGGCGAGGCCGCCCATGCCCAGATCTGGGTGGGACAGCCCCGCCTCTGCCTAGATTTGGGCAGCCTCGCCCAGCCCTCGCTAGCGACGGGCGAGGCTGGTGGCGGCCTCCCCAACCCCCGCCGCCCTCTCCCATCGTCGGCAAGGACTTCGTCGGTGAAGAAGAAGAAGAAGAAAAAAGAGTTGGCACCACGTCGGCGCCGACAAGCTCCAGCAAGCCACGTCGGCACTTCGGCGAGCCACGTCGGCGCCACATGTGCTTCCTCCGGTGGGAAGGACTTATATGGCACAACTTGCAAAGGTTGAGTACTTATTTGGCACCAAAAAAAGGTTGAGGACTTATTTGGCACTAGTGGCAAAGGTTTATGACTTTTTTGGCATTTTCCCCCATTTTTATGCTTAAGCGATTGATTGGACTTACTTGAATTACTTTAGACTGTCGGTTGTATCTTGAATTTTGCCCGAAATAGGTCGCATGGAGTATTCGGGGCTCGTTGAGTTCTCTCCTTTGCCTTCTTGGTCGAGGAGTTTTATCGAAAGAACAACAAATAATTTCTCAAGCATGTCTCATACAAATTGTCCAAGACAACAGACTTATAGATTATCTAGGGCGTGTTTGGTGATGTTTCTGTTCGAAGAATATTTTTTGAATAGAAACACTTATTTGTGTTTCAATTCTATGGAACAATTTTTGAGTAAAACAGAATGTTTGATAAAAATGTTTTTGAAATAGAAAAAAATATAAATATGTTTGGTACGATTAATATTTTTTATTTTATTTTTTTCTCATTTTTTCTTTTTGTTCATGGGTTATCGATCGCCACCGGTCGGCCCCTCGCTGCCACCGCTGGACTGTCGCCACTGCCGGACCGCCACCGCCTGCTGGCGATTGGTGGTGGTGAGCGGTGGTGGGGGGCGGTGACCAGCGGGCAGTTGGAGGCTACAAGAGCAAGACAGAAAAAAAAAAAAGAAAACGTGTCAAGAACTAAAAGCAAGTTTTTCACGTTTCTTATTTTTGATGCAAGTGTGTTTCTATGAACAAAAAACATCTTTTTTGTTCCCTTTTTTTTCATGGGAATAAAAGTGTAAATAAACGTGTTTCTGTTCTTTTTTTATTTCATGAAACAAAAGAACAGAAACAAATCTATTTATAAACGTTATCAAATAGGGGCCTAGTAGCTAGCTATATCCCCAAATATCACATGGGCGATTCAGTTTCAAGCATATCCATCTGAAAATATAGTGTATGCACCTTTTTTTTTTCAATACAAATGGGATTTTGACCATAACGTGTAAAACTGGCGTAGTTTCAAAACTCACACTATAAAAGACCAAAAAAAAAAAAAATTGACTGTCCTTGCTGGGAAGAAGTTCAATGTGAGATCTAAAAAGGCATCGGTTTCTGGAAATTCGAAGGACGAGACTCCCCATGAACTGAGCAACTGATGCAGCGCAAGCCTCCGGTGCGTCACGGCCACGGACCTCTGGCCCGATGCTGGTGTCTCCTCCCTCGCACGAGCCACCGATCCAATGGCCAGATGCTTCAGATCTGAGGTCTCGGTCCTTGGCACATTCTTAATAGTTTGTCCATCTACATCATCATGACCGGCGGTACCAAAATAGTGATTCGACGATCGATAGATACGACTAGCGGTATCATGGAGATTCCGTGCGCGAGATCCGAGTTGTGATTTCGGGCTCTCATACTTCAACAAGTAGCCTTTTTGTCCAATTAACGTGGATATTAACTAGGGCATGTTTGTTTGTGTTTATAAATATACTTATTTCCATTCTTTTGTTCTAGGAAACAAAAAAAAGGAACAAAAACATGTTTGTTTATACTTTTGTTTTCAAAGACAAAGAATCTTTTTTTTTTGGTTCATGGAAACAAATTTGGAACAAAAATAAGAAACAAAAAAACTTGTTTATTGTTCTTGAACACTTTTTAAAAAAACACCTTTTCATTTTTTTTTCTCTTTTGCCACTACAATTTTCGATTGCCTGAGCTGCCGTTGCTCATCAGAGCTTCGCCTGCTGTCGCCGGATAGCCGAATTGCAAGCTCGCCACCCCCTGCTACCGTCGGACTGCCACTCGCCGGACCTTCGCTTGCCCTTGCGGGCGGTGGTGGTCGGGCATCCATGAAGAAAAAACGAAAAAAATAAAAAAATTTGTGAGTCGTACTAAATACATTTCTATTCTAAGAACATTTTTTTACCAAACGTCCTATTTTACTCAAAAATTATTCCAGGGAGTAGAAATACAAAAAAATGTTTCTATTTAAAAATTGTTCTATGGAACGGAAATATTACCAAACGCGCTCTAAACTTCCGATAAATTGTCGTTTAACATTATGAATTTCTTGAGAAACTTGGGATATGTAGTTTTGTACCAGCATACATACGAGGCTATAAATATAATTCTAAATTTGAAAAATAAAGTATATTTCACAAGATAATTGCCTAAATCAAATGTTGGAAATTTATACTCCATAGCCCTAAGCCCATAGCCCATGAGCCTCACAAGCACATCTATCAAGTGATCCACTCAACAATAGTTTGCCTAAGGGTCCATGGGCCCTTGCTTGGTCTACAAATGGTTTTGATCCCAGGCCTTCCTAAGCCAACTTCGTTGCTCCCGTTTTGGTTACAAGCTCTCTTTGCTCCAAGTGTTACTTGGTTTAGCTTTCTCGTTGTAGTTACAGCTACGAAAACGAGCACTGCATCTTGAGGGCGTTTGCTGGGCATAAGCTTTTACCCTTTCAAATGTTTCTCCCTTTCGACCAAAAAAAAATGTTTCCCACCAGATGATTATCAATTCATTCATTCATAAACTTTTAAACTTTATCAATTTAGTTCTAAGTATTTACTTGAAATTCTGATGCAGTAACACTCTAATTAGATTCCATTGCAAAGTTACTGAAAAGGGCGGTTTGGCCATCGCTGTTTGTTCAACATGGCACACCGTCATGTCAGCGTCTGTGAACATTGGTCGAAATGACCACGATGAAATTTAGTGCAAATGTTTAGAACCAAATTGACAAAAGCGAAAAGTTTAGGACTGAATTTGAATGCGTATAACAAGTTTAGGACTGATTGGATAATTTTCCCACGGATTTTGCTATACAATATTGTTCAAACATGGTCCGGAACTTTTTGACTGTAAACATTTTGAGAACAGACAATCCAACCTACGGAGTTTCTTGCCCTCTGTTGGGGCAGCTACCAAAGTGCAGTGTCCTTATCAAAATGGTCTATCCAAGAATATGATGCTCACAAAAATTTGTTTCGCAACCATGAGACTAACTTCATCCCTAGTAATAAAAATCTGCTCGTCTTTCCCGAGCAGCAAGGCTAGACATAGTAAGAAAAGCTGCGACCGTCTCTCCTTCCGATCATATACTTGACGTGCTCGCCGATTTAAGTCGAGCCGGCGATCCGAATATTCAGACGGCGGAGCCAAATGGAGTGCACGGTCATGTGGAAGACATCATATCGCCTTGGCGGCCCGTTGGCCACGAAATGCCTCTGCACTTGCTTCACTCTCCTCTGCATCCTCAGGTACTGAGACGGCGAAATGCCCATCAGTATCTTCTTGATGTTGGGTATATCCCTCACTTGCACTCGCACAGAGAAGGCCTTCCAGTTCAGGACATCACTGAACGGCGGCACATAGCCGTCAGAGATCAGCACAGGCACACACTCCGCGTATATGGCCTCCACAATCCTGGGGCTCGCCACTTCGTACCCGCTCGGGCACAGGCAATACCTACTCTGCCTCAGCATCCACTCGTAGCTCACTCCGCGCGGGAGCTCGTCGTAGACTCGCACGTCCCCGTCCTTCTTGTCCTTCCACTCCTGCAGCAGCAAGTGCCTGATGTGGCCATGCAGGCGGCCCGCGAAGAAGGCCAAGATGTGGCGGCGCGATGGGGAGGGACCGCCAAGGAGGCCGGAGACCTCCCCTGTCTTGAGGTTGATTTCCGGGAGCGACGCGTCCTTGAAGGGGTTGAACCCTTCCGAGGTGTTGGCATTGCACAGGACCCTAATGGACTTGTGGAATAGGTCGGGCACATAGGAAGATGCGCGTGGCCCCTGGGGGAAGTCGAAATGGATCGTACAATGCGGCGTCAGCAGGATTGAAAATGCCAGTGAAACCAAGACGTTGCATGCTAATCTGATTCATTCTTTCTTGGGAGATAAAGCCTTTGAGTGAAAAGAAGGCCAAACGGATGGTCCCTTTGAGTGATGTACTTGGTTGCTTCGTACTACGGGTTTGAAAAAGTTTAGTCCGGACAAAAATTCAGTGACTTGTGGTAAACTAAAGCTGGATAGCACCAAAGTTGATTGATCCGAAAAGCTGGAAACGGCGAAAATCGATTTTCTACTCCTTTTTACCATGTTTTAAAAAAATGCTCTATCAACATTAAAGTTGAAACAGTAGAAGTGCCGGAGGAAAGATCGACAAGTTTTTAACTAGTCCTGAAATGTGATGCTAGCATTATTACCCAATCGTGGCATGAGAGCATGAAGTGATCGGCCCCGAGGCTCCGGTTCCAGAACGGGTGCTTTGCGGCGATGACGTCGATGTAGTCGACGACGGCGCGCCCGATGGCGTGCGTCTCGTGGGACCCGGGCTCGTAGAGGTACTGGACCAGCATGACCACACTGATGGGGAGGAAGTAGACAAGGGCCTCGTCTGGGTCCATGGTCCTGTACAGGTTGCGCCCTCTCTCCATCTCGTGGATGAACCTTCCCTCCGTGGAATATATGCTCTTGCACGGCCCGTCATGGAACATTGGTGGCTCCCCTTCTTGGTACACATATATCTTGAACAGCCTCTCCATCTCCAGATAACTCCTACACATTGCGGGCAACATATGATTCCGATTTTTCTTCTCTGGTTCATGCTGCGCGGAGTTGATCGGGAATTATAAGGAAGATAGAGAGGTGGCATGCAGAGAATAGCACGATACCGATGAAAAGCGTTCGCGTTCCTATAAATCGGTCCTCGGGGCACGTAATCGGCGTCGTCGTGGACCGATGTCAGGTTCCGGACCAGAGCAGCTTCCCTGATGGCGGACCTCGCTCTGGACAGTTTGACCTCTAGCCTCTCTAACCTGCCCCAGTGATCAAATACCCTCAGACGAGTGCGACTTGACTCAAGCAGGAGGTCATACAAGCATAAAGAAGGCCCCGCTTTTAACTCAAATCTCTCTGGAAAGGACATCAAACAAACACTTTCAAAATCTGACACCTTTCATCCTAACCTGGTGTGTGTTTTGACGACCCTCACAGGCTCTTCGATGGCGACCGGTTCATCCGATTCAGGTTTCTCTGTCGGCGTCACATTCTCGGCCACCTAATAAAAAAATACATGCAAGAGACCTGAGGATTGTTAGGGAATGGCCATTCAGGTTGTCTAAAAAGAAAAGAAAGAAGGAACATTAATTTCATCCTTACACTTGGAGGGGCAAAGGCTACTTGATTTTCTTCTGAATAACTCAAAGGCCATGGAGATTCGATGGCGCGGTGCAAATCGCTGGGCCTGAGTGCAGAAAGGGCATCAGTGGCCTTTGAGCCAACAGAAGCAATTCTCAACTTCCATGGCGAGGCAAGTTCGAGCCGAGAAGACGACCCATCACCGGCCAGAGTAAACAGGCCAACCGAGATCAATGCGAGAGGCACGACAAGATAGAGCACCAGAAGTGAATTAAATGATCGGGAGGACGAACGCGAAGTAGGCGAGGAGGCCTTCGAAGAGCTCATGTTGCATTACTCTTCAGGGCTTTGTTCCTGCTTCGCCCGTTCGGAGTTATTAGTGACCGGTGAGCCCGTCCTCAAAGGATAGGATTCATTGCTTCATGGCAAGTTATTCCATTCTTGCACAAGAGAAATCAAGTGGGTTTTCTTCGCTTCTTCTTGGCATCTGTCAGTTTTTTTTTTACAGGGACATCACAAGGCATGCGCAATAAAGAGGGTTGATGAGTCGTTGGATGTGTTGCTCGCCATGCAAATGCTTACTTAGAGTTGACGTCTCCTTAAACTTGAAAAGTCTTTTTAAACCTGAGTCGAGCTACTTTTCCCGGAGTACGCCGTCTTTCATGTATCATGAGGAAGATTTCTGCAATTAAAAATTTTCAAAAAGCAAGATTCTTTGATGGAAATTAGGGTATTTAGCAAAAGTTGACATGCGAAATATTTGTTTTCTCTATAAATAAAAGACCGAATTTCACTAAATTACATTACACTGCTGAGTTATTTTGAAGATTGCCCTCACGACGGAGATTTCGCGAAATACTCTAGACTAGTTGAGGTTTCTCCTTTGCCTCTACTTCATCAACGAGGAGTCTTGATCAACAAAATCCAAAAACAATTTCTCAGGCATGTCTACTACAAATTGTCTTAAGACAATGAAGTATCCCATTTAGTTTAGGATTCCAAGAGATGTTGATGCCGTAGTGATTTATGTTCTGTGGACATTCTTCTTTTATACAAATGGGGTTTGACCATAGAGGGTGAAGCTGGAGCGTATGTTCAAAACTTGTATGATAAAGACAGATAATATCATGACTGTTTCCATGTTGGTGGGGAAGTTCAACGTGAGATCTGAAAGGCATCGGTGAGACTCCCCATGAATCGAGCAACTGAAGAAGCACTGAGTCTCCGGTGCGTCTCGGCCACGGACTCCCTCGCACGAGCGTTCGATCCACGTCCAGACTTTTCAGATCCGAGGTCTCGGTCTTGGCACAAGTCTTGATCATTCTTTCCATTCCCATCAGTACATTAGATCACGCTTCCTCGTTCCACCTACGGCCGTCGGTACCGACAGCGATTCACGATACTGCTAGCCGGACGGCGGAGACTCCGTCCACGAGTTCCGGGTTATGATTTTAGGGTTTTCTACTTCAACAGCTAGCTCTTGGCTTCGGATGTATTTTCCCCGAGATTCGTATAAGACGGTCTCGCGACGTTTAGTCGGGGATGTAACTTTCGATAGGGTATAGTTCTTACAAAATTATCATCATTTTATCTACATGTTGGTGTTACATGTGCACGGATGGATTTACAAAGGATATGGAA
Source organism: Melaleuca quinquenervia (assembly GCA_030064385.1). Classification (NCBI taxonomy): domain Eukaryota; kingdom Viridiplantae; phylum Streptophyta; class Magnoliopsida; order Myrtales; family Myrtaceae; genus Melaleuca; species Melaleuca quinquenervia. The sequence goes on from CM057718.1 coordinate 16,884,332, forward strand.
ATTGATTCCGATAATTTGTGACATTAATTTATTGCTTAACATTCTACATTTCTTGGCAAGCATGTGATATGTAGCTTGATACTAGAATACGTATAAATAATGAGAAGGCTAATGTATGCACTCTACAACCAGAAAATAAGAAATATTACTTAATTAAGATAGCTGCTTAAATCAATAAATACTCAATAGCCCTAAGCTCATAGCCCTTGACAAACCATTTATCTAAGTGATCCACTCAAGAATTGTTCGCCTAAGGGCCCATGGGCCCTTTCTTGGTCTATAAATGATTTCAATGGTGGACCTTCCCAAACCAACTTAATACTCTCATTTCAGTCACAAGTTCTCTTCACTTTGAACGTACTTTCTCGATCATTCTCATAGTAATTACGGCAGCGAAAAATGAGCGATGCATTTTGATTCGAAAATGTTCGTTCATCCAATTTTGGAGTGTTGCGATTTTAAGACATGTACGGTCGTGCACACAAGTCACGGCAATTCACGCTAAGGCTACCGCAATTGTAGCACAATTGCAACTATGTATATCAATGGACGTTCAACTCGGCAATTATCAATCTCCCATTTGATTGATAAAAGACATTCATTGCAAGCATAACCATTTGATGTGTGGCTTTTGGCAATGTTCCCCGCCCGTCTATCCGTTCGTCAGTCCGTCTCTCATGTAACTAACATTCTTATTAGATTATATCTTGAGTTTGAGTCGTATACATAAATTTCTAATTGGATAAACATCCAAATTTGACCGCATCAAGAAAAAGAAAAAGAAAAAGGAAAGACGGTTAAAGAAATCATTTCTGTGGTTAAAAGTTTTTTTTTGTCTAAGAGGAATATTAAATTCTCTCTCCGTGAGTTCTTCTCAGCGAGTTCTCTACAAGAAGTTGTGAAATAATACTGAGTTTGTTTTGGGCTTAATTAGGTGCGGGAAATATGGGTGCTCGTAACTTCGATTCTTTGATTCGATTTAGGTGCGGGGAAATATGAGTTTGTTTCGGACTTAACTTAGGCGCAAAAATCCCTCAAACATGTAAGCGATTGTAATTTCAATTCTCTGATTTGATAATGGATTATTTGTTATTGACTCTCCCGTGGATATATAGTACCGATACTCGAATTAAACCATGTAAATCTTTGGCGTTTTTTATTTTTATTACTCCTTGATTTCGGGCATTCTCTTACTTTCTCTCAGGATAACCCAACATTGGGTAGCTCTTTTTGGCTAGAGCCATGGAATAATTCACGGTCTTACTTTACCTAACGCGACCATTCTTCTTGATTTCCACATACTCGACCAATCAGTAGGAGCGAAAGGCCAAATTTGCTACCGTCTCGTCCACTCCGGGACACGCACTTCCTGTCGTCGGCGCGGAGCTTGAAAGTTACTGGTCTTGGTCTGCGGAATGTTTTGCTCTTTAGGTCAGTATTCATGAAAAAAAGTTCGTTCTTGACTAACCCTTCCGATTTGTATCTGTTGGATATTTGCGACGCGGCCTTGGCGAATTAGGAGGATCCGTTTCAAGCTTTGGCACTGCATGTGTGGTATATAAAAGTTTAAGCTACGTACATATCATTCCATATGTTGCACAAATTCAGAAATTTGTCAATTTTGTTTTCCTTTGATTTTGTCCTTAGAAAAAGCTGAAGATTATTATAAATATGGTATGATCATGAGTGACTCGAAAGCGTCAACAAACAAGACAACTCGAGCAAGAGAAACATTGTGGAAATAAAGCATGAGCACAGCTGATCTATGTTGTTGGTGGCGTGCCTACCGTACAAGAAGGGATCGATGAGATGATTCTTTTATAATCGTTTAAGAGAAGATTACAATCACTCGAAATATTTATACCGATGCAATTTGCAATCCTAGGTACACTCAAAAGCCATAACAACGAATTGCGAAAGAGGAATATTCTTGCACTCTCATCTCTCTTATACGATGACTTTCAAACGCTCTTTAGAGTTTACATAGGGGAAATTACTTAAAAAGTCCTAAATCCATTGTGATTATTTTAATTCAACCATAAATCTTTTAGTTTGGCCGATGCAGTTGTAAACCTTTTGAAAGTTTGTCAGTGTAATTTGCTCGGCCAATTTTGGCTGAAAATCGCCGATGTGAACACTGATGTTGATGTAAGCAATTTTGGTAAAATTTTTTAAATCTTTTTATACTTTGTTTTTGTTTTTTCTCTCTCATCCTTTGTGGTCGTTGGCATCCTTGACGGCTAGCAACCAGCCACAGGCAAGACCCGGCGAGGGTCGACCTTGACAACCTTGGGCGAGGCTTACCCTCACACAGGCGAGGTTGCCCTAGGCTGGCATGGGTTAACCTTATTGGCCTCGCCAACTTCAGATGAGGCTTGATAGATGCAATTGCCAGATCTAGCAATCTCCATTGAGAAGTACCTAAGGATAGAGTCCTCCATGATGTGATCGTCACATCTCTTCTCCAAACTAAGTATGAAAGCCCCAACGAGGATGGCAATGGCGACGTACGATCCTAGACTTGGCTCCCCCTGGAACTCGGTCTTCGTCTTCACGAAAGTGAAAGAAGAAACCCCACACTGGCTTGTCGGTGATTGAAACGATGCTGCCTCTATTGAGCCTTGCTTGAAGCTGGCGAGGTTGACCCTTGTCTATGGTAAGTTGTTGGCCATCAAAGGAGGCCGGCGACCGCTGACGATGAAGGGGGAAAAAAGAAAAAAAGGAAAAGAAGAAAAAGAAGACTTTAAAATTATAACCAATATTTAAAAAATTCATGAATTGCCTGTGTCAATGATAGCGGTGCTAAATAGGACAGCCAATATCCACATCATCTATTTTCTTGCCAAAATTGGATGGCCGGACTACATTGACAAAGTTGGTCGAATTAAAACTTTTAAAATCGAATTGATATAATTACTATAAATTTATGACTTATTTTGTAATCCTCCTATTTTCAGAAGTTTCCAATGGAACACAAGTTCTGAAAAACAGGGTTTAAAAAAAAAAACTCCGGATTGGACTTCCCGAGTAACAATTGACCAAGAATTATGCCAAATCTAGGATCAATATCTTCCCAAGACTAAATCGATCAAAATCAACTTAATCTTAGCAACAACCGGACAATACAATATCGTAATAAGTAAATATAATACCAAGTGATAAAGCTATAAAGCCAATAAACAACACTCAGATTTTACGTGGAAAACCTAATGAGGGAAAAACGCTCAAAAACTTTCACTAATCACCGAGAATAGTCGGATACAATTTTTTTTTCTCTAGCCACACACTAGAGGCTCAACATCATCAATGCAATAGTATTTTCTCACCAAAGAGGTGGATTAACATAAAATTAAGTAAGAAAACCCTAACCGCGAAATTTCGAAGAAGATTCTCAACGAACAAGACCCATCCGCTTGTAGTTCTTGGTCTTGTTGAGATTTGAGCCAGTTCCGTCACCGTTTGGCCTTCGAATCGGAACCGTAAAATCGCGACCTGTTTTCTTCCTCTCTCGCGTGGCTGCTTTCTCTTTTTTGTTTTTCTCCGTAGGGTTTTAACGAGCCAGCCCCCTGCTTTTTCTTCTTACTTTTTTGACTTTTGATCTTTCTTTCCTTTTTTAACGTGTTAGATGGGCTCCACAGATGAGGTGGACCCACCCAACAGACCGCATCGTGGTATCGCACGTGAAACACGTCCAGCTTCTAGACATTGGCTGGCCGCCCGGCCGCAGTTTTTGAATGTTGCGATTGAATGCCGAAGTAGGGAGGCTCCCATGGCTTAAGCATCTCCTTTCTTTTACCATGGGAAGGTGCCTGGCTCACCTAATATCTTCTCGCATCATGGGGTCGGACGCCCTAGTATCGCACGGGAAACACGTCCAGCTTCTGGACATTGGCTGGCGGCCCGGCCACAGTTTTTGAATGTTGCGATGAATGCCGAAGTGGGGAGGCTCCTGTGGCTTAAGCATCTCCTTTCTTTGACAATGAGAAGGCGCTTGGCCCACCTAATATCTTTTCGCATCGTGGGGTCGGACGCCCTGGTATTGCACGGCAAATGTGTCCAGCTTCTGGACATTGGCTGGTGGCCCGGCCGCTGATATTGAATGTTGCGATTGAATGCCCAAGTAGGGAGGCTCCTGTGGCTTAAGCATCTCCTTTCCTTCGCCATGGGAAGGATTCATCATCCTCCAACATTTTCAGGTTTACTCGAAATTGTGCGCCAAATTTTTTTGTGGGGTCTTTCAAATTCCGAAAGACGTATTCCTCTGCAATAGTGATGACGAGGGGAATTACACAGCAGATAATGCACGTCCCCAACCCGGGATGGACCGTACGGCAAACCGATTACGGCAGTGATCCAAAGAGAGAGAAAAAAATCGTCATCAACAATATTATTTGGTTACATCATGCTTGCCATGTACTCAGGCACGTAAAATACTTTCTCCAGAAGTAAATAGTAGGTTTAACATTGTCTTGGGTGCGAAGTCCGAGACAAATCCCACACGTCGGATGTCCGCGCTCTCAATTCACAGTATATCTAAATTCTTTAAACCTGGTTTTCTACTATATATGTTTCTCTAGTAATCAAGCAGCTGAAACACTTTCTCAAAAGATAATTAGCAGGTTTAGAGTATCATCGTATTGGGCAAGAGCGGGACAAATCCCACGTTGGATGTCCGTGCTCTCAATTTCGTGGTACATCAAATCGTCAAAACTGGTTGTTCTCTCCTTGACGACTGAGCAGCTAGGGTTTGTACTTGGGATGAGTTTATTGTGGCAGCCAGCCTTGCCCCAGGTTGCACGTAATTTGTTGTGTTAACGACGTCCATGAACACGTCTTGGTGGCAGGTCGCATCGAAATTTCCCTGCACAAATCCTTTTTATATGTCTGTCGCGAAATTTCCCTTTCGCCACCCCCCCACCCCCCCCCCCCCCCCCCCCCCGTCAAACACTCCAGTCAAGATTCGATATGAGTCGACGTTCTTCCAGGAAATGGCTATAAACACACCCTCCATCTCCTCTTCACAATACAGATCATAACCTAAGTCCAGTCCGTCCATCTCTTATAATACTCGATATTGGAAAATCATCTGCAGGTCCATCGAGGAGAAGCATCAACAAACCGAGACGATGACTAAGGTGCGTAACATAGCATCATACCAGTGTCTGATTAGTTTACAAGAAAATGTTGATGTATGTGGTCACGGTTCGTTATGCCGGCAGAAAAAGGTGGTGGTCAAGGTGTGCAACATGAGCGTCAAGAATCCGAGGTGCACGCTCTTCCCGAGCTTTGGACAGCAAGATAATCGCTTGAAGGCTCTTCGAATCGCGGTGTCCGTCAACGGTAATGATCGAAAATGAAAACGAAATAAGCAGTTTGTTTTAGGGTTATCCACAAGAAAGATGGAAAGAGTTCCTGCAACAGGAAAGGTTCAGTTGTTGTACTAGTCAAGAATGTGAGGCAGAGGCTGAAGAGGTCCTTGTTCATAAAGAAACTTGTTACATGAAAGAATGAATTGGTTGCGGGGATTAGTCAAAAAAAAAAATCCATGAACTTTTACTAGAAAAGAGAATTTCTTCGTCATGTTTAATGGAGAAGGCTGAGAAGCAAGCATAGAACCTGAAACATTTGCATGTCCTCGGTGGCTAAGTTTGCATTAGGTAACTTTTATGTTTCTACAATTTTCTATTATTTTGTTCCTCGGAACACAAAAAAAAAAGAAACTCTTTTATGTATTTCAATTGATTTTTTCAATTCTCAAGAATGAAAAACAAGTGGTCATGAAATAGATTCAAAACAGAAATAAAAAGTTAAAAATGTACTTTTTCATTCTTGGAAACAAAAATAGAAATGACTATTTTTTTTTCCTCTTTCTTCTTCCTTCTCTAGCCGGTCGTTGAGCCTCGATGATGGCTGACGATTTGCAAGAGACTTAGGTTGGCGAGGCTTGGCCTCACGAGATTTGGGCAAGGTGGACCCTCGCCGGCCAAGGAAACAAAAAGGAGGGAAAAAAGAAATGAAAAGAAAAGAAAATTAAAAAAAAAGAATTGTGTCAAACACATTTATGCTCTTTTTTTTTTTTAGTTTCGAAGAAATCATTACCAAATGTGTTCTTTTGCTCAGAAACTTGTATTAAGACAATAAATAGAAAAAAACTATTTATGAACATAATTTATTTCTGATAACAAAATATTATTAAACGCAACCAAATTCTCTTCTTTTCCTTCTGCAGAATGACTGTGCATAAAAGATTTAACCACTAGTAGCTTGTAGATATCTGAGAACTATGAATTGAGTTCTAGCAGCATTTTCCCCAAGGATGGTAAATTAGATTCCCAAATATATTGCGGCAATTGATTGGACACATGCTGATGAAACCATGATAGTATATCGAAACGTGTTTCGTGCGGCTTCCAAATAGAACGAGGTTAATTGGTGTATGATTTTTCTGCTCGATCAATGCTTGTAGGGTTCCAATCGTTGAGTTTGAAAGGAACGGACCAAGACGTGATTGAAGTAACGGGGGAGGGAGTCGACGCAGTCAAGCTCACCAGTAAGCTTCGCAAGAACGTGGGTTATGCCACGTTGGAGACTGTGGAAGACGTCAAAGAGGAGAAGAAAGAAGAAAAGCCCAAGAAAGACGAGAAACCCGCGGCAGTGCCGGCGCCGGCGCCGCCTATCGTGGTTTATTCGTGCGAACCTGAACCAGCTTGTTGTACTGTCATGTAAAGCGCTCCTCCTCCTCCTACTCTTCCACACCATGTGATAGCTCCCCACAATTTCCCGACTGCCGTTTTCTTTTCTGCCTTGCATTTAAGCCTTTGAATAATGGTAACCGTGTTCAATTTGGTTGGCAAAGTTTACGCCAAATGATCCTACAGATCGAAAGTGAAAATTGCACCATGCACCGCGGGCCACTTTTCAACACGCATCTTGACTCGCAGAGCACGAGTCTGATGAAAGGGGCATTGGCATACCAAACAAACCATGAGAGCATTTCTCAAGCAATGGTATTAAATTTCGTGGGAGATCCGGAAGGGACGTCAACTTCTGTTTGGTTATTCCAAGGTCTAGGGCATACGTCATCATCCAAGTTTCTCCTCAATCTTGACCTACGTCTAGGGGTGATCGGTTCCCGGGCGGTTCCCAGTTCCCCTTGGAACTGGGAACCGGACCGGTGGAACCGGTTCCCTATTATGGAGAACCGGAACCGGACCGGACAAGATTGGGCGGTTCCGGTCCGGTTCTCATTCGGTCCGGTCCGGTTCCCGGGCGGTTCCGGTTCCAATTAACGCGAAAAATATATATTCTAAAATAGAAAAAAAACTATACATTTAAACATCGCATTTTCTTGACGTCCAAAAACTGGACGTCCAGTACAATTTCTGGACGTGCAGCACGCGCTGGGCACACGTCCAGCACTGCTGGACGTCCAGGCCAGCGCTGGAAGTCCAGCAGTGCCTCTGGAACGTCCAGCAGTGCTGGAAGTCCAGCATTGCTGGACGTCCAGCAGCTCTAGAACGTCCAGCAGTGCTGGACTTTCAGTGCTGGGCTCACACGTCCAGCAGTGCTGGACGTGAGCTCAGTGACCACATAATACTGTGGACTGCGCGAGTGTGGGCCGAGTGAGAGACTGAGAGTGAGAGAGTGTGAGGAATTTTTTTTTTGATGAACATTACCGGTTCCGGTTCCGGGCGGGCGGTTCCACCCCCGGAACCGGGAACCGGACCGCCCGTCCGGGAACCGCCCGGAACCGCCGGTTCCGGGCGGTTCCCGGTCGGGCGGTTCCGCTTGCTCACCCCTACCTACGTCCACCAAGGATTGATGAAAGATGAGACCAGCCGACTGAACTCGCCTTGTGGGCAGTGTTGGCATGTCGTGCCCGTATAAACAGATTAAAGATCAGCAACTCAACTTCATGACAAATGGCCAATTTTTCACTCCGATTACTGTAAAGCAAAGTGCACTCTAAATTTATTGGCAAAAAAAAAAAAAAAAGACCGATGCTAGAAACACTAACACTCAAATAACATATGCTATAACGGAATAAGGTAGCAAAAAATCATGTTAGTTGGCCGGTACATATAAATAGCGGATAGAAATCCGTGACCTTATTCAATAAATTCACTTAGCATATCAATTTAGTTCCTCTAACGTTTATATGACTTAATGATGGAGATCAAGTTATTGAAATCCATGCTCGACGTCCTCTAAGTCAAATCACTGTATGGGCACGGCATGTTAGATTCGCCTACTAGTCCTTATCCGGATTTATGAATCACTAATAACTGAAAATATATTCTTGCTGATCCTTTCATCCCTCTTGATCGGTGCAATCAAGCACCTTTCCTCCCAACCTTAACAACTCTCATGGCGTGACTGGTTCATCCTATTCGGGGTTCTTCCTCAGGTTCCCATCTCAACCACCGCCATGAAAAAGACAAGCAAAAGTTGTAGGAGCATTATAGAATGGCGCGGGGCGTTGGACCATTCAAGAGGGGAAAAACAAAGGAAACTTTTCTCAGAGCCACGCTTCATCCTTGCTGTTGACACCTCAATTTTTGCGCCTTTTGTTTTCTCTGTTTTCTTTATTTAATTTTTTTTCTTTATTATTTGCATATAGTTAATAGGGGTATTTTGCATATCAGGAAAATTATCGGTCGGGATATACCTTCAGATTGTGGCAGGGAAAGGAATATTGGGGCATATATTGGTGATATATTTGGTTTAGAATAAGAATTCATGCAAAAAGAGAACTTCATGTGCTAAAAAAAGGGATCTTTGGAAAATATAACTCTCGGTCAAATCTTCCCCAAGATTTGACCGAATTTTGGGATTATCCCTTTCCTGCATAAGGGCGTCCAGGGGGCCACACACGTTGAAGACACGACCATATTGAGAGGACTTTCAGTACAAAAATTAGAGAGAAAGTGTGAGACCTTGAGGAAATTCGGTCAAGAGGGCAGCAAAAGAGACAACAGTCTGCAAAACAAGAAAAGGGAGTTTGCTTGTTTCTTTCCATCCCTTTTGAATATTTGCTTCATATTTTATTCTTTCTTTGTCAGCACGTACATTGAAACGATTTTTTAATGCAGGGAGAGAGTGAGAGAAAAAAGGAACAATTCGCTGAAGCAAAGGAAAAGACGCAAGTAGTTGCACAAAAGAGTGGAGACGTTCCGAAAAAAGATAAGCACTTATAAATTACTTGTGTTTTTTCCCTGATTTTGTTGTTTGTTCAGCGAGCTAATCATGATTTATTGAAATTCGTTGTTTTCTCGCAGCTTCTCGCTCAAGTCGCGTGATTGGCCACTTCAACGCCGAGCGTCACCTCTAGCCGCCGCACTTGTTTGATGCAATCGGATTAAATTTGGAGGGAAGATCCCAAAAATTTGGTAAAAATATTCTTTTTCCCAAGTTGATTTGAATATTTGATTAGTAACATGTTGTTGCTTAATTTGCTTGTTTTGGGTGATATGCATGACCAATTGGAATTTGTTTTTCCGATTTGCAATCGCACACAATTTTTTATTCAATCTATAAGGCTTTAGATAGAATAATTAATTGAGCGGGAATCTATAAAATTGATATCTTGATCTTTAAGGCTTAAGATCAATTTATCGATTTTTATGCGCGAACCTTTGTTGGTAAATCTTGGTGCTATCAGAATTGATTTGGTTTGATTTTATTTTACCTTCTTTGCATGTTTAAATTACTTACATAGTTAGATTAATTGCACGTTTATATTAAGAATTGCATATTAGATCAATTGCATAATTAGATTATTTGCATGTTTAGGTTTAAAATTGTGCATTTAGATGATTGCATAATTTAATTAATTTGCATGTGTGGGTTAGATTGCATATTAGATTTTTTTTGGATAATTTTAGCTAGATTGCAGTTTAGGATATTATCTTTGGTTGAGTAAGATTTAGTTTAAATTAGAAATTGATATATTTTATTTCCTAATTTAGATTAGGTAATATTTAACTATGGATAATTAGGCTAAAAAAATATAAAAAAATTGCATTTCATATATTGCATCAGATTAGTTGCATTTATGGCTAGATTTTTATGCATGACATATTTCATTAGATATTTGATTTGATTTAGTTAGATTTTATTATATCTTTTGATTTGATTTGATTTTCATGCATGGCATATTTAATTAGATCTATTGAGTTATTTGGTTATTTCATCCCTTTCTTGTTATTTATTTGATGTTTGAGTCCATGTGGTCATCCTTGCATGTTAGGGTCAGATCTAAAATTAATTCAAACTGCTTGCCAATTTTTGAAAATAATGAAAAGGTATCGAAAGGGTGTTAGATTAATCTAGCATAACCAAGTCACCGATCCCTTATATCTCTGGTTCGTAGGAGTAAAGCATAGCTCCAAATGTTTTACATGGGTTCCTAATCGACCCACCAAAAATAGATTAGTGGTGACTCCTTTGAAAATGCTTTGATGTTAAAAAGTGAAATCTAAATCGCGAATTGGTAAGGGCTTGAGAGGGCTCGAGCTAGGTTTAATCTTAGCAATCCATTAGCCGAACCCTAGGTGGTGCACCTTCGGGGAGGTCGCGACAGCTTGGCGACTCCGCTGGGGATTTGAAAAATATTCTTAGTGGACTTAGGCCATTTTTCATTATTTTCAAAATTTTGTTTGGCAGCAAGAATTCTAGGTAAGTCCCTAACACATAGGTTGAATGTTTTTGCAGGGTTGTCTAAATTAAATGTTTAAGTGCTTTTATGTGAAGTGTTGTTTGATATCAACTATCGTGCATGTTCTAATTACTTTAGCACTACACTTTAGCACACACAACCTGCCGCCGGACCTGGGCCGCATAGGATCACCTAGGATGGTGTTGAGATAGATGCCACTCCAACCGCATGCCCGCGGCTCGAGTTGCCTATTTCATCCCCGAAATTTCTTTCTTGGTGTCAAGAGTATCCACCCCGGTCTGCAAGCCCGCGACTCGGGTCGACTCTTTGACCATGCCGGAGTCATAAGGAGCCGACTTAGTACGCGTGCCTGCGGCTAGTCTGATTATCCTTGTGGCTCCACTTTGCTAAGCCTTTTAGAGTAGAAATCGAGTTGCACTTTTCATGCGCATGTCCATGTGATTGCCCTTGATCTACTTGCGAAGTAAGCCTTCTATCCCTATTCTTTGAATTTCATTTACATTTTTTGAGTTTTGAGTTGGTCCATGAGAAGTTAGGTCAATAGTGTCGTCCTAGTAATTTGTGAGTCAAAATTAATTCTCATTAAGATTTTTTTTTTAAAAAGAAGAAAGCAAAAAAAAAAGTTTCCATGAAACTTTCAATTATATGCTTTTTCTTTAAAGTGTGTCAAAGGTTGTCATTTTCCATTCATCCCTTAAAAAAAGAACAAAAAAAAAGGAAAATCGGTTAAGTCATGGACTGAACATTCTCCTGATCACATATTCATGTCTAGTTTTGTCTTTTGTAGGTGATCACGGATCGTCCACGTTCACCCATTATCACAAGATCAAGAGCAAAAGCAACAATGGCTGACCAAAACGAGCAAACTCGTGTTGCTACTCTTGCAACGAAGATGAAGACAGTCCTGAATGTCCTCGAAAATCTCTCGAAGCAAGTTGTTTCTTTAAACACAAGCATTTCCGCTTTGGCCGTGTCTGCTCAACCGAGAGTTGAAGTTGTACTGCCCAATGACCATACTCCGACTGAGGTAATAGATGGAGGAAAGAATGTTAGCATTAGCAAGAATGTTAGCATAGGCACTTCCTCGACCGAGAATGGAGTAATCTCGATCGATAATGTTCCTCCAACCTTAACTGATAAGGCTGGGGCATCTTCTGAATTGCCAATGAGTGATGAGGCTAAGTACATTGCTAAGCTAGAAGAGCAAATTCGTCAAATGCAAGGCTTTCAAGATTAGTTCCCGTGAGGTCTTGCTCATATTGCTAAGGTCCAAGTCCCTAAAAAGTTTAAAGCACCTGAGTTCAACAAGTATGAAGGCCTTTCATGTCCTAAGGTTCACTTGCAGTACTACACTATGAGAATGGCACCGTATGCTGACAACGTGCCGCTCATGATCCACACTTTCCAAGATAGCTTAACCGGACCTGCTTTACAATGGTTCATTGTAAAGAAGATTAATCTGCTCGAGACTTGGGAGGATTTATCTGATGCTTTCATCCGTCAGTATAAATTCAACATGGACGTGGCCCCGTCACGTGAGGATTTGATTGGCTTTGAGAAGAAGAAGACTGAGACTTTCAAGGCTTATGCCACAAGATGGAGAGCTGTGGCTGCTCAGATCATCCCCGAGTTGACTGAAAAGGAGATGTTGGACATGTTTATGAGATCTTTGCCATTTGAGTTTGCAATCGAGTGTTAGGGTCTCGCTTTGAATCTTTGGCTGAGTTGATTCTTGTTGGAGAACGCATTGAGATCGCTTTGCGCGATGGTTGGGCTGTGGAGCAGACTACCCATGCCAAGAAATTTACTTTCAAGAAAGATAAGGAGTTTGCATCTGAAGTGAATGTGGCATACTCTCAACCAACTCGTGACACTAGCAGGCAGCAGGGTGGAGATCAATCTTCTGCACGTCGTCAGTTCAATAGAAGGCAGTTCACTCCTCTTCCTGGGCCGTTATCCAAGGTTTTGCCAGTCCTCCAGAAGAAAGGACTACTTTCAACTGAACCCAAGCGTCCGAACCCTTAGAGGTTCAATAGTTATGACCTATCCAAAAAATGTAATTATCACATGGGCGAGACTGGACATTCCACTGATGATTGCTACGTGTTGAAGCATAAAGTTCAAGACCTCCTGGACACAAAGGCACTCTCTTTCACCACTGGTCAACTAAATATCCAGCATAATCCCCTGCCCAACCATGCTGAAGGAGCTAAAGGGGACATCGAGTAGAAGAATTTTCGTACTTCTCTGCGAAGGGGTCTTTTGTTGCTTTTTAGGATTTCCTGCTTTCTGAATTTCCGTTATTGTTTGAACTTTGGTTGTTAGGATTTGAGTATTTGCATTTTCCATTCCAATAAATGTAATTCATTTGATTCAATGAAGTTGCAAGTTTTTCTTTATTTTGAGAACATGTTGAAATATGCTAAACCAGCTCGGTGATGATATCCAACAATTGAAAAAAAAATCATCCAAGGAGAATTTTGAGAGCTGGGTTTCTTCATGTTTTCTTGTTAAAAAAATTCAAAAAAATTGGAAAAAGAAAATTTCAAAAAAAAAAAAGGTATATGGTGCATAAACTTTGTTTGTTTTTCTAAACCCCTTTGATTCATGTGTCTGAGCCTAACTCCTTTTGGTCGATCAAGAGTTGGCACTTTCTAAGGAAAATAATTTGCAAAGATGATCATGGAAAACTATGGGGCATTTTCCAATCTGACGAAGACACTGCATTGATGGGTGATGAAAATTTCTCAAAATTTGGATTACATTTATTTAGAGCCATATTCATGCACGTTCTCTTGATGCAGGGGTAAAAAAGATGTGGCATCAAAGACTGAGCTTCCGTGGTGATAATTCGTGTGTTCGTATCCAAGAGTAGCCAATGGACTTTCATTTTAGTAACTTTCTCTTGCGTCTGATATCATGTTCATGCTATACATGGGTGGTACTTCTGAGTGAGATGAATTTTTTCGAAATAAGCTTAAAGTGCCTATATCTAAAAAAAAAGATTTTGCATGATGGTTCCGTTTGTTCATGAGTCCCACTGAAGATTGCAAAACTTAAACCATTTGATAATGAGGCGGAATTAATTGAGAATGCTAAATGAGATGCATCGGGATGACGAAAGGCAAGCCATGTCCATACATAGTCCCATGTCTTGTGATATGAGTATGCAAAATTCCATGTCTGCAAGGTAAAGAGTTCTCTCGTGAAAGGTACGATAGTTGAAATGATAAGAGGCAGTTCATTTCTCTATCCCAAACACTACACTTATCCATTGATTACCCATTTTGAGCCTAAATACTTGTGAAGTTTCATTTCGTATTACCCCTATCAAGAACCACCCCACATTGGGGCAAGTTGGAGATACATTTGTTTAGTTGGTGTGGAAGGACGAGAAAATTATATGGAAATTTTCTTGCTTTCACTTGCATCAATCTTCGCGTGTTGCTATTACATGAAAAATCAAACGGTAAATCAAGTGCCTTAAAAATGATGAAGAGCATTCATTTCTCTATCCCAAACACTTTTATCATTTGCTAGCCACTTTAAGCCTATAATTTCATTTCATTAAACCCACATTGGTGATTATCTCTTACACTGGGGCATGGCAAAAATTAAAGCCATTGGAAGTAGCAGAATACAAGTGGCACATCAAGGGATGTCAGGCTAAGTTGTCATATTACACACACTTGTTGTGTCTAGTCCATAAATCAAGTGAAGAAAAAATGCAAAAGTGGGGCATGAAAAAAGCAGTGTGCCTGGTAAAAGCAAGGCCAATGCCCGAAAAAAAAATGAATTAAAAAGCTTAGGGGCAAAAGAAAAGCAGTGTGCCTGATAAAAGTAAGGCCGATGCCCATAGAAGTCAAAGCCAAAGCGCTCAAGTCTGTTATAGTCAACCCTCAGTATGTTAGAGTTTTCCAAAAAAATGCCAAATGGGGCAGTCCTGCAAACAACCTCCAGAGGATTTGACATCATGTAGCGTCTCTAGTGGAGCAAAGTCAGAATCTTGAAAGTTGAGCTTGGGAAACAATTCCCCGATAAAAGAAGTACAGTGACAATTTTGAGATAATCATCAATTTATCATCCCTTACACACTTTTGAGCCTAATGATCATTTCATTTCTCAACCCATGAACCAAGCCTACATTACGACCCTTAAAAGTCTCTTCTGATTAGGGCACTTGAATTAACGTATGATTCAAATGTTTTAAGCTTAGTTCGAAGGAGTGCAAGCAAGATTATTTCTATCTCATTTTGCAGGGTTCTTGACTTGTAAACCCGAAATTGTTCATTGAAGAAATTTTCTTCTAAGCCTTGACTCAAAGAGTCCCCTTTGCTTAGCTGTTGACCAAGCCCGAATTATAGTCCTGTTAAAGACCTCTCTGATTGGTAAATTCATACCGCTTGCAAGAATACTCGGATCTTTGTTGACATGATGATGGTGAGATCGAGGGATACAGTTATTCCCGCATTAATGGCCGGGACAAGAGCCTTCCAATGAGAGTGAGTGAAAGTCCTTTCCAACTGAAAGTGTTTCATTTGTCATTTTTAGGAAATTCAGGCCGTAAGTGGAAATGATCTTGATTGATGATTTTTAGTGAAACTTTGGTGATGCAAACATGGTAAAACCATCATGTACAAATACTTGATTGACATGTATGCCTTGATGAATGCATTTGTTGCTTTGCTTTAATCATGTCTGACAAGTAATATTTTCTTGAAGATTGAAGACTTTCGAATGCTCAAACTGATATTTAAAGCATCCAGCATGCCCGATTGGAGTTTCAGGCAGCTTGTTCAAGAATCCGCAGAGATAAAGTTACCTGATTGGAGTTTCAGGTATGTTTTTCGAAAGTCCGAAGGGAACTTTCGAACCTTTTTCTTTCTCTCGAAAGTCCAAAGGGAACTTTTGAGACAATTACCT
Organism: Melaleuca quinquenervia; assembly: GCA_030064385.1. Lineage (NCBI taxonomy): Eukaryota > Viridiplantae > Streptophyta > Magnoliopsida > Myrtales > Myrtaceae > Melaleuca > Melaleuca quinquenervia. The sequence goes on from CM057718.1 coordinate 16,899,933, forward strand.
GATTGGAGTTTCAGGTACCTTTTTTCGAAAGTTTGAAAGGAATTTTCGAACCTATTATTTCTCTCGAAAGTCCGAAGGGAACTTTTGAGTTTGCTACCTGATTGGAGTTTCAGGTATCTTTTCAGAAAATTCGAAGGGAATTTTTGAGCCAATTCAGGCGTTTCAAATCCTTTCACCGTTTGGCTTCTTTTGTAATCGAAGTGAGTTCAGGCCTAAGAGGGCGATTCAAATTCTTTTACCGTTGGCTTCTTTTGTGTAAGAATGCGGTTCAAATCCTTCCACCGTAGGCTTCTTTTGTGTAAAAAGGCGGTTCAAACCCTTTCACCGTTTGGCTTCTTTTGTGATCGAAGTGAGTTCGGGCCTAAGAGGGCGGTTCAAATTCTTTTACCGTTGGCTTCTTTTGTGTAAGAAGGCGGTTCAAATCCTTCCACCGTAGGCTTCTTTTGTGTAAGAAGGCGGTTCAAACCCTTTCACCGTTCGGCTTCTTTTGTAACCGAAGTGAGTTCGGGCCTAAGAGGACGGTTCAAGTTCTTTTACCGTTGGCTTCTTTTGTCAAGAAGGCAGTTCAAATCCTTTCACCGTAGGCTTCTTTTGTGTAAGAAGGCGGTTCAAACCCTTTCACCGTTTGGCTTCTTTTGTGACCGAAGTGAGTTCGGGCTTAAGAAGGCGGTTCAAGTTCTTTTACCGTTGGCTTCTTTTGTGTAAGAAGGCGGTTCAAATCTTTTTACCGTTTGGCTTCTTTTGTGACCGAAGCAAGAGCTCGGGCTTAAGAAGGCAGTTTCCAAAATTCATTCAATACATGCCTCAATCTACCAAGGTAAGTATGCATGTATGTTTCTCTTTCTCTTCATTTGCATTTATCATGCCATAATTACATTTGAAAAAATGAGAATTAGTCTCAACAAAAATATCATGCATAACATTTGCATTTAATCAGCCTGGATGTCTCCCTCTTAGTTAATGTTCCGTTCTAGATGTGATTGCTATTTGCTGACTTGTTTAATTGTGTTAATTCAGTTAGTCAAATAAGCATTTTATTCTAGAATGACCACATTTTTTGGAGGATTTGGATATGAACTGAACAAGTTAAGATCAATCTCATCCGACAGGTAAGTGACTTCAGGTATGTTTTTTTTTTCTCTTTTCTGCATTTACATCCTCATAGCATTGCATTTAGAATAAGATTCACATTGATTTCAAAAAAAAAAATTCATGACTTTGCATTTGCATAGCCAAAATTTAGGTTTCTATGGTCTTTGAATGCAACCTCTGCGAGCTCACCTTCAAAGAGGGGCAGCTGTTTACACCTAAATTTTTGCGCCTTTTGTTTTCTCTGTTGTCTTTATTTAATTTTTTTTCTTTATTATTTGCATATAGTTAATAGGGGTATTTTGCATACCAGGAAAATTATCGGTCGGGATATACCTTCAGATTGTGGCAGGGAAAGGAATATTGGGGCATATATTGGTGATATATTTGGTTTAGAATAAGAAATCATGCAAAAAGAGAACTTCATGTGCTAAAAAAAGGGATCTTTGGAAAATATAACTCGGTCAAATCTTCCCCAAAATTTGACCGAATTTTGGGATTATCCCTTTCCTGCATAAGGGCGTCCAGGGGGCCACACACGTTGAAGACACGGCCATATTGAGAGGACTTTCAATACAAAAATTAGAGAGAAAGTGTGAGACCTTGAGGAAATTCGGTCAAGAGGGCAGCAAAAGAGACAACAGTCTGCAAAACAAGAAAATGGAGTTTGCTTGTTTCTTTCCATCCCTTTTGAATATTTGCTTCTTATTTTATTCTTTCTTTGTCAGCACATACATTGAAACGATTTTTTAATGCAGGGAGAGAGTGAGAGAAAAAGGGAACAATTCGCTGAAGCAAAGGAAAAGACGCAAGTAGTTGCACAAAAGAGTGGAGACGTTCCGAAAAAAGATAAGCACTTATAAATTACTTGTGTTTTTTCCCTGATTTTGTTGTTTGTTCAGCGAGCTAATCAGGATTTATTGGAATTCGTTGTTTTCTTGCAGCTTCTCGCTCAAGTCGCGTGATTGGCCACTTCAACGCCGAGCGTCACCTCTAGCCGCCGCACTAGCCGCCGCACTTGTTTGATGCAATCGGATTAAATTTAGAGGGAAGATCCCAAAGATTTGGTAAAAATATTCTTTTTCCCAAGTTGATTTGAATATTTGATTAGTAACATGTTGTTGCTTAATTTGCTTGTTTTGGGTGATATGCATGACCAATTGGAATTTGTTTTTCCGATTTGCAACCGCACACAATTTTTTATTCAATCTATAAGGCTTTAGATAGAATAATTAATTGAGCGGGAATCTATAAAATTGATATCTTGATCTTTAAGGCTTAAGATCAATTTATCGATTTTTATGCGCGAACCTTTGTTGGTGAATCTTGGTGCTATCAGAATTGATTTGGTTTGATTTTATTTTACCTTCTTTGCATGTTTAAATTACTTACATAGTTAGATTAATTGCACGTTTATATTAAGAATTGCATATTAGATCAATTGCACAATTAGATTATTTGCATGTTTAGGTTTAAAATTGTGCATTTAGATGATTGCATAATTTAATTAATTTGCATGTGTGGGTTAGATTGCATATTAGATTTTTTTGGGGATAATTTTAGCTAGATTGCATTTTAGGATATTATCTTTGGTTGAGTAAGATTTAGTTTAAATTAGAAATTGATATATTTTATTTCCTAATTTAGATTAGGTAATATTTAGCTATGGATAATTAGGCTAAAAAAAATACAAAAAAATTGCATTTCATTGCATTTATGGCTAGATTTTTATGCATGGCATATTTCATTAGATATTTGATTTGATTTAGTTAGATTTTATTAGATCTTTTGATTTGATTTGATTTTCATGCATGACATATTTAATTAGATCTATTGAGTTGTTTGGTTATTTCATCCCTTTCTTGTTACGTCTTTGATGTTTGAGTCCGTGTGGTCATCCTTGCATGTTAGGGTCAGATCTAAAATTAATTCAAACTGCTTGCCAATTTTTGAAAATAATCAAAAGGTATCGAAAGGGTGTTAGATTAATCTAGCATAACCAAGTCCCCGATCCCTTATATCTCTGGTTCGTAGGAGTAAAGCATAGCTCCCGATACTTTACATGGGTTCTTAATCGACCCATCAAAAATAGATTAGTGGCGACTCCTTTGAAAATGCTTTGATGTTAAAAAGTGAAATCTAAATCGCGAATTGGTAAGGGCTTGGGAGGGCTCGAACTAGGTTTAATCTTAGCAATCCATTAGCCGAACCCTAGGTGGTGCATATTTGGGGAGGTCGCGACACTTGCGTTTGGAGGGGCAAAAGCTACTGGATTTGCTTCAGAGTGATTCCAAGGCGATGGCGACTCGATGACCCAGTACAGATCGTGGGGTCTCCGCGCAGAGAGAGCAGCAGCGGCTTTCGAGCAAGCCAACGGAAACAACTGGTAACTCCCGTGGCTAGGAAATTCGGGCCAAGAAGACGACCCCGTCAACTGCCAACCAAGATCAAAGCGAGCCGCACCAGAAGATAGAGAGCGAGAGACGAATTGGATGACCGGGGAGACGAAGACGAAGTTGGGGACGGCTCCGAAGTGCCAGTGACCAGTGAGGCCGGGGACTTTACGGAGGAATATGATATGCTGCAGATAAGGTATGGAGGATGCGGAAATCGATGAACTCCCCTTAATTCGTCGACCTATTTTCTGTTTAGCATTTTGCATTTCTAAGCAAACTTTTGGTGTTTATACTAGCAAACGTATGAACAACCGCTGTAGCAACAATTGGAGCACAGCCACAACAACCACCGTCATATCCAGCAAACAGACGTTTGGCTCCATAGTTATCAATCTATCACTAGCCGGCCACACAAATTATCCGTCGCCAAGGCAACGGTCCAAGTACATCCATTGCAGGAACTTTTTTTTCCCGGCAAGTGAACCAATAGTTTATTTTGATTTGTAAGCAGATTCAAATAAGTCTCGGCATCGTCGTTTTTACAAAGTAAATTGAAAAGAGAATTCCTATCTCAGGGATAAAGAGTACCCCCAATATTTCTCTCTTTCTTTTTCTGTGATCACAGCCATGGAAGTCTCTTGGTCTCGCTTACCTAAAAGCGACCATTCTTCTTGATTTTCCATATAGTCGGCCAATCAGTCGAAGAGAAAGAGGAACTTGTCTACAGTTTCAATCACTCCAACATTCACTTCTCAAGCATGTCTCATACAAATTGTCCAAGACAACAGACTTATAGATTATCTAGGGCGAGTTTAGTAATGTTTCTGTTCGGAGAATTTTTTTTCAAAAGAAACACTTATTTGTGTTTCAACTCCATTGAACAATTTTTAAGTAAAATGGAATGTTTGGTAAAAGTGTTTTTGAAATAGAACAAAATATAAATGTGTTTGGTACGATTTATAATTTTTTTTCTCATTTTTTCTTTTTGTTAATGGGTTATCGATCGCCATCGGTCGGCCCCCGGCCACTAGACCGCTTCTTGCTGCCACTGTCGGACCGCTGTCACCGCCGGACCGCCGCTGCCTGCCGGCGATTGGTGGTGGTGAGCGGTGGTGGGGGGCGGCGACCAGCGGGCGGTTAGAGGCCACAAGAGCAAGATAGAAAAAAAAAACGTGTCAAGAACTAAAAGCAAGTTTTTCACATTTCTTATTTTTGTTGCAAGTGTGTTTTTATGAACAAAAAACACTTTTTTTGTTCATGGGAATAAAAGTGTAAATAAACGTGTTTCTGTTTTTATTTTGTTCAATTGAATAAAAGAACAGAAACAAATCTATTTATGAATGTTATCAAACACGGGCCTAGTAGCTAGCTATATTCTCAAATATCACGTGGGCGATCCAGTTTCAAGCATATCCATCTGAAAATATAGTGTATGGACATCTTTTTTTCAATACAAATGGGATTGACCATAACGTGTAAAACTGTCATATTTTCAAAACTTATACGATAAAAGGCAAAAAAAAATTGACTGTCCTTGCTGGGAAGAAGTTCAACGTGAGATCTAAAAGGCATCGGTTTCTGGAAATTCGAAGGACGAGACTCCCCATGAACTGAGCAACTGATGCAGCGCAAGCCTCCGGGGCGTCACGGCCACGGACCTCTGGCCCGATGCTGGTGTCTCCTCCCTCGCACGAGCCATCGATCCAATGGCAAGATGCTTCAGATCTGAGGTCTCGGTCTTGGCACATAGTTAATAGTTCGTCCATCAACATCATTATGACCGGTGGTACCAAAATAGCGATTCGACGATAGATACGATTAGCGGGATCACGGAGATTCCTGCACGAGATCTGAGTTGTGATTTCGGGCTCTCATACTTCAACAAGTGGTATCCGAGTTACGAGATTTTGCCGTCGCATCTGTGTAGTCTTTTAAAGTCACTGTCAACTCTCTAAAAGTTTAAGCTGTTAGATAAATGTGTTGATTAATATTAAGTACTTTCACATGTACCAACGGTGAATTGACGATAAATATGGCTAACGGTATCATGGAGATTCTGTTCGCGAGATCCAAGTTATGATTTCGGGCTCTCATACTTCAACAAGTAGCCTTTTCGCTTCAGAGGTGATTTCCTCAAGATTCGTATAGACTGGTATTGCAGTGTTTCTTCCGAGACGTGAATGTCGTGAAGCTGCCATCGTTTTATCTATCTGTTGGTGTTATATGATGTGGTAAACTTCAAGCTTGTGTCCAATTAACGTGGATATGAACTAGGACATGTTTGTTTGTGTTCATAAGTATACTTATTTCCGTTCTTTTGTTTCGGGAAACAAAAAAAAAAAGAGAACAAAAACATGTTTGTTTATACTTTTGTTTCTGAAGACAAAAAATATTTTTTTTTTGGTTCATGGAAACAGATTTGGAACAAAAATAAGAAACAAAAAAAAATCTTGTTTATTGTTCTTGAACACTTTTTAAAAAAACACATTTTCGTTTTTTTTCTCTCTTTTGCTGCTACAATTTTTGACTGCCTGAGCTGCTGTTGCTCATTGGACCTCCGCCTGCTATCGTTGGATAGCTGAACTGCAGGCTTGCCACCCCCTGCTACTGTCGGACTGCCACTCGCTGGACCTCTGCTTGCCCTTGCGGGCGGTGATGGTCGAGCGTCCATGAAGAAAAAACGAAAAAAAATAAAAAAATTTTGTGAGTCGTACTAAATGCATTTCTATTCCAAGAACACTTTTTACCAAACACCCTATTTTACTCAAAAATTATTCAAGGGAGTAGAAATACAAAAAAATGTTTCTGTTTAAAAATTGTTCTATGGAACAAAAATATTACCAAACGTGCCCTAAACTTCCGATATTTGTCATTTAACATTATGAATTTCTTGAGAAACTTGGGATATGTAGTTTTGTACCAGCATACATACAAGGCTATAAATATACATCCTAAATTTGCCTAAATCAAATGTTGGAAATTAGTATTCCATAGCCCTGAGCCCATAGCCCATGAGCCTCACAAGCCCATCTATCAAGTGATCCACTCAACAATAGTTTGCCTAAGGGTCCATGGGCCCTTGCTTGGTCTACAAATAATTTTGATCCCAGGCCTTCCTAAGCCAACTTCATTGCTCCCGTTTTGGTTACAAGCTCTCTTTGCTCCGAGCGTTATTTGGTTTAGCTTTCTCGTTGTAGTTACAGTTACGAAAACGAGCATTGCATCTTGAGGGCGTTTGCCGGGCATAAGCTTTTACCCTTTCAAATGTTTCTCCCTTTCGACCAAAAAAAAATGTTTCCCACCAGATGATTATAAATTCATTCATTCTGCTCGCCATGCAAATGCTTACTTAGAGTTGACGTCTCCTTAAACTTGAAAAGTCTTTTTAAACCTGAGTCGAGCTACTTTTCCCGGAGTACGCCGTCTTACATGTACCAAAAGGAAGATTTCTGCAATTAAAAATTTTCAAAAAGCAAGATTCTTTGATGGAAATTAGGGTATTTGCAAAAGTTGACATGCGAAATATTTGTTTTTCTCTATAAATAAAGGACCGAATTTCACTTAATTACATTACACTGCTGAGTTATTTTGAAGATTGCCCTCACGACGGAGATTTCGTGAACTAGTTGAGGTTTCTCCTTTGCCTCTACTTCGTCAACGAGGAGTCTTTATCAACAAAATCCAAAAAACAATTTCTCAAGCATGTCTACTACAAATTGTCTGAAGGCAATGAAGTATCCCATTTAGTTTAGGATTCCAAGAGATATTGATGCCGTAGTCATTTATGTTCTGTGGACATTCTTCTTTTATACAAATGGGGTTTGACCATAGAGGGTGAAGCTGGAGCGTATGTTCAAAACTTGTATGATAAAGACAGATAATATCTTGACTGTTTCCATGTTGGGGGGGAAGTTCACCGTGAGATCTGAAAGGCATCGGTGAGACTCCCCATGAATCGAGCAACTGAAGAAGCACTGAGTCTCCGGTGCGTCTCGGCCACGGACTCCCTCGCACGAGCCATCGATCCACGTCCAGACTTTTCAGATCCGAGGTCTCGGTCTTGGCACGAGTCTTGATCATTCTTTCCATTCCCATCAGTACATTAGATCACGCTACCTCGTTCCACCTACGGCCGTCGGTACCGACAGCGATTCACGATGCTGCTATCAGTTCGGCGGAGACTCCGTCCACGAGTTCTGGGTTATGATTTTAGGGTTTTCTACTTCAACAACTAGCTCTTGACTTCGGATGTCTTTTCCCCGAGATTCGTATAAGACGGTGTCGCGACGTTTAGTCGGGGATGTAACTTTCGATAGGGTATAGTTCTTACAAAGTTGTCATCAGTTTATCTACATGTCGGTGTTACATGTGCACGGATGGATTTACAAAGGATATGGAAATCGATTCCGATAATTTGTGACATTAATTTATTGCTTAACATTCTACATTTCTTGGCAAGCATGTGATATGTAGCTTGATACTAGAATACGTATAAATAATGAGAAGGCTAATGTATGCACTCTACAACCAGAAAATAAGATATATTACTTAATTAAGATAGCTGCTTAAATCAATAAATACTCAATAGCCCTAAGCTCATAGCCCTTGACAAACCATTTATCTAAGTGATCCACTCAAGAATAGTTCGCCTAAGGGCCCATGGGCCCTTTCTTGGTCTATAAATGGTTTCAATCGTGGACCTTCCCAAACCAACTTAATACTCTCATTTCAGTCACAAGTTCTCTTCACTTTGAATGTACTTTCTCGATCATTCTCATAGTAATTACGGCAGCGAAAAACGAGCGATGCATTTTGATTCGAAAATGTTTGTTCATCCAATTTTGGAGTGTAGCGATTTTAAGACATGTATGGTCGTGCGCACAAGCATAACCATTTGATGTGTGGCTTTTGGCAATGTTCCCCGCCTGTCTATCCGTTCGTCAGTCCGTCTCTCATATAACCATCGTTCTTATTAGATTATATCTTGAGTTTGAGTCGTATACAGAAGTTGATCTAATTGGATAAAAATCCAAATTTGACCGCATCAAGAAAAGAAAAAGAAAAAGGAAAGACGATTAAAGAAATCATTTCCGTGGTTAAAAGTTTTTTTTTTGTCTAAGAGGAATATTAAATTCTCTCTCCGTGAGTTCTTCTCACCGAGTTCTCTACAAGAAGTTGTGAAATAGTACTGAGTTTGTTTTGGGCTTAATTAGGTGCGGGAAATATGGGTGCTCGTAACTTTGATTCTTTGATTCGATTTAGGTGCCGGGAAATTTGAGTTTGTTTCGGACTTAACTTAGGCGCGAAAATCCCTTGAACATGTAAGCGATTGTAACTTCGATTCTCCGATTTGATAATGGATTATTTGTTATTGACTCTCCCGTGGATATATAGTACCGATACTCGAATTAAACCATGCAAATCTTTGGCGTTTTTTATTATTATTACTCCTTGATTTCGGGCATTCTCTCACTTTCTCTCAGGATAACCCAACATTGGGCAGCTCTTTTTGGCTAGAGCCATGGAATAATTCACGGTCTTACTTTACCTAACGCCACCATTCTTCTTGATTTCCACATACTCGACCAATCAGTAGGAGCGAAAGGCCAAATTTGCTACCGTCTCGTCCACTCCGGGACATGCACTTCCTGTCGTCGGCGCGAAGCTTGAAAGTTGCAGGTCTTGGTCTGCGGAATGTTTTGCTCTTTAGGTCAGTACCTTGGTCACATCACTTGGTAAGTAAAACAAGTAAAAATCAAAAGCGACAATGACCTTCGAAGGAACAAGCCGATAACACATACGTACATACATGCATACGTAACGTAAATGCACAATCTCCCTTTGTCGGATTGGATTACCCTGCTTAGCGAATGATTTGCGTTTTTTTTTTTTTCAATTTAATGCGAGATAATATCGTCTTTCGAGAATGAAGAGGATGTTACCTCAACACGCATCGGAATTTATATGAGACCAACCGGAGTTCGATCTCAGATATTCATGGAAAAAGTTTGTTCTTGACTAACCCTTCCAATTTGTATCCGTTGGATATTTGCGACGCGGCATTGGCTAGTAAATAGATAGTACTGGTTTGCGAATTAGGGGGATCCGTTTCAAGCTTTGGCACTGCATGTGTGGTATATAAAAGTTTAAGCTACATATCATTCCATATGTTGCACAAATTCAGAAATTTGTCAATTTTGTTTTCCTTTGATTTTGTCCTTAGAAAAAGCTGAAGATTATTATAAATATGGTATTATCATGAGTGACTCGAAAGCGTCAACAAACAAGACAACTCGAGCAAGAGAAACATTGTGGAAATAAAGCATGAGCACAGCTGATCTGTGTTGTTGGTGGCGTGCCTACCGTACAAGAAGGGATCGATGAGATGATTCTTTTATAATCGTTTAAGAAAAGATTACAATCACTCGAGATATTTATACTGATGCAATTTGCAATCCTAGGTACACTCAAAAGCTATAACAACGAATTGCGAAAGAGGAATATTCTTGCACTCTAATCTCTCTTATACGATGACTTTCACAAGCTCTTTAGAGTTTACATAGGGGAAATTACTTAAAAAGTCCTAAATCCATTGTGATTATTTTAATTCAACCATAAATCTTTTAGTTTGGCCGATGCAGTTGTAAACCTTTTGAAAGTTTGTCAGTGTAATTTGCTCGGCCAATTTTGGCTGAAAATCGCCGATGTGAACACTGATGTTGATGTAAGCAATTTTGGTAAAATTTTTTAAATCTTTTTATACTTTGTTTTTGTTTTTTCTCTCTCATCCTTTGTGGTCGTTGGCATCCTTGACGGCTAGCAACCAGCCACAGGCAAGACCCGGCGAGGGTCGACCTTGACAACCTTGGGCGAGGCTTACCCTCACACAGGCGAGGTTGCCCTAGGCTGGCATGGGTTAACCTTATTGGCCTCGCCAACTTCAGATGAGGCTTGATAGATGCAATTGCCAGATCTAGCAATCTCCATTGAGAAGTACACTAAGGATAGAGTCCTCCATGATGTGATCGTCACATCTCTTCTCCAAACTAAGTATGAAAGCCCCAAGGAGGATGGCAATGGCGACGTACGATCCGAGACATGGCTCCCCCTGTAACTCGGTCTTCGTCTTCACGAAAGTGAAAGAAGAAACCCTACACTGGCTTGTCGATGATTGAAACGATGCTGCCTCTATTGAGCGTTGCTTGAAGCTGGCGAGGTTGACCTTTGTCTATGGTAAGTTGTTGGCCATCAAAGGAGGCTGGCGACCGCAGACGATGAAGGAGGGAAAAAAGAAAGAAAAGAAAAGAAGACTTTAAAATTATAACCAATATTTAAAAAATTTCATGAATTGCCTGTGTCAATGATAGTGGTGCTAACCTACCCATGGGTAGCCTAACTGGTTAGGACGAACTTGGATCTCTTTGAGGTCTCGGGTTCGATTCCCCAGGGAAGCACCTGTGATTTAAGTGGGGGGCCATGGCGGTAGGTTGCTGTGCTAGTCTCTCCCGAGGAATAGTTGAGGTGCGCGCAAGCTGGCCCGGACACCTCGGTTACCAAAAAAAAAATGATAGTGGTGCTAAATAGGACAGCCAATATCCACATCATCTATTTTCTTGCCAAAATTGGATGGCCGGACTACATTGACAGAAGTTGGTCTAATTAAAACTTTTAAAATCGAATTGATATAATTACTATAACTTTATGACTTATTTTGTAATCCTCCTATTTTCAGAAGTTTCCGATGGAACACAAGTTCTGAAAAACAGGGTTTAAAAAAAAACTCCAGATTGGACTTCCTGGGTAACAATTGACCAAGAATTATGCGAAATCTAGGATCAATATATTCCCAAGACTAAATCGATCAAAATCAACTTAATCTTAGCAACAACCGGACAATACAATATTGTAATAAGTAAATATAATACCAAGTGATAAAGCTATAAAGCCAATAAACAACACTCAGATTTTACGTGGAAAACCTAATGAGGAAAAAACGCTCAAAAACTTTCACTAATCACCCAGAATAGTCGGATACACAAAATTTTCTTCTCTAGTCACACACTAGAGGCTCGACATCATCGGTGCAATAGTATTTTCTCACCAAAGAGGTGGATTAACATAAAATTAAGTAAGAAAACCCTAACCGCGAAATTTCGAAGAAGATTCTCAACGAACAAGACCCATCCGCTTGTAGTTCTTGGTCTTGTTGAGATTTGAGCCAGTTCCGTCACTGTTTGGACTTCGAATTGGAACCGTAAAATCGCGACCTGTTTTCTTCCTCTCTCGCGTGGCTGCTTTCTCTTTTTTGTTTTTCTCCGTAGGGTTTTAACGAGCCAGCCCCCTGCTTTTTCTTCTTACTTTTTTGACTTTTGATCTTTCTTTCCTTTTCTTACGTGTTAGATGGGCTCCACAGATGAGGTGGACCCACCCAACAGACCGCATCGTGGTATCGCACGTGAAACACGTCCAGCTTCTGGACATTGGCTGGCCGCCCGACCGCAGTTTTTGAATGTTGCGATTGAATGCCGAAGTAGGGAGGCTCCCATGGCTTAAGCATCTCCTTTCTTTTACCATGGAAAGGTGCCTGGTTCACCTAATATCTTCTCGCATCATGGGGTCGGACGCCCTAGTATCGCACGGGAAACACGTCCAACTTCTGGACATTGGTTGGCGGCCCGGCCACAATTTTTGAATGTTGCGATGAATGCCGAAGTGGGGAGGCTCCTGTGGCTTAAGCATCTCCTTTCTTTGACAATGAGAAGGCGCTCGGCCCACCTAATATCTTTTCGCATCGTGGGGTCAGACGCCCTGGTATTGCACGGGAAATGTGTCCAGCTTCTGGACATTGGCTGGCGGCCCGGCCACTGATATTGAATGTTGCGATTGAATGCCCAAGTAGGGAGGCTCCTGTGGCTTAAGCATCTCCTTTCCTTCGCCATGAGAAGAATTCATCATCCTCCAACATTTTCAGGTTTACTCGAAATTGTGCGCCAAATTTTGTGGGGTCTTTCAAATTCCGAAAGACGTATTCCTCTGCAATAGTGATGGATGAGGGGAATTACACAGCAGATAATGTACGTCCCCAACCCGGGATGGACCTTACGGCAAACCGATTACGGCAGTGATCCAAAGAGAGAAAAAATAAATCGTCATCAACAATATTATTTGGTTACATCATGTTTGCCATGTACTCAGGCACGTAAAATACTTTCTCCAGAAGTAAATAGTAGGTTTAACATTGTCTTGGGTGCGAAGTCCGAGCAAAGACAAATCCCACACGTCGGATGTCCGCGCTCTCAATTCACAGTATATCTAAATTCTTTAAACCTGGTTTTCTACTATATATGTTTCTGTAGTAATCAAGCAGCTGAAATACTTTCTCAAAAGATAATTAGCAGGTTTAGAGTATCATCGTATTGGGCAAGAGCGAAGACAAATCCCACGTTGGATGTCCGTGCTCTCAATTTCGTGGTACATCAAATCGTCAAAACTGGTTGTTCTCTCCTTGACGACTGAGCAGCTAGGGTTTGTACTTGGGATGAATTTATTGTGGCAGCCAACCTTGCCCCAGGTTGCACGTAATTTGTTGTGTTAACGACGTCCATGAACACGTCTTGGTGGCAGGTCGCATCGAAATTTCCCCGTACAAATCCTTTTTATATGTCTTTCTCGAAATTTCCCTTTCGCCCCCCCCCCCCCCCCAGTCAAACACTCCTGTCAAGAGTCGATATGAGTCGACGTTCTTCCAGGAAATGGCTATAAACACACCCTCCATCTCCTCTTCACAATACAGATCATAACCTAAGTCCAGTCCGTCCATCGCTTATAATACTCGATATTGGAAAATCATCTGCAGGTCCATCGAGGAGAAGCATCAACAAACCGAGACGATGACTAAGGTGCGTAACATAGCATCATACCAGTGTCTGATTAGTTTACAAGAAAATGTTGATGTATGTGGTCACGGTTCGTTATGCCGGCAGAAAAAGGTGGTGGTCAAGGTGTGCAACATGAGCGTCAAGAATCCGAGGTGCACGCTCTTCCCGAGCTTTGGACAGCAAGATAATCGCTTGAAGGCTCTTCGAATCGCGGTGTCCGTCAACGGTAATGATCGAAAACGAAAATGAAATAAGCAGTTTGTTTTAGGGTTATCCACAAGAAAGATGGAGAGAGTTCCTGCAACAGGAAAGGTTCAGTTGTTGTACTTGTCAAGAATGTGAAGCAGAGGCTGAAGAGGTCCTTGTCCATAAAGAAACTTGTTACATGAAAGAATGAATTGGTTGCAGGGATTAGCCAAAAAAAAAATCCATGAACTTTTACTAGAAAAGAGAATTTCTTCGTCATGTTTAATGGAGAAGGCTGAGAAGCAAGCATAGAACCTGAAACATTTGCATGTCCTCGGTGGCCAAGTTTGCATTTGGTAACTTTTATGTTTCTAAAATTTTCTATTATTTGTTCCTCGGAACACCAAAAAAAAAAGGAACTCTTTTATGTATTTCAATTAATTTTTTCAATTCTCAAGAATGAAAAAAAGTGGTCATGAAATAGATTTAAAACAGAAATAATAGAAGTAAAAAAAAATGTAGTTTTTCATTCTTGGAAACAAAAATAGAAATAATTTTTTTCCCTCTTTCTTCTTCCTTCTCTAGCCGGTCGTCGAGCCTTGATGATGGCTGACGATTTGCAAGAGACTTAGGTTGGCGAGGCTTGGCCTCACGAGATTTGGGCAAGGTTGACCCTCGCCGGCCAAGGAAACAAAAAGGAGGGAGAAGAGAAAAGAAAAGAAAAGAAAAGAAAAGAAAAAATTTGAATTGTGTCAAACACATTTATGTTCTTTTTTTTTTTAGTTTTGAAGAAATCATTAGCAAATGTGTTCTTTTGCTCAGAAACTTGTATGGGGACAATAAATAGAAAAAAACTATTTATGAACATAATTTATTTCCGATAACTATTTATGAACATAATTAATTACTAGTAGCTTGTAGATATCTGAGAACTATGAATTGAGTTATAGCAGCATTTTCCTTCTGCAGAATGACTGTGCAGAAAAGATTTAACCACTAGTAGCTTGTAGATATCTGAGAACTATGAATTGAGTTATAGCAGCATTTTCCCCAAGGATGGTAAATTAGATTCCCAAATATATTGCGCCAGTTGATTGGACACATACTGATGAAACCATGATAGTATATCGAAACGTGTTTCGTGCGGCTTCCAAATAGAACGAGGTTAATTGGTGTATGATTTTTCTGCTCGATCAATGCTTGTAGGGTTCCAATCGTTGAGTTTGAAAGGAACGGACCAAGACGTGATTGAAGTAACGGGGGAGGAAGTCGATGCAGTCAAGCTCACCAATAAGCTTCGCAAGAACGTGGGTCCTGCGAAGTTGGAGACAGTGGCAGACGTCAAAGAGGAGAAGAAAGAAGAAAAGCCCAAAAAAGAGGAGAAACCCGCACCGCCGCCGCCGCCGCTGCCGCCACCGCATTTCATAGTTCATTCGTGTGAACCTGAACCAGCTTGTTGTACTGTCATGTAAAGCCCTCCTCCTCCTCCTCCTCCTCCTCCTCCTCCTCTACACCATGTGATAGCCCCCAACAATTTCCCGACTGCCGTTTTCTTTTCTGCCTTGCATTTAAGCCTTTGAATAATGGAAAGCGTGTTCAATTTGGTTGGCAAAGTTTACGCCAAATGATCCTACAGATCGAAAGTGAAAATTGCACCATGCACCGCGGGCCACTTTTCAACACGCATCTTGACTCGCAGAGCACGAGTCTGATGAAAGGGGCATTAGCATACCAAACAAAACTTGAGAGCATTTCCCAAGCACTGGTATGAAATTTCGTGGGAGATCCGGAAGGGACGTCAACTTCTGTTTGGTTATTCCAAGGTCTAGGGCATACGTCATCATCCAAGTTTCTCCTCAATCTTGACCTACGTCCACCAAGGATTGATGAAAGATGAGACCAGCCGACTGAACTCGCCTTGTGGGCAGTGTTGGCATGTCGTGCCCGTATAAACAGATTAAAGATCAGCAACTCAACTTCATGGCAATAGCCAATTTTTCATTCCGATTACTATGAAGCAAAGTGCACTATGAGAAGCAACAAAATTTATTGGCAAAAATAAAAATAAAAAATAGACCGATACTAGAAACACTAACACTCAAATAACATATGCTATAACGGAATAAGGTAGCAAAAATTCGTGTCAATTGGCCGGTACATATAAGCAGTGGATAGAAATCCATGACCTTATTCGATAAATTCATTTAGCATATCAATTTAGTTCCTCTAACGTTTATATGACTTAAAGATGGAGATCAAGTTATTGAAATTTATGCTCGACGTCCTCTAAGTCAAATCCCTGTGATGGGCACGGCATGTTAGATTCGCCTACTAGTCCTTATCCGGATTTATGAATCACTAATCACTGAAAATATATTCTTGCTGATCCTTTCATCCCTCTTGATCGGTGCAATCAAGCACCTTTCCTCCCAACCTGCTATACCTTTTAACAACTCTCATGGCGTGACTGGTTCATCCTATTCGGGTTTCTTCCTCAGGTTCCCATCTCAACCACCGCCATGAAAAAGACAAGCAAAAGTTGTAGGAGCATTATAGAATGGCGCGGGGCGTTGGACCATTCAAGAGGGGAAAAACAAAGGAAACTTTTCTCAGAGCCACGCTTCATCCTTGCGTTTGGAGGGGCAAAAGCTACTGGATTTGCTTCAGAGTGATTCCAAGGCGATGGCGACTTGATGACCCAGTACAGATCGTGGGGTCTCCGCGCAGAGAGAGCAGCAGCGGCTTTCGAGCAAGCCAACGGAAACAGCTGGTAACTCCCGTGGCTAGGAAATTCGGGCCAAGAAGACGACCCCGTCAACTGCCAACCAAGATCAAAGCGAGCCGCACCAGAAGATAGAGAGCGAGAAACGAATTGGATGACCGGGGAGACGAAGACGAAGTCGGGGACGGCTCCGAAGTGCCAGTGACCAGTGAGGCCGGGGACTTTACGGAGGAATATGATATGCTGCAGATAAGGTATGGAGGATGCGGAAATCGATGAACTCCCCTTAATTCGTCGACCTATTTTCTGTTTAGCATTTTGCATTTCTAAGCAAACTTTTGGTGTTTATACTAGCAAACGTATGAACTACCGCTGTAGCAACAATTGGAGCACAGCCACAACAACCACCGTCATATCCAGCAAACAGACGTTTGGCTCCATAGTTATCAATCTATCACTAGCCGGCCACACAAATTATCCGTCGCCAAGGCAACGGTCGAAGTACATCCACTGCAGAACTTTTTTTTCCCGGCAAGTGAACCAATTATTTATTTTGATTTGTAAGCAGATTCAACTAAGTCTCGGCATTGTCGTTTTTACAAAGTAAATTGAAAAGAGAATTCCTATCTCAGGGATAAAGAGTACCCCCGATATTTCTCTCTTTCTTTTTCTTTGATCACAGCCATGGAAGTCTCTTGGTCTCGCTTACCTAAAAGCGACCATTCTTCTTGATTTTCCATATAGTCGGCCAATCAGTCGAAGAGAAAGAGGAACTTGTCTACAGTTTCAATCACTCCAACATTCACTTCTGAAGCTCTATCAAATGAACCAATTTCCGCTGGATTTTTCTTCGTTTTGTTTTTTTCGAGACCAGAAGGAGAAGCCCCTCTCCGTACATTCTGCTTTTGTCTTAGAAACTTGAGAGTCACAGGTCTTGGTCTTCCGAGTTTGTTCTATTCATCTTGCCAATGTCTTGCTCACAACATTTGTCCCGTCAACACGAGCATCACCAGACGTGATGCTCACCATTGAGAGAGAGAGAGAGAGAGAAGGGTTTGGAAATATGAGATGACCTTTAATCTATCGTACAAACAAGCCAGCCCCACACTTGCCACGTGATGTGATCGGAATTTTTTAACTCCTCACGAATAACGTATTATTCTTCGAAGATGAAAAGGATGTCATCTCACTATGCATCTAAGTAATATACGTGATCACGTAGAGTTCGATTGTATGTGTTCTCTAAGAAAGAAACCAATCGTTGAGTCTGAAGGGAAGGCATCAAGACGCGATTGAAGTAACGGGGGATGGAATCGACGCAGCCGAGCTGACCACTAAGCTTCGCAAAGACGTGGGTCATGCGAACTCGGAGGCGGTGACCGAAGTCGAAGAGGAGAAGAGTAAAGAAAAAGAAGACGAGCCATCCAAGCCGGCGGAGCCGCCAGTGGTCTGGTCGTATCCGTCGTACGTTGTGATGGAACCTCGACCGCCTTGCTGTTCTGTGATGTTGTGCTCTCTCTCTCTAAGGATTTCTTGATCATTATCTTATGTTTAGGCGTTTGGATAATGTGGAGTGTGTTTAGATTGGTAGATTAACTTTGTATCGATCTTGATATAAACAGAAAGTGAAAATTGCACCGTGCATGCGGAAGAATATCCAACAACATGATGACTAAAAAGCCAACTGCGTGATGAGGGTAAAAAAAACACTAAATTATCAGCAAAGCAAAATAGAGAAATGCTAGAAATTCTTAAATCGAAATACTAAATGTATCTACTATGTTGTGAATTAATGCGGAAATTAATCAGGATCTTACAATTTACGTCAACGCGTAAAGCACGGAGAAATAAGGAGGAACGATAAGGACACCAGAAATTTACATGATTCGGTTCGAATGTCGGTATTTATGTCCACGGGGAGAGTAAACAAGAACAATCCACTGTAATCGGAGAATCGGATTTATAATCGCTCAATACGCTCGTGTTTCCCGCACCAAGATCATACCAAATCCCAAGTGTTTACAAGAAACAACTCAATCGGATGAACAAATAAAACTCACGAAGACACAAATCCGCTTCAAGCTCCTCACGCGAACAACTCTTCTCGCGGAACTCCTTCGAGCGTCGCGGCTGTGCGTGCAGCTCTTCGTGTGCGGCTTCTTCAACTTCTGTGCGTGCGGCTCAGGGAAAAACCCTTTCTTTTTCCCTTTCTTTTAATTGTCCTGGGCGCCCACGTTTCCTATTGGGAGAAGGAAACCTGCAACTTGCTTTGACTTGTTGACTTTCTTCTGGGCCCACGTTCGGTTTTTTTTGGGTCGAACCACGTTCGGTTGAGAGAAAGAACATTGGAGATTTCTTTTGCTAACTTCAAATTATTAACTCCAGCTTTAGCCACCGAAACTCCATGAAAGAAATCAAATCTTTATTTGTTTCTTCTTTTGTGAGTCCAAGAAAGAATAGGCTTTTCTTGAGAAATCTTTATTAACAAATTCGGTTAACCAATCGTTATCCAAATTCAAACTTGAAACATAATTCAACATACTAAATACCGATTCAAACAATAAAGTGGCTGCTAATCCGATGACAAGAGAATCTGCATTCATTCGACGAAAGAGGCATCCAAAGAGTCCGCAGACAGCTTGATTATACGATTGTCCTGGTGGTATCTTTGTAATTAATCGGGGCCGTATTGCAATTCCATGTATCTACAAATTTTTTTTTTTGTCAAAGTAAAATTTCATTTATCTGTCGAGATGAAACATAAGAGGAACATAGAAAGCTTCTGGGCAAAACAAATATCAAAAAGCTGCAAAAGAAGACAAAAGCTAGAAAAGAACATGACATACATGGTTATGTACAAACACGCTCTCACATATTTTGATTTGTACTTGTGCTGCATTTATTCCATACTACTTTCATTGTCACAAAAAAAAAATCTCAAACAAGTATACTCGCGACAAATCTTTCCTTGTACTAATTGATGTGGAAAAGTATTTGACAAACAACTCTTGTCAGCTTCTGTCTAATATCCCGTTAGATGACCGATGTGGAAAAGCTCTTGACAAACAACTTGATTGATCAGCTTGTGATGCGGATTTTTCAGTGAGAAATGTCAAATGGGTTTGCCTAGTGAAAGCGAACGTTACTGATTTTTCTGTCAGCTTCCCTCTAATATCCCATTAGATGACAGATGTGGAAAAGCACTTGACAACCAGCTCCTGTTGGCTTCCGTCTAATACATCATTAGATGACTGCTATGGAAAAGCACTTGACGAACAACTCGGCTCATCAGTTTGTGACGTGAATTTTTCTGTGAGAAATATCAAATCGGCAATGCCTAATTGGGGTGAGCGTGGCATGATCATATGATCTTATCGATTAGAGATTTTTTGTGGCCCAAACTCTAATTGGGGTTAATTGTAGCACCAACCTACTGGTTTGGTATTATTTGCTGTATATGATACGAGAATATTAGGTCAAGATTTTTGGTGGTATTTACAAACGTCTGTATTGAAAGCTAAGTGAGAACCTAGTTGACCCGATCGACTCAGTCAGAAGACTCGATCCATCCTGATGGACCCCAACCGTAGCAAGAAGTTGGGCTCCATCGGATGAAAGCTGCAAAAGGTAGATACCATGGGCCTCTTTTTAGCTTAAACAACTAAAACTCCAGCCCATGTGAAGCCCTTGTTGGATTGGGCTTGGATTGGGAGAGAACCCTTTCGAGCCCACGACATGGTTGCAATTTTGAGTCCCCTCGGGCAATCGTCTCTCCTTCCACGAAAAATTCAAAGTCGCAACTAGAAGGAAAAATTATACAAATAATCCATTAACTTTAATTGTGTGTGTAATGTGATCCATGAACTTTCCATTTGTCAAATGTGATCCATAAACCTTAAATCGATGTGACCTCTGAACTTTTAATTTATTCAATGCGATCATTGAATTTTTTGTCCTTAAACTGTATGAAATGTCCAATGTAATTTCTGAATTTAAATTAATTGAAAGAAATCATTGAATATTTTCATACAGGCAGTGATCGTTTCCTCGGGCGATCCGGTTCCCTCCCGGAATTAAGATGTGAACCGATGGGACTGGTTCTCGATTTTTAGGACTAGGTATTGGATTGACTAATCTTAGGATCGGACCGGACCAACCTGATCTGGTTCTTGGGTAGTCCAATGGGACCAGCATTAAGAAACGACAAGTTGTGCAATTATATTAAACTTAAGAAACGAACCAAAAAAACATAGTATCTAATCCTCTTCCTCTCCTCCCATCTTCCCCATTGGTCCTCTCCACTAGCACCAAACTAATGAGCCTCATCATCCTCATCACTCTCTCTTCACCAACGAGACAAAGGGTGATGGTGATGGTGGGTTGAGGCGAGAGAGGATTTCAAATGCCGTCAAGAGGGTGATGGTGGGAGAGGAAGCGAGAGAGACCAAGAAGAGGGTGTTGGACATAAAGGCGATGGTGGAACTTGCTTTGAGTGATGGCGGTTGCTCTTCTCGATTCCTGGGCAAGTTGGTGGATTTTGGTCCAAATGATTTGGTCTGATTCTCACCTCCAAGGAATCGGGAACCCTAACTGTAACAGCCCACTTTCGGCCCCCCCTTTTCAAGGTCCAATAGAGCGAATTTACGGGTTTAATTAGTGGTACATTGGCCCCGGGAGTGCCCCGGACTAAATAATGAAAATTCGTCTCGAGCGATTTCGGACTTTCAAAATTTGCGCTTTGCCCCCCCCCCCCCCCCCCGACTTTTGGTTAATTGCATTTTGGAATTTTGGGCCTATGGGCAATTTTGGAAGAAATTGAAAAAGTTGACTTTTGGTCAACTATGGTCAACGTTGACCAGTCAACGGTCAACTCGGACCGAGCGGACCGAGCAGACCTACGGACGATCGGGTTGGAGCCAGAGCAAGACCAAGCCTGGCCCGGCCCGCACGTGTAGCCCAGCCCGTGTGGGAGCCTAGCCCCTCTCCCTTTCTTCTTTCCTCTCTCTCTCTCTCTCTCTCTCTCTCTCTCTCTCTCTCTCTCTCTCTCTCTGGCATTTGGCCAAGCGGGTGGCGTGCACGAGTTCCACCACACAGCTAGTGGCCGACCAGCGACAGGGTTACGCCTGCTAGATGCTATAGGCGTCCCGTTGGCCTGCGCCCCAGCCCTCGAGCGCAGTTTCTTCCTCCCTCACTTGGGCTGCCCCTACTCACCCACTCAAGGGAGAACCTCCCTTCACGCTGCCCATTCCTTCCTCTAGCGACCGTTTGGCTCGATCTTGGTGGCATTGGAAAGCTTGAGAAGTAAGGTTCAAGGCCAAGCAAACCGTCATTGTCGGCGCCGCCTTGATTGCCGCCGGTAGCCCCCGAAAGAAGCCTCTACGTGCACTGTTTATCCTTGTTCACCGAGGAGGAACTCGATAGACTTGGGCTGTTCCAACCACACCTAGGCCGAGCTGCCGCCTCCAACTCGTCCTTGGGAGCTCCTTTGGCCTTGCGATGGCCATTGTTCCAGCTGGTTTGGATCATAAGTCGTCGGATGACCCTCGAAGTCTCGGTGAAACCCATTCTTGCTGTCGTTGACTTCTCGAGGTCACCGTACCTCCTCCGGTGAGACCCAGCTACCGTCATTGGTCCCAAATGAAAGCCGAGAGCCTTCTGAGCCCAGATCTGCTAGCCATTGCCGCCGGCACCGCGCCATTCACCGGGATCTGGCCTCGAAGTGCGACCCTCTCCCTTGGAAGCCCTAACCGCGAGCCGCCATCTTCTCCGAGCCGTTTCTTCCTCCTCTGGCCACCTTAGCTGTTGCCACCGGTCGAAAAAGACTCGTGGGAGTCTCCTCTACATAGCCTAGCCATTTGTCGTCACTAATTTGGCCCAGGGAGGGCGAATTGAGCCGCGACCCGACTGCCCTTTCGCCGACCCGATTCTCAACCCGACTGACCCAGTTAGGTCTGTTCACCGTCGTTCAGCCCGTTTAGAGCCGTTCCGACGCCGGCCAAGACCGTCGGCGAGCTCGACCAACCTTTCGAGACCACGGCGAGTCGTTGAAGGCCTCGCCAGAGCCTCACTGGAGCTTCGCCGAAGACATCCCGGAGTTGCCGTGGAGCTGGACCGTCCCTCCTACGGTGTCGGATTGGGGATTGGAAAAAAAAATGCACCGAGTCTGAATGCGATTGGAAGTGCATGGATCACGTCGCCGTGGATCGCGATCTTCGAGAAAAAATGCTGGTGAGTGGACTTTAACCTTCTATTAGGCGTGCTATTGCTTTAGTAGATATATTAGGAATGAATGGATGGGTTTGATGAATTAGTCGGATGTCATGAGTGTTTAGATGAATAGGGCCAAGTATATAGACTATCGGTGATGAGGCGAGAGGGTGATCGATTAAGAGGCCAGTGAGCCTAATTTGGAAAATATTTGGATGGTCTAATTGGGTGATTAGATGATTATGGTCATTGAGGACTGCGTAATATCACTTGTATGCGATGATTTAAAAGGACCGATTAGGTGGCCCATGAGCCCTAATTACCGATTGGTTAATAGAATTCAATGGGCGCCTTAATGGTGAGAACGAACGATGGGGCCAATTTTTGGCCAAGTACATGGTATTAACGAAGTGGCTTAGATTGATGATTTAGTCCAATTATGACTGAATGATGCCATGAAATTGGCAGATTGAATAGTATGCCATGGACTTGGCGACAGTATGTGAACGATGGTTTAGCCAATGAGCCATTTTGACGGTAAGATGGCAATGGGGACCATTGAATGCGGAAACGACGACGAGCCGAGAAGGCTTAGTTAGGGTCTTAGGTCGGTTGTGGACGGCCTTAAGCTTTTAATTAAGCAATTTATTCATTTATTTTATGCAGTATTTAATTATTCTGTAATCTATTTATTTAGAGGTTATTTATTTATTTATTTAAATGTCCTTTACGTATTTAATTGAATGTATGATGATTGTGATTGACTAGTTGTTGGGCTTAGTGCCAAGTTCCGGTCACGAACTGGTTGACTCATAGATAGAAAATAGAAAATGAGAACTAGAGAGTTTCGAGTTTCGTTGGAAAGGTTAGAAATGGTTAAACTCTAGGCGAGAGTTAGATGAAATGAAGTGTAATTGAGACGATCATTGAAGGGCGAGACACGATAGGGACCCTATGGCAATGGTGTTCCTAATTTTTGGTTAGGGTTCACTCACTGATATATTCCCATATCTCACCCCACCATAGATCCATTGCAGGACTTGAACTTGGAGCCAGAGGAGGAGCCGATCGAGCAAGAGTATATCGAGATGGGATCAATAGAGGAAGAAGTAATACGAGTTGTGAGCCCCTCCTAAGCTTGTATTGAGGTTCTTTAAAGTTGGTTGTGTATAGTTGTACTTGAACTGGTGTTTGTAAATATTAAGGTTGGTTTGAAGGGCTGCAAGTGTTGATATTTATATTGCTTCCACGTAGCATTGTGATTCTGATGTTTGAGAAGGCCAATTACCTACCTGGACGTCGCAATTAAATTGGTCAGAAGAGAAAGAAATCGAGAACCACAGCGTGCCTAAGGGCGGGGTGTGGCGGGTCCTGACACTAACCTAGGAACTTGGATCAGACCACAACTCCAAACTAATTAGAATATGTACAAAAAGTTCATATACTACATTAAACAAATTATAAGATCAAGAATTATATTGTACGTTGAAATAAAAATCGAAGACCGTATCAAACAAATTGAAATTTGAGATATCACATTATATATTATGATAAAGTTTATGGACCATTTGTATCATTATTCCCAACTAAAACCTCCTGAAAAGAGAGAACGGACGCTTGTTTTTTTTTTTTGGGTTCCGAACTACGAGGTCGCCATCTACCATAGGCAATCGCCGGTTGATGAATCCATTTTTGTACTACTTAAATGTTCCTTCCGAATGGCCCGACTCCAAAATGCGGCACTTCTTGTCGTTCTCGTCATTGCTTTCATCGTCTCCTTTGCTAATCGTTCGGTTAAAATGGGCGAGACCAAAGAAAACCTTTTCAATTATTAGATGAAAGATTAAAAAAAAAAGAACATAATAGTAGAATCCATCCTACTACTGGCGAATATAAAGCTGATTGAAATCAAGCGGCTTTGGACTTTAGCTACAACTTTCTCTACGTCCCATCCATGAATTGCATTCTACCCTCGAAAACTTATATTGAGAGAGGGCCAAATGAATTCTACATTCCAATCATTTCGATATAGTATTTTCGGAAAAATATTTCTCATAAAGTCATTTCTCAAGAAAAATAATAATGTTTCGGTGCTTGTTTGAATTTTGAAAATGAACTAGAAAATATTTTTCGTGGTTGGGTATAGAGAATCTCTTCCTGGGTAGAATTATGAAAATAATAGAATTTTTAATTACTTATACTTCCCTTTTTTCTTTCTTTTTATCTTCTTCCTTGACTGTGGTCGACCATGGTGATGGGGCTAGTTATTGGCCGCACACCGCACCTTGGTTGGCGAGCTTTGCTGCCCTTAAGCAATGCTCGAGTGTCGCCGATTTGGTGACGCCCTTGGGTGATGTTTGATCGTAGCCAATTTGGCGAGCATGAGCCTCACCAGCCTATAGAGAGGCTAAAGCTTGCTTGGTGGCCGGTCACTGGCCGCCGTCATGGCCGACAACAAGCCCAAAAAAGGAGGAAGACAAAAGAAAAAGGAAAAGAAAAGGAAAAAAAAAGAAAACAAAAACAAAAATCTAAAATAATTGAAAGAAAATGTATTTTGTAAAAG
Source organism: Melaleuca quinquenervia (assembly GCA_030064385.1). Lineage (NCBI taxonomy): Eukaryota > Viridiplantae > Streptophyta > Magnoliopsida > Myrtales > Myrtaceae > Melaleuca > Melaleuca quinquenervia. The sequence goes on from CM057718.1 coordinate 16,924,974, forward strand.
AAAATGTTTGCTTTTGAAGTGGAAGAAAAAAGATGGAAAATATTTTTCTCTTTATGAAAAGCATAAACTTTTTCTCACTTTTAAAGATAATTTTTCATTGATAGAAAATATTTTTCTTATTTATTTTATTCTTCGTGAAATGAATACTAAAAAGTTCGAAAAATATTTTTTTATGAAACGAATGAAAAATTGTAATCACAAAATTTAGGGCCTTTCAAATATTTCAACTGCGGTGCCAATGTGGATCATCTATGAACTAGACAGGTCGAATGAGAAATTTCCCCAGTACTCACTTCCCCAGTTCCTTTTGCAAAGCCAGTTTGACCAAATTGAACTACATTTAATTCTTTAGTAACCCAATAAGAAAACATATCCACCCAGTTTGTCAGATTCCTCTGCACTCCAATGAATAAAATAGTAATGCAGCCGACCTTGTAAGAAGAAGAAGAAGAAGGGCCCGTAGGACCCAGACTTTATATCCTCACAGCCGCTTTGCTAAAGTCCCTAAAAAGGAAAAGAAGAGGCCTTCTCAATTTGCAACTTATAGGAAATATGAAGATAGGTCTATCTCGAAAATAGGTCCTAAAGTCGAGAAGTATTTTATGCGATGGATACACAAAAAGACGACGACGAACGTCGCGTAACCGGTTGATTATGGTTCATCGTTGTTCGGGTGCTGTGAATCGCATCTTGCTTCCCTCCATGCGTTCTGCACACCCTCGCTTCTTGAAGGTCGATCGATCGTATAACCTATTTAGTTGTCGGATGATGTTTTCCTCACATAGCATGTCCCAAGTTGGGCATGTCCAAGGAAGTCATTAGGGTTACTTTCCGACCATTTTATCCTCTGCCCCTTTGGGCTCCCCGATAGAGAATTGAGACCCTTTTTTGGTGGGCTTTGGGGACTGGATTCTCTCTTCCCTTCCCAAACATTATAAAGAGGAGCTTCTTTTCAACTGTTCCTGCAGAGGGGTGGCGCAAGTGCCCTACTAAAAGTCGTCGCCATGAGCCTCTCCGTTCGCCTTCTCATGCTCTTTCTTCTTTCGTTAACTCAGCACCAGACACCCGCTTTTGCTGCCAAAAAGGTGAGCACGCAAAGTTTTGAGCCCTCGCACTGTTCCATCGACAATGGAATCTCTCCATTTTTGTCTTAGTTTGAAGAGGGTCGTGTCTTAACTGATATCATCATCATCTCGAATCTTTTCCTTTTCATTTTGGGCGCGCGCTCGCGGCGGATCGAAGTCGTACGTGGTTTACTTGGGATCTCACTCGCACGGCCCGGATGCTTCATTGGCTGACCTGAGGGGAGTGACAGAGTCTCACCATGAGTTTCTAGGCTCTTTCTTGGAAAGGTACTGCATTTCCTTGCGGATAAAGTTCACCACCACCACTTATTCTTCTTCTTCTTATCAGTTTAGAGTATGCATTGATGATGACTATGCTTGTATAGCCGAGACGATGCCAAGGAAGCCATCTTCTATTCGTACACGAGGCACATCAACGGCTTCGCCGCGACTCTTGAAGATGAAGTAGCTGCCCGAATCTCCCGTAAGCTCCGACCCCTTCTCTTCCGCCTCGGTTTAAAGTTTGACCTCCAAAAACAATGCAGTCCTTCTGTTTTGCTTATGCCATAAATTTCGAGCGCCACTTGCATTTCCATGTGCTGTATATGATGAGATGACGTGTACGTCACGGGTATCAATAACGTTTGATTGGAAATCCAAACTTAACCCGTCTCATCACTAAATAAATCTACTTAATAGCTCAAATTTTGTCTTTCTGCCAAGGAGGCACATGCTCTTTCTCATCTGTAATGCTTATCGTTGGTCTTCTGATCTCGGCAGAGCACCCAAGAGTGGTGTCGGTCTTTCTGAACCAGGGTAAGAAACTACACACCACAAGGTCGTGGCAGTTTCTAGGTCTCGAGCAGAACGGCGCTATTTCTCCCGATTCAATATGGGTGAAGGCTCGATTCGGTGAGGATACCATCATCGGAAACCTTGACACAGGCAAGCGTCTTCGACCCGCTGTTCATTTATTTATCTATCTAATTTAACATCATATTCTTCTTGACGAAAATAATAACATAAGAGACCCCCAAAACCCACCGACGTTGACTTACTTGCATCACAACCAGAGCGAGGCTGTCTTATTATCCATCTCCAATAAAGAAATGCGAATGTTTCAAGATCTCGGACTCTCATTTCCTTCATGTCCAGTTCTTGCTTTGGCCCACGCATGTTCACTTCACGGATCATCGCCTCATCATCTCATCATGTCTCGATCATAGCTGTAACTCTGGACACCCATCCAATGATTTTGGAAAAAACTTCATCGAGTTCGCATCGTCGATTCATTGTCCTATGAACTTCATATAGATTGAGGCATAATACAAGAGGATAGATACTAAAGAAACAGATGTCGAGTTGAGCACTGTCCAATGTGCCTAATCGTCATTAAACTAGTAGATATACTAAAATTCCGCCATTAACGATGGACATGTGCGCACGTATGGAGATCAAAGATTTTCCTCGACAGCTGCGGGAAATTTTATCTTATTGAAGTTTGTTGGGTGTTGTCTTCTGCTTGCTTACTTGAGGAAGAGCACCCTCTGTGTAGCTGCACGATCGAAATTCTACATTAAAGGAAAAAATCCACGCAAATGGGAATATAATAATGAAATTTTGTGGAGGGATTTTCTCTAGAGGTGGTTATCATCTACATATTCTCTATCCTCTTCCTTATGGATCTCATCGCGAATGCGTGGCACATGGTTATGCATGTATATGTGATTAATGTGTTTAGACTTTAGAGATGCACATTTAAGAGGGTCAAATCCAGAATACTAGTCAAAATGTACTAGAAGGAAGTACATCATCTCTTAAGACTAGTCTCATTTGAAAAAGGAGAGAGAGAGAGAGAGAGAGAGAGAGAGAGAGAGAGAGAGAGAGAGAGAGAGAGAGAGAGAGAGAGAGAGAGTCAGCACATTGTTAGATTGTTTGTGTTAATTTGAAAGAAAATTAGTATCTTTTGCTTTCAGTCAAACATTTATAAAGAAAAGATGTATTTTGTAAATCTAGGAAAATGTGGAAAAAACTAGTAAACATTAGCTCTACACGTCACAATTTGAATGTTCTTTAACAAAAGAATGGTATTAAACATTTCATGAAAGTGAAATTACAAAAGTTGCAGGTCAAGATAATTATTTTTTTCTTCAAACAACAGAGAATAAAAGTCAATTTGAACGCATTATCGTGCGTCTGGTGAAGCACACATCTAAAACTCCTAACATGATGTGATACTAGAATTTGAATTGACATCAAAGTGGTCACGGCCATCACGCATGCTCCCTCTGCTTTCGATCATAGAGGGACCGAGAGAGACTGGGTGGTAACTGCGGCAGGTGAAGCTAGTGTCATTGCACGTAAAATTCTGTGAGTCCAGGGCTACTTCGGCATTTGAGCTAACTAGTTATCCCCCAAGTGTGAAGGATTCGCATCCTATGCTGCAAGATTGTTTGGGATGGTCTTTCCATGGCAATCATAACTATGGAACCGTATAGTTTCGAAAGGCGTTTGGTTAATAACTCATAATTGCCAACACATACTCTCGGAAGCTCTCACTCTCTGTCTCTGTCTCTGTCTCTGTCTCTGTCTGTCTGTCTGTCTCTCTCATTCATGAAAACTACGACATTAGCAAAGTTGATCTTGCGGGGCAAAGGAGTGAAGTGCCTGCGCTCACTTCAGGAGCTGAGTTTGACACCCGCGAGAGCAAACATATGCATCAGTGGGCCAAAACCAGCAGCATGATGCACAGAGAAACCCCCCCTCGCCCCATCTCCCCCACAACAGCCGCCCCATGCAAAAACCCTCTTTCGGGAGTAGCCCTCATGATGGGGACGCTGGGGCTGCTGATTCCTTTGCTGCTATTGCTGTGCTGGGCCTGGGAATTGACAAGCTCTGGTGCAGCATGGGGGGACTGCGTAATCGATTGGGGTTTTGGCGCATGCAGGGGCGTGGCCGGAGTCCGAGAGCTTTAGCGACCAGGGGCTGGGACCGATCCCTACCAAGTGGAAAGGAATCTGCCAAAACGACAAGGATCCTCGCTTTCGCTGCAACAGGTTCTTGCTTGCTCCCACACTCCCACTTTCTTTTGCTCTTCCTCGCTCAAGAAACAAGAAACAAAAAAGAAAAGGAAGGGGAAAAAGTGAAATGACAACGAAGTTGACTTTTCAACGCTGACTTTTCTCCACCCATCTCCTTTCCAGAAGATAAAGAGACGCTTTCCAATTACTGTCTTTCTGTTACTGTGGATCGTGGATGGGTCCGAATTCCTTCGGGCATCATCTTCTTTGGGTCAACTTCTTTGTGGTACAGAGTTGGCCATGTTGTCTGAAACTGTCCTAGTCCGGAACCACTCATGGACATAAAGAAACACGCGTCTCAATTTGCTTTTTGTTCCGGTGAAGAATTTATCGTACAAAGAAAATATTTTTCATTATAATCATTTTCACGGTATACGATCGGTTTTTTCAATTTATGGGTGATTTAGAAAATGTGATCTCGTTCTTGTTAGAAGAGAAAATCGTTTCACTCCGATTTAAACTTGTTGTTTTCAATCAATGAAATGCGTTTTTCGTAAATGAATTAGTTTTCTGTCATACGAACGATGCAAAATTAAAAAGGAAATTCCTAAATAGCAGATTTCTTATGGATAAATAGATCCTAAGGAACAAGACACTCTTTGAGCAATTTAGCGTCGTAATTAAAGAAGGAATAATGGCATTGGTGATCTCTAAACTTTGACCCAGCATATGATCTCATTTCTTGAACTTTTGATATGTTTAACTTGATCTTTGAACTTTTCATAAATATTCAGTATAGTCCATCAACTTTCTATAATAAAGATAATTCAATCATTCGGCGGCACCATTTACAAGTTTATCTTATTACACTATTATTCATATTTTAGATTATCTTTCCATTTCAATCAGTTTCTCAAGTTAAATAAAAAAAAATATGTGCTATCTTTTGTTATCTTTTTACCTTTTGATGATTTCTATAATGGAAAAAAGTACAACTTCATTTAGAGTTGCATCAGCATGCTACATGCTCTCCGTGACTTTCGTCATGTGATGCCGCTAGACCAACCCCCCTTGCACCACCTTCGTCGTTGGCCACTTCGCCGGCCCCCGGCCTCGATCCCTCTCTTGATCTCGCTTCATCCCTACATTTCGGCCTAGTCGGGCAGTCGGATCAAGGTTAGCGATGCCATATCGAATGTTAACGAGCCCAAATTTGGCCTTGTTTGGGCTCAGATAACACCTTGGTGGCGCAAACCACTCAACTCTCCCTTGAGAATTAGAGTTTTTCTGGGTGTATATAGTCCTTACATAAATTTCTCGAATGGAAAAAGCATTTTTTTGAAAAATTCAAATAATTTTATCGTGAAAAATCATTACCTAACTTTTACCGACTTTCCAATCCATGCGTCGAGCTAAATAGCGAGTCAACATAAAAAAAAATGCTAATTCAATTAATCATGTCCCTTTTTTTCTTTAGATACATTTGACAAATGGAATCTTTCTTTTTCCTCCATTTATTGTTTTTTCTCGAGAATTGGTTGACTTTCGTCTCTGCCGCCTTCGCTGTCATCACGGTTGTTCGAATTTCGTCTTCGTTCAAGACGAACAAATCTCATTTTTGCTCCGCTAATTCGCTTCGGCCAGCTCTTGGGTCCGAACGTTTCTTCTCTTTGTTCTTTTTCCACTTTTGATTTTGCCTGAAAAGATCAGATTAAGTCAAAAGGAATGAAAAAAGCCATAGTTGTTGACTTTCGTTTTTGTTGACCATTCTTTGCACCAACCACTATATGTGGAATTCACTGTCAAATCTACCTTCAACTACTCGCGATAACTAGTGGGCAATATTGCTCAGTGAGGTTTGAAGAATTCCAGTGGAAATAGGAAGGTTATGTTTGTTTCGCAAGAAATAAATAATTTGAAACTTTTTTTTTTACGATGATCACATATACGCTTGTAAATAATGGGTCAATGAGGATATTTCTTGTTCATTAATATTTTGTAAGCGATTGATTTTTTTTAATATTTCCTAAAGTATTTATTTTCCAAAAGATGGACAGGGCTTGATGAAATTATTTCTTATGACATGGGGGTCAGCGACATAATTTTGACCGAATAATGTTTTTACATGTTTAATTCAATGGAAATGGATCCCTTGACATAAAATCAGATGTGATACCATCTCATTTTAGTTATCCAATCTGAATCGGACGGTTGAGAAAAAAATAAAAAAGAAATTAATTTTTTTTGATTTTTTTATAAACTTCCAACTGTTCGATCTGAAATTTTACGTTAGGGATTCGGGTTCCCTGATGTAAAAATGTAATCAGGTTCCTTTTCATCGTTTTAACTTTTGATTGTTTTCCTTCAATAGGCGAAACCAGAATTTGTAGTGAAACAATTTCCTTTTTCATTTGGCCAATCCTTTTTTTAAATTGGAAGTAGATTTTGAAAAAAGCAAAAGAGTTGACTCCTGCCCACGGGAACATCGGTCCGCAGGAAGCTCATCGGCGCCAGGTACTTCAACGGGGGCTACGCCGCCGCGGTGGGGCCCCTCAATGCCTCCTTCGACACCCCCCGCGACAAGGACGGCCACGGGTCCCACACCCTTTCCACCGCCGGCGGCAACTTCGTCACCGGTGCCAGCGTCTTCGGCTACGGCCGAGGCACCGCCAAGGGCGGCTCCCCGAGGGCCCGAGTCGCCGCCTACAAGGTCTGCTGGCCGCCGGCAGCCGGAAACGAGTGCTTCGACGCGGACATCCTGGCCGCCTTCGACGCCGCCATACACGATGGGGTGGACGTCATCTCCGTCTCCCTCGGCGGCGATCCCTCCCCGCTGTTCAACGACAGCATCGCGATCGGCTCCTTCCACGCCGTGAAGAATGGCATCGTCGTGATTTGCTCGGCGGGGAATTCAGGGCCCCGCGAGGGCACGGTGTCGAACATCTCACCTTGGCTGATCACGGTGGCAGCAAGCACCATGGACCGGGATTTCTCTAGCTACGTGGTGATTGGCGATCGGAGGCGATTCAAGGTCAGACTCTCTCGCTCAATTGGTGAAGCTGTTCTTAGGGTTCGCTATAAGTTACCAATTTGAAAAACGAAACGATTGCACTGGAAAGTGCATATTCAAATGGTCTATGTCCGCAAGACGATTAGCAAGCAACTGCTAATTCTGTAGCAATGTCTCCTTTTGCTTTCTCTTTTTGCCCTGAAGGGTGCAAGCTTATCGCCAAAATCCTTGCCTGGAGGCAAGTTCTACGAGCTGATCAATGCAGCAGATGCAAGATTGCCCAATGTGTCGGCCGCTGAAGCGTAAGGATCACAACCATTTCCGTACTGTTGGTATCTAGCAATTGCCATTTGCAGCTGAACCCGTCGATTTGCCTCTTCTGCTTGGCTCGATGAATAATCTCTTGCTAACTTTGATGTGTTTATGGTGGCATAATGAAGGCTGCTCTGCAAGAATGGAACGCTTGATCCAAGAAAGGTGAAGGGGAAGATCCTGGTTTGCCTTCGAGGGGATAACGCAAGGGTTGACAAGGGAGAGCAAGCCTTGCTGGCCGGCGCGGTTGGGATGGTCCTTGCCAACAATATGCTCTCGGGAAACGAAATCATCGCAGACCCGCATTTCCTTCCTGCGTCTCATGTCAACTATGCTGATGGGACCTCCATATTCAGTTACATCAACTCGACCAAGTAAGCGCATGCAGTCTCCCTTTTGCTCCCTGATGACAGATTCTACTGTGAAGCAATGTCCTTCGTCGAGCTCATGAGGCTGCTATAAATTGTGTCTGCCTGATTTGACGTGTTTGTGCGACCTTTCACTGCGACAGATTTCCAGCTGCTCTGATCACACCTGTAGTGACACAATTGGGCGTGAAGCCATCTCCATTCATGGCGGCATTTTCCTCAAAGGGGCCGAACACCATCACGCCTGAAATCCTCAAGGTACTTTGAAGGTTTATCACTGATTTAGTCACGCTGTTTTCGTAATGATAGCTAGTTGAGTTACTGAAATGGTTATGACCAGCCGGATATCACTGCACCTGGAGTCAGTGTTATAGCTGCCTACTCTGAAGCAGTGGGGCCGACAAATGAGGATTTCGATAAACGCCGGATTCCTTTTAATGCTTTGTCGGGCACCTCGATGTCGTGTCCTCATGTTTCTGGCGTTGCTGGTCTTCTGAAAACTCTACATCCAGAATGGAGTCCTGCTGCAATTCGATCGGCGATCATGACTAGTGGTGAGTACGAATGAATGCTATACTTTGACTAGTCTCAACTGTTATGTCTGATGGCACACTGAACTTTACGGGAGTGAAAATGACAAACCCGCCTCTTTTGTAATCTCCATTCAAAACAATACAAGCCGAACGTGTACATAATATGGTCATGACTAACTAGCCTGGTGTTTAATCAGCATTGCGAGATGCATAACATACTGAGAATCTGTTCCCCCATCTGTTTGCTTGCAGCAACGACGCAAGATAATGCAATGGAATCGATCATCAACGCGTCCTACTTCAAGGCAACTCCTTTCAGTTACGGAGCTGGACACATCCAACCCAACCGTGCTATGGACCCTGGCCTAGTCTATGATCTGGGCATCAAAGATTATCTCAGCTTCTTATGCTCTCTAGGTTACAATGCAACACAGATCTCAAGGTTCTCTGACGGTGCCTATAATTGCTCGAAACACATTAGTCTTCTAGACTTCAACTATCCTTCGATCACAGTTCCAAAGCTCTCAGGATCAATTACAGTGACTCGAACTGTGAAGAATGTTGGCTTGCCAGGGACCTACAGGGCGTCGATTCTGCAACCTAATGGAGTTTCGGTTCTTGTCAAGCCTGCCTACCTGAAGTTCACGAAGATTAACGAAGAGAAGTCTTTCAAGGTCGTGCTAAAGGTGAAAGGTGCCAATGCAACTGACGACTACTTGTTCGGAGAGCTAATATGGTCAGACAATGAACACCATGTGAGGAGTCCTATTGTTGTCAAGGCCATGTGATGAATGTTATTATAGTGCGGAAGACTGGCCTTCTTATTAAATTGATGTCCATCCTATTCTTAAATGGGTGCTTCATGGATTTAAATAATGGCTTGCAAATTATAAGGTTTGAAAATATATTTATTTGAAAACTAGGTCGAGCACATTTTCTTTAATTCATCTCAAAACTAGTCAGTCGTTATAATGAGAGTGTGGTGCATTTTAGATGTGAAGGGTGCTTAGTACCTACGAAAGAACTCAAGATTCTTTCTTCTCCATCTTTTGCTCCAGTATCCTGCTACTCCTCGTCATGCATTGTTTGGAAAACTGTGTTTCAAAAGGTTATTTCTATTCCTGGACAACTAATTGGCCAGGCAGTTCAGAGAAGACTCAACGGACTGAGAAAAATCAATCTCTTAATAAAACTCCCACTTTAATTGTCATCTGACGTAGAAATGACAGCAGAAATTTGTGAAATAGATGAGAATATGTCATTTTAGTAAATTAAGGATTGCGAATAATTTTTGTGCCACTTTCGAGTGCAAAATGACAGACATTATACGATACAATGAACATGACATGCCCGACCAAGGCAGAATATGCTTTTTGAAGGAAATTACATGACTTCAAAGCATTAAGAGCTACTTACGACAATGCTTGTGCCTCTTTCGAAGGTGACACCTGACAGAGGCACTCTATGTTAGAGTAAAAACTGACTGTCCTAGGCCATGGTGACTTCCCTTTCCCAAATGCAAAGAGTTCAAGCAGAAAATAAAATTCGGAAGAAGGTGAGCCCATTCAAATCTCTGTAGATGAGAAGACAGCATGAATATAGTAGAAAGAAGCGAGCGAAATGATGCTTCTGATCACTAGCAGGGCCACCATTGCCATGGTGAGTGAGCAACTGAAAGAAACCGCGGTGATTGGAGCCCCACTGAAACTATGCAGGGCAAAAATTGAAAAAAATGGATGTGGTATGTGAAGACGTAAATGGAATCAGAATGGAGAAGAGCTTCATAGTGATTGGGCTGAACATGATCATCCCAGCACCAAGAACTAAGAACCACTAGGGAAATTCTGGCAAGGATTTTCAAAGTAATGTGATTGGTTTTTAAAGGATAATGGATAGTTTTGTCCTGGGTCGTGATTGGTTTTCAATGGATAATGGATAGTTTTGTCCTGGATTGCTAGAATCCTCCCAACCCTGTGAGTGGCACTAAAATGCAGAACAGGGACAAAGCTGTGAGGTACTCTCTGATGAAAATATCAGTAGTGGTGTCATTGCCCCAGCCATGTGATGAGTTTAAGTGCTGAGTATATGATTAGGACAATTCCTGGAAAGGGAAATGCTACAGACCATGAAACCAACTTCCGACCATCTGTAGTTCCTTTTCGTGTTCTCCACTGACGTTGGCTAACATACCCTCCATTTCCACCATTGAGTAGATGACCAGTAATTAGTATTAATCTCAAGAATATCATGCCTCGAGAACCTAGCCATGGGCAGCCAAAGGTTGAAAAGGCTGAAGTAAAAATCATGTGAATGTTATTTGCACCAAAGTTCCGACCACTACATTGAGAAGCATACAGTGATTTGGGTCTCTGACGGCATCGTGGGCAACAGGGTTCCAACCAGAAGGCTCCTCGTCTGGCTGTGCTTCAGCTTGTTCATGGAGTCGTCAGTGCTTTGCAAGTTCCGGAGCTAAGTTTTCAGGAATATTGCGTAGATGATACTCGCTAAGACAAGGATGGTTATCAGAGATTGAGTATCAAGAACAAATGAGCGTGGCAGTCATATTTCCCAAAAATAAGTATCCACATTGAGATAGCCACCTGATATTGCTCTTCAAGAGTTGAGCCTCATAACTAAAGGGTGTGCTCTTGTTCTCCCTCACAATCTGCAAGTTCTCGAGCCAGAAGGGACATATCACAGAAGCTATATTGTTGTAATTTTGAGGTTTTCTGGAATCATGTTTACACTGCAAGGGATCATGGCCTATAATATCAAAACATGGGGCCACTTACTAGTCTTAAGAAGCCATGCCATTCACTTCCCTAAAAAAGTTCCGTTTTGTTGGACTTCTGACCTTCGCTTTCATACTCTCCCACAAGGACTGTAAGAGGATTAAAGATGGAGTCTTCACTGCTGTTTTGTGGTGTATACCTGATTGGGCAGTTGGTCGAATGAATGCATATACGATCCCTGGTGGCATGTTTTCTTGCTACAGGCAAACCACTAGCATCATGTTCGCATGATACAAATCACAGATCTGCTGTTTTAAGAGCTTCACCTCATTTCACTTAGTAATGCAAAGGTAGACAGACTCGTTAACATCCTGTGGAAACTGGTACAGGGAGATAACTTCGTCATCTCCCATCAGAGCAGCACCAGTGTGATTCTCGGCATGATTTTGGAATATCTGAAGTTTAGGAGTGCAATGGAGAGCTTGAGGGAAGTGAATTCTTTACTGAGGTAAATGAATTAAGCTTGGCAAAAATGTAATCACCAGTTAAGTACGTGTGTATATTGCTTCCTCTCGAGGACAAAACCAAATGGAGGGGAATGGAAAGAAAATTCAATTTCTGATTGTAGAGTTTGTCATCCCGTCAGCAAGACACTAATTAGCAGTGAGGTAGGGTTGAAAACTGAAGCAGCCCTGTCACATACGTTTGCCTGTGTTCTACAAATATCAAATATAAAAACTTTGTTGGAGCGTTGCATGTATATTGCCAAATCTGCAACTTACACTAAGAAATATGAATATATATCAGACTTTTTGTATTGTATGTGGCCCTGCTGTATTTCCCATGTTCTTACAGAAAACATGATTTTCTTGTGTAAGTTCTGAAGATTGTGCACAAATCATCAATGACCATTCAACCTTTTCACGGTAATGGAGCATGAAAAGCACCATAAGGATGAAGCTACTAATTTGTCTGGACAAGAATGACCTCCTTTTCTAGTTCATTATTATTCACCAATATACCCCCTTTGCCTTCAATAAATCTGATCACGAAAATTACCTTCGGCATAACTAATTCATTCCTCTTCAATCGATTTAATCGGGGTTTGTGGGTGGCCTGACTTTTTGTCCTGCTCAACTTTTATGCTATGACGTGGATGTCGAAGAGAGCGGATCAGTTTGGTTGTTCTTTGACAGTAGATGATTGACGTTCATAATAGAGAATGGTCCCATAGAGCTCATGTTCTTTTTGCATGCTGAAATTGACTAGCTGCAAAAATTTCTTCACAAGTACAACTCATCAAAGCGAAACTAAGATCAACTCAATCAGGACTACTATTAAGGGAAGGTCTAAGGCAAAAGAAATCTAAATCCATCAAGAAGATGCATAATGGAGGTAGACGACACCATAAGCAAATTTGCAAACGAATAATGAAGGGAGATTGCTCGGAAGTAATTTAAATAAAAATAAAACTCTCGATGATGCAGAGCAGATAGAGTTGCCCCCTCTTCCCTCCTGTTTATCTTTGTGATGATTAACCCAACACCTTCATTTTATCTTTTCTTGTGTTGCTTTGAATGAAGGAGACGAAATGACCAAGTTCTACATTAAACTCATTTAATCTCTTTCTTAAGGGCTTTGTTTCACGTCTGGACAGACAATTGTTACCTGCAACCAGAAATGGCATGCCAAGACAACATTAATGACACCGGTTTTCTCATAGTTGATATCGACACTGATTGATGGATGGGAAGCAAAATTTATGTAGTTCGTAGACTCTCATTGCTCTTTTATCTATTGAATGGCAGAGTTGAAAAAGAATGAATTTGAAAGAATTGGGGGAAGTTAGGCGCAAATTCTCAATCTGCTCGGCATAAGGGACTTAGGCGAAGGAAAAGAGACTATTAGCTGAGTGGGCCAAATGGCAAGGGTGGGGATATCTCTTGGTTTTCTTAACAGCCCCTAAAGATTTTGCGACATGTTAGTCTTCTTGACGTGAACTATCTTTCGATCACGACCCTAAGCTCTTGGGATCAATCACTGTGTGATTCAAACTATGAAGAATGCTGGCTTGCCATGGTGTTACAGAGCATCCATTCTACACCTGAATGGAGTTTCACTGTTCCAGTTTTTGTCCCCTTGAAGGTTAAGAAGATTGGTGAAGAGAAGTCTGTCAAGGCCATGCAAGGAGTCCTATGGTCTAGAAAGACATCCTAGGCTGTTCTGTAGTTTCTAGCGAAAGTCCGTCTCGTTAAAAATGATCCCGATCCTACTTATGAATGGCGTTTCATGGATTTGACAAATCTTCAGTTGCTGAACTACTGTACTATAAGGTTTGTGGATGGACTTGGTAGAGCATTATTTGCTTATTCGTCTAAACCTTAATAGGTTAGCATTAGGAAGGTACGTGCGGTCCCTAGTTGCTTACACGTGCTAGGTGCCCATCATTGTCCACCTCTCCTTCTAGTGTTACCCCCCAACTTATTTCATAGCTTGTTCGAATATAACTTTTTGACTTCTAAAGGTTATCTGAAGCATGCCATTCCTCCAGAAGTGCTAATTGGCACCTTCAGTTCGAAGAAGATTGTTGACAATAAAGATCCATACTTGATTGTTGGATGATACAGAAATAACGGTGGAAATATATGCAACAGATGGGGAATACATTACTTTGATTAATCTAACACTGCGATTTTATCTTCTCGTGTTGCTTTGCATGAAGGAGACGAAATGACCAAAGATCTGCATCGAATTCTTTGAATCGCTTTTCGGGAAGACTAGGTTTTATGTCTGTACAAATAGGAGTTGTCCGCCACCAGAAACAACAAAGCCAAGTCAACGTTGATGACACCATCTTTCTCATAGTTAATATCGACGCTGATTGATGCACTAGAAGCAAAACTTATGCAGTTCACGGGAAGCTTTCATTGCTCTTGTATCTAGCGAATGGCAGAGTTGAAAAATAACGAATATGAAACACAATGGGAGACACTAGGCGCAGTTCTCAATGTGCTCAGCATATGGGACTTAGGGAAAAGAGATTAGCTGAGTGGGATAAATGGCCTGGTCTTGGATATCTATCTTTTATTAACGGCCTCTAGAGATTTTACGACCCGTTAGTCCTCTTGACTTGAACCATCTTTTGATCACGACCTGTAAGCTCTTGAGATCAATCACGGTGGAACTAGAACTATGAAGAATGCTGGCTCCACACAGAGCTACAGAGCATCGCTTCTACAACTGAATGAAGTTTCACTGTCTAGGTTGCTCTTCATCTGAAGGTTAAGAAGATTGGAGAAGAGAAGTCCTTCAAGGCCATGCAAGGAGTCCTATGGTTCAGAATGGAAAGCCAGGGCTGTTCTAGTAGTTTCTAGAGAATGGCCTTCTCGTTAAAAATGTTGCTGAGCCTATTAATGAATTGTGCCTCATGGATTTACCAAATCTTCAGTTGCTAAACTACTGCAATATTGCACTTGTCGAGAGACTTGGTTGAGCATTATTTGCTTATTTGCCCGCACGTTAATATCTTATTATTAGGAAGGTACCTGCTGTCCTGAGTTGCTCACAAGTGCTATTTATCTGCTAAATAGCTGACGGTGCCCATCATCATCCACCTCTCCTTCTAGTTTTGCCCTCCAACTTATCTCATACCTTGTTGAATATATAACTTTCAATTCTGAAGGTCATCTGATGCATGCCATTTTTGCAGAACTACTAATTGGCACCTTCAGTTCGAAGAAGACTGTTGACAGTAAAGCATTGTGCTGGATTGTCGGATGATACATAAATGACAGTGGAAATGTGTGCAATAGATGGAAATTCATCAGTTTGAAACATTAGTAGCTAATTATGACAATCCTGTGCTTATTTCAACAGCAAAACATGACTAAGGCAAGGCAATAGACAATAAAGTAAAACATTCCTGTGCTCTATTGAGGCGACTTCATTTTTCCAAAAGCAAGGAGCACCAGCAGAGGATGAAATTCAGAAAAAGTGCGACTCTACTCAGATCTCTATTGATGAGAAGAGAGCATTCACAAAGTAGAATGATGCGAGGAAACCAATGCTACCTGTAGATAGCAGGGCTGCTATTGCCAGGATGACCGAGTAACCAACGTAAATTGTGACTGATGGGGGCCTGCTCAAACCTTCCAGGGAAGAAACCAAGTAAATGATGCTAAACATGAACACATAGATGGAAGCTGAACCAGAAGCAAAGAAAGACTTCCACCACCATTTCCAGTCTCCTGCTTGTAGATTGCGATAAGTAATGATCAAGGAAGTTTCGGCACAGAGAATAACAAGGGCCAAAAGACAAAGGTAGAGGGCCCCCGACATGCTGTAGAACCTGCCGAGCCATATGGTAGTCAGAAAGAAGAAGAGTTCAATAAAGAGCGCGGCGAATGGGATCAACCCACCACCAAGAACTAAGAGCCATGAGGGGAGTGTCCAAGCCGGGATTTCCCTAGGAATGTGATTAGTTTTCACAGGATATTGGATAGCCTTGGCCCACGTCGCTAGGAGTCCTCCCAAGAGGGTGACTGGCGCTGATATGCAGAACCAGAGTGACAAAACTGTGACATAGACAGAGATGGAAACAGCGGTGCTACGGTTATTCCACGTTATGAGGTTGAGCACCATGTGTAAAATTAGGATGATTCCTGGAAAGAGAAATGTGATTGACCACGAAACTGACTTCCAACCATCAGTACTTCCTTTCAGCGTTCTCCACATGCGGACGCCAATGTACCCGCCAACGATTCCCGAAAAAGAGTAAACGTGTATTATCAAAATCAGTATCATTCCTCGAGCATCAGGCGTTAAGAAGCAGAAGGCTGCGATGGTTACAGTCACAAATCCAGCCAGTGTGATTTGGACCCCAGTTCCAATGATCACACTGAGAAGTCTCGAGTGATTGGGCTCTCTGAAGGCATCACCGGCGAGAAGCTTCCAACCCATTGGCTCCTCATTAGCCTGTTCTTCAGCCAGCTTATTGAGTCCCTGGCATTTTGCGAGTTCCCTAGATATTGTCTTCAGGAATAAGGCGAAGACAATACCAGTTAAGAGAAGGACGGTTATCAGAGAAATGAGTACCGAGAACCAATGGATTCTTCGGGAATCTTCCTGCTTTGAATAAATGTCCCAACGAGATTGCCAGCAGATGTCGCTCTTCACGAACTGAACCTCATAAGTGAAGGATATCCTTTCGTTCTCTCTCACGATTTGCAATTTCTCAAGATTGAGGGGACATGCCCTTGAATCCATGTTGTCATACATTTTGAGCCTTTTCATGTTTTCTGGGTCGTGCTTAACACTGCAAGGAACCACCTGGAAGCCCACAATCTCGAACAGCGGCGCGGCTTCATAAAAATGACCGTGGTCACTGTGCTCGTTCACCAAGACCGTGAACTTGAGATGATTAATGATGTAAACGTCATCGCTATTTGGCGGTGCATACCCAATTGGGAAGCCAGTCCATTGAATGTTAATCCCACCATTGAGGGCAGCATACCTTGTTACCGGCAAACCATCGAGCATCATGTTCACTTGGTACATGTTGCGAATGTGGTGCTTCAGGAGCCTAGCCTCCTGCTTGTTCAGGGGATTGGTGGTGCAAAGGTAGACAGACTGGTTGACATTCCCTCGGAATCTGTATAGAGAGTTCAAGATTTGGTCGCCCATGAGAGCCTCGCCAACATTAAGGGCACTTTCTCGGATCCAGGCTGGTCTGCAGTATGGAAGACTATAGTAGCTAAAGGGAAGCAAAGTCGTGATGGAGGTCAAGGAATTAACTTTGGCAAACATGACATCATTACTGGCGTATGTGTGCATGTAGCTTCTTGCCAAAGAAAACCAAATAGAAGAAAGGGCAAAGAAAACCCAATTCCTGATTGCAGAGGTTGTCATCTTGATATCTGCAAGAGAATCAGTTGAAGGGTCGTGAGTAGAGAGCTAAATCAAGCAACTAAGCTCAAGTTCAAATGATAGTTGATCTCAAACATCCTACATGAAAGTCATGAGCTACCCCTCTACACACACGCGCTCGAAACAATTCGCAAATCATCGAAGAAAAATTTCAGATCTTTCATGGTATTGCCGCACGAGAAGCATCCATCATCACTTGAGGCTAGAGAGAAGCAGACCCTCTGATTTAATAGCTAATGGGAGAATTATAAAGCATCCGACAATAATCCCATGACGAGAATAATAGAGCCTACCTCACAAGTGCTGAAAGATACTAGTCTTGGTGATGGGAACCGGCAGGAATTGCTTCCTGGAGTGAAGAAGCGCTCACGTTATCTATGTGATGATTAATGTAATGAGCAGAGAAGTTCTCATCTTTCTGCTTTGTTTGTTCGCATGAAAACAAAAATTTGAAAAAAGAAGAAGGAGAAGTTATATCGACACTCCAAGTCAACGTCAACGACACCATTTTTTCTCTCACATTGCACATCGACATCATGAGAACGTAGTCCACAAGGAAATTTCGTTGGTCGTTGGACTTTTTGGTTGGAAGACTTGTACAAGACTGAGATGAAAGATAAATATGTGGAATTTTAGGTACCATACATATATTTTTTGTTTTGATTTTCTAGGGGTCAATCTTTTAAAGCCAAAATTCAGGGGGAATTCCAGCGACAAATGCTCCGACGACACTGGTTGCAATAATTAATAATGATAATAATCCGTAGATACACCCTTTGAAAAGATTATCATACTTTTCCCTCGATCACTGCTTTGATTTTTTTGGGTTACGAGTCATGGACACCATTCACATAAGCATGGATAATGTCCATATGGTATCATACTTGTATCTATTAAAGAGAAATAAGATGTTAGTCATATTTATTCGCAGCAATATGGTATCATACTGTTATATAAATGATATTTTTGACTCAAATGGCGAGAGCCTTCTCGTGTTCTCGACTCATAAACGAAGGTTATGGGTTTGACTCCTAATGTAGGGAATTCAATTCATATCTAATTGGAGGATCATGGCAATAAGCTACCGTGCTAATTTACCTCCAAATAGTGGACTTATTATGCTCGCCCCTAATATAAACATTAATCAACTAGTGAAGAGTTTTGAAATGGATTAAGAGTCAAGTCGGGAGTTGCCTGAACCAGACCGAGTTGGCTGGTTCGGGGTGGTTCCTATGGAAATTGGTCTGGTTTAGGAACCACTGAAATCAATACAGCTTCTAATTCCAAGTATGACACATCCACTTGGATCACTTGAACACGACCAAATTCTCAACTCATGTCCTAAAGGACCCTAAAAGATTTGCCCTTTCTCTTTGGTAAGGTGTCACGCCCCGAACCTCGAGCACGCGAGCATTCCATGGTGGTCGACCAAATTGCGACGTTCCCAAGATGCGTCGCTGACCCATTCGATTGTACACATGCGGAAGTGAATTAAATAATTCCCTAACAACCATTAAACTTGGGATAGAAAAGCAGGACATCAAAATTTCTCAAAGTCATACTTTATAAACATCTTTGGGTTTAGGTACACGAGACTAAACTATAAGTGGTTTACAAACTATCTAAACTCCGGGGTCTACAGCCACACCTCCAAGTCCATCCAAAAGTGTGCTCCAAAATCATAATCTGCGGGATCTCCTAACATACGCATCACACCTTCATCTAGAGACCTGCAAGATAAAACTGTTCAACGAGTCTACCCCTTAAGTCTCGATTAGGAAGTAATTCACATTCTCTAGCCTGACTCGTTAACATATCATATGTAAATCTCAAGTCGAACGCAAAATAGTCTAATGATGATTAGACTCAAAAATGTCCCAGAAGGTCTAACGCGACAAGGTCTCAGAAGGTTTGACCCCAGAAGATTTGACCTCAGAAGGTCTGACGCACACAAAGTCTCAGAAGGTCTGACCTCAGAAGGTCTGATTCACGCAAAGTCTTAGAAGGTATGGTCCTCAAACGGTCTGACTTCAGAAGGTCTAACCTCAGACGGTCTGATCCAAACTTCAGAAGGTCCGACCTCAGAAGGTTTGGTCTCAGACGGTCTGACTCACACAAAGTCTTCGAAGGTCTAGCCCTGAGACGGTCTGGCCCTCAGAAGGTCTAGCCTTCACACACAGTCTGGAGACTATACAATTCACAATTCGTGTACATACGCTCACAACCAATATCTTCTAACAACTAGAACAATGCACATCAATCATCAATTACTTACAAAGGTCTCAACCAAAGAACGCAACATATCAATAAATCGACCCAACGATCTCGTAAGCAAACTCAAGGCTGTATTGCAATGTCATACACATCATATCATCTCATGTCACGTCATATCTCATAACATATCGAATCGCTTCAGTTCATATCGAATCACTTTTGTTCTTATTAATTCACTTCAATTCATATCCATTCACATCAGTTTATATCGAATCACTTCATTTCATATCAATTCACATCGGTTCATATCCATTCACATCAGTTCATATCAAATCACTTCATTTTATATCAATTCATCATTTCCTATCAATTCACATCAGTTCATATTGAATCACTTCATTTCATATCAATTCACTTCATTTCATATCCATTCACATCAGTTCATATTGAATCACTTCATTTCGTATCCATTCACATCAGTTCATATCGAATCACTTCATTTCATTGTGTAGCACTTAGCCCTTGACCGCACATGACAGTAGTACAAGGTTCTAGAGGTGGCCCCCACGAAAGTTTACGTTATCGCGTGGCACTTAGTTCTTGCCCAGCAATCACTCTATTGCATAGCACTTAGTTCCTGTCCACGCATGTCAATGATCCAAGATTCTATTGGTGGCTCATACAATCTTTGGTACAAGATTCTAGAGGTGGCCTCCATGAAGGTTTACGTTATCGCGTGGCACTTAGTCCTTACCCAGCAAACACTATATTGCATAGCACTTAGTCCCTGTCCACTCATGTCCATGATCCAGGGTTCTAGTGGTGGCTCATACAATCTTTGGTACAAGGTTCTAGAAGTGGTCCCCATAGAGGTTTACGTTATCACGTGGCACTTAGTCCTTGCCCAGAAGCAACGGTTCAAGGTTCTAGAGGTGGCCCCCACGATGTTCACTATCATGTGGCACTTAGTCCCTGACCATGCAAAGCAACAGTCCCGGGTTCTAGAGGTGGCTCCCACGATTTCACTATCATGTGGCACTTAGTCCTGTACTGGCTTGTCATACATTTAGCTTGCACAATACAGTTAATATTCATCACTCAATCATATATCATCACATATTCACTTTCCAGTAAGCATTGAGTCCAGAATAATCACGAAGTTAATACCAGTCTCAATCCACAGAAATAAGGCAATTCGCACGTTTCCAAGTTTATATCCAGAAATCCAACCAAACTAGTTTGGAAAATTCTAAAACTTTAATATGTCATAAAGAACACATAAAGGAACATTTTTTTGTGAAGACACCATGACCTGAATCATTCTGAGTTGAGAGCAGTAAATCGTTTAAATCACCACAAAAGCTGTACCTATTTCCAGAAATCACGTCTTTCAAAATTAGCTGGGTTCGAAATCCAGAACGTGTCCGTTTGCTCTAAAATTTGACTATGTCCAAGTACAAAATGTGATGAACAACTTTTGTGAAGGAACCCTTTCAAAAATCGAATCTTAAGAGTTTATAAGAACCCATAGAACATCAGAAGGTCACAAGTTCCAACCAAAAATAGAAGTTCTGTTTTGTTCCAAACGAAACCGAAATAATCCCCTTTTAAATTCACAAAACCTTGCGTAAAATATATGTTCTAGCTGATGATGTCTAAAACATTTCTCAAGAAGGAATTGACCTCAAAATCTCAATAAATTTCATTCCACAAAATCGGCAAACGGCGAGGGTCCAGTAAACAGATTCCAATAAAATCCAGGACATTCAAGAGAACCACGTTCACCTATGTCACTCCAACTGAACATGAACCTAGCCAAGTTAAGTCACGCTCAACTAACCTTTACGTGTAATCACAACCTAAGAAAGGTTAGGAAGTAGACTCACCTTATTAACAAGTAGACAAGCCCACTGTGATGGTGACGCACAAGCGATCAAGACTTGAGTCTACAGCGATACCAAAATAAGCTCAAAAGAGGCTGAATAATCCTTGCAAGTTGTTGGTTGGGAGTTCCAAACATCAGTTGGCGTAATGGAGTCAAAGGAAGTCCCAAGCGAAGAAGAAAAACTGAAGAAGAGGGAGAGGGAGTAGTTGTACGTGCTCTGCCCAAGGGAGAAGATAAGGACCCTCAAAGTCAACCCAATTTACCCCAAGACACTCAAGTGCATGTCCCATCTTTCACCAACTCTTATCCAGCATGACTTTCCCCTCTCAATCTTCTCCAACAAGCCAAAAATAAGGGTTATAATATAGCTGCTCCTCATACTCACGAATTACATCCATTCACCGCAAGTCACATTTGAGCACTCTCCACATTCTAATCCGCAAAAATTCTTGGTCTAACGACACTTTCTCACCTTATGAGACATGGCCGAAAATCAGGATGTCACATAGGGGGTCAAGTTTTAAGGGTCTCTCTTTTTCGTTGAGCTCGTCCATTGGAGAAATATTCATCACCTTTGTCGTTTGTTCCCATATGATCGTGTGTTTCTTGGGTTCTGTTGTTTGGTGTTTTGCTTTTTGTGTTGGGATGTTAGACGTGATTATGGTGAAGCTTTAGCTAAAGTGGCGTGCTTAATTAGTAGTCCGATCGAGGTAGAGACATGACCAAACTATCTCACCATCGGTTCTTTAACCCTCTCAAGAGAGCTTAAGATTATGAAGATCGGTTCTCAATTTCATAAACCAATTAATTAACTCTTTTGATTGGATTGATGATTCTAAAGGGAGAACTGACCCACCTGATATCACTCATTCTTAATTTTTATAAGTTCCAACAAATGGGAGATTGGCTAATGGAAGAGCACGAATTTTTTTGTTAGATTTATAAATATAATTTTTTTGGGGGTAAAATTGGAAGCATCTTCATGCTCTTGCTTTTTATACTCACATGATGCAATCTTACAGAAAAATCACACGATATCTCAACCCGATGATTTGGATTTCTAACGTAAAATCTCAGTCGTCTAATAAAAGAAAAATTCAAAAAGATATATTTATTCTTAAATTCAGGTCGGACCCTTTGCTGACTAGCAGCACGCCGCGTTAGATCAGCAAATCCACTCCATTGAAGCCGGCCGGCTCGATGAAGCCAGGGTTCTGCGTTTTCTCAGTCATCGCCGGCGAGTTTCTTGGTTGTCTCGTAGCTTCAACGCCCTCATCTCTCGATAATGTGGAGGTTCTTAGGATGAGATGATTCTTTACTTACGTTTCAATTAGTATGAATTGTTCCATTGATTGGAGGTTCTTGAGGGTATCATACTCCCGTTGGGCTTCTGCAGCTCTCTGGGGCTGATTTCCACAGACAAGGTGGTGAAGGAGCTGCACTTTTGGTTCTGAGAGGTCGTGGGTTAGGATTATTTTACTTGAATTGAAAGGAACGGAACTGAGCTTTGGGCGAAAACTTCATCTCACTGGAAAACCAAGCGGATCAGAACAACCCCTTCTGCCTGAGAATTGATGGAGAAAAGCTCCATTCGCTGGAATAGTGTCTCTCTCCATCAATTCTAAGGCAGAAGGGGGATCCTCCTCAAGTCACCCAACGGTCAGAGCAGTAAGCGTAAGCTCTTCGAATTCCACATTGTCACGATCTGGAAAATCGCATGAAACGATCATATATTGGTTTGCAAAATCTGTTAACAGTTTGGTTAATGGGCTTGATTTAATCAGGATGAGTCCGGAGGAGAAGTTTCGAATTGTGAGGAGCGTCAGGGAAGAGTGCATTTTAGGAAGATGAGCTGCTGAATCTTCTAACCAGGAAACCCCTCCCCGTTTACTATATTGGTTCGAACCATCTGGCAGAATGCACATTGCTCAGGTCTTGTTTTCCCCTGATTTCCCTTTAGATGATCTGATTTTGTGTCGGGTTGATTAATTACATTTGGCCCATTACATCTTAATAGTATACTCTATGTAGCTTGACTTTATTACTGGTGGCATTGGCGATGTTTGTATCTATCATTGGCATTTTATCATGCAGTGTTTAGATTGGTTCATAGATGTAGTATCAAGAACTCCTGTCTCTCATCCAGTACCTATCTTTTATTTGGGAATTACGTGCACTTGAAATAATTTCTAACTCACGTCAAGGGTGAATTGGCCTAGTGTTTGTCTCCAAGTTGTTTACCTGGTCGAATTTGAAGGCTTGAGACAGAATGGCCCTGTCATGCAACATGGCGGTTTTAGTTTATTGTCCATGGAGCATCATCTGGAAATGTTCAGATACCCTCGATCATTCTATAAATTTAGCCTCAAAGTAATAACCAATTGCCATCCTGTTTCTGCATCATAAAACTGGAAAGAAGCTTGGTTTCTTAGTTTAGCTAATACTTTGAAAGAAAATGCAGACGATGCAACTTTAGTCTCACAACTGGCGATGTCTAGACATCGAGGGGACATTCCATTGAATCTATGTTGTACATTTTGAGCCTTCTTGTGTTTTCCAGGTCATGCTTACCGCTCAAGGATCCACCCTGAAGCCCACAACCTCGAACAGCGGTGCTGCTTTATGCCCTCAGAGACCATGCCATTGGATCGCGCATCAAAATGTATTATGTCGTAGCCCCAGTGACCATGAACTTGAGAGGATTAAAGATGTTACTGTCATTGCTGTTCGGCACATCACACCTGACTGGGAGGCTGATCCATTGAATGTTTATCCCATCGTAGCCGGAATGCCTTATTACTGACAAACCATCGAGCATCATCTTCACTTGGTACAAACCGCGAATCCGCTGCTTCAAGAGCCTTGCCTCATGCTTGTTGAGGGGATCAGTGGTGCAGAGGTGGACGGACTCGTTGACATAACCTCGGAGCTAGTATGGAGAGAATACAATATGTTCTCCCATGAGAGTGGCGCCAACATTGCCGACACTCTCTCGGATCCCCTAAACGGGCTTGCAGTATGGGAGACTACGGTAGCTGAAGAGAAGCAAAGTTCCGATGGAGGGTCAAGGAATTAACGTTGGCAAACATGAGATCATTACCGGCGTACGTCTGCATGTAGCTTCCTGCCAAGGAAAACCAAATTGAAGAGAGTGCAAAGAAAGCCCAATTCCTGACTGCAGAGCTTGTCATGTTAATATCTGCAAGAGAATCGGTGGAATGGCTGCGGATAGAGAGCTAAATCAGGCAACTCAGCTCAACTTCGAATAATAAACGCATATCCGACGTCAAACTCATGAACTACCACTATGTGTTTGCATGCACTCGAGACGATGCTCATCATCTATGAATAATTTTAGATCTTTCATGGCATCACAGCACGACAAACGTTCTTCATCGGCATGAGGCTAAAGAGAAGCAGAGCCTTTGTTGTATTACTTTTCATCATGGGTAACAAGTTTAATATAATGAACAATTTATTTATTTGATTAGCAAATGTTTAATAAGAAACCATTCGTCATATAGTATCATGATTAATAACTTTCTTATACACTTAATAATGCTAAGCTTTTACATAATGCAGTGAATTAAACCTCGAATTTAGTTACACGTTAATGAACCTGACATGCTAGGGTTGCCTCAGTAATTAGTAAAAGTATGGTGTATTTCAAAACTCTATCAATAATACACACGTTGGATATTGTAGAATGCAAGGTAAAAAGAATATATGGTCTTTTTTCCTTTAAAGACACAAAATAATTCAATATAATTAACATACGATCTGAAAGTTGACGTGAACATGAGTTTAATTAATCATGTACCAAATAAGAAATGTTTGTACATTAAATTGGAAGAATTATATTGAAATGGACATTCTAATACCGGAACGACATAAGTAGCATTCAAAGATTAATTTTTGTTACTACTCATTATATTGGAATAACTACATTATAATGGGAGAATTTAAGTACAAGAAAGAAAGGAATTGCATCAATGATGAGAAGTAGAAAGTTATTTATATTTGTACGTGGCATCATGGCATCATAGAGTGTTGTGTTAGGGCTGTGGATATTTCAATTGCAATTTAAAATGATGTCCACACTCCTCTTTTTTTTATATATATTTTTTCCTATTTATAATAGTTACCATAATCTGGCATTTCACTTTTTTTTAGCATATTAAGGAAAGGTGCATTCTTGTGTACTCCTATAAAATTTTAAATGCTCCATGTACAATCATATTGCTAAATAAGGAAGAAAAGGCAATCTTTGATGTAATATAAAATTGAAAAGTCCTTTTTTTTTTTTATCACTGCTCTTAAAATAAGTTATATGTTTTTGGTATCTCTTTTTTCAAAAGCGCACTTTCTCGATGAGCTTTCTATTAATTTTATTAGACTGCAATATATATCAAGTCTCCTTATTTACTAGATTAAATAATTTATTCATTTATCCTTAATGTACTGGTGAGATGCTTTCGTGTAAAGCATGTAAGAAGTTAATTATAGGAATATATAGGAATGCACTAAAAACATTATGCACAATCATGAATCTTGATTTTTTTAATAAATAGTTCATAGAGCAAATTAATTAATTTGTCGATCCAAAATGATAATATTTTGCTGTGATTTAACATAAATTTCTAACTTTATGCAATGTTTATCTTTAATCATATTTCACCTACTTGACAATTTAGCCATATATATGATCAATAACGTGAAAAAGAACTATATTTTTGGAAATTTCTCTTTTCATCAAAGCAAATTTTTATGGAAGTAATATATAATAAAAAAAACATAGCGGCTTTAGTATGCAAAAAAAAAATCTACATTAAGCAAAAACTTAATTAATGAAATTCTTAATTCTAGTGAGTAGATCTTACATAAATATAAAAAATATAAAAAATGAAAGTACCGATTCAAATTGCAATTGAATGATAGAGGGCATATCTTTTCAATGAACATCGTGTAGATTTAATTACATAAGGAGTGAAAAAAGCATGAGTGATCCATTTTACCAAAGTTTAAAAATGGTTTTACCCATATTAAATCTCACCTTTCAGGCTGTTTTTTTACCTTTTCCTCACCTCGGGATTCCCTTCTCGCTTCTTCCCGTGATGCCCCTGAAATCATTCGTATGCTTCTTCTCTCTCTCTCTGCCTACTTTGTGCACGAGGCTAGTCGTAATTGATGCGTTGCCATTGCTGCTTTGCGATGAAGTTTCTGTGGGTGGGTTCTCCCTCGGCATTTGAATATCGGGTTTGGTGTGTGGTTGATGTATTGAACAAAACAACACCACCACGTGGGTTCTTGTTTATTTATTATTATGTTATTGAGTCTTTAGTGTTTGTTATGCTTTATCCTAGTTTATAGGGATTATATGTTAGTGGATTTATTAGTGGTTGAAGTGGAGAACTTGTGTTCCTAGTTTGTAGGAGTTATGGGTTAATGGATTTAGTGGTAGAAGTGGAGAACGTGTAAATGCAGCATCAGTCTTTATAAAGGCAATTATATGCATCGAATAAAATTATCTTCTTCAAAAACAACATTTTTTACTCTCTCGTGAGATTATCTTGCTACGTGTTCTTTCAACAATTTGGTATCAAAGCCAGGTTGTGAGTTTTTTTGTGAGTACTTCTTTTGCCATGATGGGTGATCTTCAAGTCGTTGGCGGAATCAAGAAGCTCAACAACCAAAACTACAATTCTTGGTCTACTTGCATGATGTCTTACATGCAGGGCCAGGATTTGTGGGAAGTTGTAAACGGAAATGATGTGAGGCAACCGGAGGCTGAAGACGCGAATGGGACATTGCGGAAGTGGAAGATTAAAGCGGGCAAAGCCATGTTCGTTTTGAAGACGACGCTTGAAAAGGATGTGCTGGAGCATATCCGAGATGCTGAAACTCCCAAAGAAGCTTGGGATATGTTGACCAAGCTGTTCTCTAAAAAGAACGATATGAAGCTCCAACTCTTAGAGAGTGAGTTGTTGTCGGTGGCGCAACGCGACATGACGGTCGCACAATATTTCCACAAAGTGAAGACGCTATGCCGGGAGATTACCGAATTGGATCCAAAGGCTCCTATTGGTGATATCAGGATGAAGCGAATCATCATCCATGGTTTGAAGCCAGAATTTAGGAGTTTTGTTGCTGCTATACAAGGATGGCAAACTCAGCCATCGCTTGTAGAATTCGAAAATTTGCTAGCTGGTCAAGAAACCTTAGCTAAGCAAATGGGAGGAGTCTTGATGAAGAATGAAGAAGAGGCACTCTATGCCAATAAAGGGAGGTGGAATTCCAAGCAGCATGGTGACAGTGGATTAAAAAAGAACGATGACAAGGCGAGAAGTCATCAAGGCGAGGGGAGCGTTCGTGCAGGGAGAGGTTCTAAGAACCATGTGAAAGGCCAAAAATTTGAAGGGAAGTTCTACAATTGCCAGAAGAAGGGTAATATGGCAAAAGATTGCTGGTCAAAGAAGAAGGTTGTTGAGAGTAATGCTGCTACTTCCAAAAGTGAAGAGGAATGGGATGTTGAGGCTTTCATTGCTATATATGAAGAGGAGCCAGCCCTTACAACAACAACATTCAATCAAATCGACTATGAGAATGATTGGATAGTTGACTCAGGCTGCTCAAACCACATGACAGGTGTTAAAGAGAAGCTGCAAAACTTGTCAGAGTACAAGGAAAGTCGAGTGGTGGTGACTGCAAATAACTCAAAGTTACTGATAGCTCACATCGGTAATACAAAAGTCTCTTCGCAATGTAATGATACCGTGGTGCCACTCCAAAGTGTCTATCATGTTCCAGGTATGAAGAAAAATCTTCTCTCGGTAGCACAATTAACATCTTCTAGTCATTTTGTCCTATTTGGTCCACAAGATGTGAAGATCTATCGAGATCTTGAGATTACAGAAGAACCGGTGATGAAGGGACGAAGATTGGAGTCGGTTTATGTCATGCGGCTAAGTCACGTTAGTTATTCCAAGCTAGACGTGATGATGAAGAAGTCGATGTTGAAGGGGCTTCCACAACTTGAAGTGAGAACAGACAGCGTGTGTGCAGGCTGTCAATATGGGAAAGCACACCAGTTACCGTATGAAGAGTCCAAATTTAAAGCGAAGGAACCATTAGAGTTGATTCACTCTGATGTGTTTGGACCAATTAAGCAAGCCTCCATTGGTGGAATGAAGTATTTGGTGACATTCATTGACGACTTCTCAAGGTACGTGTGGGTTTTCTTTATGAAGGAAAAATCTGAAACTCTTTTAAAGTTTAAAGAGTTTAAAAAGGTAGCTGAAGCGGAGGTTGAAAAAGGAGTCTGTTGTCTACGCACCGACAACGGGGGAGAGTACACTTCAAATGATTTTTCAGATTTCCTTCGGGAGTGCAGAATTTGCCATCAGTTCACATGCGCTAGTACTCCGTAGCAAAATGGGATAGCGGAAAGGAAGAACAGGCATCTCGCAGGAGTTTGTCGAAGTATGCTTCATGCAAAGAATGTTCAGGGGTAGTTTTGGGCAGAAGCGATGAAGACTGCAGCCTTCGTGATCAATAGGCTTCCTCAACAAAGGTTATGCTTTCTTTCACCTTATGAAAAAATATGGAACATGAAGCCTGCTGATGGTCATTTTCAAGTTTTTAGATGTGTATGCTATGTATTTGTACGTGACCACTTACGTAGCAAGATGGAGAAAAAGGCTGTTAGGTGTATCTTTGTAGAATACGATAGTCAAAGGAAAGGGTGGCGATGTTGCGATCCAACAACAGGAAAGTGCTAAACATCTCCGAATGTAGTGTTTGATGAAGCTTCCTCATGGTGGTCCTCAAACAAAGAAGTACTACCAAACTCAGATGTTTTTAAGGAAGTGTAAAAAATTTCTCATTTTCATTTGAGTTCAGGTAAAACGGAGGTTCCAAACGATGGTGGAGATGTCGAAGAAGGCATAGCTCAAAATCCTTGGCAAATTGATGTATATCAAAGGCCAAGTGGAGAAGATACACCAACTGCACCTAGAAGATCATCAAGAGCTAGAAAGCCAAATCCCAAGTATTCTAATGCCGCCATAGTAGAAGACGTAGAGGAAAAAGAATCAGAGACTTTTGAAGAAGCGTCTCAGAGTCTAAAATGGGTTAAAGCTATGAAAGAGGAAATTGCTGCACTTGAGTGAAATCAGACTTGGGAGCTCGCACCAAAGCCAAAAGATATAAAGCCTATTTCTTGCAAATGGGTGTACAAGATAAAGCGCCGCACGGATGGGTCAATAGAGAGGCACAAGGCTTGTTTGGTGGCCCGAGGGTTCTCTCAACAATATGGATTAGACTATGCTGAAACGTTTAGTCCAGTTGCAAAGTTTACAACTGTACGAGTATTACTAGCACTTGCAGCTAGTAAAAGTTGGAACTTGTGGCAAATGGACGTGAAGAATGCATTTTTGCATGGGGAGCTAGATCGGGAGATTTACATGAGCCAACCGCTAGGCTTTCGAAGTCAAGATCATCCTGAGTATATGTGTAAGCTTCGAAAGGCTCTTTATGGGTTGAAACAAGCGCCGAGGGATTGATATGGTAAGATTGCTGAATTTCTTACTCATAGTGGTTATTCGATGACTTCTGCGGATTCTAGCTTGTTTGTCAAAACTAAAGGAGGGAAGCTAGTTATTTTGCTGGTGTGTGTGGATGATTTAATCATCATAGGAGATTGGCAAGAAGAAATTCTCCAAACCAAGGAGAATTTGTCAATTCGCTTTCAATGAAAGAACTTGGATAGCTCAAGCACTTTATTGGCCTTGAGGTTGATTGTACTCAGGAAGGAATATTTCTCCATCAGTAAAAGTATTCCAAAGATTTGTTGAAGAAATTTGGAATGCTTGAATGCAAGCCAACTTCGACACCGATGGAGCCAAATGCCAAAATATGTGTTCATGAAGGGAAAGAATTAGAAGATGCTACCATGTATCGACAATTGGTGGGTAGTATTATCTACTTAACTTTAACAAGACCGGATATTTCTTTTACAGTTGGTGTGATGAGCCGCTACATGCATAGTCCAAAGAAGACTCATTTGGAATCAGTTCGTCGAATCCTAAGGTATGTGAAGAGTACACTTGGCTATGGCATCATGTACAAGAAAGGTGGAGATTGTAGACTAGTTGGTTATTGTGATGCTGACTACACAGGTGACCATGATACTCGGCGTTCAACTACCAGGTATGTTTTCATGCTTGGGTCTGGGGCAATATCTTGGTGTAGCAAAAGACAACCAACGGTGTCTTTGTCAACCACGGAAGCGGAGTATCGAGCAGCAGCAATGGCAGCTCAAGAGAGAACTTGGCTTGTGCAATTATTGAAAGATTTGCATCAACTAACAGAGTATGGTATCTCCTTGTATTGTGACAACTTGTCGACAATACGTTTGGCAGAGAATCCCGTTTTTCATGCAAGAACTAAGTATGTGGAAGTGCATTATCATTTCATCAAAGAGAGAGTCTTGCAAGAAGAAATTGAGTTGGAGCATGTCAAAACTAAAAACCAAGCTGCAGATTTGTTTACAAAAGGCTTGAGTGGCAACAAGTTCAAAAGTTTCTGTCATCAGCTTGGTATGGTGAAAAGAGTGGATGCTGGTGTTGAGGGGGAGTATTGAACAAAACAACACCACCACGTGAGTTCTTGTTTATTTATTATTATGTTATTGAGTCTTTAGTGTTTGTTATGCTTTATCCTAGTTTATAGGGATTATATGTTAGTGGATTTATTAGCGGTTGAAGTGGAGAACGTGTGTTCCTAGTTTGTAGGAGTTATGGGTTAATGGATTTAGTGGTAGAAGTGGAGAACGTGTAAATACAGCATCAGTCTTTATAAAGGCAATTATATGCATCGAATAAAATTATCTTATTCAAAAACAGCATTTTTTACTCTCTTATGAGATTATCTTGCTGCGTATTCTTTCATGATGATCATGGTATTGTTCGTGTGACATTTTAAGTCTCAAGAAGGGTCGTAATGGTTCTTGTGGTTATGGTGTCTCGAAAGTCATCAAAGCTGGCGAGGCAGTGGCTTTAGTTGGCCTCCTATGGGTACAAGGTTTGAGCGTGGTCCAATAAGGATTTGCACTTCTGTTTTTAATGAGATATGTTTGAGACATAAGTTCTGTTACGATATGGGGGCGCCGGAGACCTGAATATGAGCTCAGAAGCTGCGGTTGCTCCTCCATGACCGACCTTTCCACCAAGAAGCTTGTCGTAGTGAATGTAGATAGGGGTGTGCATGGTCCAGGGCGGTCTGGTTCCGCCTTAGAACCGGGGACCGGACTGATGGAACCGGTCCCCGATTTTTAGGACCGAGGACCGGACCGACTAATCCTAGGACCAGACCGGACCCGAACGATTGGTCCGGTCCGGTCCTTGGGCGGTCCAATGGAACCGGAAAAAATTCAAAGAGAACTATAAACTAAAATAAAAATCGTTTACTTCCATCGGCAAAAACTCATGACTCTTTCAGCCTTGTTGAAGTCGCCTTGCTTCCATAAGTAATAAGCATCAATAGGTCCATTAGACTCCATCTCGTTGAAATCTCACCATTGTTGAATTATTTAGCCACTCAAAAATCTAAAAGGAAATATGAACACACACGAAGCAAAAGTCGATATATGAAGACCGCCGAAGAAGAAAGCTTTGGCGATCACGGGCGCGGGAGCTACTCAGATCTAGAGCGAGGTGTTAAGACATTATGAGACTTTGGACATAGATTTTGGGCTCTAGAATTTTGAAGCTTGGGCTAGGATATAGACTTTGGACTCTGGACTCTGGAGTTAGGCTCCCAAGTTACTTGGGCCAAGAGAAATTTGAAGTTTAAATCGAGAAGGTCCTAGTGGTCTGGTCCGAGTGGTCCGGTCCGAGTGGTCCGGTCCGGTCCTGCCCTCATGGAACCATGGACCGGACCACTTGAGAACCGGTTCCATTTTTTAGACCCGTGGACCGGATCACAACTTTGAAGAACTGGACTAACCCGGCTGGTCTGGTCCGGTCCGGGCGGTTCCCAAGTTGGGCGGTACCCGGTGCTCAGCCCTAAATGTAGAAGCTGCATTTGCTTCTTGTATGTTTGGCTTCCATGCTCATTTGAGATTATAATGTAGTGGTATAGTCCACCTAATAGAAGAATTTGTTTGTACTTAAACTTAGTAGTGTAGGGAATATAGTGTATGGGAGGAAATGAATCGAAATGATGTAGACTTTGAAGCGTGTGATCACTGTCTTTTAGGATCAATTTGCCCCACTACGTTGCTATTGGTTTCTGGCAAATTCCCTTCAGGATACAACAAAGTCTTGAGATCAGTGGATAGCAATTCCAGAGAATCTCCTAAAACTCTCTTCGAAGACAATTGAAAACGAGGCTGTAAATTACACTTAAATTCTAGAGATTGCCATAAACAGACATATCCTTTCATGTCGAAAACTTACCATTTGGACACACATCTTCGTGTACAAGACTTGTCATTTCGGTTTCTTTTCGAACAGTCACAAGTCAATAGTTATGTTCGAACAGCCACAAGTTTAACGACTAAAATAAGTAAATAAAAATTAATTTCGAAAATAAAAAATAATGAGTTGCTAAAATACTGCAATATTGCGTTTGTCGAGAGACTTGGTTGAGCATTATTTGCTTATTTGCCCACACGTTAATATCTTTATTATTAGGAAGGTACCTGCTGTCCTGAGTTGCTCACAAGTGCTATTTATCTGCTAAATAGCCGACGGTGCCCATCATCATCCACCTTTCCTTCTAGTTTTGCCCTCCAACTTATCTCATACCTTGTTGAATATATAACTTCAATTCTGAAGGTCATCTGATGCATGCCATTCTTGCAGAACTACTAATTGGCACCTTCAGTTCGAAGAAGACTGTTGACAGTAAAGCATTGTGCTGGATTGTCGGATGATACATAAATGACAGTGGAAATGTGTGCCATAGATGGGAATTCATCAGTTTGAAACATTAGTAGCTAATTATGACAATCCCGTGCTTATTTCAACAGCAAAACATGACTAAGGCAAGGCAATAGATAATAAAGTAAGACATTCCTGTGCTTTATTGAGGCGACTTTATTTTTCCGAAAGCAAGGAGCGCCAGCAGAGGATGAAATTCAGAAAAAGTGGACTCTACTCAGATCTCTGTTGATGAGAAGAGAGCATTCACAAAGTAGAACGATGCGAGGAAACCGATGCTACCAGTAGATAGCAGGGCTGCTATTGCCAGGATGACCGAGTAACCAACATAAATTGTGACCGATGGGGGCCCGCTCAAACCATTCAGGGAAAAAACCAAGTAATTGATGCTGTACATGAACACATAGATGGAAGCTGAACCGGAAGCAAAGAAAGACTTCCACCACCATTTCCAGTCCTCTGCTTGTAGATTGCGATAAGTAATGATCAAGGAAGTTTCGGCACAGAGAATAACAAGGGCTAAAAGCAAAAGGCAGAGGGTCCCCGACATGGTGTAGAACCTGCCGAGCCATATGCTACTCAGAAAGAAGAAGAGTTCAATAAAGAGAGTGGCGAATGGGATCAACCCACCAACAAGAACTAAGAGCCATGAGGGGAGTGTCCAAGCCGGGATTTCCCTAGGAATGTGATTAGTTTTCACAGGATATTGGATAGCCTTGGCCCACGTCGCTAGGAGTCCTCCCAAGAGGGTGACTGGCGCTGATATGCAGAACCAGAGTGACAGAACTGTGACATACACAGAGATGGAAACAGCTGTGCTACGGTTGTTCCACGTTATGAGGTTGAGGGCCACGTGTACGATTAGGATGATTCCTGGAAAGAGAATTGTGATCGACCATGAAACTGACTTCCAACCATCAGTACTTCCTTTCAGCGTTCTCCACATGCGGACGCCAATGTACCCGCCAACGATTCCCGAAAAAGAGTAGACGTGTATTATCAATGTCAGTATCATTCCTCGAGCATCAGGCGTTAAGAAGCAGAAGGCTGCGATGGTTACAGTCACAAATCCAGTCAGTGTGATTTGGACCCCAGTTCCAATTATCACACTGAGAAGTCCCGAGTGATTGGGCTCTCTGAATGCATCACCTGCGAGAAGCTTCCAACCCATAGGCTCCTCATTAGCCTGTTCTTCAGCCTGCTTATTGAGTCCCTGGCATTTTGCGAGTTCTCTAGATATTGTCTTCAGGAATATGGCGAAGACAATGCCAGTTGAGAGAAGGACGGTTATCAGAGAATTGAGTACTGAGAACCAACGGGTTCGGGAATCTCCCTGCTTTGAATAAATGTCCCAACGAGATTGCCAGCAGATGTCGCTCTTCACGAACTGAACCTCATAAGTGAAGGATATCCTTTCGTTCTCTCTCACGATTTGCCATTTCTCAAGATCGAGGGGACATCCCCTTGGATCCATGTTGTCATACATTTTGAGCCTTTTCATGTTTTCTGGGTCGTGCTTAACACTGCAAGGAACCACCCTGAAGCCCACAATCTCAAACAGCGGCGCGGCTTTATAAAAATGACCGTGTTCACTGTGGTCACTGTGCTCGTTCACCAAGACCGTGAACTTGAGATGATTAATGATGTAAACGTCATCGCTGTTTGGCGGTGCATACCCAATTGGGAAGCCAGTCCATTGAATGTTAATCCCACCATTGAGGGCAGCATACCTTATTACTGGCAAACCATCGAGCATCATGTTCACTTGGTACATGTCGCGAATGTGGTGCTTCAGGAGCCTAGCCTCCTGCTCGTTCAGGGGATTAGTGGTGCAAAGGTAGACAGACTGGTTGACATTCCCTCGGAATCTGTATAGAGAGTTCAAGATTTGGTCGCCCCTGAGAGCCTCGCCAACATTGAGGGCACTTTCTCGGATCCAGGCTGGTCTGCAGTATGGAAGACTATAGTAGCTAAAGGGAAGCGAAGTCATGATGGAGGTCAAGGAATTAACTTTGGCAAACATGACATCATTACTGGCGTATGTGTGCATGTAGCTTCTTGCCAAAGAAAACCAAATAGAAGAAAGGGCAAAGAAAACCCAATTCCTGATTGCAGAGGTTGTCATCTTGATATCTGCAAGAGAATCAGTTGAAAGGGTCGTGAGTAGAGAGCTAAATCAAGCAACTAAGCTCAAGTTCAAATGATAATTGATCTCAAACATCCTACATGAAAGTCATGAGCTACCCCTCTACACAAGCGTGCGCTTGAAACAATTCTCAAATCGTCGATGAAAAATTTCAGATCTTTCATGGTATTGCAGCACAAGAAGCATCCTTCATCACTTGAGGCTAGAGAGAAGCAGACCCTCTGATCCTATAGCTAATGGGAGAATTATAAAGCATCCGACAATAATCTCATCACGAGAATAATAGAGCCTACCTCACAAGTGATGATAGATACTAGTCTTGGTGATGGGAATCGGCAGGAATTGCTTCCTGGAGTGAAGAATTGCTCACTTTATCTATGCGATGATTAATGTAATGAACAGAGTTGTTCTTATACTTCTGCTTTGTTGCTTCGCATGAAAACGTAAAATCGGAAAAAAAAAGTTATATCAGTTAAAATCGATTCGGTCACTTCCTGGGAAGAAACCTGGTTTGATAAATGGACAAACTGAAATCGCCGGCAACCCAGAAACGACATGCCAAGTCAACGTCGACGACACCATTTTTTTTCTCAAATTGCACTTCGACATCATCGGCAAACGTAGTCCACAAGGAAATGTCATTGATCGTTGGACTTTGTGTTTGGAAGACTTGTACAAGACAGAGATGAAAGATAGATATGTGGAATTTTAGGTACATATACATATACATATACATATACATATACATATTTGTTTTCTAGGGGTCAATCTTTTAAAGCCAAAATTCATGGGGAATTCCGGCGACAAATACTCCAGCAACGATAATAACGCATAGATACACCCTTTGAAAAGATTATCCTATTTTCCCCTCGATCACTGTTTTGATTTTTTCGGATTCCGAGTCATGGACACCATTCACATAAGTGTCGATAATGTCCATATGGTTCTATACTTGTATCTAATAAAGAGAAATAAGGAGTTAGTCATATTTATTCGCTGCTATATGGTATCATAATGTCATATAAATGATATTTGACTCAAATGGCGAGAGCCTTCTCATGTTCTCGACTCATAAACGAAGGTCATGGGTTTGATTCCTAACGTAGGGAATTCAATTCATATCTAATTGGAGGATCATCGCAATAAGCTACCATGCTAATTTACCTCCAAATAGTGGACTTATTATGCTCGCCCCTAATATAAACATTAATCAACTAGTGAAGAGTTTTGAAATGGATTAAGAATCGAATCGGGAGCTGCTCGAACCGGACCGAGTCGGCTAGTTCAGGGTGGTTCCTGTGGAAATTGGTCTGGTTCAGGGTTCCTAAATTTTGGAACCACTGAAATCAAT
The DNA here is from genome assembly GCA_030064385.1 of Melaleuca quinquenervia. Taxonomy (NCBI): domain Eukaryota; kingdom Viridiplantae; phylum Streptophyta; class Magnoliopsida; order Myrtales; family Myrtaceae; genus Melaleuca; species Melaleuca quinquenervia. The sequence continues at coordinate 16,961,476 of CM057718.1, forward strand.
ACAGCTTCTGATTCCAAGTATGACACATCCACTTGGATCACTTGAACAGGACCAAATTCTCAGCTCATGTCCTAAAGGACCCCAAAAGACTTGCCCTTTCTCCATTTGGTAGGGGGTCAGCTTTTAAGGGTCTCTCTTTTTCGTTGAGCTCGTCCCTTGGATAAATATTCATCACCTTTGTCGTTTGTTCCATATGATCGTGTGTTTCTTGGGTTCTGTTTGTTTGGTGTTCTCCTTTTTTGTGTTGGGATGTTAGACGTGATTATGGTGAAGCTTCAGCTGAAGTGGCGTGCTTAATTAGTAGTCCGAGCGAGGTAAAGACATGACCAGACTATCTCACCATCGGTTCTTGAACCCTCTCAAGAGAGCTTAAGATTATGAAGATTGGTTCTCAATTTCATAAACCGGTGAATCAACTCTTTTGATTGGATTGATGATTCTAAAGCGATAACTGACCTACCTGAAATCACTCATTCTTAATTTTTGGGAGATTGGGTAATGAAAGAACACGGATTTTTTTTTTGTTAGATTTATAAATATATTTTTTTGGGGGTAAAATTGGTAGCATTTTACTCTTTATTTCATGCTCTTGCTTTTTATACTCACATGATGCAATCTTACAGGAAAAATCACACGATATCCCAACCTGATGATTTGAATTTCTGACGTAAAATCTTAGTCATCTGATAAAAGAAAAATTCAAAAATATTTATTTATTTTTAAATTCAGGTCGGACCCTTTGCTGACTAGCAGCACGCCGCGTTAGATCAGCAAATCCACTCCATTGAAGCCGGCCGGCTCGATAAAGCCAGGGTTCTGCGTTTTCTCAGTCATCGCCGGCGAGTTTCTTGGTTGTCTCGTAGCTTCATCGCCCTCATCTCGCGATAGTGTGGAGGTTCTTAGGATGAGATGATTCTTTTCTTACGTTTCAATTAGTATGAATTGTTCCATTGATTGGAGGTTCTTGAGGGTATCATACTCCCGTTGGGCTTCTGCAGCTCTCTGGGGCTGATTTCCACAGACAAGGTGGTGAAGGAGCTGCACTTTTGGTTCTGAGAGGTCGTGGGTTAGGATTATTTTACTTGAATTGAAAGGAACGGAACTGAGCTTTAAGCGAAAACTTCATCTCACTGGAAAACCAAGCTGATCAGAACAACCCCTTCAGCCTGAGAATTGATGGAGAAAAGCTCCATTCGCTGGAATGGTGTCTCTCTCCATCAATTCTAAGGCAGAAGGGGGATCCTCCTCAAGTCACCCAACGGTCAGAGCAGTAAGCGTAAGCTCTTCGAATGCCACTTTGTCACGATCTGGAAAATTGCATGAAACGATCATATATTGGTCTGCAAAATCTGTGAACAGTTTGGTTAATGGGCTTGTTTTAATCAGGATGAGTCCGGAGGAGAAGTTTCGAATTGTGAGGAGCGTCAGGGAAGAGTGCATTTTAGGAAGATGAGCTGCTGAATCTTCTAACCAGGAAACCCCTCCCCGTTTACTCTATTGGTTCGAACCATCTGGCAGAATGCACATTGCTCAGGTCTTGTTTTCCCCTGATTTCCCTTAAGATGATCTGATTTTGTGTCGGGTTGATTAATTACATTTGGCCCATTACATCTTAATAGTATACTCTATGTAGCTTGACTTTATTACTGGTGGCATTGGCGATGTTTGTATCTATCATTGGCATTTTATCATGCAGTTTTTAGATTGGTTCATAGATGTAGTATCAAGAACTCCTGTCTCTCATCCAGTACCTATCTTTTATTTGGGAATTACGTGCACTTGAAATAATTTCTAACTCACGTCAAGGGTGAATTGGCCTAGTGTTTGTCTCCAAGTTGTTTACCTGGTCGAGTTTGAAGGCTTGAGACAGAATGGCCCTGTCATGCAACTCGGCGGTTTTAGTTTATTGTCCATGGAGCATCATCTGGAAATGTTCGGATACCCTTGATCATTCTATAAATTTAGCCTCAAAGTAATAACCGATTGCCATCCGGCTTCTGCATCATAAAACTCGAAAGATGCTTTCTTTCTTAGTTTAGCGAATACTTTGACAGAAAATGCAGACGATGCAACTTTAGTCTCACAACTGGCGATGTCTAGACATTGAGGGGACATTCCATTGAATCTATGTTGTACATTTTTAGCCTTCTTGTGTTTTCCAGGTCATGCTTACCGCTCAAGGATCCACCCTGAAGCCCACAATCTCGAACAGCGGTGCTGCTTTATGCCCTCAGAGACCATGCCATTGGATGGCACATCAGAATGTATTATGTCGTAGCCCCAGTGACCATGAACTTGAGAGGATTAAAGATGTTACTGTCATTGTTGTTCGGCACATCACACCTGACTGGGAGGCTGATTCATTGAATGTTTATCCAATCGTAGCTGGCATACCTTATTACTGACAAACCATCGAGCATCATCTTCACTTGGTACAAGCCGCGAATCCGCTGCTTCAAGAGCCTTGCCTCATGCTTGTTGAGGGGATCAGTGGTGCAGAGGTGGACGGACTCGTTGACATAACCTCGGAGCTAGTATGGAGAGAATACAATATGGTCTCCCATGAGAGTGGCGCTCAACATTGCCGACACTCTCTCGGATCCCCTAAACAGCTTGCAGTATCGGAGACTACGGTGGCTGAAGAGAAGCAAAGTTCCGATGGAGGGTCAAGGAATTAACGTAGGCAAACATGAGATCATTACCGGCGTACGTCTGCATGTCGCTTCCTGCCGAGGAAAACCAAATTGAAGAGAGTGCAAAGAAAGCCCAATTCCTGACTGCAGAGCTTGTCATGTTGATATCTGCAAGAGAATCGGTGGAATGGCTGCGGATAGAGAGCTAAATCAGGCAACTCAGCTCAACTTCGAATAATAAACTCATATCCGACGTCAAACTCATGAACTACCACTATGTGTTTGCATGCACTCGAGACGATGCTCATCATCTATGAATAATTTTAGATCTTTCATGGCATCACAGCACGACAAACGTTCTTCATCGGCATGAGGCTAAAGAGAAGCAGAGCCTTTGTTGTATTACTTTTCATCATGGGTAACAAGTTTAATATAATGAGCAAGTTTAATATAATAAGAACCCATTCGTCATATAGTATCATGATTAATAACTTTCTTATACACTTAATAATGCTAAGCTTTTACATAACGGAGTGAATTATACCTCGAATTTAGTCACACGTTAATGAAGCTGACATGCTAGGTTTGCCTCAGTAATTAGTACTTGTATGGTGTATTTCAAAACTCTATCAATAATACCCACGTTGGATATTGTAGAATGCAAGGTAAAAAGAATATATGGTCTTTTTTTTTCTTTAAAGACACAAAATAATTCAATATAATTAACAAACGATCTGAAAATTGACGTGAATATGATTGTACACGGTGCATTCTTGTGTACTCCTATAAAATTTTAAATGCTCCGTGTACAATCATGTTGCTAAATAAGGAAGAAAAGGCAATCTTTGATGTAATATAAAATTGAAAAGTCCTTTTTTTTATCATTGATCTTAAAATAAGTTATATGATAATATTTCGCTTGGTTTAACATAAATTCCTAACTTTATGCAATGTTTATCTCTAATCAAATTTCATATACTTGACAATTTAGCCATATATATGATTAGTAACGTGAAAAAGAACTATATTTTGGGAAACTTCTCTTTTCGTCAAAGCAAATTTTTATGGAAGTAATATATAATAGTTAAAAAAAACATAGTGGCTTAAGTATGCAAAAAAATCTACGTTAAGCAAAAACTAAATTAATGAAATTCTTAATTCTAGTAAGTAGATCTTACATAAATATAAAAAAATATAAAAAAATGAAAGTACCGATTCAAATTGCAATTGAATGATAGAGGGCAATTTTATCTTTTCAATGAACATCGTGTAGATTTAATTACGTAAGGAGTGAAAAAAGCACGAGTGATCCATTTTACCAAAGTTTAAAAATGGTTTTTACCCATATTAAATCTCACCTTTCAGGCTGTTTTTTTTTTCCTTTTCTCTTCTTTTTTCCCTCAAATTAGGGTCTCCTCTTCGTTGAATCCTTGGCCGACAGGCTTATTGGGTGGGATGGTTCAACCCTTCTTCAGCGGAGAGTGTACGCGCACAGGCTTTTCGTTCCCCGAAGTTGCCCACCAATTCGAGCCAGCAAGAGCAAGCAGCGCCTCGGGATTCCCTTCTCGCTTCTTCCCGTGACGCCCCCGAAACCGTTCGTATGCTTCTTCTCTCTCTCTGCCCTGCTTCGTGTGCGAGGCTAGTCGTAATTGATGCGTTGCCGTTGCTGCTTTGCGATGAAGTTTCTGTGGGTGGGTTCTCCCTCGGCATTTGAATACCGGGTTGGTGTGAGGTTGATGATAATGGTATTGTTCGTGTGACCTTTTAAGTCTCAAGAAGGGTCGTAATGGTTCTTGGGTTGTGGTGTCTCGAAAGTCATCAAAGCTGGCGGGGCAGTAGCTTTGGTTGGCCTCCTCTGGGTACACGGTTTGAGCGTGGTCCAATAAGGATTTGCACTTCTGTTTTTAATGAGATATGTTCGAGACATAAGTTCTGTTACGATATGGGGGCGCCGGAGACCTGAATATGAGCTCAGGAGCTGCGGTTGCTCCTCCATGACCGACCTTTCCACCAAGAAGTTTGTCGTAGTGAATGTAGAAGCTGCATCTGCTTCTTGTATGTTTGGCTTCCATGCTCATTTGAGATTATAATGTAGTGGTATAGTCCACCTAACAGAAGAATTTGTTTGTACTTAAACTTAGTAGCATGTGAATGACATTAAATCACGCTTCTCTTATAACAGTTATATAAATGATATTTGACCCAGATGGTAAGAGCCAAATATTGTTGTTCATGTTTCGGCGCTTTAAATCCCTTCCACTTCTGCATGATTGAATCGTAGGATCAGATGATTCTTTTCGTATGTTTTGATTAGTATGAATTGTTCAAGTAAATTGGAAGTTCTTGAGGTTATCATATTTCCATTGGGCTTCTACAGTTCTCTGGGGCTGGTTTCCACAGATAAGTCGGTGAAGCAGCTGCATTTTTGGTTCTGGGCCCTTGCGAAAACTTCATTGAAATGGAAAAGCAAGCTGACGAGAACCCCCCTTCCAATGAAATGGAGTCTCTCTCCATCAATTCTCAGATGGAAGGGAGCTCCTCCTCGAGCTCCACAACAGCCATCCAGTAAGCTCTTCAAACTCAACTTCGTCACGATCTGGAAAATTGCATGGATATATCTGTCAAGTGTGAAGTTTATTGAGTCTAATTGATGGGCTTGTTTTGGTCAGGATGAGTCTGGAGGAGAGGTTTCGAATTGTGAGGAGCATTGGGGAAGAGTGCATTCAGGAAGATGAGCTGCTGAATCTTCTAACCAAGAAACCCCTACCAATTTGCTATGATGGTTTTGAACCATCTGGCAGAATGCACATTGCTCAGGTCTTGTTTTCCCCTTATTTCTCTTGAGATAGTCTCTTTTTGTGTTGGTTTGATTCATTAAATTTGGCCTATTATAGTTTAGTCGAATCTCTATGTACTTTGACTTATTACTCACGGCTTTGGCGATGTTTGCATTTATCATTGGCAGTTTATAATGCTTTATCTTGGTTGATTCATAATCCAACATCAAGAACTCTTGTTTGTCATCCAGTAGATGCCTTTATTTGGGAATTATGTGCACATGAAATAATTTCTAACTCATGTCAAGGGCAAAGGAGCCTAGTTTTTGTCTCTAAGCTGTTTAGCCAGTCAAGTGTGAAGGTTTGAGAAAGAACAGTCCTGTCATACAACATTGCGGTTTTAGTTTATTATTTATGGAGTATCATTCGGAAATGTCCAAAGACCATTGATCGTTTTATAAAGTTCTCAAAGTAATGACAGATTGCAATCCTTTATCTGCACCATAAACCTTGAAAGATGGTTGGTTTTGTAATTTAACAAATAGTAGAGAGAAATGCACATGATACAAGTTGAGGCTGACTAGATCTAATCTGATATCTGCTTAAATGTAATAAACTTGGATTCTGTAGTAGATAATTTGATCTGCTGCCTAGTGCTGCCTATTGTGGGCGTCAATACCATCTCTCTCTGCTTTTATTGTAGCTTGTGCTTTACTAATCTTTGCCTCTCTTTCTTTTTTGAGAAAATGTATCTTGTGTGAAGGACTTATCTATTAACTCATTGAGAGGACTGATTTTAGTTCTAGAAACATTTTCCTTCGTAGTTCACTGCTTTGTGCTGTTTTGCATGCAGTTTTAAAGAAAGCTTGCCTTTCAATTTTAAGCTGGAGATTACTGGTAAAATTTTTTTGAGACTGGCTTTTTGTCAGTTCTGAAGTTCACCTTTTCAATTTCCTTTAAACCAGGGAGTCATGAAGACAATAAGTGTGAACAAAATGACTTCTGCTGGATGCAAAGTGAAGATATGGATTGCTGATTGGTTTGCTCAGTTGAACAACAAAATGGGTGGAGACTTGAAGAAAATCCAAACAGTTGGACAGTACATGATTGAGATATGGAAAGCTGTTGGCATGGATCTCACTGATAATAAAGTTGAATTTCTGTGGTCGTCAGAAGAAATTAACTCACAGTCACACGAATACTGGCCACTGGTTATGGACATTGCTCGCCGAAACAAGCTCCCTAGGATAATTAGGTATATAATTAAGGCCTGCAGTTATCAGGTTGATCATGACTGATATGATAGATCATGGCTCATCGATTTTCTTGTTTTCAGGTGCTCACAAATAATGGGTCGTAGTGAACAGGATGAGCTCAGCGCAGCCCAAATTCTCTACCCATGCATGCAATGTGCTGACATTTTTTTCTTGAAGGTGCTTATAGTATTTTGCCATCAGACTTTATTGAAATACTTTTCTTTCTGTCAATTCTTATGTTAGTTGGTCTTTGACTTCCTGGAGAAACAATCTTTGCTTGGTTTTTTTATCTTCCCTTTTGTGTGCTTTGTAGTTTTCTATATTTTCAACGACTTGTAGAAACTGCAAGCGCGGTGAATACCATGCAGGAAATTGTGAGCTGCATGCATGAGTTAATACATTTTTTTGTTAGATAATATGGGGTATCCAAACCTTTCGATTCATCGCCACAAATATATGCAAATTATAAGTGCTATTTGTGATCTCTAGTACCATAATGACGGTCTGTGAAATGTGTGTGTTGGGTTGCTATTTGTGAACTCTAGTACCATAAATGACTGTTTGCGAAATGTGTGTGCTGGGTTGTATCTGATAGTACAGTCAGTGTTTGAGATAGCTAGACAGTATTCTGGTAGACTTGCTTTCTGTGTATTTTATAGTTTGCACTGTATCTGTTTGTCCTTACTGAAATGTCTATGCAAAATGCCTTTATTTGAACAGGCGGACATTTGTCAACTGGGAATGGATCAACGGAAGGTGAATGTACTTGCCAGAGAGTACTGTGATGACATAAAGAGAAAGAACAAGCCTATCATTTTGTCTCATCGTATGGTTCAACTCTCTTTCTTCTCATAAATTTAACAGTCTTTCTAAGGTTGGAATGGTTATTTGGTCTTCGTTGTCTTGGTATGCAGATATGCTTCCTGGTCTGCAGCAAGGCCAAGAAAAAATGTCAAAAAGCGATCCGGCCTCATCCATCTTTATGGAAGATGACGAGGTAAAATTTTGTACAGAGCTGCATACTCTTGTGCAGTAGTGAGGAACTGCCTTTTTATTTTACCTTCTGAAGAATAAACTTTTTATGGCTTATGTAGGCTGAGGTGAATGTAAAGATAAAAAAGGCATACTGTCCACCTAAGATTGTTGAAGGCAACCCATGTTTGGAGTACATCAAATACATGATATTGCCGTGGTTTAATGAGTTCAAAGTGGAGCGATCTGGAGACAACGGCGGTGACAAGTGAGCTGTTTATGATGTTGAAACATTGTTGCTTTTTCACCTACAACTTTCTCGTGCTAATTAAATATTAGTGGATTTTGAGTACTTTGTTTCTCTTTCTGGCTATCTTGTGGCGTAGGACCTTCAAAAGTTTTGATGAACTTGTTGTCGACTACGAAAGTGGAAATTTGCATCCGGCTGATCTGAAACCAGCCCTTTCAAAGTCTTTGAATAAGATACTTCAGGTAAACTCTCCCTTGATGCTCATGAGCATCTTTTATCCAGCCACAAAGTGTTGAGGATTCAGAATGAACATTTGGTCTCATCATGTATAAGGAGCCAAGCTACATGCTATGCTCCAAGCATGAAAGATAGCATGAGAATTCCACGCACGAATGATAGGAGGACACTCTTATTTTGCAATCATTGTGACGGAAGACCTTGCATACTTTAGGGAAACAGATGTCTATATAGAGCTCCTTGGCGAAATTTGTAATTAATGTTTACTTATGCAGCCTGTACGTGATCATTTTAACAAAGATGCTAAGGCGAAGGATCTGCTGAAGAGAGTTAAGGTATTGAGCTTTCTGTGTACATTATTAGATCAACAATTACATTCCAGTTCCTAAAGCTCCTTGTAAGATTAGCTGCATTCAACATGCACCCAGTGATCTTTCCAAAATTGAGGTGTTATTTTTTGGTTTGTCAATGTAGGGGTACAGGGTCACTCGCTGAGATGGCGCGTGGTTTTTGAAGTGCATGGCTATCGGCTGATTGCTTTGAGAGCTGTCTTGACGAAGAACATTTTTAATTTTGGACATCAGAGAATTCTTTTTGCTCCTTGTGCTATGAGCACGCCATGTATTTATTGGCAAGTTACTGGTTACTTCCACTTACTTACATGACGTGTTCATTGAATCACCACAGAATTTCCTTGTAAACTGCAGTGCCGGTTAAGAATCTCGTCAACAGTTCACCTGGTTTTGATTTACATTATTCGACTTCAAGAGTTTTGCATTTTACCAGTAGAAGGAATTGGCTCTGCATTTTTGCTGTTTTCCTTTTGCAACGGCCTTTTTGAATTCAGCGGTGGAGGCATTGGGGGAAGCCGTGCTTAACGAGTAAAGTGTTTGATTCTAAGGGTACTCTTTTCCATCATAACCCTTTTAATCATACGCATCACATGGTAAAGCTGCGGACTTTGAAAATGGGATGATTCATGTAATGATGATGGCGAATTGGTTGATCCAAGATCTAGCCAAAACATAGAGGGGATGGGAGGTTGACAGGGAGATGTTCACTGACATGGGTCTGTCGAGATTACAACTAAGAGATGGCTAAAACAAAATTTGTTGCAGCATTGACGTTGGATCATAGTCAAGCTCATGTTCATGTATCACTCGCGTTTCTTTGACGATGCTTTGCCCGGAGCAAAAACATCACGGTCTCATTTTCTGGCCCCATACTCAACGACGGTTTAACCAATTTATGATGTTTTTATATAATTGGGTTTCTAAAATGTTGTTTTTTTATTTATCTATTGCATCGGACTTTTAGCTTTTGACTTATTTTTACTTTTTTAAACGACGAACTCTGTACAATCCCTTATTTCCTCGAGAAATGCTGATGTGGCACCGCCGGTCTATAATATTATGGAATTTATTTTCTCTATGTGAGGCTTCGTCTTCTTGTTTCCATGAAAAATCCTTCATTCCTCTCTCTCTCTCTCTCAAAGGAGACAACTTTGATTAAATATGAAAGCCCAACTTGTTTATTGGGCTCAAAGTCGCTGTTTTTCGAACAGTAGACCGAAAACGAGGGCACACCCTCTTGGATTCTCCCCGAGGTAATAGACGTTCATGGTCTCTGCACCGTGTCTTCCTCTCGGCAAGCAAGGTACGCGACTTTCCTCTTGCCCTCATACTCCTACTTTGCCCCCTTCAATGTCGCAGATCGGCTCGTTCTTGTTTCCTCGCGTCCTTCGAGCTTCTGCGCGAGCTGATTGTTGTTGTGTACTGTCTGATTGTGGCGTCTTTCGCTTGGTTTGGGCTTGATTCCGTTGTCGTCTCAGGAACAGAGTGGGGGAAAAAAACGAGTCGTTTGACATTTCTGATGTAGTGGCGTTTTTGGGACCCTCTTTTTTGAGGGCATTTTGTGAGCTTGGTTGATGTGCTTCATACCACATGATGCTGATTTCTTTTGGGTCGTTGATCTTTTCAAGTAGTAATTTTGACCTAGTTGTCCACCTTGACACGGATTGCAAGTTAGAAACTTGTTTACATAAATAGAGCTGCACAGACGTTTGAGTGGACTGTGCTTAAGGAAGACAGATTTGAAACTTTATTTGAACAACATGATACAGTCCAACTCATTCACAGTCATTATGTTTTCTAACTTATGATGATGCAAGAACATATTGATATGGTAGTTAAATTGGTGTTTTTTATTTTTCCTTTTTGAAGTAGAGCTGTCTGAATTACTCCATTGGAAGTAGCTATGCTACCCACTGGAGTTCGAGATAATCAACTCCGTGAGAGCAACAGCCAGAAGGTTCATCCTCAACCTATGGACGAGTCCAGGAGTCCGAACCCAGAATCCATAGAAGCCGTCATTTCCAAAATATTCACTAATGTCTCCTCCTTGAAATCTGCTTACATACAGCTCCAAGCTGCTCATACTCCGTACGATCCAGATAAGATCCAAGCTGCTGATAAACTCGTGGTTTCGGAGTTGAAGAACCTGTCAGAACTGAAGCATTCTTATCGGGAGAACAACCCTAAACCAGTGTGTGTCTCGCCTCAGGACTCTCGGTTAGCTGCTGAGATCCAAGAACAGCAGAGCCTGCTGAAAACGTACGAGGTCATGGTCAAGAAGTTCCAGTCGGAAATTCATAATAAGGACTCGGAGATTAATCAATTGCAGCAGCAAATTGAAGAAGCAAATGTGAAGAAGGCAAAGCTTGAAAAGAATCTCAAGCTTAGGGGCTTGTCAAGCAAAGAATCGGATAATTCGGGCCATGAGAACGGGTTCTTCCCTGTTGATCTAACGCCTGATCTGTTCATCTCAACTGTTGAAGCTGCTTACCAAGCCATTCATGACTTCTCGAAGCCCTTGATCAATATGATGAAAGCGGCTGGTTGGGACCTTGATGCTGCTGCTATCTCCATTGAACCTGATGTTGTCTATGCAAAGCGTGCTCATAAGAAGTATGCATTTGAGTCCCATATATGTCAAAGAATGTTCGGTGCTTTTCAAGAGGAAAGCTTTGGAATAGAGTCAGACACTCTTGCTGTAAATAAAGAAAGCTTTTTTCATCAGTTCCTTGCCTTGAAGGAGATGGATCCATTGGACATGTTAGGCCAGAACCCGGACTCGATCTTTGGGAAATTTTGTCGTAGCAAGTACCTTTTGGTTGTTCACCCCAAGATGGAGGCCTCGTTCTTTGGGCACATGGATCAGAGAAATTTTGTAACTGGTGGTGGGCATCCTCGGACTCCATTCTATCAAGTATTTCTAAAACTGGCCAAGTCCATATGGCTTCTGCATAGGCTGGCTTATTCTTTTGATCCTAGCGTGAAAGTTTTCCAGGTCAAGAGCGGGAGCGAATTCTCTGAGGTTTATATGGAAAGTGTGGTGAAGAATTTGGTGATGGATGATGGTGATGAAAAACCTAGGGTTGGTCTGATGGTCATGCCTGGTTTTTTGATTGGTGGCAATGTAGTACAGAGCAAAGTTTACCTATCTGGTGTGAAGGTTGTTGAATAGTTGCCAATTGCATGGTTTGTCCATTTTTCTGGGATGTGTATAGTGTCTGTCTCCGCTGTGTGTTGTCTATTAGGAGTTGTGGTTGCTGTTGTATCTGTGTCATCTTTTTAACTGTGGAAATCAGTTGCAAGTTCAATGCAATCTCTCTCTCTCTCAATGGATGATTGGTACCAGTTCTGCAGGTTTTCACCCAGTTTTTAACTTCCCTATCCTCTCTGGATCTGCTTTGGTCATTCTCATTATTGTTGGTTCCCATACTGATTTGAAATGATCATATGAAGTTTTGAAATGATCATATGAGGTTTTCTGAGCGTGCAGCTGCAGAATCATCTTACATTAATGTGTGCCTCTATACTGTCTATCTACTTCTGTTTGGTCTGACGTCGAACTGGGAATTGTTCGATCGTTTACATGTCATGGAGAGTTTGACTGACCCCTGTTGCGTTCCTACTATATAGAAGCAGAAACAATTAAACCTCCTTGTCTCACAGATTGCACAGCGGCAACATTTTCATTACGGGGTCTCTTTGTTTGATGCTGGTAGGAATTTTATGTGGCTTTCAAAGGTGCAGTCCTCATGATATTAGTTATATCCGGGGCGATGAAGATTAGGATGATAGTTGGATTTTCAGCCGATGCATTCTTTTAATCAGGATATATTCTGGATGATACACGTAGATACTACTGCCAAGTTGTACTGCATGTCTGACAAGTTGCGATTTTCGCCTTAAGTCGCAAACTTGTTCAGGAGCTTATACGGAAGGCACCAGAGCTCCTCAATCAGCATTCTTGATCTGACAATCTTCGGTAGGTCTGTTTTTATTGACCAAACAGTCTAGGTATGCCAAACTCGGCAATATTATGAAATGGCGCAACTATCTTTGCCTTTAGCTGCTTGCCCGTTCTTTTCTGATACCTTTATGATGCCGGGTCGGTCCGTATTCAATTTTTAGTACGAGCGTCAACGTTTTTGAGTTAGCTTGCGTAAGATCCAAGTAGAATGGATGACAGAAGATACAGACTTTGGGATTCTTCTTGATTCCTCGTAAAGGGTGGTCAAATCAACAATCGTTGTCATCAATAACAAACGAATCATTTTGCTGGACCTTCTTTGGTTCTGCATCCTCTAGACATAGAATGCGGTTTCGTGGTCTGTCAAGTTACAGGGAACAGATGACAATCAAATGCGCTTCAGTTATGCTTAGTAAGAAATGATTATGCAGGACAAAAATTAATCAATCTGATCAGTGGGAGTGCGAAGTGGGAACACTTGAAATTTCTTAAAGGGGTCTTTGACTTCTATGTGAAGGATGTTTTAAATGAAAGATCTTTGAAGGTAGGTATTAAGAGTAGTACATGACTTCTAATGGAAGTAAGTGATTTCAAGCGATGGCCTTCTGTTGTGGAGCTGTTGATATTGCTGTTGATATTTTAAAGCTGATAAGTTCGTGCGTTTCCAAGACAGGAGTGCGCTGAACTCAATGGTAAGGTAGATCCGAGCAATTGTCCAACTGAGAACCTTGGATTATAGATATGGTTAAATGTGTCGAATACAATTAGCAACGTTTAGGACAACTACTAAAAGGAAAGATCAAATCCCTCACGAATATAACACGAAAGACAAGATGCAGCAATTCTCCATGAACTGTTGTACTTAAGCGTTACCCAACCATCCGAAGACTACAAGGTGACGGATGAGATTAAACAGTAGAAAGGTCCGCTGCTTGAATGGAAGAGGGTTCTGTCGAGCGAGCAGAGACTCCCATGGTTCAGAACTCAAATAAGTCCAATGCTATACTTCAATTGCTTCTCATTTCAACATGAACATCATCTGAAGCCAATAGCCACCTCAAACACTGAGGATGCATCTGTCTCGTTCGGCAGACAATAAACACCAAGTGCAAGAAGCTGCGACAATCTCTTGGTGCCAGAGAATGAGAAGATAATTGTCTCGGTTGTCAAAACCATCTCAAAAGGAGTACGGTAGCATTAGTATGTGAGCAATCTAAGGAGCAGTTAGGAAGGAAAGAGTCTGCACATCCGGCATCTATACTCTGTCTTCATAAACATCATACTTACAAGCCTTAAGATACTTTACAGTGCTTGTTATCGACCTACTTCAAAAACAAAAAACGCAATCATAAATGCGACGGCAAAAAAGGCTATTAACTCGTTCAACCAAGCAAAATTTGGGAATGGTGTTAAGTGCCTGATGAGCAAAAGTTACGTCTCCAAAGACTGCTTTGTGGGAGCTCAAGAACTCCTCATTTCTCATGGATGTCAGCACTCGGCCAATCCAGGAATTTGTACCCTTGAAGTGAGGGTGGCATGTAGCTTTGCGCTGCCTGAGGATTATCGGGGGTATATATGTAGCCTTTCCCATATCCGATTTCCTTCATCAGCTTAGTAGGCGCATTTCTCAGGTGCAGCGGGACTCCCTCATTTTGCCCGACCGACTCTCTCACTGCCTTCTGCGCAGCCTCTATTGCTCGATAAACGGAGATTGATTTCGGAGCCAAAGCCAAGTAGGCAACGCACTGTGCAAGAACCGCGTTGCATTCCGGCATCCCTATGAAATGGCAAGCTTGGTAACAGGAAACGGCCTGATTAAGAGCCAATGGGTCTGCCAAGCCAACATCCTCGCTTGCAAACCTGATCAATCGCCGCGCAATGTAAAGAGGCTGTTCGCCTCCTTCCAGCATTCTGGCCAACCAGTAAATGGCAGCATCCGCGTCGCTTCCCCTCATAGACTTGTGAAGTGCGCTAATCAGATTGTAATGCTCGTCTCCAGCTTTATCGTAAGCAAGGTGCTTACACTGGAGTGCCTCCTTCACATCATCCAGTGTAACCATTGCCACGGGCGGACCAATCTCACTCTCCACATCTTCCAACAAATCGTTATCGGAGCTTTCCTTCATGCCCTTCGGTTTTGGGTGTTGCGCGGACGCCCGCGCCGCAGCAGTTATGGCGGAGATCTCCAGGGCATTCAATGCCACCCGGGCATCGCCGTCACAATTAGCGGACAAAAACTCAATTGCTTCCCCCTTGGCCTCAACATTCATATCGGCGCTCCTCGCTAACCCCTTCTCCGAATCGCCTATCGCCCGGTTAAGGAGTGAGACTATGTGATGGGGCTTCAGTGGGTTGAGAGTGAGGACCCTGCAGCGAGACAACAAGGGCGTAATCAAATGGAAAGACGGGTTCTCCGTGGTGGCCCCCATGAACACGATGCTCCCATCTTCGATCACCGGCAAGAACGAGTCCTGCTGCGACTTGTTAAACCGATGCACCTCGTCGACAAACAGCACAGTCCTCTTATTACTCTTGACTCTCGCCTTCCTCGCCTCCTCAACCGCGTCCCTCACTTCCTTGACCCCACAAGTCACGGCGGACAGAGAAATGAAGCGATACACCGAGCCCCTGGGAGACGAATTCGTAATGGCCTTAGCTATGGAGGTCTTGCCCGTACCTGGAGGACCCCAGAGAACGATCGAGGGCAGGCGATCGGCTGTGATCGCCGAACGCAGGAACGAGCTCCCGCCCAGCAAATGGTCCTGCCCGACGACGTCATCGACGGTCCGAGGCCGCATCCGCTCCGCCAAGGGCTCGTGCGGCGGCGAATCCTTCCTCTCCGCCGCTCCTCTGGGAACAACCGCTTGTGGGTTCTGCGGCAAAAAGAGCTTGGGACGCTTGGGATCGGGAGGAGTCGGGGTCGGCGAACCGTCGGGCGGTCGCGCCTCGGTCCGAGGCGAATGAGGAGGAGGAGGAGAAGGGGGCGAAGGGTTGGACGGCTTGGAGTGGAAGTGGAAGAACCTGTCGAGCTTGGGCTGAAACGGGGGCGGGTTGGGATTGGGGCTAGCGTTAGGGTTAGGATCGGCGGTGGCCGGTGAGGCGGAAGACGACCGCTGGGTGAGGATCCACTCGGTGGCCCGGAGGGTGGACTTGCCGCCGGTGGCGGCGAGTGCTTCGGCGGCTAGTTCGCCGGAGAAGCCCATGCTCAGGAGCTGTTGCATCTCCATTTCCTTTCGTGGGGTTGTCTCAGCTTGAGCTACGCAAGAAGACGTGGAGGGACCGCGTTGAAGTTACGATGATGATGGTCATCTGCGACGCCATTGGAGACGTCAAATTTGGTGTTAAAGCAAGAAAAGCAGAAGCCAAAAAGCACGACTGATTAAACGCGGGAGGTATGCCGGTAATCCCCTTCTGCCTCTCCCGCTTCTTAAAAATTTTGCCAAATTCTTGCTTGAAACTATTGTAGTTCATTTTATTTTTTTCCCTCCAAAGATAATGTATGACACGTCAATACAATACTCGAATGATGTGCGTACAATCGATTTTATGTTTGAATTTCAAAAGTTTTCTTGTTGTAATATAATTCTCACGTGATATATTCGATATACAAAATGTTATTTTCATTTATTCGAAATTTCTCAAATTCATTGACTTTCAAGTTGGTTGGTCTCTAGTTTTCCTCCATATTGAATTTACGCACGTAACGAGAGAAACAACATGCGGATAAAGATAGATTTAGGTCGTGATTCATTGTAAAATGTATATAAAGATGACCTGATATTGTATTGATGACGCTTAGGAATGATGTCGCCCTAAGGTATAATTTTGATCGACCCGCATTTTTCACCACGTTAAACTACGTATAAACCCCAGTTTCCTAATTACATCTTTCTAGGAGCAGACCACGTCTCCGCATGATTCCCGACAGAAGCCAAAGTGTAGCTAATTACAAAACTTTCTGTGTCGAGACACAGGAGCACATCGCACACTGGGAAGGAGGGCTGAACTTATATCACAAGGCCTTCGATGCAGAGGATTTCAGCTGAAATCGAAGTGACACGTGTTGAAACCTGCGACAGAACGATGTGCAGCATGAGACAGAGAGAAGACACAGACCTTGACATTTTCCTCGGATGCGTGCTCAGGTTTGTGTCAGTGATAGCAGACGGAAGTGCACTTACTTGGATCCACGGTGACCAGCATCGCCGTCCCCCCGAAGTCGCAAGTCCCTCCGGCCTGCTTCTTCTTCTGCCAGTAACTGTTGAAGGCGAACGAGGCGTGCGACAGGAGCGTGTCCGGCTGGTAACAAGGCCCGTTGGGCTGGATGGGCTTGCAGTCGGCGCCCGCCGCGCATGCGTAGTCCATGGCCACTTGGATTACCGCGTTCGGCACCGTCGGCTTGGCCACGCACCAGACGGCGTAGACTTGGCGTTTAGGCGGCGCCGGCGGGTGACCGATGGGGGCCGGATACAGTGGCGGGCTCGGGGTGAGCTTGGGCAGGTTGGGCCCGCTACTTCCCGGTGGGCAGTAACTGGATTCCGATGGGCTTGGGCTGGGGTTATAAGTCGATGGGCTAGGCATCACGGCGGGCTCACCTGGTGGTGGAGGCAGGAAACAATTTGGGGGAGTAGCGCTACTACCATCAAGAGGCGGAGGAGCGAGTGCCATTGAATCAAGTGGTGGTAGAGAGAAATGAGAGATTGTGCCATGTCGATGGGAATCAGGAGAATCAAATAGACCACCGACGTCCGATACATGCGATATTTTCAAATCATCAGGGATTTGGCGACCTCGTAAGTTCGACGCGCCGAACAAATTTCTTGCCTCTGCAATACGTGAACAAACAACTTATAATATCCCGGCAAAAGCAGAGTCAAGAAAGCGCTGCTAGCAGGAGGAGAGGGCACGGACATAATTACCGCATGGCACGAAGTCGGAACCGGCCGCCACGACGATGAACGCGACCAAAATGCTCGACGGAAGATCTCCAAGGACCATTTTGCCGAACTCCGAGCTGGGTACTCAAGCCAGGACTGAGCTGCTAGTTGTGGCTGAGTCGGTTTCTGGTGCGAATACATTGCACAGATCTGCGGTGAAGGGAATGTATAAATGGAAGGGAGCAGCAGCATCACTCTTCCTTTTGTCTGCTGCTTTTTGCACGTGAATTACGGGGACACATAAGCATGTGGGGAGAGATGATCACAGTGCGAAACGGGAGTGATTTCAGGATTGTTCAAGCTGTGTGCGTTGTTTCTGGTCACCTTTTCTTTCCTCTTTGTTCCTTTATGGAATATGTGCTTGCTTGATGGTTGAGGAAGACGAGGAACTGGTGTCCTCCATGCACTTTTAATTTCGCTTGATTATCACTCCTCTCTGCTTTGCATGGGATAAGCTGAATTGCAGACTGACTTAGTGGTGCATCTTTTTCAAAAGCGATTCGCCTAATCAATGAGGTACTGGCTTAGATGGTAATGGTGTTTGTATTTCTTCTGATGGCCTTGAGTTAGAAAACTTGTCTGGAGCACTTCATGACTAGAATCTTGAATACAATAGATTGATACAAAGGAAGTGTGCTCCTAAGATTGCTCGGGGAGATGGACCAATCGAGTTGTGCAAAAGTTGACCCGGACACCACTTGACCACTTTATGAAGGAAAATGTGGTCGGGCTAGTGGTAAAGAAGTCACTAGTCTTCTATAAGGTCACGATTTTGATTCATGTTATGAGCGAATATTTAAATGGCTTTTTGCTCTATTGTACCGTCTAGTTACAACATAGCGTGTGTGGAAGGACTTTTTAGCTATTGATATCTAGGCGGGCTACTTTGACGAGCTTACCAATCTCAATTGTCAAAGTGTGAATGGTATGGAGTAGTTATGGCTCAAATCAAATGTTCTATAGAGAGCATAACGCCGAAAATAGTCGATGGAGCTGACCACTGGTTATTACTTTTCCCACTTATTTAGATAAAAGAAGCTACACAAAATGTGGTTGTACTTTTTCCCCTAAACTATGTAATGTTAGTTATCCCCATACTTTCTTTTCTTTTTTCTTGTAAATTCTCCATACTTTCTTTCATTATAGCATTTAATCCTAAACTTGTTAGTACGTAACAATGCCATCTTAAACTAACTAAAAAATTAATATAGAAATTTACATATCAATTAATATATTAAGAATAAGATTCTAAAATTTGATCAATATGCTAATAGAGCTAATAAGATATTTTAATAAAAAATAGTTAAGTAAAATGGAAAAAATGCCTCATAACAAAAAGATCATAGCACAAAAAATAGATACTCATTATGAATGTCTAAATGGTTAATAACTAAAAAAACCAAAATATTTTATCAATAAAAATATCTAGAAATATCACATTGGGTTTCGATTAATTGTGTTTCTTTTATGAGTTGAGGACATCATGCCCTTTTATAAAATTTTTAAATAATTTTGTTGATCAATCAATTTTTCACATTAAGAAATCATTTAAATATTCATAAAGAGTAAACAGATTTTATCATTTGATCCTTTTTTATTCAGGCCTTTTATCCTTTTGATTAATATCTCAAAGGAAAATAAAGGAAGTTTCATGCCAAACTTATTACTCAATTAGTTCTAAATTTATTTTATATATGCCAATTTAATTCTAAACTTTTTAATTCTATTTTTATTTAGTGTTAAACCTTTTATCGGAAGTGGTAATGTAATCCTTCCATTAATCTTTGTCAAAAATCGCCAATGGGTTGGTCCACTCATCGCCAATTGTCTCGTATGCCATGCTGCCGTATCAGTGATCTTTGGCAAAAGTTGGTTAGAATGATTACATTGCTATTTGGCACAAAAAGATTTTATGAATAAGTTGATAAAATCAGAAAGTTTAGAATCGAATTAGTTTTAGCACAATAGATTTAGGACCCATTGTGCAATTTCCCTAGACATCTGGTTGCAAATTTCTAATGATTTCAACTAGAGGTTTGTACTCAAGATCATCGTCGTGGTCATCACATCTTGTTTTCAATTTAGCTGCATGGTATGCACACCAAATTCTCTCTAGGGTTTACCTATATGTGGTCATTTACCACGGTAGAGTTCGGATGATCATGTACAATGTAATATTATATGTTCACTACATCATAACTATAGGCGCTACGCATCCTAAACCTTTTTCAAATGTGTAGTCAAGTACTTTTAGTCATTAAAAAATAAAATCAATTATGCATTATTGGAAATTGTTTGTTTCAAAAAATTGACGAGTTGTCTCGTATGAAACCTTTAGTTTCACTTTTTGGTTATAATTCGTTGAATTATTTGATTTTTAAATGTATCAATATTGTCGAACCATAGGACCACGGTGGACCATCCGTTTTCCCTTTGGAACTTTAGAAATAGCTGAAATAACAATTTACAACCAAGCGCAAGAGCTTAGCAGCGCAAGGACAGTCTGCCTTCTATCAAATCACAAGTTCGGGTCATATTGTTAGTGAGTCTCGGCTGGATCCTATGTTGGGCATTTGCTACCTCGTCTGAAGAAATTCTTGACTCTTAGTATACCGGCGAGATTGTGATGACATGATAATTATAATCGAAATCAAATCTTTTCACAATAGTTATGAGATGTGACCTCTATGATAGGTCCAAAGAAGTTGATTGCAGTGACCACGACTATCTACCATCAAGATCCACATTTGGCCATCTTTAAAATAAAAAAAAAATCCGGACAAGTCCACTACTAACTTTCAACGAATACTTTTCATAAATATAAAAAAAAATCCCTAACAATTAAATCCTGAAATATTTGAAAACGAGTGATCAAGTTGTGAATGCCGTTGTCCACCAATTTGACTGACGTGACTCGCTGGAATTCTAACATGAGAAGGATGGAAACGGCACCGAATTGAGAATATTGAGGATTTAATTGTAGTTTCGTAATTGTACGGACTGAAATAGGGCCGGCTAACGTTCACTCACGTGCGCGTTGCGACTCTCGTGACTCCTTTGACTTCGTAACCTCACATCCAACGGTAACTTTTCTCCCCTCTCTCTCTCTCTCTCTCTCTCTCTCTCTCTCTCTCTACATAACCGCGGCAGGACAACGATCCCTCAACGGCACAAAAAGGAATCGCAGTTCGCGACGGAGAACGGCGACCATGAACGGCGGCGACACCGACGAAGAAGAAACCCTCGGTCTCTTGCCCAACGCCTGCAAGGTGGTGGAGTACCTGGAGCCGGTGATGTCGCAGGACCTCCTCCACAAGTTCCCGGACAGCTCGTCCCTGGGCTTCGACTACTCACAGAGCTCGATCTGGTCTCCCCTCCTCCCTCGCTCCCACTTCCCCGTCGATTCCGGCTGCTTCGCTACTCCGAGGACGCTCTGTTTCGGGGGGTTAGGTCAGGAGAAGACGGCGACGAGGAAGAAGAAGAAGAAGAAGATTAATCTGTCGATGAGTAACAAGAAGAAGAAGATGAAGCCGAAGAAGATGTCCGCGAAGGTCTCCGATTCGTCGCTGACTCCGATGAACGTTGGCTGTGCGCCCTTCGCCAGAAAGGTTCTGGGCTACTCGATTCTCTCTGCTCTCGTTAATTTGTAGAAATTGATTCCATTTCATAATTATTCTCTTTGATTTTGTGGTTGTTGATTCTTGGTTATGGAATCCGAGTTTGAATAACGTTAGTTCTTTGTGCAATTTGTCGAGTTTGCATTCAAAATTTACATTTTTACGGTTCGTTTGGTTTTGGATTTTTCAGGGTTGGGATAAGGTGCTGAAGGCGGCATCCAAGCATTTCAAGAAGAAGAAGAGGGATCCCATGGCCCACGTGAAGCTCTCCAATTTCTTGAAAGGCTGAGAATTTTTCTTCTGTTTTTTTTAGGGGTAGATTTGCTATTGTTGATTTGTATATTCTGTTCGGCTTTGGATGACCACGAAATTTGATGATTCCGAACATTATGTTGGGATGGAAATCTGTAACATTCCGAAAGTTCCCAGGACGACAGTTCTTGTAGCTCGACGTCATTCTCCAATTATGTAGATCTCTGTTCTTGAATGCGCAATTTCTTCATCGTCATGATATTATTTGTTGAAAATAGAAAGAAAGATTGACGATGGATACAGAGGACTTGAAGTGACCTAAACAAATCGCGCGGGCATTTATTTTGATGGGAGGCACTGTCGTGTAATGATTGCGATGATGATCATTGCTGACGCGCAAACTTCCTCTCTGGTCGAGAGCGAGGGCTCAGTCATGGCCCCCTGCCTTACGGCAGGAAGGCAGGGGATCCATTTCCGCGCTTTAGAGAGTTTATAAGTGAGCTGCATCCTCTGTTCGAGCATGTTTCTCTCTCCACTGTGGCTGGCTGCATCAGACTTTACTTGATCAAGAAGTTTAAGTTGGAAGAGTTGTTGGGAACCCTGGGATCGCAAGTTGCTCTCTCCATGGATATATGGAATTCGGAGCAAAATTTGAGTTATTTATGCCTCACTGCACACTTCATTGATGACAAGTGGAAGCTGCACAAGAAAAATCTTGAGTTTTCTTCAGGTGCTTGATGTTCGATAAGTAGGAAGCCTAGTGGGGAAATTCATCCAGGAATAGGGTTTGGAAGGACAAATTTCGGCCGTCAGTTATTTGACAGAGAAGGGCAACAAATTAATCATCTTAGATTGGGACCTTTTTCATATGAGGCGCACTGCTCATGGTTTAAATTCCTATTGAGAAAATTACATTGGATGAGATTGATGATTCGATTAATCGGATTTGATCTGCAGTAAGGTATGTCAGGAGAAGCTCAACTGGATCTCAGCAATTCCTATACTATGTCAAGAAAGAACAAATATCTTTTCAGGGCTCGGTGTGTCTTGATATTCCTGCTAGGTGGGGTACCTCCTGCCTCAAGTTGTATAGGGCTTTCTAGTTTAGAACGGCTTTTCTATGGTTGGAAGAAGAGGATCACTTATTTCTTGAGGAGCTTCATGATGAAAAGCACACAAGTGATGATTGGAAGAACGCTGGTGTGCTTGCCAAATTCTTGGAGAAGTTCTATGAAACTATAAAAAGTGTATCAGGCTCTTTGCATGCCACTTCCCACTTGTATTTTCATGAAATGGCTAGCCTACTTTCTGTGGCAAATGATTGGGCAAATGATCCAGATTTATGTCTCAGATCCATGTCTAGGAAAATAAAAGAAGGTTTTGTTCACTACTATTGGGATATTTGCAAAGCAAACTTGATTATGTTGATTGCGATAGTCCTACATCCACAATACAAGTTGAAATTTATGATTTTTTTTACGTGACAATCTATGATTGGGAGGAAGAGAAAGTTGCTGAGATCTTAATGAACTTGAAGGTCGAGTTGGGGCGATTTGTCAAGTTCTTCGTGTTTGAATTTCCAATGCCGGGGAGCTTAGTGCTTATGACGGTTGTCCTCCCAAGAAGCTCATAGACGAATTTGAAAATATATGAAAGATGAGCTAAATTTGGTTAAGAAAGCTGAGTTAGATCTGTATCTTGAGAGGCACTGTGAAGACGAATGTCGACGAATTTGATACCTTGACATGGTGTAAGAACAGGGAATCAAAATAAAAAAGGCTCTCTCCCGAATGGCGAGAGATATCTTAGCTGTGCTGGCATCTAGAGTCACCTCTGAGGCAGCTTTCAGCATACGAGGCTTGGTCATCGACCGAGTTCGTAGTTCTTTGACCCCAAAAGTCGCAGAAGCCTCTTGTTTGTGCGTAAGATTGGTTAAAATCCGGACCCACCACTGCTTCTTTTGAAGTGAGCATTGAGGAAGCTGAGAAATATGAATCAGGTTTCTCCGTATCATAACCTTTTCCAACGCTCACTCTTATCTCCATAGAATGAAGTTGAATGGATTAATGATCTTTACCCTTCGTTTTATTTATCATCTTTGCAGATATAGCTCACATTGCTGAAGTAGAGTTACTCGGAGAATGAAGTTTGAAAAAACAGAGGTAACATTCTGGTGACACATTCCAGTGAAGTCTGCAGAAACAAATCTACTCAATTAGTTAGGATGTATATATTGATGTTTTTGCAGGTTAAAGCTTGAACAGCTGCAAGAGAAGACTATTAGATACACTGGCTGATAGATTTCTGTACATGGGGAATTTTGCTGGCTCTGTCGGGGGCCATCCTTACGGCAGTTTATCTTTGTTTATCCAAGAATGATGATACTGATGGGTTTTCATTTTCTTTTTCGGTCACTGTAAGCTCATCTCTGCCGATGGGATTACTTTCAAAATCAATAGACCAGAAATGTCCTCTCTCTCTCTCTCTCTCTCTCTCTTTCGCGTGGGCGCGCGCATGCCCACACACAAATAGGCATGTGTCTATAATGTGCCTCTGCATCATTGCTCTATAATTTGGCTCCCTGTCAATTTGTGTCCTTGTCATAACTTGAAAGGGTATAAATCCTTGCTTTCAGAGGTGTCCTGTGGCATATGCTTCCCTTGAGTGGACTCTAAATTTTTCCTCCGATTAGCAGTCAATAAGAGTTATATCTCCGGCAACATGGATTAGTCATGTCTTTGCTGTGGACTTCTGAGTAAGCGATGCTTCTGACGATGTAAAGCTGTTAACAATAGGTTCTCGATATTTGAAGATAAATTGGATCGTGGGAAGAGTGAATAGTTCGGAAATTGAATATTTTCCATAAAAGAACTGCTACTTAGCTTATGTGGTTTGCTGTTAGTTTGATTTAACGACAAAGTACTAGCAAACACGTGGACATGCAGTTCTTAGGTTTCGACATTTTGGTACTGCAGAAAGGTTTTGGACTGCATAGTGTTCTCGGCATCATTTAGTGTGTATTCCCTATTTATGGTCGTCTCTCTTCCCCAACTTTTTCCTCCTGTAAGACAATTCCTTCGTTTTATCGAGTTCTTGACCTTTTGCTTGTCGAACTAAGGGTTGTGACATTTGAAGTTCACATTCGTTCTGGGTATATTTATTTGGTAAATTTAGTTTTGGTATGCTAATCACATATAAATTTCTTTTTTAAATCTATGACTTCTTATTTGATAAATTTCGACCTATTCAAGTTTGTCATCACAGACCAAAAGACGGATTTTTTTTTCATCATTTACTTATTTGAAAGGATAGAGGGACTCCACATGCAAATCAGAAAAATAGTTCACGTTACTAGTGTTTTTTTGGTTAACCAAAGAGATTCAAGTAATGCCATGGCAAACAAGTAAGAATATCGATGAGAATTAGCCTTCCAATAATCGAGGATGTTGAGATTTGGGTAATGCTTTCTATCAAGCCTATTCTCCTCTTGATAGGACTGTGATTGTGATTTAGTAGGTTGCGAGCCAAAATGCTCACTATCGAATGTATCATAATCATCAATATTATCCTTCATAGTCTCAACTGAAATATTCTCTCATCTAGTTGAAGATGTAAAGCGATCAACTCTCAAAATAGATGTTACATGCTCATCAAAGATCATATGGAGCTTCTCCAGTTCTTAGTACAAATTTGACATGACCATCCATTCCAACTTCAAGTAGGAATAGGGAGCATGTAATGAGCAGCAAAACATAATCAACGCTATAACATTATAACCCAGTGCGTCTAGATCCATGTCCTTACCATGAAATGAGATGATATGAATCTTTGTTTTGGGAGTCAGCTTGTGGCATAACCTTCCCTTGAGCATACTACAAAGACTTTCCTCCGACAAGGTATGATAACAGAGGTACATTTTCGGCAATATATTGTGTAAAATGCGTGTTTTGATGTGGATTTTCGGATAAATAGATGCTTTTTAGATATTATTGTTTATCAAGTATGCATTAGCGGCTTGCGGTGAGGCCTGACAGTGCTATCGAGTACTAAAGGGTCGTGTAACTCTTTGAAGGGGAAACTCCAGCAATTTATCGGTTATAAAAAAAAGAATGCATTTTGCCTTGGACTTCCGAATAAGCAGACACTTTCAATTTTGCGATTGCTATGTGGAAGGTCAAATAAATAGGTGATAGTTACTTGTTTTGATTTTGGGAATTTTCTAACTGCACTTAACTTAGGGGATTTAGCTTAGTTGGTAAAGTTTTGCTCTTGCAGTTGAGTTATTGCATTTATCAGTTGGATGTCTAATTAACTACATAGTAATGATTTATATCTTGTACTCGAACCAATGTCTCACTGTTTCTAAGTAATGGGAAAGGGGACTAAAACATGTCATTGAAAGACTTTACTAATATGATGGGCTATCAAGAATGTAGAGGAGGTAAGATGGACAGTTGATCAAATCTAATATAGATTGTACACGGACCGCAGTTGGAGTTAATGGCTCTCTCAGGATTTTCTCATCTGGAATTTGTAGGAAAGATTAGCCCTTGCAACAACTTAATGTACTATTACTTTCAACATCTTTGAGCGAAAATGCGGTACAAGGAAAGAATATCATGGACCGACCCTATACAATCATAAGAAAAGAGGGATTCAATTAGGCAGATCGGCGTGCGCAAGATGTTTAGCAAGAAGTATCTTGTAGAGACGCTACGGCCCTATACATAGAATTAATATGGTCAATTAGGCTCCACGTTCCTGGCTTGATTCGCTTAACGAAAGGGAATTTTCTAGATGTTGAATGAAACTCCTTCATAATTAAGTAACATCCTTTAAGTGGTACCCCTAAGCTACTTGTGGTCCGCATGGCCTTTATGCCCGGTCTACAGTCTCAGTCTGTCCTCCACCTGGCAGCCTCAAGGAAAAGCTAGGACATGTCCTAGAGGCGTAGGGGAGCTCCCTCTTCAATCTCTATTAATTGTTTAAGTTAAAAATTGTGTCGTCGAGGGATAAGGATCACTTATTTTAGGGATAAGTGCCTTTATGGTGCTTTGATGGGAATTTGGGCCATCTGATCTAAATCGGATGGCCCCATTTTTTTTTTTAAATCTCTCTTCTATTAAATAAAAGACATTCAATCTTAAATCAGACGGTGGTAGGGGATCAAGATCCTTCATGGGGACAAACAATGCATCATTTGTCGTGTCATCCGGTGGTTGAGATTTGTCTCGTAGTATAGCCTTTTTCTTTTTCCCACGTGATCCCAACAGTTGACGACTGGTGCTCCATGATCCCTTGTCCCCCTGCAAAGAGGTCCCACGCAATCACGACAGATTGAAACGCAGCACCAAGATACCAAATGATAAAAATGCTTTGACGTGTGATGTACTTTGTATTAACGTCTAAGCAACCGAGAGCGTTCGAAACACTTAAAAGAGATCGATGCGACGGATGCGACGGTGCACAGTCTCTCTATTGGGGCGCATGTTCATGTCATTGCCACACTAAATATATAGTATATGCACCTCAAGATTCTTACTCTAATGGCATAATGGTGCATATGTCTGTGTAGGGTCATCGTTTACTATTGCATATATATTCAATTACAATCGTACAATGACATATGATTGATGTATGTAATGTCCAAAGCACGTGACAGAAATACCACAAATGACTAGTAAATAAGGATCTCTAAAGAGGACAAAGGGGATTAGGCGAGGGATGATTCGGTTAATGTTGACATAAACATTTCTAATGGAACTCATGAATTAAGATACGGTAAAATATGTTGGAATATAATGCTTCCGAAAGTCTGAGTTGGTCAGACTTTGCCAAAGTCTGAGGTGGTCAGACTTCTGCCTTCACTGGAAAAACTTGTTAGAGGATATGCTCTAATACAATGAGCATAAACAATAAAATTCGAATGAACTTCAATAGAAAGACGTGATTACAAATGTGCTAATCACAGTTTTCCTTAATACAGATTCGTCCCCTCCAGTGCACAATGAGGAAATCTCCAGCACACGTGAGGCAGCGTGGACGTCTGTCTCCCAGGATACAACGGTTGACAGCCAGGAAGAGTAGATCTTGGAGGCTTTCGGCGAACTTGAACAACGAACTGCGCTGGACACTTTCAAAAACACAAAATCTATGCAGAGCTTTTTTCGAAGAGATGCTAAAACGTATGCACGTATACTTACCCGGGCAAAAAGAATGATCGAAGATAATAAAACAATGTGGGAGACCGTTCGGTAATTAATTTACCGTTACAAGCTTTAACGCTGATTAATACGAACGTTACAACCTTAATAATATGGCTTTAACTCTACCGTTACGAATTATTGGATTAAAAGTCCGATCGTCTCTAGAATCTGATCACTCCTTCAGACGAATCCCACCATTACCAAAACAAACATAACAGAAAGAAGGCAAAAAGTGACTTGTCTCTAAGCCCACTTCTCGGAGTTTTCCGGGGTTGCATTCGTGTGCGCAGGTCGCACCCTCGCGCACAAGTTCAGGTTCGACGGGAATCGGATTTGCACCCCCCCTGCGCGTGCGCGCGAGGCATAGTACTTGTGATTTTAAGTTAACACTCTATAGGAGTGTAATCACATATAAACCCCTTCAAAGCCTTCCTTTAGTCTATGTGGGACAAGTGTTTCTACACTTTCCACTCACAATGTTGCTTTTCACACGTGGGACCCACATCCCACTAAGGGTTTCTTTCTTGAGAACAATTTCTCATTCACCCTTATTTTACTCCAAAATTCCAACAAAATAATCATTCTGTTTTATTAGCTTTGGCTCGTTGCGTCTTTGGATGAAGTGATCTTGATAAACTTTCGATATCCTTCGAACAATGCTCGCTCTATATAGCAGTTACTTGTCTGGGGACGAGAAAAGCATTGGTTGAGAAAGGAAAGAACAGATTGTCAGACCCGTCAAATGTTATGTTTTTCTCATCTTGACATAAAAAGATTTACAAGTCTCATTAGGTTTACATGGATTCATTTCATGATATCGACCTGACATGACAAATGCTAAGATGATATGGGCCATAGATGAAACTTATCCACAAGCACCCACAAAAGAACTTTCGTCCTCAATCGACAGTCTCCATAAAGACCTAGATTCATCCGGCTTGTACGTATTTCACGTAGATCTTGAACTCATGAAGCCCTTATCCTTGTTGCTGTCCGAACAGAAGTGACAAAGGTCTCTCAAGATAGAATAAATAAAATCGGACAAAGCATATAAAATAACGACAGAACTGCCACCGGAAGATCACCAAACGTCAAAAATCCTCACTTGAGCCCGGGAGACTCGCGATGACCCATGTCGAGCTCGTCTTCGTCCCAATCCCTGCCATGGGCCATCTCGTATCGATGGTCGAGATGGCCAAACTCCTCGTCGACCACGACCCCCGCCTCTCCGCTTCGTCCACCTCCCGCGTGTGAATACCGACACCGAGATCTCCTCGCGCGAATTCTTCCCCCACTTTATCGAGAGCAACGAGCCCCACGTCAAGCGGGCTGTCGCCGAGCTTGCCAACTCAGCCGGCTCGACCAGGCGGCTTGCCGGGTTCGTTCTCGACATGTTCTGCAGCACAATGATCGACCTGGCGGAGGAGTTCGGAGTCCCGTCCTACGTCTTCTTCCCATCGAGCGCTGCATTTCTCGGCATGATGCTGCACCTCCTGTCACTCCATGACGAGCACCATGTAGACATAGCCGAATTCATAAAGTCGGCTGGCGAGCTGGACTTCCTGAGTTTCACGAACCCGTTTCCGTCCAAGCTCTTACCCTCCATGTTTCTGGTGAAGGAGACGGTCAGACTATCCCTGGAGCATGCCAGGAGGATAAGAGCGACCAAGGGCATTATCATAAATACGTTTGACGAGCTCGAACCGCGCCCAGTGAGGTCCTTGGCAGGCCTCGGTGCGCCCGCAGTGTACCCGGTGGGGCCCATATTGAATCTGAAGGGCGAGACTAAAAAGAAGGCTACGGGTGGCCGCGAAGGCAATGACATCCTGGAGTGGCTCAACACACAACCACCTTCATCAGTGATTTTCCTGTGCTTCGGGAGCAAGGGGAGCTTCGAAAAGGACAAGTGAAGGAGATGGCCTGCGCGCTCGAGCGGAGTGACCACCGCTTCCTGTGGTCCCTACGGCACCCACCTTCGAAGGGAAAGGCTGAGATCCCGCGTGACTATGTGGATCCTGCGGAGGTCATGCCGCAGGGGTTCCTGGACCGGACGGCCGGCGTCGGGAAAGTGGTTGGGTGGGCCCCGCAGGTCGCAATCCTGGCCCACCCAGCAATCGGGGGGTTCGTGTCCCATTGCGGATGGAACTCCATTCTAGAGAGCATATGGTTCGGCGTGCCGGTGGCCACATGGCCCTTATATGCAGAGCAACAGTTCAACGCGTTCGAGCTGGTGATGGAGCTTGCCCTCGCGGTAGAGATCAGGATGGACTACAGGAGGGATTCCTGGATGGAGAGCGACGTCGTCGCCATCATGACGGCGGATGAAATTGAGGGCGGAATACGGAAGTTGATGGAGGGCGAGGAGGCCGGGGAGAGGCGGAAGAAGGTGAAGGAAGTGAGTGCGGAGGGTAGGAAGGCGGTGGTTGAGGGTGGCTCTTCTTACTTGTCGTTGGCCCGTTTGGTTGAGGACATCTTGCATAATATGCCCTCGTTTAGGTGACTGCCAAGAATGAGCGGTTCAGTTCTACGTACGTTGAATAAAACAAGGTTGCTTTCGTTGTGGTGGGTCAATTTGCACTCATTAAAGTCAGCTTAATGTGGAATTTTTAGATTAATGTTCCACCACATAGAGGAGATTTTCTCAAAGTGTCGGCCCAAGAGGATGTTTTTCTTTTTTTTTTTTTGGTTGAAAATTCTGCTTCACAAATTCATACCATAATGAGCTCTACATGAGATATCACTAATCTCAGCACAAATTAATTCCTTCAAACATAGAGGAGGATATAAAAACCCAATTTATTGGCAAATTCCCCATCCTTTGGGCTTTTGCAGCCTAGTTAACGATTTGGTTATGGGCTCTAGGACAATGGGCTACCTTCAATCGGCTGAGCTTATGAACTACGCCCTGAGCCTCTTTGATAAGTGCCCGTGCTTTCCATATCACATGATCTACTCCTTCACGGATCAGTTGCACCAGATCTAGCTGATCTATTTCGAGAATAATTGGCCATTCGTGCTTTCCTTCAAGACGCTTTAGGGTTTCAATGATCGCTGCGGCTTCTACTTGAATCGCCGATGAAACTCTCAAATTTTGAGCGAACCCATCACATAACATCCCTTTATCATCTCTACATATCAAAGCCATCGCTCAAGAGGATGTTCAAAGAGTAAATCTGGCATAGATCATTAGCGTAATAATATTTTTTCGCAAATTGCCCTATCCACTCTTAATTTGACAATAAGCGAGAGATTAATAGAAAATTATCTCAAGGGTGGATCAAACCTCCTGTAGAAAGTTTTATTTGCTCAAGTTTATGCTCCAATATTGCATTTTAAAATACTTGGGTCACTCTGAATGGTTGAGAATGCCGATTGCATCTTTTGAACAAGTGGTGCCTCCTCCTAGAGCACCGCATATGAGATAATAGACTTGGCGTATAAATGAGTGCACGAATAACTTGAAAATATTTGCGCGAAATATTTATCTAAGCAAACCATTGTGAATTCGGATATTTTTGTGTGTGTGCATAAATCATTATGTCGAGGTTATTGCGCTATGAATAGATATATCTTCATCACTCCTATTGTGAAAATGATGAAAATACAAGATCAGAAGGATTTTCACATTATCGAATTACATTTATAGTTTACACAAGGTTGAGGTTCTATATGACTATGAAAACCCTACGGAGGTCTTGCTCGAATGGCTGATCTCGGGAAAGCGGTTGTGTGGGCCCCACAAGTTGCTAGCCTAGTCCTCGATCACCAGGCAATTGGAGGGTTTGTGTTGCATTGCGGATGGAACTTCACCCTAGGGGTGTGCATGGTTTAGGGTAGTTCAATTCCCCCGCGTATCGGACTAACTAATTCTAGATCGGATCGGACCAACTAATCCTAGGATCGGACTAACTAATCAAGTCCAATTCTCAAGCGGTCCAATGTAACCAGAAAAAATTCAAAGAAATATAATAATTTTGTCCCAACATAGTACACACAATGCAATATCCTCATAAGTTAGGGAAATAAAGATCACGCTCAAAGACTCAAAAGCATTCCGTCGTCTCTCAGCTCTCAAACTCACGAGAGAGCTCGACTTTGACTTTTTGAGTTATTTGCTTTGGATGAACGAGAACAAGAGCAGAGAGCTTGGAGCCTTGAGTGTGAGACGTCGAAGAGAAATATTCATTGGCCTATCAAGATTGACTCAAATTGAATGGGGCGTGTCACTTTTCTTTTCTCTTTCTTGACCCTAAACAACTAAGTAACTTAGAGAAATGGTTGGTCCAGAATGGTCTTGCCTTACTGAAAATTGGGAACCAGTTCCATTTTTAGGACCGTGTACCAGACCAACCTGGCTGGTTCGGACGGTTTTCGGGTTGGGCAGTCCGTTGTGCTCACCCCTAGTGTAACACCCCGTGTCCGAGCTGTTTCTAAGGTCAAATTGGATGAAATTACAGGCATAGTCAGTGGCCCGTTAACCTCGAGAAAATCCCGGACTAAACAGTAAGAAGTAAATTAGGGTGATTCTAGACTTCTGAAATTCATATTTTAGGCCCTTGAGACTTGGTTAATTGCATATTGGCCTTAAAAGGAGTGAATTTTGGGCCTATGGGCAATTTTGGGAAAATTTGGGGATAGTCAACTTTTGGTCAACGGTCAACGGTTGACCGGTCAAACCATGTGAAAAGCCAGTCGGTTCGCCAGAGGACCGGTCCGACCGTGAGAAA
This sequence comes from Melaleuca quinquenervia, assembly GCA_030064385.1. Lineage (NCBI taxonomy): Eukaryota > Viridiplantae > Streptophyta > Magnoliopsida > Myrtales > Myrtaceae > Melaleuca > Melaleuca quinquenervia. Next base: position 16,993,657 of record CM057718.1, read on the forward strand.
ATACGGTCCGATCGTGAGAAAGTTGGTCCGACTACGAGGAAGTTCGGTCGGACCACGGGAGAGCCGGTTCGACCGCGAGGAGATCCAGCCGGACCGTGAGAGAAGCCGGTCCGTGTGTATAAACCGGTCCACGGACCACCTCTCTCTCTCTCTCTCTCTCTCTCTCTCTCTCTCTCTCTCTCTCTCTCTCTCTCTCTCTCTCTCTCTCACGCGTTTCGTCAAGCGGCTGACAGACGCGTGGCCGGCGAGCTTAATCCACGAAGAACAAGCTGCCAGCTGCGGGGGAGAGAGGGTAGCTGTCCTTGGGGTCTAGCTAGTGGACACGCGGCAATAGGAACGGCCGCCGGCTGTCCCCGGCGAGCCAAACTCCCCGCTGACCTCCCCTTTCCCCTGTTTTCTCACCTGCGCGACCTCCCCTCCCTTCGACTTGAATTTCTCCTGGATTCGGTGGCTTTTGGACTCGAGATCGGTGGCGTTGGGAAGCTTACAAAGCCAGCTTCAATTCCCAGTGAGTTGTTGCCCTTGGTTTCGGCCTGCAGCACCGCCGTGAAGCCCCGAAAACTGGCCTAGGGCTCGGGTTTTATGCCCTAACTGGGTCGAGGCCTTCATCTGGTTGCCGTCGCCGTTCCGGCGACACCCATCCACCCCTGTTGGCACTGAACGACTCGGTTTGTGCCCTAAATTGGGTTTGAGCTGACCCGCGCCGTCGACGCCGTTCCAGGGTCACCCAGCCGCCGTCCATGGGCCTCGACGGCCGGCCAAGGGCTCCCAAGGGCTAGCTTGACCTTCGTGGAGCAGCAGGTCGCCGACCAGCGGCCTGGTTGGCCTTCGGCCAACTTGGCTAGAGCGGGTTCGAGCCTGGACAGGCCTGGCTGGAGTAGATCCGGCCACCACGGGCCTCCGTGGCCTCAACCATGGGCTGGACCAGTATCCTACGACTCCGGGAGTCTCGTAGCGAGCCGCCGCCAGAAGGCCGCTGGAGTCCAACGAAGCTGTCACGGCAGTCTTCGGAGGCTGGGCAACGCATCCTCGGCGTCAAATCGGTGATCTGACAACCACATCAAGCTTGGGCGCGACCGGAAGCGCCGGGATCACGTCGCGGCCCAGATCACGTAATTCGAGGTGAGTGGACCTTCTAAACCCTAATAGGGTACGTTTATTGCCTTAGTAGAATTATTAGGCTAATTGTGTAATCTTGGTGAATGGAATTAGTGAGATGGACAGTTATAATTGGGTACCGAGTACCAATTGAGTGAGATGAGATAGACCGAATATGAGGTCATAGGTTGAGATGGAGCTTATGAGAAATCATGGGTCTAGTAGAATAGATGAAGGGCCAATATGACTCAATAGGTCGATATGAGGCTATGGCCGAGATAGAATGAACAAAGGGCCAATAGGACTCGATAGATTACACGCCAGGCTACCGAGTTTGGAAATGAATTGGATGGAAGGCAATTGGACCGAGAAGTGAATAAATACGAAATCGCAAAGTCTGAGGTACCAAATTGGATGCTGAAGTCCAATGAGAGACTGGCGGGAACCGGATTCAGTAAGGGTCGAGGTAGAAGATCGAATAGATCTCAGACTAATTTTGAATGGTCTTATTGAATGTGATAGATAGATTACTGATTATCAATTCTTTTACGTGATTTATTTATTTATCTATTTAGTCGATTTAATGGCTAGTATTTTATCTATGATCCAATAATGGTCGAGTTGGGAGATTGGTTAAGTCTCAGACCAATTTTGGACAGTCTTATCGTGTGAAATGAACAATTTATTTGAGTGCTGATTTATTCACGCAATTTAATTAATTGCTGGTAAATTATTTTTTAGTTTATTTTGTTATTCATTTCATTAAATCTCGGTCTGTGTACGTATCTGTGTAATGAGCAGATTTAGAGCAAGTTGAGAATGTAGATCGGTAGAATTATGGATAGGAGTGAGCATGGGAAGGAGAAAGAGACGAGCTATTGATGGACATTATAGGCGAGAGGGTGAGGACGAATTACGTCCTATGTATGACTGAGTTGTGAGGCACAAATAAGGACCCTATGGTGATTTACGTACCTAGTTTTAAATAAGGGGGTTTGCTCACTGAGGTAACCCCAATATCTCACCCCACCACCCCAACCATTTAGGAAGGACTACGAAGCCACAGAAGGAACCACGGGAGAAAAAGGAAATACGAAGGGAAGTCAGGTTAATGCAATTGGGCAGCGTTTGGATGAGGAAGAATGAATAACATCTACGGGCTGTCGTCTGAAGGGAAGAGGTCTTGAGATTTCGACGTTCAACGGATTGTATTAATTATTTTTATTTTGTCGGAGAGAATGTAATTAATATTGTTTACCTCGCTTCTGTTGTAATGATATGATTATTAAGGTAAATATTGGAAAGAATTACTTAGGTTTGCGACGCGACCGAAGGTTGGGGTGTGACACCTTTGCTTGATGTGGCGGCAGCCGCGTGGCCCCTATACGTGGAGCAACAGCTCATTGCGTTTAAGCTGGTGGTGGAGATGCGCTTCACGGTGGAGATCAGGATGGACAAGGGGAGGGATTTCAGGATAGAGAGATATGTCAACATCGTCACAGCAGACGAAATAGAGAGTGGAATAAGGAAGCTTACGGAGGAAGTCAGGGATGAGAGGCGGAAGAAGGTGAAGGAGGTGACTAAGAAGAGTACGAAGGGATTGGTCGAGGGTGACTTTTCTTACTTATTTTTGAATCCTTTGATCGAAGGCATCTTAAATAAGGGAAAATGACATAAATGGTTACTAAACTTTAGCAAAATATATAACGTAGTTTATGAACTTTTAATTTCTTCAATATGATCTCTAAATTTTGACCAAATATGCAATGTGATCCATGAATTTTTGATATATTCAACGCGGTCATTGAATTCTTAATACTTGTTCAAATTGGTTCTTGGATTATATCAAAATATTCAATATCGTGGAAAGTTTAAGGATTATATTACACATTAAGTTAATTCACGGACCACATTGAACAAATTGAAAGTATATAGACCACACTGCACATTTGCTCAAAATTTATAGATTACTTGTATCATTATCCTCTTAGTTAATATACTTTAATTTAGGTGTGCACTAGTGGGAACCTTTAGCATTTCTGCTATATGCATGTTGAATGAAAAACAAGCTTGCTTTCATCGTACTAGATCAATTTACACTCATTAAAATAAGCTTAATGTGGATACTTTAGATAATTGATCCGCCACGGAAAGAAAAGCTCGTCAAAATATGGGTTCCGGAAAATTTTGAAACATTAAATAAAGCACGCCCCCGGGGGGGGGGGGGGGTTTAAGGGGATTTTGGCAGGCCTTGATGTTTTGAGCACTATGTCGACAAATTAATTGGACCATTGATGTTTTGCCTACATATTACTAATTTGCGTGTTTTATAATGTATAAAACTCTGTTGAAATGATATAACTCATCTTTGATTTTGTTCAAATATTATATACTTGATTTCCAAAATTGCACGTGGATGCTCGATTTGATTATAGGAGATCATACCAAACGGTAGCTTGCTTGTACCATTCATCTCAATTCTCTACTGGGGAATAGGACAAGAGTGAAATTAGTGGAGATCTTCGACAATGGATTTTGGCATAAGTTGAGAAAATTGGGTACATGTTTGAATCGGTACTTGTTGGATTTAATTTGGTAGTCGCTTTTGTTTTGTGTATTTTATAATCCCAATTCTATAATCAATTGTTGTTTTATTAGATACATACAAATAGATAAAATTTTTGATAACAGGTCCATATTGGTTTGAATAAGATGACGGTCCGATCACTGTATGGTAGCTCGTCGACATGTTCTGCAACGCCATTACGTTTCAATTGTGTGGTCAATCAGTTTGCAGCTCAAGTTGGTACATTTAACCCCAAGCTTTTTCCGACTCTGGGAGTCGATATCTGAAGTTCAGAGTTGAGGCCTTTTCTATTAGCCTTGCCCGCACAGCCTGATGATGCCTCCTCATAATTAGTCTGCAGAGGAAAACGTCAAATGAACTGAAAGAGTACGGTGGACTCAGCACCGATTGGAACGCTGGGGCGCCGTTCTTTGTCCTGAAGTCACTGTATTATCCGGCTGATGACAATTTTTGTGGCTATAGAACTGACCTATGTCTCTGTGTAACCTCCCTCGCCTGCTCAAGCATAGCAGAACCCAATGGACAAAGCTAGAGCATCCTCTAGATCATCGTTCGAACTTAGAGATTGAAGCCCTACTCTGCGGCTGTTGCGTGCAAGGTCGAATCAATAGGTTCTCTCACCTCTTGTTGCAGTAGGGAAATTAATGAGATAAGACACCACACCATCTCTCGTGTCATCCAATGGTTGAGATTTGTCAATTCCGTGTGCCCTTTCTCACAAAGCCCATTGGTGAGTAGGTCACTCAACAGGGAGAGATTGGAACACATCGGAAAATTCGTAAGGTACCAAATGTTCAATGCTTGACGCACTTGTACTTTGCATTAATGTGAAAACACCCGAAAACATCCCGAGGGGTAGAGTTCCTGCTCTAAGGGCAGGGAATCCATACCCTGTGAAGGAGATTGACGTGTTAATGCACAACTTTTCTTGTTGTTAACGTTTGTGGCTCAGTTTGTTCAAAAAGTAAGATTGTATTTCCATCACGGTTCTTTCTTTTTATTCATAAGATTATGGGTGATGCGTATGAAAAGTGAGCCCTACTTCCAAAAGTGCACGTTAAATATAGAACTTGCAGACCTTAGGTTTCTTAATTAATAGAATAATCTTGCATGTGCCTATTCAATTATCTATAACAGTACTGGAATTAATGTTTGATATGTAGAGCATGAAAGAAATTCAGACGACCAGTGTAAATGGATTATAAAAGAAAACAAATTGAGAAAGAGGTGATAAAGTCATGTTGGTATAAGCCTTACTGATGGAACTAATGAACTAGGAGAAAAATGTCTAAAAGATCCTAAATTTATTTCACTTTTGTCAATTTAATCATAAACCTTTAAATTTTACACATTCGGTCCTAAACCTTTTAAAACCTCACTGATTTAGCCATTTCGGCAAATTTGTCTCGCACACATAAGCATTTTATGGATATCCACTAAGCATTTTGCAAGACAAATTTATCGGAAGAACCAAATTGGAAAAACTTAAAAATTTAGGTCCCTTATATTGGACTAGAGGAAACGAACTCCCTTATATTGGACTAAGAGGAGACGAACTTCCTTAGATTGGACCAAGCGGAGACGTACTCGGTTAGATTGGCCCAAGAGGAGACGAACTCTCTCAGATTGGATCAAGAGGAGACGAACTCCCTCAGATTAGATCAAGAGGAGACGAACTCCCTCAGATTGGACCAAGAGGCAACTGCCGCCTCTGCGTCACCATCCTCATCATGAAACTTCCATTCGACTCCGACATCGATTCGTACACAAACTCGCTCACCACCGCCTTGGCCAACCCCCGCATCCGCTTCGTCCACCTCCCGCATGACAACACCGACACTTATATCTCCTCAGGCAACTTCTTCACAAATTTTGTGGAAAGCAACAAGCCCCGCATCAAGCGGGCTGTTGCCGAACTGGTCAACTCGGCTGGCTCGACCAGGCACCTTGCAGGGCTTGTCCTCGACGCGTTCTGCACCACCCTGATCGATGTGGCAAACGAGTTCGGAGTCCCGTCGTATGTCTACTTCACGTCTAGCGCCGCGTTCCTTGGCATGATGCTACACTTCCTGTCTCTCCAAGATGATCACCATGTGGACATAACCAAATTCAAGGACTCAGCCAGCGAGCTGGAGTTCCCGAGCTTCACGAACTCGTTGCCAGTCAAGGTCTTGCCCTCCCTGGTTCTGATAAAAGAGACCGTCCGACCGTTCCTGGAGCACGCTCGGAGAATGAGAGCGACCAAAGGCATCATCGTAAATACGTTTGACGAGCTTGAACCGCATGGAACGAAGCCACTACGAAGAAGTTCCGGGAGTTACGAAGGAAACTTCGAGCTCATATTGGTTATGAGTTGAGAACGCGAATTGAACTCTATGAGATCTAATCTCCCGTTGTTCCTCAGTAGCTCAGTGGTAGAGCGGTCGGCTGTTAACTGACTGGTCGTAGGTTCGAATCCTACTTGGGGAGATTTGATTCATTTCGAATTAAAGTCATTTCGAATTAAAGAATTCAGAATGAAAGGGTTCGCTTTGACCGTTAAGAGTAGGTAACCCGTTCGTTCCCTGTGTCTTTGTTTCTATTGCATTCTATCTCATCGTACCCTGTGGGGCCCATACTGAAATCGAGGGGTGAAACTAAAAAGAAAGTTGATGACGGCCGCCGCGGTGATGACATCATGGAGTGGCTGGACAAGCAACCGCCTTCATCGGTGGTCTTTTTGTGTTTTGGGAGCATGGGGAGCTTCAGCAAGGACCAGGTGAAGGAGCTGGCCTGTGCATTGGAGCGGAGCGAGCACCGCCTCTTGTGGTTCCTACGGCTGCGGCCATCAAAGGGCAAGTTTTTGTTCCTACATGACTACACGGACCCTGCGGAGATTCTGTGTTGTGACCTCCCCGAAGGTACACCACCTAGGATTCGGCTAATGGATTGCTAAGATTAAACCTAGCTCGATCTCTCTTAAGCTCATACCAATTCGCGATTTAGGTTTAACTTTTTAACATGTAAATATGTTCAATTTGGAGTCGCCACTAATCTAATTTTGGTGGGTCAAGTGGGAACCCATGTAAAGCATCGGGAGCTATGCTTTATTCTTACGAAACAGAGATCTAAGGGATCAAGGACTTGATTATGCTAGATTAATTTAACACAATTTCGGTACCTTTTCATTATTTTCAAAAATAGGAGGCAAGTTGGATTAATTTTAAATCTATCCTTAACAAGTAATGGTGACCACATGGATATTCAAACATCAATGTAAAACATTCAAAAAATAACAAGAAAAGAATGAAAATCAAAACAAATCAAAAGATCTAATTAAAGCTAACCAAATCAAATCAAATCAAATAAATCTAACCAAATAAAATATGATAAGATATGCATAAAAATCTGACTATAAACGCAACTAATCCAATGCAATATATGAAATGCAATTTTTTGGTATTTTTTTATGAATTAATTAACTTATTATTCGTAGCTAAATAGCATATAATTTAAACTAGGAAATAAGATATACTAATTCCTAATTTAAACTAAAATCTACTCAACCAAGAATAATATCCTTGAATGCAATCTAACTAAAATCATCATAACAAAAAATATCTAATATGCAATCTAAATTAATATGCAAATTAACCTACACGTGCAAATTAACCTAAATGTGCAATTATTAATATAAACGTGCAATTAACCCAAATGTGTGATTTTCAATTTAAACATATAGTTAATCTAAAGATGCAATTTTAAATTTAGACATGCAAATAATCTAATCATGCAAAAAAAACCTAATTGTGCAAATAATCTAATTATGCCATTTGCCTAATTATGTAATGCATCTAAAATCAATTCAAATATGCAAAATTATCTAAATTAATCCACAAAAGCAAATTAAACAAATCAAACACCCAAAAATCTAATTATGAAAGAAAATGATTTTTAAAATTTTTTTGAATTAATTTTTTTAACTAAAAATAAACAGAAAATAATAAATAAATAAAAAAAGAAAAGAAACCGGATCGCTTTGGACCCGACCCGCTCACCGGGGGAAGCTATGGGAAAGGGAACAAAACAAGAGGCAAAATACTTTCCTCGATCACCATCTTGGGGAAGCCACGAACAGCGAGATCATGACCAAAACTCACCTGTCGAAACAAATAGAAGATACCGCAGATGAGTCACCAAAGAAAGCAATTCCACGGTCGGTTCACCGAAGTCGGACGACGATCTCCCTCGCGTTCTCTCTCTCGCCTGTATCTCTATGTTTTTTTTTTCTTTTTTTGTCTGTCCTCTCCACCAAACCTCACGCTCCTTTCTTTATCTTCTCTCTTGGACGGTCTTATATGGGAGTAGATTTGACCGACAAATTCATTTTAAAAACAGATCCCCACCATAGAGAGCCCTCATTCGTGATGCCCTTGACACTTGACAGAAAAAGCCGAATCTTCAATTGAAAATCTCTTTCACCGAATTGCATTTTCTCTTCCCTTGCGCACGCGCTCCCTTGCCAAAATTGATAAGGCTCGGCAATCTGCAATCCTCACAAGAAATATATATTTTTAGATTTCCCTAAAATAAGCTCCATCGAAAATATGTTTCCTTTTTTATTCTTATTTGCAGCTTTGCACACTCTTTCAAATTAGATTTTCATGAATAAATCATGCCTCTTTTAACTTGAAATCTTCAGCCTGATCCCATCCAAAATTCTATTCACCGCCGATTATTCTACCTAAAATGCAAGATCCTCCTATATCTACATGCAACAAATATTATTTTTTAGGGATTAAAGAAAACCCACATTTTTCTATTTTAATAAATGAGACGCCAAAATTTAGGTGTCAACATTTTGTTTAAGGGATTCTTGGACCGAACGGTCGGCATTGGGAAAGTGATTGGGTGGGCCCCACAAGCTGCTGTCCTGGCCCACCTAGCCATTGGGGGGTTCGTGTCGCATTGCAGATGGAACTCCACCTTGGAAAGCATATGGTTTGGCGTGCCGATGGCCGTGTGGCCCCTATACTCGGAGCAACAGTTCATCGCGTTCGAGCTGGTGGTGGAGCTAGGCCTTGCGGCGGAGATCAGGATGGATTACAGGAGTGATCTCTACATGCAGAGTGAAGTTGTGATGGCGAACGAAATAGAGCGTGGAATAAGGAAGTTAATGGAGGTGGGCGGCGAGAGCCAAAAGAAGGTGAAGGAGGTGAGTGAGAAGAGTAGGAAGGTGTTGACTGAGGGTGGCTCTTCTTACTTGTCTTTGGGTTGTTGGATTGAGGAAATCTTTCATAATATGCCTTGATCTAAGTGATTACAATGGCTGGAATTGTTAGCATGTATGGGGTATGCATGTTAAATAAAAAAAAAGGTTGCTTTCTTCGTACTAGATCAATTTGTACTCACTTATGTCAGCTTAATGTGAAAACCTTTCAACACAACTCACATGTAACTCAATAGGTCAGACGACACGTCAATCAATATATAAGTTCTCCAGATTACTTATCTTAGATGGGGATCATTTTTCCTATAAGGTGCACTGCTCAGAGTACAAATTCAATCTTGACAGATAGATCGAAATTTGACAATTCGGTTAGTCGGATTCAAGCTACATTTAGGTGTGCGAGTATATGCTCAACTAGAGTTCGACAATTCCTACGTTGTGTCGAGAAAGAGCAGACGGCTTTTCAGGGCTGCGTGTCTCAATGTTCCCACAAGGTGGGAAGCCGCCTACCTCACGTTGGATAGGGCTTTCAAGCTAGAACAGGTTCCAACAATCCCCCACATGAATGAAAATTGTTTTGATTTTGACACTACGACAGTGTTCAGCTCTGAAACCTGCATAGGATAGGTAGGTATCACCCTTTGAACCTTCCCTTGTGAAAGTACACTTGCTTCACTAGCTGTCCAGTAGACACGATGTCTTTGAACTGTCCTGCTTTTTTATGTGAAGGACCCATATACTCCACACAGGAATCAATCATTTGTTCCGTTCTCGGTTGTGTTCGTTTTGGCCATGAACACCGACCTGGTTCTGCGAGAGTTTAGATAGAATTTAGCCCCCAAATTCTTCTTTGAAGCGGCCACTCTTCACTCTTACATAGGTGATATCTTAAGTCTCGAGCAACTCTATTACTCCACTTAATTATCATTAAAGCAAATTGCCTTAAGTTTTGAGCAATCACATTAGCTCCACTTAAGCGTCAATTTTGCTATCCTCTTTCCCGTATATAGTCACTTTCAAGACATAGAAATGGGTTGAGGGTAACTCCCCCACAGTGACCTTATGAGTCTGTATGGTAGGTTGTCCCTTTGAACCTAGATCTTGGGATCTCCAGTCAACTAGGTTGGGTTTTCCTCTATACTCCTCATTGCTCTATGGGCTTTAGTCCCATTCCTTTCGTCAACCTCTCAACTAACTCTTGGTTTAACCCTTTGGTTAGCGGATCCGCAATATTATCCTTTGACCTCACGTAGTCAATAGAGATAATTCCAGTTGAGAGTAGTTGTCTAATGGTATTATGTCTACGACGTATATGTCTAGACTTACCATTATACATGTTACTTCGTGCTCTTCCAATCGCAGATTGGCTATCACAATGTATACATATCGGAGGCACGGGTTTTTCCCATTTGGGAATATCCTCTAAGAAATGGCGTAGCCATTCAGCCTCTTCTCCACATTTATCCAAAGCGATAAACTCTGATTCCATTGTAGATCTGGCTATCAAAGTTTGTTTAGAGGATTTCCAAGACACAGCTGCACCAGCAAGTGTGAATATATATCCACTTGTAGAATTCGAGTCTTTAACATCAGATATCCAGTTCGCATCACTATATCCTTCCAGAACAGAAGGATACCTCATATAGTGCAAACCATAATTCCGAGTATACCGTACGTACCTTAGTACTCTGACTATTGCTTTCCAATGGTCAGCACTCGGATTGCTCGTAAATCTACTTAATTTGCTAACTGCATAGGCAATGTCTGGTCTTGTACAACTCATTAAGTACATCAGACTGCCTATTACTCTAGAGTATTCTACTTGAGAAATACCCTCTCCTCTGTTCTTAAACAGATGAAGGTTATTGTCTAGTGGTGTTCTAGCAATACCAGAATCATTCATGTTGAATTTTTCAAGAATCTTGTCCACATAGTGTGACTGGTCTAAGATTAGACCTTCTGACATTCTTGTGATCTTTATTCCTAGAATCACATCAGCATGTCCCAAATCTTTCATATCGAATCTTGAATTCAACATTCTCTTGGTAGATTTGACAATCTCATTGTCACTACCCACAATTAGAATGTCATCAACGTATAGACATAGAATGACATAACCATCTTCTGTCTCTTTAACGTAGACACACTTATCAGATTCATTAATCTTGAATCCATTGGTAATCATTGTATTATCAAACTTCTCATGCCACTGCTTTGGCGCTTGTTTCAGACCATACAATGATTTTACCAATCTACAAACTTTCCTTTCTTGTCCTGGAACTATCAGACCCTCGGGTTGTTCCATATAGATTTCTTCATCTAAATCACCATTTAGGAAAGCTGTTTTTACATCCATTTGATGTACTTCTAGATTTCGCAATGCAGCAATCGCAAGTATCATCCTTATGGAGTTTATTCTCGTCACGGGAGAATAAGTATCAAAGTAATCTAAGCCTTCTCTTTGCTTGTATCCTTTGATTACAAGTCTGGCTTTATACTTATCGATTGAACCATCAGCGTTCATCTTCCTTTTAAAGATCCATTTGGACCTCAAAGGTTTACAACCAGAAGGAAGTTCTACTAACTCCCAAGTATGATTATGCATAATAGAATCAACTTCACTTTTGATCGCTTCTTTCCAAAGCAGACCTTCTGAAGAAGTCACAGCTTCTGTATAATTGAGTGGTTCATTTTCTAACAAATAAGTCAGAAAATCATCTCCAAATGATTTTTCCACTCTCACCCTCTTGCTACGTCTCGGTTCTAGTTCATGATCTGAATCATGACTTTCGTGATCTGAGTCATACACACCTTCTATACTTTTAGAAGAACTTGATCCAACTTTGGATTTACATGGAAACACGTTTTCAAAGAAAGACGCATTCCTAGATTCCATGATCATATTCTTGTGTATATCTGGGATTTTAGATTCATACACAAGAAACCGATATGCACTACTATTTTGTGCATAACCAATAAAGATACAATCCACCGTTTTAGGACCTATCTTTACCTTCTTTGGTATTGGCACAGCTACTTTAGCAAGACACCCCCACACTCGCAAGTATTCATAGGAAGGTCTTCTACCTTTCCATAACTCGTAAGGGGTTTTATCCTCTTTCTTTCGAGGTACCTTATTCAGAAGGTAATTACTCGATAAAATAGCTTCTCCCCACATGTTCTGGGGTAGACCAGAACTTAGTAACATCGCATTCATCATCTCTTTCAATGTGCGATTTTTACGTTCTGCCACACCATTAGATTGAGGAGAGTAAGGTGCAGTCATTTCATGCACAATTCCATGTTGCGCACAGAATTCACCAAATGGTGCTTCATACTCTCCACCTCTATCACTTCTCAACCTTCTGATTTTCCGATTGAGTTGATTTTCAACCTCATTCTTATAGAGAACAAACTTCTCTATGGCTTCACTTTTGCTTTTAAGCAAATAAACATAGCAATATTTCGTGCTATCATCTATAAAGGTAATAAAATAATTATTACCGCCCCTCGATGGTGCGAATTTCAAATCACATACATCGCTATGTATCAATTCAAGTGGCTCGGTCTTTCTTTCAATTGTTTGAAACGATGACCTTGTTAGTTTTGCCTCAACGCAAATCTCACACTTATGTTCTGAATCAATATGGAATGTGGGTATATGTTCCAATTCAATAAGTCTACGCAAGACATTATTATTTGCATGTCCAAGTCTACCATGCCACAAATTGGAAGACACAAGCAAATAAACAGAAGACGTTCCTTCTTTATTGATCATATTCAGAACATTGAGCTTAAAAAGCCCTTCGGATACATATCCCCTACCCACGTACATTCCAGACTTTGACAAGATCACTTTGTCAGACTCAAAGACCATGCGAAACCCATGCTTATTCAGCAAAGACCCAGACACTAGGTTCTTCTGGATTTCTGGCACGTACAGAACATTCTGTAGAGTCAACACCTTCCCTGAGGTCATCTTCAGAAGCACAGTCCCTTGTCCTTCTACCTTGGACGTTGCAGAATTTCCCATGTAGACCTTCTGTCCATGAACAGACTCAAACTTGGTGAATAGGTCCAAACTAGAACATACGTGCCTCGTGGCACCGGTGTCAATCCACCATTCTTTCGAGTTGGATCCCACCAAATTCACCTCAGAAATCATAGCCGATAGGTTCATGTTTGACACATCCTTAGATATATCATTCACCATATTGGCTTGATTCTTCTTTTTGGGAAGTCTACATTCTGCAGATTTATGTCCCATCTTGCCACAATTGAAGCATTTTCCAAGAAACTTGTTCTTGGAAACGCCTCCTTTAGGTGCTAGCCTCGGCTTGGCAACCTTCTTTTCCTTGTGGACTTTCTTTAACTCCAGAACGTTCGCCTTAGCAGCAGAAGGTGCGAACAACTTACGTTCTGAACTTTTGTTGTCTTCTTCAATGCGAAGCCTAACAATCAGTTCTTCAAGGTTCATCTCCTTCCGCTAATGCTTTAGGTAGTTCTTGAAGTCCTTCCAACCAGAAGGCAACTTTCCAATTATCGCAGCCACCTGGAAGGATTCACTCAGGTTCATACCATGAGCCGCAATCTCGTGCAAAATCACTTGGATTTCCTGCACTTGACTGATCACAGTCTTGGAATCAACCATCTTAAAATCGAGGAACCGTCCGACCACAAATTTCTTTGCGCCGGCATCCTCTGATTTATATTTATGGTCAAGCGATTCCCACAGCTCTTTCGCTGTTCGCTTATCACAGTACACATTGTACAGTGAATCGTGTAAGCCATTCATGACATAATTCCTACATAGGAAGTCAGAATGCTTCCACGCATCAGCAGCAATGGCAGCTTGCCGATCATATTCTGGATCATCAGAAGACGTAGGAGCGGCAGGGGCATCTTCCGTCAGGAACCTTGCAAGGTCGAGCGTCGTCAGGTAGAACAGCATCTTCTGTTGCCAGCGCTTGAAATTTGATCCATCGAACTTTTCTGGTCGTTCTCCATGTGGAGTAGAATTCAGAACTGGTACAGCAGAAGGTCCAGACTGATGGACCGTAGCAGGGACACCTTCTGTAGTTTTGGTGTTGGAGCCACCAGTAGCATCCACCACGCTCTTCCCACGAACATCAACCAAATCCTCAGTTGAGATGTCAACCACGTCCTTTCCAGAAGCCATTGAACCACGAATCTGTTTTAAGCTTGTTGGAAAATAAAGCTCGAATACAATGAGCAAAAGTAAAATTCAGATGGACTTCACTAGAAAGACGTAATTACAGACAGACTCAAACACTAGAACAAGTAAAAACCGAGGCCTGTGCTAATCACAGTTTTCCTTAAAACAGATTCGTCCCCGTCCAGTACACAATGAGGAAATCTCCAGCACACGTGAGGCAGCGTGGACGTCTGTCTCCCAGGATACAACGGTTGACAGCCAGGAAGAGTAGATCTCCGAAGCTTTCGGCGAACTTGAACAATGAACAACGCTGAACACTCTCAAAAACTCGAAATCTATGCAGAGCTTTTTCGAAGAAATGCTAAAACGTATGCAAACTTTCTAGCCCGGGCAAAAAGAATGATCGAAGATAATAAAACAATGTGGAAGACCGTTCGGTAATCAATTTACCGTTTAGGAATTAACCACCGTCATTAATCAACCGTTACAAGCATTAACGATGATTAATACGAACGTTACAACCTTAATAATACGGCTTTAATTCAGCCGTTACCAACTGTTACGAATTATTGGATTAAAACCATCATTTAACCCAAATCTGGCGGTTTCAGACTTTACCGTTAAGTCTGGTGTTCTTCAGACTGTACACAGTCTGATCGCACATTCAGACTGTACAAAGTCTGAACATTTCCAGATCCAGACGAATCCCACATTCTGAACATATCCAGATCCAGACGAATCCCACATTCTGAACATATCCAGATCCAGACGAATCCCACATTCTGAACATCTCCAGACCTAGACGAATAGTCTGAACATATCCAGAACATAAAAATATAGAAAGAAGGTAAAAAGTGACTTATTTCTAAGCCCACTTTTCGGAGTTTTCCGGGGTTGCATTCGTGTGCGCAGGTCGCACGCTCGCGCACAAGTTCGACAGGAACCGGATTTGCACCCCCCCCTGCGCGTGCGCGCGAGGCATAGTACTTGTGATTTTAAGTTAACACTCTATAGGAGTGTAATCACATATAAACCCCTCCAAAGCCTTCCTTATAGTCTATGTGGGACAAGTGGTTCTACACTTTCCACTCACAAGGTTGCTTTTCACATGTGGGACCCACATCCCACTAAGGGTTTCTTTCTTGAGAACAATTTCTCATTCACCCTTATTTTACTCTAAAATTCCAACAGTTCCAACGGTTGGAACTTGGAAGAGAGTATCCCTCATTTTCTCGACGAGCGTCACAATGAAAAGCCCAAACGTGAGGATTGGAAGAACGATGGCCTGCTTGCTAAAGTCGTCGAAAAGTTTGACGAGACTACAAAGGATCTGGATCCCTTGATTTGGGGATCCAAATTAGGTGATCTTTAAATGAGAGAATCAGAATGCTCTCGTTTAATAAGGAATGTCAGTTTTTTGTTTATTTTTTTTATTAAAATCGTAGCCATCTAATCAGGGATCAAACGGCTACAAATGTGTCTAGTCATCTCTACCCTAGAAAGTATCGGGGCTGAGGATCCAAACGTGACTGGAAAAATGTTATCATTTAATAAGGAATGCCGGTTATTTATTTATTTATTTTGTTAAATTCGTGGCCATCTAATCAGGGATCAGATGGCTGCAAATGTGTCTAGTCATCTCTGCCCTAGAAAGTACCGGGGCTGAGGATCCAAACGTGACTGGAAAAAGGTTATCCGGCTCCTTGCACCCCAATCCGACTTATATTTACTATGAAATGGCTGGCCTTCTTTATGCAGTGAACGATTGGGCAAACGATCCAAATTTATGTCTCGGATCCACGTCAAGGAAACTAAAAGAAGATCTTGTCCACTACTTTGGGCATATTCGCAAAGCAAACATTCTTGTGTTGATTGCGGCAGCCCTGGATCGACGATACAAGCTGAAATAGATGAGATTTTTCTACGTGAGAATCTATGATGGGGAGGGAGAGAAAGTTGATGAGGTCTTAACGAATTTGAAGGTCGAGTTGGGGGCGACCTTTGGAGTTTTGTCGTGCTCGAACTTCCCAACACCGTGGAGGTTTATGCTTACGAGCTATGAGGCGTTGTGCTCCGAAGAAGTTCGCGCATAAATTTGAAAAGTATCTGAAAGAGGAGCTGAACTTGCCCGATAAAACTGAGCTAGATATGCATCTCGAGCCGTGATGTTGGAGACAGCGTGGACATTGTCGATATCTAGGCATGGTGATAGACATCTTAGCTATGCCAGCATCTGTAGAGTCACTTCTGAGGCAGCTTCAAGTATGCGAGGCTCGGTCCTTGACCGACTGCGGAGTTCTTTGACCCGATAGTTGTGGAAACTCTCGATTTTTGCGCAGGTTTGATATCTGGTCTCAAAACTAGAGCGGTAGCGGTAGGGTTTCTTCTCAAAGAGTTTGTGATTTTAGGGACTATTGGTTTCCCAGGCGGTCTAATTTTATCCCGGAACCCGGAACTGGACCGACGGGATCGGTTCTCAATTTTTATGACCGGGAATCCGACCAACTAAACATATGATCAGTTTTCGGACGGTCCAATGGGATCGGAGAAATCACAATGCCAGGCGCACTGAGGAGCTGAAGTGAACTGTCACGGGTACAGGCTGATAATGCTTAAGAATGATTGCCTACACCTGTTGGTATCTCTGCAAAGCTTGAAATTGCAATAACTCTTACCCATAACTTCCTAGATATTAAAACTGTCACTCATACAGGTTAGAGAAGCTCTTTTTTGGAGCTTGTTACCGGCGAAAGAATAAGCCAAGTCATGATTGGGCAGATGAAAGATAGGGCATGTGGAATAAACTTGAGCTAGATATCGTGAAGATCAACCGAGACTGGTCTTGGATGACATGCCCTTGTTGGGATTGAGGCTAGAAAAGAAACAGGGGAGATGGGTGCCAGTAGAGGAGGCTGAATTATTTGCTGTTCAATAGAGCATTGCAGTGGCTAAAGGAAAAAAAAAGGCAGGAAAAGGAGACGAATCTTTGTCTCTGAAGTGAAGTAAAAGGAGCTGGGCTGGTTCTTCTAGTTTGGTATGAATGCGGTTCGGTCTGGTTTCACCTAGGAAACAGGAACTGGTTCCATTTTTTGGAATTGTGTACCAGACCACAAGTCTAAGGAAACGAACTAACCTGGCTAGTCCGATCCGATCCGGGTGATTCCGAGTTGGGTGGTCCTTTATGCTCACCCCTATGTGATAGTATAGATAGTTATCCATATGCTTGAAATTTATAACTTGGGTTTAGTATGTCAATCACTGTAGATATGTATTGGAACTCTAATCCTGTAACTACCTTGTTGTTTTACCAAAAACATATAAATGAATATAAATATTGAAAATATGTTACTAATGTTTGTTATCTTACGAGGAAGTATTATGTGATCGGAGATAACCTAATATTTTTCCGTTATCTGCATGACACTGCATCCTTTTGAAAGGAAGATGGCAATGTAATTTTCCTGCTACTTGTGACGACGCCATCATTACTCGATCGTGTGATCATGGAGTTTGCTTGCTTAAGTTGGTATTTTAACGCCAAGAATTGTTTTGCCCTAACAGTCAATCTAACACGGAGCTACGTAGGCTAGGGACTCAAATTCACGTCTCTCTCTTTCTATTAGGGTATCACCTTGCTTACTTCCACAAACTATTCGCAGAGTCCCCATGGACGAACATGGAGTCCCTTGCAGTTCAAAGCTTGAGGCTCGCCAACTAAATGATTGCAAGACAGAATTCGCGACTCTCACGTGAAATGCCGAATCATTAGAATATCTTGACCTCTTCCTCAATTGGAGAATTTCCAGGATAGAACGACAGACCATCTGTTTGTCCATTACGATTTGTCAAATTAGTTGTCCTTTTTCTTTTGTTTTCTCAATGTGTCATCGAACGATTGGCGATTCGTGCAATATGGTGCAGAGACCACTAGCGATAAAGATAGATTGATATCACAAGGAACAGTTCTTGTCTTTTGGGCACTTGTTCTGTTCGTCGTCGCTTTTAGTAACTTTCTCTGGGTCTACTGGTTCAAATAATATGATAGTTTCTGTCACGCTCATTACAATTATGCATCCTGTTTTCTTGTCTTTGTTTCTTGGGACTCGGATAAGGTGACAGCACCTCTAGCCGTCCAATTAAAAAAAAAAATCTCTATTTATGGGGCCATTCAATTTGAAATTGGACGGCCCCCAAGTCACGTCACATGATTTACCGAATTTTTTTTTTGCAGAGTTGATTTCTTGCATTGGTGGTGCTTTTTTAATTCACAAAAATCCATGCGATGCAGAAGAAAAGTGATCCATGCTTTGATGAAGTACACACTGTATTTATACAATTTGCAACACCTTAGGTCTCTAATCAAAAGAACGATCTTTCACATGACTGTCTAGAAACAATCTCTACACAAAATTATATGCAAGTCATATAATTAATATTTATTTGTAAGCTATGATAATTGCATCCCAGAATCACCATAACTAGGATTTATAAATGCAGTAATAGATAAGTTGATTTATTTATTTGATTTGAAATTTATTGTTCTTGATATAGAATAATGACGATCCAAAACACAAGTTTTTCTTCTTTATTACTTTTCGTGTTACTAACTCGATAAGATTGCCCTTCACGGTGCTCATTTTCTCTAACGCTCCTCATGTGAGGTGGCTTATGCATTAAAATTAGATAAGAGATTTGAGGGCTATTTGTAGATTTTTTAGTCAAATCCTATCATCTTGGATTAGGCTCAATTCGCCTTACGCCAGCCTTACTTATGTTAAACTAATCAAGAATCTTAGTATTCAATCTTCTTAGACCAACCATATAAATAGGTAAATTATAATATCAATTAATTTAGCTTATAAAAAAAGACGTTATCATGTTAATTTATGCGAATGAAATAAAAAATAGGCGCGTTGCACAGGCAAATGACTGGTACATGAGGGCTTATGAAAACAAGAAACGGGATTGAGGGAGAGACGATAGAGCTGATCTTGATATAAACTTTCCTGATATAACTCATGGATTAAACTATGGTAAAATCACTTCGAATCGTTCTATCAATTAACTCGAACTTATTGCGTCCCACTAATAAATCGATTTTAATAGATTTTTGATATTCCGAAAATACTGCTTATTGATGTGCCGCGGATATTTGTCTAGGACAAGGAAAGCATTGCGGAGAAAGGAAAGAGCCTAAGCAAATTCATATCCTTCTCGTCTTGACGAAAAGTTGCAGTTAGCATAAGGTGTACATAGATTTGATTTATAAAATCGATATGGCGACATGACAAATCGTGAGGTGACGATGAGCATGACTCGAGCACAGTAAAAAGATGATTTTTTTGTGCTCAGTCGATTGACGCTGCCCATAAAAAGGAAAAGTTACAAAAAAAAAAAAGTCACTAGCATATTGGAAGGGCACGCAAGGCAGACGATGGACATTTATAAGATCTAAGATGCATTGAGACATGCCAATAGTAAGATGAAGAGTAATAATTACGGGACTCTTCTTAGTTCAATTCACTGTGAGAATAACAATCCGAATGATACAAAGTTATCATGGGTTTTATTTTCTAATGAATTTGTGGCCGACCACGTTATTATTGCGCATGAAGGGCTTTCGAATGAGGAACGTTCAGTAGTCAATGTAAGTGCCGTGTGGAGTCTACGCCTCAAAGTTGACCGCAACGAGCAAAGTGACGAGCGTCTTTTCCCATTGTGCTGTTCAAGAATCTCTCCGTCTCTCTCTCTTTTGGTTCGTTTTGTCCAAATGAATAATACCATTGTCTCGCAAAGAATTGCAAAAAAAATTGCCTAGAGAAGACGAAGCAACCAAGAATCTTCCCCACCTCACAACACGATGTGCATAACAATCAACAGAGAAGGCCTCGAGCCTCACCATCTGAACTTCAAAACCCTCACTTGAGCACCGGGAAATAATCGCGACGATGGAGGCCGAGCTAGTGCTCATCCCAACCCCTGGCATGGGCCATCTCGTGGCCATGGTCGAGATGGCCAAGCTCCTCGTTGACCGTGACCCCCGCCTCTCTGTCACCGTCCTCATCATGAAGTTCCCGTTCGATTCCACCGTCGACTCCTACACAAACTCGCTCGCCAGTTCCGTGGCCGCCCCTCGCCTCCGTTTCGTCAACCTCCCGCGTGAGGACGCCGAAGCTGAATTCTCCTCTGGTCATTTCCTCACCGACTTCGTGGAAAGCAACAAGCCCCATGTTAAGCGGGCTGTTGCCGAGCTCGCTGACTCAGCGGGCTCGGCCGGCCCGACTAGGCGACTTGTGGGGTTCCTTCTCGACATGTTCTGCACCACCATGATCGACCTGGCGGAGGAGCTTGGAGTCCCGTCCTATGTCTTGTTCACATCGGGCGCTGGGTTCCTCGGCATGATGCTGCACCTCCAGTCGCTGCAAGACGAGTACCATGTGGACATAACCGAATTCAAGGACTCAGCCGCCGAGCTGGACTGCCCGGGTTTCACGAACCCGCTGCCAGCAAAGGTCTTACCCCCACTGGTTCTGACGAAGAGCACCGTCCGACCGTTCCTGGGCCATGCCGGCAGGATGAGAGCGGCCAAGGGTATTATTGTAAATACATTCGAGGAGCTCGAACCACACGCACTGAGGTCCTTGGCAGGCCTCGGAGCGCCCACGGTGTACCCCGTGGGGCCCATACTGAATCTGAAGGGTGAGACTAAAACGAAGGCCGACGATGGCCGACACGGTGATGATATCATGGAGTGGCTCGACAAGCAACCGCCTTCATCGGTGGTGTTCCTGTGCTTTGGGAGCATGGGGAGCTTAGGCGAGGATCAGATAAAAGAGATGGCCTGTGCGTTGGAGCGAAGCGGGCACCGCTTCTTGTGGTCCCTAAGGCGGCCGCCACCGAAGGGTAAGGTTTGGTTCCCAGGTGAGTTAGCGGACCCCGCGGAGGTCTTGCCCGAGGGGTTCTTGGACCGGACGGCCGCCGTCGGGAAAGTGATCCGGTGGGCCCCACAAGTTGCTGTCCTTGCCCACCCAGCAATTGGGGGGTTCGTCTCGCACTGCGGATGGAACTCCACACTCGAGAGCATATGGTTTGGCGTGGCGATGGCCACATTGCCCCTATTCGGGGAACAACAGTTCAATGCGTTCGAGCTGGTGGTGGAGCTGGGCCTTGCAGTGGAGATTAGGATGGACTACAGGAGGGATCCTAGGATAGAGAGTGATCTCGTCGTGACGGCCGATGAAATAGAGGGCGCAATAAGGAAGTTAATGGAGGAGGTCAACGGCGAGAGGAGGGAGAAGGTGAAGGAGGTGAGTGAGAAGAGTAGGAAGGCATTGACTGAGGGTGGCTCTTCTTACTTGTCTATGAGTCGTTTAATTGAGGACATTCTGAATAATATGTCTTAATTTAGGTAACCGCAATGGTTTAGCAGTTCTGGTCTATGCCCCTTGAATAAAAAAAAATATTTGCTTTCATTGTCCTAAATCAATGTGTAGATCCGGATCCTGTGTGGTGAAATGGATCACCTACCCTAGCGACAGGTAATTTGCTTCCTTTGGTGGCCATTCAACAAAAGCCTCCCTCTTTTACTGAAATTCCCCCTCCCATTCTTTTTGCCTTCAAATCTCCAGGGCAGGAAATACGGATCCCTTGTGTGGAGATTTCATATAAATGTGCCGCTACATAGAGGAAATCTTCTAGCACACGCAGTCCGCATAAAAAATTTATTTCTTTTATCTACCATCAAATTAAAAGGGAATGAGCCCCGGTTGTATAAAATTTTGTTCACTCTGGCGAAATATGCTTGGATGACTTATTTCAAAATACACGCCCAATTTGAATAGTTTAGAGTGCCAATTGCATCTCTTCGTCAAACGAGAACTCCTTCCAGGACAAAACGCCTTAGATATGGAAAAGTCAAATTAACACTCATGACTGTCGTGTCCTCCTTCCTGGAGTACCCTTTAGTTTCTTTTACGAGGGCTGCCAACTTACTTGATTGAAGACTGATTTTACAGTGTTACATGGAAGGTCAAACCAATAGGTCGCGGCCACCTTTTGGTAGCTGGGATGGTCCGTCTTTTGTGTTGTCTGATGGTAGAGGTTTATCGATTAGTAGACTATCTTCTGTCTCGACGTGTCATCAGAGGATTGTCGATTGATGCGATAAGTGCACATTACAAAGCCTGCTTGCGGATTGGTTGCTTGCGATAGAGAGGTATTGAAATCCAACAGAACATCCACCAAGACACCAAGTGTTACATACGTGATCTTTTTGTATTTTGCAACAACGCCAAAACAACCGGAAGCAATAGACCCATTTGGAAGAAGTTGACACGACAATGCACTAACCTTTGTCTTCGTGGGCTTTTTCCTGTCGTTGTTGCCATTAGTAATGTTTCCGTGTCCACAGGTTCCATAAATATATGAATTTTTACGGCTTGCTTCTTTATAATATGCATCTTTCTTTTTTCCTTCTTGCGCATTGTGGCGAGCGGTAAATTTCGTTGATGTGCTTTTTGTTATTCATAAAAGTCTTTATGATTCATAAGAAGAGTGACCTCGGAGGGTCAGTGTGGGTTCTTGAGTGAGTATATAGAACTTGTGGAGGTCCTGTTTAGGGGTGAGTATGGTTATGGTTGGGCTGGTCTTGTATTCAATCCGAAGACCAATCTGCATAGTATCGGTCCTTAATTTTGGGGACTGTGGACCGACCCGTTGAGCTTGGGACCGAGGACTGGACCAATCCTATTGGTCCAATTCGGTCCCAGTGTCAACCCGGGACCGTTAAATTATTTGTACACAAAAAGCTTAAAAAGCGCAGGACCAAAAAAAAAAGAAAAGAAAAAAATAAGATAGGATTGCTCTCGACGACTGAAAATGTTGAAATAAATTTCTCGTTAATTAAAATTGGTAAAAGATAGAAATCTACATTGTCAAATGTCGTATCATAGGAGTAGCAAATGCTTAATCTTGAGGAAGTCATCTAGATGAACATGAACAAGGCCAAAGAAAGAAGGAAAAAAATTAGGAAAACCGGCAATCATTAGACAAAGAGGAAAGAATTGAAACAAAGGGTGCACGAGATATTGATAGAAAATGTTGAAGCAAAATAACGAATCTCCTCTAAAGAGAAAGACATCTATATTTCTTTCTCTGAACTTTATATCTTTGGAGGCTTTCGCATGATCCAAAAAGAGAAGAGTGAAGCTCACTTCTTAGCATAGAAAGACAGAAAGTGTTTGTTCTTAGGTAGGCTTCACATTTCATACATATATGTCGGGTTGGTTTGAGTATGACTAATCCAAAATCCCAAGACCAAGGATCAACTCGCACAATATCGGGTAACAGATTTCAGGACCAATGACTGATTCAATTATTTTAAAAACCTAACCAGGATCGGCTGGTTGGGCCGGTCCAGGGTTGGTCTAGGGTTGATTCTAAACCATTGCTCATCTCTTGTCCTGCATGAGGGGTTTTTGGATTGGACGGCTGCTGTCGGGAAAGTGATTGGTTGGGCCGCTCAGGTTTCTATTCTGGCCCACCCAGCAATCAGGAGGTTTATGTCGCAATGAGGATGGAACTCCACTCTGGAGAGTACTTGGCTTGGCGTCACGATGGCAGCATGGCCCCAACTGGAAGACCGATGGCATAACGCGTTCGATTTGGTGGTGGTGCTGGGCCTTGCAGCGAAGATCAGG
The DNA here is from genome assembly GCA_030064385.1 of Melaleuca quinquenervia. Taxonomy (NCBI): domain Eukaryota; kingdom Viridiplantae; phylum Streptophyta; class Magnoliopsida; order Myrtales; family Myrtaceae; genus Melaleuca; species Melaleuca quinquenervia. The sequence continues at coordinate 17,017,425 of CM057718.1, forward strand.
ATGGACTACAGGAGGATTCCAGGACGGATAGCGACTTTGTCGTGACGGTGGATGAAATAGAGGGCGGAATAAGGAAGTTAATGGAGAAGGTCGGCGGCAAGAGGCGGAAGAAGATGGGAGGAGGTGAATGAGGAGAGTAGGAAGGTGTTGGTTGAGGGTGGCTCTTCTTACCCCATCTTTGGATTGTTTGATTGAGAATATCTTGAATAATGTGCCATAACTCAGGTCCCCGCAATGGTAGAGCAGCTTTGGTCTATGCCTGTTGAATAAAAAAAGGGTTGATTTCATCGTACTGGTACTCATGAAAGTCAGCTTCATGTGGAAATTTCAGTCAGATGTTCCACCATATATATGAAATTTTACAGCATATACCGTCAATGTAAAAACATTCTCCTACAATCGGCCGTATTCGCTTTTGCTTTGATTGTTCGTCCGCACCACAAGTAATACTTTTCAAAGAAATTTCTCTCTCTCTCTCTCTCTCTCTCTCTCTCTCTTTCTCACACACACACACACACACACACAGAGGTATGGAGCACATCTCCCTAATCTCTGAAATGATATAAGGTGCTCTGATCTCCATCCAAATTGGGTTTTCATCCAGTACACGTCGTTCCTGATTTCTTATGCAATGCATATTTCCACATACGTTAAACTTGAAGATCCGATGCATTCAGTTGCATCAGACATATCCACAGTCCGAGTCGGTTAGAATTGTCTTCATGAAATTTCAGCATGCTAGACTAAAAGATAATATGAACAATCCTAGAGAATCGGATCGACGGTTTATGATCAAAACTTATGAACGAAGGCAACTTGCAATTTTTGTATGGACATAGTGTCATGGAAATTGCCTTATTCACGGGCATTAGTCCTCATTCTCACTATCGTGACATAAAGCATGTTAAGAGTTGATTTTTTCCTTCGAAAATACCAGGCCAATCAACGTTAAGGAACTTCTGCGAGCAACCGAGGATCCAATGCTAAGGTTTGAAAACGGTTTTGCTAAGTGCTTGACGTGAGGATTCCATTTAGATTTATTAGTAAACTAAGGTGACAAGGATGTTAATTCTAAAGGAGTGAAAACGACTTTACCCCATGCTTAATGCTTATCATGACAAGGTGATCGAGTGTTCTCAGTACTATAGATGATTGGGATGCTGACAAGTTTGAGCCTTCAGCGAAGATTGGAAACCAAAGACAAATGGAATTTGCGTAATGCTAGAGATATAAAGTTCCATTGATGGGTTTGCTAAATAATGCGGTTAGCGATAAGTGGTCCTCCAAGTAAGTGGGGTTATTTAAGCGCTAGCTAATAAAAATCTGCCGTGTCATTAAGTAAATCCATTTAGTTTACTAAATTCAGTATGCTTAGCATCTTGTTATTTCTGACGGTACAGTAATTTGAAAAGCCTGGATGTTTTATAATAGACCTATCAAAGAAATCGAGGAAAAGGCTTCAGAAAAGGCTCGAACAATGTTAACATTGTTGTTTAGGCCATGAACTATACCGGGAGCAATTATTACCATCAATGAAAAGAAAAGGAAATGATCAATCTAATCAATTAGGTATCACTTGCAATCATCCATTTCGAAGTTAAATTAGACTAGATTGTATATTGCCAACCCCACTATGTACTCTTATCCGACAACTTTATTCTATAAAATCGATTAGTCGACGAATTACGGGGACTGAATAAACTCTAGGTGTTGGACACATGTGATTCCGGTACGATTTACACATATGCACAGTCGATACTAGATTTGCTTGATAATATATATATATATATATATATATATATAAAACATCTAGAAAAGACTTGTACTCCATGCTGAGTGGTGCTTAACTAAGATTACTCATATCAATTCTTCATCAGGTTCTACAACTAGCAACTAATGAGACGAGGATGCAATAGCAGGGGATCTTTCGGAAGTTGGGTTTTGGTATAAGTTACAATCGACATAACAAGCCTCAAGCTTCATCACCCCTTCAACAACCTCAAAACTGCAAGAGTATGAATTTGAATTTTGATGCGCGAAAGTCCCAAAAGAATAGATTTACAAAAAGTAAGAATTTACAATATTAGCACATATCATGACAGATTTCATCTATCAATAGAAATGGCGCAAATTGTCGAAGATTGGCTCTATCAACGGAATTGTCAAAAATTGTGAAGAATTGCTTGATTGTAGGAGATTTGCTCTATCACAACAGGATTGGCACAAATTGTGAAATATTGCTCTATCGTAGGAGATTTGCCCTATCAGTCCCCTTCAAGCGAAACAATGGCGGAGTCACGGTGAGCTTATCGTGCAAAAGAAGAAATCGGCATATGGATAGAGGCTTTGTCATGACATCAACGGTGTGCACTTCCGAAGGAATGAAGCGAACTTCCAACTGCTACCTGTTGATTAAGATCATGAACAAAATGATAGTCACTTTCCACGTGCTTGGGTCGTGTGTGAAAGATAGGCTTGGCGGCTGCATGGATTGCCCTTACATAATAAGCGTGATGGGGAGTGTAGAGAATTCAGAGGCTACATTAGCCACTCTTTTGTGTCCCGATTCAGTGCTGGATTGAGCAATAGTTGGTTGCTTTTTAGAGCTCCAGGAAACCAAGTTTGGACCAAAATAAATGCAATAGCCACTAGTAGACTTTCATTCATCGGGGCAGCCGGCCCAGTCAGCATCTGTAAACGCAATGAAGGTCTATTGACTTGTAGGCCGCAAGGTAATCCCATGATGAACATTGGCCATAACTTGTTGCCAGTTAGGGCCTTTGTTTGCAATAGAAAAAATAAGTGAGTTCACTTGGTGTCAAGCTCGAATGAATATAAGAACACGGTGGATGTTTAGTGGAGAGAAAAACCTTTCGTTTATGAATGTTATTTTTCAGACGAGTGACAATTGAATGGGTAGAAGTTGGCGATTGGGGTTGAGAAGGTGGCAAGGGTGAAGCTTTTAAAGAAGATGATCCACATGGACTTGTAAAAGGAGATGATTGTGGAAGTTGTGATGAAGAGTTGCTCGAGTTATTATAAGGACCTAATGGAATTGATGTTGGAGTGGACACCCCCTGAAGCTGTTGGGACAAAATAGGGGTACTTGGCGATGGTAAGGACAATTGACAAGAATGTGATTTAGCGAATGGAAACAAGTGTTCCTGGAAAAAATTACATGGCGAGAGATATATGTTTGGCCAGTGCTATGATGTAGACAATGATAGCCGCTGTTGTTAGAGAATTAAATATTAATCAACGCTTTCATCTAACAGCTTAAACTTTTAGGACAGTTCGTAGTGGTTCTACAAAACTTCACATGGTATCAAAGTTAGGTTTTGATCTTGGGACATGTGGGTTATGGGCCCACCAAGCTTCCGCCACGCTTTTAGAGCAGTTGGCAGTGGTCATCGGTTGCACTTTTAGAGTAGTTGGCAGTAGTCCCACAAAATTTCATGTGATATTAGAGTAGGAGGTCCTGAGTTCAAATCTTTTCAAGTCACAATTTGCCTCCCCAATTATATATACCCATGCTTAGTACTAGGCGCAAATACCAAACTAAGCGTGAGGAGAAATGTAGAGAATTAAATATTAATACATGCCTTTATCTAACAGCTTAAGTTTTTAGGACAGTTGATAGTGATCATACAAAAAACTTCACAACAGTAATGAGGAGAATGTCTGAAGAAGATGTATTGCATTGTTCTAGCGATAAGTGTACCGAAAATCCTACAATTTGGCATGAAAGTGACAGTAAGTTTTAAAATTTATAAAAGTGCAATCGAGTAAACTTGTTAATTTGATTTAATTAAATCCTTTTGTTAGTTTTGTCTAATTTGACCAACGGAAAATACATACGTGTCATTTTTTCTGACGTTCACGTCAGCATTTTCATTCGTCAAATTAGACGAATCTAACAGAGGGACTTGATTAAGTTAACTTGAGAAATTTAAGTACTCATTTACACTTCCATGCCAAGTTGTTTGATAGACGAATCTATCAGGTTTATGGCAAGTCGAGTGCGCAACCAAGGAGAGCATGCACGTCCAAAAACACACTACCGTAGATAATCCATGGATATTTGTTTTTTTTTTTTTGGAGTTGATTTCTTCCATTGGTGGTGCTTTTTTTTTTCTCAAAAAATCCATGTGATGCAGAAGATAAGTGACCCATGATTTTGATAAAGTACACACTATAATTATATAATTTGCACAACTTAGGTCTCTAATTAACAGAATGATCTTTCATATGCTTGTCTAGAAACATTTTCTATGCACAATTATATGAAAGTCAGATAATTAATATTTATTTGTAAGCCATGACAACTGCATCTTGGAATCACCATAACTAGTATTTAGAACGTAGATAGAGATAAATTGATTTACTTACTTAATATGGAATTCCATATTGTTCTTGATGCTAAATAATGACGATCCCAAATACAGGCGTTTCTCCTCTATTACCCTTCATATTACTAGCTCAATACAGTTGCTCCTCACAAAGCTCGTTTTCTCTAGCACTCCTCATGTGAGGTGATTTATGCGTTAATATTAGAGAAGATATTTGAGCGTTATTTATAGATGACCTACACCAGATACATTCGTATTGGACTGATGAAGAATCTTAATATTCAATCTTATCAAATCAACCACATAAAACAGTAAATTGCAATCTCAATTATTTAGCTTACATAAAAAAGTTTGTATTATCATGTTAATTCGATGCGAATGAAATAAAGAATAGGCGTATTGCACAGGCAAATGACTGGTACATACGGGTTTATAGTTGATGTAGAAATAAGCTTTTTCGATGAAACTCTTGGATTGAGTTACAGTAAAATCACTTTGAATCCTTCTGTTAATTAATTATAACTTTATTGCATCCCACTAATAAATCGATTTTAATAGACTTTTGATATTCTTAAGATATTGCTTATCGCTGTGCAGCGGATATTTGTGTTGTACGAGGAAAGCATTGCGGAGAAAGGAAAGAACCGATCGTCAGGCATAACCAATTTCATAATCTTCTCATCTTGATGGTCTACATAGATTCATTTATAAAATCGACATAGCGACATGACAAATCATAAGACGATGATGAGCATGAATGAAAGTTATCCTCGAGCACTGTAAATTTTTCTTTTCTATGTTGCCCGTAGGCCGTAACAAGAAAAGTAAAAGAAAAAGCACTCTAGCATATTGGACGGAGTGGGATTCACGCACTGCACGCAACGCAGACGATGGACATTCATTAGATCTAAGATGGATAGAGACATGCCAATAATAAGATGAAGAGATGAAGAGTTATCATTAAGGGACTCCTAATTCAAATTCACGGTGAGAATAACAATCCGAATGATTAGAAATTGTTACGGCTCAAGAATTTGTGGCCGACGTTCGTGGATTGTGAAAATAAGGTGCTTTTCCCATTCAAGAGTCACCTGCATGCACGCAAGTCACCTGACTTACGTGCAGGGGATCCGTTCCTCCGATGACGAGCTTTCAATAGTGGCGTCTGGGGTCAAAACTACGCCACAAAGTTGACCGCAACGAGCAAAGCCACGAACGTCTTTTCCCATCGAACTGTCAAGAATCTGTCATTCTCTTTTTTGGTGGATTTCTCCAAATAAATTGGACCAAATGTCGCGCTAATAATCAGCAGAGAAGGCCTCGAGCCTCATCGCCTGAACTTCAAACACACTCGCAAAACTTTCCAAACCCTCGCTTGAGCTCCGGGAAATAATCGCAATGACGGAGGCCGAGCTACTGCTCATCCCAACCCCTGGCATGGGCCATCTCGTGGCCATGGTTGAGATGGCGAAGCTCCTCGTTGACCGTGACAACCGCCTCTCTGTCACCGTCCTCATCATGAAGTTCCCGTTTGACACCGACGTCGACTCCTACACAAACTCGCTCTCCACTTCCGCCGCCGCCCCTCGCCTCCGTTTCGTTAACCTCCCGTGTGAGAACGCTGAAGCTGAATTCTCCTCGGGCCATTTCCTGACCAACTTCGTGGAAAGCAACAAGCCCCATGTTAAGCGGGCTGTTGCCAAGCTCGTTGACTCAGCTCGCTCGGCCTGCCCGACTAGGCGACTTGTGGGGTTCGTTCTCGACATGTTCTGCACCACCATGATCGACCTGGCGGACGAGCTTGGAGTCCCGTCCTATGTCTTGTTCACATCGGGCGCTGGGTTCCTCGGCATGATGCTGCACCTCCAATTGCTGCAAGACGAGTACCATGTGAACATAACCGAATTCAAGGACTCAGCTGCCGAGATGGACCTCCCGAGTTTCATGAACCCGTTGCCAACCAAGGTCTTACCCTCCCTGGTTCTGACGAAGAATACCGTCCGACCGTTCCTGGCGCATGCCAGCAGGATGAGAGCGGCCAAAGGAATTATCGTGAATACATTCGACGAGCTCGAACCACATGCACTGAGGTCCTTGCCAGGCCTCGGGGCACCTACGGTGTACCCCGTGGGGCCCATACTGAATCTGAAGGGTGAGACTAAAACGAAGGCCTACGATGGCCGACACGGTGACGATATCATGGAGTGGCTCGACGAGCAACCGCCTTCATCGGTGGTCTTCCTGTGCTTTGGGAGCATGGGGAGCTTAGGCGAGGACCAGGTAAAAGAGATGGCCTGTGCGTTGGAGCGAAGTGGGCACCGCTTCTTGTGGTCCCTAAGGCGGCCACCACCGAAGGGTATACTTTGGTTCACAAGTGAGTTAAAGGACCCTGTGGAGGTCTTGCCCGAGGGGTTCTTGGACCGGACGGCCGCCGTCGGGAAAGTGATCCGGTGGGCCCCACAAGTTGCTGTCCTTGCCCACCCAGCAATTGGGGGGTTCGTCTCGCACTGCGGATGGAACTCTACTCTCGAGAGCATATGGTTCGGCGTGGCGATGGCCACATTCCCCCTATACGGGGAGCAACAGTTCAATGCGTTCGAGCTGGTGGTGGAGCTGGACCTTGCAGTGGAGATCAAGATGGACTTCAGGAGGGATCCCAGGATGGATAGTGATCTCGTCGTGACAGCCAATGAAATAGAGGGCGCAATAAGGAAGTTAATGGAGGGGGTCGACGGCGAGAGAAGGGAGAAGGTGAAGGAGGCGAGTGAGAAGAGTAGGAAAGCATTGACTGAGGGTGGCTCTTCTTACTTGTCTATGGGTGGTTTAATTGAGGACATTCTGAATAATATGTCCTGATTTAGGTAATCGCAATGGTTTAGCAGTTCTGGTCTATGCCCCTTGAATAAAAAAAAATGGTTGCTATCATTGTCCTAGATCAATGTGTCCTCGTGCGGAGATTTCATGTTAATGTGCCGCTACATAGAGGAAATCTTCTCGCACATGCAGTCAGCATAATAAATTTATTTCCTTTTATCTACCATCAAATAAAAGGGGAACGAGCCCCGGTTGTATAAGATTTTATTCACTCTGGAGAAATATGCTTGGGTGATTTATTTCAAAATATGTGCCCACTTTGAATGGTTCATAGTGCCCATTGCATCTCTTCATCAAACGAGAACTCCTTCCAGTACTAAACGCCTCATATATGGAAAAGTCAAATTAATACTCATGATTGTCGACTCCTCCTTCCTGGAATACCCTTTAGTTTCTCATTAGAGGTTTGCGAACTTAATTGATTGAAGACTGATTTTGCAGTGTTACGTGGAAGGTCAAATCAGTAGTTTGCTGTAGGGGTATTATGGTCTAGAGCGGTCCGGTTCCTCTTTGGAAATGGTAATTGGACCAATGAGATCGATCCCTTATTTCTAGGATCGAGGACCAAACTGCCTAGTCTTGGACCGAACCAGACCGGGTCCGATTCCTATGAAATCTAAGGAAACCGGTTAGAAATAAGGAAAATTCTAAAAAAAATGAGTTTATTTACTTTTTAAAAAAAATTATTTTGGTTAAGTTTAATAAAGATTGAAATTTTAGAAATATAATTTGAGTTCTTTCTTATTTTTTAATATTTTTATCTTTACTAAAATATTAAAAAATATTTATTGGTCCGGTCTAGCCACACTTTGGGAACTAGGACCAGACCAACACTTCCGATCTGGTTTGATTCTCGGCCGATCCGGGCAATTCTCGATTCGGGTCACCGTTAATTCAGAGTGACCTTTTTGGCAGTCTCTTGTGTTATCTAATGGATGAGATTTATCGATTAGTAGACTATTTTCTGTCTCAACGTGTCATCAAAGGATTTTCAATGCATGCGACAAGGACACAGTACACAACCCGTTTGTGGGTAGGTCGCTTGCGATGGAGGGAGATTGAAATGCACAGAATATCCACAGGACACCAAGTGTCAAGTGATCTATTTGTATTTTGCAACAACGCCAAAACAACCGAAAGCAATAGACCTATTTGGAAGAGATTCACACGACAATGCACCAACCTTTGTCTTCGTGGGCTTTTCCCTGTCGTCGTTGCTATCAGTAACGTTTCCGAGTCCACTGGTTCCATAAATATATGAACTTTTACGGCTTGCTTCTGTATAATATGCATCTTTTTTTTTCTTCGTTTTGCGATTTGTGGAGAACGGTTTATTTCGTTGATTTGCTCTTTGTTATTCATAAAAGTCTTTGTGATTCATAAGAAGAGTGATCCCAGAGGGCCAGGGTGGGTTCTCGAGTGAGTAAGTAGATCTCGCGGAGGTCCTGCCTAAGGGGTTTTTGGACCGGACGCCGTCGGGAAAGTGATTGGTTGGGCCGCTCAGGTTTCTATTCTAGCTTACCTAGAACTTAGGAGGTTTGTGTCACAATGTGGATGAAACTCCTCTTATAAATGCACGCCCCGTCAGCCTCTGATATGATGTATTAATACTATTGAATATTTTCTCCCTCCAAGGAGAGTATTTGGCTTGGCGTCACAGTGGCGGCATGGCCCCAACAGGAAGAGCGATGGCTTAAACACGTTCGATTTGGTGGTGGAGCTACATCTTGCGGCGGAGATCAAGATGGACTACTGGAGGGATTCCGGGATGGAGGGATTCCGGGTGAATGAGAAGAGTAGGAAGGCGTTGGTTGAGAGTGGCTCTTCTTACCCCGTCTTTGGATCGTTTGATTGAGAATATCTTGAATAATATGCCATAACTCAGGTCCCCGCAATGGTAGAGCAGCTTTGGTCTACGCCTGTTGAATAAAAAAAAGGGTTGATTTCATCGTACTGGTACTCGTGAAAGTCAGCTTCATGTGGAAATTTCAGTTAGATGTTCCACCATATATATGAAATTTTATGGCATATACCGTCAATGTAAAAACATTCTCCTACAATCAGCCGTATTCGCTTTTGCTTTGATTGTTCGTGAAATGATACATCCGCACCACAAGTAATACTTTCCAAATAATCTCCCTCTCATTGACAGTCTCCCTCAGGTATGGAGCACATCTTCCTAATCTCTGAATAATATTACGTGCTTTGATCCTCCATCCAAATTGGGTTGTCGTCCAGTACACGTCGTTCCTGATTTCATACGCAACGCATATTTCCACATACGTTAAACTTGAAGATCAGATACATTCAATTGCATCAGACATATCCATAGTCCGAGTGCGTTCAAATTGTTTTTTACGAAATTTCAGTATGCCTTGTTGCCTGATTACTTTGCATTATGAAGTATTGTACATGCTGCATGGAAGTGATGGCAAGCTTGAGCTGAGGGTGAAGAATTGCATAGTTCTGGCTAATAGACACGGGATGAAATGCTATCGGTTGTTGTGAATTGATCCCAGATTACTTGATTTTAGCAGAGATGTATTCTTCGATGAAATTATAATATTTCAACAGAGGAGTTTTAAGATACAATTATTAGAGCATATAGATTATGGTATCAATAGTGAAGTAGAGTTTCAAGCGGAAACTCTAAAAACCTCGGAGATAATAATAGTTGAGATTGTAAATGAGGCCAGAATTCTTAAAGTCGGTGATAATGAACAACTAGCATAAGCACAATATACTATAGTTGTAGGTAGATAGAGAAGGTAAATTAAACTACCGTAATGTTATAGTTATATAGATAATGCTTATACTTGACAGTAGGTGACGAGGTAGTAGGTGGCAAATGAGCCTTTATCTTAATTTGAGGTAGTGACTACTTTTAAGTCATCACAATGGCCAAAGGATATAAGTGAAGAGATGTAATTATTCTATCGAAAATTAGACATGAGGGTTGATCAAACTATTCAAGATTCAGAAGATTGTTGGAAGTAAATGAGTCTTTAAACAAAAGGAGTGCATTCCTAATGTCAAGGCAGTGAGGTATAAGACAAAACTTGTGACAAATGGGTATCCATAACTTGAGGGCATTAACTATTATAAAAAGGTTGTTAACACATAAATTTTGACAACTTAGTTATGTTCACGTTGCATAAATAATCTATCAATTAATTATTTAGTTCTAGGGTAAAAACATTCTTTAAACATTGTATAACATATAGTTTTAGATGAGCTAAAACTATGTAGTGGATTGAATTTATAATCCACAATTGACGAATGTGCAAATGACAATATCGATGATTATCGACTTTGCTACTCAACGGTTATGTCGCCTTCACTTTTTGGAAGGTCACCTCTTTATCTATTATTATCCGAAAAAAAATCAACTGAACACTTGGATAGTTTTAGGCATCGACAGGCTCAAGTCAAATTCACTCCTCTTTATTTTTCATACTGGGTCAGAAATAGTACTTCTACTATATGTAGATGACATTGTCTTAACAGGCAGCTCAGATCCATTACTGGATGATTTGATCAAATCTCTTAGTCTTCAATTCCATATGAAGGATATTGGCTCTTTTCATTACTTTCTTGGCATTGAAGTTCAATGTACATCTACTGACTTGTTCTTATGCCAAACCAAGTATGCTCTTAATCTCCTCAAACGAGCTAATATGAAAGATTGTAAATCTATCTCTAACTCCTTTGACTCGGAAGCCAGTGGTCAGGAAGAATGATGCTACTCTTCCACTTGAATACTGAAGTCTAGTTGGTGGATTTCAGTATTTCACAATTACTTGTCCTGACCTTGCTTTTGCAACTAATTTGTTATGTCAAAAGATGCAACAACCAACTATTGGTGATCTTCTTAAGATCAAATGTGTGCTTTGATAAGTCAAAGGCACAGTTCACCTTGGCATTTTTCTTCATGCTCATAGTTCTTTCAAGTTTTTCTCATGTTGATTGGGCATGGTGTGTTGCAACTTGATGATCTGCTATAAGCTTTTGCACCTATATTGGTTCTAACCTTATTTCTTGAACAGCTAAAAAGCAACCCACGGTCTCTCGCTCATCTAAAAGGGTTGAATATATAGCACTTGCCTCTGCTACTGTTGACCTTACTTAAATAACCTTTGTTCTTCGTGACATTGGTATTTTATTGTCCTCACCAACTAAGTTGTTTTATGATAATAAATCAGCTATCTACTTGATTGCAATCCTATCCTTCATGCCCGCACAAAGCTTATTGAAGTGGATTTCCATTTTGTTCGTGAGAAAGCATCTTTTGGCTCACTGAGAGGCTCACTGAGTGTACATTTTGTTTCCTAGTATTGATCAAGTTGCTGACATTTTTACTAAAGCTTTATCTTGCGTGGCTTATTTTTCTATTTGACTCAAATTAGGTATGTGTTCTCGAATCCATACCAATTTGCGGGGGATGTTAAGAGTACTTATGAGCTTATGAACTCGGTCAAGCAGTTTGCGAATAACTTGATCGATGCAAAATTGGAAAAGCAGAGACAAAAGGTTGATGGGAATAGAAGAAGCAAAGAAGTGAAGATCAATGCCACGAACTCAAACATAAAGGAAGGAGATAAAGTCACCAATGAGCCGGTCAACGTGCGTACGCTGACGAACCGATTTTCGGTTCTCAATAACTGCAGTTATTTAGTTAGTTTACACAGTTAGCTGAACGTTTTGTAAATAAAAGAGAGTTATGCAAACAGAGTAAAGGCTATGCTCTCAGATGTAATCTTCGTTCTCTCCAGCTTTCATATACAGAGAAGTAGAAATGCATTCTTCATTCTTTTTCTCATCTGCTTCTTCATCTTCTTCTATCTCTGCTTGATCATAAACTTCTATAGGAACAATAAAAGGTCACAGGAAATTTACGTAGTTGGGCCCGATTTTTTGAGTACTTGGCGTACTTGTGCTTTGCAAAACGACTGAAACCATCCAACTCATTTGAAAGAGATTCGCATGATAACGCACAGCCTGTGTTTTTTGGGCATTTTTTCCCCGTCGTCGTCGCTGTTACGAACGTTTCCCATGGGTTCAAAATTCTGATGCTTTCCGTCATGCTTCTTCACGATATGCGTCTATTCTTTCTTCCTCCCTTTTTTATTTTGGAGAGCGATTTATTTCGCTGGTGGGATCTTTTGTTATTCATAAAATTCTTCGTGATGCAGAAGAACAAAAGGGACCCTTACTTTTTTGATAAGTAAACACTGAATATATAATTTAACACCTTAGGTTTCTAAATAAACAGCATAATCCTGCATATGCCTCTGTAGAAACAACATCAACTACAATCATATATACGATTATAACCGTGTAACTTTCATATAATTATTTGGTTGAAGTATGAATGACTCGTATGTGAGGACGTATAAAGTGACATGACAAATTCTAAGATGATATAAACATATATGGATCTTATATTCAAGCACTGATAAAACAATTTTTGACCTCAATCACCAGCCCCTATATTTAAGTGCTGTAAAAGAAAATGATTGAACAACAAACTAAATAAAACGAGAAAACAAATTAGGCACTTAATTGACGTGGTTTAGACAGTTTGACCTACAGGAAAAGTAGCAAAGCATTCCAATTAAGCGATGTAATGGATATGATAACTGCACTTGAGTTACTTATATATTTTTGGTGTTTTACACCCGACGCTTCTACCAAATAACTCGTATGGCGTTTAACCGAAGAAATTATTAAGAAATTTGTAAATCTATTGAACTTGTCTCAATTCAATTTTAAGCCTTTCAATTTGGCCAATTAAATTATAAATCTTTTAATAGTTTGTTAATGAGTCTTTTTAGGTAATTTTCACTAGAGAATGCTAGTGTAGCAGTCTAGTTAGTATTGGCCGTTCCACGTGACATGGCCTATACTGTCATGGATAATTATTTATTTACATTAAAAAAACATGATTTTTTTTTCATTTTATTCTTATCGATTCTTTTCTTTTTTTCCTATTTCCTTCCCTTTTTTTTCCAACTCTTGGCTAGGGAGGGCACAAAGGTTGCTGTCCATCAGCAAAGGCCGATGACCCTAACCTGGTCTAGGTGAGGACCTTGATGAGGGCATTGTGGCCCTCGTCGGTTAACAAGCAAGGATTACAGCCTTCACTTGCATCTGGATAAAGGCCACAATACCCTCACCCAAACCAAATGAGGTCACTGACCCTTACTTGTGGCTAGGGATTGTCCGTTGATGACCTTGCCAACCAAGAGTTTGAAGATAAAAGGGAAAAGTAAAAAGAAAAAAAATCAAAATCATTCATAAAAATGCAAAAAAAAAAATTGTCCACAAAAACATCACTTGTGCCACAAGAATAACCGGTGCTAACTAGACCGCCTCGCTAGCATTTTTTGACCAAAATTGATTTGAACAACTTGATTGGCAAGTTATCCAAAAGTTTAGAACTAAATTGCCAAAACATAACAAAAATTAATACTAAATTAATACAATTGAAATGTTTAAGACTCAACTTGCAAATTATCAAAAGGTATAGGAATGAATTGGCACAACCGAGATGCTTAAGATTGAATTGACAAAGTACAATAAGTTTATGACATTTTGGGTTAATTTCTCCATGTTAAGCCTCATGCAACTTTTTTATATAATAATCTCTCAATCTCATAAATGAATCTTTAAATCTTTTTCACAAGATTTATTGCTTGAATAACATCTCTTGAATACGATTCTCGGCCACATCAAGTTGCAAGCCCAAAATCGGATGTCCAAATATCTCATCACCACTTGGAACACTAAGTACACATCAAGAATGGCTTGAATTTGTGCCCTCTTCATCAACAAGGACACATAGTAACGAATTGTCACGACCTCCCCGAAAATGCATCACCTAGGGTTCGGCTAATGGATTGCTTAGATTAAACCTAGCTCGAGCTTTTCCAAGCTCATACCAATTCGCGATTTAGGTTTCACTTTTTAACATGCAAATGATTTTTTATTTGGAGTCGACACTAATCTAATTTTGGTGGGTCGATTAGAAATCCATGTAAAGCACTGAGAGTTGCACTTTACCCATTCTAAGTACGGGGACTTGATTACGCTAGACTACTCTAACGCCCTTTCGGTATCTTTCATTTATTCTAAAAAATATTTGGAAAACGGCTTGGATTAATTTTAAATCTATCCCTAACATGCAATGGTGACCACATAGATACTCAAACATAAAAAAAAAAAAATAAAGAAAGGAATGCAATAACAAAACAAATAAAATCTAACCGAAATCAAATCAAATAAATTATCTAACCAAATCAAATATAATCAAATCTAAATAAAATCTAATTAAATCCAAATAAAATCTAACCAAATCAAATATAATGCAATATATGAAAGGCAATTTTTTTGGAACTGTTTATGAATTAATTAGCCTAATTATCAGTAGCTAAATAGCGTATAATCTAAACTAGGAAATAAGATATACTAATTCCTAATTTAAACTAAGATCTACTCAACCAAGAATAATATCCTAGAATGCAATTTAGCTAAAATTATCCTAACAAAAATATCTAATATGCAATCTAAACTAATTATGCAAATTTACCTAAACGTGCAAATTAACCTATTCATGCAATTTTTATTATAAACGTGCAACTAATCTAAACATGCAAATTAAACTAATCATGCAATTATTTAAATGTGCAACTTTAAATCTAAATATGCAATTTATAACGTAAATTTGCAATTAATCTAAACATGCAATTCTTAATATAAACATGCAATTAATCTAACTAAGTCAGTAATTTAAACATGCAAAGAAGGTAAAATAAAATTAAACCAAATCAATTCTAATAGCACCAAGATTCACCAATAAAGGTTCGCGCATAAGAATCGATAAATTGATCTTAAGCCTTAAAGATCAAGATATCAATTTTATAGATTCCCGCACAATTAATTATTCTATCTAAAGCCATATAGATTGAATAAAAAATTGTGCACAATTGCGAATCGGAAAAACAAATTCCAATTGGTCATGCATATTACCAAAAACAAGCAAATTAAGCAACAACATGCTACTAATCAAATATTCAAAATCAACTTGGGAAAATGAATTCTTTTACCAAATCTTTGGGATCATCTCTCCAAATTTAAACCGATTGCATTAAACAAGTGTGGCGACTAGAGGTGATGCTCGACGTTGAAGTGACTAATCATGCGGCTTGAGCAAGAAGCACTTGACCAAGGCTATGGTTGGCTAGATTTTTGCTGGGTTGCGGTGGTGCGAGATTGAGATTCCCAATAAATTTGTGGTGAAAGAACTCCGCCTTATGAATTCAAGAAGTCGTGGCCAAGGACGAGCTCCGGTATGGTGGCGTTCGTGATGCGGCCATCCAGAGCTTTAGGAAACCTGCAAGAAAAAAATATTCAAGACAATAACCGGTCATTCAGTGTGGCCGATTCATCACCATCGAGGAGGGGTGCAGCAGTAAGAGACTTTTGGTCAATGGAAGACCAAACTCCCTCTCTCCCTTTGTAATTTCTCTTCTTTTTTGACTGCTCGTGATTCTTCAGATCGTGAGCCCCTTTCTTTGACTTTTCTTCTTCTTTTTTCACGTTCTGTGTTTTCCTCCATTTCTTTTTGGCTGGACGTCTTCTCCCACAAAACTTCACGCACTTTTCCCTTCTTTCTCCCGCTCGCTTTTGCCGATTTTTTTTTCTCTCGCTTTTTCCTCTTGGCTCCCTTCCCAGAAGAAGACTCTCTTGTATTTTGACAGGAATGTGGCCGTATATTCAATGTGTGGCCTTCTGATGCCCCCACGTCCATCTCTATTTACAGGGGTAGAGTTTGCCCTAAAACTGAAGAGATCGCGTGTATATGATATCTTTTGAAAGATTAGTGCACATCTATTAGATTTCAGATTTCCTTGGGGATCAAATATCACTCTGATTCTGTTTTTATCCATTAAATATACTAACAAAATCTCCATCAAGATTTGAATCTCACACATTCTAAAAACTCTTTCGATTGCACGTATGCCAGCACGTGGTAAAATTATACTCAGACCATGCGATCTACACTTGACGCAAAAATTGAAACTATGCAAAATGCTCCTAAAACTATATGCAGTTATGTATTTTTTTTTAGGGATTAAAGTAAACCCCTATTTTCTATACAATAAATGAGGCGCCAAAATTTAGGGGTCAACAGCTGCCCCTCTTTGAATGTAAGTTCGCAGAGGTTGCGTTCAAAGACCATTAAGACCTAAGTTTTGGCTATGCAAATGCAATGTAAATGACCTTTTTTTATTTTCTTTAAAAAATATGAATCTTATTATAAATGCAATGCTATGAGTATATAAATGCATGTGCATGATGCAGAAATGGAAAACATACATGCAGTCACTTATCTGTCAGCATGGGATTGATCTTAATTTGCTCAATTCGTAACCAAATCCCATCACAAATTCTCAAAAGAATGTGATTCATTTAGAATAAAATGCTTATTTGACTAACCGAACGACACAATTGAATAAGTCAACAAATAACATTTACATCTAGAATGGAACATTAAATAAGAGGGAGACATCTAGACTTTTTGTTGAGATTAACTCTCATTTTCAAATGTAATGAATGCAAATGTAGAAAAAGAGAAACATACATGTATACTTACCTTGGTAGATTGAATGAGTTTCAAAACCGCCTTCTTAAGCCGAACTCTTCGGTCACAAAAGAAGTCAAACGATGAAAGGATTTGAACCGCCTTCTTACACAAAAGAAGCCAACGGTAGAAAGGATTTGAATCGCCTTCTTACACAAAAGAAGCCAATGGTAAAAGAACTTGAACCACCTGAATTGGTTCAAAAATTCCTTTCGAATTTTCTGAAAAGATACCTGAAACTCCAATTAGGTAATTGACTCAAAAGTTCCCTTCGGACTTTCGAGAGAAAGAAAAATGTTCGAAAGTTCCCTTCGGACTTTTGAGAGAAAGAAAAATATTCGAAAGTTCCCTTCGGACTTTCGAAAATGGTACCTGAAACTCCAATCAGGTAATTGACTCAAAAGTTCCATTCAGACTTTCGAGAGAAAGAATGGGTTTGAAAGTTCCCTTCGGACTTTCAAAAATGGTACCCGAAACTCCAATCAGGTAACTGACTCAAAAGTTCCCTTCGGACTTTCGAGAGAAAGAAATATGTTTGAAAGTTCCTTTAGGACTTTCGAAAATGGTACCTGAAACTCCAATTAGGTAGTGGACTCAAAAGTTCCCTTCGGACTTTCGAGATAAAGAATAGGTTTGAAAGTTCTTTTCGGACTTTCAAAAAAAAGTACCTGAAACTCCAATCAGGTAATTGACTCAAAAGTTCCCTTCGGACTTTCGAGAGAAAGAAATAGGTTTGAAAGTTCCCTTCGGACTTTTGAAAATGGTACCTGAAACTCTAATTAGGTAATTAACTCAAAAGTTCCCTTCGGACTTTCGAGAGAAAGAAATAGGTTTGAAAGTTCCCTTCGGACTTTCGAAAATGGTACCTGAACCTCCAATCAGGTAACTTAATTCCTACGGATTCTTGAACAAGCTACCTGAAATTCCAATCGGGCATGTTGGGATAAATATGATGCTTTAAATATCAGTTCGAGCACTCAGAACTCTTTACTCTTCAAGGAAACATTACCTATCAGACATGATTAGAGCAAAGCAACATGTGCATTCATCAAGGCATACATGTCAATCAAGCATTTGTACATGATGGTTTTACCATGTTTGCATCACCAAATTTTCACTGAAGAAGATCATCGATCAAGATCACTTTCGCTCATTGCATGAATTTCTTAAGAATGACAAATGAGATACTTTCAGTTAGAAAAGATTTTCACTCACTCTCATTGTAAGGCTTTTATCCCGACCATTAATGCAGGAATAATTGTATCGCTCGATCTCACCATCATCATGTCAACAAAGGTCCGAGTATTCTTGCAAGTGGTATGAATTTATCAATCAGAGAGGTCTTTCAATAGGACCACAATTTGGGTTTGGTCAATGGCTAAACAAATGGGACTCTTTGAGTCAAGGCTTAGAAAGAAATTTCTTCAATGAGCAATTTCGGGTTTACAAGTCAAGAACCTCGCACAAATAAATAGAAACAATCATGCTTGCACTCCTTCGAGCTAAGCTTAAAACATTTGAATCCTATGTTAATTCAAGTACCATAATTAGAAGAGACTTTTAAAGTGTTGTAACGCAGGCTTGGCTCAAGGGTTGAGAAATAAAATGATTCATTAGGCTCAAAAAATGTGTATGGGATGATAAATTGGTGATCATCTCAAAATTGTCACTGTACTTCTTTTACTGGGAAATTGTTTCACAGGCTCAACTTTCAAGATTCTGACTTTGCTCCATTGGAGATGCTATATGATGTCAAATCCTCTGGAGGTTGTTTGCAAGGTGGCCCCATTTGGCATTTTTTGGAAAACCCTAACATACTGAGGGTTGACTTTAACATTGAGCCTTTGGCTTTGACTTCTATGGGCATTGGCCTTGCTTTTATCCGGCACATTGCTTTTTCTTTGCCCCTAAGCTTTGAAGTGACCAATCACGCTGCTTGAGCGAGAAACACTTAACCAAGGCTGTGGTTGGCTAGATTTTTGCTGGGTTGCAGTGGTGCGAGATCAAGATTCCTAGCAAATTTGTGGTGAAAGAACTCCGCCCGATGGATTCAAGAAGTCGTGGCCAAGGACGAGCTCCGATATGGTGGCGTTCATGATCGGCCATCTAGAGCTTGAGGAAACCTGCAAGAAAAAAAATATTCAAGACAATAACCGGTCATTCAGTGTGGCCGATTCATCACCATCGAGGAGGGGTGCAGCAGTAAGAGACTCTTGGTCAATGGAAGACCAAACTCCCTCTCTCCCTTTGTAATTTCTCTTCTTTTTTGACTGCTCGTGATTCTTCATATCGTGAGCCCCTTTCTTTGACTTTTCTACTTTTTTCACGTTCTGTGCTTTCCTCCATTTTTTTTTTGCTGGACGTCATCTCCCACGAAACTTCACACACTTTTCCCTTCTTTCTCCCGCTCGCTTTTGCCGAATTGTTTTTCTCTCGCTTTTTCCTCTCGGCTCCCTTCCCAGAAGAAGACTCTTATATTTTGACAGGAATGTGGCCGTATATTCAATGTGTGACCTTCTCTGATGCCCCCACGTCCATCTCTATTTATAGGGGTAGAGTTTGCCCTAAAACTGAAGAAATCGCGTGTATATGATATCTTTTGAAAGATTAGTGCACATCCATTAGATTTCAGATTTCCTTGCGGATCAAATATCACTCTGATTCTATTTTTTATCCATTAAATATACTAACAAAATCTCCATCAAGATTTGAATCTCACACATTCTAGAAACTCTTTCGATTGCACGTACGCCGGCACGTGGTAAAATTATGCTCAGACCATGCGATCTACACTTGACGCAAAAATTGAAACTATGCAAAATGCTCCTAAAACTATATGCAGTTATGTATTTTCTATGCTCCAAAATTTAGGGGTCAACAGCTAATTCTAGGAAATATCTCTATTTATGCCACCGCCGACGGAAGTTTAAAGTTGGATGCTCAATAAGGCCGAACCAAATGCGAATGGGAAACAAAGTCCAATCGATACTTGTCCTTTGTATTTTTTTTTTTAAATTCTTTTCGTTTCTTTCCACTTTCAAGTGATGTCGTTCGACAAATTCAAACTCAGGACATACTCTAACAAAGAGTTGAAATGACTTTTTACAAACTAAATTAGTCAAACCGAACGCAGTCACCCTCGACAGATGAGAACTCTATGCATAGGTGGGTATGCTGGAAATCTTGCTAATACCGTGACAAACATTCGAAAGTCACTTGGTCCCTCCATCGCCGAGCACTGCCTGCAGTCGGTGTGGGCCTCGAATCGTCCGCAACCAGCAAAGCCATGACGTCAATTCCCTTCTTGCTGCCCAAGCATGCCTTTGCTTTCCCTTCTTCGAAGTTCCATGCGTTTGAGGAGCGACAAATGTCAGACGAGATAGAATAATAATAATAGGAAAATCAGACCACGCAAGTTAAGAGAACGAAAAAGATGCCGCGACAAGACTTATTAAACCCGGAGTCTTCCCCCCAGCTCGCAACCCAACAGAAGTAACAAAATAATCAACACAAGAAGACTCGAGCTTCCTCACCGCCTTTTCCAACACGGAACTTCGAAGCACTCCGTTGAGCCCCGGAGGTATTCAGCTACGTCGCGATGACCTATGCCGAGCTCGTGTTCGTCCCGGCCCCTGGCATGGGCCATCTCGTAGCGATGGTCGAGATGGCCAAGCTCCTCATCGACCGCGAACCCCGCCTCTCTATCACCATCGTCATCATGAAACTTCCGATTGACTCCGAAATCGACTTATACACAAACTCACTTTCCACCTCCGTGGCCGCTGACCGCATCCGCTTGGTCCGCCTCCCGCGCGTGACCGTGGACACTGAGATCTCCTCGGGCATTTTCCTCCTCCGATTCATAGAAAGCAACAAGCCCCACGTGAAGCAGGCTGTTGCCAACCTCGCTGACTCGGCCGGCTCCACCCGGCGGCTTGTGGGGTTCGTTGTCGACATGTTCTGCACCACCATGATTGACGTCGCGGAAGAGTTTGGAGTCCCGTCCTACGTCTTCTTCACGTCGAGCGCAGCGTTCCTCGGGCTAATGCTGCACCTCCAGTCGCTCCAAGACGAGCAGCACATGGACGTAACCAAATTCAACTACTCGGCTGCTGAGCTGGACTTCCCGAGTTTCACGAACCCGTTGCCAGCCAAGGTCTTACCCTCCGTGGCTCTGACAAAGGACGCGGCCCAACCATTCCTAGAGAACGCCAAGAGGATGAGAGCGATCGAGGGAATTATCATTAATACGTTCGACGAGCTCGAACCACATGCACTGGCGTCCTTGGCGGGCCTCGGGGCGCCCAAGGTGTACCCCGTGGGGCCCATACTGAACTTGAAGGGGGAGACTGGAAAGAAGGCCGATGATGGCTGCCGAGGTGATGATATCATGGAGTGGCTCGACGAGCAACCGCCTTCATCGGTGGTTTTCTTATGCTTCGGAAGTGGCGGGGCCTTCCGCGACGAGCAGGTGAAGGAGATTGCCTTGGCGCTTGAGCGAAGTGGGCACCGCTTCCTATGGTCCCTTCGACGGCCACCGCCAAAGGACAAGTACGAGTCACCACGCGACTACGCGGACCCCGCAGAGGTCTTGCCAGAGGGGTTCCTAGACCGGACGGCCGGCGTCGGCAAAGTCATTGGGTGGGCCCCGCAGGCTGCGGTCCTGGCCCACCCAGCGATCGGAGGGTTCGTGTCGCATTGCGGATGGAATTCCACACTGGAGAGCATTTGGTTCAGCGTGGCGGTGGCCACGTGGCCCTTGTACGCGGAGCAACAGTTCAATGCGTTCGAGCTGGTGGTGGAGCTGGGTCTCGCGGTGGAGATCAAGATAGACTACAGGAAGGATTTCAGGATGGAGAGCGACTATGTCGTGACGGCGGAGGAAGTAGAGGCCGGAATAAGGAAGTTGATGGAGGATGTCGGAAGCGAGAGGCGGAAGAAGGTGAAAGAGGTGAGTGAGCAGAGTCAGGAGGCGTTGGCTGAAGGTGGCTCTTCTTACTTGTCTTTGGGTCGTTTGATTGAAGACATATCACAGAAGATGCCTTGATTTAGGTGACTCTTCACAGTTGAAATCTTCAGAGCTCGAGGTGTATCCACGTTGAATCAAAAGAGGTTGTTTTCATTGTACTGGCTCGATATATATCTGTCCTCAGGTTACCGTAGAAATCTTGTTCACGAGTAGTATTACTACTCCGTTTGTCCTTTTCTTCTCGCTCTTAGTAAACCAATATTGACCGTGGATGTAATGCGTAGGTATGAAAACGACTTAGCGCGATGCTTATCTTGACTATATCAGGGATTGGCCATATGACCGAGATGTTGGCAATATATAAGGAGAAAAATAACCAAAATAGTTGTAAAATTATTATTTTCATCACTTTAATATGAACGTTATTATATTTATCTTAATTAAATCATAAATCTTTTGATAATTCATTAATTTATTCTTTTTAGCTAGTTTTGATTAAAAATCATTAATATTAATTGTCTAATCTGGTGTCGGCCGTCATATATGACGTGTCCATGACGATCATAGCTAAATTTTGTCATTTTTAAGAGTTTCCAAAGTTTTTTACTTTTTACTTTTTATTTTTTTTCCTTTCTCCCTTATTTCCCTCCACCGGTCGCTAGCCTTGGCGATGGCCAATGGAGGTGGCCGGCCGGAACCATGGTGAGGGGCAACCATAGAGAGCGTCGATGTGTTCTATTTCTCCGTCTCAACCACGTTGCTTCTCGCCATCATCGACGCTTCACATTACTACTCCTTGCAACCGTTGCCCATAGCTTCCAAGCGTCAGTTGGAAATTTCCAGACGACTTCTTGCAGTACTAGCTCGTCCAAACACAGCCTTGCAACGCTAGCCGACAAGCTTCCATTATTTACTGATGGCTTAATTTTTTCTATAGAGATATGTTCCAATTTTCGATGCCACAACACAGAGGAATTCTCATTCACAACATATCATTTTGTATCAACATTATCATGAACATGCATTGCATTATATAAAGTATTGTCTTGTAAATTAATTTGAAAAAGACCATTAGACAAAATACAATATCCAAAAATTTCAGATTTAAATGACAAATGTACAACTCTAGAAACATAAATTAAGTTTCTTGAAAAACATGGAATTTAAAAGGTACTTTTCAAAGTCAAAACAAAGCCATTTGTCCCAATAGTTTCCACGTACGAACGTATCTTATTTCCATAATAGATGCTTTGTTCACTTCCCATTAGCTTCTTGTGATTTTGAA
Organism: Melaleuca quinquenervia; assembly: GCA_030064385.1. NCBI lineage: Eukaryota > Viridiplantae > Streptophyta > Magnoliopsida > Myrtales > Myrtaceae > Melaleuca > Melaleuca quinquenervia. The sequence goes on from CM057718.1 coordinate 17,040,545, forward strand.
AACCTAGCAAAGAATTCAAAATATGGATTGTTGACCCAGAATCAATCCACCAAGTGTTGTGACGCACATTAGTCATATTACATTCATAACATACATATGAGATTGAATTACATTTCTTTTTGAACCTAGCCTTAAATCTGACATTCATGTGTCGTTTCCTTCTACAAAAGAAGCATTTTGATTCTTTCTTGATATCAGCTTGAGGAGGTATTTTACCTTTTCTCGTCTGCTTGCCTTACCTCTTATTATTTCCTTGTCTTGCTCCGAGCAATTTCTTCTAATTCGATAAGCAACATTTCTTCTTCTTGAACACACATGGTTATGAGTTCATTAATTGATCATTTATCTTTATTTGTGTTATAAGAAACTTTGAAAGGTGCAAACTGTTGTGAAAAAGTGTTCAAAATATAATACACAAGAAAGAGTGTTCAGAAATTTCTAAATCTATTGCACTTGTCCCAATTCAATTTTGAACATTTCAATTTGGTCAATTAAGTTATAACCCTTTTGACTGTGACAATCTAGTCTAGACCTTCTGATGATTTGTCAATTTAGTTATAAATTTTTAAATGGTATGTCAATGTAGTCTTTTTAGGTAATTTTCACTAGAAAATGCTATTGTAGCAATCTAGGCAGTATTGACTATTTTATGTGGCATGGCCTACACTGACATGGATTATTATTTATTTGCATTTTTTTAAAACTTTTTCTGAATTTTTTATTCTTTCATTCTTTTCATTCTTATTTTTTCTTTTCTTCTTTTGTTATTTCCTTCCCCTTTTTTTCTAACTCTAGCCCGGTGAAGGCAGGATTTGGATCTCCTACCTTAGTGATTCTAAGGTAGGAGTCACTTGGTGTTAATCTCAGCCGTCGGATCAGATCCGACCGCTAAGATAAGAGGGCGCCAATAAGAGACCTTAAAAAAAGAATTCATTTTTCATTTTGAATATTAGCTTTTTGCAACAGATCGGCCGTTTCTCTCTCTCGCCCATCTTATTCCTCCTCCTCAGTTTTCCCCCTTTGCCGTTGCCTTCACAAGCCACTCTCTCCCTCTCTCTCCGAAGAGCCTCGCCGATCGCAACTGTTGAGTCTCAAGCTTTGACAGTCTTCGGCCCTGCCTGTGCCCCAATCTCCGCGGTCACCTCCAGGAGCTACTTCTTCTTCCTCTCTCTCTCTCTCTCTCTCTCTGAAGAACCCCGCCATTGGGTCCCAAGCTCTGACCGACCTTGTCCTCACCATTGCCTCCGTTGGAGTATGATGCTATTACTGCTAGCTAGGTTGTTCAGACCATGAAGCTATGCATGAAGATCTAATTAAAGCTACCTTTTTTTTTGTATTTTTTTCTTTGTCGTTTTTGCTGAGGAGATTGGGGAGGTTGTGTTCTCAGATCTTTGCTCTTTTTTTTGTTTCCCATTTTGTCGAGAAAGATTTGTTAAAATAAAAAGGTATCGGAGCGGAGGGGAGAGTGGGAGAGGAATGGGGATATTACGTGTGATGGTGGCCTGGGGCTACAAATGTAATCTGCAAATTATAATATCTCTAGCTTGACAAAAGGAGAAAGCTTGGAAGGTTTGCTCTATTTGTGTTACATTTTCATCAGGGGTTATGCGAGAAACAAATGGTCATCGAAGGCCGTTGCATGTATCAAAAAATTAGGACTAAATTAATACAATTGAAATGTTTAAGACTCAACTTGCAAATCATCAAAAGGTATAGAAATAAATTGGTGCAACTAAGATGCTTAAGATTGAATTGACAAAATACAATAAGTTTTGACATTTTGGGTTAATTTTCCTATGTTTAGCATCAAATTTTCCGTAAGATAATCTCTCAATCTCACAAATGAATCTTCAAATCTTTTTCCACAAGATTTGTTGGCTTGAATACACATCTCTTGAATGCGATTCTCGGACACATCAAACCGCAAGCTCAAAATTGGATGTCCGAATGTCTCACCACTTGGAACACTAAGTACACATCAAGAATGGCTTGGATTCGTGCCCTCTAACTCAACCAAGGACACACACGTAACGAACCCTAGGGAACATCTCTATTTATCCCACCGCCGAGGGAAGCTTAAAGTTTCATGCTCAATGAGGCCAAACCAAGTGGGAATGGGAAACAAAGTCCAATCGATACTTGTCCTTTGTATTTTTTTTTTAATTCTTTCCGTTTCTTTCCACTTTCAAGTGGTGAGGCTCCACACATTTTAACCAGGTCAAATTTCGCTTGACAAATTCAAATTCAAGACAAACTCTAAACAAAGGGTTAAAACGGCTTTTTACAAACTAAATTTTCAGTGGCCCTCAGACAGATGAAAACTCTATGCATAGGTAGGCTGGAAATCTTGCCAATCATGTGACAAGCGTTCCAAAGTCATTTGGTCCCTCTATTGCCGAGCACATCGCATGTGACGTGTGTCAGGTGCAGTTATCCGACTTCGATCGAACGGTTGAAAAAAAAACTAAAAAATTTCTTATTAAAAGGGAGCCGTTTGATCCGAAATTGGACGGCTCCCAAGATGGGAATCCTAACGTACGGGAGATCCGGATCTGCCGAGCACTGCCTGGAGTCGATGTGGGCCTCAAATCGTCCGCAACCAGCTAAGCCATGACGTCAATTCCCTTCTTGCTGCCAAAGCGTGCCTTTGCTTTCCTTTCTTTTAAGTTCCATGCGTCTGAGGAGCGACAAATGTCTGACGGAATATAATAATAAAATCAGACCATGCAAGTTAAGAGAACGAAAATGATGCCCCGAGGAGACTTATTTAACTAGGAGTCTTCCCCACCTCGCAACCCAGCACAAGTAATGATCAACACAAGACGATTCGAGCTTCCTCACCGCCATTTCCAACCACGGAACTTCGAAGCACTCCGTTGAGCCCCGGAGGTATTCAGCTCGCGATGACCTACGCCGAGCTCGTGTTCGTCCCGGCCCCTGGCATGGGGCATCTCGTAGCGATGGTCGAGATGGCCAAGCTCCTCGTTGACCGCGACCCCCGCCTCTCTATCACCATCGTCATCATGAAGCTTCCGATCGACTCACAGATCGACTTATACACAAACTCACTTTCCTCCACCTTGGACGCTGCTCGCATCCGCTTGATCCACCTCCCGCGCGTGACGGCGGACAATGAGATCTCCTCGGGCATTTTCATCATCCAACTTATAGAAAGCAACAAGCCCCACGTGAAGCAGGCTGTTGCCGACCTCGCCGACTCGGCCGGCTCGACCCGGCGGCTTGTGGGGTTCGTTCTCGACATGTTCTGCATCACCATGATTGACGTCGCGGAAGAGTTTGGAGTCCCGTCCTACGTCTTCTTCACGTCGAGCGCGGCGTGCCTTGGGCTAATGCTGCACCTCCAGTCGCTCCAAGACGAGCAACACATGGACGTAACCAAATTCAAGGACCCGGCTGCTGAGCTGGACTTCCCGAGTTTCACGAACCCGATGCCAGCCAAGGTCTTACCCTCCGTGGTTCTAACGAAGGACACGGCCAAACCATTCCTAGAGGTCGCCAAGAGGACGAGAGCGATCGAGGGAATTATCATTAATACGTTCGACGAGCTCGAACCACATGCACTGGCGTCCTTGGCGGGCCTCGGGGCGCCCAAGGTGTACCCCGTGGGGCCCATACTGAACTTGAAGGGGGAGAATAGAAAGAAGGCCGATGATGGCTGCCGAGGTGATGATGTCATGGAGTGGCTGGACAAGCAACCGCCTTCTTCGGTGGTTTTCTTATGCTTCGGAAGTGGCGGGGCCTTCCGCGACGAGCAGGTGAAGGAGATTGCCTTGGCGCTTGAGGGGAGTGGGCACCACTTCCTATGGTCCCTTCGACGGCCACCGCCAAAGGGCAAGTACGAGAAACCACGCGACTACACGGACCCCGCGGAGGTCTTGCCAGAGGGGTTCCTAGACCGGACGGCCGGCGTCGGGAAAGTCATTGGGTGGGCCCCACAAGCTGCGGTCCTGGCCCACCCAGCAATCGGAGGGTTCGTGTCGCATTGCGGATGGAATTCCACACTGGAGAGCATTTGGTTCGGCGTGGCGGTGGCCACGTGGCCCTTGTACGCGGAGCAACAGTTTAATGCGTTCGAGCTGGTGGTGGAGCTGGGTCTCGCGGTGGAGATCAAGATGGACTACAGGAAGGATTTCTTGATGGAGAGCGAGTATGTCGTGACGGCGGAGGAAGTAGAGGCCGGAATAAGGAAGTTGATGGAGGACGTCGGAAGCGAGAGGCGGAAGAAGGTGAAAGAGGTGAGTGAGAAGAGCCGGAAGGCGTTGGCTGAAGGTGGCTCTTCTTACTTGTCTTTGGGTCGTTTGATTGAAGACATATCGAATAAGATGGCTTGATTTAGGTGACTCTAATGTTGAAATCTTTAGAGCTTAAGGTTGTTTTCATTGTACTGTTTCAATTTGTACTCATCTTACCATGGAAACCTAGCATAATCCGTCAGTAATAAAAGAATGATTTTCACGAGAAGCCTTGTCCAATCTTGTTCACTACTACTCCATTTGTCCTTTTCTTCTCGCTCTTAATAAACGGATATTGACAGTGGTTGTTATGCGTAGGTATGAAAACGACTTTGCGCAATGCTTATCGTGATTATACCAGGGATTGGCCATATGATCGAGATGTTGACAGATATAAGAAGAAAAATCACCAAAATAGTTGTAAACCCATCGCATTTTGGCCACTTTAATTTTAATTTAATTATATTTATCTTAATTTAACTATAGATTTTTTTAATTCATTAATTTATTTTTTAGCTAATTTTGTCTAAAGATCACTAATATAATTATCTAATCTGTGTCGGTCGTCATACATGACGTGTCCATGACGATCAGAGCTAATATTTGTCATTTTTAAGAGTTTCCAAAGTTTTTTCCTTTTCACTTTTTTTTTTCTCCCTTATTTCCCTCCACTGGTCGCCAGCCTTGGCATTGGCCAACGGAGGTGGCCGGCCGCAGGCATGGTGAGGAGCAGCCACAGAGAGCGTCGATGTGTTCTGTTTCTCCGTCTCCACAACCGCGTTGCTTCTCGCCATCATCGACGCTCCACATCACTGCTCCTCCTTGCAACCGTTGCCCATAGCTTCCAAGCGTCGGTCGAAGATTTCCAGAAGACTTCTTGCAGCACCCCTCACGACCGGTAGCAGTCCCAGCTCGTCCAGAGATAGCCTTGCAACGCCGGCCAGCAATGTTCAGGGGTACTCAGCGAGCTCCTGCGGCGGTTTCCGGCGACCTCCCCTCGCCAGATCAGTCCTCGCCGGAGTCACCGACAGTCCGCAATCACCACCGAGTCGTTCTCATCCATCAGTACCTTCGCTAGTGAGCTGTCCTCCACCGGTGCCCCCGCACGCGATGCCCACTTGTCCATGACTGTCTCAATCTTGCCCTCGACGTCTGTGAAAGCGAATGAATGGAAGCAGGAGTTTGTGTAACATAGAATAAGACACAAGTATGTAGTGGCGGAGAGGCAACAGTAGTAAAGGGTTCGAAGAAAATGAGGTGGAGAGAAATGGTGGAATTTGTGGCTTCTTGGAAAGTGAAACCTGGAGACTTGACTGCAAGTTCTCGCCGGAGAGGCCACGTAGAGTTGACGACGACAGAAAAAGATCGCGACTTTCTGGCTCGATCCACTTGTCCACGAATGTTTCTCAATCTTGCCCTCGGCGTCTGTGAAAGCTAATGAAAGCACGAGTTTGTGTAACGAAGAAGAAGACAAAAGAATGTAGTGTCGGAGAGGCAACAGTAGCAAAGGGTTCGAAGAAAATGAGGTGGAGAGAAAGTGGCGGAATTTGTCGCTTCTTGGAAAGTGAAACCTGGATACTTGACTGCATAGGTGGTCCGGATCCGCCGGATTATGGATCCCCTGACGATGGCAGGGATGACTTCGTCTACTCCTTAAGTATCCGAATTGATTAAGACGGTTGAAAAAAATTAATAAATTATTTTATGAATCTTTTTTTAAAAGTCCCAGCCATCTGATCACAATCAAACGACTGAGATCTTTATGTCACATGGCATAATGTCAGATGATCCGAATACGCCGGAAAGACCACATAGAATTGATGACACTTCTAGATACGCACGACATATGCTCGGCATCCACTGACCTGCTCTCTGCTGCACCGGCCACTGCCCTTTGTCTCGTTCGATCGCTCTTTTTGCAGGTCTCCAGCATCTCTTCCGGTGAATACCCAACGCCGATGATTCGAACTCACATGAGCCCCTCGTCGGTTGCCGTGGACTCGCCTCGCCGCCAGTCCTGTTTTTGGGAGCAATTCTTCTAATCAAGGTAACGCCCTGAACCAAGTTTGCTTTAATTATTCCCTTGCCTAATTTGGATTATTGAAGTCGGACGTGATTCTCTCGAGATTTTTAGGCATTTCCACAATAGGAAATTCCCCGGTTTGAATTGTGTATATAATCGATAATTTGATCTCCAAGAATTAAGATCGGGTTATTGATTGCATCTGATTGAAGACATATCGCATAAGATGCCTTGATTTAGGCGACTCTTCACAGTTGAAATCTTCAGAGCTCAAGGTGTATCCACGTTGAATCAAAAGAGGTTGTTTTCATTGTACTGGCTCGATATATATCTGTACTCAGGTTACCGTAGAAATCTTGTTCACGAGTAGTATTAATACTCCGTTTGTCCTTTTCTTCTTGCTTTTAGTAAACCAATATTGACCGTGGATGTAATGCGTAGGTATGAAAACGACTTGGCACAATGCTTGTCTTGACTATATCAGGGATTGGCCATGTGATCGAGATGTTGGCAATATATAAGGAGAAAAATCACCAAAATAGTTGTAAACTTATCACATTTTCGTCACTTTAATATTAACTTTATTATATTTATCTTAATTAAATCATAAATCTTTTGATTATTCATTAATTTATTCTTTTTAGCTAGTTTTGACTAAAAATCATTAATATTAATTGTCTAATCTGGTGTTGGCTATCATATATGACGCGTCCATGACGATCATAGCTAAATTTTGTCATTTTTAAGAGTTTCCAAAGTTTTTTACTTTTTACTTTTTATTTTTTTTCCTTTCTCCCTTATTTCCCTCCACCGGTCGCCAGCCTTGGCGATGGCCAATGGAGGTGGTCGGCCGGAGGCATGGTGAGGGGTAGCCACAGAGAGCGTCGATGTGTTCTGTTTCTCTGTCTCAACCACGTTGCTTCTTGCCATCATCGACGCTTCACATTGCTGCTCCTTGCAACCGTTGCCCATAGCTTCCAAGCGTCGATCGGAGATTTCCAGATGACTTCTTGCAGCACCCCTCATGACTAATAGCAGATCTAGCTCGTCCAAACATAGCCTTGCAACGCCGGCAGACAGGCTTCCATTAGTTACTGATCGCTTAATTTTTTTAATGGAGATATGTTCCAATTTCCGATGCCACAACATAAAGGAATCCTAATTTATAATGCATTGTTTTATATCAACGTTATCATGAACATGTATTGCATTATATAAAGTATTGTCTTGTAAATTAATTCGAAAAAGATCATTAGACAAAATACAATATCAAACAATTTCAGATTTAAATGACAAATCATAAATTAAGTTTCTTGAAAAATATGGAATTTAAAAGGTCTTTTTCAAAGTCAAAACAAAGCCATTAGTCTCAATAGCTTCCACATGCGAATGCATCTTATTTCTATAATAGATGCTTTGTTCACTTCTCATTAGCTTCTTGCAATTTTGAAAACCTAGCAAAGAATTCAAAATATGGATTGTAGACCCAGAATCAATCCACCAAGTGTTGTGACGCACATTATCCATATTATATTCATAACATACATATGAGATTGAATTACATTTCTTTTTGAACATGGCCTTAAATCTGACATTCATGTGCCATTTCCTTCTACAAAAGAAGCATTTGGATTATTTCTTGCTGTCAACTTGGGAAGGTATTTTACATTTTCTCTTCTACTTGCCTTGACTCTTATTATTTCCTTGTGTTGCTCTGAGCACTTTCTTCCAATTCCATAAGCAACATTTCTTCGTCTTGAACACACATGGTTATGAATTCATTAATTAACCATTTATCCTTATTTGTGTTATAAGAAAATTTGAAAGGTGCAAACTGTTGTGAAAAAATATTCAAAATATAATACACAAGAAAGAGTGTTAAGAAATTTCTAAATCTATTGCACTTGTCCCAATTCAATTTTGAACATTCTAATTTGGTCAATTAAGTTATAACCCTTTTGACTGTGACAATCTAGTCTAAACCTTCTGATGATTTGTCAATTTAGTTATAAATCTTTAAATGGTTTGTTAATGTAGTCTTTTTAGGTAATTTTCACTAGAAAACGCTATCGTAGCGGTCTAGTCAGTATTGACTATTCTACGTGACATGGCCTACACTGACGTGGATAATTGTTTATTTGCATTTTTTAAAACTTTTTCTGAATTTTTTTATTCTTTCATTCTTATTTTTTATTCTTTTCTTCTTTTCTTATTTCCTTCCCTTTTTTTTTGTTCGATTTGGATCTCCGACCTTAGAACCAAGTCACTTATTTTTCATTTTGAATATTAGCTTTTTGCGACAGATCGGCTGTTTCTCTCTCCCGCCCGTCTTATTCCTCCTCCTCAGTTTTCCCCCTTTGTCATTGCCTTCACGAGCCACTCTCTCTCTCTCTCTCTCTCTCTCTCTCTCTCTCTCTCTCTCTCTCTCTCTCTCTCTCTCTCTCTGAAGAGCCTCGCTGGTTGCAACTGTTGAGTCTCAAGCTTTGACAATCTCCAGCCCTGCCTCTACCCCGATCTCTGCGGTCACCTCTAGGAGCTACTTCTTCTTCTTCCTCTCTCTCTCTCTCTCTCTCTCTCTCTCTCTCTCTCTCTCTCTCTCTCTCACCCCCAAGAACCCCGCCATTGGGTCCCAAGCTCTGACCGACCTTGTCCCCACCATTGCCTCCGTTGGAGTATGATACTATTACTGCTGGCTAGGTTGTTCAGACCATGAAGCTATGCATGAAGATTTAAAAAAGCTACATTTTTTTGTACTTTTTCTTTGTTGTTTCTGCTGAGGAGATTGGGGGAGGTTGTGTTCTCAGATCTTTACTCTCTTTTTCGTTTCCCATTTTGCCGAGAAAGATTTGTTAAAATAAAAAGGTGTCGGAGTGGAGGGGAGAGTGATGTCGGAACGCGATAGAAAATTGGCTAAACAGGAATTAGAAATCGATAGAGGAACATCTCGTTCACTCAAAATTGATAATTAATATCAAATTGTCAAAGACTGAATAATAATAATAACGTGATAATTCTCAAAACCCTAAAACACCTTATATATGGTGTTCAAATAAGAAAACTAATCATAATAGGAAATCTAATTCGAATAGGAATCCTATTGATAACAGAAAATCTAATTTGAATAGAAATCCTAATTACAATAAGAAACTAAATTCATATAAAAACTAAATTCAAATATGAAACTAAATTCAAACTAAAAGAAAAATTTAAACTGAAAGAAAGAAAGTTATTCTTGATTGCATCATTCTCCCCTGCTAGAAAAAAGATTCGCCCTCGAATCTAATTCATTGTTGGCGATATCAATCTCATCTGGTTCTTCCTCATTAGCATGGTAAGGTGAAAGATTTGCTACATTAAAAGTCCCAAACACATTGTAGTCACCAGGCAACTCGATCTTATAAGCATTGTCATTAATTCGCTCAAGAACTTTGAATGGTCCATCAACTCTAGGTTGTAATTTGCCAAACCTGCCAGCTGGAAAACGTTCTTTTCTGAGGTGAATTTACATTAGATCACCCTCTTTGAAAACAACTCTCTTCCGACACATATCCACGCGCTGCTTATACTTCATGTTCTTCTTATTGATCTGGTCATAAATCTGCGAATGTAGTTCTTTGATTTGCTTAGCATGCTCATCTGCGTCAGAGCTGAATTGCTTGTCGACCGGCAATGTCATAAGATCTAAAGGAGTAATTGGATTATGCCCATAAATTATTTCAAAAGGACTCTTTCCTGTAGTTCGATTTGGTGACCTATTATAAGCAAATTCAGCTTGAGGTAACACCAAATCCCATTGCCGCAGACTATCTCCCACCAAACTGCGCGGCAAGTTCCCCAAACTTCGATTGACAACTTCAGTCTGTCCATCAGTTTGAGGGTGATAAGAGGAACTAAACTGCAATTTGGTTCCCATGTGCCTCCAAAGAGTGCGCCAAAAGTGACTCACAAATTTCACGTCACGATCTGAAGTAATGGACTTGGGAACTCCATGAAACTTAACAATCTCCTGCAAAAATAATCGAGCGACTTGTGAAGCATCAAAGGTCTTGTTACATGGAATAAAGTGAGCCATCTTCGAAAATCTATCGACAACCACCATTATGGAATCCTTATTTCGCTGCGTTCTTGGCAACCCGAAGACGAAGTCAAGACTGACATCCTCCCATAGAGCATCGGGAACAGGTAAAGGCATATACAAACCAGCATTAGTACCTCTGGTTTTTGCTACATGACACACCTGACACCTCTGTACAAATCGAGCCACATCACGCTCCATTCGAGGCCAATAAAAGTGCTCACACAGCGAGGCCAATAAAAGTGCTCACACAGCAAGGCCATCGTCTTATCAACTCCAAAATGTCCAGCTAGACCCCTTGTATGATTCTCAGTAATAATAGATTCCCTCGAAGAGCATTGAGGAATACATAGCTTATTACCTTTGAAAGGGCTCTATTTTGCACTTCTTCCATATATTCCCAAAATAAGGATCATCAACATATAAATCTTTGAAAGAATCAAAACCCAAAACTCTCACCTGCATAGTGGATAACAAAGAATGCCTCATGCTCAATGCGTCAGCTACCTTATTCAAGGTTCCTACCGTGTGCTTAATAGCAAAAGTGAAAACCTGAAGAAGTTCCACCCACTTTGCATGCCTAGCATTCAATTTATGTTGTCCATTAATATACTTTAAGGCCTCATGGTCAGAATATAGGAGAAATTCTTGGGAGATAAGATAGTGCCTCCAATGCTCCAAACACCTCACTATGGCATAAAACTCCTTATCATAAGTTGAATATCTTTTCTTAGCTTCATTCAACTTCTCATTATAAAACGCCACAGGTTTACTTCTTTGGCTCAGCACGCCCCCAATACCAACGCCGGAGGCATCACAATGCACCTCAAAAATTTCACTAAAATCTGGGAGGATTAAGATTGGAGCTTCAGTCACCCTTTTCTTTAACAATTGAAAAGCAGCATCCGCCTCTTTAGGCCACACAAATTTGCCTCCCTTCAAACAATCCGTAAGAGGTGCAACAATAGTGCTAAAATTCTGAATAAACCTCCGATAAAAAGACGCTACCCCATGAAAGCTACGTACCTGCTGAATATTCTTCGGAACCTCCCAACTCGTAATAGCCTCAATCTTAGCTGGGTCCATCTGGATGCCTTCTTTTGATATAATATGACCCAAAAAGGTTACACGATCAGTTAAAAAGTGACACTTCTTAGTGTTGGCATATAAATTTTTCTCCTTCAAGGTCTCAAATACTCTCCTCAAGTGCTGCAAGTGTTGCTCAGTAGAGGTACTAAAGACCAAAATATCATCGAAATAAACGACAAGAAATCGGCCAATAAAAGGACGAAAAACCTGATTCATCAGCCTCATAAAAGTGCTTGGTGCATTAGACAACCCGAATGGCATCACCATCCACTCATATAGGCCATCTCTAGTTTTAAACGTCGTCTTCCACTCATCTCCAGGCCGCATTCTAATTTGATGGTAACCACTTCTCAAGTCTATCTTCGAAAAGATAGTCGCCCCATGCAACTGATCAATCAAATCATCAAATCATGGGATTGGAAATCGATACTTGATTGTGATTTTATTGACAGCTCTACTATCGATGCACATCCTCCACGATCCGTCTTTCTTAGGAACGAGCAAGGTCGGCACCGCACAAGGGCTCATGCTTTCTCAGACTAGACCTTTCTCCAATAGTTCCCGGACTTGCCTCTGCAGCTCTTCATGTTCTTTAGGGCTCATTCTGTAAGCTGCCTTATGGGGAATAACAGCTCCCGGAATGAAGTCGATACAATGCTGAATGTCTCTCATGGGTGGCAAACCAGGCGGCAACTCCTTTGGCACGACATCAACAAACTCCTCAAGCAAGGGCAAAACTGGGCTGGGAATTTTAGGACTACTAGAATTTTGCTCAATCACCACAAGAGCAAAAAGCTCAGATGCAGCCACTATCTCTTCTTGAAACTCTGACTTACTCAGCAGATTATTTCTAATTTCTTTTCTCCAATATGAAGGAGCTAGAGTAATGGTTCGACCATCCCTCTTGAAGGTGTAAGTATTTTTGAAGCCATCATGTTGAGTTTTTCTATCAAACTGCCACGGTCTTCCTAACAAAATATGGCAAGCATCCATTGGGATTACATCACACCACACTTCATCGTTGTAAGTTTTCCCAATCGAAAACTGCACAAGACACCTCTTGCTCACCTTCACATCATTCCCCTTTTTAAGCCATGATAGGTTGTATGGTTGATGATGATTTTCTGTTTTCAACTCCAACTTCTCCACCATGGTAGTGGACACTACGTTCTCGCAGCTTCCTCCATCTATTATCATGCTGCACACTTTTCATCTACTAGTGCACTTAGTATGAAAAATATTTTTTCTAAGCCATGACTCATCATCCGCCAATGCAACATTCAAAATTCTTCGTATGACTAAGGACTCACCAGAATTAGCATAAATAATCTCTTCCTCTTCTGAATCCGCATCCTTTTCTTCAACTTCGCTTTCATCGACTGGGTCTTTATCATAGATTGGGCCTTCATCATAAACGGGATTATCAACAAGCATCACAATCTGTCGATTTGGACAATCGGAAGCAAAGTGCCCGAGTCATTGACACTTGAAACATCACTTGCTTGCAGCTCCTCCCTTGCTAGTTACGGCACTACTTTGCCCTTCTTTAGATGCATATTTAGAATTTGCACCCTTGGTTATGGCTGGTACAACATCGGATGATGACACTCCAGCTTTTCCTCGAGATTCTTTGCCGGACCACCAATTATGGGATTTGGAATTGATGTTTTTCCTTTTACATTGACCTTCAACTTTCAAGACCAACCTGCACACATCTTCATATGTCCAATATTGTTGTAGTTGGACAATATCAAAAATCTCATACCGTAGCCCCGCTAAATATCGAGCAATTGTTTGCTCATCTTCCTCGGTCACACCACAACGCATCCGCAGTGGATCAAACTCTTTAGTGTATTGTTCGACTGTTAAATCTCGTTGCTTAATATTATGATATTCAATAAAAGCTTCCTGCCTATAATGAGTAGGCAAGAATTTATTCTACAACAATTTCTTCATCTTATCCCAGCATTTTACTTTCGATTTTCCTTCTCTAGCACGCTGTGATTTAACATGCTCCCACCATATCGATGCATGTTTTCGTAGCCTGATAGCTACTAATTTAACTTTCTACTCTTCAGTCAGATCTTTAATGTCAAAGATCCGTTCTACTGTTAACAACCAATCAATAAACTCATCGGGATGAGTTTTACCATGAAACTCCGGAATCTCGATCTTCATCCCAAGATTTTGCGAAGAGTGTAGATTTCCAAGATGTACTCCTCAATTCCGTCTCTAGTCCATAAGCCCGAAAGGGTTGACATCTTCCTCTTCATCATCATCTTCGGATGGATCAGCAGATTCTACTTGTTCTTCGGACTAAACGTCCAACCTTGCCTCCGCAAGTTGTCACTCCAGATCCTGGATTAGTCTTCTCTGTTCTTCAATTTCTACGTCTCGCAAGTCTCTTAGACGTGGCTATTCATCTGCTTCAGGAACGACTCCACGTCCCCGGCCTTCACGAGCTCGCCGTCCACGACCAACGCGATTCTGTTCAGCCATTGATTCAAGCAACCTGTGCTCTGATACCAATTGATGCCGGAACGCGATAGAAAATTGGCTAAATAGGAATTAGAAATCGATAGAGGAACATCTCGTTCACTCAAAATTGATAATTAATATCAAATTATCAAAGACTGAATAATAATAATAACGTGATAATTCTCGAAACCCTAAAACACCTTATATATGGTGTTCAGATAAGAAACCTAATCACAATAGGAAATCTAATTCGAATAGGAATCCTATTGATAACAGAAAATCTAATTTGAATAGAAATCCTAATTACAATAGGAAACTAAATTCAAATAAAAAACTAAATTCAAATATGAAACTAAATTCAAACTGAAAGAAAAATTTAAACTGAAAGAAAGAAAGCTATTCTTGATTGCATCAGAGAGTGGGAGAGGAATGGGGATATTACATGCGATGGTGGCCTGGGGCTTCAAATGTAATCTACAAATTATGATATCTCTAGCTTGACAAAAGGAGAAAGATCGGAAGGTTTGCTCTACTTGTGTTACATTTTCATCAGGGGTTATGCGAGAAACAAATGGTCACCGAAGGCCATTGCATGATTCGTCTTGGATTGTTTTTATTTCATGAATGTAAATCGAAGGAAAACATCTACTAGAGTTTTTTCACATAAGAGTGAATCTTTTGTAATGAAATTTTCTGATGGCTAATGATATCTACTGGTGCTTTGCAAGCAATATCTTTCTTCCTGTTGCCCGTCTTTTGGGTTATCGATTCAATATTTCAGTCGTTTTTAATTTTCCGAAGGAAAACAAGCAAAGGTGGTTGGTGAAAATTGGCTCTAATTAACGTTCATATAAAAAAATTTCATCCGGAATGTTATAACTTCGTGAACAAACTGATCCTCAACAGGAAATGATGTGAATTTATAAGGTATAACAAGAAGGTTTTATATGATATTCTCGGGTACTTGTTTTACACGACATGCCTCCCGACTGAGGTTTAGAGTAAATTATAATGCATACATTGAAGTCAACCTTGCTGGTCCGATCTTATACTGTACTGTCCATGGTAGAGAGGAGTCGTTTCTTTCTATTCCAGCTTCAAAGATAAAGAGTGCCAGTTGAAAACAATTGTAAAATGGCTTGCGCCTTAAGCATGAGATCTAAGTTGCTCGCCCGACAGTCTTGAGTAAAGGAAGACCACAGCATGAGAGGGAAGGAAACGTTGAATACGGGCCAGATGAATTTTACACTGGAGTTACACATCTCTCGTGGAAGGCAAGAGGCATTTTATCCTGAACAGAATAACATTGACAACAGTACGAAAAACTGCTAGTTCCTTTGAATTCGAACTAACCACTCTCGGCAAAAAATTGGAGCATATTGACATGTTTCCTGGAGACTAGTCCTAAATGGATCCAACGGGGCAAAAGTAATACATAGAAGAATTTGTCTGCTGCCTCATCCCTATGATGATTGACCCATTGGCAAAGACTACAAGAGATTCGAGGAAACGTTAAGCTCCTCCCAATTTGCTAATCCAGCTATGGAGAGGCATATCGTCCAAAAAAAAAAACAAAAACCTAACAGACCAAATGCACATTGTCGGCCATACAGAGGACGCGAGCCCATCGGTCCTCTTGACGTGGAAGACGTATCGATCCCGCGAGTTAAGAGGCGTTGCTATCAGCGTTCCCGTGGGGAGTTCTCCAGGATCTGCCTCCCAACGAAGCCCACGTTCGATGTCGCCGCGGCGCTGAACTCCACCAACGACGTGGCTCTAGGCTACCATTGCGTGTAATATCCCCATTCCTCTTCCACTCTCCCCTCTGCTCCAACACCTTTTTATTTTAACAAATCTTTCTCGGCAAAATGGGAAACAAAAAAGAGAGTAAAGATATGATAAAACAACCTCCCCATTCTCCTCATACTCCAACATAAACAGCAGAAACATCAAAGAAAAAAATGCAAAAACAAGGTAGGCTTTTTAGATCTTTATTCATAGCTTCATGGTCTGAACAACCTAGTTAGCAGTAATAGCATCATATTCCAACGGAGGCAATGGTGGGGACAGGGGTTGGCCAAAGCTTGGGACCCAATGGCAGGGCTCTTGGGGATGAGAGAGAGAGAGAGAGAGAGAGAAAAGGAGAGGCTCCAGAGGTGACTACGGAGATCGGGTAGAGGCATGGCCAGAGACCGTCAAAGCTTGAGGCGCAATAGCTGCGACCAGCGAGGCTCTTCGGGGAGAGAGAGAGAGAGAGAGTGTGTGGGGGGCTTGAAAGGGAAACGTTTTTTTTGTTGAGAGAGAGAAAGGGGGAAGAAAGAAGAGAAGAGAGAGAGAGAGAGAAAGGGGAGGTAGAAAACTGAGGAGGTTTAAGACCGGTCGGAGAGAGAAACAACTGAAAAGCTAATATTCAAAATGAAAAATGAATTCTTTTTTTTTAATCTCTCATTGGCACCCTCTAATCCCAGCCGTCGGGTCAGATTCGATGGATGAGATTAAAACCAAAGATCCAAATCCATGAGGGCACAAAGGTTGTTGGCCATAGATAAAGGCTCGTGATGCTCACTGCGGTCCTCATCGTTTAACAAGCAAGGATTAGGGCCTTCACTTGGATCTAGACAAAGGCTGCAATAACCTCACCCAAACCAAATGAGGGTCACTCACCCTCACTTGTGGCTAGTGATTGTCAATTGATGACATTGCCAACTAAGAGTTGAAAATAAAGGGAAAAGTAAAAAGAAAAAAAATTCAAAATCATTCATAAAAATGCAAAAAATCATCCACATTAACGTAGCTCGTGCTAGAAGGATAGATGTTGCTAACTCAACCGCCTCGCCAGTATTTTCAAATCGAAATTGATTTGAATGACTTGATTGTCAAGTCATCCAAAGGTTTAAAACTAAATTGTCAAATTATCAAAAAATTAGGACTAAATTAATACAATTGAAATGTTTAAGACTCAACTTGCAAATCATCAAAAGGTATAGAAATGAATTGATGCAACTAAGATGATACAATAAGTTTTGACATTTTAGGTTAATTTTCCTATGTTTAGCATCGCACAAATTTTTCGTAAAATAATCTCTCAATCTCACAAATGAATCTTCAAATATTTTTCCACAAGATTTGTTGGCTTGAATACACATCTCTTGAATGCGATTCTCGAACGCATCAAGCCACAGCTCGAAATTGGATGGCCGAATGTCTCACCACTTGGAACACTAGGTACACATCAAGAATGGCTTGGATTCGTGCCCTCTTCCTCAACCAAGGACACACACGTAACGAACCCTAGGGAACATCTCTATTTATCCCACCGCCGAGGGAAGTTTAAAGTTGCACGCTCAATGAGGCCAAACCAAGTGGGAATGGGAAACAAAGTCCAATCGAGACTTGTCCTTTGTATTTTTTTTTTAAATTCTTTCCGTTTCTTTCCACTTTCAAGTGGTGAGGCTCCACACATTTTCACCGGGTCGAATTTCGCTTGACAAATTCAAATTCAAGACATACTCTAAACAAAGGGTTAAAACGGCTTTTACAAATTAAATTTTCAGTCGCCCTCGACGGATGAGAACTCTATGCATAGGTATGCTGGAAATCTTGCCAATCACGTAACAAGCATTTGAAAGTCATTTGGTCCCTCTATCGCCGAGCACGCGAACAAATTGCTTATGACGTATGTCACGTGTAGCTATTCGATTTCAATCGGACGGTTGAAAAAAAAATCAAAAAATTTCCTAGTAAAAGGAAGCCGTCTAATGCGAAATTGGACGGCTCCCAAGACCGGAACCCTATCGCACGGGAGATCCGAATCTGCCGAGCACTGCCTGCAGTCGGTGTGGGCCTCGAATCGTCCGCAACCAGCAAAGCCATGACGTCAATTCCCTTCTTGCTGCCCAAGCATGCCTTTGCTTTCCCTTCTTCGAAGTTCCATGCGTTTGAGGAGCGACAAATGTCGTACGAGATAGAATAATAATAGGAACATCAGACCACGCAAGTTAAGAGAACGACAAAGATGCCGCGACAAGACTTATTTAACCAGGAGTCTTCCCCACCTCGCAACCCAACAGAAGCAACAAAATAATCAACACAAGAATACTCGAGCTTCCTCACCGCCTTTTCCAACCACGGAACTTCGAAGCACTCCGTTGAGCCCCGGAGGTATTCAGCTACGTCGCGATGACCTACGCCGAGCTCGTGTTCGTCCCGACCCCTGGCATGGGCCATCTCGTAGCGATGGTCGAGATGGCCAAGCTCCTCGTCGACCGCGAACCCGGCCTCTCTATCACCATCGTCATCATGAAGCTTCCGATTGACTCCGAAATCGACTTATACACAAACTCACTTTCCACCTCCGTGGCCGCTGACCGCATCCGCTTGGTCCACCTCCCGGGCGTGACCGTGGACACTGAGATCTCCTCGGGCATTTTCCTCTTCCGACTCATAGAAAGCAACAAGCCCCACGTGAAGCAGGCCGTTGCCAACCTCGCTGACTCGGCGGGCTCGACCCGGCGGCTTGTGGGGTTCGTTGTCGACATGTTCTGCACCACCATGATTGACGTCGCGGAAGAGTTTGGAGTCCCGTCCTACGTCTTCTTCACGTCGGCCGCAGCGTTCCTCGGGCTAATGCTGCACCTCCAGTCGCTCCAAGACGAGCAGCACATGGACGTAACCAAATTCAAGGACTCGGCTGCTGAGCTGGACTTCCCGAGTTTCACGAACCCGTTGCCAGCCAAGGTCTTACCCTTCGCGGCTCTGACGAAGGACGCGGCCCAACCATTCCTAGAGAACGCCAAGAGGATGAGAGCGATCGAGGGAATTATCATTAATACGTTCGACGAGCTCGAACCACGTGCACTGGCGTCCTTGGCAGGCCTCGGGGCGCCCAAGGTGTACCCCGTGGGGCCCATACTGAACTTGAAGGGGGAGACTGGAAAGAAGGCCGATGATGGCTGCCGAGGTGATGATCTCATGGAGTGGCTCGACGAGCAACCGCCTTCATCGGTGGTTTTCTTATGCTTCGGAAGTGGTGGGGCCTTCCGCGACGAGCAGGTGAAGGAGATTGCCTTGGCGCTTGAGCGAAGTGGGCACCGCTTCGTATGGTCCCTTCGACGGCCACCGCCCAAGGACAAGTACGAGTCACCACGCGACTACGCGGACCCCGCAGAGGTCTTGCCAGAGGGGTTCCTAGGCCGGACGGCCGACTTCGGGAAAGTCATTGGGTGGGGCCCGCAGACTGCGGTCCTGGCCCATCCAGCGATCGGAGGGTTCGTGTCTCATTGCGGATGGAATTCCACACTGGAGAGCATTTGGTTCGGCGTGGAGGTGGCCACGTGGCCCTTGTACGCGGAGCAACAGTTTACTGCGTTCCAGCTGGTGGTGGAGCTGGGTCTCGCGGTGGAGATCAAGATGGACTACAGGATGGAGAGCGACTATGTCGTGACGGCGGAGGAAGTAGAGGCCGGAATAAAGAAGTTGATGGAGGACATCGGAAGCGAGAGGCGGAAGAAGGTGAAAGAGGTAAGTGAGAAGAGCCGGAAGGCGTTGGCTGAAGGTGGCTCTTCTTATTTGTCTTTGGGTCGTTTGATTGAAGACATATCGCATAACATGCCTTGATTTAGGCGACTCTTCACAGTTGAAGTCTTTAGAGCTCAAGGTGTATCCACGTTGAATCAAAAGAGGTTGTTTTCATTGTACTGGCTCGATATACATATGTACTCAGGTTACCGTAGAAATCTTGTTCACGAGTAGTATTACTACTCAGTTTGTCCTTTTCTTCTCGCTCTTAGTAAACCAATATTGACCGTGGATGTAATGCGTAGGTATGAAAACGACTTAGCACGATGCTTATCTTGACTATATCAGGAATTGGCCATATGACCGAGATGTTGGCAATATATAAGGAGAAAAATAACCAAAATGGTTGTATACTTATCACATTTTCGTCACTTTAATATTTACTTTATTATCTTTATCTTAATTAAATCATAAATCTTTTGATAATTTATATAATTTATTCTTTTTAGCTAGTTTTGATTAAAAATCATTAATATTAATTGTCTAATCTGGTGTCGGCCGTCATATATGACATGTCCATGACGATTATTGCTAAATTTTGTCATTTTTAAGAGTTCCAAAGTTTTTTACTTTTTACTTTTTATTTTTTTTTCCTTTTCTCCCTTATTTCCCTCCACCGGTCGCCAACCTTGGCGACGGCCAATGGAGGTGGTCGGCCGGAGGCATCCCACAGAGAGCGTCGATGTGTTCTGTTTCTCCATCTCAACCACGTTGCTTCTCGCCATCATCGACGCTTCACATTACTACTCCTTGCAACCGTTGCCCATAGCTTCTAAGCGTCGGTTGGAGATTTCCAAACGACTTCTTGCAGCACCCCTCACGACTGATAGCAGTCCTATCTCGTCCAAACACAGCCTTGCAACGCTAGCCGACAAGCTTCCATTATTTACTGATCGCTTAATTTTTTCTATGGAGATATGTTCCAATTTCCGATGCCACAACACAAAGGAATTCTCATTCACAAAATATTGTTTTATATCAACGTTATCATGAACATGCATTGCATTATATAAAGTATTGTTTTGTATATTAATTTGAAAAAGACTATTAGACAAAATACAATATCCAACAATTTCAGATTTAAATGGCAAATGTACAAGTCTAGAAACATAAATTAAGTTTCTTGAAAAACATGGAATTTAAAAGCTCCTTTTCAAAGTCAAAACAAAGCCATTTGTCCCAATAGTTTCCACATGCATCTTATTTCCATAATAGATGCTTTGTTCACTTCCCATTAGCTTCTTGTGATTTTGAAAACCTAGCAAAGAATTCAAAATATGGATTGTTGACTCAGAATCAATCCACCAAGTGTTGTGACGCACATTAGTCATATTACATTCATAACATACATATGAGATTGAATTACATTTCTTTTTGAACCTAACCATAAATCCAACATTCACGTGCCATTTCCTTCTACAAAAGAAGCATTTTGATTCTTTCTTGATATCAGCTTGAGGAGGTATTTTACCTTTTCCCGTTTGCTTGCCTTACCTCTTATTATTTCCTTGTGTTGCTCCGAGCAATTTCTTCTAATTCCATAAGCAACATTTCTTCTTCTTGAACACACATGATTATGAGTTCATTAATTGATCATTTATCTTTATTTGTGTTATAAGAAACTTTGAAAGGTGCAAACTGTTGTGAAAAAGTGTTCAAAATATAATACACAAGAAAGAGTGTTTAGAAATTTCTAAATCTATTGCACTTGTCCCAATTCAATTTTGAACATTTCAATTTGGTCAATTAAGTTATTACCCTTTTGATTGTGACAATCTAGTCTAGACCTTCTAATAATTTGTCAATTTAGTTGTAAATTTTTAAATAGCTTGTTAATGTAGTCTTTTTAGGTAATTTTCACTAGAAAATGCTATTAGAGCGGTCTACGCAGTACTAACTATTCTACGTGACATGGCCTACACTGACGTGGATTATTGTTTATTTGCATTTTTTAAAACTTTTTTTCTGAATTTTTTATTCTTTCATTCTTTTCATTCTTATTTTTTCTTTTCTTCTTTTCTTATTTCCTTCCCCCTTTTTTTTCTCTAACTCTAGCCCAGTGAGGGCAGGATTTGGATCTCCTACCTTAGTGGTTCTAAGGTAGGAGTCACTTGGTTTTAATCTCAGCCGTCAGATCAGATCCGACCGCTAAGATAAGAGGTGCCAATAAGAGACCTTAAAAAAAGAATTCATTTTTCATTTTGAATATTAGCTTTTTGCGACAAATCGGCCATTTCTCTCTCCCGCCCATCTTATTCCTCCTCCTCAGTTTTCCCCCTTTGCCATTGCCTTCACAAGCCACTCTCTCCCTCTCTCTCCGAAGAGCCTCGCCGATCACAACTGTTGAGTCTCAAGCTGTCGCGACCTCCCCGAAGGTGTATCACCTAGGGTTCGGCTAATGGTTTGTTAAGTGTGACTTAACTTGAGTTCTCCCAAACTCGGACCAATTCACGACTTTGGTTTCACTTTCTTTAAACATGCAAGATATTCAATTTGGAGCCGCCACTAACCTATTTATGGTGGGTTGGTTAGAAACCCATGTAAGGCATCGGGAGTCATGCCTTACTCCTACGAACCAGAGATCTAGGACTCGGGGACTTGGTTACGCTAAATTACTCTAACGCCCTTTCGGTACCTTTTCATTATTTTCAAAACTTCGCAGGCAGTTTGGATTCATTTTAGTTCTACTCCTAACATGCAATGGTGACCACACGTATACTACCTAATTTAAACTAAATCTTACTCAACCAAAGATAATATCCTAAAATGCAATATAGCTAAAATTATCCTACCAGAATATCTAATATGCAACCTAAATTAATTATGCAAATTAATCTAAACGTGGAAATCAAATTAAACATGCAATTATCTAAATGTGAAACTTTAAATCTAAATATGCAATTTATAATGTAAACGTGCAATTAATCTAAATATGCAATTCTTAATATAAACGTGCAATTAATATAACTATGTAAGTAATTTAAACATGTAAAGAAGGTAAAATAAAATCAAACCAAATCAATTCTAATAACACCAAGATTCACCAACAAAGGTTCGCGCATAAAAATCGATAAATTGATCTTAAGCCTTAAAGATCAAGATATCAATTTTATAGATTCCCCGCTCAATTAATTATTCCATCTAAAGCCTTATAGATAGAATAAAAAATTATGCGCGGTTGCGAATCGGAAAACAAATTCCAATTGATCATGCATATCATCCAAATCAAGCAAATTAAGTAACGACATGCTACTAATCAAATATTCAAATTAACTTGGGAAAAAGAATTTTTTTTACCAAATCTTTGGGATCATCTCTCCAAATGTAAACCGATTGCATCAGACAAGTGCGGTGGCTAGAGGTGACGCTCAGCGTTAAAGTGGCCAATCACGCGACTTCACGCGGCTTGAGCGAAAAGCTGCGAGAAAACAACGAATTCCAACAAATCCTGATTAGCTCGATGAACAAACAACAAAATCGGGGAAAAAGCACAAGTAATTTATAAGTGCTTATCTTTTTTCGAAACGTCTCCACTCTTTTGTGCAGCTCCTTGCATCTTTTTCTTTGCTTCAGCGAATTGTTCCTTTTTTCTCTTCTTGGCACTCTCTGCATGAGAAAATTGTTTCAATGTACGTGCTGGCAAAGAAAGAATAAAAGAAGAAGCAATATTCAATAGGGATGAAATAAACGAGCAAACTCCCTTTTCTTGTTTTGAAGATTGTTGTCTATTTTGCTGCCCTCTCGACCGAATTCTCTCAAGTGTCTCACACTTTCTCTCTAACTTTTGTGCCGAAAGTCCTCTCAATGTGGCCGTGTATTCAACGTGTGTGGCCCTCTCTCTTTGATGGTCTCTGAGGCCTCCTTTTATAGTAGTCAGAGAACAAATTTTGATTAAGGAAAAGAAATATATTATTTGATTTCTCCTCAATCAAGCGAGATTGATTTTTTATTTCTTCCCCTTTTTTCCGATTCTCTTCCTAAAATCAAACATCTTCGCCGATTTCTTATCATTAGATATTTTCCTGCCAAAATTCACACGTAATCAAATATCTCCTCACATATTTCGTGATCTTGACTGAATCCACGAAATTGATGCATATATATTCCCTCAAAGATTTTTTTTTTGATTTTTTTATTAATGTGACCAAAATTTAGGTGTCAACACAAGCTTTGACGGTCTCCGGCCCTGCCTTTACCCCCAATCTCCGCGGTCACCTCCAGGAGCTACTTCTTCTTCTTCTTCTTCTTCTTCTTCTCTCTCTCTCTCTCTCTCTCTCTCTCTCTCTCTCCCCGAAGAACCCCGCCATTGGGTCCCAAGCTCTGACCAACCTTGTCCTCACCATTGCCTCCGTTGGAGTATGATGCTATTACTGCTGGCTAGGTTGTTCAGACCATGAAGCTATGCATGAAGATCTCATTAAAGCTACCATTTTTTTTGTATTTTTTTCTTTGTTGTTTCTGCTGAGGAGATTGGGGAGGTTGTGTTCTCAGATCTTTGCTCTCTTTTGTTTCCCATTTTGCCGAGAAAGATTTGTTAAAATAAAAAGGTGTCGGAGCGGAGGGGAGAGTGGGAGAGGAATGGGGATATTACACGCGATGGTGGCCTGGGGTTACAAATGTAATCTGCAAATTACAATATCTCTAGCTTGACAAAAGGAGAAAGCTTGGAAGGTTTGCTCTACTTGTGTTACATTTTCATCAGGGGTTATGCGAGAAACAAATGGTCATCGAAGGCCGTTGCATGTATCAAAAAATTAGGACTAAATTAATACAAATGACATGTTTAAGACTCAACTTGCAAATCATCAAAGGTATAGAAATGAATTGGTGCAACTGAGATGCTTAAGATAGAATTGACAAAATGCAATAAGTTTTGACATTTTGGGTTAATTTTCCTATGTTTAGCATCACACAAATTTTCTGTAAAATAATCTCTCAATCTCACAAATGAATCTTCAAATTTTTTTCCACAAGATTTGTTGGCTTGAATACACATCTCTTGAATGCGATTCTCGGACACATCAAGCCGCAAGCTCGAAATCGGATGTCCGAATGTCTCACCACTTGGAACACTGAGTACACATCAAGAATGGCTTGGATTCGTGCCCTCTTCCTCAACCAAGGACACACATGTAACGAACCCTAGGGAACATCTCCATTTATCCCACCCGCCAAGGGAAGTTTAAAGTTGCATGCTCAATAAGGCCAAACCAAGTGGGATTGGGAAACAAAGTCCAATCGATACTTGTCCTTTGTATATATTTTTTTAATTCTTTCTGTTTCTTTCCACTTTCAAGTGGCGAGGTCCACACATTTTAACCGGGTCAAATTTCGTTCTACAAATTCAAATTCAGGACATACTCTAAGCAAAGGGTTAAAACGACCTTTTACAAACTAAAATTTCAGAACCAAACGCAGTTGCCCTCGATAGATGAAAACTCTATGCATAGGTATGCCAATGACATGACAAGCGTTCGAAAGTCATCTAGTCCCCCTATCACCGAGCACGACGAATCACCTATGCCATATGTCAGGTATAGCTGTCCGACTTCGATCGAACGGTTGAAAAAAAAAATAAAGAATTCCTTATTAAAAGGACGGCTCCTAAAGACCAGAACCCTTACGTACGGGAGATCCGGATCTGCCGAGCACTGCCTGGAGTCGATGTGGGCCTCCTCGAATCGTCCGCAACCAGCTAAGCCATGACGTCAATTCCCTTCTTGCTGCCCAAGCGTGCCTTTGCTTTCCTTTCATTTAAGTTCCATGCTTCTGAGGAGCGACAAATGTCTGACGGAATATAATAATAATACAAAAATCAGACCATGCAAGTTAAAAGGACAATAATGATGCCGCGAGGAGACTTATTATTTAACCAGGCGTCTTCCCCACCTCGCAACCCAACACAAGTAACGATCAACACAAGAAGACTCGAGCTTCCTCACCGCCATTTCCAACCACGGAACTTCGAAGCACTCCGTTGAGCCCCGGAGGTATTCAGCTACGTCGCGATGACCTACGCCGAGCTAGTGTTCGTCCCGACCCCTGGCATGGGCCATCTCGTAGCGATGGTCGAGATGGCCAAGCTCCTCGTCGACCGCGAACCCGGCCTCTCTATCACCATCGTCATCATGAAGCTTCCGATTGACTCCGAAATCGACTTATACACAAACTCACTTTCCACCTCCGTGGCCGCTGACCGCATCCGCTTGGTCCACCTCCCGGGCGTGACCGTGGACACTGAGATCTCCTCGGGCATTTTCCTCTTCCGACTCATAGAAAGCAACAAGCCCCACGTGAAGCAGGCCGTTGCCAACCTCGCTGACTCGGCGGGCTCGACCCGGCGGCTTGTGGGGTTCGTTGTCGACATGTTCTGCACCACCATGATTGACGTCGCGGAAGAGTTTGGAGTCCCGTCCTACGTCTTCTTCACGTCGGCCGCAGCGTTCCTCGGGCTAATGCTGCACCTCCAGTCGCTCCAAGACGAGCAGCACATGGACGTAACCAAATTCAAGGACTCGGCTGCTGAGCTGGACTTCCCGAGTTTCACGAACCCGTTGCCAGCCAAGGTCTTACCCTTCGCGGCTCTGACGAAGGACGCGGCCCAACCATTCCTAGAGAACGCCAAGAGGATGAGAGCGATCGAGGGAATTATCATTAATACGTTCGACGAGCTCGAACCACGTGCACTGGCGTCCTTGGCAGGCCTCGGGGAGCCCAAGGTGTACCCCGTGGGGCCCATACTGAACTTGAAGGGGGAGACTGGAAAGAAGGCCGATGATGGCTGCCGAGGTGATGATCTCATGGAGTGGCTCGACGAGCAACCGCCTTCATCGGTGGTTTTCTTATGCTTCGGAAGTGGTGGGGCCTTCCGCGACGAGCAGGTGAAGGAGATTGCCTTGGCGCTTGAGCGAAGTGGGCACCGCTTCGTATGGTCCCTTCGACGGCCACCGCCCAAGGACAAGTACGAGTCACCACGCGACTACGCGGACCCCGCAGAGGTCTTGCCAGAGGGGTTCCTAGGCCGGACGGCCGACTTCGGGAAAGTCATTGGGTGGGGCCCGCAGACTGCGGTCCTGGCCCATCCAGCGATCGGAGGGTTCGTGTCTCATTGCGGATGGAATTCCACACTGGAGAGCATTTGGTTCGGCGTGGAGGTGGCCACGTGGCCCTTGTACGCGGAGCAACAGTTTACTGCGTTCCAGCTGGTGGTGGAGCTGGGTCTCGCGGTGGAGATCAAGATGGACTACAGGATGGAGAGCGACTATGTCGTGACGGCGGAGGAAGTAGAGGCCGGAATAAAGAAGTTGATGGAGGACATCGGAAGCGAGAGGCGGAAGAAGGTGAAAGAGGTAAGTGAGAAGAGCCGGAAGGCGTTGGCTGAAGGTGGCTCTTCTTATTTGTCTTTGGGTCGTTTGATTGAAGACATATCGCATAACATGCCTTGATTTAGGCGACTCTTCACAGTTGAAGTCTTTAGAGCTCAAGGTGTATCCACGTTGAATCAAAAGAGGTTGTTTTCATTGTACTGGCTCGATATACATATGTACTCAGGTTACCGTAGAAATCTTGTTCACGAGTAGTATTACTACTCAGTTTGTCCTTTTCTTCTCGCTCTTAGTAAACCAATATTGACCGTGGATGTAATGCGTAGGTATGAAAACGACTTAGCACGATGCTTATCTTGACTATATCAGGAATTGGCCATATGACCGAGATGTTGGCAATATATAAGGAGAAAAATAACCAAAATGGTTGTATACTTATCACATTTTCGTCACTTTAATATTTACTTTATTATCTTTATCTTAATTAAATCATAAATCTTTTGATAATTTATATAATTTATTCTTTTTAGCTAGTTTTGATTAAAAATCATTAATATTAATTGTCTAATCTGGTGTCGGCCGTCATATATGACATGTCCATGACGATTATTGCTAAATTTTGTCATTTTTAAGAGTTCCAAAGTTTTTTACTTTTTACTTTTTATTTTTTTTCCTTTTCTCCCTTATTTCCCTCCACCGGTCGCCAACCTTGGCGACGGCCAATGGAGGTGGTCGGCCGGAGGCATCCCACAGAGAGCGTCGATGTGTTCTATTTCTCCATCTCATGCTTCTCGCCATCATCGACGCTTCACATTACTAC
This sequence comes from Melaleuca quinquenervia, assembly GCA_030064385.1. NCBI lineage: Eukaryota > Viridiplantae > Streptophyta > Magnoliopsida > Myrtales > Myrtaceae > Melaleuca > Melaleuca quinquenervia. Next base: position 17,068,185 of record CM057718.1, read on the forward strand.
TTCTTGCAACGTTGCCCATAGCTTCCAAGCGTCGGTTGGAGATTTCCAAACGACTTCTTGCAGCACCCCTCACGACTGATAGCAGTCCTATCTCGTCCAAACACAACCTTGCAACGCTAGCCGACAAGCTTCCATTATTTACTGATTGCTTAATTTTTTTCTATGGAGATATATTCCAATTTCCGATGCCACAACACAAAGGAATTCTCATTCACAAAATATCGTTTTATATCAACGTTATCATGAACATGCATTGCATTATATAAAGTATTGTCTTGTAAATTAATTTGAAAAAGACTATTAGACAAAATACAATATCCAACAATTTCATATTTAAATGACAAATGTACAAGTCTAGAAACATAAATTAAGTTTCTTGAAAAACATGGAATTTAAAAGCTCTTTTTCAAAGTCAAAACAAAGCCATTTGTCCCAATAGTTTCCACATGCATCTTATTTCCATAATAGATGCTTTGTTCACTTCCCATTAGCTTCTTGTGATTTTGAAAACCTAGCAAAGAATTCAAAATATGGATTGTTGACTCAGAATCAATCCACCAAGTGTTGTGACGCACATTAGTCATATTACATTCATAACATACATATGAGATTGAATTACATTTCTTTTTTAACCTAACCTTAAATCTGACATTCACGTGCCATTTCCTTCTACAAAAGAAGCATTTTGATTCTTTCTTGATATTAGCTTTGTCGCGACCTACCCGAACCCAGGAGGGGGGATCTAGGGATAGGTTTAGAGGTATTCACTCTCGATTACTCAATCTCGAGCTTGGATTCTCCCAAATCCATACCTCGCGCGACATTTAGGCGATGTTCATTTTAAAAGCTTTTTAATGACCTAAAACATTTCTAGGAGTCGCCACTAGCCTATTACGGTCGGCTAGAAACCGAATGAAAGCATGGGAGATATGCTTCACTTTCTACGCAACTAGAGATTCTTAGGGTTCGGGGACTTGTTTACGCTAATATTTCTATTAGCGCCCTTTCGGTACCTAAGGTTGATTATCTTGTTAGCTAAAATGTTCTTACACAGTCTTATACTCAACTAAAGACCAGTTCACTAATTGAACATGTGTTATTGGATTCAAATCCTAGCCATGCTAAAAGAAAATCAACAATCAATGTAATGAAATGCGCAATCAATTGTAATCGAAATAAAGTACGCAATCAACAATCCTAATTGCCTCGAAAAGAAAAAAAAAAATCAATCAAAACACTCCCTAAAGCCCTAAGAGCTTATTCAATTGATTTTTAATTTTTTGAATTTTTGAATTTTTTAAATATTTTTTTATTAATTTTCTATTTTCCTAATTTTTATTATTTCTTTCTGATTTTTCTATTTTCTATTTTTTATTGATTTTCTATTTTTTTGACTTTTTATTAATTTTCTGATATTTTCTAATTTTTATTGATTTTCTGATTTTTTAACCTAAAAAGGATTTCGGACCGGGTCATGGAGACCCGATCCGAGTTGATGACTCAAACCCTAATGGTCCGGGTTTGGAAATAGAGATGGGCTGGATCGGAAATTCGTACTGGGCTTGGGATAGAGTCGGGCTTTGGAAATTCAGACTGGGCTTCGGAGACGGGTCAGGCTTGAAATAAAATGGGCTTGAAAATAAGCCTAGGCTTTACATTCGAACATGGGCTTGAAATGGTCCCAGCCCGATTTCTTTTCTTATGTCTCTCGGCCAATATAGAACGCAGCCCAAATGCCACCTTCGGCCCATGGAAATAAACAAGACTTCGGCCCACCCAACACCAGCCCAAGCAGACACTCAGACCTTCTTCTCCACGGCGTCTGGTATATGGAAGCAGTAGACTTCGGCGGATATGTCACCGGAAGCAACGACGGCCGGTGATTTTTTTTACTGCTATTCGGCACTATTTGATCAAATGAATCTATTGTAAGCCACAAAAACTTCGCAACCAAGCTGAAGATCAAAGGAGAGCATTTCGGTTTTCAACTAAGCATTTCATCGAACACACAATGTTCGGTATTAATCAACCAGCGCTAACACTAAAACAAACCTAAATCTAAGCCTTCAACTCACTAAGGAACGGTCAATCAGGTTTTACAAACTAAAATCATCATCATGGAACACATAGAAGTCAAACAACACAACATCCTATGATAAATCATCAAATACACAGTAACCTCAAACACTCGGTGGAGCATGAATCGCAAAGCGCATAACTAAGTAAGAAAACTTACCAGGACGACGTGCTCGAATAAACGACGAATGAACCTCTCGATGGAATCGCATGGCCTCTCCTCCTCTTCTTGAATGATTTTTCTCTTTGGTCTTCAATGCCGCCCAAAGCAAGACTAGCAATTAAGAGACAAAAACCAAAATCCGAAAAGAGCCAAGAGTCAGAGGGAGCTAGGAAGTGGACCGAGAGTCCGAGAGAGAGAGAGAGAGAGAGAGAGAGAGAGAGGGAGAGAGAGAGGAAAAGAAGGCCAGCTCCAGAGAATCTCCGCGTCCGAGAGAACTTGAGAGAAATCTTCTCTCGTTTTTGCTTTTTCCTCCTTCGCATTGTCTCCGTCTTCAACCTTCAACCCACGCTCCAAAGAAGGAAAGCCGATTACAGGAGCTCGAAAACTTCTTCCGCCAACCGAACGATTCCTTTCACCTTAGAGAGAGAGAGTCTGCGAGAGACCCCCGTGAGAGAGAGCGAGCTCTCCCATTTTTTTTCTTTCTCTCCCATTCTTTTTTTTCTCGAAAACCTCCCCTCCCAACAGAAAATATTCCCCTTCGCCGAACGTATTTTTTCCCTTTTTGTCCCTTCTACCCATGAGCATTTGAACCAAGAAAAAGGTTGGGCTGCAACAATGTGTTCTGATCCATGGGTCGGCGAAAAATGGGTCTTCAATTTGTGGGCTCGCGAAGAAGAGTTTGGCCGAAAGGAACAAAGGCGATAGGCTTCGGAAATGGCCCGTTCGTAGATGGCGCACGTGTCGCATGAAGCAAAGCCCGATTATTGAGCTCGGTCATTGGGCTTTTACTAATTATTATTTTTTAGAAAAACTTCCAATCACTAATTTCTTAAAAAAATTGACTAATAAATGATTTATTAGACGAGTAAAAATTAGGTGTCAACAAGCTTGAGGAGGTATTTTACCTTTTCCCGTCTGCTTGCCTTACCTCTTATTATTTCCTTGTGTTGCTCCGAGCAATTTCTTCTAATTCCATAAGCAACATTTCTTCTTCTTGAACACACATGATTATGAGTTCATTAATTGATCATTTATCTTTATTTGTGTCATAAAAAACTTTGAAAGGTGCAAACTGTTGTGAAAAAGCGTTCAAAATATAATACACAAGAAAGAGTGTTCAGAAATTTCTAAATCTATTGCACTTGTCCCAATTCAATTTTAAACAATTCAATTTGGTCAATTAAGTTATAACATTTTTGACTGTGACAATCTAGTCTAGACCTTCTGATGATTTGTCAGTTTAGTTGTAAATTTTTAAATGGTTTGTTAATGTAGTCTTTTTAGGTAATTTTCACTAGAAAATGCTATTGTAGCGGTCTACGCAGTACTAACTATTCTACGTGACATGGCCTACACTGACGTGGATTATTGTTTATTTGCATTTTTTAAAACTTTTTTTCTGAATTTTTTATTCTTTCATTCTTTTCATTCTTATTTTTTCTTTTCTTCTTTTCTTATTTCCTTCCCCCCTTTTTTTTTTCTAACTCTAGCCCAGTGAGGGCAGGATTTGGATCTCCTACCTTAGTGGTTCTAAGGTAGGAGTCACTTGGTTTTAATCTCAGCCGTCAGATCAGATTTGACCGCTAAGATAAGAGGTGTCAATAAGAGACCTTAAAAAAAGAATTCATTTTTCATTTTGAATATTAGCTTTTTGCGACGGATCGGCCATTTCTCTCTCCCGCCCATCTTATTCCTCCTCCTCAGTTTTCCCCCTTTGCCGTTGCCTTCACAAGCCACTCTCTCCCTCTCTCTCCGAAGAGCCTCGCCGATCGCAACTGTTGAGTCTCAAGCTTTGACGGTCTTCGGCCCTGCCTTTGCCCCAATCTCCGCAATCACCTCCAGGAGCTACTTCTTCTTCCTCTCTCTCTCTCTCTCTCTCTCTCTCTCTCTCTCTCTCTCTCTCTCCGAAGAACCCCGCCATTGGGTCCCAAGCTCTGACCGACCTTGTCCTCACCAAGCTCTGACCGACCTTGACCTTCTCTCTCTCTCTCTCTCTCTCTCTCTCTCTCTCTCTCTCTCTCTCTCTCTCTCTCTCTCTCTCTCTCCTAGGGAACATCTCTATTTATCCCACCGCCAAGGGAAGTTTAAAGTTGCATGCTCAATAAGGCCAAACCAAGTGGGATTGGGAAACAAAGTCCAATCGATACTTGTCCTTTGTATATATTTTTTTTAATTCTTTCTGTTTCTTTCCACTTTCAAGCGGCGAGGCTCCACACATTTTAACCGGGTCAAATTTCGTTCTACAAATTCAAATTCAGGACATACTCTAAACAAAAGGGTTAAATCGACTTTTTACAAACTAAAATTTCAGAACCAAATGCAGTTGCCCTCGATAGATAAAAACTCTATGCATAGGTATGCCAATCACATGACAAGCGTTCGAAAGTCATTTGGTCCCCCTATCACCGAGCACGCGAACGAATCACCCGTGACATATGTCAGGTATAGCTGTACAATTTTGATCGAACGGTTGAAAAAAAAAAACAAAGAATTCCTTATTAAAAGGACGGCTCCTAAAGACCAGAACCCTTACGTACGGGAGATCCGGATCTGCCGAGCACTGCCTGGAGTCGATGTGGGCCTCGAATCGTACGCAACCAGCTAAGCCATGACGTCAATTCCCTTCTTGCTGCCAAAGCGTGCCTTTGCTTTCCTTTCATTTAAGTTCCATGCTTCTGAGGAGCGACAAATGTCTGACGTAATATAATAATAATAGAAAAATCAGACCATGCAAGTTAAGAGAACAATAATGATGCCGCGAGGAGACTTATTTAACCAGGAGTCTTCCCCACCTCGCAACCCAGCACAAGTAATGATCAACACAAGAAGACTCGAGCTTCCTCACCGCCATTTCCAACCACGGAACTTCGAAGCACTCCGTTGAGCCCCGGAGGTATTCAGCTACGTCGCGATGACCTACGCCGAGCTCGTGCTTGTCCCGGCCCCTGGCATGGGGCATCTCGTAGCGATGGTCGAGATGGCCAAGCTCCTCGTTGACCGCGACCCCCGCCTCTCTGTCACCATCGTCATCATGAAGCTTCCCATCGACTCACAGATCGACTTATACACAAACTCACTTTCCACCTCCTTGGACGCTGCTCGCATCCGCTTGATCCACCTCCCGCGCGTGACGGCGGACAATGAGATCTCCTCGGGCATTTTCATAATCCAACTTATAGAAAGCAACAAGCCCCACGTGAAGCAGGCTGTTGCCGACCTCGCCGACTCGGCCGGCTCGACCCGGCGGCTTGTGGGGTTCGTTCTCGACATGTTCTGCATCACCATGATTGACGTCGCGGAAGAGTTTGGAGTCCCGTCCTACGTCTTCTTCACGTCGAGCGCGGCGTGCCTTGGGCTAATGCTGCACCTCCAGTCGCTCCAAGACGAGCAACACATGGACTTAACCAAATTCAAGGACTCGGCTGCTGAGCTGGACTTCCCGAGTTTCACGAACCCGATGCCAGCCAAGGTCTTACCCTCCGAGATTCTGACGAAGGACACGGCCCAACCATTCCTAGAGATCGCCAAGAGGATGAGAGCGATCGAGGGAATTATCATTAATACGTTCGACGAGCTCGAACCACATGCACTGGCGTCCTTGGCAGGCCTCAAGGCGCCCAAGGTGTACCCCGTGGGGCCCATACTGAACTTGAAGGGGGAGACTGGAAAGAAGGCCGATGATGGCTGCCGAGGTGATGATATCATGGAGTGGCTGGACAAGCAACCGCCTTCATCGGTGGTTTTCTTATGCTTCGGAAGTGGTGGGGCCTTCCGCGACGAGCAGGTGAAGGAGATTGCCTTGGCGCTTGAGCGGAGTGAGCACCACTTCCTATGGTCCCTTCGACGGCCACCGCCAAAGGGCAAGTACGAGAAACCACGCGACTACACGGACCCCACGGAGGTCTTGCCAGAGGGGTTCCTAGACCGGACTGCCGGCGTCGGGAAAGTCATTGGGTGGGCCCCGCAGGCTGCAGTCCTGGCCCACCCAGCGATCGGAGGGTTCGTGTCGCATTGCGGATGGAATTCCACACTGGAGAGCATTTGGTTCGGCGTGGCGGTGGCCACATGGCCTTTGTACGCGGAGCAACAGTTTAATGCGTTCCAGCTGGTGGTGGAGCTGGGTCTCGCGGTGGAGATCAAGATGGACTACAGGAAGGATTTCTTGATGGAGAGCGACTATGTCGTGACGGCGGAGGAAGTAGAGGCCGGAATAAGGAAGTTGATGGAGGACGTCGGAAGCGAGAGGCGGAAGAAGGTGAAAGAGGTGAGTGAGAAGAGCCGGAAGGCGTTGGCTGAAGGTGGCTCTTCTTACTTGTCTTTGGGTCGTTTGATTGAAAACATATCGAATAAGATGGCTTGATTTAGGTGACTCTAATGGATGAAATCTTTAGAGCTCATGGTTGTTTTCATTGTACTGTTTCAATTTGTACTTATCTTACCGTGGAAACCCAGCATAATCCGTCAGTAATTAAAGAATGATTTTCATGAGCGGCCTCGTCCAATCTTGTTCATTAGTAATATTACAACTCCATTTGTCCTTTTCTTCTCGCTCTTACTAAACGGATATTGACCGTAATTGTGATGCATAGGTATGAAAATGACTTTGCGCAATGCTTATCGTGATTATACCGGAGATTGGCCATATGACCGAGATGTTGACAGATATAAGAAGAAAAATCACCAAAATAGTTGTAAACCCATCGCATTTTGTCCACTTTAATTTTAATTTTATTATATTTATCTTAATTTAATTATAGATTTTTTGATAATTTATTAATTTATTTTTTAGCTAATATTGTCTAAAGATCACTAATATAATTATCTAATCTGTGTCGGTCGTCATACATGACGTGTCCATGACGATCAGAGCTAATATTTGTCATTTTTAAGAGTTTCCATAGTTTTTCCTTTTTACTTTTTTTTCTCCCTTATTTCCCTCCACTGGTCGCCAGCCTTGGCAATGGCCAACGGAGGTGGCCGGCCGCAGGCATGGTGAGGGGCAGCCACAGAGAGCGTCGATGTGTTCTGTTGCTCCGTCTCCAACCGCGTTGCTTCTCGCCATCATCGACGCTCCACATCACTGCTCCCCTTTGCAATCGTTGCTCATAGCTTCCAAGCGTCGGTCGAAGATTTCCATAAGACTTCTTGCAGCAGCCCTCACGATCGATAGCAGTCCCAGCTCGTCCAGAGACAGCCTTGCAACGCCGGCCAGCAAGCTTCAGGGGTACTCAGCGAGCTCCTGTGGTGGTTTCCGGCGACCTCCGCTCGCCAGATCAGTCCTCGCCGGAGTCACCGGCAGTCCGCAATCACCACCGAGTCGTTCTCATCCATCGGTACCTTCGCTAGTGAGCTGCCCTCCACCGGTGCCCCGCACGCGATCCCCACTTGTCCACGACTGTCTCTCAGTCTTGCCCTCGACGTCTGCGAAAGCGAATGAAAGCAGGAGTTCGTGTAACATAGAAGAAGACAAAAGTATGTAGTGGCGGAGAGGCAACAGTAGTGAAGCGTTCGAAGAAAATGAGGTGGAGAGAACCGGTGGAATTTGTCGCTTCTTGGAAAGTGAAACCTGAGACTTGGAGAAAAGTATTACATGATCCGCCATCTGGTGGGCCCCTAACGGCCCAGTGCACTGCGCCCAGATCACTGTATATTTTTCCCGATACTTGACTGCAAGTCCTCGCCGGAGAGACCACGTAGAGCTGACGATCACAGAAAAAGATCGCGACTTTCCACCTCGATCGACTGGTCCATGACTGTGCCTCAATCTTGCCCTCGGCGTCTGTGAAAGCCAGGAGTTTGTGTAACATAGCAGAAGACAAAAGAATGTAGTGTCGGAAGCAAATGGATCGGGTGACTTTCAAGTCACATGATTTCTTTGTTATCTCAGCCATCCGATTTCTTTTTTATCCAAGCTGTTCGATCTGCATCAAATGGTTGAGACAAAAAGCAACTTAAAAAGCCTTCCTCAAATAATAAGTAGTCATCCGATCTAAAATCGGATGGTCACGGATCAAGTCACCTGATCCGGATCCGTGTCGGAGAGGCAACAATAGCAAAGGGTTTGAAAAAAATGAGGTGGAGAGAAGTGACAAAATTTGTCGCTTATTGAATAGTGAAACCTGGAGAATTGACTGCATCAGGCGATTTGCATCCACGGGGCAAATGGATCCCCTGCCATTTGTCGCCGCCGATCCTATTTTTGGGAGCAATCTTCTAATTAAGGTAACGCCCTGAACCAAGGCTCATGTGAAGAAGTTTGATGGGCTTCATGTTATCTACTGTCCAAGAAACCGGAACAAAATAGCTGACTGGGCTGCTAATTTCCACATAACGAAGACTCTCCCCAACAATTGGGTTATTTTTCCTCCTCCTAACCTTATGGATTTACTAAACACTGAAGTATGCAATTTATCACATCAAACTTTTATTGAGGTGCGAATATAAATCAATATGTGTATGACCCAAAAAAAAAAAAGATAACGCCTTGAACCAAGTTTGCTTTAATTATTTCCTTGCCTAATTTGGATTATTGAAGTCGGATGTGATTTTGTCGATATTTTTAGGCATTTCCAAATTAGAAATTCCCCGGTTTGAATTGTGTATATAATCGATAATTCGATCTTTTTGAATTGTGTATATAATCGATAATTCGATCTTAAAGAATTAAGATCGGGTTATTAATTGCGTCTGTTTCTAACTTCGGTTGGAGTGAATATTTGGATTATGTGGGCTTCAATATTGTATGTTATTTATTTAGTAAACTTTCCTATTTTGAAAATAAATAAATAATTGCTTTTTATATTGGAACGGAATGCATCTATAGTTATCTCCTAGTTTAGAATTATATAGTAACTTAGAAAGTTTCCTAAGTTAGAATAGGATTTAGTAAAGATTATTTCATAATTTAAATTAGGTATTCTCATATTTTGGGTAGTTTCCTATTTGTAAGGGCGTTAGACAATCTAGTATAACCAAGTCTGCGAATCTATTGAGTATCTAGTTCGTCAAAATAAAATGTTTTCCCCACGTTTTACTTATATATCTAGTCAGGTCTAATGATTAGTGGCGACTCCAAAAAGTAAGAAAATCGCTTGTTAAGTTGAGTAGCAAGTTGCAATTGGTAGGTTTAATATAGTCCATGCAAAATGTGAACACTTGCCTCATGAGAGGATTTTCCATTCCTAGTTATCAGTCTATTAGCTTTCCCTTGGATACTTCACCTCTGGGAAGATAGCAACAAAGGTTTAGGACTAAATAGGTAAAATGTGAATATATTAAGAACTGATTTGACACGATTGAAAATTGAAGACTAAAGTGACACAAATGTAATACTTTTATTATTAATATAAATCAAATTAAAAAGTTTGGAACTGAACTAATATAAATACAATAAGTTTAGAATTTTTTTAAGGGTTAATACCATGGAAAAACCCCAAATTTTGCTCATTGTGACATATTTATCCCAAAACATGAAAAATTACAAATTTTGCTCATTGTGACACATATACTTCAAACTTTTTTTATAACACAAGAAACCCCAAACTATACCTCATGTGACATATTTACTCTAAACTTTTTTCTTCTTTTTTCACCCACGGCTGGTGAGGGCCAGGTGCCTCGCCTAGATTTGGGCAAGAAAAACGCGAGTGCCCAAGCTTGCCTCCATCGAGGGCAACCGCCGGCTGCGGGCGAGGGTGATGGGGGTTGGGGACGCTGCTACGACCCTCATTCGCGGCCAACAAGGGTAGGATGCCTCGCCCAGATTTGAGCAGGGAAGACGAGCGCCTGCGCTTGCCTCCTTCGAGCACAACCGCTGGCTTTTGGACCTATTTTGTCACTTCTAATGTGGACATAACCGAATTCAAGGACTCAACTTAGTGAGCTGAACTTCCTGAGTTTCACAAATCCATTGCCAACCAAGGTCTTACCCCCATTAGAGTTTTAATGATCGGGTGGGCCCCATAGGCTACAGTCCTAGACCTTTCAATAATCGAAGGGTTTGTGTTGCATTGCGAATGGAACTTGAATAGATATTACGTGACCTAGGCGCATTAGTCCCCCCAATCAGGGTGGCACCTATCGAGTGGGCCCCGCTCTCTCACAGTTGGGTGGGATCCACGCGATAGGTGTCCCCACCTAAGTGGAGGGGATCAATGTGCTCGACGCACCTCAAATTTTTCCGTCCTCAAAAGCATATGATTCAACATGGCGGTGGCCACGTGGCCCCTATATGCGGAGCAAAAGCTCGACACCTTTGAACTGGTGGTGCAGCCAGACCTCTCAAGGTGGAGATCAAGATGGACTAGAGGAGGTATCTCATCCTGTTTCGGGATACATTGGATTTCTCAATCATGCCGTGATGGGCCACCCAATGCTGCTGTAGATCATGTAAGTGGGAAACCCGACAGCATAATTGAGCGTTCAAGCTACGTCGAAGCAAATTTACAACATTTTCTCGTCTCGGGGCAACTTTTTTATTCAGCTTCCTTCACTCGCCACGAGTAAAGAAATCACACAGATTGCGAGCATAATCCTCAGCCTAATTCAAACGAGTTAACTCGGTAAGGATAAAAAGTTCCAAGACAACGTCGTCGTCGTCCTCTTGACCACTTTGAGCTATTCTCGTCTTGCTCACGCGATCACTGTTTGGCTTGGATTTCCAAGTACTCGTCACGTGTGTTCGCGCGTGTGCCTATGACTGTTGTCCATGATGTAAATTTTTTTTTCCTTTTGTGCCATTTATAGTTATGTGCTAATTATTCACCTTTCATCGTTTAATGAAGGGATCTTTTTTTCTTTTCAATTACGTTGGTGGTTTATTGCTTTAGCGACAGGTTAGACGTTTGTCGCCAAAAGGTTATCATTTGATCTAATTTGCATGGCAGAAAATCAACCGAAACCTCGCAAATTTGGTTCTTTTCCTAGTTGCAAATGGAATGTACACGTGTAAGGAATTGCTTTACAGAAGCCATACTCACCTTGAAAGGCAATCATAATTAATGCTGCCTTTGACTTTATTCCATTGGGGCGTTGAATCCAAATAAAGACAGAGATGCATTTGTCATTCAAACTAAAGACAAAACCCTTTGGACACATCAAGCAATCGCGTCCGTCATACGTGAAATTTCATCTTAAGATAGAAAGCTTATCAGGGCATATTGGTGAAGATATCTCCGATCAAACGGCAGAGCGACGAAGACGACGAACCACCCTCGCCCAAGGCCTTGCGGCTCTTCTCACTCATCTCCTTTACCTTCTTCCTCTGCTCGCTATCCGCCTCCATCACTTGTCGGATCCCTCTCTCTATCTCTTCGGCGGTCACCTTCGTCTCGCTCTGTATCCTAGGGTCCCTCCTATACTCCATCTTAATCTCTGCAGCAAGATCCAACTCCACCACCATCTGGAACGCATTGACTTGTTGCTCCGCATACAGTGGCAATCCCGCGATCGGAACGCCGAACCATATGCTCTCCAGCGTGGAGTTCCATCCGCAATGGGACACGAATCCCCCGACTGCCGAGTGTGCCAGGATGTCCACCTGCGGGGCCCATCCGATCACCTTCCCTCTCTCAACCGTCCGATCGAGGAACCCTTCAGGTAGAATCTCCTTAGGGTTCGCGTAATCACTCGGTGTTCCTACCTTGTCCTTGGGTGGCGGCTGTCGTAGGGACCAGAGGAACCGGTGCCCACAATGCTCGAGTGCGGTGGCGAACTCTCTCACGGCATCCGCGTCGAAGCTGCCTCGACTTCCAAAGCACAGGAACACCACAGACGAATGCGGTTGGTGGTCGAGCCACTTCATGATCTCCACACCATTGGACGGTCCTGTGCCACCGGTCGACCTTGCGAGGTTCAGTATGGGTCCAACCGGATAAACCGGTGGGATCGTGCCATCGGCCAAAGACTTCAACGCATGCCCTTCGAGCTCGGCGAATGTATTTACGAAAATGCCCTTGGTGTCACGGAACCTCCTAGCGTGGGCAGTGTAAGCCAGGGCGGCCTCCTTCACCAGGTATGCGGTGGGCAAGACCTTGGCAGGCAGAGGGTTGGTGAAGCTTGGGAAGTCCAAATCGGTGTCGGAGTCCCTGAAGTCGGTCGAGTCAATTCCGTGCTCATCCCGCAGCCTCTGGAGATGGAACATCAAGCCCAGAAAGGCAGCGCTCGACGTGAAGAACACGTATGAGGGAATTCGTAGCTCGTCCGCCACGTCGATCATCGTCGTGCAGAACATGTCGATGATGAGCCCCGCGAGCCGAGGCGAGTCAGGGCCCAAGTCGGACTTGGCAAGCCGGGCGATAGCTTCTTTCACGTGAGGCTTGTAGATCTCGAAGTACAGATCCCGGATTTTGCTGGGGTTGGTCTCTGAGATCGGGGGGATGTCGGGAAGATGAACGAACCGGAAGCGGGCAGCCATCGAGTCGGGGAGCGATCGCGTCTGGTCATCGATGCTGGCGTGCGACACATACGGCACCTGCATGATCAAGAGGGTGACGGACAAGCAGGGGTCTCGGTCGACCAGGAGCTTCGCCATCTCCACCGTCGATACCAGATGGCCCAAGCCCGGCGAGGGAACGAACACGAGCTCCGCTTTGACCATGCTGATGCTTCCGGTGGATATGGAGGCCTCTTTCCGGGGTTGTGTCTTCTGACTAAAGTTGATCCAGGATTGGTTGTGGAGATGTTCATGATGGAGGAGGGCCTGGTTACTTTATAGAATCACGATGTGGTCATACAATTCATACACGACTCTCATTGTGGAAAAGGATTGGCTCCACGTTAGCCAACCTCCACCATTTAATGCCTCCTCTAGTACAAGAGGGCATTTAATGGCCCGGTTAGCCTAACGTGATTAAACTACCTTGATCTTTTCTCCCAAACTTCAAGTTAAAATTTTAATCATTTCTCTGTTCTAAGAAATCATGTTTGGTCTATGGCAATGGTTTGGTTCATGTCAAGGGTAGGATAAACTTCACGTGACTTAGTGGAGATACGATGTTTGAGAAGAGAGTGCACCTCCTTTTTAATAGGGGATAAAAATTTAATGGATGGTTGGATGTGGTAAGTCACCCCATTTTAAGTTAGAAACTTCAATTTCACTACAACTCGTGTCCCGCCTTAGAACTGGCCGACTCAAATGAATGGTAGCTATAACTTTAAATCTCTAATGGCTAGTGTGGAACACCTATGGCGATCTCGGTATGGGAATTGGTGACGCCGGTGGTTGCTATTTCCCAACCCTATTATTCATCAAAGGGTTTATTAGTACCGGTAAACGAGTTCAATGTATGTAATGATGTGATGGATTAACAATTCATTCATTTGTCATTTTTATTATATTTGATATTTTTCTTTTGTAAAATCTTTGCAAAAAAAAAAAAGGTTGGTTCGTCAACGCACGTGAGATGCTTTTGATTTTGAAAAATGGGGGCAAAATATTTTTCCTTGGAGATCAAGGAGGGGACGGTGGCGTGGCCGCGTTCAAAGGAGGGGAGCAGTTATGCTACGCCCAGCGAGACCTTGACTTGTGGACCAAGAAATTTCTTCATCCTTGATTTGTCTTTCCTGGCAGTGATAAAGACATCTCGTCATTGTTCATGATAAAGACTGACGGATGTGATGTGTCGACTATCTTTGCCCATTTTATTTAAAGTACAATTTTGTCCATCGTTCGGGAAAATTTTAATTCACCTTAAATATAACAACACGATTATCCCAAAAACCCTTATTTAGATGCATGGTAAAGCAAATTGGAAGCAAGCATCAAGTTAATTAATGCAAAAAGATACTTAAATTCAAATAATTTCACTGAATGGTGAACTTGATGCTTACTTTAAACATGAGAACAAAGTCAAAATGTTGCATTTAGATTGGAAGTGTTAGATATTCTATCAAAATTAGAGAGAGTAGGCTCAAATTTGACGGTTTCTCATTTTATTTAAGTGCACTAAATGCCTTCAAACTTATTGTGAAAGAGTAATCGCGCCCTCAAATTTTCACATAAGACAACTAAATTATAAAACTTGATAAATTGGCACAATCAAAAATCCTTTCATTAACTCCATCCAATTTGGATAATGGGTTGTTTTTATTTATTACTTTCTTAAGACGAATGGAATTGAGGTGGTGCTAAGAAATTCCTAACCAGAAAGATTACTCGGTAAATTAAAAAGAAAAAGAAGGAATGATAAAACAATATTAAAAGAAAAGATAGTGAGGATATAAAAGGAAAGATTATAATTACAAGAAGCTTAAAAAAAAGGAAATTGAAAAATGAGGCAGGCATGATTAAAATTGCAATCCCCGGAGGAGGCCTCCTGCAATCTCTTCACCTCCGACATTCCGGCGAGGGGACTCTCAGCCTTCTCGAGCAAAATCATCTCCGACAAATATTGCCAAATTTATTCGGACATGGATTTCCACCGTCCCAACTGTCGGTCGAGGGGCCGACGTTAAGCTGACGGCATACGCTGCTTCGTCGTTCATACGTATGCTTTTGATTTTGCCGAGTTACGAGTACATAGCCGCGGCCATCAATGATCCTTAGGAGCGTGGCAAGCTATTCCTTTCTCAGACGCCATAAGGGCGGATTCAAAATCAAAGAATGCATCTTTGGTCTCTCACCTCTTAAAATTTTCTGAATATTTTTGTTGATTTCTTTTATGTACTAGTAGGGGAAAAAAAAGGCAAAATATAAAAATATAAAAATTGTAAAAATTCAGAAACTCTTTTTTAAAAAATAGCAAAAATTGTCCACAATAACGATTTCTAAACAAAATTAATCCAAAAGAACTACAACGGCACATCTTCAAAAGTTTTAAGACTAAACTGATCAGCTTAAAATAGTTATCATTGAATTAACATTCGTATAATAAAACAAGATTTTTTTTTGGTGATTATCCAATTTGATTGCTCGAAAATCGAGTGCGAATGACATGCCTGAGAAATCAAATAAGTTCGTTGGTGGTTAGGCTAATTACCTACGGAGCTCAAATAAATGCCCTAGTTTGGTGTTGCTGCTTTGTGCCATCATTCCATTTCTATGTAGGGTCGGTCCAATCCACGATAATTATCTACCGCCTTTCACTTTATAATGTGAAATGTTGATCCGATGCCGCCCTTCTAACCAAGAGTGAGCATTTCCAATGCATATTTTAAAAACGCATTGCCCATGAATACGTAACCCAACTTCCTTTATGAGTCCGTACATCGACACCTTACTTGCTATATGGAAGCTCCAACATTGAACCCACCGGAAATCCCAAGTGAATATTCCGACAAAATGTAGGATTTAAAAAAAAAATAAGTTTTTGGACTCGATTGTAGTGTTTTAGAAGTTCTACAACTGAATTTATTGCATCGATTTGATAATTTTTTAGACTTAATTAAACTCTTTTAAAAGTTTAAGGACTCAATTGCATTTTCGTCATAAGTTTTATATATATATTTTTTGCACTTACCTATTTTATCTTCATAATTGTAACTCAGAGTTATGGACAATTGGAAACTTCAACTTGCACTTCCCTATATACTTGGTGGGATTGATTATGACTTGCGTGCACACACCAAAATTTTCCATATCTATCAATGGAGAACCACAAGGATATTTCTCCAATGGACGTGGTCTTCGTCAAGGAGATCTCATGTCACCCTACCTTTTCAACCTAGCTATGGAGGTCTTCTCTGGATTGCTACATTCCCGGACCATGATGCCGGGTTTTAAATTCTTCTGGAGGAGCAAGCCAATTAGACTGTCTCATCTCTTTTTTGCGGATGATGTGTTCCTCTTTTATGAGGCAAATATTGCATCCATCCCTCTCCTCTAGAATGGATTATATATGTTCCCGGAATGGAGTGGGCTAACACCCAATATCATGAAGAGTGAAGTCTTTCTAGCGGGAGGTGCTGAGAACATGCGAGCGAATATTCTTCAAACTCTTGGTATACAGGAAGGCGCCGGTTCGCTACCTTGGAGTTTCCATTATTACATCGAGACTTGGCAAAGTGAATCGCAATACCCTTATCAACATCATAACAGAGAGAGCCCAATCATGGACACGATGCTTCCTCTCTTTTGCAAGACATTTATAGCTGATCAAGCTAGTCCTTCACTCTATACAAGTTTATCGGACTAGTATATTTATGCTACTTATAGATGTACTAGACCGTATTAAGAAAATCTTTAAGCAATTTCTTTGGAAATAGCCGGATCTGGGGAGGAGGTGCAAAAGTGTCATGGAAGACATATGCCTCCCAAAAAAGGAAGGCGGGCTTGGCATTTACAAACTACATGATTGCAATGTGGCCGCCATGATCAAGCACGTACATACTCTTTTCACGGATAGAGAGTCTTTATGGTGTAAATGGATTCATGATATATACCTGAACAAGAAAAACTTCTAGATGGTTAAAAAACCTACTTTTTGTTCATGGGCCTAGAAAAAAACCATTCACCTTAGGATCAATTTCCAGAAGTTATTCACGTGCCATGTAGGTGATAGCCTATCGACATCCTTATGATTCGATCCTTGGCATTCGAGTGGCCCACTCAATAGGCGTTTCTCGTATATCTTTATCTACAAGTTTGATCTTCCAAGAGAGGCCACGGTTGTTGACCTTTATTCTACCAATGGCCACTGGCCAGCACATCAAAGAGGCTTTGGAATCATTATCACACCCACTCTCAGCACTATCCAATCAGCCTACCCCTCGGGAAGCTTTTGTACGTCATCCGCATGGAAGCCATTCATCCAAAGAAAAATGCGACACCATGATCTTCCTTTGTATGGAACAAGTCTTTTACCCTGCAACACCAATTTTATTTATAGACCATCTCAAGGTTCAGACTACCAACCCAGAAACTCCTTTTTTATGGGCGAATTGCTGGTGCTACATATGTATTATGTAACTTTACGCCAAATTTCATAGATTACCTATTTTTTGAGTGCCATATCACTCACAGGCTAGCTATGTTTTGGGCTGCAAAGTGCAATGTATCTGCCTTCTGGCACAATAGGATCTAGAGGGATACTGTGCTTTGGGCTTCCAATTTCCTCTTGGGGAAAGATTTCACTAGCCACATTCCCCGTTTTGCATTAGGGGCTCTTTATCATTTAATATGAAAAGCTCGGAACAATATCATTTTTCACATTCACATTCTCTATGTGCCCGCTTTAAAGCTTCATATCGTCAAAGTGGTCAAAGACATGACTTTCATGTTTAACCATGTTGTGGACACACCCAAGAACAAGAGTATCCAGCGTTGTTGGGGCCTTGACCCATCTATCTTCTCGCTTGAGGTGTAGTTATTGTCATTATTAGTTTCTTCTTATATATGGTGTCGAGTGATGCCAGTATACTTTGTAATGTTGGTTTGGCCATTTGCTATTTGACCCCCGCGTATTTGACGCTGGGCACCCTTCCACTCATGAAGACACTTGTGTCACCATGAGTGCAAGTTTTGTTGGTGCTTGGTTTTGCACTGTAAAGTTTTTTTTTTTTGGAGTAAAGAAAAGGGGGTTTGCATTGTAAAATGAGGTGTAGTTATTGTCATTATTAGTTTCTTCTTATATATGGTGTCGAGTGATGCCAGTATACTTTGTAATGTTGGTTTGGCCATTTGCTATTTGACCCCCGCGTATTTGACGCTGGGCACCCTTCCACTCATGAAGACACTTGTGTCACCATGAGTGCAAGTTTTGTTGGTGCTTGGTTTTGCACTGTAAAGTTTTTTTTTTTTTGGAGTAAAGAAAAGGGGGTTTGCACTGTAAAATTTATCATGGTAAAAGTTAATAGAAGTACTCACCTTACCATAGAAAGACAATTCGAAGGAACTGCTTAACGGAAGTCATACTCCTCTTGAACGTCCATTACAATGCTGCCTCGAATTTATTCCATAGGGGCGCTAATCCAAAAATAAGGACAGAGATGTATTTGTTATTCAAACAAAAGACAAAACCCTTTGGACACATCAAGCGACCACGCCCGCCGTGCGTGAAATTTCATCTTAAGATAGAAAGCTCATCAGGGCATATTGGTGAATATATCTCTGATCAAACGGCGGAGGGACGAGCAAGATGAACCACCCTCGCCTAAGGCCTTCCGGCTCTTCTCACTCGTCTCCTTTACCTTCTTCCTCTGTTCGCTATCCACCTCCATCACTTGTCGGATCCCTCTCTCTATCTCTTCGGCGGTCACCTTCGTCTCGCTCTGTATCCTAGGGTCCCTCCTATACTCCATCTTAATCTCCACAGCCAGATCCAACTCCACCACCATCTCAAACGCATTGACTTGTTGCTCTGCAAACAGTGGCAATCCCGCGATCGGAACGCCGAACCATATGCTCTCCAGCGTGGAGTTCCATCCGCAGTGGGACACGAATCCCCCGACTGCAGGGTGGGCCAGGATGTCCACCTGCGGGGCCCATCCTATCACCTTCCCTCTCTCCATTGTCCGGTCGAGGAACCCTTCAGGTAGAATCTCCTTAGGATTCGCGTAATCACTCGGTGTTCCTACCTTGTCCTTGGGTGGAGGCTGTCGTAGGGACCACAGGAACCGGTGCCCACAACGCTCGAGTGCGGTGGCGAACTCTCTCACGGCTTCCGCGTCGAAGCTACCCTGACTTCCAAAGCACAGGAACACAACAGACGAATGCGGTTGATGGTCGAGCCACTTCATGATCTCCACGCCATTGGACGGTCCTGTGCCACCGGTCCACCTTGCGAGGTTCAGTATGGGGCCAACCGGATACACCGGTGGGATCGTGCAATCGACCAAGGACTTCAACGCATGCGCTTCGAGCTCGGCGAATGTATTTACTAAAATGCCCTTGGTTTCCCGAAACCTCCTGGCGGCAATAAAAGCCGGGGCGGCCTCCTTTACCAGGTATGCGGTGGGCAAGACCTTGGTAGGCAGTGGGTTGGTGAAGCTTGGGATGTCCAAATCGGCGTCGGAGTCCCTGAGGTCGGTCGAGTCAATTCCGTGCTCATCCCGCAGCCTCTGGAGATGGAACATCAGGCCCAGAAAGGCCGCGCTCGATGTGAAGAACACGTATGTGGGGATGCGGAGCTCGTTCGCCACGTCGATCATCGTCGTGCAGAACATGTCGATGATGAGCCCCGCGAGCCGAGGCGAGTCAGGGCCCAAGTCAGACTTCGCAAGCCGAGCGATAGCTTCTTTCACGTGAGGCTTGTAGCTCTCGAAGTACAGATCCCGGATTTTGCTGGGGTTGGTCTCTGAGATCGGGGGGATGTCGGGAAGATGAACGAACCGGAAGCGGGCAGCCATCGAGTCGGTGAGCGATCGCGTCTGGTCATCGATTCCGGAGTGTGACACATACGGCACCTTCATGATCAAGAGGGTGATGGACAAGCAGGGGTCTCGGTCGACCAGGAGCTTCGCCATCTCTACCGTCGATACCAGATGGCCCAAGCCCGGCGAGGGAACGAACACGAGCTCCGCTTTGACCATGCTGATGATTCCGGTGGATATGGAGGTCTCTTTCCTGGGTGGTGTCTTCTGACTAAAGTTGATCCAGGATTGGTTGTGGAGATGTTCATGATGGAGGAGGGCCTGGTTACTTTATTGAATCACGATGTGGTCATACAATTCATACACGGCTCTCGTCGTGGAAAAGGATTGGCCAATAAGGAATACTCCACGTTAGCCAATCCCCACCATTAAATACCTCCTCTAATTTAAGAGGCCATTTAATGGCCCGGATCACCTAATGTGATTAAACTACCTTGGTCTTTTCTCCCAAACTTCAAGTTAAAATTTTAATCATTTCTCCGTTCTAAGAAATCGTGTTTGGTCTATGGCAATGGCTTGGTTCGTGTCAAGGGTAGGATAAACTTCACGTGACTTAGTGGAGATACGATGGTTGAGAAATGAGTGTATCCCATTTTAATAGGAAATAAAAGTTTAATGGATTGTTGGATGTGGTAAGTCACCCCATTTTAAGTTAGACGATCCATTTTCGGATAAATTTCGACTTCACTGCAACTCCTGTCATGCCTTAAAATTGGCCGACTCAATTGAATGGTAGCTATAACTTTAAATATCTAACGGCTTGTGCGGAACACGTATGGCGATCCCGGTAAGGGAATAGGCAATGTCGATGGTTGCTATTTCCTGACCCTATTATTCACCAAAGGGTTTATCAGTATCGATAAACGAGTTCAATGTATGTAGTGATGTGACAAACTAACCTTTCATTCATTCATCATTTTTAATATATTTAATATTTTCCTTTTGTAAAATCTTTGCCAAAAAAAAAAAGGTTGTTTCGTCAACGCACGTGAGATGCTTTTGATTTTGAAAAATGGGGGCAAAATATTATTCCTTGGAGATCAAGGAGGGTCAGTGGTGCAAGCCGCGTTCAAAGCCCTGCGAGACCTTGACTTGGGGACCAATAATTTTTTAATTCCTTGATTCGTTTTTCCTCGAAGTGATGAAGACATCACGTGATTGTTTATGATAAAGACGATCGATGTGATGTGTTGACTAGCTTTGGCAATTTTATTTACATTACAATTTTGCCCATCGTTCGGCAAAATTTTAATTCACCTTAAATATAAATAACATGATTCTCCTGAAAACCCTTATTTGGACGCTTGGTAAAGCAAATTGGAAGCAAGCATCAAGTTAATTAATGCGAAAAGATACTTAAATTCAAAGAATTTCCCTGAATAGTGAACTTTATGCTTACTTTAAACATAAGAACAAAGTCAAAATGATGCATTTAGATTGGAAGTGGTGTCAAAATTAGAGAGAGTATGCTCAAATTTAACGGTTTCTCATTTTATCTAAGTGCACCAAATGCATTCAAATTTATTGTGAAAATGCAATTGCACCCTCAAATTTTCACAAAAGACAACCAAATTCTAAAACTTGATAAATTGGCACAGTCAAATCATATTATTAACTCCATCCAATTTGGATAATAGGTTGTCTTTATTTATCACTAATTTCTTAAAACACATGGAACTGACGTGGTGCTAGCAAATTCCTAATCAGAAAGATTACTTGGTAAATTAAAAAGAAAAAGAAGAAATTATAAAAAAATATTAAAATAAAAGAACGTGAGGATTAAAGGAAAAATAATAATAATAACAAGAAGCTTAAAAAAAGAAAATTGAAAGAGGCAAGCGTGATTAAAATTGCAATCCCCGGAGGAGGCATCCTGCAATCTCTTCACATCCGTACGCTTTTGCTTTTGCCCAATTACGAGCACATCACGGCGGCCATCAATGATCGTTAGGAGCGTGGCTAGCTATTCCTTTCTCAGACGCCATAAAGGCGGATTGAAAATCAAAGAATGCATCTTTGGTCTCTCACCTCTTAAAATTTTCTGAATATTTTTCTTAATTTTTTATGTACTAGTAGGAAAAAAAGGAAAAAAAAATTATAAATATTCAGAAACTCATTTTTTAAAAAAAGTAAAAACTATCCACGATAACGAAATTGCTTCGAAGGACTACATTGGCACATTGTCAAAAGATTTAAGACTAAATTGATTAGGTCAAAAAATTTATGATTGAATTGATATTCGTATAATAAATTAAGATTTTTTTTTGTGATTATCCCATTCAATTGCTCGAATGTCGGGGTGCGAATGACAATGCCTGAGAAATCAAAGTTTGTTGTGGTTAGGCTAATTACCTACAAAGCTCAATTGATAAACCTGAAAACATATAAGACAAAATTAGCAAAATTAAAAATATTTAATACTGAATTGCCAAAAGTGTAATAAGTTTAAAATTGTTTTGGACAATTTTCCTACATTGTTCGTAGTTTTGCCGCTTCTCAATCAATTTGAGCTTCATCTCTAAATCTTGGCGCGTCTCCACCCACTTGTCAAATCTTTAAAAAAAAGGATAAGTTTATTAGAAGTCCTGAAACTTTGTCACAAAAGCGCAAGTGAGTCCTAAAACTTGCAAAAAGTGCAATCGAATACTAAAATTTGTCAAATTGATTCAATTAAGCCCATTCGTTAGCTCCATCCAGTTAGACAAACGGAAAACAATGATGTGACATTTTTTTAATTTATTCTTTAAGACACGTTAGTGCCACGTCAGCAAAAAATAAAAAATGAACTAAATTACATTTAAAAAATAAAAATGTATAAACTTAAATAATAATAAAAAGAATAGAAGAGAGGGAGATAGTTGGCGAAGGTCTGGACCCCTGCCATGGCAGGCGACCTTCGCTTGGTGAGGTCTCATCAGCATTAGGCAGGGGTTACGCAACCCTTGCTCGGTTCTGACATGAGTGCTGGGCGACCTTCGCCAGCCTTAGGTGGCGGCAGCGGTAGCCTCCAGCCAGGGCTCGCTGGCCCTCTGCCAGCCAGCCATCTCCCTCTCTTTTGGTTTTTTTTTTTTAATTTTAACAATTTTCTTTTTTAAAACGTAATTTAATTTGTATTTTTAAGTTTTTTTTTGCTAACGTAGCACTTGCTTGTTTTAAAGAATAAATTAAAAGATGTCAGGTCAGAGTTTTCTGTTCCACTAACTTAACGAAGCTAACGAAGGGACTCGATTGAATCAACTTGACAAGTTTTAGAACTCGATTACATTTTTTGCAAGTTGTAGGACTCACTTGCACTTTTCTAACAAATTTTAGGACTTCTAGTGAACTTATCAAAAAAAAAAAAAGCACTAATTCTCACTTGAGGAACAAATATGGTCACAATTATCTTTTCAATCCAAAGAATGCTACATGCACAATTGACATGGCTAACCACATTGAGCTGGTGCACCATGTGGCATTTCACTGTTGAAAGATAAAAAAAATGAATAAAATTAGTAAGGGGTAGTGACGTAAATGATCATTCAACTTTGGCCCAATGTGTAAGGTAGCCTTTAAACATTTAATTTATTTAATGTGGTCCTCGGGCTTTTTGTACACATTTGACTTAATCCAAAATATATGAAAATATTTAATATTGTCAAATATTTGCCAAAAGTCTTGAGATCACTTTCAATGCATTGAAAGTTCATGGATATATTAGACAAATAATAGTTTACGGATCACATAGTAAATTCCACCAAAGTTAAGATATCGTTTGTTAAAAATATGTCTTGATTTTGAGCACGAAAAAAACTGTTTTTAATTCAAGTAGGTTTCCTAGTTGGAGAAGTTTTCCCCAAAAAAAAGTTTCCTAATTTTTAACCATTCTAGCATATATATAAGAAGTGGGTGTTCTATTTGAAGAATATTAAAAATACTTTATGCTTATTAATTAAACCTTAAAACAATAGAGTGTTGAAACCAATCAAATCATGTGCATAAGATTTATTAATTCCTTTGTGTGATTGAAAGATTATTTCATAAAGAGTTACAGAGCTAAATATTGGGTGAGCTATTGGGCATTATTGGAATTTGGGAAACATTAAGAGTGATTGAGGGATTTAAATATGATTGTAATCTTCATTGTATCACTTGATGTATAGTGAAATTATTTACTGATCTCTCTAAAGATTTATGTCACCCGACCATAATCATGTAAATTTGATGTCCGATTTAATTTCTTGTGTTGTATATTTAATTGTTTGATAGCTTGGTTTCCGCAACGATTGGTATAAAAGGCTTGGTTTCCGGACGATCACTATTTGGCTTGAATTTCTGAGTACTCGTCACGTGTGTCGCATATAACTGTTGTCCATGACGGTTTTTTTTTTCCTTTTGTGGCATTTATAGTTATGTGCTAATTATTCACCTTCCATCGCTTAATGAAGAAATTCTTTTCTTTTCAAATGCATCGGTGGTTTATTGCTTTAGCCACAAGTTAAGACTTTTGTCGCTAGAAGGTTATCATTTTGATCTAATTTACATGGCAGAAAAGTAACCAAAACCTCACAATGTGGTCTTTTCTTTGTTGCAAATTGCATGCATACACGTAAAACGGAAGGCATGCTCATCTAGAACGTCCATTACAATGCTGCCTCTAAATTTATTCTATAAGGGAGCTCAATCAAGATAAGGACAGAGACGCATTTGTTATTCTAACTAAAGACAAAACCCTTTGGACACATCAAGCGATGGCGTCTGTCGCACGTGAAATTTCATCTTAAGATAGAAAGCTTATCAGGGCATATTGGTGAAGATATCTCCGATCAAACGGCGGAGGGACGAGCACGACGAACCACCCTCGCCCAAGGCCTTCCGGCTCTTCTCACTCATCTCCTTTACCTTCTTCCTCTGCTCACTATCTGCCTCCATCACTTGTCGGATCCCTCTCTCTATCTCTTCGGCGGTCACCTTCGTCTCGCTCTGTATCCTGGGGTCCCTCCTATACTCCATCTTAATCTCTGCAGCAAGATCCAACTCCACCACCATCTGAAACACGTTGAGTTGTTGCTCCGCATACAGAGGCAATCCCGCGATTGGAACGCCGAACCATATGCTCTCCAGTGTGGAGTTCCAACCGCAGTGGGACACGAATCCCCCGACTGCCGGGTGGGCCAGGATTTCCACCTGCGGGGCCCATCCTATCACCTTCCCTCTTTCCACCGTCCGATCGAGGAACCCTTCAGGTAGAATCTCCTTAGGATTCGCATAATCACTCGGTGGTCCTACCTTGTCCTTGGGTGGCGGCTGTCGTAGGGACCACAGGAACCGGTGCCCACAACGCTCAAGTGCCGTGGCGAACTCTCTCACGGCGTCCGCGTCAAAGCCACCCTGACTTCCAAAACACAGGAACACCACAGACGAATGCGGTTGATGGTCGAGCCACTTCATGATCTCCACACCATTGGACGGTCCTGTGCCACCGGTCGACCTTGCGAGGTTCAGTATGGGTCCAACCGGATAAACCGGTGGGATCGTGCCATCGACCAAGGACTTCAACGCATGGGCTTCGAGCTCGGCGAATGTATTTACTAAAATGCCCTTGGTTTTCCGAAACCTCCTGGTGAGGGCAATGTAAGCCGGGACAGCCTCCTTCACCAGGTATGGGGTGGGCAAGACCTTGGCAGGCAGAGTGTTGGTGAAGCTTGGGATGTCCAAATCCGCGTCGGAGTCCCTGAAGTCGGTCGAGTCAATTCCATGCTCATCCCGCAGCCTCTGGAGATGTAACATCAGGCTCAGACAGGCCGCGCTCGACGTGTAGAACACATATGAGGGGATGCAGAGCTCGTCCGCCACGTCGATCATCGTCGTGCAGAACATGTCGACGATGACCCCCGCGAGCCGAGGCGAGTCAGGGCCCAAGTCGGACTTCGCAAGCCGGGCGATAGCTTCTTTCACGTGAGGCTTGTAGCTCTCGAAGTACAGATCCCGGATTTTGCTGGGGTTGGTCTCTGAGATCGGGGCGATGTCGGGAAGATGAACGAACCGGAACCGGGCAGCCATCGAGTCGGGGAGCGATCGCGTCTGGTCATCGATGCCGGAGTGGGACACATACGGCACCTTCATGATCAAGAGGGTGATGGACAAGCAGGGGTCTCGGTCGACCAGGAGCTTCGCCATCTCCACCGTCGATACCAGATGGCCCAAGCCCGGCGAGGGAACGAACACGAGCTCCGCTTTGACCATGCTGATGATTCCGGTGGATATGGAGGTCTATTTCCTGGGTGGTGTCTTCTGACTAAAGTTGATCCAGGATTGGTTGTGGAGATGTTCAAGATGGAGGAGGGTCTGGTTACCTTTATAGAATCACGATGTGGTCGCCCACCACCTGGTGGATATACATACAATTCTTACACGGCGTTGATCGTTTGATTAAACTACCTGGTGAAGGTTTACTCTCCCCTGGTCTTTTCTCCCAAAGTTCAAATCAAACTTTTCGTCATTTCTCAGTTCCAAGAAATCCTGTTTGGCCTATGGCAATGGTTCGGTTCGGTTCGTCTCCATTGTAGGATAAACTTCGAATTCACCGCAACTCACATCCCTCGGTGCCTTAGAACTGGCCAAGTCAAATGAATGGTAGCTATAACTTTAAATTGAATGATCTAACGGCTTGTGCGAAATGCCTATGGTAATCCCCCTTTGGGAATTGGCGATGCTAGTGATTGTTATTTCCCAATCATATCATTCATAAAAGGTTTTTATCAATATCGGTATACAAGTTCAATATATGTTGTAATGGAACAGATTAACCATCCATTCATCCATCATTTTTAATATATTTAATATGATCTTCTTATAAAATCTCTGCAATAAAGTAAAAAAAAAAATTGGTTCGTCAAGGCAGGCGGATTTCTTTTGATTTGGAAAAATGGGGGTAAAATATTATTCCTTGGAGATCAAGGAGGGGCGGGGGGCGAAGCCACTTTCAAAGTGGGGGAGCAGTTATGCTACACCCAATAACGCCGTGACTTGGGGACCAAGAAATTTCTGTATCCTTGATTTGTTTTATCTCGCAGTGATGAAGACATATCGTAGATTGTTCATGATAAAGACGAAGGATGTGATGTGCTGACCATCTTTATCGATCCTCTTTTCTTTTTCACGTTACAATTTTCTTCTCCATCGTTCAGCAAAATTGTAATTCACCTTAAAGATAAAAACACAGTTCTCCTAAAAATCACTTATTTGGACGCATGATAAAGCGAATTGGAAGCAAGTGTATCAGGTTAATTAATACAAAAAGATACTCGAATTCAAAGAATTTCACTCAATAGTGAATTTGATGCTTACTTTAAACCGAAAGACAAAGTCAAAATATTGCATTTAGATTGGAAGTGTTAGGTATTCTGTCAAAATCAAAGAGACTAGTCGCATTTTTTTACGGTTTCTCATTTTATCTAAGTGCACCAAACGCCCATAAAATGTATTGTGAAAATGTAATTGAGTCCCCAAACTTTCAAAAAATAAAAGATAACCAAATTCTAAAACTTGATAAATTGACAAAATCAAAGCCTTCCATTAACTTCATCCAATTTGGATAATGGCTTGTCTTTATTTATTGTCTTCTTAAGACACATCGAACCGATACGGTGCCAGCAATTTCCTAATTGGAAAAATCACTTGGTAATTTTAAAAGAAAAAGAAGAAAGGATAATAAGATATTAAAAGAAAAGAAAATGAGGATAAAATGAAAAAAAAAAGAAGAAGAAAGAATTAGAAGAAGCTAAAAAAATTTGATGTAAGCATGATTATAATTGCAATCTCCGGTGTTAAGCTGACGGCGTACGCTGCTTCGTCGTTCATGCGTATGCTTTTCCTTTTGCCGAGTTACGAGTACATCGCCGCGGCCATCAATGATCCTTAGGAGCGTGGCTAGCTATTCCTTTCTCAGACGCCACAAGGGTGGATTCAAAATCAAGGAATGCATCTTTGGTCTCTCGCCTCTTAAAATTTTCGAATATATTTTGTTAATTTTTTGATGTACTAGTAGAAAAAAGGGCAACAAAAAGAAAAAATTACAAATATTCAGAAACTATTTAAAAAACAATGCAAAAACTATACGTGTTAGCGATTTCCAAACAAAATTGATACGAAGGACTACAATGGCATGTTGTCGAAAGATTTAAAACTAAATTGATTAGGTTTAGAAATTTAGGATTGAATTGGCGTTCATATAATAAATTAAGATTTTTTTTTCGTGATTATCTCATTTGATTGCTCGAACCATGAGTGCAAATGACATGCCCGAGAAATCAAAGTCCGTTGGTGATTAGGCTGATTACCTGCAAGGCTCTAATGAATGCCCTAGTTTGGTGTTGCTGCTTTGTGCCATCATATCATTTCTATGTTGGGGTCGGTCCAATTTACGATAATTATCTACCGCCTTTCGCTTTATAATGCGGACTGATGATAGGATGCCGCCCTTCTAACCAAGAGTGAGTATTTCCAATGCATATTCTAAAACAAATTGCTCATGACTCTTGTCACCCAACTTCCCCTCTGAGTCTGTATATCGATTCCTTTCTTGCTACGTGGTAGCTCCAAGATTGAACCCACTAGAAGTTTCAAGTGAATATTCCGACAAAATGTAGGATTTTTAAAGAAACAAGAAGTATTTGGACTTGATTATAATTTTCTAGATTTTAGAACTCAATATATTGCACCAATTTGACAAATTTTTAGACTTAATTAAACTTTTTTTAACAGTTGCAGGACTAATTTGCATTTTTGCCATAAATTTTATAACTCGTTGCGCACTTACCCATTTTATCTATATAATTGTAATTCGGAGCTATGGACAATTGGAAACTTCAAAGTAGATAAAAGGTTTTCAGAGATTAATAAATACAAGAAGAGCTAGAAAGAATGTTTAAATCGTCATAATAAGAGTCGTAATAAAATTTAAAAAAATTAAACAAGTTGTTAGCTTTTGATCCTCTCAAATCATCAAATAATGAGTTTGCAACAAAATTATTGGTCCTAATTTCCATAGAAGAGATCTATAGAAAAAAGTAGTAATATAGTGAGAGTCTAGAATTGCAATAAGACTGTTAATCCTTTCAACGTGGATTCCTTCCTTCCACAATGCAAATATACTTACCATTAAAGAATATAATCAAGCACTGGAAGACAGTTTAGCCCTTTTCCCTAAACATCTTATTGCCACCACATCCTGTTCCAATCGATTTTCCGTCGGACCATCCATTTTATGAACCCGAGCCAAAACTAATTATCCTGCTTGAAGAGGAAGCTAGTTCTTAGTCTTGTAATCTTATGTTTTTTTTTTCTTTTAATGCGATTAAACTTTCCTAGGTACGGATTGCCACGTTGAGCGAAGACTATGTTGAATTTCCTTTCCCAGGTTTCATTTCTTAAGGAAGGTGTGCTCCTTGAATGACGCGCTTGAGACTTTTACGTAGTCGAAGAATTTGATTCCGAGTCTAAGGATTCATATTTCTTAATCAGAAAAAAATGTCTGAAAAGTTATAAATATATTTTTGCCAATTGAGTCGTAAATTTTTCAATTTCGTCAATTGAATCCCATAACTTTTTTCATATTTTCCCAATTAATTATGTATGATGTGATCAACGTTGACGTGAACAAATTTTGATAATACATTTTTATACTAATATTTATTCTTTTTCTTTCATTTTTTTCTTCCCTTCTTCCTCCAGTCGGTTGCTGGCAGGGGTGAGCAATGGTCCATGGTTGAACCTGGACCAGCCCGACCTGGCCAGTCCTGGTCGAGTTCTTAAGATAAATGGGTCAGTCATCGATCCTAAAATCTCTAACCCAAGACTATGAAGGTTGGTCCTCGATCTTACGTTGTCAGGTTGGTCCAACCCAATAATATATATATATATATATAATATTGCCATTTTTTTACAAGCCCATTTTTCATATGTTTCAGCAAACAGCGACTCAGCCTTTCTTATTCACTTTAGTTCTTCCCAAGCCCAAATCAAGAAAAAAAAAAGTCCAAACCTGTAGGCCCGACGTATGTTACATCTTCTTTTGACCCAAGTTTTTTTTTACTTCTTCTTCGTCGAGGTTGAACACTTAGACTCAGTCACTCACAATTTTACAAAACCTAATTTCTTGAGGACCACTTTCCCATCGGCCTTGCTGCTGCTCGCTCGCCTGCTGCTCACCTTCCATAGCCGCTCTTTTGCACAGATTATTTCATAAAATTTCTTGTACTAATAATATAGTGGTCCCAGATTGACCATGGGATCGGACCGGACCAAGCTGATAGGTCCTCGTAACAAGCTTGATAGGTCGGTCCATGGTCCAAAAAATTGAGGACCAACACTGTGCGGGTTGGTCCTCGAGTTGAGCACGGGACTGCCCTAACCTGAACCATACTCACCCCTAGTTGTTGGGCCTCGGCAATTGGCTAGAGGCAAGTGCTGACAAGGTCAACCTCACTAGCCTTTAGCCAAGCTTGTCTCGCCATCCACTAGTGAGGTCAAGCCTTGTTATTGGCAAGCGAGGTTCATCCAAGGCTGGCGAGTTTGGAAACTTGCCAAGGGTGGCGAGCCTTACTCGAGCCTAGCAAGGTCAACTTAGTCAATCCTCAGCCATAGCTAGCCATTGGCTTTCATTGAGGCCCATCAACTAGATGGAGGAAGAAGACAGGAAGATAGAAAAATATAATTACAAAGTACTAAAATATAATTAAAATCTATCCACGTCAACATTGATCATGCTACATAGAACAGTCGTCATCCATATTAGCAATTTCTAACTAAAACTAATCGAATAAGCTCAATTGGCAAAACCTAAAAACATGTAGGATTAAATTAGCACAACAAAAAATATTTAGTATTGAATTGTCAAAAGTGCAATAAGTAATGTTTTGAACAATTTTCCTACATTATCCGTATATTTGCCGCTTCTCAATCAATCTGAGCTTCATCTCTAGATCTTCGTGCGTCTCAACCCACTTGTCAAATCTTTATAATAATAAAAAAGAAGCAGGAATTCTCACTTGAGGAACGAATATGGCCACAATTGTCTTTTCCACCCAAAGAATCCTACATGGACAATTGGCATGGCTAATGACATTGAGCTAGAGCACCATGTGGCATTTTCATCGTTAAAAGATTAAAAAGAATAAAATCATAAGGAGTAATGATGAAAATGATCCTTGAATTTTGGTCCAATATGCAACTTAGTTCATAAAATTTAATCTAACATGTAAAGTGACCTTTAAACATTTAATTTGTTTGATGTAATCCTTGGACTTTTTGTACATGTTTGACTTAATCCAAAATATATGGAAATATTCAATATTGTCGAGCATCTGCCGAAAGTCTTGAGATCACTTTCATCACATTAAAAGTGTTGGTGCTGGTTTTGACGATGACAAAACTGTATCAAAGTCTGAGGTGGTCAGACTTTCCCAGAATCTGAAGTGTTCAGACTTTCCCAAAGTCTAAGGTGGACAGACTTTCCCAAAGTCTGGGGGAGACAGACTTAAGTTATTATGGTTATAGATCTTATTGATATTATTCTTTTCCCACGAAGATCTGGATTGATATATATCTTCGACAGCTTATTAATTGATTGGATTTGATTATGGCATTTATGGAAGCAATCAATTATTTGGAGTAAGTGTTCACTTAAGGAAACTGAAGATCCTGATTGAATGGGAGATCGGGATTGACGGATTCTCTATTGTTTCTATTTATAACTTGAGATCTCCTAATTGATTATGTCCAACGGTTAGATTGGAAGAATTCCTTTGGAAGGTGCCAACGGTTATGAAGGCATGAAGGAGTATTTAAGGGAGTTATTTCAAGTTATGTTGTACGAACGTTAGAGAGAAATTCCTAAAGGCTGAATCTGTAAAGAGCTTTAATTGTACTCAAAAGAGTGTGACACACGAACTTCGTGAGAGTGAAGCTGAGAAGCTTAGACATTGTGATTGTAACTCTTTTGATTCATAGTGGA
The DNA here is from genome assembly GCA_030064385.1 of Melaleuca quinquenervia. Taxonomy (NCBI): domain Eukaryota; kingdom Viridiplantae; phylum Streptophyta; class Magnoliopsida; order Myrtales; family Myrtaceae; genus Melaleuca; species Melaleuca quinquenervia. The sequence continues at coordinate 17,099,726 of CM057718.1, forward strand.
CTCCAGCCAATAAGCTGTCACCATGGGAGAGTGGACGTAGGCTTGATCTAAGCCGAACCACTATACATCTTGTGTTCAATTCTCTTTACTCTCTAACTCTATTCATTATTTCGAAGCTTTTTATTTCTGCATTAACTTTTATATATTTACTTATTGTACTAGCGCTTTCAAAAAGCTCATGGACAATATTAAACGAATAAATAATTTAGGGATCACATAGTAAATTAAGTTAAATTTTGATCAATTGTTAAAAAATGTATTGAATTTGAGTGCAAAAAGAAAAATTATAATTCAAATAGGTTTCCTAGTTAGAAAAATTGAAAAGAAGTTTCTTATTTTTCTTTATCCTTTATTGCCTATATATAAGAAGTTGATGTTCTTTCTGAATAGTATTAAAAAATGAGCTTCAACTTATGAATTACACCTTTAAAAAATAAAGTATTGAAACCAATTAAATCATGTGCGTAAGATTTATTAATTAATTTGTGAGATTGAAAGATTATTTCACAAAAAAATTATGGAGCTAAATATTGTGTGAGTTACTGGGTGTGATTGGGATTTGAGAAACGCTAAGAGTGTTTGAGTGATTCAAATGTGGTTGTAATCTCCATTGTATCACTTGATGTATTATGTATAGTACAATTATTTACAACTCTACCCGTAAACTTATGTCACCTTACCATAATCATGTAAATTCGATGTCCAATTTAGTTTTTTATTGTATTTTATTGTCTAATCACTTAGTTTTCGCAACAATTAGTATCAGAGGCTTGTCTAAGTTAAAGCGAATCAATGATAATAGAAGAAGGAAATGTGAAAATCAATAGATTTGATGGGAATGATTTTAGTTTCTAAAAGATGGAGATTGAAGATTACATGTATTAAAGGGATTTGCACGTGCCTTTATTTTGGGAGAAGAGTCAATGAAGCAAGCTGAATAGGAATTGATGGATAGATAAGTATCAAGTGTTATTTGGATAATGTTAGCTTGTAATGTCGCGTTTTTACATCGTGAAAAGAGAGAACCACTGCGGATTTGATGAAAGCCATGTCGAATATGTACAAGAAGCCTTATGCAATGAATAAGGTCTATTTGATGCAATGTTTGTTTAACTTAAAAATGAGCACATGTGTGTCAGTTACTGATCATATCAATAAATCTAATGTAATCGCTATTCAAGTAAGTTCAGTTGAAATTTACTTTAATGTTGAAAGACATGCTTTGAATATATTCAAGTAAGTTTGGTTGAAATTGGAATACTAGTATTATTGCTATTAGTATTTCTTTTGGGTCGATAAGCTTGACATTTGATGAGATTTGAGATTTGATTCTAGGTGAGGACATTTGTAGAAGAGAATTTGATGAATTTGTGTTTACTGCTTTAATATGTGAAAATAGAGGAAAATTGAGGCTTGTATTAGCAAAAGTAGTATGAATTTGAATGGACGTAATCAGTCTAGAACTAATGGTACTGTCTTTTGAAGTCATGACGAGATGGGGCATCTTGAATGGGATTGCTTTAAGTTGAAAAACGATAAGGGCAAATGAGTTAAAGTTGATTCTACTGATGATGTTATAGCAATAGCTGACGGTAAATCAAATGGTGCTTACAATGTCTTATCTATCATTGTTTATTGATTGTTTGACGAATGGATTAAGAATCTTGGTTGTTCATTTCATGCTACGCCAAATAGAAACTCATTCACAACTTTTTAGTGCGCATATAGTGGTAAAAAGCAGTTAGGGAACAATGTTGAGTGCGATATTATGAGTATTGACAATGTTAGAATCATAATGTATGATGATACGATGGGGATATTAACTAGAGTGAAGCACATTCCAGAGAAGCAATTCACTTCCTTGAGTACCATGGATCTAGTTAGGTGCCCGTATATGTCAAAATGTGAAATTTTGAAGGTTGCGAAGGTGTCTTGATAACAATGAGAGGAATCAAGTGTAGTGGCTTATATGAACTTCAAAATGAGATAATGACAGAATTCATTGTTATGATGTGGAATACATATGTTCAAGAGTGTGAATTGTAGTATATGTGTTTGGGGTGCACTAGCAAGAGAAATTTGAAGGTTCTAAGTGAAAGAAATCTATTGCGTGATTATGTTGCTAGTGAATTGAAGATCTGCAAACATCATGATTTTGTCAATGGCAAAAAGTGCAGTTCAATACAACTGCTAAAGTAACCACAAAGATTACAGAATTAATTTACTTGAATATTCACAGGTTGTCGTAGCTTTTTTTTTTTAAGAAGAGTGCTAAATTTATACTAATAGTTGTGGATGACCATTCAAGGAAGTTGTAGAAATTTGTGCTAAGCTACAAGTTTGATATTGTTGTTAGGATCATGCAGTTTATAGCTTTGATCGAAAAAGGAGATTAATAACACGATCAAGCATATGCAAACTAATAATAGCATGAACTTTTACTTAGAGCTATTAAACATATTCTACATAAAAGAAGGCATAGTGAGACACCATAGTAGTACTAGTGAAGCACAACATGTTGAAGAATTGATGAATATAACATTAATAGAGACAGCCTGTAAAATACTCTCTACTATTGGTATGGCTAAAGATTCCAAAGTGATAAGTTTAGTACGACAAACTACCAAATAAATAGATCCTCGTTGATTATAATTGGGCGTTAGATTCCAAAAGAAATGTTATCATGTAACGTTGCTAATTATTTTGTTACTAGAATATTTGGTTGCCCGTGTTATGTCTGAGTAAGTGATGCTAAGCTCGAGGTAAGGCAAGAAAGTGCATATTCCTAAATTATGCACAAGATGAGCAAGGTTATTGATTGTGATGCCACCTATTATCAACAAAGAAGTTATATTTGATGAATCTTCAACATTTTTAGCTAGGTGTCATTGGCAGTGTTTATATGAATTTGAACATAGTACAACTTGAAATGGAATAACAATCAGAAACCCCTGAGATAGCGGGTATTAGCAAAGTAATCAACACAAATGATGTTTGTTACTATGTGGAGCTGATAGATTTAACAATTGTTGTAATTGTTGCTATTGACAATGTACATACTCGATCTCCTGATATATATAAATGGAATAAGGCTGCGTTTGGTCGTCCGGATTTCTGAACGGGATTGGACTGGATAGGATAGGATAAGAAATTCCCAGATTTCTTCATATCCCATCAGATGTTTGGTGACCTTCGGATTTGAAGTCGGATATCCTCATATCCTATCCAATCTACTGTTTGGTGGACTACGGATTTAAAGTGGGATATCCTCGTATCTTATCAAATCTGTCGTTTGATTTACTGCCAAGTTAAATTAGGAACGATATAAAATCACATTAAAGAACTTTTTAATTTGCAAAAAGCTCCAAATTCGCTTGATCGAAGTTAAATTAGGAATGATATAAAATTATGTTAACAAAGTTAAAATTAGGAACTATATAAAATCACATTAACGAACTTTTTAACTTTTTAACTTACTGAATTGGTTATTTCTAATAGATTTTTCGTGTTGATGAACAAGTTTATCTACGTTAATGACATCATTTTGCTATTTTTTTAAAAATAAATTGCAAAGATCATAATCGAGAGTAAGTCAAATTATAGATTTTTAATAGACTGCATGAATACGAATTAATGGACGCTTTACTGCATGAACACGCTATAAGGACGCTTTAATGACATTTACAGAGTCTAATGAATCCGAACTAATGGACTGCATTAAGGAATGTCCTCAATTGATACGAATGCAAGGGTCGGCGATGTTTACTCTGTAAACATCATAATAGAAACGTCAAATCCCCAAAAGAAGAAAAGCCAATCAACAGGAGGTACCATTGCCGACCCATGGGTAAAAACAACGGAATGCATTAAGTTCAATCCATAAAAACAAGAATCGTTTGTAAAAAGATTATAAAACTCCAGACCAAACCCACGATGCTAAGCACATAACTAACCTCACATCCATCGAAAATTCGTCGGTTTTAGTAAGATAGAGAGAAAGAGAGATAAAACAAGATTATTTACATTCGAAAATTCGCGATTTCGTAAAATTGCGATCTGAATCAAAGAGTTCTCAAGGAGAAGGATTCGACGTTGATGCTTTGGAAACGGAAGAGTAGAAGTCGTCTATGGGTGAACGATGGAGAAAGAAAAAAGAAAAAAGCCGTAGGGTTTTCTACTTCGGATAAGAGAAATCATATCTGACCTTATCCCACCCCCCTCAGATTTTTTTATCCGGGCTATATCCTCTCTATATCCCACCTTATCATATCCTATGTAGCTACCAAACACAAGATAGAAAAAAACATATCCTATCCTGAATTTTATCCGATCGACCAAACTCAGCCTAAGAGTTTTTCTTTATCTTTAATAGAGGTGATTGTGTTAAAAAAATTATGGAGTAGCTAAAAGTGCAAGTAGAGTCTATGTTCTTATGAAGTCCACATTTTTGGTGAAGTTTAAACAAGGGTTGGACTTAGAACATATGTCGCGGTTGAGCCCATTAGTGATTGTGAAAAAGTAACCATGAAGTTCAGATTCCAACGAAACAATTGTGACTTGGCTCATACATTGAGCCAATGTGAAGATTGTTAAAATTTATCTGGAATTTGAGCTGGAAAAAGAAGGTTTCATAACTCTAATAGGTTTTTTATTTTGACAACATTTTCAAATTGAATGATTTTTTAGTTGGAGAAACTTTGTTAGCTATTTTAGATCTATTATTACCGATATATAAGAAGTTGATATTTTATATAAAAAGTATAATAGAGAAACATTTGTTTGTGAATTACCACATGAAGTAATAAAACGTTGAAGTCAATTAAATATTATGATAAAATTTGTGAATTCTAACACTGAAATATTATTTCGTAAAGAATTATGAGGCTAAATATCATGTAAGTTATTAGTTATAATTAGGGCTTAGGAAATGCTAAGACCATTTGGGTGATTTGAGTGTAAATATAATATTCATTGTATCACGTGATTTATAGTCGTTCCTACTATTCCTATGAACATACGTTGTCCAATCGAACCATATAAATTTAGTGTTCGATTTATTTTATTATTCAAATAGTTGGCTTCCACAATATTATTTATATCATTTCTTAATTAATAATTTTAAATAAAAAGAAAAAAATTCATTTAAAAAAAACAATCCCCTTGTATGGCCTCCACAAGTCGGGATTCGGATCCTCTGCACTAAATGCACAACTAATGTGTAATCTCAGCCATCAATGAGGGGGGCTGGATTTTCATGCATGAGGGGGCATATGAAGTTGAAGGGTGGAGATGGCAGATCAGCTCTGCATTTAGTGCAGAGGATCCTTTTCCCACGAGTCAAGGGGACACGACAACTTCATGCGGGGAGGGGATGCGATCCAGAAGGAAAACTAGCGACTGAGATCATAGATGGGTTCTTCTCCATTTTATTTCTTTTTTTTTCTTTATAAAGATTATTATCTTTTGGTTTAGAAATCATTCGTTTGACATCTTCTTAATAATAAAAATGCCAAATTATGCCTTACCTCAATGTCATTTGTCACATCAAGTGAAACTCCATACTTTTCTTTTCGACATTTAAAAAGTACGGTCAAATTTACCTAAGAAATATAACTTCAAAATAAGTTTTTTTTTAAAAATTTGCTCTCTTACTAAAATATATTTCTCAAGAAAATATTGTGTGGTATGTGTGAAAGACATAAATATTAAATCATGTCTTCACCTAACGGCTTAGGCTTTTAGGATAGTTGGCGATGGTCCTACAAAAATTTTACATGGTGAAGTCATGAGTTCAAATCTTACTAGACCCTTGTCACCCCAAATCTCTCGACGCCTAGTACTAGGCAAAAAGACCAGACTAAGCGTGACGGAGAGCGTGAAAATGGTTTATGATGGTCTTACAAAAACTTCACAATATGAGACCTCCACTCACTTGGCATGATGCTAATCACTCAAGATGCAACACGTGAAGCCACATGGATGAGTGGGACCAGCTCACCTAAATGCACCCAAATTAATTTTCTCATTGTTGCTCCTTGCAGACATTAGCCTGGGTGTAGCTCTAGGAAATGTCTCTATTGCTCTGCAATGTTTAATGCTTTCTTTCTCGTCATTCCTTCCTTCCTTCACAGAGAGGCGTTCAAATCCAATGAATGCTCTCTCTCTCTCTCTCCCCCCGCGAACGCTTTCAAATTTTGAATGTTTTTCCTCGCTGTAATCTGCGTTGCTTGTTGATGCTCCGATATTCCGCGCTGCCCTGGCATTCTGCTCACCAAACAATATGCTCTAAGGTTCCATGATGCTTCGGAACCGTTCGCCGTTCCTTCTTCTTCTTCTTTTCTTTTCCCCTCTTTTCTCCTTTTTTTGTGTCAATGAAGCTCGCGTTCCTGAATGATCTTCTTTGTGTATTGATTTGGTGGTTAGTTTTGTTTCCATTTCTGTGTTGTCTGCTTTGAGTATGGAGTTGTATATTTAGGACTGTTCGCTGTTTGTTTCTCTGTTAGTTCCATCCAGTATCTAGAGAGACGAGCTTAGCTCGCTCAATGTAGATTGCATTTTAATTCCACCTTCTGCTCGTTCCCTGTTTGCGGTGGTCGTTTGACGTGAAAGCTCCATGTATGCTCTTTAGGCCCTCTTGCCATTTGAGCCTCAAGGTTTGATAGCTTTAGCACTGGGGGACATAGCTAGACTAGCTTCTGGAGGTTGATTCTGAACGGTGCGTGATACCTAGGGGAACCAACAAATTTCCATTGTGGGGCAAGTGTTGATTGGGTTTCTCTATTGGAATGGATGATGGAAATTTATTGGAGTGCTATGTAGTCCGAGATGTCTCATTTAGAATGAAGATCAAGTAATAGGGAGAATGGCTGAGGATAGTGAATTAGGTGTGTTGCTTCCTAGGTGGAAGAACATTGGTAGGATGGAATTAGCCGAGTCCCAGCCCCTTCTTCTCTCATGCTTTATTGGCGGTTGAGTGGGGATATGTACTATCTTGTACACGGCTTTCCAATGGAGACGGAACATCAATAAGAAAAAAATCCAAAGTCCAGGCAAAAGGTTCCCTCAGCTGCTCGACAATGGACATGAGAAGACGTATCGCGTGGTTTAAACTGTTCTTGTGTGTTCGAATCTTAGAGTCTACGAAGCGAATCCCATGTCTACTTCGCAGACTCTGGGCTCTACGGGTGCTTCAGACACTTTCATCTATCAATGCAGCGCTTGCGACGCAGCGGCTCATTTAAGCTGCTACTCAGCAACTCATGAGGACTGTTAAGTCTAAGCCAATGATTGGGTATGACCATGTGGTACGGACTCAGATCCGGATCCTCTGCCTCACTGTCAGGGGGCCAAGGGAAATAAATGGGGTTGCCCTCTAGGGCGGAAGCTTAATGGACAGTGGATTTGAGAAAGGTCACCTTCACATACCGTCAGGCGATCCTTTTCCAACGGACTCTGCGGTGGGCTGAATTAACAGATCATCCAGAAGAGCCATTTTGCTGTAGTCAATGTGAAGAGTTATGCAGCAGTTCGTTTTTGTGCATAAATATTTTCTCGAACAAGTCGACCCCACTCGCTCACGTGGCTCCACGTGTCGCATCCTGAGCGGATGGAGACCATGCTGACATGGAGGACCCGGACCATACAATATTTTCTCTCTGCACTTCTGTCTTAACGCAAATCTTGACATTATAGTAATGTGACCACAAGTATACACAGCTACAATCATCTAATACCGACTTCAGACTAAGTTACTATATCCTTATCTCCTCCTTTAGCCATGATCTCTTCTCGCAACTTTTCTTTTCACCGCCTCTCCGGATCCCGCTCAGCCGGACTCTCCGCTTTTGGCTTCTTAATCTCTCTTTGCCGTGCGCGAGTGTGCCGAGTTCACCGTATTCTTCTTGGCCGAACGTTTCGACCAATAGTTCTTTTTGTTGACCCAATCTTTTGCATGGAGTGTTCCTGCAACGGATGCCCTGAATATCCTGCAGTATTGCAGGAGTATCATTTCCCAATGGCCCATAATGGCTCAGGAAAAAAAAATGCCCTGCCCCCTCAACAACGAGGGTTGTCCATTCCCGAAGTCAACACACATTACTCCCCCCACCCCAGTGTCAAACGATCTGGATTCCTCAATGATGGGGGCCGTCCATTCCCCAAGTCAGCCCATGTTACTCCCCTCAAAGTCAAACGATCCGGAAATTACTCAATAATCGGGGGTCATCCAATCCCCTGTGAAAGTACATAAATATTAAACCACGTCTTCACCTAACGGATTAAGCTTTTAGGATAGTTGAAACTTCACATGGTATCAAAGCAGGAGGTCCTGAGTTCAAATCTTACCAGGCTCCTAGTCTCCCCAAAATCCTTCCACGCTTAGTACTAGGCAAAAAAAGACCAGACTAAGCGTGAGGGGGAGTGTGAAAGTACATAAATATTAAACCACGTCTTCACCTAACGGCTTAAGCTTTTAGGACAGTTGGTGGTGGTCCTTCACAAAACTTCACATCCCCAAATCACCCCATGTTATCCCCCAAAAAGTTGAACAATCCAAATTCGTCCCTTTGTGTTCTTTTCTTCATGTTTTGTCTTCCTCAGGCCGAATGTACGCCCCTCAGATTCACTCGGGAATATACCCCCTTGTAGCCAAGATTGTCTTGCCCAATTCAGCCGTGGAAATCCACGTTTCCAACGAAGAATTCTTGGGGGTCCAATTCACATTATATCTTGCACCAGCGGGATATTCTTATCGTGCGTTATCTTTCTTTGTATTCTATTTAGTACCACCCGTGCATCGCGCGTGTGCTCATCCGGCCAGGCAAGAATGGAAATTAGAGTGGCTGAATTTCGCATAGAAACCGGACTCATGTGGACGGATCCGGATCCCCTACCATGAAGATAGGACGACTCTCATTTAATAAGATGAAATGTTTTTTTTTTAATGTGAACGGATATGGATCCCCTACCGTAAAGGTAGGACGGCTCCCATTTAATAGGAGGAAGTTTTTTTTTTATTTTTATTGAAAAAATCCAAGGTGACCTACCTTCACAGTAGGTGATCCATTTCCCATGTGGACTCTGTCTTGAAAATTGAAATCAATTGAGGGCCACCTTCTTTTGAATTCATCCTCATTTCGCACGTCAGGCTAAGTTGAATGCAATTCACGAGCGAATCTATATCTCTTTCGATGCAGAAATTATTATCTCTAGACCAAATTTCTCTAGTATCTAAAATTAGAGAAATGCAGTGAACAATACGACCACAAAAATTCTTTAATATCAATAATTTTGTTTAGATATAAGATATTGCCATTATAGATGAAAACGAAACCCTAATTTTTATGGAGTGCATGAGAGATCTTCGGGCGAAAATTAGGTTTCAGTAGCTCCTCAACATCCTCAAACCTCTCCCACAATTTCATATTCGTGGTCAGGTTATCCTCATGAAGAGATTATTATTGAGTGATCTTGGGCCTCTTTCATCTCAAAACAACTCAACAATCACATCTATAGGTAATAAGCTACAGGATATAGGGCTATCTTTTCTACTCAATTTTCCCATTCTAATTTATAGTACTAGCTATCACATGAGAATTCTTCTCTGTTAAGAGCTCACGATAATTCTCACATAATTGTTGACACTTGATATTGATCTAAATTTTGGAAATTTTGCGCATGGAATAACTTTTGGGTGCATTGGATGCATGTAAGCCAATTCCTTTCTATTTTGAGTCCTTATTTGTCTTACATAGAACCCACTAACATTCTCGGATGCAGTGGATGAAATGTGCGGAGGTGATTTTGGAATTTTTTAAAAGGTAAGCAGAGTGGAAGCAATAATCAAATTTAGGCTCTATTTGGTTCACCAAAAATAATTTATTTTGAAAATATTTTTCTAAAATCGATGGCTTATATCGCTGGAAATAATTTTTTATACGAAAAAAATTTCACTACAATTTATGTTTAAATATTTTGGTGAAGGATGAAAGTTATTTTTGTTTATTCATTTTTATAAGAAATGGAAATGATCATGTTTAGGAGAAGGCCATACCTCTTCCTCACCTGCCACAATTCATGCATGTTTGGCTGCCAGTCCCTGCAGGATTAACCTTTGAATCACCAAGCGGGATCACGTTGCTGCAGTGTTCTTTAAGTTCGTTCACAATAATAATTAAGTATAAATTAGTTTTAACAATGAAAAATATTTTTCAATAATTGATTATTTCAAGTAATATAAACGATTATATTTATAAAAAAAATTAAAAATTATTTATTTTTCGCAATATAAATGAAAGTTTAGAATCGAACTAGCCGGCAACACAGTCAACAATTGGCATGATGTCGTCGCCTCGTCCTATTGGTCGGATTGATCGGTCCGCATCTTTTTGTATGCTTCCTTAATTCCCACCAACTAAAAACTCGCATATTAAGGTCCATAAGAACCTCCACCTGGTTATCATCTCCACAAACCATTCCACTCATCAAGGAAAAAGAAGAAATTTCGAAGGCATCATCGTCCTCATGAGTACTGGATCCGAGCTCGTGTTCATCCCATGGCTCGGCCCCAGCCACCTGGTGTCGATGGTGGAGATGGCCAAGCTCCTTGTCGACCACGATGATCACCTCTCCGTTACGGTCCTCATCATGAAGCTTACCTTCAACTCAGAGCTTGTCGAGTCGCTCACCGCCTCCACCTCAGCTCGCATCCGCTTTGTCCTCCTCCCTCAGCGAAACCCGTCCTCAGAGACGTCCCCGATGGCCCTCCTCGAACAGCTCGTGGAGAGCCACAAAGCCGATATCCGAGAAGCCGTTGCCCACCTCTCCACCTGCGGCTCGCCACCACTCAAGGGGCTGGTCGTCGACATGTTCTGCACCTCGGTGATAGACGTGGCCGTCGAGTTGGGCATCCCTTCGTACGTATTCTTCCCGTCGGGAGTGGCGTTCCTCGGACTGATGCTGTACCTCCAGTCGCTCCAAGACGACCAACCCATGGACCTGACAAGGCTCAAGGGCTCTGATGCCGAGCTGGACTTCCCGTGCTTCACTAACCGGCTGCCCGCCTCCAAATTCTTGCCCTCAGAAGTGTTAAATGAAAAGGAGTGCCGGATTATGTTGGGCCACGCCCGGAGATTTAGGGAAACCAAGGGAATTTTGGTAAGTACATTCACCGAGCTGGAACCACGCGCGGTGGAGGCCCTGGCCAGCCTTGGAGCGCCCACGGCGTACCCCGTGGGCCCCATACTGAACATCAAGGTCGAGAGCAAAAGGGGTTTTGAGATCCTGGACTGGCTCGACCAGCAGCCTGATACGTCAGTGGTGTTCCTGTGCTTCGGGAGCGTCGGGAGCTTCGATGAAGACCAGGCGAAAGAGATTGCCTATGCGTTGGAGCGAAGCGGGTGCCGCTTCCTCTGGTCCCTACGGCGGCCACCACCAAAGGGGAAGCTGGGAGCCCCTAGTGACTACGTGGATCCTGCGGAGGTCCTGCCCGTGGGGTTCATTGAGAGGATGGCCGGTATCGGAAGAGTGATTGGGTGGGCTCCACAGGACGCAGTCCTGGCCCACCGGGCCATCGGAGGGTTCGTGTCGCACTGTGGGTGGAACTCCACTCTAGAGAGCATATGGTTTGGCGTGCCGATGGCCGCGTGGCCACTGTATGGGGACCAAAAGTTCATCGCGTTCGAGCTGGTGGTGGAGCTCGGCCTCGCAACAGAGATCAAGATGGATTATCGCAAAGATTTCGCCAAAGAGTGTAACGTCTTCGTGACGGCAGATGAAATAGAGGGAGGGATAAGGAAGTTAATGGAGGGCGAGGAGGCCCGGGAGAGGAGGAAGAAGGTGAAGGAGGTGAGCGAGAAGAGTAGGAATGCTTTGATGGAGGGTGGCTCTTCTTACTTGTCTTTGTCTCGCTTCATCGAGGATGTCTGCAGTCAATAAGCCTCCATTCACCTTGGGAGACCGGTTGACTGGTGTGTTGAATAATCGTTGGTATTTTGATTCTATGATTACCTGGCGTATGTTTCAGAGTATCTGCGATCACAATCCATGTGAACTTTGTTCTCGTATTTTCTAACACTATAAACCTTGTTGATTCTTGTCGACCCTTTGACGTGCTTTACGTGGAACCATGCAAAGGTAAAGAAAAGATACAGGTAGTGTTCAAATAGAGTTAATGGACTGGCAACCATCCTTTTTTTTTTTTTTTTGGTAATGTGAGTAAATGTATAAACTTTTACCAAAATTATACAAGGGGAGGCATCTGGCAACACATAAACTTTCACTTACAATATTTGGATATATATATATATATATATATATAAGTAAAATGGTGCCAATGTCTCAGAGTAAAATATAAAGAAAGCCAAAATTTGGCCTACATAAAGAGCATACAACAACGGTCCCTAAAAGTATAAACATGTCAGGATGAAGTCCCCAACCTTGCTATATCCTCATATTCCTAGGAGAGTCGGGTACATGATGGAAGGTTCTAGCTTTATCATTGACCATCTTTTCTAGCTTCAACCTCATTGCCGGGAGATAGGCAGTCTGGTTGCGAAACAAGGCAACCATCCCTCCTTGATCTCCAAGTATGAACGGATTCCATTTGCTCTTGCTTTCACCTCCCAAGGTTGGTGTTATCCTTTTCCTCTTGCCTCCAGTGCTGTTCTCGTTCCTGCTTTTCAAAATGTAGTGTGAAGAGCATTCGGGAATGTAGCAAAATCGAACTTCAGTTGAGGAATGTAAATTTGATTTGACCCATATGGAACACAAAGGATTTTCATTTTCATTTTATTTTCACTTTCGCCTTATTACGAGAGGAAACGTGCAGCATGCAGATCATGGACCAAGCAAAATAACATGCTAATCGCCTCGTCCTTGCCCATGTCAAAGGATTCGGACATAAGGATGAGGATTGCTTGCCATACGTTACGTGTGACATACGGTAAGTGCTAGCCGTTCGATTCAGATCAGATGGCTAGCAATTTAAAAAAACAAACAAACAAACCTCCTAATAAATGGGGGCCGTTCTATGGTTGACAAAGTGAATCCCATGTAGGCCAACTTCTCATAAGATAAATAGAATGCAATAGAAAGAACGAAAGGCAAAATCTAGCATGCTCAAGTTTGGGGACATGATGTTTAAGACTGCGCAAATAATTCAAAGAACATAGTCTCACTCAACACGATACATTCCATGCGGATGCTAGTGGTTGTTACGTCCCGACCATTTCATGCATTATTTCCGATTCTCATTCCCATTATTCATCTAAATGCCCATCATAAATGCTCAAACAATGTAAGTTTCAATCAGTCAAGAGCAAACAAATGAACCACGAGAAAATAAAATGACACATGTCAAGTCACCTTATTGTAAAGGCCCACGACAAGTCCCCACGTGGGATGCACAAAAAAAAAACTTGCATCAAATATAAATTCCTTAGTCTAAGTGATGTGAAATTATTTCCAAACTTAACAAAGTGAAACCAGTCATATAGCAACACCAAGCTAATCCTATTCATGTGATGCAAGAAATAACTCAATGCAATTTGAATGTTTTTTTATCTATTTATTTTATTTGTATTTTTTATATTTTTATGCAATAAAAAACTGTAAACATCCGTGATGAGAAATTAAGTTCTTACAATGAAAAAAAGAATCACCTATCCGGAAAGTAGAACATGAAACGTATCCCAAACACTAATGTTAAGATGCAATACGTGCCACAATAAAGACTCCCCATGAATAAAACACGTTATATGATGCAAGAATAGATGAACAAGCAACAGGGATTGTCTAGTCTTGAGCAACCACGACAATACTAGAAGTTTCCGTATGTACAATGAATATGTGAGTACAAATTGAAATACTGCAAACTAATTCAAAACAAAATAGAATTTACGACCTAACTATCACATCAAAATAAATTAAAGCAACACTCGTCAGGACATTAAATGTCAATATATTTGCTAGGCACTCACCAACGATAGGTAGGCACGGGATTCCACTAATTATAACGGGATCATCTGTTGAACGTAACCCTAATTTAAGAGTGAATCAAGATAAAAATATTGTGTCTCAATTTTCTTTTCTTACTTTTATTCTCTACTTCCTTGTGATTGTATGTCAAATCCTAGCAATATTCACAAGAAAAATCAAAACTAAGGCTCCGTTTGTTTCGCGGAAAATATAGTATCTCTGAAAAATATTTTTCAGGAAATCATTTTCTCGAAAAATAATATTATTTTCTGGTGTTCACTTAAAACTTAAAAATGGATCGAAAAATATTTTTCGTTGTTCGGCAAGGGATGAAGAACGATCAGAAGAAAGAAGGAGGAGAAGAAGAAGAAGACCTTGCGTCCAGATGAAAAAGAGAGAGAAAGAGAGAGATTGGAGGGGGGGCCAGTTGGTGGTCCCCCTTCGCATAGCTAGAGAGAGAAAGAGAGGATGAGAATCCATGTGGGGTCAAAGGAGGAAGAGAGAGAAATGTCAGTACATAAAGAAGGGAAAAGGGAGAGAGAGAGAGAGTGGATTTCAGCTAGGGAGGGGAAAGAGAGGAGAGAGAAAAATTGGAGGTTGTTACATTCACAGCAAAACGGAAAATGCTTTCCTTTTCGGGAAAGGAAAACATTTTCTCTGTTTTTAAAAGGACGTTTTTCATTGATTAAAAAATATTTTCCTTGGCAAATTATTTTCCGCCCCTCAAACACCACAGTTTCCTGAAAATATTTTTCGTAAAACGGAGCCTAAATGCAATTGGAATTAGTTTAGACTAGATCGAACTTGGGATGAGTCACTCCGTGCTTTCGATTTAGATTCTGAGTACATTGAGGGATCAATATCCCAAAAGAAAAAGTTAGAAGGCTCACACAATCAAACGGAAGTTCATATTCTTACCGCAAAAACACCATAGACCCCAGCCGATTTCCATTGAATGCTTCGATGAGCTCCAGTAACAACGCAGTGACTGAAGGGATATATCGCAAACTAAATCATAAAGATCACATAGAAAGAAAAATAAGATAACGCAAAAAGTTTACACAGGTTTACCCAGAATATGGTTACGTTCTGCAAAAGATTTTACTATATTTTGTGGCGGCTAAAATTATATAATAATATCTCATACAAGCAAAATATATAACAATTATAAATAGGCACAAACCTTGAGCCCATCACAACCATTTTTATCCCACAATAAACGGACACGCTAAACACCAATCTAAAATTGATTTTTACTTCTAGGGCACTACCCTCACGCCATTCCATGTATAGGGTTTACAAGTCGTTGGATTATACTTTGATTTCCCTAATCTCATGTGGACATGCTCAATATGAAAAATAAGGGTCCTTGAAATATTTATCAACTCCAACAACGACAAGATCTTGTCCGTCCTTCTCCTTCTGCAAGGCCATGTTCCATCGCTTACTGAGTCCGGTGAACTTCTCTTTTCACCACCTCCATCGATCGCCGCTCTGGATCATGCTTGACCGAACTCTTTCACTGCGTACGCACTTTCTGTGCTTCAGAGTGCTGAGTGTGCTACCTTCCTTGCTTTCTGCTGAATCCCCTTTTTCGTTTAAACTCTATTTTGATCAATTCATATTTCGTATCTCCTGCACCACTCTTGCATCCCACATGCGTTCACCCCACCAAGCATGAATAAGAATGACAGAGGAGCCGAACATCGCATAGAGGCACAGGCTCCCGTGGGCTCGGTCCTGAAGATTTAAGTGAGTTTAGGACCCCTTCTTCTTCTAAATTCAAGCTCATTTCGCACATTGGAGCGATTCGAATGCAATTGACAATCGTATCCGTATTTCATTTTGATGCAGAAATGTTATCCCTAAACACAACGTCCCAAGTATCTAAAATCATGAGAAATGCATCAAAGAATGCGACCGCAGAATCCTGCGATATTGATATTTTTATCTAAGATTCAAATTCTGTCCTTATAGAGACAAAGCCTCCCCCTAAATGTTATGATATAAATTAAAAATATTCAGGCCAAGATTAGATATCGATAGCTTCCCGACGTTTTCCACCTTTTCAGGCTCGTGGCCCTATCTTCCAGTAATAACACATAAGATCCGAGGCTGTGTTTTCTACTCAGTCCGCCAATCCCTAGTGTGTTTATCTAATTCTACCGCACAGCCGATCTAAAGCAGCTCCAAATCACGAAGGGACCCATGACACCCTTCAATGCTGAGGGACTCACCGACGGACCGAGCTAGGGAGGCATTTATTTCACGTTAGCTGATCCCACGCCGGATCGAAGGGGGCCTTCACGGGCACATGCTACATTAATATCGCCGCGACAAACGATAGTTGGGAGGGAGGTAGGTGCTGCGACATCACCACTCGACATTTCCAACGTGAAATGGGTTGTCTGAAGTTTTTTTTAGGACCACTGCCAACTGTCCTAAAAGCTTAAGCCGTTAGGTGAAGACGTGGTTTAATATTTATGTCCTTTCACACTCTCCCTCACGCTTAGTCTGATCTTTTTTTGCCTAGTACTAAGCGTGGAAGGATTTTGAAGAGATTAGGAGTCTGGTAAGATTTGAACTCAGAATCTCCTGCTCTGATACCATATGAAGTTTTTTTGTAGGACCACCGCCAACTGTCTTTAAAGCTTAAGCCGTTAGGTGAAGACGTGATTTAATATTTATATACTTTCACAGTCGAATGCATCATGTACGGATGAGCTCGTTGCATCTCGTCCCTTAGATTTTTTTTTTGTCTCCCGGTCGAGTCCAACAGATGCGAGTCAAACTAGACGGCGACGCAGACCACAATCACGTCGTCACCTGGTCCTACTAATCCACGAGGAAGTTATTAGGCTGTTCGAGATGTCAGAGTAATTTCGGACCATTTCAGAAAAGACACTTGGCTGGTGGAGCCGGCTCTGAAGGTACGCATTAAATGTGATTTCTCCCGGATGAGAGAGAGCGGGCCCCACGGGGGCCCATCCGTGACCCGTGGATCCCCACCCGGCTTTCCCTTATCCACCCGCGCCTTTCTGTACGCTTCCCTGGGTGTTCCCCAGGGCAGATCTGATCTGCCCCCTTGCGGCCGTCCGATCAACGATCGGACGGCCGCAAGATTACAGGTGGTGGGGCTCCACCTTTAATGGGTGTGGGTCCCACCTTTTTGTTTTATTAGGCCTATTTTTTGTTTTAATTAAAAAAAATGCAGCCGTGCAAAGGGCAGATCAGATTTGCCCTGGGGAACACCCCAGGGCAAACGATCCATTTCCCGCTTGCCTTCGGTCACACCCACTCCCTGGAAACTCACAAATCGAGGTACATTAGAGCCTCCGCTTCGTTATCGTCTTCGCAACCGAGTGAACCCAGTAAGGAGAAGAAGGATTTTCCAAGGCGTCCTCGTCGTCATGAGTGCTAAATCCGAGCTCGTGTTTGTCCCATTGCCGGAACTCGGACACCTCGTGTCGATGGTGGAGATGGCCAAGCTCCTCGTCGGCCGCGACGATCGACTCTTTGTCACCGTCCTCATCATGAAGTTCCCCTTCGACTCCGAGATTGATTCCCGCGTCGAGTCGCTCGCCGCCTCCGTCCCTGCCAGCATCCGCTTCGTTCTCCTCCCTCGGCGTCAGCAAAACCCGTCTTTGAGGACGTCCCCACTGGCCTTCATCCATCAGTTTATAGAAAGCCACAAACTGGATGTCCGAGAAGCCGTCGCTGAGCTCTCTGTCCGCGGCTCACCACGGCTCGTAGGGCTTGTCATAGACATGTTTTGCACCTCGATGATCGACGTGACCGTCGAGCTTGGTGTCCCTTCCTACATGTTCTTCACATCGGGCGCAGCGTTCCTCGGAATTATGCTGCACCTCCAGTCTCTCCACGACAAGCAACACATCGACCTGACCAGGCTTAAGGGCTCTGACGCCGAGCTCGACTTCCCGTGCTTTCCGAACGCGCTGCCCGCCGCCAAGTTCTTGCCCTTGGAGATGTTCATGGAAAAAGACTGCCAGATATTATTGGGCGATGCCCGTAGGTTTACGGAAACCAATGGAATTTTGGTAAATACATTCGCCGAGCTGGAACCACGCGCGGTGGAAGCACTGGCCGGCCTCGGAGCGCCCGCAGTGTACCCAGTAGGCCCCATACTGAACATCAAGGTTGAGAGCAAAAAAGGTTTCGCGGTCCTGGACTGGCTCGACCAGCAGCCAGACGCGTCAGTGGTGTTCCTGTGCTTCGGGAGCCACGGGAGCTTTGACGAGCACCAGGCAAAAGAGATTGCCCGCGCGCTAGAGCAAAGCGGCTATCGCTTCGTGTGGTCCCTTCGGCGGCCGCCGGAGAAGGGCAAGATTGAAGCTCCCTGTGACTACACGGATCCCGCAGAGGTCTTGCCCCAGGGGTTCCTTGACAGGACGGCTAGGGTCGGGAGAGTGATCGGGTGGGCCCCGCAGGTCGCGATCCTGGCCCACCCAGCCATCGGAGGGTTCATATCGCATTGCGGATGGAACTCCACCCTAGAGAGTATATGGTTCGGCGTGCCGGTAGCCGTGTGGCCCCAGTACGCAGAGCAACAGTTCAACGCATTCCAGTTGGTGGTGGAGCTCGGCCTCGCAACAGAGATCAAGATGGATTATCGCAAAGATTTCGCCAAAGAGTGCAACGTCTTCGTGACAGCAGATGAAATAGAGGGAGAGATAAGGAAGTTAATGGAGGCCGAGGAGGCCCGGGAGAGGAGGAAGAAGGTGAAGGAGGTGAGCGAGAAGAGTAGGAAGGCTTTGATGGAGGGTGGCTCTTCTTACTTGTCTTTGGCTCGCTTCATCGAGGATGTCTGCAGTCAATGAGCCTTCATCTAGCTAGGAGACGGGTTGGCTGGCATTTTCAGTGCTGTTGGTATTTTGATTCCATCATTACTTCGGGTGCGTGTGTTTTAGGGTTCCCGTTGCCGCAATCCATGTTTGATTGTTCTAGTGTTTTTGTGGCTATAATCCTTGTTAATTTTCGTCGACCATTGACGTGTTTTATGTCGAACCAGTCATTTTGGTTTGGCCGCGTGCTGTAATCTTCAAAGGTAACGACAGGGTGATGGAATATGTACGTGAAGACATTACTGGAGAGATTCCATATGATGGATTTTCGTGTACTTGCGCATCCTGGACCTCCAGGTATGAATGAACTCCATTTTGCCCTTGCTTTCACCTCTCCCACGGTTTGTTCTCCTTTTTCTCCTGCGTCCATTGCTGTTCTCCTTCCTGCTTCTGAAAGTTAAGGCCCCCTGTTCTTGCTTGGTGTGTGATGGAGAGAGGATGAATGTAAAAACCAATTCGGAGGAGCAAATTTTAGCGAAATCGAACTTTAGTCGAAAATCTAGGTTTGATTTGACCCCCTGTGGAACGCAATTCACCCCCTCCTTGCCCATCAGATGAGAGGGTTTCACGACGTGGGCTGCGTTTAACAAATGTCGGTGGACGGTACTTCCCTCATTGTCTTACTCACAAAAGGCAATATCAATCTTGATATGTAATGTTACAATATACTTAGAATATTCTGCAATTGAAGATATTATTACTTCCCTCAACGAGGAAGGGGAGAGAGAGAGAGAGGAAATGGGAGAGTAAAGCTGAAAGGGGAGAGAGAGAGAAGAAATGAGAGAGTAAAGCTGCGTCCTTTTGGCAGATAAGAGCAGAGAAGAGAGAAGCCATTCCCCCCATTTTTTCAAACGTCTTTGCTCAGCTTTTCTCCTCCGCGGCGGTTTCTTCTTTCCTCCACGTGGCGCCACGTGGCGTGCGCTAAATGGTGAGCTGCATTGCCACGCTGGCACCTGAGCTGCACCTAATATTTTCTCTCCGCCACGTCTCTCCAAAAACGAACCCACGCCACGCCGCACTACCCCAAGCTTAAGAAGCTCGTGAAGTATCACCGCCGAATTCCGTGGGGCGCGCCACCAGAAGCTGATGCAAGTGGACCTCACGCGCCTCCTGCGGTGACACGTGCCTGCACATGCTTCCGCCACTCAAGTTGCTCACGTTGTACTCCACGTCGACAATTACATCATCCGCCACGTCATCACACTTTAGCCATTGTTGGCTGTTGACCTTTATTGACCTACGATTGACCCCCGTTTAGTCAAACCGGTCCAACTGATTCAAGCACTTTTCAACCTGCTCTTGGGTACCTCAAACTGGTTCTGAAGGTATTTTGGCATGCTTGTGAAGTTTTTGTAGGACCATCGCCAACTGTCCTAAAAACTTAAGTCATTAGGTGAAGCCGTTGTTTAATATTTATGTACTTTCACACTCCCCATCACGCTTAGTCTGGTCTTTTTTTGCTTAGTACTAAGCGTGGAAGGACTTTGGGGAGATTAGGGCCTGGTAAGTCATTAGGTGAAGACGTTGTTTAATATTTATGTACTTTCACACTCCCCCTCACGCTTAGTCTGGTCTTTTTTTGCCTAGTACTAAGCGTGGAAGGACTTTGGGGAGACTAGGGGCCTGGTAAGATTTGAACTCAGGACCTCCTGCTCTGATACCATGTGAAATTTTTGTAGGACCATCACCAACTGTCCTAAAAGCTTAAATCATTAGGTGAAAACGTGGTTTAATATTTATGTACTTTCACTAAGTCCATTTTTGGGCTTTTTTTTTATTTTCACATCAGTTCTCCAGGTATTGGCTTTATTTACCATCCAATGTACTGTGCTGGAACTAGTAAAACACATGTAAAAGATAAATAAATAATTTGATGTCCAATTGCCATCGATTACAACCTGAGCAACCAATCAGGCAGAACAATCAACCCTAAAGCCAAGGTTCTCAAGCAGAGTCATCTTCCGATGCTACTACAATAGAGGCTTCTCACATAGGATTGCCAATCATCCTCTCATTAGAGAATTTCCATTCCATTGTTCGAGAACCCGGCATCGGATCATCTTGTGTCCTAATGTAAACCTAGACATGTATAATCCTATATCATGTGTTATATGATGTATCTAATGTGACTAGGATGATAGAAAGCCATGATCCCATTCCATACTTGGATTGCCATGATTTGATTTGAGCATCATCTGAACCTTTAGAAGTTGGAAAACCTGCAGCGAGACTGCCCATTGTGGGGGCCTTTTTCTATCCTGAGCTGAGGATCCTCCGGGAAGCTCGCTTCCTTACTCGTAGCCGGTGGTGCGGAGCCAAAGGGAAAGCTATTCGAAGCATCTTCTGTTCATGCTTTCGTAGCACAGAGTCTTGGCAATCGCCTTTGCCTCAGAGCATTCTTTGTCATTGAAGGAGTATGTTTTCTATCTATTTTAGTTAGCATTTGCATAATATAAAGCTTTTAAAAAAATCCCCATCATCGTGTCAGCATGGGTAATACGTTTATGGTGCGAAATTACACATAATATGTCCTTAAATAAAATCTCTTTACAAATCCTATGTAGATGAGAAGTTGTTGCCACATAAATTTTCGTTTAAAATTTTCTAATTCATTTCATAGAATTGGGGATCAAGTCTGTCAATAGAGATAGAATCGGACCTCTAATTAAGCAAAGATATCGATATTGCACAATTTTGCATTCACATCTATTACTGCATTTAGATGCTAGCGACGTTTGTCGTCCAAGTTATGAATTCCACTCAAACTGAGCCGACTCGCGATTGTTTGTACTGAATTGGGTCTACTCCAAGCCCGATCCAAGCTTTGCACCAGACACAGGGGTTCAATCCAGGCCCGAGCCAAGACAAGGTCCGGTCCATTTCCCTCACCCCCTCTTGGTGCTGGTCGAACATGGCATGACAATTTGCCATGAGAGGACTAATCTAAACGAGGAAAAGAAGCAGCACCAAGAAAGAAAGAATGGAATTTCCCGTTAATTTCTCATTCTCAGGTCTAAGCGTACCTGTTCGGGCAAGGGGTTGTGCAATGTTGCCGACACGGCTGGAGTTATCTTCTTCTCACATGCTTTATTTGTTCGATAAGCGATTCGTTTATACTTTATTTGCTTGAGCACCGATCAGGGATGTCTTTAGATACATGTTTTAAGAACAAAAAAACGATAAAAAGATTGCACGAGATAAGTTTCTGGAGGGTTGCGACCTCGAGTGCGCAACCTCATTCCGATACCAATTGTAGGGAATTCGAAGACAAGTCCGATACCGCTTGTTGGCGACGCGGGAAGCTTGTGGTGATAAAACAAGAGAATTTCCGACCCAAAAAAAAAGAAGATAAAACAAGAGAACTGTAATAGACAATTCGAGATATGCAGTACGTATAATGAAGATCTTACTCAGTTATTACAATATACTCTCTCTCCCCATGCACGCAATCCTCAAAGCAATACTCACTAATACAAAGACTCACTCTCAACTGACCTGTTTTTAACTCTCACGCTCACAGAGGAGCAACCCTCCCTCTCTATGTGTTGCGCTGCCTCTTGTCTTTCTGGAAGCTCGCCTGTAGCATCTGGTGACTTTATCTTGAGATCCTTCACGCTAAGCCTTAATTATAGGCGTTCCACCGCCTATTGAAGCCCAACCGGCCTCAATGAGAAAGGAAATTTAGCCCTAACTATATATATTGTCCCCCCTAGCCAAACTCCAAGTTAACAAGTTGAACTTTGCTTCCCTCCTTCCATTGTTTTATTTGCCTTTCTTTTGACCAACAGCTTGCCCCTTGGAAGGATTCCAGCTGTTTTCAAAGTTGAAGAGTTGGTGAAAGTAGTCATCACAATCATTGATCGAGAGACAGACATCATGCGATAACTTCTCAATTGAAAAGGTATTGTATGGTCTCCATACTGTATAAGCTGAGCTCATTCAAATTCTTGTTTATGCAGACTCTACATGATGCTCGCATGAAGGACCATGCAAAAACTTCTGAATATGTCGTGAGGTAACATCACCATATGAACTTCCCCATATCATCTTCTTGGGATAACTCCTCAAGTGTGCTCCATGAACGTGAATCCGAAGCATCGAATTTTTAAATTTTGTTGGTTTCCCGTGGGATCTATTAAACCATCTTTCATGGGAAAAACCGATGGCAAACAATCAGCATATGCGTTGGCCCTACTATAACTCAGAATTCAACAGACTCCATTCAAAACAACGGCGACTCAGGCGACAACCACAGCCAGCATGACGTCGTCACCTCGTCCGAGTGATCTATCCGCACTCTTTTCGTCTGCTTCCTTCGTACCAATAAATAGAGACTCGCGCGCTGAGGTCTATAAGAACCTCCACCTGGTTATCCTTCGCATATGAGCCAACTCCGCAAGGAAAAGAAGGAATTTCGGAGGCATCGTCATCGTGATGAGCACTAAATCTGATCTCGTGTTCATCCCATCGCCAGGCCTCGGCCACCTGGTGCCGATGGTGGAGATCGCCAAACTCCTTGTAAACCGCGACAATCAGCTCTCCGTCACCATCCTCATCATGAAGTTGCCCTTCGATATGGAGGTCGCCTCTCGCGTTGAGTCGCTCGCATCCTCCGTGGCTGCAGGTATCCGCTTCGTGATCCTCCCTCAGCGTAACCCCTCCCCAGAGACGTCCCGATTGGCCTTCCAGAATCACTTCATTGAGAGCCACAAAGCTGACGTCCGAGAAGCCATGGCTGACCTCCACACGTGCGGCTCGCCACGGCTCGTTGGGCTCGTCGTTGACATGTTCTGCACCACGATGATCGAAGTGGCCAGTGAGCTCGGCGTCCCTTCCTATGTGTTCTTCACGTCAAGTGCTGCAGCTCTCGGCTTGTTGCTGCATCTCCAGTCGCTCCAAGACGAGCACCACATGGACCTGATTAGGCTTGAGCACTCAGACACCGAGCTGGACTTCCCGTGCTTCAGGAACCCCCTGCCCGCCGCCAAATTCTTGCCCTCCGAAATATTCATGAAAGAAGTCAGCCGGCTATTATTGAGCCACGCCCAGAGGATCAAGGGAACCAGGGGCATCTTGGTAAATACATTCACCGAGCTGCAGCCGCGTGCGGTGGGGGCCCTGGCGGGCCTCGGAGCACCCGCGGTGTACCCCGTGGGCCCCATAGTGAACACCAAGGTTGAGAGTAAGAAGGGACCAGAAGGTACTATTAGTCCGCGGGGTTCCGAGATCCTGGAGTGGCTCGACCAGCAGCCGGACGCGTCGGTGGTGTTCCTGTGCTTCGGAAGCTTTGGGAGCTTTGACGAAGACCAGGCGAAGGAGATTGCCCGAGCGTTGGAGCAGTGCGGGCGGCGCTTCCTGTGGTCCCTACGTCAGCCACCTGCGGAGGGCAAGCCGGAAGGCCCCCGTGACTATGCGGATCCCGCAGCTGTCCTGCCCGAGGGGTTCCTGGACAGGACAGCCGGGGTCGGCAGAGTGATCGGGTGGGCCCCGCAGGTCGCGATCCTGGGCCACCCGGCCGTCGGAGGGTTCGTGTCTCACTGCGGATGGAACTCCACCCTAGAGAGCATATGGTTCGGCGTGCCGGTCGCCGCATGGCCCCAGTACGCGGAGCAACGGCTCAACGCGTTCGAGCTGGTGGTGGAGCTCGGCCTCGCGGCGGAGATCAGGATGGACTATCGGAGAGATCTCGCCAAAGGGAGCAACGTCGTGACGGCGAACGAGATAGAGCAAGGAATAAGGAAGTTAATGGAGGGCGAGGAGGCGGCGGAGAGGATGAAGAAGGTGAAGGAGACGAGTGAAAAGAGTAGGAAGGCTTTGATGGAGGGTGGCTCCTCTTCCCTCTCTTTGGCTCGCTTCATTGAGGATTTCCAGAGACAATGAGCCTGACCCTTCGTTCGTTCAGGGAGGAGACTGGTTGACTGGTAGTTTGACTACTTTCCTTTGCTTGCTTTTCGTAAGTATCTTGAATCTTTGATTACTTGAGAGTGTGTGCTCTAGCGAACTTGTGACTGTAATCCATGTCAATATGTTATAAAGAGAACAGTTCATCTGGGTTTGTGGCCCTGAGCTGTTCATTATGATGATGACGTCTGTTAATTTGCAAAACTCACCAGAGACATATACAAAGTGTTCAAGAATAATTAATTCATGAAATTTTATATGAAGTCCGAAATAGATTCTCGGGAACTCGCGCCTCTCAAACTGTGAAAGGGCATTAATCCCAGATCCAAACTATAGCAAGTTGTTTGGAAATAGAAATGACTTTGAAAAGAACTGACCCGAACGAAGATTTTATTAAAGAAAGAAGGAAATACGCCATCATGAGCATAATCAACAAAGGTAAAGAGTCGCATCTAAAGCCAACGACCTTCCAGATCAACATTCATCGAAATTATCTTCCCCGTCAAGGCAGAACTCCAGGTCGTCGTCCAGTCGCCGTGCCCGGCCCCACTTCTTTTCGACGGTCGAGATGGCCGAGGCTCCTCGTCGAGGGCAACCAGTCGGCCTATGGATCACCCTCCTGATCGTGAAGCTGCCAGGCGAATCTCAGTCTTGCCATTCAACGAACAGACGCGGTGGCCCGCCGACCCGATGGCCGTGCCTGCTTTCATCTCCGATCATATCCCCCCGCGTCCCATTTCAGAGACCCACCGCAGCAAGGTCCGCAACCTCTACACCGGAGGCTACAAGCCCCACGTACTCGCCGGTTCCTACTTAGATCCCAACTCACTTCAGTTCATCGGGGGTTGGCAGAGCCAGAACACCGTCCTCTGCAATCCTTCCATGGATGAAAAAGGAAAGAGATAAAATAAAGTAAGATAAAACAGACAGGACAAAAAGAAGGAGGGGGGGGGGGGGGGGGGGGAGTCTGTCAGACCGCCGTGCGACCACCCCAGCCGGAATGGGCCGGCTGAGAACGATCCTCTACAACCCCAAGGGATCCCAAAGGACCCATCGGGGCCGTCAATCACGCTCTGATCGCACGGCCATGATTCATCCACCAGACTAAAGTTCCTGTCTCCTTAGGTCTCAAGGACACAGAGGTACGAGCCTATAGAACAGATCCTGTTCAAGTAAGGTCGTAGCCTGTCACCCTCTGTCCCTTCCTTAAATACCCACCTCCTTGACAGCACTCTTTCGATGTGGGACTCCGCGGATGTGGCACGTGTTGCGCGTACTCTCCAACGATGCGATCGTGTGATATGTATGGGATACGACGACGTTTTATTCAAGAAAAAGTTAAAATAAAATCGATATAAAATTGTATAAATAATGTTTACTCGCTTCTTCCCACTGGTTTTTTTCTCCTTTGTTTCTTTTTTTATTGTTTCGTTACTTGGCAGATAGTATCGTCGGTCTTTACTCCAGAGCGACAGCAAAATAGAAAATGCAGGGGCATGTGGATTGATTTCATTTTTCTAATTTTCTATTTCCGAAAACGGATTTATGAAGGAAATCGGTTTGGGAGAGCGATTCATTTTTCTGTTGTGCGGTCAATTTAGTAAGTTTCAAACATAAATCAAAAAGTGGAAATTTTTTTATTTCTAAAATAGAATAAAGAATAAAAATTATTATCGTTGCTCACCCTCGTCGCCAGTCACCCATCGATACAATTGGCCATCCTTCCCGCCTACCTACCAATCACCCATCACAGTTGGCCGGTCGTCACCGCGCCACCCGCTACCGCCCATCATCGACCGCAGCCACTCCCCACTACCCTAGTAACCCACTCGCTACGGGACCACCATGGGGAATATAAATATAAAAAAAAAGACTATCAAACGAATCTCTATTCTAAAAATAAAAATTTTGCATAATTTTCGGCCGCCTTTTTTGGCTCAAAACTCCAAAGAGTAGAAATAGATGGCTATACTTCTGGTCCTTTTCAAGAAGAAAATGAGTATCAATCGGATCTAAGCTGCTCTAATGTTTCCTCGCAATTGATCAGATATTTTACTCTATTTAATTTTAGGGTGTGTCTAAAAGGTGAATAAATACCTTTGAATACATTCTCCATGGTTTTCTTTTTGCCAAAACTGGCTTTCTATTTACGTTTGCCATTCGCTCGAATTTGGGCACGAAAGTAACGAGCCTTTCCTATTTTGAGGGCACTGAGAGATCGTCAGTCCGAGCTTCTGAGAGCGAACGCAAGAGATTGTCAGTCCGTGTATAGATTGATTCATCGGACCTTCCGCCGTGGGAAGCTCCAAAACTTTACATCTGTTAACGAAAATAATTTAGCTTCGCAAAGATCATATGAAAGTAATACAGGGAATTCCATGCGTGCTGCTTCAAATGGAATTGAGCTGGGCTGAATTCCATACATTGTCGTCTCTACTTGAGATGAGAAAGGAAATGAGCTGGGCTCACCGAACCAGGTCGGAAGGAGGCGACGGAGCTTTGAGCGTCGGGAGAGAGCTTCCGCATACTACCCCTCGTGCGACGATCGCAGGACTCGTCGAGGGATCATTCAGCAACCACTCCTTTCGAGCCTTCGGCGGCGGCTCTCGTCAGTTCCATGGCCGATTCAGTGACCAACATGGCGGGACTCTAAGGAAGAATCCATTCACGACGAAGTCTTTTACTATCACTTGTTCGTTCTCACTTCCCCATATCGACTCATGAGGCTAAAAGTGAGGAGGCGCTCGGTGTTTCTGTCGATTGTCTGATGTTTCTGTAACCGTTATCGGGTGGAAACATTTGATACAGGCAAGTCTACTCCAAGAAGAAGAGACGAAGTCTCTGCAACAAGACACGCACCGAACGACAATAAAAGCAAAGGATCCATTTCCGGCAGTTTGTGCACTAAACACCCCTAACAAAGCGCAACAGCTCATGCATCAGATCAGTATGGGAAAAGCATGCATGATAGAACAGACAAGTCCCTGCAAACAAGACACGTAGACGACGACAATCACTAGGAACAGCAAAGAAGCCGACACTTTTATACGTCACCCCCACCAACCAGAACCAGAGGCAACATCTCACGCATCAGATCGATATGGAAAAGCATGCACTCAGGCTCCGCACGACCGTCTCGGCTGGCTAAGAAACGCTGAACCTTAAAGGCAAAAACTGGTCGGCGTCCTCGAGAGATGATGTTCATTGGAGTTGCCTTCTGGGGAAGACGACACAGGTCGATCGGTGTTCCTGGGAGTTGCACCTAATATTTTCTCCGTCGCCTCCTCCTATTTAGCCATCCCCATCTTTTCGCCGGCTTCCCTCTTTCCACCTAACTCAAAGGATTCACAAATTAAGGTCTTTAAGAGCCTCCACCTTGATCTTCGCAGCCGAGTCAACTCCGTAAGGAAGAAGAAGAAATTTCGAAGGCCCCATCTTCATGATGAGTCCTAAACCCGAGCTCATCTTCATCCCATGTCCGGGTCTCGGCCACCTGAAGTCGACGGTGGAGATGGCCAACCTCCTCGTCGACCGCGATGATCGGCTATCCATCACCGTCCTCATGATGAGGTTGCTCTTTGACTCCGAGACTGACTCCCACATCAAGATCCTCGCCGCGTCTGTCGCCACCAGCAGTCGCTTCGTCCTCCCTCTCGGAACCCCTCCCTGGCGACGACCCAAATGACCTTCCTCCAACTCTTCATCGAAAGCCACAAAGCTAACTTCCGAGAAGCCGTCGCCAGTCTTTCTGCCTCCAGCAGGCTCGTCGTTCTGCACCGCGATGATCGACGTGTCCATCGAAGTGGGCGTCCCTTCCTACGTGTTCATCTCGTCGGTTCATCTCGTCGGGCGCGGCGGTCCTCGGAATCATGCTGCACCTCCAATCTCTTTAAGACGAGCAACAAATGGACCTGACCAGGCTCAAGGGCTCTAACGCCGAGCTGGACTTCCCGTGCTACGTGAACCCACTGCCCGCCTCTAAATTCTCGCCCTGCGTAGTTTCCGTGAAAGAAGACTGCCAGGTATACTTGACCCACGCCTCAAGGTTTAGGGGAACCAATGGCATTTTGGTAAATACGTTCACCGAGCTACAACCGCGAGTGGTGGAGCCTGCCCCGTGGGCCCCATACTGAACATCAGGGGGCCGGGAGGTAATAATAGTCCGCGCGGTTTGGAGATCCAAGAATGGCTCGACCAGAAGCCGAAAGCGTTGGTGGTGTTCTTGTGCTTCCGGAGCTTTGGGAGCTTCGACTAGGACCAGGTGAAAGAGATTGCCTGCGCATTGGAGCGGAGCGGGCTCGTCTTCCTGTGGTCCCCACGACGGCCGCCGGTTGCTCTAGAAGCCCGCAGGACTATGCGGATCCCGCAAAGGTCCTACCCGCGGGGTTCCTGTATTGCGACGGATGGAACTCCATCCTAGAGAGCATATGATTCAGCGTGTCGATAGCCACGTGGCCCCAGTTTGGGGAGCAACAGTTCAACGCGTATGAACTGGTGGTGGAGCTCGGCCTCGCGACAGAGATCAAGATGGACAATAAGACAGATCTCCTCGAAGGGAGGGACGTCGTCGTGGTGGCGCCGGACGAAATAGAGGGAGGGATAAGGGTGCTAATGGAGGGCGAGGAGGCCCGGGCGAGGTGGAACAAGGCGAAGGAGGTCATTGAGAAGAGCAGGAAGGCATTGATGGAGGGTGGCTCTTCTCGCTTATCTTTGGCTCGCTTCATCGAGGACGTCTGCAGTCAGTGATCCACCGTTTAGCTTTGGAGACTGGTTGGCTGCCATGGCTGGTTCTCTGCGTACCTCTTTCTTTATTCGCTATTTCTTTTTTTAAGTCGGTACGTTGAATCTTTGATTGCTTCGGGGGTGTCTTCTGGTGTTCTTCATGACTGGTCTGTTGTCAATGGCGATTTTTTCCTGACTACTATCTCTTCCACTGAATGAATTCTATTTTGGACCATCAATGCAGGAAAATGCGGATTGGCAAGAACTCGTCCGAAGGAAAATCTGTTAAAGAAGAAAAAGCAAATGCAACAATAATCAACCATGCTGTTCTTGAAATGTTCATCCACCACCTGGACGACCATGTTCTTTATTGCAAGAACACTGAAAGCCCCCGTCATAAAACATTAAACATCCCCCAAGCAACGTGGGGTGGAATCAAACGCCCAAAAACTGAAGACCCTCGACGTGGATGTCGAAATCCATAGGAATCATCATCATCATGGTCAAAGCAGAGCTCGTGCTCGCTCTCTCCCCGGGCTTTGGGCCGCCGTCTCTTATCGACCGTCGAGATGTTGATGCTCCCCCGCTAGTTTTCAGTTCCCTGCTGCAATTAAAAGGAAAAAAAAAACGAAAAAGGAATAAGGGGGGGTAGTAGTCTGTCAGACCGCCGTGCGACCACCCCAGCCGGTATGGGCCGGCTGAGAACGATCCTCTACAGCCCCAAAGGATCCCCAGGTCGGGACCGTTAATCACGCTCTGATCGCACGGCCATTATTCATCCACCAGACTAAAGTTCCTGTCTCCTTAGGTCTCAAGGACACAGAGGTACGAGCCTATAGAACAGATCCTGTTCAAGTAAGGTCGTGGCCTCTGTCCTTCGCTCCCCTTAATAAATACCAATTTTCACAAGAGTGACTCTTCGATGTGGGACTATGCAGAGGTCGCACGTGTTAATAATGCAATTGTAATATGGATGGAATATAATGAAATCTATTTTTTAACCTAAAGTGAAGATAAAAAAAGGACATGTTCCCTATTTATTTATTATTGTTTCGTATCATTGGGGGCGAGTCGTAGTATTTTAATTGGCAAGTTCTTTACGTTCAAACAAAATATGTAGTATTTTCCTACTTATATCCCCTCCCTCTTAACTATTGCTATTAGGTATGTTACAGGAAGATCTTTATTATATTCCCTAAATATCGCAATCATGTAATTTGATTATACAAAACTTCTCTATGGCGACAACAATTAGAAAAATTCTAAAGTGTTATATTATACATAAATACGTCACGCGAACACAAAGCTTCACTTTCACTTTTATTCAAAAGGCAAAAAGATTCATTTGAAGTTAGATACAACAAGCGTCAAAAGAGCAAGCAAAATCCAAATGCACCAAATTGAGAAGGACACAGAAAAAGAGTCGCCTTTTATCATTATCCACTTGTTTTTTAATGAACGAGAGAAGTTTTTGAGACACGCTCATGCCCATTTGGCTATGAAGGCCATACACCCAGCGCCGAACAGGAGGAAGCAATTGCACAGCAGCAGGAGCCCCCCGCTGCCCTGCACCTTGGCGCTCATGAAGTCCGCCGCCAGCAGGTCGACGAGGGCCATGTAGATCAGGATGCCGGCGGAGGCGGCGTTCAAGACGCCCTCGATGATCAGCGCCCTCTGGCTGTTCTCGTCGTACGAGCTGGATATCCCGATGCCGATGGCGATCCCGAGCGGCGTGGTGAGGGAGAAGAAGAGGGCCATTATAATGGTGGCTCTCGCCTTGAACTTGCCCTTGTGAAAGCAAAAGGGAATTCACAAAGAGAGCGAGAAATCAATGTGTGAACAATGATAATCAAAATCCATTTGCGGAAGACAATTTTTCTTGTGCCTATCTTGTTGAATGGTCAACTTGATGGGACCGGAGGGCTTCAGTAGGCGAAGGTGGACCGGCGATGCGGCTAGCCGGAACTTTTTACGTTGTTTATTTTCCCTAAGCGGGTAAATTAGGTGGACCATTGAATCGAAAACGAAAGCATTTGCAGAAGTCCAAATGCACGAGACGTGGGAAATTGGGTTAAGATTCCTTTGGAATCCCTCAATGTTGGGGTCGGTGCACGTTGAAATTCTTAACTTTTGGAAAGATGCATGTACTGTTCGCATGCCTTAAGGGAGATTGAGTGCAATATTTTCTTCTCCAATTCGCTATCCAATGGATGCCCTCTTTGCCCTAAGCCATAGAAATGATGTATAAGGGTAAAATTACTCCAAAAAAGTCTTAAATTCAATCATAATTTTGTCAATTTAGTGAAACACTTTTTTTTTCTAATTTGGTCTTAAACTATTTACATTTATGTCAATTTCAATCTACCGATTGATAAATAAAATTTAATAATATTATACTTATTTTTCAAATGTTTAATATTTTTTTTCTTTCTTTTTTTTTTCCAGTTCTCTCGCTAGAGGAGGAAGGAAGGATAAAAAGGAAGAGAAAGAAAAAGAAAAATAATTAAAAATAGGTAAAACATTAAAATATAATTAAAATTATTAAATAACAACATCAATCGTACCACGTCGACATCGGCAGGCCGAAGTTAACTAGATGGTGTGAATTGACACAAAAAAAAATTAGAACCGAATCAATTCAATCACAATGAATTTGGAACTCCTTCAGTAATTTTTCCACGTACGAGTCCTATCAAAAGGTAAAATCGCCTCTATTAAATGTTATGACGCGTTTGGTTCTATCAGTGATATTTGACTGGCGCGGCATGCGTGCATTATGAATTTAATCAAACTTTGTTCAACTCGTACCGCGCACTTCCCTAGACCTGTCCTACTACAAACCCTAGCCATTAATGTTTAGACTTGGATCGTCTGTCCTGGGGTACGGCCTAGGGCAGACCTGATAGGCCCACAGCCGTCCGATCAAGGATCGAACAGCTGCAGGCCTTAGCTAGTGGGGCCCTACCTTTAATAGGTGTGGGCCCCACTTTTTTATTTTATTTTATAAAAAAAAGCGCTAAGACCCGCGGTCACGCGGGCCTTAAATCAGGTCTATCCTGAGTCGTACCCCATGGCAGACAGATCCAAATCGTGTTCATTCCACCGGATACCCCCTCCCCTCTCTCCCTCACTGTCCACCGTTGATCCCTAGGGGCAGGGTAATCCGGATCACGCCACTCATGGAAACCAGTGATCTTTTTTAACAGTGGACACAGCCCGAGGTAAAATCGTCGACTCGAGATTATCACAATCTCGAAACAAAACTTTCGGCGACTAGGAAAATGGGGGAAAAGCTCGTTAGGGTCGCAATGAAGGAAATGAAGACAGACTTATTACCTGAGTGATGCATCCCCCGAGCCCCATGCCTTCGAAGAATTGATGGAAAGTCAAAGCGGCCATCAATGGCTTCACCGTGTCCACGCTCCCGGAAGTCCCCAGTGAAATCCCTATTATCACGGAGTGCACCACGATCCCCAGCTCCAGTACCTGCGATTCATCATCAAGATTTGCATTCAGATCCTCGGTGTGAAGATTTGAAAGAGAAACCGTCCAGAGCTAGTGAAGCAGCGAGTGTAATCGCCTCTGACAGGACGGTGTCCTAGAATAGAGAGATCCTACTTGAAGCCATTTGGAAGATTGATCGGTTACCTGCGACACGACTCTATGGCGAAGAAGGTCCGACGTGCCCGGCTCATGATCCTGATAGGCCGAGCCGTGGGCGTGCCCGTGAGTGGCGTGGGTGTGCACGTGTAAATGGCCGGCGTGATCTTGGCCATCGGCGTTCTCCGCGTCCCCGCCGCCCTCCGGCCGAGCCTTGCTGAAGTGGGTCCTCGTGTAGTAGGAGGTCGCGTAGACGTCCACCATCAGTGTCCCGATGGCGGCGACCATCGCCACGAACCCCGTGAAGGGGAATACGCCCCACGGGTTATTGTCGAGGCACGGCGACGTCAGGTGGTCGAACGCGTCGGGGAGGACGTGGATGAAGCCCGTCGCGAGGATGACGCCGGCCGCGAACGCCTTGACTAGGAAGAACACGTCCTTGTCGGGGCGCACGGCCGGGACGACCTTCCCGAGCGACGGGAGGGACACGCCGACCGCGCTCGCGAAGAGGATGGCGAATATCGCCCCGACTTTGTACCTGCGAGCCTCGTCCTTGTTGCTCCCCCCGCCACCCGCGTCGCACGTGCAATCCCCGACGACGAGCTCGGGGAGAAGAACGACAGCGCATAGCATCAGGAGCCGACGCGAACAGCCGCGGCTCCGCTCCTTCGCCATCGCAGCTCGATACCGGCTATCAAGAAGACGATCGAATCAAAACCCAAGAGGAGGAGGAGGAGAAGAAGAAGAAACGCGAGACCCGGTGCTCGCTTGTCAAGAGCGAAAAGAAAAGCCCAGCGAAGCTCGAGACTTTGTCCCGCTAGCTAAATAAAGGGATCAGTGCTTGAACGAGCGGAGCCGTCCAGGGAAGAAGAAGATCCGTCCAGCTGCTGACTGACGGAACCAAGATGAGGACACACTCCTGACACGGTTGACAATGGCAAACTGGCTTTTGAACCCTAGTTTGTCTTTCCATCCATCCGAGCGATGCCATTGTTGACCGTTCGCGTGCGTTATTTATACGTCCCCCCCAGCGGAGGCATCGTCTGTAGGAGGGAAGGGAAGTACGGGGACGCTCTCTGGCAGGAGGGTTTTGAAATTCCTGGTGACGTTATGGACTTATAGGCGAGAAGGTCCGAGTGTTGAAACGATGTCGACATCCATAACCGGCCTCGACGGGAGCAAAGCTTCAGTCAGACCCCGTCGTGTTCCAGCTTCTCGTGGCTCGAGCCTGCCGAGAAGTCAACGCTTGCGTGTGGACACATCAAACGGTTCGATGCGGTGCGAAAATGAGTAGTTTAAGGTGGATGTGTACGGAAGATTTAACAAATCTGCCGTGTCTCATGTCGTGGGCTCAGTTCCAGCGAAGACCAAGCCTTCTTCCCTCCCCACTTTGGTCTCGAGAATTAGTTTTATCATTCCGGCTATTTCGTCAAAACAAAATATTTAAAAATAATAACCGCTTGCATTACTTAAAAAAAAACTAACTTGACAAAATTATTTTTGTTATCGACCGATAATTTATACCTAAGTATTTTTCGTAAACAATGAAGATATTTCCGTCGCTCGTTTATTTTTGCAGATCGTACGCGTGATTGCTCGAAGATACATTTTAGATCATTTGATTTTTATGAAGACAAGCGCACCCCACGCGTATGTCCTTTGGACTGACGCTATTTCAATCGATAAATTGATGGCATCTTGGAAAGAAAGGGGGTAGGAGAGATGCCCTCGGATTGTAGGGAGCATCTCCTCCCTCCACATTGGTAAGTCCAAATTGAAGTGGGCATGCTCTTTGGTGTCCAAAAATATGTAATTAAAAAAAAGGTGCTCTATAGAACGGGATAAAGATCTTTGTGGAATGGACTGTTGGCAGGCGACGTGACTTCTCAAATATTTCGAACGCAATAGTTTCCGACCATGCCACGTAGGACAATTGGCGTCCACGTTAGTAAATTACAATCAAAATTGGCCAAACGGACATAATTGATAGAATTGAAAAGTTTAGGATCGAATTGGTGAAAATATAATAGATTTCGTATGTGCGTGCACGCGTGTGTAATGAGATCGGACAGTCCCTCTTTTTCCCTTGACCATCATTAATCAAAGAAGTTGTTTAAAGTATAAAGCTTTGACAAATGTCAGGACATCATTGCAAGAATTTTGATAGGGAAAGTCTACAAACTTGACGTGAACGGGTACCGATTTTCCAAATAAACCAACTGGCCTTTGTTTTTCTTCTTGTTGGTATCTTTCTCCCACTCCCAATTAGAAATGAATATATTGTGCGGACCGACCTAGAGCCCATGGTGGACCTAAATTATGACATTGGGGCATTGCGTTTACTCCATCCAACGGATCAACCATGATCTATGCATAGATTAGGGGGCTGAAATGAAAGAATTAAAAGATCTTGGGTTCAAAATCGGACACCCATCAACCACGATCCACGAGTTAGTAATTTTCACGAATAGCGAAAACTTAGCATTTTACCAAGTTCAATGAGCACGCTCGCCCGGAGTTAGCAACACTCGGGGCGCCGCCATCGCCGGAGGAGGGCGAGGCGGGTCGTGCACTTTCGGTCACGTTGAGAGCATGATTTGGTCCTTCATATGAAAGTTTTGATCTTCCAATTATCGTAATTAAAGCCGAAAGCACCCACCCGCCAGGTGACCTCTCTAGTGGTCCGGGCACCTAATATCTTCTCGGCTAAAAGCAAGCCTTATGTCTAAAGCTTGACTGTGGATCGGAGCCTCGATATGGGCCTCGACGTGACAGATGCGTTGACAAATCAGGTCTGAAGTTAGGCAAACAGCAGTGATAGGGCAGGATGACAGTAGACTTTTTGTTCCTCCGGTCCTGTTGACAAGGAAGGGAGAGGGCTGTCCCTCGCTTTTCCTCTTTTGAGTCTCTCGGATTTGTTAAGGATTGATTTAAGAATCATCCTAATGTTGAATTGCGGCCGCGTGCGATTACTTAACCTTTCCATCGTGATCGACTTGCGACCTTCGAAACTCATGTGCGCTAGAGCCGGCAAAATGGATTATACTCATTTTCAAGAGGCCCAAAATTATATGAATTACTCGTTTTCTCTTAAAATACTCGTTTTCTTCCGAGCATCGCTGCTCCTTACTCGACATTTCTTCGACTTTTGCATCTACCTCCCGGTCCACTCCAGCTCACCGCCTCACCTCTTGCCGCTGTCCCGACCAATACACCGCCACTTGAAGCCCAACGTTGGTCCGTCTCCCCCGCCGGTCCGTTTCCCTAGTGTTCTTCACCCCTGGTTGCCCGAAGCGACTGTGCGCGTCAGATCACGCACTTCCGGCAACACCCAGAACACAATTCTTAATATGAAATCCGATGGGAATATATGGTAGAATTCGGTACAAATGGAAGCTCTTGCTTGTGTTGCTTCTCTGTCTCATCTTGCTAATAGCATTTACTTTGAAGTACTACATTTTATATTTATTCTGGCAACAAAATAGGTCAAGCACTCGAATTTTGAAACTTGTTCTTTGAGAAAATTTGTCTGCCTGTAATTTCCCCTTTTACAGATCGTAACTTGACTACAAAGTTCGTAGCGTAAAAATATCGGTGCTCGGTAATTGAGCGACAGAACGGTAATATACTTCAGCCCGTATCGAATAGCACCGATCTCGTATTTTTCTTTGGACGGGGCCTCCAAAAATTGAGAGCCAATATTGCAGTAGCTAGTTTGATGAATTCGGGGAAATTTTTTCTTTTTTTAGTATGAAAAGCGAATAAACGTCTTTTTTAGGGTTTACCTAAGTCGACCTACATGTTCGAATACATTCACATCTTACTTGGCACTCAAATTTGCTGCAATATTGAGGAATAAATCGACACTTCATTTGTTTCGCAGAAAATAAATAATTTTAACAAAAATGTATTTTTCAAGAAATAATCGCTTATTTCATTTACAAAAAAAAATGAACAGTCAAAAAATATTTAGGCATAAATCGTTCTCAATAATGAAAATTACTTGTTATTGACCAATTATTTCAAGCATTTCAAACGATAATTTTTTAAAAATATATATTTCAAATAATTTATTCTCGATTAAAAAAAAACATTGCCCAAATTCTTGAATCTAGAAAGACCGCGACATTGTACCAGAAAGCTGAAATGCTTGACTTTCTCAATAAAATGCTTACAAACTTTGAAATTTAGAACCGGGTGGTTGTCAATGGCCGCGACCCTCTTGATGATGCAGCAGTTGTCTCTCTCGTCAAACATACCCAATCTATTGAGGATTTGCCGATCTGGTTGGGACCAAAAACCGGTTCAGTCCTCGAAAGCCGTAAATTAATTTTAACAAGATCAACTTTCCAACGACCAAAATTAGTTCGATTCGCGGTTCAAGAATTAAATTGAACAAAATCAAAGCCCCCGAGACCAAACTGAACATTACTAATTTCACGACCTTATCGTAGAATCGTCCCTGAAATCTTGACTCTTCTGTTTTTATAAGGGGAAAGTGTACGGACAGATCTAGGCACCACTATTGATGCTTCATGCACCGACACCAAATCGGGAAGTACAAGACGACGTTAGTGCATCTTAGAAAATCATCTCTCAAATAATTAGCATCTGAAAGATAAAGAGTAGAAATAAAAGAAAAATCTTCTGCAACGCCACTTCGAGTTTGAGCAAAGAGAATGGAGTGGGAAAAGCCTGACCTAAAGGTGGAGTCAGTGGAAATCAAGACCGAAAAGATTGGGAAGTACACACGCTCACGATGTTCTATTCAAGACAAGGAGAAAGAATAATAAATACGTAAAGGCTTCAATCCATAAGAACTAAACAAAAAGGACAAGGTATGCCACATACATCTAACTGTATATGACCTTGCACTTGCTATATAGCATTCCATGGATAATATCAGCACGCAAAAGCTTAAAACGAAAATCCCCGGCACTCGCGGCCCAAGCGCTTAGCTCTTTTTTTGCACTTGCTCCACTTTCTCTTCGTAATATTCGTTGTCGTCATAATACTCTTCCTGTCCATAGTCATCATAATACTCGTCGTCCGCGTCCTCCTCGCCGTCCTCATCCTTCCCGTTCTGCAACAGGTATGCAGACTGAGTCCTTATGCTCTCTTGGATCCGATCCTTGATGGCCGTGCCCTGGCGAAACACAGAAACAGCGAGTGAAAAAGAAATGCGCACCGAATCGATTGAAGCTACACGAGTTGAGATTACTTACCATCTTATGGCAACCCTCTTCGAACATTTCGAGAAATCCAGCAACCCAGCGATCAGCATTTTCAACCCACTCATTCCTATGCATGCCAGCGGTTTTTGCCACAGTTTGAATCTAACATATGAAGAACACACAAAAACATCATAAACTTGTGGGGAAACAAAATGTAAGTAATTGCCAATGTT
The DNA here is from genome assembly GCA_030064385.1 of Melaleuca quinquenervia. Classification (NCBI taxonomy): domain Eukaryota; kingdom Viridiplantae; phylum Streptophyta; class Magnoliopsida; order Myrtales; family Myrtaceae; genus Melaleuca; species Melaleuca quinquenervia. The sequence goes on from CM057718.1 coordinate 17,138,192, forward strand.
GGGCATCTTCCTTTTCCAAGGAAAATAATTTGTTCTTTGCCCATGCCCATGTGGAAAGTCAAAAAAGACTTTCATTCTGGATACAAGTAAGACAAACAAACTATTGGAAAATTAAATTCAATATAACAGCAAGATAGTCTGAAACTTCGGGCAAAAGAATGAAACAAACTGGAGCTTGATCTCCTGCTTACCCTCTCTTGCTGTTCCCTCACTTTCTCATGTAGCTTCTTTAGTCTCATATTCACCCGCAATCGCTTTTCCTGCTTATATCATTGCAAAAATCACTAAAAACCTCTGAATGACACAGATTATTCATTGCTACGTAAATTTTAAAAATGCATAATTGCCTAACCACAGACTATAATTTGAAGCTACATCATGACATCAGAACGATCATATTCACATGAATGAAACGAGTCATGCCTTCACATAGCTAACACCAAGATCTTTTCTTGAATAACCCCTGTCCAAGTTCCGCATCACATATTGGTTGTAGTCTTTGACAATCCTCATTATGATGTCTGATGTAGAAATCCCTTCAGTGCGCTTAGTTTCTTTGAATTTCCCAATAGCTTTGACCTGTAAAGCTCTTGTTAAGATCGTGGTCAGAGAAAAAAAAACACAGAAATATACAAGAAGCAGAAGATCTCTTACGTACAAATTCATACACGTCGTTTCCAGCTCCACTGGCGTCAGCATAACTATGCAATTTTCATGGAAGATTATATAAGGGCAACATGTCTTGCCAAAAGTTAGCCAACTAAGTTAATATCATATTGAAGAAAAAATTAAATACGACCTTCCAATCTTAGAAGCAAACATATCTACTAATGGCTAAGTCCCTGATTTAAATGGATGGGCACATGTACGAAATTTTAGGCCCAAGACCAGAAAGGCCGAGAAACAGACTTCAGGGTGTTGTCTAAACATGTAGCACAAGCCCATCCAGACTCAACCAACCCTCAAGTCTATCGACGACATATAGATGAAAAAGGATTTGCAGGCGTGTAGGCAGGACTGGCTGCCAACCCAAACCAAATAATGGATCGTAGTTAATTAAAAAAACATGATTGCTCCAGTCAGGACACCAAGGAATCCAACAATCAGCATGTCATCCGTTTGATCCAAATGCCATGATAGATATCCTTCACATATTTGTGAATTGGATCAGATGAAGTTCAGGCTCCATGGAATAGCTAGCCAAAATGATGGTCATTTTTTTCATACAGTCAACTCTTATTTTTCCATATTCTAAAATCAACTTAAAACCTTTCAACTTTCTAGAGTTTCAGGCAATTCTAATACCATAGGTGCATGGAAACTAAAAATGACTTGGATTTTGGCTTTAAAAGTTTCTGGCACCCTTTATTAAACAGAAAATGCAGCATGAAATGCATCTATAGGCACTGCCTACAAGTGAGACCTTAAGGAATGGATGTATTAGGACGGACCTACTATGCTCATTCACTGCAGTCATGAGGAAACACTGAATATCTTCTTTTCATGTGAAAGGCCTAGAGCAATTTGTTTCCATCTCCTTTGGCACTAGAACCAAGTAAAACGTTCTGCAATATTTCCTAATTTGTATTAACGCCCATGAAGGCAGTGCAAGAGGTAGGTAAAATACAAACTACTATCTGCAACTTCTTCTGCTATCTGACATGGGCGAGATTTCAACAGCTCGGAACTTATTGTGTGACAACAATTAGCTCAGGAACGTTGTTTAGGGATTTGACAACAGCATCTGATCTAGTATTTGTATGCACTACCTGATAGGAGTACATTATATCATTTCTATGGAGTTCCCCTCTAGAAATTGCATCTATATGTTCTGGGGTTCGAATCAGTTGTACCACAAAACAATTTGGATAATGACTAGCCATCCAGAAGTCACAGAGCCGGTTAAAATGTTATGCCTGGATTGTACTTCGGCATGTAATTTGAAGATACTGTATTTCGCTGCTTAACTATGGGGCACAAACAGTTTGGTAAGCAATGAATATTCGGTGATATTGTCATACTAAGAGTTCCTGGATAACAAATAATCAGCTACTTGCAGGGCTCATAAAGTAGCAGAAGGCAAAACAGCATTCCCACAATTTATTATCAATTCTTATCCAACAACACTGCAAGTAGGTTACTGCCGTCCAGGTTAGAATACAGGATGCATCTTTCTTCTCATGTTGATATCACTCATTCTCCTTAACAATAACAATACCATACACATAGCCTTTTCATCACTGACATCATCATCCAGCATACTCAACTCATCATAAAATCATATTTGGTTTAGTAGTCTTACGGAAGAGCATCGTGGGCTACGAAATCGATGTTGTGCTTGTCAAGAAATTCTTTCGTGACCACCCAAGGAGCGTCAGGAATAACTTCATCTACCCATCTGACAAAATAATTAGATGGACGAGTAAACAGTTTGTGTTTACTTTTCTATAAGAAAGATCTAGAACAAGCGAAGTTATCGAAAAGTCAGGGATGATGAGATTGAAGCTCATCGTCATGACCGTACAAATATAAATGAACAGCTGTGGGGGTGCCCCATGTCAGATTTCTTTCAGATCAGAATTGTGGGGGTCCAGACTGCTCAAAACCTTCTTTCCCATTGCCCCGTCTTTGGCTTCACTATCCAACTGAACAGCGGCGCCAAATAACGAGGGATTGACAGAAGAACGAGCTTTAAGACAAAGGATCAAGCAACATACTTGCAATGACGAAGAGATTCGTAGCGCTCCTCTTCTGTCATGACGGTCTTGCCTTTGAACTTGTGGGTGATCTCATCGTTGCAACACCCAACGAGCAAATAAGTATTTGGAAACCTAGGGCCAAACAGAAAATAATCAGCACCCGGAAACCTATCTCCCCTCACCGTAACACCAGATCAAGCAAAAAGCACGCTGCGTTGCGAATCCCGCAAAACGCAAAACCCGAAAAAACTCGACCGGCAAGTCAATCAAAACCCCCCCAAGCATCATCAACCACACGAAATCAACATCGCCCAGCAAGAAACGAAGACCCCCGTCGAGCAAAAACCGAGGGATTCCGAAGTAAAAAAGAAACGGGGGGCCGACTCCGGAAAGCGAAAGGGGAGCGGGGGACGGACGATTTCTTGGCTTGCTCGAGAGCGCGGGCGTGGCCGAAGTGGAAGAGATCGTAGATGCCGTCGGCGTAGACGCGGACGGGCTTGCTCGAAGGCATGGGATCGGTGGGGTTCTCCGGCGGCGAGGAAGGAGGAGGGGGAACCGGTTGCGCCTGATTCTCCATCGCCGCGACGATCGAAGATCTCTTCAAATAACCGTCGATCCTCAGAATCCAGGCTTGGTTCGTTGAACGGGTCTTCTCTCCCCCTTTTCCTCCGGCTTCAATTTACTTTTTGTCTTTTTACTTTCTTTTATTTTTGCCCTTTTTCCTCCCTCTTATATATATATATATATATATATATATATATATATATATATATAATATTTTTTTTATGTATTTCTTTGGCTACCGACATATATCATTGGCACCATCCGTTTGGCACGTGACCCGCGGATTGGCTGAGTGATTAGGCGCTCCCGATGACGAGTAGAGATATATATGTCGATCATGGACAATTATATCGATCTGTCGATTAAACCAACTAAGTTGGATATGACCGGTCATGCAAAAGAAATAGCGAATTCATGTTAATTCAATTTGACCATGGGAACCTAAATACTATGCAAGAGAATTATTCAAAAAAAAATACTTCTGCATTTATTTACGAATATCGATTTAATTTTATATCTTTCAATTTGGCTAATTTCGTAAATCTTTTTAATGGCGATCGGTTACCTGAACAGCTATCACCCCATGTAACGTAATCGGAGAGCAGCGAATTAAATTTTTTTAAGCTGTTTTTGTCAAAAAAAAAAAATTCTCTTCTTCCCTGAACCTGTTGCTAGGAATCGGTTATGGCCGGGGACATGCCATAGGCAAGAGCCGACCTCGCCGGCCTCGGGTGAGGGTCGAAGAGTTATATGATCTCTTTTCACATTAAATGTCATGATGTAAGATTTTGCAGTCATGTACTTGATGAGGCACATCAAGTGGCAAACTCATCAAAGCAGAAAAAAAAAAAAAACACAGGCCAAGCACATGCCCAATGCAACTCAAGCTTACAGCAGGACATCATGGGTTCGGGTGATACAGGGAAAAGGAAAAACAATCAAATGCAATGTCGAATTACCTAAACGGATACCTTATTTTCGGTAAAACTAAACTACTACACTGTTCGTGAAATACATGGTAAACCCAAAAACAGACCACGTAGATCATAGCCTGAACTCGTCCGGTGAAAAGAAGATCGAATGTTCGCAAAACTTTCAGTTTCAAAAGAGGGTGTGGATGCATGGCTAATGCCTCAAGTAAGCAAAAGGGTGAAAATAGCCGAGCCCTTCGAAAGAAAACATACTGCCAGGAGACACAAGGACTACAGTAACTAGTTCGCGACTGTTCCGGCACCGGCCAAACTTTTTTAAGCATGCTAAGGGAAAATTAGCTGAACCCTGCAAAATCAAAGGAAGTATGCTGTCTTCGGAGACTTCATAGTAAGTACTTCTCCACAACCGTGCAGCCAAACTTTTCTTGGACGTCTTTTGGAGTTTCAATCTGTAGTGACATTGAATTGATATACGTAATGATGAGAATACTAAGAGAAAGTACCATCCTGTAAAGGAGGCAGGGTATACTTACCGCATTCAAAGCTTTGAAAAGAGCTTTAACGGTATTATGAGGATTCCTTGAGCCGATCACCTATACAGAGTATATATTTAGAACAGAGCTTACAACTGAATAATCAATTTTAACTGTCATTTGTAACACAATCTCTTGCCTTAGATTTCACGTTCTTGAAACCAGCTAAATTCAAAATTGTTTGAACAGTTCTTCCAGCTTTCATACCAGTCCTGGTTGAAGCCGGCCAGAGATATACCTAACCAAGTAGCCATCTTCAGTAACATTTTAAAAACCACAAGAAGCGCAGGATCTTTGACCACTTAATTACAGTACTTAAAACCCAGCACAGTGTAATAGTAAATTTAAAACCTTGGTTTTCTTGTAAGCTGTCTGTACAGCATGTGCAATTGTATGCTCCTCATGTCTTTCCACGTAATGAAGATTCTGGAAGCATTTTTCGTATGCCTGATTGAATCAAATTAAATCGTAAGATAAACTTATATTACTTCATATCCACCTCAGATTCTCGAGATAATGAAACATCCAATGCAATTTAAATAAAGCAGCTTTTCTCTTCATCAAAGTAGTTTAAGGGTCATCACCTCAACCTACATATAAGAAAGTTTACATAGAGGAACCAGGAAATGCCCCTATCACCAAAAAGAAAGGCACGCCATGTATTTCTAGATTATGCAGGACATTTCTATACAGTGTCCGTTCAATCGGCAATACTTTCAATCCTTGAAATTCTAATTCCTCCATAGCAAAATAAGAAGTAACTATTTAATTTATACAATCATGAAGACCAACAATGTTCAAAAAACATTCCTAGCTAACTAGATAAGACATGTGAGAGTACAAACTGCAATCAACCTATACTATACCTTCTGGAGAGCAATAGGAACAGCAGGGCCCTTTGCTTTTGCAAAACCAACAACACCATGGTAGTTTCCACAAGCCAACATAGCAGTGTACTTGATCACTTGCCCACCCTGACAATAAGACCACAAATCACATTCAAGCCACTCGGCATCAATAAAGGAATCAAAACACTTACTTAGCTCTGAAGCAGATGATACCTTTGTAACTTTACAAGTCCGATTCACATCTATCAATTTCACATCAAACCCCTGGCCATCAATAAGTAAACCTCATCGTTACATATCCTCAAGGCAAACAATTTCAAAGGGAAGAAAGTTTTTGAGCCAGAATGATGGCATGTACTCAAGCTATTAATGTCTGATGCAAAAGAATTCTACAGACTAAAGAGAATAAGTACCGTGTGGTTGCCTTTTTTATCTCATCTTTCTTTAAATAGTACAGGCAATAAAATCATAAAATAAGATACAGATATATTTAGGACTTAAGAGTCTTTTAAAGTTGTTCCACAAGTAATGGCTCGCCACATTGAAGAAAAAATCCAATTCCCTATGGCAGCATTAGTAGTCTGCTATTTGCAAGATTACATAAAGGGACAAATGCACAGACTGCAAAACCTCATTCCTTTAAGCAGACAACTGTTATGCATGAAATAAAGCAGAAAATGCCACCGTCACTTACTTTTCTGTAAAGAGGCCTTCTCTTCTTTTCGGTTAAAGCATTTCTTTCCTCTGCAAGGTCCCTGATCTCCTCCTCTAGCACCTTTCCTTTCTTTCCAAATGTATGATCCAGCTGTGCCAGCTTCTCTTCAAGCACCTTATCGATTTCATTAATTTTCTCTATCAACATGTCATCCTTCTCTTTCATGTCATCAAATTCCTCATCATCATCATCATCAACCCCTTGTATAACTTGCCTCTCTTTCTCAAAGCCAGCCTGATCTAAAAGGTCAACTGAGGGACCCACTTGTTCATGTTGAATGACTCCATAATTGGCAGGATTATTAGGATCATAAGCCTCCTTCCAATCTACCATTCTCATAGCCCTATTTAGTTTCTGCTGAAGAATGAACTTTTCTTTCCCTTCTGCTACTTTCAAACGGTTCATCAATTCTCCAATGACTCGATACTCTGGACGAAGCCTGAAATGTCTATCCTCAAACCTGTCAATTCTGTTCATCCATTTATATGCATCATCAAGTGTATCTGTTATCAAGCACACAGAAACAAAGAGGGACAAAGCAGTAAGATAGAAATTGCATTTATTGCAGGAACTTCTAATTGCTCAAGCCCCTTATAAAACAAAATAAATAAATAAAAACTTGCAATCTTCAGCAATCTAAACTGCAGTTGACATAAAACTAACAAGTATAATCATTTAGCAAATCTAAATTAGTCCCACTGGTCCCAGTAAGACATTCAACAGATATACGTTCTTGTATTAGAATGGTAAGACCGTTTTGTACCAACTCAGTATGAAAATGAAAACGTCTACATAACTTCAACTAGCACCAAAAATGTCCAAGGAATCGAGACCACTGAAGAGAGAGAGGAATAAAATAAAGCAAAATGTGAGTACCAGACTCAACAAAATTCTTGAGCAACTCCTCATGGCGCTTGAACTTCTTCTCAAATTGCTCAAATCTCTTCTTGAGATTGTTTGGACTGAATCGCTCGTCGTCATCGTCGGATTCTGAATCAGTGGGCTCCTCAAACAAATTGAGATCAGCAGAGGCATCACCCTTCAGCTTCTCCTTCTCGAGCTTTTGGATTAGCGGGCCTACGCCCATGTAGTCTTCTTCATCTTCTGCATCGATGTCTTTGGTATCAAGGCCAGCCCTCCTCCTGGCCTCTCTCTCTCTCTGCTTCTCCTTCTCCACCTCCGCCAATAGTTCGTGAACAGCTCTCGATGCCGCCTCTTGGGAAGTGAAAAAATGGCATTTGGGAAGATGGCGGAAAGGGAGTTTTATGCTAGAGGAATAACGAGTGTCAGAGTATAGAAGGGGTTTAGAGTGTATTGATCTCTTGACGAGGCCCGGCTTGAAGATAAGACTGGACCAAGAGATTGCTACTTGCTGGGATAATCTACGGGCACTCATGCTCTTCCTCTCCTCTTCTTTTTCAGGTGCTTACTAAGATTGTAAAGAAAGCTATCAAAGCTTCATGCTAGCTGAACTGCATCAAAAGATCAAGTTCCAGATGTATGGTCAGTCGCTTCACGGCAGTACTCTGCTTAACTATAACTGTTGAATAATTTTGAGCATAAGCCACACTAGAAGCAAAGAGCAGGAGGAAATAGCAATTCACATGAATCATATAGAGAATATCAATGACTCTTCTTTTTGGTATGAAAGATCAACTAATTACAGAGGCAGCAAGGAGGCAGCAAGGAGGCGCCAATACACTTGGATTGCAGAGGGAGAATAACGTAGAAAGAGATGCATATTTCTGAATGATGTAGAATCCACCAACTACCAGTAGGAACGTATGTCCCCTCTCTCACAATTTCTCTTTTCCTTCGTTTGTCTTCCACAAGTTGCCTGGTTCACAACATGACACCTTCAACTCATCCTTAACCAACAATCCGAATCACAACGCTCCAACAAAGAAGAAGTCAATACGAATCTATCCTAACCATGACCAGCATCTATAAATTCTCTCTTTCTTTCTTCATGTACGCCATTACCACATTCACTTGCCAAACAACCTCAACGAAAACGTATTCACCAGCTAACCCAGTACAATCAAATTCCCACCTTCCTCTTACCATTCACCAAAACCCAACAGCAAGAATCAGTGCTAAATGTTTCATGGACCGCGCATCGCCGGACTGAATCGAATGACGACACACGGGACTGTTCGCCAAGAAACTTCGAAGTATCCACAGAACTCATGGAGAGAGAGAGAGAGAGAGAGAGAGAGAGAGAGAGAGAGAGAACCCGATTTGGTGATGGTGAGGCTCGACGGCTGCACCTCCTAAGCGGGGAGAGGGAGTGGAAACCGTCGACGCTCCGGCAACGGCGAAGAGGTGTTGCTGCTTGGACGGAAGCGACGGAGGAGACGGCTGCTGAGGGCTCGTTCCAAAGACTGACGTTGGAGCGAGGCGACGGAGGCAAAGACGCGAGGGAAGCGAGTCTCACTGTTTCAGTCACCCGGACAAATTAACCAAAAAAAAAGAAGAAGAAGAAAAGCCGAAGAAGAAAATCAAAGAGGACTAGGGTTTAAAATAATTTCACTTAATTTCACTTAATTGGGGGTAGGAAAGTCATTTTCAATTTGACTGAATATTACATATCTCCGTCATACTTTTGTATCCAAATAGTACTTCTCTTCTTTCGTTTTCCTTTTGGCAAAAAAAAAAAAAATGAGGCGGACGGATCTCTGCCGTGGTTCCATCTTCCTTCTCCCTACTCCGGCTGCAATCCACGGCGAGCCGCCGTCATCATCCCAAACTGTTCTCCATCGCCGGCTGCAATTCCGGCCAATTGAAAGATGCTCAAAGACTACTGAGTCATATGGTGCAAAGCAGAATGCTGATGAATGATGTAACCTTCAATATCCTGGTGGATGCACATTATAAAGAGAGAATGCTCATAGAGGGAGAGGCCATAGTCGACCAGATGGTTCAATTAGGTATAGTGCCTAATATTTTCACTTATAATGCATTGTTGAATGGTTATTGTCTGCAAAACGGGATGAACAATGCTATGGAACAGCTCAATTTGATGGTTGAAAGAGGCTGCCCACCTGGTGTCATCAGTTATAGCATATTGATTAACGGATACTGCAAAGCGAACAGGGTGGACAAGGCAAAGATGCTTTTCCAAGAAATGCTGCAAAGGGGCTTGAATCTTGATGTCATCGCATACAGCACTCTTGTATGCGGATTTTGCCAGGTTGGGAAATTTGAAGCCGCGGAGGAGCTAATCAACGATATGCAATCTCGCGATGTATCTCTAAATCATTATACGTTGAATGCTTTCCTGGATGGCTGTGTAAAATGCAGCAGGTTGACAAGGCCATGATATTGCTTCGAAAGATGGAAGAAGCTAAATTCGTTCCAAATATTGTGACAAACAATATTCTAAATAAATGGCACGTGCAATGCTGCAAAGCTCGAAGATGCTAAGGGGCTGTTGGACTGTTTGCATGCTCGAGGCTTGCAACCTGATGTGCGGACGTATAATATTCTCATGCATGGATTATGCAGAGGAGGACGCACGGAGGAAGCATATCAGCTGCTAAAGGTGATGGGAGGAAGTGGATGCTTTCCTGATGGTGTCATCTATAACACACTAATCCAAGGGCTACTTAGAAATAGTGAAAATACGAGAGCGGCGCAATTTGTCGATGAAATGGTCAAAAGGGGTTTTTCTGCAGACATAGCGACGATGGAGTTGTGGGTTAAATATCTCATGACAAATGGAACTTCTTCGTTTTCTGGTAGAACTCTCCATTGTCTCTGAGATCTGTCCACTTTTTCGTTTGAATCTAATGAAGAGCAAAGCAGATTGACAGCAAGTTTTTTTCCAAACTCATCTCATCAAGTCCCATGTCCCATTAATGAAGTTGTTCTAAGTCTGGGAGACAGTTGACTGAATCGAACTGCCCAAGGAGATAGTTGGCCTGTTTATGTTGTCAGATCAAGTTCAGTTGATGAATTTGGAGCAGAGTGAGTTGCGATCTATGCCAAATGTTACACTTCATTCCAACATCATAAGCACTGTTAGATGTTCATTATCGAGTCATCACATTATTTGTTGGGCCATCCATAATCCTGCAAGTCTCAATTACTTGCAAGAGAGATTAAACTGTGTTCATGAATTGTCACTTCTTTGAACGAAGTGGGGTATCATTGTTGATATTTCAGTTTCATCATATGGCAACACCCGATATCGCTTGCTAGTTGGTGAAGTTAAAAGAGGCTCTTTTACTGATTCTGCAACTCTCTTCGAAGCAGAAGACAGGTAGATTAAGGGTCATGTACGGGATGGCAACTAGGCTTTTTGCGAGGAAGCTAAAATTAAAGATGAAACCAATTGGGCTCAAGATGCCTCCAGAGCAGACACAAACCATCACGAGGGTCATCTGTCACATATTGAAGGAGTATGGTCCCCTCATGATCAGAGACACCTGGGTGCGGAAATCTTCAATCTGATGATTATGTATGAAGGATAGGAATCGAAGAAGAAGAAGATGTAGTAGGGCAAAGAGATTGAAGATATGAAGAAGAGAATGAAGATACGAAGAAGGAGGTTGAAAATATGAAGGAGAGGATGAAGACACGAATCTGTGGATCTCTTCGTATTCAATTGTAAGTCAAAAAACTTGAGAGAAGTCTTTACAATCTATATTTCTTCTCTACCTCAATTACAATGACTCAAGCTCACCTATATACAGAATACAACAACTTCTCAACAACCACAACAACCGTATGTATGTACTTTCTCACATATATCTACTAAGTACAATTTTGACCACTTATATACGCAATATCGCTATTAAGAAAACCTCAACACCTGAGTCCACCAACTTCCTCTATCCATCTTCACAATGCCTTGTCACTCGTATCTCCAGAAGACTTTGAAACAGAGTGAGAAACAGAGGAGATATCTTCCACATCCCCCCTCAAACTGAGCATAGAGTGATAACCTAGGCCCAGTTTGGTCCTTAACAAACAATGTGTATGTCGAGGCAATGGCTTGGTAAAAATATCAGCCAGCTGAAAGGAACTCGGAGTATAATAGACTTGAAGAACTCCCAAAGACACCTTCTCACGAACAAAATGGTAATCTATGGCAACATGTTTAGTACGAGCATGAAAGACAGGATTATAGGTAAGTGCAATGGCTGATTGGTTATCACAAAATAACCTGGTTGGAGAAGGAAGAGATATGCCAATGTCCCGAAGAACAAAGGTAATCTACGTAAGCTCAGCAGTTGTAGAAGCTAAGGCACGATACTCAGCTTCAGTAGATGATCGTGACACTGTGGACTGGCGTTTAGGCGACCAAGAAATGAGATTAGAGCCAAGAAATGTGCAATAACCAGTTGTAGATCGTCGAGTAGAGCGGCATCCTGCCCAGTCGGCATCAGAGAATCCAAACAACTGCAAAGTACTCTTAGAATGAAGGAACAAACCATAGTGAATTGTTGCCTTAACATAGCGTAGAACCCGCTTCAAGTTGTGATAATCAGCCACTGTAGGAGATTGCATCTTTTGACACAAAGAATTAGTAGCAAATGCAATATCAGGACGCGTGATAGTCAAATATTGAAGGCCACCAACCAAACTCCTATATTCAAAAGGATTGTGCCAGGGAATTAGATCACCCGAGCTATGATCAGATTTTAGAGCCAAAGGAGTGGAAATTGGTTTAGACTCTTTCATGCCTGCTCGATCAAGAAGATCTAGTGCATACTTGGTCTAGCAAAGGAACAAATCATCATTCGTATATCGTGCCTCAACTCCCAAGAAGTAATGGAGAGTGCCTAGATCCTTCATGTGAAATTCAGAACTGAGAGATTGAATAAGATCAGTAAGCAATGCATTAGAACTACCAGTGAGTATGATGTCATCAACGTATAGGAGGAGTATGAGAGTGTCCCGGCCAGTATGCAAAATAAACAAGGACGGATCAGTCGAGCTACAAAAGAACCCCAGCTCCAACAAAAAAATACTAAATCTCTCAAACCAGGCACGTGGAGCTTGTTTCAAGCCATAAAGAGGCTTGTGCAATAGACAAACATGATTCGGTTGATCAATGACCCTGGAGGTTGGTCCATGTAAACAAGTTCATTCAAAGTTCCATGTAAGAATGCATTCTTCACGTCTAGCTGATGAATCGACCAATGATGGACCACTGCCACTGAGAGAACAAGTCGAATAGTAGATTGTTTAACTACAGGACTAAAAGTTTCCTGATAGTCTATTCCCTCCTCTTGATGATATCCTTTAGCAACAAGGCGAGCTTTTAGTTTGTCTAGACTGCCATCGGCTGCTAGTTTGGTTTTGAAAACCCACTTACATCCTATTACTTTCATGTGGGCAGTACGCGGGACGAGAGTCCATGTTTTGTTTTGAAGCAAAGCAGTCATTTCTTCTTGCATAGCATTATTCCAACCAGGATGTGCAAGGGCAGACTTAATAGACTTAGGTTCAGAGGGTACCTTATACTCAGCTAAACAGGCATACCTGGGATTAGGCTTGAGTATGCCATCTTTAAGCCTGGTCCGCATTGCATGAATAGAAGGGACTCTCTGTGGCAGTGCCTCTGTAGAAGAGACTTGTGGAGCTTTAGAGTGAGCCTGAACAGAACATTGTGGAGAGTCAGAGCATTGTGAAGAGTCGGTAGAAGAAGGACCATTAGGAACCATGTAACTACTATCATTAGAGTCAGAACCATTGTTGCCACCATCTTCTCCAGTATGAAGTTCATCTATAAAACTACTATCATTATTGTAGACCACGGACCTTGTTGAAGGCTGTGTGGAAGACTTAAGAAAATCTGTTTGGTCCACCCACTGTTTATGTAATGTAGATAGTGGAGGATACACAGATTGCAACATGCGAGTATAAGGAAAAGAGTGCTCATCAAAAGTAACATTGCGATTGATATAGACTTTCCCACTTGTAGGAAGAAGACAGCGATAGCCTTTATGTCTGTCACTATAGCCAAGAAATATACAAGGCAAAGAACGAGGGTCCAATTTGTGCTGCATATAAGGCCTGAGGCACGGGTAACATGCACAACCAAAACTCGGAGAAAATCATATCTGGGGACTTGGCCATATAACTGTTGATGTGGACTGACTGATTGTAGAGTAGTTGTAGGGAGAAGACTAATAATGTAATTTGCAGTCGTAAAAGCATCAACCCAGTATATTAAAGGAAGCATTGCATGATAAAGCATAGCTAATCCGAGCTCGACAATATGCTTATGCTTTCTTTCTGAGACTCCATTTTGCTTAGGAGTATGAGGGCAAGACATGTAATGCTTAATGCCCTTTTGCTTCAAGTGTGTTTGAAATTTGAAACTGGAGAACTCACCACCACCATCGCTTTGAAAAATTTTGATCTTATGATCAAACTGATGCTCCACATAAGTCTGGAACAAAAGAAATATGCTGAAGAAATCAGACTTGAATTTCATAGGATAAACCCAACTGTATCGGGTAAAGTCATCAACAAAAACTACATAGTATTTGAAACCTTGTAAAGATTTGATGGGAGAGGGACCCCACAAATCACAATGTATCCTCTCCAAAGAATAAGAGGTCTTAGTCTCAGATAAAGGAAAAGAGAGTTTTGAACTTTTAGCTATCTGACAACTCGAACACATGAACTGAGCTTGTTTAGTCCATTGGATGAGTTTCTGACTATGCAACAATTTTAGTGTATTGGAACTCGTATGACCGAGTCTGAGATGCCACAAATCTTCACCAACTCTTCTATGTCTGTGAGTGAAGAAAGCTGAGGTGATTTGTTGATCAACCTTGTAAAGCCCCTGAACCTTCTTTCCAAGCTTCAGAATCGTGTTGGTGTGATTGTCCTTAACATACACACCATCATCATCAAAGATAAATGCACAAGGTTAATCACTTGTTAGCTTAGAAACTGACGATAAATTTTTCTTAATGTCAGGGACCACCAACACATTTTTAAGAGGTAGACTATCAAGCTCAGTATATAAGTAAGCATCACCAGTATGTGTTATACGAAGATGAGAACCATTACCAATCATAACACTTCACTGCCTCTATAAGTTGTAGGATTATGAATAATACCCGGGTTTGCTGTAATATGTGCAGTGGCACCTGTGTCAGGGTACCATTCACTTCCTTTTGAATCCTCAAGATGTATGGCAGCTAGAGCTTTCGGTATCTCTTCATTTTGAAATGAATTGTCAAACCTGTACCAGCATCTTAAGGCCTCATGGCCTGGTTTCTTACAGATTTGACATATTGCTCGAACACCACCAGCTACATTATCTCTCTGAACATGCTTTCCCTCAGATGAAGGAAACGTATTTACTTCTTGATATCTTGGAGAGGAATTGGCATAAGGTCTAAAACCATTATTTGAGCTAGAAAAGCCCTGTGATTGAGTAACCTGTGCCTCACGATAGGGTGGTCTAAACCCATGATTTCTCTGTGCATTTCCACGGCCATAACCACCATAACCACGTCCTCTAAAACCTCTTCCTCTCCTATCATCATACATTCGATTAACACCAAAGTCACCTCTCTGCTTAACAAAAGCATACTCTGATGCATTATGGTCGATATTATGTCCAAGCTTTTCATTATCTCCAGTTGTTCTTTTGCCATAAAAAGCTAGACTAGGATTAAACTGATTTACAGAATAGTTTTGCAATCGAGCCTCAAACCTCTCAAGTTGAGAGATAACTTCATCGTAATCAGGTTGTGGCTTAAGGCAGTAAATTGTAGTTCTGAAAGTTTCGTAATCAGAACTTAAACCTTCTAAAACCCCAAACACCTTCGTTATTTCATCTACCGGTTTTCCAATTGCACTAAGCTGATCACAAATCAGTTTAAATTCTCGAAGATAATCAGACAACAATCTATCACGTTTACGGCAAGCTTGGAGTTTACCTCTCAGCTCAAACTCCCTTGCAACCGATCTTTGACTAAAACGATTACACAAGGTATGCCATATCTCAAATGAAGTCTCAAGTCCGATGATTAGACCAAGTATGCCTTCTGAAACAGCTCCACTTATCCACAAGGAGATCAATTGCTCGGTTCTCAGCCAATCAACATAGTCTTTGTTTTGAGCTTCTACTTCCCTTCCATCAACTTCAACACAAACTGTCTGAGAAGGTGCTCGTATATCTCCATTAATAAAGCCATCAAGTTCTTGACTGTTCAAAAACCTACAAAACTGAGCTTGCCATAGAAGAAAATTATCCTCCACCAGCTTGATTGTAACAAAATTACCTATGTTAACATGTATAGGATAAGGAAACTTGGATACTCTCGCCGCTGCCATTTTCCTTTACAACAACTGATGACGTTCACTCTTGCTCTGAAAAACCCTCCTGCTTCGGTCCTGAGCCTCCGTCCTCGCACTTTGGGGCCGACAAAGAGAAGAGGAAGGAGAAGAGATTCTTGTTGACGGAGTGGGAAAGGACCTACTTTGGATGACGTCGTCCTCCGCACGATCGTGGCTCCAGTCGACGAGCTTTTTCTCAAGCTAGGTTTTCGAAGGAAAAGATCGATTCAGCAAGACAATCCTGCTGTGGCTCTGACACCATGCGGAAATCTTCAATCTGATGATTATGTATGAAGGATAGGAATCGAAGAAGAAGAAGATGTAGTAGGGCAAAGAGATTGAAGATATGAAGAAGAGAATGAAGATACGAAGAAGGAGGTTGAAAATATGAAGGAGAGGATGAAGACACGAATCTGTGGATCTCTTCGTATTCAATTGTAAGTCAAAAAACTTGAGAGAAGTCTTTACAATCTATATTTCTTCTCTACCTCAATTACAATGACTCAAGCTCACCTATATACAGAATACAACAACTTCTCAACAACCACAACAACCGTATGTATGTACTTTCTCACATATATCTACTAAGTACAATTTTGACCACTTATATACGCAATATCGCTATTAAGAAAACCTCAACACCTGAGTCCACCAACTTCCTCTATCCATCTTCACAATGCCTTGTCACTCGTATCTCCAGAAGACTTTGAAACAGAGTGAGAAACAGAGGAGATATCTTCCACACTGGGAACGCGTCCAAGTAATGTCCTTTTTGTTTTGAAAGGTTTTCAGTGCTTGCTAATCCCCATCCCTTATTCTTTGCATCTCTGCTGGATAATGCATCAACACCTTTGCATCTCTTAGATGTCGTCATTCTTATTGTCATCTAGGCGCGTTTAATTTGTTGATCATCATCTCAAAACAATTTAGGAAGTTGGTTTGAGAGGACTGAGCAGCAAAAGGCACATGAAAATAGTATTGAGGTGGATGAGAGAGAGACAAAAGGTGCGGCTCATATGCAACCACATTGGTCCGAATAAGCAATTTCTCTACGCGACTTGGTTCACAAAAGTGCGATAAGAAATGGACAGAACAATTAATGCTGCTTCAAAATCTGAACATCCATATGACTTATTGCAGGTAGGCCTCATGTAAAAGTAGAAAGCACACACAATGTTGTGTGTCTTTGACATTTGAGTCCTCATTGTATCTTAACCCTTCTTCCTAGTTGAGTTTTTGTTAGGAGAGCCGTACTTGCATTTGCGAGGTTGTGTAAATAAAGTTGAATTTTGTGGTATCACCTGATTTGCATACTTATTGGATGCTTCTCAACTGGAATGGCAGCAACATTCTCGAGTTGGATAGAGAGTTTCTTTGCTTGTGTTTGAATCATGATAAGTTGCATTGCTGGGGTTGAATTAGTCTGAAATTCTGAATACTGCAGTTTTACAGCTGCTTTGACTTGCATTTAAGAGATGAGCTTGATTAGATTCTTATCTATCTCAATCAAGTCAAAGAAGCAATTGTCTAAATTTATTTGTTATGCATTTGCTCTAGAGGGTAAAAAGCTTCTTATCTCTAAATCAAAAACCTTCATGTTAGTTGCATCCACATTTCTTCTTGTTGATCTGCCATTGTCTCATGTATTGTGACAAGATGATGCTTGCTCTCAAACTAATTTCAATTACCTTCACAATTTGGTCGTGCTTCTTCTCCTCTAGAGCACAAAATTTTGCGCAAAAATATTGTCCTTTCCATTTTTTGCTGTTGGTGCTTTGGCTTCCACTATGGATCCAAATAATAACAATCAAGCTGGAGTTATCTGAGTACGTGGAAAGCTGGTCAGGGATACTTGTGTGCTTTGCATAATACTAAAATGTGGTCTCTTGCAACTTTCTTTTGAATAAGAGACCCATTTTACAAAGGTGGGTATGCATAATTAAGGGGTAATCAGATTATGAGATGGTGTAAATTGATATAAGATGCATACACATCGGTTGAAAGGGTTGATTATCACAACACCTTTCATCCAGTTGTGTGGGGCCATTATACGTGTTTTTCTGGTAGTTGGTGTCATCTGCTACAACTCGACGCTGGGATCTTTATCGACTTGATGTACAGATGCCTTCTTACATTGTTTCCAAAAGAGGGAGTTTATACATCATCCCTGCGTAGTCACAGAAAGTCGTTTTCTGAACTATTTTCTACTGTGTTATTAGATGCTGCTTGGGTTCAGTCTTGTGCTAATAATTCCATTGTGTCTCATGCATTAGTTCATCCTCTGTATCCGTTTTGGTTTATGTTAATGACACGGATATGATCGGAAATGATCAGTAATTGATTTGACAAGTGAA
The DNA here is from genome assembly GCA_030064385.1 of Melaleuca quinquenervia. Taxonomy (NCBI): domain Eukaryota; kingdom Viridiplantae; phylum Streptophyta; class Magnoliopsida; order Myrtales; family Myrtaceae; genus Melaleuca; species Melaleuca quinquenervia. The sequence goes on from CM057718.1 coordinate 17,156,149, forward strand.
ACGGTTTCGATTTCATAATATTGGTTTTTGTGGATTTGGGTTCTGTGAAATATTTTTGTCGCATTGAAACAGCCTTATCCTTGTGTGCCATAGACGCATATGGTAAAATATGTTCTTAACCACCTTAGTGATTCCAAGGCGTGATCCCTAAGCAAATGTTGGGGCCAAAGTCCTGGTATTTCTCGCCACATTTGAACTTGGTGTTGTGCTTCGAGTTCAACAGGGTAAATTCACAAGCGGCTTTGGCAAGGTTATAGCCGTTGATAGGCAGCATTTCCTTCCATTGATTTAGGCTTTTGGTTTTGCTCTATGTCCAGCACGTCCTTTTATTTGCGTATCTCCAATTGCCGTGTCTTTAACACTCACTTGATAATCATAACAACAAATCCAATGACGTTAGCATGGATTGGATACACGATGCATAATGAATATTATTAGGTTTGAGAACACTAAAATAGCAAAGAATGCATAACTCGTATCATATCATTTCCCATAGAAACAAACGGGGCAACACGTACAGCAGAAAGAATCGCATCCAATACATAGGGTTCTTTGGTTCGGCAGCAAATTACTTAATCCGTAAACGAATAGCTTTCATACCTCATACTACGATCTCCAAGCACCACGTTAACGCCGAGACCGTATGGACAGTCCCCAGAATTTGGGATTTAGCAGAGCATACGTATATGCCGCAATGCTGAAAGTAAGGGACGAGGTACATGTGGCGTGACCTAAGGCAACTGCTGTGGGAAAGGAGATGTGGTGTGGTAATCGTAGTTCGCGTGATTCGGGGTCACGGTCGCCATGTCTGCAAGGACATAAGCCACGCTTTCAGCATAAGGGTTGCCGCTCGAACAGGTAATGGTATTGCAAGCCCTAAAAACTTTGCCGGTGTCCGGAGCACCTTCGACAACATTGAACATCAAGAGGGACCCAACTAGCACAATCGCAACTCTTGAAGGAGTACCCATGACTTGATGTCCTCTACTTAATTTTTGTTTTCAATCCTGTTTTGCACCTTGAGAGGCCCAAGTCTTGACCATTTACAGTGGGTCTGCCGAATGGGTTTTCTCCTACCATTAGCATATGAATCTTCGTTTGATGGTACCAATGCATGAGCAAGATCATTATAGCAGAGTTATTTGCATTTGTCAGCTTGCCGAACGAGCTGAACTGCTTCATCTTATTAAATTGAATAATTCCATAAAGTGCATAAAATCATCAGCTCAAGTACCATTTGAGGAAAGGATAGTGAAAATAAGCAGCAGCATGGATGATTCCTCTGCCAAATTCAGAGATCTGACATGATGGGGCGGAAAAGAGTTTTGATCAACAGTACGTTGTTTAGCATTTACATCTACAAATCAAAAAGAGCAAATGCTTGACTTTGGAGTTGAAGTACACGATCGAGATTCTGGATTCTTTTTATATTTTATGTGGCAAGAATCAAGACCACCGTGTCCGGTTATATGCTCAATCAAGATCACTGTGCTCATTCCACTACGTGACTGGTTTATCATCCACTCATGTATCTTTTTCTGAAAAAGAATTGTTTCAAACGCTACCCATCCAATTCAGCCAAAAAAAATCAAAATATTTCCCATAAATAAAGGAGGGCCGTCCGATTCAAAAGTCAGACACCCCGATCTGGATCCTCTTTTGTTTTTCCTAATATTTTCAAATCCTGCGGTGCTAGTCATACTAACAATTGACTATGACCATCATACATAACGCCAATCAGTTGTTTCATTTTACTAAACATGCTTAACTTTTTCCGACCAATAACTAAAGAGAGTAGAGAATTGTGGGCGGGAAGCGGTAGTGTTGTGCTTTGTGAAATGAAACCGATCTCTCGCCTGAGATGTTTATCTAAAGACCTTACTATACAGAAATTAGGATTGCCTTCTTTTTCATTTTCTTTTTGCCTCATTGGATGCCTTTTTACAAGTAACACAATTTTTTGTCATGTTTCTGTAGTAAAGAATGTGGATAAGTTATCCTATGAAAGCACTATTTTTTAATGCAGTGTAACCCGACTTCTGAGGACTTTAGAATTTGAACTACAATAATAAGTCAGAAAACTTGCTAAAAACTCTCAATGGCTGAGTGATACTCAAGATTACACTTAATTATTGGAGGGTCACTATGAACTTAGTAACAAACAAAAGTTGTGTAAGAAATTAACAAGGTAAGTGAATCAATTCAACGCCTGAAGCAGATGAATTAGTTCTTAGGAGAAAGCGATGGCCTAATACAACATATATGCAATACAAACTAGGTGTTTGGGCTACATTCAGCCCTTCTAACCAAGATGCCAACATTGAGGTCCAAAGTAAAAGACCCAGTACCCAAAATGAGCAACAGATCCGAATACATCATCAGCATCGACTTCCTGCCTCCCAAAACGAGCAAGTTCCATCTGCGTACGCATCAGCTTCTCCAAGAACATGCCGCGAGCTGTGCCGCTCGAAAACTCCTAGCTAATGCCCCTCGTTCGCGCAGAACATTCCGCATCAGATGAGAAGAATTTGATCTGCCAAAATCCAAAGGTTTGCTGGCATTGATGAATCGATTTCGACTTCCATTTTAATGATGTTGCAATCACAGGAGCTTATCAAACATTCCCCCGCCCTCAAGCTCACTCTCAACTGCAAACTCCCTTCGTGCAGGCGACCCCCCGAACGAGCAGACGGTTCCAGCTCTCATGGAAGTCACAGAAGTCCAAGAAACCAATATGGAATGGTTGGGGAAGTCCATGGTCTGTTCTCCAACCTTCAGAGCAGGCCATGAAAATTTACCTTTTAATCTTCTTTTTTCAGAAGTCCTATCAGGTGCTTCCACTTCAAATCTGGTGGAAATCTTACATGTCTTCTTTTGCGAAAGAACTCTACTTCCATCTTCCTAGTTTTACCATCCTCTTCTTCTTCTTCTTTTCTTTTCTTTGTTCTTTTTGTCCGTCGTGCCGAGTGCCTAGGTGTCCTAAAATATAGAAATAAATACAAGGGTAATTTAAATTTTCTGGTCATTTTCTTCTTCTTTTTTCACAGAAAAAGAGGTGTCCAGCAAAAACATAGGCCACCCACAAGAGAATATTTAGGTCTACTGCCGTGGATTTCACCGGTGCACCGCCGTCCGGTGGGGCAGCTCGTCGCTCTTGTCCCGCCACGATGCTAGTCGGAAATTCAAGCCGGCAATTCATCTAAATCCTACCTCATGTTTTTGTATTTGTTGAGGTCGACAGTAGATTAGAAAATAAGACCTCTTATCTTTGTTGTGGACTCTTGGCCAACCGTTGCAATGAGTTGGCGGCAGCAACCTACTATTGTTTGATTCTATTAAGATGCTTAACTGCCCTGTTTTTTTTTTATATCAATTTTAGGATTTTATCACGTGTTCCAGAAGTTTTAGGGCCAACTTCTTACTAATATTTACGGACATTATGTGAGTACCAAAAATTTGTCGAATATTACATATATTCTAGAATTTTTCAAATATTTCGAGTTAAAAATGGAATATATTAAACTACTAAAAAGAAAAAAAGAAGAAGACATATTTACGTAAGATGTTGGGTATGCATTGCTTTTCAAAACAAGTAAGGGGACTTGCCCATATATGAATTCTTTTTTTTTTTTGTCGAAAAGGAGTTGCTTCTTCTTTTTGACATTTTTTTTTCCTTTTTATAATGGTAGGCAGACCGACCCACTAGCGAAAGCAATTTGCAGAGGCAACGTCAAATGTAAAAAGTCATAAACCTTTGCCACTTGTGCCAAAAAAGTCTTAAACATTTTTTTGGTGCCAAATAAGTCCTAAACCTTTATAAGTGGTGCCAAATAAGTCCTTCCCACCGGAAAAAGCACACCTGGCTCGCCGGAGCTCGTCGGCGGCGCCACGTCGGCGCCGACGTGGCGTCGACTTTTTTTTCTTCTTCTTCTTCTTCACCGGCCTCGCCCGTCGCCGACGAGGGCCAGGCGAGGCCGGCCTCGCCCGGATCTGGGCAGGGCAGCCCCGCCCAGCCCAGATCTGGGCGGGGACCGGGCGAGCTGCCCCGCCCCTGCCCAGATCCAAGTGAGGCCGGCCTCGCTCGACCCTCGCCGGTGACGGGCGAGGCCGATGGCGGCCTCCCCAGCCCCAGCCCCCGCCGCCCTCGCCCATCGCCGGCGAGGGCTCCGCCGGTGAAGAAGAAGAAGAAGAAGAAAAAAAAAAAAAGTCGGCGCCGACGTGGCGCCGCCGACGAGCCACGTCGGCGCTCCGGCGAGCCACGTGTGCTTTTTCCGGTGGGAATGACTTATTTGGCACCACTTATAAAGGTTTAGGACTTATTTGGCACCACTTATAAAGGTTTAAGACTTATTTGGCACCAAAAAAAGATTTAGGACTTTTTTGGCACAAGGGGCAAAGGTTTAGGACTTTTTTTGACAATTTTCCCAATGTAAACCAGACAGATAAGGTGATCTAATAATGAAAAATTTATCAAAAGACAGCAGACGTTCCACCAAAACATGGGGAATGCTTCCCTCTTTATCTTGGTTTTCTTTTATGGCCAGTGTTGGCACTGAGCTTGGTCACTTCTTGAAACGCGAAGCCGCCATCAATGGCTACCCTTCCTCTCTCGCAGCACTCGCTCTCCATTGCTGTCTCCAACGACAGCTTCAAAAGGAGCGATTTTGGGCTCATGGTTGTCTCCAAATCGCATCGGTCTCGCTCTTACACTGCTAGGCCAAGGGGGCCTTGTGTCCGGTATTATCTGAATAGTGCTTATGCAAAATCGCTAGATAACTTCCGTTTCTTTTCGTTTGTTTTTTCCGTCAAATTCTGTGCTTGTTTTGGCTTTGGAGAAGCTCTTGTGCGATATGCGGTGATGGGTGATTCATCGTGAAAATTTTCAGCTGAGTGGTGGGTGCGAAGTTCAAGTTTGAAGTTCTGGGCGAATGCAAGAACTGTCAATTAGTTTCTGAATGTTATTTAGCCTTTTGAGTCTTGGCTTAATGATATTGAACATACCTTTGGGAGACAAATTGTGTAGCTTCTGAAAGTGATGAAGCTATAGGTGATGCCCTATTTGGTTTTTTCTCCTCCCGGCCTTCTAGCAAGAAAACTGAAGGAGAGAGCAAAACGTGTTTTCCTAAGTCTTGATCTGGGCTAATGTACGGTCTAGGGAGTGTACTGTTCGAGATGGTTTATATTCGGTTAATTACAAATTGCGTTGAGAGATGTGATAAGAGTGCTTGGGTATTTTGGACGTAGGTCTATGCTAATTTGATTTATATCTTAAGAAAACATCCTCGCATGTCTTTTCAGGCAGAGTTTCGGAGTGAAGATGGGAAAGATAGAAAGTGTAGTGTAGTCCTATTGGTCTGTAATAGAGATATCTCTATTTTTTGTGGAAATCATACTCTTAGAGTAGCTTATACAAATTTATTGGAGTAGGAAAGTTGCGCTTTTCCTCATGCTGCTTATATTAACTAAAACTAATTTTAAATTACTAAATACCAAAATGGTTCAAGTATCTTCTACTTTTGTCATCATGCTTGATTGAGCTTCACTTTGAAGGTTTTTTAGTAAAGCTTTTCATGACAGATGCCAGTCCACAAGTACAGATGAACCAAGAACGAAAAGGAATCTTCTTGACAATGCCAGCAATCTTCTAACTAACTTGTTGAGTGGGGGAAGTGTGGGATCGATGCCAATAGCTGAAGGTGCAGTGACAGATTTGTTTGGCAAGCCTCTCTTCTTCTCGCTGTATGATTGGTTCTTAGAGGTACTCGTGCAAATCTTTGAAGTTCTTCATCGATTTTCTGATATTCTGCTTGTCAGAAAGGCTGAGTGGTTGGCATCCTATCAACTTATGATGGTTTTGACAAGGATGTCGAAACAAATTTCCAGGTTTCTTAGGAGTTCACTATTCCGTGTTAGCTGCTCGTCATCTTTTATCAAGTGTGTAGATAGTTCATTGTTCAATTGAACTACTATGCTGTATTCACTTGCTTTGTCTGCAATTTCTTATAATGCCGATCATGTCAAAATGATAATCACAAAAGGTTCTTTATCTTCTATCTTGGACTGGTTATGAAGCCACTTAGTCTCACTTTATTCATTGTGCAGCATGGAGCTGTTTATAAACTTGCTTTTGGACCAAAAGCATTTGTTGTTGTATCAGACCCCATAGTCGCAAGGCACATCCTTAGAGAAAACGCATTTTCATACGATAAGGTAATATAGTTGGATACATTACATTGATGTAATGAATTTAGTAACTCCCATGAATTCACTGTCAAAGTTCATTTCATACCATTTATTTGCTTGTGCCAGGGAAAAAAAATAGCATAGATTTTCCAATTATGTAATTGAGGTTAGCTGGTTCTGTGAAAATGATTGAATTATTAAATCAAGACACAATTTGGTAATTAAGTATTTGCTAACTGTGTAGGAGTTCTATCACAAGTTTGAGAAGGACAGAATGGAGTCTACAAATTTTGGATACTTATTATAGGCTGCGTACTTTATTTGAAAATTTCAACACATGTTAGCTTCAATAGTAGTGGTTCACAAGCAAGTACTTTGCGCTCTAACAGGGAGTTCTAGCTGATATCCTTGAGCCAATAATGGGAAAAGGACTTATACCTGCCGATCTTGACACTTGGAAGCAGAGGAGAAGAGGTGAGCAAGTTAAGATTATGCCATTTCAGGTGTGGACAAGGGTCTAGACCAATCTGGAGTATCTACCTGTCAGTTTTCAGTTAAAACTCGAATATAATGCTGTTTTTCTCCATACAAAGTATTTAATATGTAATTCTAAGTATTTTCATAGGAAAATTTTTTGACCTTCTCACGCGTAATACAATGTAAACATGTTCTTGAGAGGCATTGAGCATCTGTTTGAGAATAGATAAGGAAGCAATGATCAACTCCATCCAGGTTCTTGCTTTATGTTTGGCTTAACAATCATGACTATCCCTACTTTTCCCCCTTTCTCGTGTATAAGCGATCAGAATTCGAACACGCCGTGTTTTACTGGGAAGGATCAAACCATGGGAACAAATCTACAGGGCTATCACCTTCTTTGGCCAGATTTTCCAGCCTTTTCATAATTTCGGTTCACTGCGCCCGCTCCTTTACTTTTAGGAAAGAGCCGCTATCCTTTCATGTAGGAGAGTCTTTGATGAGCTCGGATCCTTTTGATGATTTCATGTGAGGAGCTGCCACCTTTGGCGGGCTTTGAATTTGAATAGATCCATTGGGCCTTCTTGCATGGACTTTGGCCTGCTTTGATGGTGGGTAGGCTTAAATATTATGGGTCAGCTCGTTTTGCATCAATATCATCAATTAATCTTTAAGATTTAAATCAGAATTCCTTTTGTTTGAGCAGCATTGCTCAGTTAACAAAGTAAATTGGATGCTAGTACATCAATTATTTCCCTTTAGCATCTTACCTTTTGTTTTACAATTAGCTATTTATTATTAAATGCTTACAGTTGATACTTCATCTAATTTTCCTGCTCTTTATCATCCTATCATTAGCTATCTGTTGTAAAATACGATGGGCCAATTGGCAGTACTCTAGAATCTTAAGCTATTAGAGGATGATGCATAGTATATCAATCTTCAATTATCAAATGGCATTGTGACGAAATGTTGTGCTCAGTCTAGTTCGGTTAATGTGTATGTGATGACTTTTTTGTGGCCTTAATCGCCAACAAATTATCAATGTTTCTTGTATTGGTTGCATGGGTAATGCAAGTGTATGGGGTCTTGTCTAAAGCTAACTTAACTCGTCTTAAGAATTACAGTTATTGCTCCTGGATTCCATTCATTATACTTGGAAGCTATGACCCAAGTATTCACAAAATGTTCCGAGAGGACCATCCAGAAATTTGAGAAGCTTTCAGAAGGCACAAATGAACATGGAGAGAGGAAAGTTGAGCTGGATCTTGAGGCAGAGTTTTCGAGTTTGGCTCTTGATATAATAGGCCTTGGCGTCTTCAATTATGATTTTGGTTCAGTCACAAAAGAGTCACCCGTGATCAAGGTTTGATGAGTTGTGACTAGTCTTCTTCCTTTACTGGCAATCAGCTTTTTTAATCTCTTAAAAATGCTTCCTTTTCATGTATACTTTTCTCAGTTCTATTGAGTTAAAGAATCTATAAAAGCTTGACACTTCACAAATTTGTCTGTTAGAATTTTGTTTTCTCATGTCATTATGATTTTATTGCCATCAAATATTAGAATAATGACCATTGAGTTTGCTTTTAGTATCCATGTATGAATTTTTCCTCTGGATTTATCAAAGGCCAAATTTATTCAGTAAATTTTATCGACACTGAACCCTTCCCTCTACCTCCTCCTCCTCCTTGTGTCCTATAGTGAAACCTCGTACTTTTTCAAATATCCTTTGCAAACATCTTCGAAGTTAAGGGGGTTCGATTCTTTTTGAGTGGGTCGACCCCTTTTAGTTTTGAGACATGGAGGCTCGAGAAAGGGATTGACCTCTGACAAGGGGTGTAGAGGAGATTCTGGAAAACAGGGGATTTTCATTGAATTTACTAAAAAGCAAGTGATGGTTATGAATTGAACCCCTTTTGTTACAAGTTGTGAACTTACAAATTGTACTGTAGGAAATATCAGATTGATGTGCATCAGCTGACTTGATTATTTCTTGCCTATTTTGTCACTGAGATATGACCCGGCCAAGTTGTACAGAGGTTGGAGAACTATCAATGATTAGTTGTTTTCGTCATCCAATTGTCACATATGACCATTTAGTAATTTTATTAAATCGCCTCAAGTTATATTTCCTCCACAAGGAGGATTTACTGGGATTGTCTCCTCCGCACATCAGTATCATATCTTCTTTTTCTGGAGCTTTAATCAGATGTCATAGTATACTGTGCATCGTTGTTATGTATGCTTTGTACTTTTATTACTAAATGCTCGACACTTTCATGCACATTAGATGTGCAGAAGACTAAAATATGGTGGTATTTTAATGGCAATGTTTTGCAGTTGATCAGGTCTTACCCAACATTTCTTGAAAACATCTCATTTTAAAGTATTCACTTAGTATATTCATTTACATAGAATTCCAGTTCATGATGCCAATCTCACCTTGACAGCTCCATGGCTATACCTTTTTCTATTTTGGTGTAGGCGGTATATGGTACTCTTTTTGAAGCAGAGCATAGATCTACCTTTTACATCCCTTATTGGAAAGTCCCTTTGGCTTCATGGATTGTTCCTAGGCAGCGAAAATTCCAGAAAGATCTCAAGGTTATCAATGACTGTCTTGATGGACTCATAAAAAATGCAAAAGATACCAGACAGGTGAGGAAATACCTGCTATATAGGTTGCATATTATATAGCTGTTGAGATTAAAAATGCATAGGGTGTGTTCTCTTAGCAATGAAAACCTCCACCTGGATAATTAGTTCATTTTTTATTGAGGGAAAGAAGCTTTCCATCACTCAAGCAGAAGTGCTTGGGATACAGTGATTGGTATGAAAAATATTAGGAGTTGGAGAAACCAACTGATGATTAGGTCGTAGCAAAGAGAAAGGCTCCATAAATGGCAAGGACCATCCTAAGTTCAAGTAACTTCATGTTCATTTCGTTGCATATATTCATAAAAACGTAGATGCCTGGTGGTTGAGTTGTTCTCTTGTAATTGGTTGCCGTGCTTCAGTTTACTCCATTGATGGTTTTCACGATAATTTTGAAGTTTGCATTCTCAGTGGTGGTAGTCTATGAAAGTTATCCACCCTCCGCATTGAGAAAATTAGCAGCAAGAACACCATTTGTTGGGAACCCAGATTGCTTAATGCAAATGAATCACATGTATGTGAAGTTGGAGGAGCATGTGTGAATCATATCTTGCTTTTTAAATCTCTTATTTTCGAGCTAAACCATTTTGAAGATTTATATCTGATGGAAATAAACTGCAGGAAACAGATGTTGAAAGGCTGCAACAGAGGGATTATTTAAATCTCAAAGTGGGTACACAATCCGTATTTCCTTTCAAGTTAAGAGGTGTTTGCATGAGTCAATGAGCAGATAAATTATCAAATCCAGGCAATGTATTTTTGAAGTTTGCAGGATGCCAGTCTTTTACGATTTCTAGTTGACATGCGTGGAGCAGATGTAGATGATCGCCAGGTAAATTATGTCTTCATAATCTCTCTAAGCTTCAGCTAGTTGAAACTTCCTCCAGGGCTTAACATTAAGTTGATATATAGTGCAAATTGCCTTGAGTTGTTCACTGTCCTTCTTGGTTTGCTTTGAAATCCTCCTCATGCCAAGATTAGTTAGGAAGAGTTTGCAAGCTAAATGTGTCAAACTGGAGAAGTTAAACTTCCAAATCAAAAAAATATTTTTATCTTGTTTTAAATTTGACTATTAGTGCCATTTTTTAGGGTTCTTAATATCAATTTGTCTGACAAAACCTGATCCATAGTTTTAGGTTATATTTTAGGTAATTGCAGGTAATGACTTATCCTTAATAGCACATAAAACTTCTTTTAAACCTGATATACAAGTACTTAGCTTACTTTTAAAATGGGGTGATTCTGAAATCAGGTCATCAATCAATTTCCTTATTCTAAACCAAACAAACCCAACTAACCAAAAAAGTGAAGAATACAGCTCGGTTCAATTGCACTTTAGTAGGTGGTGTCATATTTCTGTTTGCTTTCACCACTCCTAATTTTCAACAACTGTTTCTGTTTGGTCATCTTAGATGCACATACATCTGAAGGGTGATGGTCTTTCTCAAGATATTAGTTAAACACTGAACTAAATTGATAGTTCTTACAAGTCCTGAAGCCCAGGATATAAGTTCTGTACTATCCCTGGCTAAAAGTATGCTCCCACATAGTGGATGCAAATTGCTCTTGCCTACCAAGGATCACATTCTCAAAAAATGCCTCAAAGTAGTTGTATCTATGCCCCTGAAATTCATCGCTTTAGTCGAAGATTTAGGTCAGAAATGTGCCTTTGGCTTTTTCTGAATAACTCATTTTAACAGTTGAGGGACGACCTTATGACTATGCTGGTCGCCGGCCATGAAACAACGGCTGCTGTGCTTACCTGGGCTGTTTTCTTGCTCGCTCAGGTATGTTTCCAGTCACTAACTTATTGATGGAGCAATTTCAATGTAGTATCATGTTGTATTGAGTTTACCATGTCTGTGCTTACTTGCCAAAAGCTGTCACATAAATTTATCACTTTAGTTCTCTGAATGCAGAACCCTTCAAAAATGAGAAAAGCGCAAGAAGAGATTGATTCAGTGCTTGGTCAAAAGAAGCTGACTTTTGAATCTCTAAAGAAGTTGGAGTAAGCCATGTATCTACAGATATAGCATTAACTTTAGATGATTTCCCTTGCTTTCCGGTACACATGTGCATACTATAGGGATAAATGAGTGTTGAAGTTGAGTCATGCCTGTCTTTGAGAGATTTTCTCCCTTTAAGGGCAATAATTCCTAGCTCAGAATCAGAGTTGCCGTTTCCTGTGTTGCCGTTTCGTGTATCTCTTTCTTCAAGACAAGGCTTAGCTAAAAGGAAGTGATTGGTGGAACTTTACTCTTTATAGATAATACTGGAAGGATGACAAAAATGATCCCTGAAGTATGGCCTAATATATAATGTAGTTCCTAAATTTTAATTTGTTCAATGTGATTTTCTAAACTTTTGGTGCATGTGCAAACTAGTCCTTGAATTATGTGAAGACGGTAATGCTGTCCCTAAACTTAAATTAATAGAAGTACAATATAAAACATTTTCTTACAGCCGGGACAACATTGGACTAATCTGAAATTGTACAAAGCACAATGAATAAATTGAAAATCTAGGGATTAGATTGCACATTGAGTTGAAATTCAGGGACCACATTGAACAAATTGAAAGTTCAAGGACCACAGTGCACATAGGACCAAAGTTCAGGGACCGTTTTTGTCATTTTCCCGATAGTAATCTATATATGTTAATCTTGCATTACGAGAAATTTTTCAGCTCCAGGGGTGAGAAGCACAAAAAAAGCTGTGTATTAGTTCCTGTGTTTTACTACTGAAAGCTGAAAAATCTGATTGTACCTTGTTTTCATGAGAGAGAGCGCAAGAGAGCAGGAGGGAGGGAGGGAGGGAGATTATTTGCAGAATTATTCCCTTAGTCTTTGACAATGATGTTGTTTGTTTGCTCTGTAGCCCCTTCTGTTCGTAGTATTTTTATTTACTTCACCATAGAAAGACCGCAGAAAAGAAAGATCTTCCAAAGTGCTTTTCTTTTCTCTTATCTAAATCTAGGTATCTAAGTAGCAAGCTCAGGCACTTTTATGAATTGTGATGCAATACTGGGAAGGTTTCTCTTCTCTAATCCTTGTTTGGTGATTTTTTTAATTGTTTTGCTGTCTTGACTATTTATTTCTTTCCTGGTAATCAAAATTCATATGCCTTTTTCCATTCTTTCAGGTACATCAGACTAATAGTTGTAGAGGCACTTCGTTTGTATCCTCAACCACCTTTGCTTATTAGGCGTGCCCTCAAATCAGATCGGTTGCCAGGTAATACTATCAATCATAAACATGATAGATAATTAAGTTTTGAACTTGGTAACTTGTAGTGAGTGTTATTTTGGGATAAAAAGCCCAGTTGTCAGTTAATCTTCTATGGTGCTGAGATCATTTCGGTGCAATTGCAGATAACAGGACTGCTATTAGTGGTTGAGATGACTGCTTGTGAAAGGAGATATTAAACCACTTTTGGATCAAATAAGAGATAAAAATGTGTACAAAAACTTGGTCTTGACAAATTTAATTCTCTATAAATGCTGGTATGAGTGGATCATGTTGATCTGCAAGCATTACCATTTCAATTCATCTTGAAGGAACCAGTTCTGGTGGTTTTCCATCAGGTTGTCCCTAAAATAAACATGGTTTGCAATGAGTTGCTAGACCGCAAATTATTCTCTATATAAGCTAAAGAGCTATCCCAGAGTGCCTCGTCTTACTATTTGATATTTTTATTCAAGAAAGTCTGCATGATGACCAATATGGAGTATCCAATCAACCAAGCGTACTTCGAATAAGCTGCTAGTTGAGGTGGCATTATCCCATGTAATATAAGTGGAAGCATGTCAACCGGAATGAAGACATTTTTTTTACTATTCTAATTGATTTTCTGTGGTAGTCCTCGTCTTAATTATGAACTTAAATGCTGCATTTTTCGTCAACTGTCTTTCAGGAGGTTATAAAGGTGACAAAAATGGATATGAAATCCCTGCCGGCACAGATATCTTCGTTTCTGTGAGTAAATTGCTTGCACATCAGTGCCAGTCAGTTCGTACTGCCACTTTTGTGAAGCACTAATTCTAGAGTCTAGTTTTATGTACTAGCCTTCTCTTTCCTTTCTGCTTCTACTGCTCATTCTGATGAGCATAACCTTTTGTCCTATAAACTAAATTATTCAGGTGTATAACCTTCATCGATCTCCATATTTTTGGGATCGCCCCAGTGACTTTGAACCGGAGAGGTTCCTAACACAAAGAAAGAGCGAGGAGATTGAAGGCTGGGCTGGCTTCGATCCGTCTCGGAGTCCTGGAGCGCTCTACCCAAATGAGGTACCTTCTAAATTGGAATCTCTATGCTTCAAGCAATTTGTCTCAGTCTGCTCAACTCAACTCAAAAAAATGGCTCACATCCTTCATCAAATGTAAATTTTTGTTGCTATGATCAGATCGTCTCAGATTTTGCCTTCCTGCCATTTGGTGGTGGGCCTAGGAAGTGTGTCGGGGACCAATTTGCCCTAATGGAGTCGACAGTGGCATTGGCTATGCTGCTGCAGAAATATGATGTGGAGCTGAAAGGATCTGCCGACTCTGTGGAACTTGTTACGGGTGCAACAATCCACACAAAGAACGGATTATGGTGTAAATTGAGGAAGAGATCTGATCAACCATGCACCATATGAGCTATTAGAGGTTGGGCAAGTCAGCTTTTCCTCGGATTGGTCTTTCCATCTCGTATCTTGCTACTGATAACAGATCTGTCCCTTTTCGCAGACTCAAGTTCACCAGCAGAATACAGATTCAACCGGCAAAAACCCTCTTCCTCTACCTTGAGATCGGATGCAAGTATCTGGTGTTCCATACCAGCGACATTCTAATGATTTCATGTTAAATGAAACTTGAATAGCAAGTCATATTCAGAAAAACATAATGAGCACTTTTGCGTGCGGCAACTTGGATGTCAGTAGGTTGTATGTACAGAATTGATTCGCTACACCCAAAAAAATAAAGCGAATTTCATTTGAAAATTTAAAAAATCGGGTACCCAGTGCCTGTCTTATTCGTTGAACCCATCTTTTGTTTCTTTCAGGCTTTCAGCTCATCTATGCGCTAAGAGTCATTTCAGGCACTTTATTAGATATTGTTAATTCGATTCTCTGCGGCAAATTAATCCCATCGAGAATTCGTAGCTTGATTTGGCAGCTACAACACTACTGAGAAATGATGACGTAGATTAACTTGCAACATGGGTCTAGATTGGACAAGAAAGACACAAGGAAGGTTGCCACGATGACTCTGAACACGCATGAGAGAGAGCATCATTCAGATACGAGAAAAGACCCTTACACTCCGTGTGATTTGTCACCTATGAGCTAAGTCGAATACATAAGTAGTCATGATTTGTCGCCATTCTCACCTAATCTGCAGAAAAGTGAATATACACGCGATTTTGGGAGTTCCTCTTTTTTCCCTTATATATGTTGGGAGCTAAGTGAGAATGCTTGTACCATTCTCAACTTCAATGAATAGACGGGAAAGTCAATAGGTAAATTCATCTACGCAATTTCTTATCTCGCGAGTTCTTCAATGCAATGCCCTGAAACTGCGAGTGCATCGAACCAATAGGCTGTCCCTGCACAGAGCCAAGCTTAATGGTCCGATACAATCAGAAAGTAAAAAATTAGAGGCAAAACTTAGTTGTTAAGACACATACACTGTTTTGGAAATCACTCCGGACAGTGAAACACCCAGGAATTTCCTGTGCTCTAAAACCAACCTGTCCCTTAAAGCAACAAACTTCCTCCAATTAAATTGTTGAAAGAAAATCTCGTCACAGAGACATTGGTTAATTAAATTCTATACCAGTTCCTGCAAACTTGGTTGGGTCCCACAGTGAAAAACACACGACGGCACTGAATGCAGGCGTTCCTAATAAGATCAAGGTGAGGATCAAAGACCAGAAGATATGGCCAAACAGGAAACTATGCATTAGAAGTAAGGACAGAAATGTAAGCGTGTAACACACAAACCAGGCCACCCTGTACATAGCCATAATAACCATTGTGAGTGAGACATGTTGAATCTAGTTGTCCCCACATTTAGTAGAACAAAGGAGCTCATAACACCATCCATGACAGGTAAAATCTGCTTATCACAGATGATAAGATTACATACCACTCCTTGCATACTTTGATGAGCATAGTCATGGCCATCTAGACTTGCCGTTCTGAAATTTGATTCCTACAAAAGTTAAAAGACAACGGTATGAGAGACAATAACCACAACATAATCTTGAAATTGTGTTTATTAACACTTTTACACTAAATACCATGTCTTGCATGCCCTGTTGGGAGATCCAACAGTTATCCTGGCCTTCTACTCTCAAACTTGCTTGTTCCTACAGTTAAAGGCACAAAGCTAGTTGAGTCGCACCATCTTTTAAGGAACAAGCTGGCATTATCATAATAAGGGAATGAACCAGATTGAATAAGCCTAACCATATCAAGGAAGTTATCTTGAGTCCTGATAGCTGCACCTCCTTGCACAAAATGCACCACCTGCAACGTGAATAAGGCTGTGCTCAAGGGACGGATCATGTGACAGTTGCTGCAACAGTGTCAAATACTAAGCCTAAACTGACCTTTCTTTTCTTCCATATGTTCTTTCTCTTGAGTGATGGGAGCATGTAACCCTGATCCTCTTCTGGGGCTTCAGCATTTTGGGGGACAGTAACTAAGATAGGCTCCGAAACACCACACTTAGAATTGACCCTCAAATACTGTCTCGACACTTCCTCTAAGGCCTGATATGCAATATTGTAAGCTTCCTGAGATAAAGACCCCCGTTCGCCCAGTTTAATTGCTTGCTTACAAAGATCATTAAACCGCTGCATTCTGGAAGCAAGCAATTCTTTCGGTTTTTCAGAGTCAGTTTCCCTGATCTTTGCATTCTTTGTCCAGCGCTTCAAAATATATTTACATGGGATGCTAGAAATGCCAGATGTTTGAAGAACAAGCATTGCATGTCTACAAAGGAAACCTCTGTATTCAAATGATTTACATGAACAAAAAATTTCTGCGTCAGCTTCCTTCCAAGAAACGACAAAATTTTGACTTTCCCTAAAATCTTCGACTCGAAAGATTGCAGCTGCTTCATTTCTGTTCTCTCTTAGCAGGCGACACGACTCAACTCCCAGAACCTCATCCTGAAATTGCTTGAAAACCTCATTTGTGTAGATCGTTGACATTTGCTTCTCAAATGTTGACGCAGACCTTAATATAGCAGGTTTGCACTGTGATTCGGCATCCGCTCCAGCCTCCTTTTCATACCTTTCTTGCAAGTACACTTTGTATTGCTTCAAAAAATCCTTAAAAGAAATTTCCCTATTTAGGTGCCTATCAAAAAAAGCAGTCACACTTCTAGTTCGATCAGCTGTGGAGATTCCTGCTAGATAGGCATCCTGCAGGTAAGTTGGAACCCACTTTTTACGATCTTCATATAAGGAGCAAACCCATTCATCCTCTCCTATTTCAAATTCATGAATAAGTTTCTGCCATCTCTTTTCAAATTGTTCACCCGTCCAAGACAGATACACACATTTGTTAAACTTATCCATGAATTTGTTATAATTATCTAAAAGATGTGCCAAAGTCAGAGGGATTTTTCTGAAAATGTGCCACAAGCAAAAACAATGACGTGTATCTGGAAATATATCTGCCACAGCTTCCTTCAGTTGTTTGTCTTGATCGGTTATGATAACTTTAGGAGCTTGATGACCCATTGCATTGAGCCATGCCCGCATTACCCAACTATAAGACGATTCCCCTTCGTCCCCAATTAATGCACATCCAAGCAGTAAGTATTGAGCATGGTGATTGACTCCAACAATAGGAAGAAAAGGATTACTGTATTTTTCTTTAACATAGAAGACATCAAAGAAGACCACATCACAGAAACTGGCATAATCATGCCTACCTTTAGCATCAACCCAGAAGACACTTCTCAAGCATTTGTCACGGCCCAAATCTATTGCATAGAAGAAATTGGGATTCTCCTGCTGCATGCCCATGAAATGTTCGAGCAGCACTTGCATATCGTCCTCATTTAGAACAGCTTGTAAACCTTTCTTTTGATAGGCTAAAGCACCAGCTTGCTTGGTGCCTCCCCGAAGGGAACTATAGAAGTCATCTGGAACAATGTCATGGTTATGCTCCTTAACAACACTATATATAATCCATATTCCATCTTCCCTCCTCTTCATATTCATGCCGGCTTTGCAGTTTGTCTTTATACAGGGTCGTGGATGGACAGTTGAACTGGACTCACGCTTGCTTCCAAACCTAGAACAAGCAATCTTCACATCAATAAACTTCCCAGATTTCTTAGAGCGACGACTAGCTTTTATTGTGATGCCAAATCCAATAGAGTGAGCATACTCTCTGTAGAAAGAGTATGCTGCTTCCTTCGTTTGAAATTCTAAACCAATCTGAGGCTCCATACTCGACAATCTATTATGAACATCAGCAATGGAGGTTGTCTCCGCCTGATTCACAATACAAGCACCATTTTCCTCACTGCCATGCTGGGGGGCTACCATAATACCTTCACTCCCTTTAAGAGAATTTCCATTTTCCCAGCTATTTTCACTCCTCTTAAGAGAATTCACATTTTCCATGCTGCCACACTGGGGTGCTACCAGAAAATTTTCACTCCCATTGAGAGAATTTACATCCTCTTCCTCAGTAAGCATTTTGCTGGAAGACTCTGCAACATTAAAATCTGCATCTTTGTCGGAGTCTAACTTATTTTTTTCCATCTGGAGGAAATTCAAGATCAATCTCCATGTACTAATTTCTGAACTCTTAGATTCCTGAAAGAATATGGGAAGAAATTTTCACAAATTCCATGCAAAACAAAGATGTAAACTGTCTACAGATGACAAATCCAGAAAACATATTCATGAAAAATCATATGGCAAATGATCAAAGATTCCAGTTTCTGTGGGTTAGAATCCACGCTACCCAGGAGGAAAATACTTCAAGACAAACTTAATATGCATTATCAATTCAGTGTTGGTTGTTCGAGGAACTTTTAATAACTTAGGTTTTGTGGAATGATGAAAAAAATGGGTACTCTCCCACCATAATCCACAAGTCAGGTCAATCTGAACCATTATCTTCATTTTAATCAGCTTAAGGAACTAATTAATAACATCCATCATAGGTGTGCTTGTGTTGATTTTTTCCTTTGACTCCGAAGAAATTGAACATAACTTTTTCGCATGATTGACCCGACTCATGCTATCGTAAGCAAATAACCAATTAAACAGAAATGCTTGGAGTCGAATTCAAAAAGTAGAATTCATTACCAAACCAACTAGAAAACCTTTAATACAAGAGCTCAAGTCAGGGACAGCACCACCATATGATCAGTAGGTGCAAGTGCCCCCACTGAATTTTCAACATTGTCCAAGTAATATATGGTTTTGTGTTAAAAATTTGATTGCTACAATAGACTTGTTCTTTGACCCCACTGGACAATGTGATGTGATGACTTTAAACCCATGTTTGGCTTACAAGTTAACAAGGTCAGATTACATTTAAAAAAAAAAAAAAGGGAGTCCAAATCTCGTACAACAATAGTACCTAAAGTATTGTAAATCATTTCTCCAATCATTAAAATTGGATACATCAACTTTTTCATATCATTGTGCACTGTTACAAATCATCGTGTAAACAATTAACAGACTTGGGGAAAAAACTAAACTTATTCTACTTATTACATGCAGAAACATTTAAGTTGATGAATAATCTGTGGTCACTTTTCTAAGAAGATTTAAGTTGGCAAAGAAAAGGATATGATGGTCACATTACAACACTTTCCATGCATGGAAAATGTCAATGGCTGTAGAGGTCGTATATCACGTAATTCCTTTTGACCGTAGTTAATATTTGGATGCCCCATTCGTCACAGATATGAAGAAAAGACATTAAGTATGGACATAGATCTTTTATGTATGTAGAAGTCTGATTTTCAATTGTTTTTCTTACTTGAATGAGGAATATTATTAAGTCTCCTCATGTTAGATTCTCCTTTTGGCCATTCAACAAAAACAGCCTAGAGAACCAATGTCGGAGACACTTTTTGACCTGTCCAAAGTTCAAATCTCCTTTTTATATCTTCAGAGAAAGCAGACACCATTGAGCAATAGCCTCTCGCACTATACGTATAATCTCCTATTTGTTCATATTCTTGCTATTTCATGTATGCCTCGTGGATAATTGAGGTATATTACATGAACTCCGTCATCACGCCTTTAGCCCCCGATGACAAACTGCCCCCTAGCTCCGCCCTGGCTCAAGCGATGATCAGACAGACGCCTTAGGCAAGGAAGAACACAGCCGCGAGCCGTTTGAAACTCATGCGGCGGTCCCAGCGTAATACTCGGATTACTAACTAATTCTATCGAATCAAAGACAGATACAACAAGAACATCGAACGAGGGGTGAGGTCTGAACTCTCGAGACCCAGAAATAGGAATGGAACGCACATTGAGCTGAGCAAAAGAAAAGCGAGCAGCTAAAGGAGATCACCCTGTAGAGAGGAAGCCATAGCATGAGACCTCGCCCGGAGTGGCGATCGGTTTAATGGCGGTTGAATCCGGCGGATGGAACGAGACGAGGGTGTTCAGTTCCGGACTTGGGGCTGCGCAGATGAATTCTGAAGCTTCAGGCCTGATCCTATATTGATCATGAACGGACGACGACGAAGACGACGAAGAAGAAGAAGAAGAAGAGAAAGCAGAGGAGAAGCAGGTGACTGAGAACATCGGAAGGGGGGGAGTGGGAAAGGAAGAGTGAATTTTCCTTCTTTTTTTCTTTTTAAATGAATTGTTGTAAATGAGTTGAGTGCCAACAATACTTATTAAATTGTTCTATTTTTCATTTTTTATTCTTTTATTTCCAAAACAGAAAAAATAAAAATCTATTTATATACGTCAATTAAATTTTTTATTCCCAAAAACAATTTCTTCAAACAAATTTTTTCTTTTTTTCTTCTTTCTCTAATAAGTCTATAAGCCTCGACAATGACCAGCGACTAACCTAGTCAAGCTTGGCTTTGTAGCAATTGGGCTAGGGTCAACCTCACCCGACTACAGTAAGGTTGAGCCTTGGCCTCGCCAGCCTAAGTTTCTAGTGGCGGCCGGCAACTCTAGCATCGTGTGAGAACGCACAAAAAACTATTGTACCAAAGAGGCATTTATTACAATCAATTGATTTCTATGATTACTCAAGAGATCAATTCCATCCTAAATATGTTGAGCACCAATATATTTTTCACACATCTTTCGACACAAAACACCCTACCTCACGGCATTAGATGAACGATTGACATTTGTTCTTTTGAGATTCGATGATAACCAATCTCCATGGATCCGATCCTCGGGGACCTGCAAAAGTGCCCTTCAGCAAAACGTTTTGACTCTCGAAGTTTGCATCCGAGAGGAAAACTAGACCCCGTCGTCTGCGTCTACCTCCAGGATTCGACCGGGGATACGTCGTCCGAGCTCAAATTAGCAAAATCCGCAAGAAATCAGAAATGAACCTCTCGTACCCTCACGTTGCCTCTGCTTTCCGGCAAACCTCTTTGGATTCAAATGAGAAATTTACATTCTTTCGTGAAGAAATTCAAAAGGTGGAGTAACACCAGTCGACCATCGACGACTTCCTTTCTTTAAACGAGGACAGTTCACGGCCAGTTCTGGAGTAGCCTCAAAGGGGTGAGAGCCAAAAGAAGAAAGCTGAACGAACCAGGTCAGCACGACTGTCGCATGATATGATCATGACAATGCAAAGAGCTGAAACAAATGAACGACAAGGGCAAGTCTGGGAAACACAATGAAGTTTACGCAATGCACAACATCCGTTCCGGCTTACAAGAATGTCAACCCAGATTTCCGAGTGTCATATTAAAGCGCTGCATTAGATGGATATCTGACAGACTCGAGTTTTACGGAGTACTCAACCTGAGGAATGTGTAATAGGGACACACATCAGGCATGCACGGTACAAGACAAGTTTTGACCCTTCAACCAAATCTTACTTCCGCAAGAAAAGAACTCCTGTGCAATATCCCAAATTTAGTATTTCGGAGGCGGCTTTTGGGTCGGCAACAATCCAAATCGCTTCTTTAGAAGAACTCTTTGCCTTGAGTATTTGTCATCAGGTGAGAAGCGAGCTGCAGAAAGAACACGGTCGATACATAAATGAAAAGATCAACTACATTGTAGAAAACTTACTAAAGGATTTCTGCAGAAAACAATTAGCTGCATTACTGGAGGCATGATTCAAATAGAAAGAAGACCAGGTGATTGAAGCATATATATGTTTCATCTCCACTGAACTGAGCTTCACTGGAGGAGGAAAGCGCAGGATAGTTTAGAGCGACATTTGATCTAAGTCCTTTAGCATTCAAAGCTAATCATTGCCATTAGACTTCTTAGCTTTGCCAAAGATGGACTAGAAAGGCAGGACTCAATGAGCCCACACATGAGAAGAATGTGAATAAGAGGATAACAAATTAAAATCCAACTTTTCCCCATAAGGGCAATAATGTGATCTTAACAGTGGTAGAGAAAGAATGGAGAGTGAAAAACTGTAATAACCTTATGTTGAATCAAATACCATCTCGGTCTGGTGCAATAATCCCACCAGACCAAAAAAATATTGTATAAAACAAGCAAACACAGTTCAAGAAAAGCTAATAAAAGATCAAAAGATGTGAGTCAACTTACCCGGATGAGCAGATTGAGTAGCAAGACCCAAGGGCGATTCTTTCTGCATACGAGCAAGCAGCCATTTTAGAACACGGATCGGCAAATTAGTAAATGGAGTACATGATAAACTGCACAAGCAGAAGATGTCTTTTTTTCTCCAGCGAAAGGTTAGTTTTCAGAAGAGAGGCCCAACTCAGCACTGGTTGCTACCTAGAAATCAATTACCATGTGCTTTACGAAATTAACAAGCGGGATTCTTAGATCATTCTCATAGTCACTTGTCTAATCACTGCACTAAATTCACTCTCTATGGCAGAACAGCCACACAATACACAAAGTGATGCCCCAACCAAATTCTATGAAATGCTGTAAGAGAGCTGAAGCCACCGTTGTAATACTCAACAAGAACTTTCATTTGCTTACCTTAAGGCATTACTAATAATGAAATCCCCAGACATTTGCCAAAGGACTATAAGGCAAAGCTTCTTTTCCTATTCGTCTTGTCAAAGCGGTAGACATAGAATTCTAAAGCAAATCTTGTTCCTATTCGAATCGGTGAAGCAGCAGGCATAGACAACGGTGTTGCATTAAACTCAACATCTAATTCCTAAGCAACGCTTCCAGATGAATCCCAACGGCAGGCACGAGATTAGTAGAACAACCCATGTATAGACATGACAAAATTAATATATGGAAATAGGAACGAAAGACTGACCTTCGTGGTGTACACTTTGTCGCCATTGTCGTTTATATAGAACTGAAGATACATCGTGGCTCGATAAAACCTGCAGACACCGTATCAGAATCAATGAAAAAGAACTCGTATTAGCATAACTTCACCATCAACGTTCCAGCAACCGAAATCTAAGCATCCGGGCCAAAAAAAAAAAAACCCAATAAGCTCATATCACGTTAGCCACCGGAAACTTCCAGTAGATTACGATGGCGAGCTTCCATGTGGTTCATTACGAGCCAAGCAGAAACTTTTGTGTTCAAAAAAATGGTGAAACTATGCGAATAAACCATCGTTTGTATTCGTAGAAGTGGGTACACATCAGAAAGAGAGAGAGAGAGAGAGAGAGAGAGAGAGAGGCATACACAAGGCAAGAACTGAACAGAGAGAGCTTAGACAAGGGCGGTCGGCAACTTCAGCTTCCCTGCCAGTTCTGTAATGGCGACGAGAGTCCAGGGCAAACTAGGGCTCCCTGCGGAGAGCCTTAAATATGGGTTCAAGGCAGATCAAGTCCTGTAAATTTTGGTCGTTTTGTAATTTAGTTCTTTAAATTTTTATTTTACGCAAACCAATCCCCTGACTTTCTTAGTTTCTCCAATTCAATCCTCAAAGTTTTATTTTATGATATTAAATCTTCCGATTTTTTTTCTTTGCATGATCAGGTGTTTTGTAATACCGTCAAATCAAGATTTCTTCTTTCTCGTATTTTTAGGAATATTTGATACCCATTTGACGTCGTAGTAGTATCACGGTTTATTTTGTATCACATAAGCAATGCCGCATCAATAATTAATCTGACAAGTCTATTAAAATGATTACCGATGAATTTATTGCGATGAAATGAGATTAGAGGATTTAATTGCATGAAATATAAATGAGAAGAACAAATCACACAACTGTAAAAATATCAGAGGAGTTTATTATGCAAAACAAAAGTCAAAGGACCAAACCGCATCGCCATTAAAATTAAAAGGACCAAATCAATAGTTAAGCTTTGAGATATCGAAGAAAATGATTCGAATAGAATAAATAAAAGGATAACATGAAAAGGATATATGCATCTATAGAAAATGAGGGGTGAGCCCACCGTACCGAATGGCCCTAGTCTCACGAGGGAATACGGAAGGATGACTTAGGAGGGTGGAAAACAAATTGACCAAATCGAGAACGCTCAAATCGAACTGGTCAGTTCGGTTCAATTCTCGAAAATGTCAATTTAGTTTCTCATTTTTAGAAGAGAAACCGATGTCCAATTATCCGATTCTTGATTTCAAGCGAGAACCAAACCAATTGTTTTTATTTTTATCTTTTATGCGTCTCACACACCTTCTCTTCTCTTTTAGTCTCTTCTTATTGCTCCACAACAATCTCACTTTCCGAGTCGTTTTTTTTCATATGGAGCACATTGATCTCACTCCATTCTGCCAGCACTCGACCGATATACCGCTCCATTCTGCAATGCATGAATCCTAGCGGGTGTAGAGTGGAAAACCATCAATTTTGCCATGCTAATCCTCCTAGACCCCAGGCTCAAGAAAATAAAATGCCTCCCAACCAGCATAAGTTACTCGTGCCAAGTCAATTGATCAGCTCAATAAATGCTTGAGATAATGGAAGCAATCCCGAAATGATCCACAAGCCTCCGGCTGTCGTTCACAATTCTTGGGAGATTTTACTGTTTTGCGGAATCTCAGCATGAAGATAATCTAAACGCATGTCCGATACATAGCATGGCTGTGAACTGCGATATATGAGGTTTAAACTGGCAAACTTTCACATTATAGATGAGACTGAACAAATGGAGAATTTACTGAATGATCTCAAGAAACCCTATCTGTTTTTTGTTTTTTGTTTTTTGTTTTTGGGTAATAAGAAACCCTATCTATTTGAGATGGATATAATTCTGAGCTGGATATAATTCAAGATACAAAAGAACAACAGCCTGTACAACTGATGACGACCCTAACTCGAGCATATCCCAACTTTCTTCAGGATTCCATAGATGATACAACAGCCGATCTATGGTGATGAAAATCCTTACCCTATCTGCTATCTTACAAACACTATAATCGGAGAATTACGTATTACTTCCATTTGGGATATTAGATCACCTTCTGCCCTCCGACGAACTACAGCTTCTGTTTCCTGTCGAACACAGAAATGCAAGTCAGATCTTGACAAGGTTCCGACAAAAGTTAAGATCTATGCACCGCATGCTATCACCTCTGTTATCTAAAAGATTTTAAGCATGCCTTGATGCATCCTCATGCAACTGCGCCGCTCTGACATTGGAATCGTCCTGCTTAAATTGAGGAGTAGAAAATCCATCATCAAAGTGTCTTCATTTAAATGACATGACCATATCTGACTAAACCTGGCAAACTCTACGACCAAAAAAAAAAACCTGGCAAACTCACCCGAATACTATAAGCAAAACCGCCTGGGGATCTAAAGAAATCCATCTGTCCCTGCAAGAATAATCACACAAGATAGTTATGCAAGAGATCTGTCAAACTCTGTTAATGATTCTAAGCCTGAGATACTTTACCAGCCCATGCATACTCTGCTGAGGAGTGTAGTATCCATCATGACTTGGTGCTATTGAGTTGAGTTGCCCCTACAACAGTGCAATGCAGATGCTCCGTTAACAACCCAAACTGCAAGGTAACAATTTACAACATACTTGTCCACTTGCTTTACGACATACCAGCCCTTGAATCGTCTGCTGACTCCCATAGTAATTATCACGAGTAGGTGCCATTAAATTTAGTTGTACCTAAACAGAAGTTCCGGCATAAAATTAGCTAACCAATGGATTAATAAAACCACAGATGCAAGGATAACGAACACCTCCTACCATTCCCGGAACACTCTGCTGAGTGCCGTAGTAGCTATCAAGGGTCACTGCTCTTGAGGTTAGTTTCTCCTATAAAGAAGAAAGAAAAAAATAGATCAACTCAGCAACATGAACATCCAGCACTTGTGTATGTGGTATACACTGGCGAAACTTCTACTGCATTTAGTAAGTTGACTGAATGAAGACCCTTTGGCAAAAAGTAGCAGATTGATCAAAGACTATCAACTCCAAGAGGAAGAATGGGGACAAACCATTTGCTGCAAGCTTTCTTGTGCCCCAATTATCATGATATCTGGCTCAGATGTCACCTGTCAAAGAAAGGAATTGGCATCATAATCAGATAGAAAGAATGCCAATAAGAAACAATACCAACACATTGACAACCAACCTTTCTTTTCTTGGTTTGGTTCTTCTTTTTAGTTGCTTTGCTTATTCCTCTGCCTTGACTGTCATCTTCTGCACACAATAGACCATGACTTGCTGATGTCCCGGCTTCAGCAAGATTTTTACTAATACTGTTTTGATTAACGCAGTTTCCAAAAGCTTCCTCAATTGCACGGGATGCCAGACTATAAGCCTCCTGCGACATCGATCCCTCTTCACCCAATCTCATTGCCCGCTGGCATAAATCATTGTATCTCTGTACTCTTGATTGAACCTGTTCAGATTCCTCTGTCATCAAAAGCCTGTTCTTTGCATCTTTGGTCCATCTTTTCTTAATATAATGAGTTGGAATTGAAGAAAGACCACGCATTTGCAGAACAATCAGCGCATGTCGACACAGATAACCCTTGTACTCAAACAACCTGCATATACAAGAAATTTCTGACTTCATCTCGTTCCACATGACAGTGAAATCTTGGTCCTTCTCAAAATCTTGAACCCTGAAAGTCGTGCCGGTCTCATCTTGTCTTTCCTCTTTCGGACGACAAGCAACTGCACCCAGAACCTCAACTTGAAATTTCTTAAGAACCGCATGTGTGTATGACCCTGAAACACTCTTCTCAAAAGGTGATGGAGATTTCAGTACAGGTTGCTTACTCCACGTATCAGACTCTCCTTTGCTTTCCTCTTCATACCTATCTTGCAGAATTGCTTCATACAGTTTTACAAACTCTTGCACGGTGGTCTTCTTATGTACATACTTATCAAAGAAGGCATTCACACTATCAGCTCGCTGAATGCTACACATTCCAGCAAAGCAAGCATCCTTCAGGAAGGTTGGTACCCAATGCCTGCGATCCTCGTACAATGAGCGCATCCACTCATCCTCTCTTAGCTCACATCTATCTATAAGCTTCCACCACCTTTTCTCAAATTCTACCTCTGTCCAAGACCTATTGACACATTTTTCAAATTTAGCCATAAAATTATCATGCCTTTTTATCACATGACCAAGATTTTCAGAAAGTTTCCCCCATATTTGCCATAAACAGAAGCAATGGCGAGCATCAGGAAAAACGTCTGAAATGACTGTTTTAATTGCCTTGTCTTGATCGGTGATTATTACTTCTGGATGCTGACCGCCAACGGCTTTCAACCAAGTTTGCATGAGCCAAGAGTATGTGGCAGCACTTTCATCCGACAACAACGCACATCCAAGCAACATGAACTGATAGTGCTGGTTCACACCAACAAATAAGCCAAGAGGCATCTTGTATTTGCTTCTAATGTAAGTTGTATCGAAGCAGATTACGTCACTGAAACTACTGTAGTCATGCCTACTCTTCGCATCAACCCAAAGCAAATTCCTAATGCGCTGATCATCACCTAGGTCCACCGCATGAAAGAAATTTGAATTTGAGCATTGCATCTGTGAGAAAAACTCAAGCAAGATCCTGGCATCCCCAGCTTCTAATACAAAATTGCGACCTTTCTCGAAGGGACTTCTCATGTCATTCTTCAGACCAACCACATTTTTATATTCAGCAAACTGTCTAGCCATTGCAGCATATATCTTCCTTGTCTGTTCACTGATAGCTTGGGCCGGTAAAAGTTCATGGTTATGCTCCTTAACAAAGCTATGTATAACCCATTTTCCATCTGACCTTCTCTTCACATGCATACTTGCTTTGCAGTCTGTCTTAGCACAAGCTCGTCGACCTGTTGCATTATCTGGATCTTGCTTGCTTTGGCGGGCCCGAGGCCGATTAAAAGACTTGTCATATTCTCTTTTTGTCCCATATCTAGAACATGCAAATTTTGCATCAATAAATTCTCTAGACGTTTTTGAACGACGGCTGTTTTGTATTGCAGTGTTGAAACCCATAGACCGGGCATACTCCTGATAAAAAGAATAGGCTTCTCCATGCGATTCAAACTCCATACCAGAAAGCGGTTCGAGGTTCATATACTCTTTCACCTCTATCATACCTGACGTAGGGGGACTCAGAACACCTCCATCTGAAGCATGGGACACATCTCCAAGATCTGCCAGAGTCGTAGTCACTATCTCACCATTATGCAATTTTTCATCGCCATTGAGCATGCTGTCAATACCGTGCGGCTCTCCTTCTTCCTTCTCATGTCCACCAGAAGGTAGCCTCAGATCAATGTCCATGACTTTAAAAAATAAGCTTCAACAATTTGCTGTTCTTAGGTACCTGAAAAGTGGAGAAAAAAGTGTATTAAAGCAACTTAAAATATCAACCATGTTGACTCGAGTAACAGTATACAAAGGACACAACAAACCACACAAGCCCAAAATCAATAACGAAAGTTCTCGCAACTATCAACCTCTCATATGATCCAATCAAAATGCATGGACATTTTCAAAGCATTTCTTGCGTGCATCACGAGAAATATTCACATTATAATGGCATAAAAATCAGCACATGGTGATCAAATTAAACAGCTTCAGAAGCAAACAACAGCTCATCTAATAGGATAACCACAATATAAAGAAAATAGACTCATATCTTTAACTACCCTGGGAAAAGGACGGGCCATGCATATGAATGTTCTGTTCTGAATGCAAAAGGATAACATAAAGGAAAAAGAAGGACAATGGTTCATTGTATGATTTATGGAATCTGATATTAGCACTTTACTCAGCTCAGATAGGAAATCATTACTTAGAAATGCAGTCAAGCCCGTTTGAAATTGCGCATGCTCACGGATATCTCATGTTCATCCAATGGTTCAGCAGTGAGTATCCAGCAGTAGTTGGTGTAGATTCTCCTTTTCTGTTTTTCTTCTTTTTTTTTTTTGGTCGTGGTTTATCTCTCCACCTAGTACATGAAAAAATGGACAATAGGCCCATTTTGCAATTCTCAATTACAATGACGAACTCATATACATCTCTTTCCACATAAATATAGAGGACAAATGACACTACAGCAGTTTGCAAGATTAGATGAGACCGGTTCTCTTACAAACCAATTTCAAGCTTTACTTAGGGAAAATGAAGATTGGCTTCTTAATAGCAAAATACTTACTCTCACATGATCAACCAAAACTAGTAAAGAAAAAGTAAAGAAGCACGTCCCCAGAGGACAGAATTTGGAGCTGGTTCATTATGTGGGAAGAAGAACACTACCCATATCAAAAAACGAAATGAACGTTTTGCCTCACACCCAGTTTTCAGAATTTCCTGACAGAGAAACGCCCTCTCCCCGCGGGCCAGAAGAAGAAGAAGAAGAAGAAAAGAAATCTTCCCCTAGAAATGCCAATAAAAAAGATCATCCCCATTTCAATTTTGCCGAAACCAACGCCCAAGCTTCCCATCAAGACTTTCTGCGTATCCTGAGGACACGACTATTGCATGATTTAGAGAAGAGAAAAGAGAAACCAGAGTCGGAAGCGGCAACTATCGAGAGCTAAGCAGGAGCAAATCCCAGGAGGAGCATTTCAAACCAATACCAGCAAGAACCTAAACCCCACTGAACAAAACTTCCAAAACTCAAGAACCAGCGGATAGTCGCACGCATCAGCCAAAAGAAAATCACATTCACACAGTCGCCGATAAGCCTCTGGTGCCACAGAGTGCGAGAGCAGCGTCCAACTCGCCGACCCAAGAACCAAAGAAGCGCGCGCGTCGACGCCATCTCCGAGCACGCGAAGCTCAACCCAAGATTACAAGCGCCGACCCACCAACCCATGTCAAGTCATTCCAAAAATGTTGCGCTAATTTATTCGTCAATGCCGACGCTCGCGATCGCCAACTGACGAGAAGTCGGCGTCGCGATCGTTGCCGATTACGAATCCACGGGAAAAAAAGGATCGGGAGAGAGATAGAGAGAAGAGAGTTGGCCTTACGAGCTTCGACGAACTGAAGAAGAAGGGAGGAGGGAGCGATTGGAGCTGCAATCTCTGGGAGAGAGCGTGGGATCTGAGAGTGGGGGAGGCCGCCTCACGCGACGGGGGGGAGCGAGTGGGGGCCAGATCTCGCGGCTGCGTTAGGGCTCGCCATTCCAATCTGCTCCTCTCTCTCTTCTCTTTCTCTCTCTCTCTCTCTCTCTCCCTCGCCACTCGCCTTTTGCTCGCCACTCGCCCACCCCCGCACGCCCCGCGCGTGCCAAATCGCCCCGCTCTCGTCAGCCGCCCGCCTGGCGCGTGCCAGCTGTGCCCCGCTCCTTTTCTGCTGAGCGGGAATTTCCCCCGCATTTAGTGTTTATTTTTCCAATTCTTGATTTGGAAAATAATTGATGATAATATCACAATCCAACTTGCAGCGGAAGTATGACGGCTTTAAAGGCCGGCATAATTCACCACAATTCATGTTCCAGGATAGGAATAAGTTTGACCAAGAAATTAAAAATATAAATTTTGTGATTTCTGTTCTAAAATTAAAAATCAAAAAATTATTTTCTTTTACTGAATTGCATACCATACACACAATTGATGTAATCTAAAGCGAATCATGAAAAAGAAAATGATACGGATTACCTTGATTTTAGTTTTGAATGACATGTGGGATACTGAAGGATAGCAATATTTTTATGTCGATTGCACTAAGGTGGCCCCTTCATTTTTCTTCTAGAAAAACAAGAAGAAGATGAAAGCAGGAACAAACCATTCTTAATAATTTATCGAGCAAATAAGTAATACAACCAACAAGATGTGAACATTCAAAATTAGAATAAATGTTATCATATATATGTAGGTGAAAGCAAAAAAGGCCAAATCAAATGAATTTGTCCAATGTAATCGCATCGTTGTCGATAATTAATAATTCAATTATTAATACCAATTCATCGTCAGCTGAACTATATTTGGGGAAAAGAAGAGCAATTAAAGAATAGCTAATCAGGCAAAAATGTGAGGGTCAAAACAAGAAAAGAAAGTACGCATAACAAAATTACGATTATTTTAGGAATCAAGATTATAAAGAGAGATCTTACCCAAAAAAATATATTATAGAGAGAGATGATGATGATGATATTTAATATAGTGTTTGCATATTCATAGAGCTTACCAGTGCTAGAAAAAATAATGAGCCCAACTTCAACGTCACACAAATTTGAGAGCTCTCTTGCTTTCTTAAGCAACTTCTGCTTTGAGAATATCACTTGACTGCTCATCGAGTTGTCAATCTTCCTTATCATAATCTTCACTCTCCTCGTTTCGGCTTTTGTAACGTATTTCCATTATTTTTTTATAATTTTTGTTTATCTCAAATGATATTTAGTTGCCTCCTTGAATCTCTTTCTTTCGTTAAATGAGATAGGGTTTTCTTATGCATGAGAGGTTGTCTCTGACCAGTTATTAGATGATGGGGATTTTTAGACAATGGAGAATCTAATTGGAATTTTTTTATTTCCCATAGTGTGGTTATTTTGGGTTGAAATTTATTCCTTTTGCGCAAGTACCACTTTCAACGAAGAGATCAAAGTGAATTTGGAGTTGCAAAACAAAAGAAAATGAGATGAAAATTGTCAAATTTCTGCACTAAATAACATAACATTTGAAATTTATAGGAATGAACATCTTGCAAACTCTAAAATGAAAAATCTATTTTAAAATGAAACAAAAACAAAAACAAAATTCTTTTCGTTATCAAACCTATTTTGTTTCTAGAATATAAAGTTTTTTCCTCATAAACTCATTCCATAATATAAATAAAAAGATATATATGTTATAAAACTCAATTTCTAGCCAAAATTGTATTATGCGCGCCCTTAGTCTCACTCTTTCCACTTCCCCAAATTTATGTTTTGTATTACATAGTAACGTCCTAAGTAACCTATTTTTCGTATTCGAAACAATTGATCAATCTTCCCTACCGAGACTCTTAATGATAATAAGAGGAAAAAGTACGTGAATAAATACATAAAATGTACGGAATTATGTTGTAGCGACTACATTTAAATTGATAACATATCTAATAATGAAAAAAATAGGATGTGGATGAAACTACGTTATGATGATTTGAATTTGAATGTATACGAAATCTTAATTTCTATATTAATGGAGAAGTGGTTTGAATAAACTAAGTTTCGTAAATTGCGAAAAATAAAAAGATGATGACCAAATGATTTATGTTTTTGGATCAATATATGATGTAGCTCATGAACTTTAGCTTAGTGCATAATATTATTTTTGAACTTTGAATTGTTCAATTTGATCAATTCGCTTTTGATATATATTCATATTAATGAGAAGACTGTGGAAATACTCAATATGATCCATGAAATTAAATTAACGGAATAACAATATTGAACAATTTCATATAATACATGGATTGGTTTGAACATTTTATATTTTGTAAACTATATTTGACAAACTAAAAGTTCAAAAATCACATTATATATTTAATCAAAGTACGTGAGCCATTGTGTCATTTTTCTTAAAAACGAAAACCCATGCAAAGTATGAACAAGTGGGCTAGGATCATGTCGTTTGAAGATGTATTATTAAATAACATATTTACTAGAATACACCATAATAATCCCAAGCAGTTCATCTAGCATTAAAACCTGAATATGCCTCTGAATTTTAAAAACTTTAACATATAACGTCCGAGGAAAATGAATCGAAAAAAAAAAGAAGAAGTTGCACTTAAGTTCCATCTTATTGATATATTACGCTGCACGCCATGTCACTAGTTAAGCAAATCTTGCTAAATGATATAATCTATCAATTAAATTTATTTATTTAAAATGAAATAATTTAGATTTTTTAAATTGATTGATTGTATGGCTCACGAAAAATGAAAAAAATAAATAAAATTTACTTTCCTAAAAAAAGTTATAGACATAAATAAATTAATGATGAAAATAGTTATCATTGACTAATTATTTTAAGAGATGTAAACAATCATTTTAAAGAAAATATATATTTTTATCATAAAATTGACAAAGTCTAAGTAACGATAAGAAGGTGGAAACAATGGAAAAGGCCCATTTGTCCTCTGGGTGGGGCTGCCATTATTCATTTGTACATTGAGTTCGATACAATACTTAGCACAAGTTATTGAGATTAATCATTCACTTTGATTTTTAATTAAAATAATTTAATATCGGTTAACCTATATTATAGATTTTTGTATTAGAAAATATAATCATACAATTTGAAAATTTAGTTATGGATAAAAATTCAACTACTTTTATTATGCTAATTAGATTTAATAATTTGGCCATTATCGAATTATTTTACAGGTTATGAAAATTACTTACAATATATATTTGTAATGTTAAAAACGACACAATTCTTATTTCACCACCATTGCTTATTCCGAATATATAGTATATATAAAATTTTCTTAAAAAGCGGACTTGGTCTCCCATGTTGATTGAAGACCACCAAAAAAGAGTTTTTTTTTGTCTTCCTAGAAGCCATACTTATGTGATGGAAATTTACGGAAATAAATTCATTAGAAACATAGTGTTAAGAATTTTCCAAAAAAGGGTCCCATTTTCATTAACTTTTTGAATTTCCAATTTGGTTAACCAAGTATTGAATATATAAATTTTCTAATCCCATTTCTCTAGCACCACTCTTGATTAATTCGAAGTGACATGGCTGTATGAAGTGAAAAAAGTATTTCCATATTAACTTCTTGATGAGGAGGGAAAGACCAAGTCAATCTTGAATTGGCAGAATTATTGTCGGATGAAATCGATTGGTAAATTTGTGTAAACTCAAAAACTTGAAAAATGATGATTTAACTATTTGATTGAAAAAAGAATGCAATATCGATTTTTAGGGCCAAGCCTTTTTTTCCCCACTCGAAGAAAGCATAATCTTAAAAAAGAAAAAAAAACATAATCTCTCTATCTAGCCGTCAACTATCTATCTCTCTCCGTTTTTCATCCCCATGATATCTCGTCCCTCTTCTTTAAACGCCGCGTCTCAGTTTCTCTTCGACTCTGCCTTCATGGTCGGTCTGTGAACAGCTCAAGTTCGTGCGACGAGGCCCACAACCTCGAGGTGAGCAAAGAAGCAGAGTTACCCGTCTTCTTCTTTCTTTGGCTCGTGCTGATTTCGTCTTCAAAATTACGGCTTTTGTTTTCCTCTTCTTTGACGGGGGTTATGTGCGCGTGTTTTTGTATGAAACTAGAGGATTGTAGTTGGTTGGCTGCTTGTAGATATAAATGGGAGATAGATAGATTCGTATCTCTTTGAATTCTCAGTTGTTGTCGCTTTTTTGAAATTGAAGAACGATGGGAAATCAAGCAGCACTGGTTGATGGCCAAGGTTCTTGATACTGCATGTCGAGTCTTGGGTTGCTTAATCTCCGCAAGTAGCCTCTCCAGACATGTTTAGTTTTCCTCTGGAGATTGTTCCCACGATTTGCTTCTTAAGAAATTGTTGGAATCGAGTATGATACTGCAACGTGGCTGATTAATTCCAAACACTTCTGGCTAGGCAGAAACATGTGGGATTCTTGTGGTTTCCTCTTGAAATTAACAAATTTGCCCTTGCTGAACTGATTTCCTGGTAAGACATGGATGGAAATGTCCGCATTTCAACTCAAATTATATAGTTGATATCATGTATTGGGCGATTTCATAACAGTGGCCGATGGTGTGAAGATAGTCATTAGAAATGGTAATTGCTTGCAGGTGGAATATATGAATGTGTCAGGACCCAAGAGTTAGAACTAAGGTAGCAATTGAATTTGTCAACTGGGGAGAAAAAGATTAGAAGATGCAATAAAATTAAAGCAAAAGAAGAACTTGAGTAAGAGACTATTCATACATCTTACGGTTAAAAACACTGCATTGTTATCCTCAAAGCTGAAACTTACAGCTTTCACAAAAGTCAAAAAATTTACCTCATCCCTTTCTAATAATTATTCTTGACAACTGCTTATGCCAATTTTGCTGAACTGGCATCTGACATTTACCTCTGGTCTGTTCGAGACGTGGCAATAGGTTATCTGGCAACTTCATGAGAGATAACTCCAGAAAGAGATCGTCGGGTTTTTTTTTTTTGGGTAAGGAGAGATCATCGGTTGTCTTGTACCATTTACCAAAATCTTGTTGTTTTGGGGATTATGAAGGGATACAGAAGTGGGAATGGGTCTAATACAAACAAATAAAAATTATCTTGTTGTAGAAAACATTATATCCCAAATTATTCTCTCAAGTTTAGATCATGCACATTGACATGATCCTTTCCCATTTATCTGTTTATAATGACAAATCTGTGGATGACTAGAATGACATTTTGCATTTCTTCTTGGTAGCCTGTGTATAAAGGGTATGGTTGTCTCTATGGAGCTAGCTTTTCATAGATTACTGCATCATGGAAGTTCAAGAAAATGTGTGAATCATATTAGTTCCATTTTGAAGAATTTATATCAATTGACTTGCATCACTTCCTTCATGATGTGCTTTACGACAGTTGCTTATGCACATAGTCTCTCGCACAGCCTTTTGTGCATGCGATTTTTGTTCAACGCAAATTTGTGCGGTTTGGTGCATTGGGCTGATGATATTTAGTGTGTAGTTAAGTGACACCAGGCAAAGAATATTTATGGTTTACCCTATTTATAAATTGTCAGGCGATACAGGAGGAAATAAAGGTGACATGCCAAAATAAGTTTGCTCGAAATTTATCTTGGGCTATGCATATGCCTAATGACAGTTTGTAATGATTGTAATCTTGCTTTTGTGACCAAATCTTTCTCTTGTTTCTTCTGGTGTTTTGACGCGTTGATTCATATGCATTGTTGAATTGCCGTTATGTAGACTATTTGGATCCTAATTCCCTACACTAACTTTTAGTGGTGATGGATATCTATGGTTTCTGAGTTTTCACTTGGAAACTCTGTGCTTCCCCTTTTCTTTTGATGTTCACGCCAAGTAATAAGACTTTTAATATCATAGACCCTTCGGGTGCTCTGCTTGTTACATAGTTTGTGTCTTTTGCTTCGATTCAGGTTCATTTTTCTTCCTAATATTTGGTGTATTGGCCTTGCTCTTGATGGTTCTTATCAAGTCATTTTGCTTTAACTTGCTTGGGAGAACTTTTTTATATATTTCTGTCTAAAGTCCAGCTGAAATTGGCAGGATTGGTTGATGTCGAAATCTCGTGATTGCTCATGATACTACAGGAGGTTGAATACCTATAAATCTAAATATTATCAGATGTAATCATGGAATTTTCTCTCCCTGTCTCATCCCATAAAGATTGGCTCATCCCAGGATTCAAGTCCAACTTCCTCCCTCCAATTTCTCCTTTAAAGTGCGCAAAGCATCATTTACTTTTCAGGCACACTGATAAACAATATGCATATGGTTGTCCTTGCCGTTCAACACTGAAGATTGTTCGGAATCCTTCACTGGACAAGCATGTGGCGAGGCAAAACAGAATTCGCTTTGTTAAGAAACTGAAAACTCTGCTCCTCTCTAAGCCCAAACACTTCATCCCGCTTCATATTCTTTCCAAGTGCCGATCCTACCTTTCACTTTCAAAGCCTTGCTCTATTCTCTCAATGATACATCGATATCCAACTATTTTTGAGCTCTTTACCATCCCTACACCGCCCACACCATTTAATGCAACAAAATCATGCTCACAGCTCTGTGTTCGTCTCACGCCAGCCGCATCTGCTCTCGCAGCCCAAGAATCCAATCTCAAGTCAGCTATCTCCAATGTCCTGGCTGCCAAACTGCAGAAACTTCTTATGCTCTCTTCTCACCATTGCCTTGTTTTATCCAAACTGGTTCACCTTGCCCCTGATCTGGGTCTACCTCCAAATTTTCGTTCTTGCCTTTGCAATGAGCATCCAGATAAATTTAAGACTGTTGATACATCTTATGGCCGTGCTCTTGAGCTCGTTTCGTGGAATCCGGAGTTGGCTAAACCATTGTCATTCACAGAAGTTGATTCTCGTGAGCTCATAGTTGATCGGCCTTTGAGATTCAAGCGCTTAAAACTCCAGAAAGGGCTGAATTTGAAGAGACGCCATCAGGATTTCTTGATCAGATTCAGGGAGTTGCCAGATGTCTGCCCCTATGCCACTGTAGCATCTGAGCTTAGCAAAGAATCCATTGAGGCAGAGAAGAGAGCATGTAGCATAGTACGTGAGATCTTGGGCATGACAGTTGAAAAGAGGACTTTAGTAGACCATTTAACTCATTTCAGGAAGGATTTTGCTCTCCCTAATAAGTTGAGATCTATGATTGTAAGGCATCCAGAATTGTTCTATGTTAGCTTGAAAGGGCAGAGGGATTCGGTCTTTCTAGTTGAAGGATATGATGAAAATGGTACACTTCTGGAGAAGGACCAGTCTTCAGCTATTGAGGATCGACTAATGGACCTTGTTATGGAAGGGAAGAGGATCAGAAGAGAAAGGAGAAAGAGTGAAATGTACAATGATGACATTGGTGATTTTGTCGTGGAATCTGAGGAGGCATACACAGACAATGGGGAATTTTCTGATGATGGTTTTGAGAATTTATTTGAGTCCGAAGATCCTGATTGGGATAGTCAATTTGACAGCAATGATGAAAGTGATGAGCTGCTGGGGGAAGGGGTGACGAGGGACTTTTGGATTGCAGATGCTTCTTCTAGTCTAGGAGGGATAGACATGCGCTCAGAAACTTGGTGACAAGTGGAAAGTAATGACACCATAAGTCTTCAAACACATGTTTAAGGTAGGAAGAAGTCCTTAGTGATAGAGCTGTTACTAGAAACTCACAGAAACCATCGGACATCCTTCTTAGTGATGCAATTGAATGGTTTCGTTTGATTGTTCATATTGGTTTTATCATTATACTTGCTGAGCAGAGATGTTGCTAAAAGACACAAGCAATTCCAGCTAACTTCCTTATACAACCAGTATTGCTACTCCTATCAATTGAAAGATGCTGCTATGCAAAAGCCTCAACCTTTATCCGTTAGTAGCAACCACTATCGCTGGAACATTGGAGATATGCTCTGTCACGAAAAGGATCGGATGACATGCTTACATTCCATCTGCTTAAAAATCATGGCTTTCAAGCTTCGTGGATATTATGATTTGTTACATCATTACTAATTTGCTGGCTGGGATGTATACACTATGTTGCTGGTTCCAAGTTCAGCAAGCATAGCACGTGTTGTGACAAGCGTGTGGATGATTTTGAGCAACTTTGCTGGGTATTTCAAACTTGAATTGGTTTTGACTTGACTGAGAAGAATATGCATACTGATTATAGAAGACCATGTGGCGGTTAGTCTTCTTCGTGCATTTACTGATCAGAAAGGCAAGCAGATAAGCCTTGTGATAATGAGATCTGTACGTGGCGCTTTGGTTGGAGGCTGTAAAGAGGGTGTGTTCTTCATGCATTTACTGATCAGAAAGGCAAGCAGATAAGCGTTGTGATTGTGAGATCAGCAGGTGGCGCTTTGGTTGGAGGCTGTGAAGAGAGCGTCACTGATCATGCTGGTGTTGCACAGACAAGGGCTACTTGTCAACCATTTAAACCGACTCTGGCACGGTCTATAATAGTTGCAAATGGTTCGTAGTTGGAAAGGCCAAGTTCAGGCTAAATAGTATGGGCAGTGGGTTCTAGTGTGTCAACGAGCAAATGTAAGTTATGGCTTAGCTGCTATTGCTGGAAAATGGCATGTCCCCAATGGATCAGAATGGAATACTCTTTATCTCAATAATTACACATGTTACTCAAATTTATGTGTAATCAATGCAACGTATGTTTGCTGCAGAGTGAATTTGAAATCAGTGACCGTTGGTGCATGATGGTACTTGGGCTAAAGTCAGTGTGTGTATTCCATGCCACGACGATTACATTGTGCCATTTTGCCCTCGTTTTTTCAAGGGAGAAGCTAGAAGCAATTCGAGTCGGGATGCGACCGACATCGAGGTCGACTGCGCGGGTGTCATCTACAGCAGATCCAGATCTCGTGCATCTGTGGTCAAACCTGTGTTGCGGATGCCCCACATTTACCTTTTGGGGGGTCTCGAGTGGCTGTGGAGCGTGAATGGCAAGGAATGGATTCATCTTTGGAGAGAAAAACATGAAGTACGTTCGTGTCATGCTGTAGTGATTATAGAAGGTATAAGCATTGTGACAGAAGCAATCGCTTTATTAGTTTTAACCTTAAAATTCTCTCTCCAGCTTTTCAAAACGTAGACTTCATTCAATTTGTCTGAATTTCCTCAGGCTTGCAATATTTATGCTCCTTTGGTAATTATGCATGTGCCCAATTCCCTTTTTGGTTCTCCAACTCATGTAATTTGTGCAATTAGGTCCTTGAACTTTTTGATTCAGCCAGGTCCATACGTGCAAACTCTTTTACAAGGCCAGGATAACTCGTTGTACCCAGTTTCTTACATGGTTCTTCGAAGAATCATTGATGACTTATGATATTGCCGATGAATAGAAAGCCATCTGCACTAATCTTAATACCTTTATATATAAAAAAATCAATCGAGCATGGTAGAATTTGCTAAAAACAATTAGAAAAAAAAAGTTACTAAGCATGTTAAAAGTTACTTCAATGTGTACAAAATTACTAATCAAGTGCGGATGTCAGAAGTAGATGAAAGTCACTAGACGCATATCACATTTTTTACTGATATTGATAATTATTTCAATTTAAAATGAAGAAGTAACTGATTATATATGGATATTACTAATGAATAGGAAGTTCATATCCACATGTGACTCGTTACTCTCCATTATTATAAGTTACTTAAAATTATTAAAAGTTACTTTAGCTATATAAGAAAACTACTTTCACGATTATGATGGAGCATAAACTTTGTAATCTCTCGAGTCTCCTCAAATTTCACAACTTAAAAGCATTTCAACTTTTTTCGAGATCAGGTGACAACTCACGAGCATCTTAAGTAAATAAGAATATGATAAGTATTTTAAATTTGTATTATTTTTTAATTTTCTCGATTACGGATGTAACTCTCATCCACCATGTGTGCATCATGCCTTGCCAATGAAACCGGCTT
Source organism: Melaleuca quinquenervia (assembly GCA_030064385.1). Taxonomy (NCBI): domain Eukaryota; kingdom Viridiplantae; phylum Streptophyta; class Magnoliopsida; order Myrtales; family Myrtaceae; genus Melaleuca; species Melaleuca quinquenervia. The sequence goes on from CM057718.1 coordinate 17,196,143, forward strand.
TGACCATGACCCACATAAAAAAAGAACATAACCGTGATTTTCTATTTTTTAAATTTTAGTGATTATCTTGGCAAGTAGTCAGCATATCATCTAATTTTTAGTATTCTTTTGTAGTTGCCACGGAAGTTCCTTTGCATTAATAAATTTCCCAACACGCGCGTAATTTCCACGAGTGCAACGCCGTCGTTTTTGCTAAAAAATCTTTAGCCGAAGGCCCGGAAATCCTGCACGCCAACTCGCCAGTTGGAATCCCACTCGCTCGATCCAACGGCGTTCATCATTTCTTCGAGAATGGACGCCGGAGATATCCCCCGAGCATTTTCATTTGCAAAAGAGCCCACGGGATCTTGGAATTTTGCGGAATCGCCCGCGACGACGACGGTTTAGTGATCACATTAGTCCTCAGGAGAAGACAAAAAAATATATAAAAAGAAATCAGATGGGACCCACCAAAAGCCCCCCGCATTAAATAACTCACCCCCACAACTTTACCTACTCACCTAATACTCAGTACGCATCCAAAACTATGATCATAGCCGCTTTTTTATAATATTTTTAAAAATCAAAAATAACTTTTAATATTTTTCGATATTCATTTAAAAACTTAAAAGAAATTATAAAAAATAGACTATTTATTTTTTATTTCTCATTTTTTTCTCCCACTGGCCACTGGTCACAATATATTTCTAAAAGAAGATGAAAAATATTTAAAGGAGAAAAAAGAAGATGAAAAATATTTTAACATTTTGAAAAAAAATAAAAAATATTTTTCTTGACTATTTTATTTTCCATGAAATGAATACTGAAAAATTTGAAAAATATTTTGTTAAAAATTATTTTGTGTGGAGCAAACATAGTCTAAATATTCCAAACCTTTTTTTTTTCTGTTATACAAAATTCTAAATCTGTCTATCGTTATACGAATATATTAATTTTTTCTTTACTATCAAACATCCTAAAATTATCAGATGATATAAAAAACCTTAACATTTTTTTGTTGTAATGAAAAAGTTCGAACTTAACATATACAACATACATACGCGCTTTCTATTTTCATTACATTTTGGATATATTTATCGCAACAATATGAGCCAAAAATCTTTTATCAAACGAGAAATTTAAGATGCTTGTTGCAATTAATAAAAATTGTGTTTTTTTTTATGACAGAAAGGGAAATTGGGGATACCCGTATTATTACGCCGGACATAATTTAAGATCCTTTCTGATGTTTAACTTCACATGTTTTTTTTTTGCCGAAAAAGAAAAATCTTTATGTATTTTAATATATTTTTCCTTCATCTTTTCTTTTTCTCGGTCACTCGCAACTTTGCGCAGAAAAAGCTGTCCCCTCTCTCTCTCTCTCTCTCTCTCTCTAATCTCCTTTCTCCTCCTCGCTCCGCATCACTCTGCTCTCTGCTTTCCGATTCCGTGAATCTGCAACTTCTCTGCTTCTCCTCCGTCTCCTCCTTCGAATCTTTTCCTCCGTGGCCGTAATGCCGACGAACCTCGTAATGCTGCGCCGGCCGCGGTTGCTCAGTGACTGAGCAGGCGGCATTATTCCGTCAACGGAGGGTCATTATTACTTTGACTCGGTAAAGGAGCTCCCTCCCTCTCTCTCTGTCTCTCTCTCTCGCTCTGCGTCTCTCTCTCTCTCGCAGCGGGTGTGTTAGGGCTTCGGTTCCTCCCGTGGCGAGAAGGGAGGGGGACGGCGGGGGGGCCTTAGGGGCGTGGGACTTTTTGCAGAAATGGTGAGGAAGCACGGATGGCAGCTGCCCGCCCACACTTTACAGGTGTTGATCCGATTCTTCTGGCTTTGTGTGTGTGTTCCCCTCTTCGATTGCTTTGTTTGTTTCTGGTGAAGTTCTTGCTCATTCTTGAACTGGACTGCGATTCGCTTCCTCCTCTGCGGTTTTCGCCTTTCTCAATATTCGTTGTCTGAGAAATTCTGGGAGAGGAAGTCGGGTCCATTTAATGTTTCTAGATTTCGACGAGCTGTTTTGTGCTCTGTAGTTCGTCTGCCTTAGGAGCGTGCTCGTGTGGTGAAGAGTTGTTTGGCATACTTTGCTTTAAAACTAGGTTTTGGCACATAACAATGGAGCATCCATCAGTTAAATTTCTTCAATTTTAAGTTGAAGCAAGGTTCTGATGGACCGTCTATGTTGTTTTTGCCCAAAAGAAAGTGAGAAATAGCTGAAGAAGGGCACAAGCTGCCCACTGATTTTGATTGCCGCATTCCCATTAATCGTCATCACCACCTGCTTGGTAACTTCCTCAGATACAGTTCCGTGTAAATAAGACGTGGATAAATTACTTTCTATGAACTTAACTCCAGTGTTGGAAGAAGTGCCAACTGTGAAGCTTGTGTTGGTTACTTGTGAGATTGTCGAGATTAACTTTTATTTGTAGTTTGAGAAACATGAAAACAAGCGAGCATTGTGGAATCTCCTGGTTTCTATGATTTCCTTTAATAAAAAAATTGTTGGTATGAGAAAACAAAGCTATATGATCTGTCAGTTTTTGGTAAATTGGATCCATACATCAGTTAATATCGTGGAACATTCCTTGTTCTAAAGGATGTTATAGACAGCCATCTAAAAAATACAAACAACCATTTCCCTTAATGGCACACATGGATGAGAAAGTCGTCCTTTACTGGTTGTTAGGGAAACTTTAGTGTGCTAACTGTACAAAAAGTGATAAGATGAGGAGTTGGACAATTTCATGTCCAGCTCTAAGACAACTTGATGTTTATTGGATGCGGTGGTAAGAGGTCAGTTGGATATGAAATTGTATGCTGGTCTCAATGGCTTGACAAAGTACCTTGGTTTATTTGACAATGTTTTATCAATCTCTCAGATAAAGAATATGTTAAAACATCTAATACAACTTTCTTGATGTCTTGAAATTGTCTCTTTTTGGCATTGTCAATTATGATATTTGATGGCCCACTTGTCTTTTTATAACGCATTCATCATTGTAAGACTTACTCTGACACCTAGATTTATCTTTTATATTTTATGATTGACACATGGTAGTCTAAAAGCTTGACTTTTCACCTCTGTAGGTCGTTGCAATTACTGTGTTCTGTTTACTGGTTATTGCCTTTTATGCCTTTTTTGCACCATTTCTTGGAGGACGTGTGTGGGAATACATCTTGATTGGCACCTACACGCCAGTGGTACGTAAAACTCCTCTCTATATTTTGAGGCTTTCTTATCCCATCTTCATTATCTTTATTCTTTGATGTGATTTTAGATGAGTTTATTTGAATATTTAAACCTTTCCTTAATGGCCTGTTCTTAATTTTCTTTTGGAGTTCAGGATTTTTGTTTTTGGTCTCTCAATGACTGAACTGTGGAGTGGTTGCTGTCATACCCAGTACATTATATTTTGCTTCCTTTAGTTTTGCAAGTGTTATTTAGTTCTCACAAAGGTATGTGGCTTGTTTTTCCCTGCTGGTATTGCAGGCACTTCTTGTTTTCATTCTTTATGTCCGGTGTACTGCAATTAACCCTGCAGATCCTGGCATTATGTCAAGATTTGACCCACAGTCCAGAACTAAAACTGACCAGAATAATGGGTTGTCTGCGATGGACCCTTCTGGACATCTCGATGAAGTTGGTGCTGGTGTGCTTTCCTCTCCATCATCAGTTTCCAAAAGTTCCATAGCGCCAACTTATACTAGTAAAAAGGTCTTGGACGGAGATGTTGAGAGAGTAGATACTTCTTCGAATCCCAACCCCATTGCAAGGAAATCCGGTTGTAGAATTGGAGGAATTTTGTGTGCTTTATTTGTGCGTGAAGATTGTCGAAATGAGACTGGTTTGACTGAGCAAGAGGGCACTGTTGAAGATGCTTTGTTTTGCACATTATGTAATGCCGAGGTAAATCGTATGGCTTCATTTTGGTAGTTCTCAGTTTCCATATGGTGCTTAATGAGCAATTATGCATAGTCAGTTTTTATGTGCATTTCTGTTCTAGTGAGAAAGTTTCTTGGAATTATTTGAGCCATTTCATTATACATTTCTTTAGAAGGTTTGGCAAAATCTCTTATCCCTCCATTGTGCATACTCGTGTGCTATTCCTGATCACAAATCCTCAAGGAATTGTCATTATGTATGAAGACTAAGTTACAAACTTGAAGGGGTGGAGAAAGATTTAGAGGGCAAAGTGGGTCAAGCACCTACTTTTTAATTTAAATACCGAGGCCAGAGAAAATGGATACAAATCTGAAAAGTGGGTCTCTATAAATTAATAGCCGAGTGAAATGTGATTTTTGAGTTTCCAAATAACATGCTTTGAAGCCATCAGAGAACAATGGTAACATAAGTCCTAAATCACCACAAACTGTACAACCCAAGCACCCCTACACTAATATCTTCTTCACACAGCCATGACCACTTGCCTGTCCCATTGTTTCTCTCACCTGCTTGAGTGTCTCTCTCATGTGTAGCTTCCCATTTCCCTGTCTCATCTCACTCTCTCTGGAGAATCTTACAACTGCTCTGGTTGACTGCTCCAAAATGAGACTGCCCTTCACTGCAAGCTGCAAACCTTTCCCTTTCCTCCCTCTGGCATGACCGCATGCTCATATGCAGCAACCTTATGGAGGATGTGGACCTCGGATGACCTCAAGTCAGAGGTTGCCTGAGGCAGTGACCTCGCAGCATGGTCGCACTAGGCAAATATGCAAGCGCACATACACAGACCTGCAGTTACCCACTATTGGCACCAAGTACCAGCACCACTATCGCCTGCTAGTTGCCTTTTTAAGACCACTACCTTGCTAGGATTCTGTACCGTCATGTCCATCAATTAACAGTTGTTGCTACCATTGATCTGTTGGTTTGTCAATGTGATAGCCTCTATCTTGAATGAGTATCCACTCCTATTACTGGAACCATGGATCATATCCTTTGTTAGGGCGAGAACTGATTCTATGCCATCTGCTGAAAAAACTCTGGGTGTTGTGTGTGTAAAGTGACTTGTCCCTCCGTTATCTGGTCTGCTGGATGAGCATATTCTTTGCTGCAGGTTCGCAAGTTCAGTAAACATTGCAGAAGCTGTGATAAATGTGTGGATGGTTTTGATCACCATTGTCGGGTACATTTCACCACTTGAACTGGTTTTGACTTGATTTGATGATTAAGAAGTTCACCTATCATTACCATTGGCTGATCTCAACCCATGTTGCATTGCTGTAGTGGCTTAACAATTGTGTTGGACGGAGAAATTATGTCACTTTCATATCTCTCATGGCCCTTAGTTTGGTTTGGGTGAGTATGCCCTCTTGGCCACCTGCAACCTTGGCTTTGCGGAAATTGTTTCTCAACTGCTAATGATGCCATTGCTTGTCTCAGCTTGTCATTGAGGCTGGAGTTGGTATTGCTATCTTTGTACGTTGCTTCGTTAATAAGAAAAGTATGGAGACTGAAATTGTCGACAGGCTTGGAAATGGTTTTTCTCGAGTTCCTTTTGCATCAGTGGTGGTATGTTTCTTGTCAGTATTGTCTTAATATAGTCGTCAAGTCTATATCTAATTGACTGTTACATTGCGCGCTGGCAGTTTGTACTGCAGTGTGTTAGTCATCAATTTTATATCTAATTGACTGTTACATTGTGTGCAGGCTGTTTGTACTGCAGTGTCTGTGTTGGCTTGTGTACCTTTAGGTGAACTTTTCTTCTTCCACATGATACTGATTAGGAAGGTGAGCAGATAAACTTAATTATCATGAACAACTATTTTGGATCTCCTGAACATTTGTAGCTATAGTTACTTGCTCTGGAGAAGTTAAGTTTTAAGTCAACGGTGATGTTAAACATGCAAGTCATGTACTGTAATTGAATCTAGACTAGCATCAGAACCAATCAAAAGACTGGTTCACGTACTGCTTAAACTAGTGGAGCCACCAGTTCAATATAATGTTTAAATTCTCCACCTAATTTCGAGGTCGTAGTGGCCATCCAGTTTGAGATGGGTGTAGAATGCCCAATCACAGACCGGATGCATTTTGGAATTTTTTTTTGGTTGTCTTTTCTGCGTTTAGGTCTGCATTTTGCTTGATATGTAAAAAGCTAATACCAATTTATGAGCAAGTGTTTGGTCCAATGGTTGATGTGCTTTAACAATTTCAGTAAGTGTGCTGACATGGACTTAGGCTTATTATTCCTTGATTGTTGTTTTGCCTTTTATGAAAAAGAGTCATTGGATCAGTTCATCCTCGTAAAATTGTTCTGCTTGATCTGTTGAACCAGGAGATGCCAGTTCAATCCGTGTCTTGATCAATTTTATTTCTTAAGGATCAACTGGTCCAGGTGTAGCCTGCTTGATGACTAAACCTGCCAGTTCCCATTTGGTTTCAAAACCATCATTTTGGAAAGCTGCTGTAATTTAAAAGAAATAGGATATCGATTGATTATTTTTTGTTGTTAAACACGGTCCCTTTTGTTCCCTAGGGAATTACAACTTATGAGTATGTGGTGGCGATGAGGGCCATGAGTGAAGCACCTGCAGCAGCATCCGTAGATGAGGAGCTTCCTAATGTGCTGTATTCTCCATCTGGATCTGCTACAACTGGCTTGAGTGTGGGCAGTTCTCTTGGTTTGCAGTACAAAGGTTCATGGTGCACCCCTCCAAGAGTTTTTGTGGACTATCAGGTACTTCCTTAGTGTCTATGATGTTTCTATTAATTTTGCTGCATTTTAGTTTGACTTAATGATCCAAGTGAGCACCATGGGCATATCCTTTGCAGCAGATTCCTGTCCCTGTAGAGCTTTAGATGGCTGACTACTCAGTCTAGCCACTTCTAGAAGGGGTTAAATATGATGTTTTAAATAGGTATAGAGGAGACTTATAAGTGAGTAAGACTAATTAAGCCCGGCTACGCAAGTAGGAAGAACATTTTTGTGGGCTTTTCCTTTGCTTCTGCTATTTTAAGTATTTCTTAGATCTTTTGGTCTAAATTGTAAAACAGGGTAACTTGGATGGACAATGGCTCAAGTTTGAGATCACTGCCAATTAATTAACTGATCGTTTTAGAATAGTTAATCAGATTATATATCCGTCTAACAAGTGACAAATGCTGGCATGTCTTCATTGAAAGTTGCTCCAATGTTGATTGACACAAAAATAATTTACCGGATCATTTTTTTACAAAGGTACAGTGCCTTTTCTCCTAAGTTCTCTACTGTGATGCACTTTCGCCTTTCCCTACTGATCTGTTACACAGTTTGGTGCCACCTTGGTGAATTCTGGTATGCTTTTGCTTTTCATGAACTGTCTTCCTCTTTCAACTGCTGATTCTAGCAGCTTCATCATCATTCTCCCTCTTGTGTGCAAGTTGAAGTTAGTCTTTTTGTTTATGTATTATAATAGATTTCCTTGGGCAATTTATTTTCATTGTCAACCTCCAAGTCGGCTGGTGCCATGCTACCATCTTCTTCATGTGCATGGTTATTTTGGGCTGTTTTTTTGCTTGAGCGGGTTTCTCACTTTGATTATAGAAAAGCATTTTTTTCCCTCAATATGCCAGTAGTAAGTTTTGACAAAGTTGATGGGTTCTTACATAGTTATTATACTGCTCAGGACGAAGTTATACCTCACTTGGAGCCAGGGATGGTTCCATCAACCGTGGACCCGGATGCAGCTGGAATTGTAGACAGAGGACAGAAGGCTCTGAAAAAGCCAGTACGTATTAGCGCATGGAAGCTCGCTAAATTGGATTCTCATGATGCCATGAGAGCAGCAGCCAGAGCTAGGGCATCATCCTCGGTGTTGCGACCTGTTGATGGTCGTCGTTTGCATGATACTGATGTTAGCTCTAGTGATAACATTAGTGTGAGAAGTAGTGTGAGCACTGACATGGGGGCCAACAAGGAAATTAAAAATGATCTGAAGATGTCTCAGTTTAGGAACTCGTTTGCTCCTAGTCAGGGTAGCCAGGAAGAGAGTGAATTGTATACTCGAAGTGCGAGTAGCATGAGCAGTCCAAGCCATGCTCACGAGACTGTTACCCTTAGCCCTCTACCGCAAAACTATAATTTGGGTGCTTCAGTTGTTCCTGATCGGCCTCTAACTTCTGGGGCAACTTATTCTGGTCTGAACAATCCAGTAACAAATCCTGGACTAGGATTTGATAATAAAACAATGCAAAAGGGAAGTAGCACCGATCCATTACTACTATCGGCTCCAGCCCACTCTATTCTTAGAGATGTCAAAAGGACATCAGTTGTTTGGGACCAAGAAGCAGGAAGATACATCTCAGTCCCTGTATCTGCTTCAGAAGCTCATAATAGATTATCCAATCAAACATTGACAAAGCCAAATTCTAGAGTAGAAAAGGGTATTTATGGAAGAAAGCTTCCACAGCAGGAATCTTCGTCTTCTGAGGCAGTGTCGTTGGTGCAGCAGACCGAGAAACTCACATACACAGGGGATTCTATCTTCTTTGGTGGTCCACTTTTGAGTGTCCCAGTAAGGGATAATTTGAGAGAAGGCAGTCAAGGTTCTAGAGAGGCCTTTGAGAGGGTGGCACTGAATTTACCACGTGAATCTCGGTTTAAGCGTGATGCGGCTTCAAAGCAGTTGCCAGTGTTCATCCCGGGGGGACTCGATCAGAATACATCATCTGGGTCTGGTTTAAAATAGCGATGAGGTGATCAAGTATAGGATTCTGGCTCTGAATGCTTGATACCTCCTCCAAACATCAAGTTTTGGTGAGCTGAGAAATCTGAATTCACTTGAACATAAGCTGCTTGCGGACACATGATGATTGCAATTTGTGCTGCTAACCAGTTCATTCCGGTGCATTTACTGACAGATTTATCCATTAGCATCACTACGTATTTACTCGGTTCAGATTTGTTAATGAGAATGTGCTCAGGGATAGGTCTTCCCTCATCCAAACTGCAGTTATTTTGGCAGCTGCATGTTGTAACGTGATCAGCATTGGGATATTCACGACCAAGTTTTATGTTTGTCCCAGGTGAGCAGGTGAGGCTGTCGTCTTTACTTATTTGTACATGTAGCGAACAACCCATCCACGCATTGGAGAACTTCTGCTTATGTGTAGGTTTCTCATGAATGTATTTGGTAATCCATGAATTGACTTTTGCTGCAGCTTTAGGACCAACATTTGCTTGGTTCCTTCAAGTGTACCCAACATGCATATTCTTGAGCAATGATTTCAAATTCTCGTTTGCATTGGCTCAGCATTAATCACAGTCTGTTATATTGCTTTGCTGATTTGTTTGTTTGGGCATCTTTAGATGATGTCTATCAAATATCTTATTTCCCCCCACTTCTGCCTATACATCACAATATAGGGATTTGGTGAACTGGTTATCCTTGCTAGCCTCATCTGTTGCTGTACATGCTTTCGTGAAAGCAAGTTGATGTTGGGACGGCCTTTGTCGTATACTTTTGAGTAAGATTCTCTGAACTCGGTGAATACACGAGTGAAAATGGGGTTTTTCTGATTGTGAAACTCAGAAAATGCGGTGGAAGGCTGGTTGTGTGTTTGGAAAAGCTCACGCGTGGACCTGTGTTTAATTTGACTTGCTTAGTTTATTGCTTGCCTAATAGAAGTCGGCTATGTGAATAACTTTTAGCCTAGTTCTCTTTGATTTTCCAAATATTACTTGATTTGAGAGTTCATGCAGTCTAGTAATTTTATCACAGCGTTCGCTGCTTGATCTCGAGGAAGTCTCCTTGGGAGCATCGACGGTGAATGAAATCCATCATCTAATGCAAGACCAAGTAACTCGGAATGCGAAATGGGTTTAAGGGGATGGACTTTTCTAACAACGCATCTAGATGATCTTTAGGCCCCGTTCATGAATTTGTTCTCATGTTGTTCAAGGGCAAAACTTGTGACTTTAACTTTTCTTTATTGGTAATCGAGGGTGTTTTTTGTTGATGTTATTGTTTCCCCGAGTGCCCCACTGCCTCTAGAAAATCCCATAGTTGACTGTCGGACTGTCGGTTTCTTCTGTCCGTTCCGTTTAACTCCATTGCAAGAACTAGAAGTGATGGATTCAATGAGAAATCAATTGATGATGTTCACAGTCGGAGGAAATCGCAGGCGATTCATACACGAGACTGTTGGGGTTCGATGTAGCTTTTTGAAACAGGTTCGACCGCGAAGAAGGATGCTGCTATTTTTATACGGTATTCGAACCTCAGAGCGATGTCGCCTCCGGTTCTCAGCAATTTCTAAACAAGCTTGCCGCCCGAATTTTTAGGCAGCGTAGTATTAAAACACGCGTCACGAAACATGAGAGTCACGGCGATCGCATCACACGACTCAACTGCAATTGTGGTCGTACCATGTAAAAGGATTGGTTGTCCTGTAAACCCATAAATTCGGGGTCCCATTGCAGCGTACTTGAAAGCTGTGGCTCAACTGCGAAAGTATCAGAAGGGCGAGGGGGGTCGAAATATAATTCGACGTAGAGCCGGGGGTGAGTTAGCAATTTTCCCTTTTCTTTTGGCAAGTTTTCCTTTTCATACAACGGACTGATTCCTACTCTTGGTTTTGCCTTACTAGGAGTTAGGGGCGGTGTCATTGTGGGGGGTGAGAGCTCTTGCTCGATCACCTAAGTAGGTTTGACCTTTGAACTTGCATAACTCCAAACTACTAGTCCACCCTTCTTTTTTTCTTTCTTTGGTGGCATTGAACCAGAGATCCCAGTCAAGATCTGGACATTCTGCTCTGCTCCGGGGCCCCAAATCCCATCTGGGCCTATTTTATTTGAAACTTTGTTTTCAAATGAACTGGCGTAATTAGCATCAGACTTGTTCCCTAAGCCAAAATTTCTCAATAATATCACAAGATCCTAGATATATATATATATATATATATATATATTCGGGTGCGAATTATAAGCTTCTTCTTAGTAATCCAAACTCCCCAGGTCTAGAGTCGGCGGACTCGGGCTTGGGTCCCGAGTTGCGTCGCCGCCCGAGCCGAATGCCCGACTGGCCTTTCTTGATAGCTATTGCCCTCCGGTACTCCTTGTACGTGAAATGATGATGTTGGTGGTCTTTAGTGTTGAATCTTTCTCGGGACGACATTTTGGTAGACTGTAGTTTTGCCAAAACCGGCCAAGCGCCATGACGCGGCCATCAAGGCGAATTCCGAGTCCAGCATTCAACGTTCAATTCCGGGGTTCTTGACATGGGCGTTGCAGTTTTTTAAACGCCAAGCTTTCCACGCCATCAAAGGACAAAATGAAGAAGGAAAAAAGAACTTCCATCTAGATTCTTCAAGAAATGGCGAGCACTCACTGAAAAAATTGCCTCACCATCACATTTAAGTGGGCCATCTGTACTATTTACAAACCCGAATCTTGAATTTGGTGACCCTCGTAAAATATCGGGGAGCTGTCCAATCAATCCCGAAGTTATTGTATGTATGTTGATTCGGCTATAAATTTCTCAATTTTACTAATTTAGTCCTAGTTTTTTTTTTCAAAAAATAGTTGACCTAGCGACCGATATTGACCGAAAGAATTATTTTGAAATTTCGCGCAAAGGTATAGGACTAAATTAATAAATTTGAAAATTCTAAGATTGAATTGACATTTGTACAATAAATTTTGGATTGCTTGGGTTATTTCCTCTAGAAAATCGTTAACATCTGCATTACCATATAAGAACGACAAAGGATGAAATTGTGATATAATGTCGAGTTTAGGGTGCGCTTTTTTTGGTAGAAAACGAATTGATTTTGGAAAACACTTTTAGAGAAATCATTCTTTAAGAAAATGGCTTATTCTTCTGTATTTGGTTAAGACTCGAAAATTCTTTTCCATTGTTTAGAATCCTAAGAAAATTATACAAAAGATTGTATTTTTTTTTTAAATTTCTAAGTTTTTGCTTTCCTTATTTTTTCTTCTTCCTTGGCCGATTGTCGACCTGGTAACGGCTAGTAATAAGCCACAGGCAAGCTGTCAACAATCGGTAAGCAGCCACAGATAAGCTATTGCTAGAGCCTTGCCGAGGAACCTCGAGTGACGCCCGACCTTGGCCTAGCTTGTCGGGTTTGTCAAGATGAGGCTTGTGCCTTGGGCGAGCAAGCCAGCAAGGGGAGGCTCGGGAGGCTTGAGCCTCACCTTGCCAAATTCGATGAGTTAGGTGAGACTTGAGCATTGCCTGAGGAAGCTAGAGCCTTGCTTAGATTTGGTGACCTTGGTCAAGTATTAAGCCTTGCCTAACTTGTCTTGAATTCATCAGTATCGAGCGAGCTTGATGTCATTGGATTTGCTTGTCGGAATCTAGTGAGCTTGATCCACGCTAGCCTTGAGTGAGGCTCAAGCTCACTTGTGGCCAGTCACCAACCACACAATGGCTAGCATCGATGAACCATCCATAGCTTTCATGGACCTAAGCTTGATTTTCTAACACTAGAGCTCAAGTATTATGGACTTCAGCACGACCTTTATGGACCTCGGCTTGGGAACTCGGAGATTGGGCACCTGTATTAGGGCATTTGGTACAAGCTCAAGGGTTTGGGCCTAGTTTCAATGGATTTGGGTTTAGGCACTGAGATTGGAAAACTGATATTGGGGTTTAAAAAAAAAGTTTAAAATGTTGAATTTTTTTGAAATTTTTTTATATTGATCATGAATGTTGTAACCAAGGTACCCACATCGAGGTTTTCATGCTCAGTTGTAGAATTTCAGGTCCAAGCACTAATATCTTATCATATTTTGAAAGAAGTTTTTCGGCTGTTTCGAAGAGAAAATCATTTTTTCTAAGTTTAAATTTTAGTAGGAAAGTAGAAAAATGAATCAAACGTCGAAAAATGAAAAAAAATATTTTCCATGAAATAAACGCATCCCCAATGTCCCAAAAGAGTCCATGTACAATCAGACGGAGCAAACCTCATTTCAGGTAACTGGTTCCTTGGAGAAATACCATTGATACATGAAGAAAGGCATGCATTGAGTACACGCATGTGATAACCTATTTCTAAAGTTGCTCTCTAACCGATAACCATGCTTAGACGCATAGAACTTCCATTACTTTTTCTCCTATTTAAGGAGGAAAAACCAGAACATGATAAGATCTTTTTTTTAAAAAATCCATTTTTATTGCATTTTCGCCACCGTCGGTAGATCGGTGCTAATTTAAATATTTTTTTTCGAGATATACTTTAGGCATGAAAGAACTACTTCTATTTCTATTATCTGATGGGTAATTGTGTTGGTTGAGAGCTTTTTTTTCATCGTCGAAGTTGAGGGTTTAAAACCCATAGTTGCTAACATCTTAAATGGGAGGCCATGGTGTTGGGGTCCTGTGCTAGTTTCTCTCAAGGTATAGGGGCCTAGTCCTTTGGTGCCGTCTATGCACGGGAGACAAGTGGTGGATTCCTTGATCATAAAAAAAAAACTACTTCTATTCCTCGACTCCTTTATATTTCTTCTGGGTTTTCTTTTTTTTTTTTTATGTATTTATGTAGCTCCACATCATGGAGGCTTCACTTATATAAACAAAGTGTTTTGACCACGAAGCGTCGGTCGAATCTCGTTGAGAAATATCTTTAAAAAGAAGAAAGATGAAGATAACTTGAAAGGTCTGTGCCCATCTTCAAAAGAAAAAAAAAAAAAAACAAAGATCAATGACGTAAGGCAGATGAACTTCCCACATGACTCCCGAATCTTGAATCTTTAAACGAAGGATTAAAAGCAACCCAAAAAAGGGGGGAAACAAAAATTAAATCAAGCGCATCTTCATAGTCAAGTAAAAGGAGAAGACAAGATGGCTCTTAATTAAGCAAAAGGCGTCTGAATAATGCGATGGTCTCCACGTTCCAGCAAGGGTGTAAATGCACATAAAATGTTTAAAACGGGGTTAAAATAGAATAAATAATATACTTTGGTTTTGGGGGGGCTCGATTGAAAAGTTGAACAAATGATGGAACGAGAGAACCTCAGTATTACAAAAAGGGGGGAAGAGCGAGTGTCCTTATCAGCCGAAGCCAAATAGGCACAGTCGTCATCCAACTCATCTGTCTTAGCTCGCCGGTGGGGAAAGGACGGTTTGGTCGGTCGCCCCGTGGCCGCCACCACTTTGAGACCAAAAAGCCGACATTTTTTCACAATTTGCATCATTGTCCACTGACCCTACACCGTCCTCCTCCTCCTCATCATCCATCGGTCCCCGGGGAGTAGATTGAGGGCGCGTTTGGTAACCATTCTCGTCCCAGAAATATGTTTTTTTCAGAATGGGTTTTTTTGAGAAATGGTCATCGGATGAGTTTTTGGGAAGAGAAACGCGTTTGGTAACTGTATAAAATTTCTATCCCTGGAATAAAAAAAGAACAGAAATGTGTTTGGTAACTACACAAAATTTCTGTCCCTAGAATAGAAAAAGAACAGAAATGCGTTTGGTAATTGCACAAAATTTATGTTCTTGAATTTTTTTCTTTTAATCTAAAAAATGTTAGTGAAGACAATGGCTTGATTTATGAAACATTTTTGTATTATTCAAGACAATAAATTTTGCATATTGACTCCATGCCTTCATATAAAAAAAACTGTTAGATGGACAATCGGGATTAAAAAAGAGCCTTGTTGAGATTTTTCAGGTGAAATCTCTTTAGTTGCACGTCTAATTAAGTTAGTCTCAATTTCAATGAATCTGAATTATGTAGTCACTTTCTTATGACATTTATATCAAAGTCATATTTTGATAGCAAAGCTCTTGGCACTCTAAACTTTCCCAAATTCGATGGGTCTTTAAACTGACCTTCTGCATCGTGGTACTATATTTTACTTCAGTAATGTACTTCATTTTGTCTTATTGTGAATTGGATTGTTTCAAATGCTTACTACTGGAAAGCTTTTGACCTCTCGCGTGGGACATAAAACACTTTATAGTCCTTCACCTCTGAACCGATATATATCTCTACTTGCATTTTCTGCTTTCTAACAAATATCAAAACTGATAATGCAGCGCTCACGTTAGTCATATTTCGGGGCACCGTATCTATATGCTGCTGGTTGCTAGCACCGAAGAAAAGTAGTTGGATGTAATGACAAAGTATAATAGCAATATAAACTGGCAAGACATTGGTCCAATCTTTTAGACTGAAGCTAAAAGCAATTTTGACTGATTTCACAATATTATGATTACAAAATCTATACAATTTCCTATTTGTCCTCATGACCACTTCTCTTTCTTGATTTGGCTGGTTTTTTGCTTATTGCTCCTACAGGACGATTTGGGACAGGCAACATCAATCACAGGACACCCCTCTCGTCCAGCAAGCCGAAATGCTTTTGATGAAAATATCGAGTTGGTTGCTTCTGCTGAAGCTGACCTCATTCACTTGCGCAATGAGTTGGCATCTACGGATACATTGACACCTGGTGCAAATGGTGGCTCATCTGCATCCTTCTTCATATACGTATGCTGCTGCTCTCGGTGCTTCTTTGTCAAGAAGCAGCACCCCTGATTCACAGCTTGTCGAAACAGGGCTCCTAGCCCATACCTCACTCCCATTGGATCAGGGAGAGCTGGTGCTGCTGAAACAAGAGCAATTGGTGCTCCTCACTCTTTAAACAGTTCCTCTTCAAACAATAACAAGCCTGGGGACTTGGTGGGTGCTTCTTCTGAAATGGACCTGTCAAGAAATGACACAATCAATGAACAGAAACGTTTGGCCCCAAAGATGGAACAAGATGCTGATAACCACCGGGACTATCTCTTTGACCTGCAAAGTGGTCAGAATATGTTTCTTAAGAAGTCAGAGTCTGGGCATCTACATGTTCCTTCCGCTCTTGGTTTACGAGAAAATGACTTCAATATAGACTAAATTCAAAAGAAGCAACAAGATCGATGTCATCACTCATGCAAACCTTTGCCTCTCATCACAAGCCACTCTATTCAACAGATATTAGACATATGATGTACAATAAATTTGTCCAAATATAAAATGCAGCAATACCTCGTTCAGCATTCTATGTAACTCATCTCTTACCTCAACAACTCGATCACTATCATTGCTATCCACAACAAGAATTGAACCTTGTGTGTTCTGGAAATAATGCCTCCACAGTGGACGAATCTTGATTTGGAGCAAAGCAGAAGCTTAATCAGTTTGCAACAGTTAACAATCCTTTGAGATGCCACGACAGAGAGAGCTATGATTCATATTTCAGTGATCTAGTAATAGAAAGTATGAGATGCAAGCATGCGCTTGATAATTACCATATTATCATACCAAGGATCAACTAAGGCAAGATATGCCCATATTGGAGTGGTCAATAATAAACAACTTCGTGAACGTGAGCCCCATGGTCCCAAACGCTCTAGCTCAACCCAGAAAAAAAAAATTCCACTTCGCAGCAGCGCGCCACCAACAAAAATCGCAATGATTTAACAGAAATCGATCTCAACAAACAATACGAACCGAATTCCAACAGCAAACATACAAACAGAAATGCAGATCTAAACCAAAAATAAACTGTGAAGAGCGGCAAATCCGTGATCAGCGGCACAGGTCATGCAAAGCTCAACGAAACAGCTAGGTATTCGAAATATAGCCGGTAACTTCGACAAATCCAACGAGTCCACAGATCATCGTCGAAAATGCGTTGAGAGGATTGATCACGAGATCAGGTGCGCTAGTGACGACGGTAAGTGTATCCGTGCAAGGAAATCAACGCGAAATCGAAGGCGAATCTCGATGGCGAACGGATCAAAACGAGGCGGAGGAGGAGAACTACCTGTATTTTGTCTCGTCTCGCTCGCTCTGTGCAAAAGGAGCCGCAGCGTTTGAACAGAGGGAGCCTCTTCCTTCTCTACGCCGCCTCCGCAGTGGCCGCTTTGGGTCGCGAGTTGGACGGGGCCGGGCCTCGGGGAACCAACAGGGAGAGAAGGCAGAGACAGGAGGAGGAGGAGGCCGCGATTGTGAGTGGCAAAACCCTAGCGGCGGCGGAGAAGGAGGAGGAGGCCGGACCTGTGCGAGCGAGCGGAGGATGTGGAATGGAGAACGAGCAGATTGTGCGTTTCTTCTGTCTCTGTGCTCTTCTTTCTGTGTTTGTGGGAGCGGAGAAGGCGCGGATGGAAATCGGTTCTCCTTTTGCTACTGTTTAAACTTGTCCGAGAAATAGAGAACCAAAAAATTTTTGGTTCTGATTTCTCGTCCCAAGCTCATCCCCAGCCCTTTTTTCATCCCGGAAAGAGAAATTTGAGTGTCGGTTACCAAACAAGTTTCTCGTCCCAAACTCGTCCGGGGACGAGAAACTGAGAAACAGAATGGTTACCAAACAGCACCTGAGAATCTCGATTTTGGAATTTGGAATCGCATGTTTCTCTAATCGGAACGGGCCGATAGTGATCGTCGGGACGGGATGACTCGGATGAGGAGCGGCCTCCGATTGGCTTTTGGGATGGCGAAAAGGGGGCTGGAGCGGAACGAAATGCGTAATGGACGGGGAAAAGGCTTTTCGTGGGTTATATATGTGAAGTAAAACGATTTATAAGAGAATTCTTTTGTGTAGATCTAATAATTTAGAGTGGGTTTGGTTGAGTTTTTTCCGAAAACTTTTCAAGAGACCTTGGTGTTTAAGGCTTCTTGAGAAGAAATCAGAGGGTAAACCCTTTGGGAATATGCTAATGTTGGCAAAGCTAAAAGCCCTAAACAGGTGGCCAATTTGGGGATTTTGGCATTTTCAGAATGTTGTTGTGGGGTTTAATGACTTTTTCTTTTCTTTTCATTTCATTTCCTTTCCAATCTTGTGCTCACTGGTGATTGCGTATTCCAATCTTGCCCTCTATTAAAACATTGTACACCTTTCTTCCCCGTACGCTCTTTGTGCTCGTTGGTTGCTAAATATCGCCGAGGCCGAGGCCATCGAAGGCCAAAACCGCCCAGATCGAGGATCGCTACTCAGATTTGGCCTTTCGGTGGCGGTTGTCGGGTCCGATGGCCGCTCCTCCAGCACCATGTGTCCCCTATTAGCTTGTGTATCTTGCTTGGCCCTTCGATCTTCAGCACGATATGCCCACCTATTGTTCATCAGGATTGTGTACCTCAGCGATGGGTTCTTGTGAAGGGATTTGACGTACAATCATAATGAAATAGAGAGTAGGGACGAGAGAGGAATTGAGCCATAAAATTTATCCTAGTTCGCCCTTAAACTAAGGTTACATTAAGTACATGATTCCATTATAATTAGAAGATTGCATTTCTATTACGACTCTCGAGAGTTGGGGGGTGGTGGTGGTGGTGGGACGGCGGATGAGACGCCGGCCCCGGCTCAGGGGCACAACGGTCAATCGGAGGCGGATGTTGGGGGGGCGCAAGTTGGTGAGAAAGCACAGAAAGTGAAAAAGTAAAGAAGGGAAAACGACGGAGGGCGGCAGCGTTGAGACCCTCCGATGGGCTGTGGGCGTGGGACCCGCGGCCACTGCGGCGAAGTGGACTCCTACTTCCCTCTCCCTCCCTTCATTCCTTCATATTCATCTCTCTCTCTCTCTCTCTCTCTCTCTCTTCAATTCAATTCATCGTCGTCGTCATCATCGCTCTTCCCCCTCTGTCATTCCCCTGTTCCGCCAAGGAAAACAATAACGGAGCACCGCCGATCGGTAACGCTCCTCCGACGCCAGGCGAGAAGCGAAGCGCATCCTCTCAGGCAATCTCTCTCTCTCTCTTGTTCATTCCGCTTTGGCCTTCTCTGACCGTTCTGCTTTGTGTTCGTCGTCCGCCGTGTAGCTGTTCTGTATGCTCGCTTTTTGTACCGTCTCCGTATCTGGTGGCCGATCATCGCGGTTCCGGCCGTTGATCGATGAGCATCGGTCCATCTATCTGTGCCAGTGCCTACTGTGCCCCCGGTCGGCCTTCGCGCGCCGGACGTAAATCGCGTGCGAGTCCCGATCTCCGTCGCGATCGAGATCGCGGATTGCTGGTCGTTGTTCATTTCCGATGTTGGTCTATATATGTTGTTCCGGCTAGAGCTCTGATCTGCCGTCGGTTTCGCCATTTCCGGTTTCGCTCGATGCTTTTTCTTTCCGGCTCCTTTTAGTTCGTTCTCACTCTTTTGACCTCTCTGCCGATAGTTAATATTTTGGTTGGTAAAGTTCTATCCAATTTCGCCGCTCCCTACGAATCCAATCCGTTCCCCCAGTTCCTTCCCACGATCAGTTTCAGTGATTTTCGATCCTCCATCTAAGAAGCTTTCCTCCTCAGCGGCCACATCTACAAATTCCGATCAGATTCAGTTCTCCGAGATCTCCACTTGCCCGAGATCTTCCTTTCTTCGGCCCTTTCCGTAAATAACTCAATCTATCGTTTGCTCAGACTCTGCGGTAGGTGCGCGTTACTAATTGAACCGCGTCACGTCGTTTCTCGCTTCCCGAAGATCATCTATTCACTCCCGGGATTAATCCGCTGCAGCTACTCCTTTCGGTTTCCACGATCGGACGCGCGTATCCGGAGAGTCCGCCGGAGTTCCGCCGACCGCCGTGACGATTAGCTGTTCCTCTTGCTCAGGTAACTTTCTCGATAGGCGATGCTGATCAGTCAATTAATCAAAGGAGGAATCGAGGGTTTTTACCGGGAGGAGGGACGAGGCGCCTGTGCAGATGATTGAGCTGTCCACGCGGTCGGAAACTCTCAAATCCTTTGAAAAAGTGAGAAAAAGAAAAAGCTGAGGCCGCGGAATCTGCCCTTCGATTGTGGGCTCCAACCCAAATATTTTCTCTGCTTTCGTTGGTTTATCTGGGAATTGCACCAGATGGGCCCCATTCCGGGCTTTGCTTCACTGAACTATTCTTCTCTCCGTGGGACCCCCAACCTTGGACCTCTCGATCCATACTCAAGGTAAGGCCATTAGCCGTGCTTTTACGTGTCACTGCTGGCGTCGACCGATGAGTCTTTCCCAAAAGGGCGTGCTGCCTACCCTCTTCCCCGGACAACTTTCGACCCGCCTGGCGTCCACCATCGTCATGCTACGAAGCGGGAGCATTCTTACCGTATTGAAATTGATAGGAGATGTATCGTTTTGTGTATGGAATGGTGCTAAAAATAGAAAGGTGGGCATGGACGCATCACCGTCTTAGCCCTGTCTTAGGCTCGGAGTAGCAGCGGTCCTTTTGTTCTTTTTTTAATCCTTCAGTCGTGCATACATGGCGAGCATCTCACGCTGTACGGTCGATTTTTTCTTTTACTTCCAAATGACTTTCCGACATGGATTGCCAAAAAGCGGTCGTTTAATTGGAAAGAGACGCGGTAACAAACGTGAGATCCGAACATCTCATGCTGGCCGACTCCCCCTTCACTTCCGGTCCGTGATCGTATGAATCTTGATTGTTTATCGCAGTCTGCAATCCCAGTTGTTGAACGTCCTTGAAAGTTTTTATATTCTGGAGTATAGTGATGCCACATGTGATCCCCTGATATGTTCTAATGATGCTAATTTTTTTGCTCCTATTTAGAGAGAGCAATTCTTGCTTGCTTCCCATTTTTTCGCATGTCGTATATACACCTCCAATCTCTCTCTTCAAATGGTATCCTTGCACATCGCCATTGGTCGATGTCCAGAAGAAAGGAATTGTCAATTTAATGCAGGCCATCCACTGTGTAGCATGATTGCTCTCAATGTGGTAATTATAATTTATTGAATGACATATAAAGTCATCTTTTTCGTTTGTCAGAGGACATGGATTCACTGCCCAAAAATTTGCAGACTTTTTATCGAAATGCAAAATTTGTTTTATACTTTCAAGTATTATAAGAAAACTCTACATACAAGTCAAGTACTTTGCATTTTCAATGCGTATGTGAAAAGTTTCGGTAGGAGGTGAAATAGGGTTACAGATTATACAGCGGTGTACACTTCAAAGCATACGGTACGTAACGCTGGCAGCTAAGAATCTTGAGGAGGTGACATCGTGGCCCGTGCATGTGTGTCTGATTTGGGCGTGAAATTGAAGGGACCCCGCTTTGGGTCCCACGTCGATGCTGTCGGTATGGTGTACAAATCATGGTTGGCGCCTAAAATATCTGTGCATTTTGCATTAGCCCAGATGGTTCTGTCCTTTTATATTATTTTTACAGTGCAGATCTTGAATTGTTTTTTATATGTTATTCATTACGACAGGTATGCTTTGGGTTTTCTTTAAAATCCAAAACATCTTAAATTTTCAAAATTTTGATATAATTTTTCCCTTTTTTTTTTTTGGAAATTCGAACCATACTATACATTTTAGTGGGATGGTTAAGTCAAAACAACCGTGGGGATTTCAAACAAATGAATTCTTTTTCTTTCTATTTTCCAGTTCAATTGTCCAGATGGAGGATAATGTGTGTGTCTATATATATATATATCTTAATGAATTTCATCATTATATATGCCGTTGATTCTTCCAATCATACTCGTGGTGCACTTCTGCTTAAATATAGATAGATGGATATCTAACTTCTAAATTAACAAACTTTCATGTTTTATAGTTGTCGGATAACTTTTTATATTTCATTTGATTCCATGGTCCTCAAGAAATACTATGCCTTTAGTCTTTAACCGTTGAGTTGAAAAATAATAAACCACAAAACTCCAGGCTGGGATCTGCTGCATTTTAATTTCATTATAAGACATTGTACCAACTGAGAAGACTCAGATTTTATCTTTGTCTTGTTACTTGTATTTTCTTAGGAAACTTTGGAAAATAGAAGGTAAAAGCCTATCAGTTTTGGCACCAGATTGTGTCATCTTGGACGAAAAATTGTCAGCCCTCCTCCTCAATCCAGTTGAAAAACGCGATGTCTTTTTACTCGTTGTGCTTTTACTTATTTTATATAGGTATTGCATTGCATGGATGCAAATATTAACACTTGGCTTTACTGAACTCTGTACGACTCGGTGCATGAACAATTTTCAATACATCAACTCTTTTGGATTCAACAAAATGCCCATTAAATAGTTCAGCTGGATATTCTTACAAATTGATGTTCAAATGTCCCGCATGGCAACAATTTTTGTTTATTCAAAATCATGGAAGGCCATCATTTGTGGTCATATAAGATCTTTATTATCCCTCCTATATTCTATAGTTTCCTATTCTTGTTTTCCAATTATGTTTTGCATAACTAATTGTAACCTGGGAATAAATTTGCCAGGCCTTTCTAGCTTCACTTAGAAATGGAAGAAGAGACAACAACCAGTCCTGCTGTTCCTGTCACTAAAGCCATTGATGAAAGCGAGATCAATACTGATCCTGTTAAGGTAGCTAGTGGACTACATTCCTCCCTGCTCTTTTTGGCTATATGGCTTATACTAAATATTGCTATTGAATTTACCAACTTTAATAGGGGCTTCTCAAGTCACTCACTCACTCTCATTACCCAGCATTTACTTAGGACGAGTTTCCGAACATTCTGCAGATGAAAGAAGTTGAAAATCTGTTCAATATAATTTGGCTAACTTGTTGTTCTGATCACCTTTAGTTATATGGCGATTGCTATCATTTCCTATTTAAAAGAATTTGAGTTACTCTTGAAAACACAAATCTTAAAGTGATACGTTCCTCCCTTTCTATCAAAAGACTGAATTGCCAAGGACAAACTGTACCTTGGGTTCAGTTGCCACAATATTTTGAGCTTTTAGTTTGTGGAGAATCGTAAAAGACCATAAAGCTCTGAAAGGTTGGGATAAATTAATTTTTGGTGTGCAAACAAAGAAAGTTGAACTGGAACCTTTGTGAACTTATTCAGAGGTCCTTTAATGAATAACGATGATCTTATTATAGGCTCTAAATGGAGACGTGCCTCCTGTTGCCAAGCAAGGGAAAAAAGAGGAGGAGGAAACTGCATTGGACGGTGAATTCATCAAAGTAGAGAAAGAGTCCTTTGAAGGGAAGGATGGTCACCACATGGTGGAATCGGCTTCGTCACAGCACGATACATCTTCTCTTAAGAGAAGCTCAAGTAATTCTGTCCGTGAATTGCTAGAAACCCAAGAGAAGATGAAAGAGCTAGAAATTGAATTGGAAAGAGTGGTTGGGGCATTAAAGCATACTGAATCTGAGAATATTCAGTTGAAGGATGAGTTCTCACAAACAAAGGAGAAGTTGGAGATAAGTGGAAAGAAGTATGAAGAACTTGAACACAATCACAAGAAAGTGCAACAGCAGATTATTGAAGCTGAAGGGAAGTATGGTCTTGAACTTAGCGCTTTGCAGCAGGCACTACAAGCGCAGGAAGCAAAATACAAGGAGCTGATCAACGTGAAAGAGGACTTTGATGGCCTTCAACTTGAGCTTGAGCACTCAAGGAAGAGGTCGACAGAGTTGGAGCATGAGCTCCAGTGCTCGGCAGGTGAAGCACGCAAGTTTGAGGAGCTGCACAAAGAAAGTGGTTCACATGCTGAGTCTCAGACGAAGAGGGCCTTGGAGTTTGAACAACTTCTACAGGTAGCAAAGGTGAATGCAAAAGAAATGGAAGATCAGATGACTTCTCTGCAGGAAGAAATGAAGGGCCTCTATGTCAAGATTGCTGAAAATAAAAAAATGGAAGAAGCGCTAGAGAAAACAACAGCAGAACTTTCTGCTGTCCAGCAGGAGGTGGCGTTTTCAAAGTCACAAATGCTGGAACTTGAGCAGAGACTTTCTTCAAAGGAAGCCACCATAACTGAATTGATGCATGAGTTGGACCTGATAAAGGCTTCTGAATCTCAGGTGAAGGGTGATCATATGACCCTTCAGGATATTTTGGAATCTACAAAGGATGATCTTCAAGCGAAGGTTAGAGAACTGGAGCAGATCAAATTAAAGCTGGAGGAGGAATCGAATATGAGGGGAACATTTGAAGGTCAGTTCAAAGCCCAGGAGGTACAGATTTTAGATGTACAAGAAAAGTTGGCGAAAGTAGTCACTGAGAAAGGAGCTATCGAGGCAACTATGGGCGATCTGAATGCTAATATTGCACTTATGAAGGATCTATGTGCAGAACTCGAAAGCAAATTGAAGCTATCAGAAGACAACTCCTCCAAAGCAGATGCTCTTCTGTCTCAGGCATTGTCAAATAATGGTGAACTTGAACAGAAGTTGAAATACTTGGAAGAGCTCCATAATGCTTCTGGAGATGCAGCAGCAGCAGCTACACAGAGGAATGTTGAGCTTGAGAGTATTGTTGAAGCTTCCACTGCAGCAGAAGAAGAAGCAAAGGCCCAAATGAAAGAGCTAGAGGTGCGTCTTCTAGCAGCAGAACAGAAGAACAATGAGCTGGAGGAACAGTTGAATTTGGCAGTAAAAAAAAGCAGTGATGCAGAGAGAGAACTGGAAGACGTTGCAGCTAGGGTGTCAGAACTCACTAGCACAATGAGAGAATTGGAGGTGGGAAAGGAACAACAAAGTACTTTAGCACAGGAATACCGGGATAAAATTAATCAGTTGGAAGCTTCCCTGAGCCAGTCATCTACGAGACATTCTGAACTTGAGGAGGAGTTAAAGAGCATTGCTGGAAAATGTGCTGAACACGAGGACCGTGCCAAAATGACCCATCAGCGTAGCCTTGAGTTGGAAGATCTGTTTCAGATCTCTCACTCCAAAGCAGAGGATTCAGGCAAAAAGGTGAGTGAATTGACATTGTTACTTGACACAGAGAAATACAGAATTCAGGAGCTTGAAGAACAAATAAGCTCTTTGGAAAAGAAATGTGCCGATGCAGAAGCAGATTCCAAGAAATTCTCTGAGAAGGCATCCAAACTAGCATCAGAAGTTGAGGCATTCCAAGCAAGGTCTTCAAGCTTGGAAATTGCACTGCAAACAGCTCAGCAGAAAGAAAAAGAGCTGATAGAGTGTTTGAATGTGGCTACAGAGGAGAAGAAAAGGTTAGAAGATGCATCGAGCAGTTCCACTGCAAAGCTTGCTGAAGCTGAAAATCTGTTAGACCTTTTGAGGGATGAATTGAGTCTGACACAGGAGAAGCTAAGGAGCATTGAGAGCGATCTCAAGGCTTCTGGAATTAGAGAGAGTGAAGTCCTGGAAAAGCTTAGGCTTGCAGAGGAGCAAATGGAGCAACAAATGAGATTGTTGGAAGAAACTACATCGAAGAATTCGGAGCTCGAATCCTCGCATCAATCTGTAACTCGGGATTTTGAGCTCAAACTCCAAGAAGCAATGACAAGCTTCTCCAGTAGAGATTCAGAGGCAAAATCTTTGATTGAGAAACTGAAAATTCTTGAAGACCAAGCAAAAGGTTATGAAAGTCAAGTTGCTGAAGCATCGGGAAAATCTGCCTCTTTGGAGGAAAATTTGAATCAGAGTGTGATGAAAGTGGCTCTTTTGGAGGGTACTGTTGAGGAACTCAGAAAGCAGATTGTGGAAGCGGAAAATAAGGCTTCACAATCCCTTTCAGACAATGAGCTGTTGGTAGAGACTAATGTCCAACTGAAGAATAGGGTTAATGAGCTCCAGGAATTACTGAATACGGCAACTTCTGAGAGGGAAGCCACTGCTCAGCAGCTTGTTTCGCATGTCAGTGACATTAACGATCTGAAAGATCAGCACTCTAGAGCTATAGAACTTCATACAGCTAGCGAAACTCGTGTAGTAGAGGCAGAGAAGCAGTTGCAAGAAGCTGAACTCAGGTTCAGTCAGAAAGATGAAGAAGCTAAAGAGTTAATTGAGAAGCTCAGCGCACTAGAAGGCCAAATAAAAGCATTTAAAGAACAAGCTCGTGAAGTTTCTATAAATACTGAAAAGCAAAAGGTGGAGCTGGAAGAGAGGTTGAAGGATATGGCAAACGTTGTTGAGGAACTACAGGGCAAGTCAAGTCAGGCGCAGAAGGAGAATGAAGGGTTAGCTGAGGCCAACCTAAAGCTTGCTGAGGAATTGGCTGCTTATGAAGGTAAACTCAATGATTTGCAGATGAAACTTTCGGCAGCAGTAGCTGAGAAGGATGAAGTTATTGAACAGCTTCAATCATCAAAAAAAGCACTAGAAGAGTTGAAACTGCAGCTTAATACAGAGGGGCAAACACTGAAATCTCAGGTCTGATGTTCTTATTGCAGCACATCATAACAAATGGTTTTGAGGAGGAATTTTCTTGAACGGTTCTTTTAACAGAAGTTTTGTTTTGTCTTATTTTTTGCTATAGATAAATTCACTTATGGAAGAGAAGAAATTGCTTGGTGAAACATATGGTAATTCGAAGAAAGAACTTGAATCTTTGATGTTCCAGCACGAAGAACAAGTAAAGGAGAAGCAAACAAGAGAAGATACTTTAAAATGTGAAATTGAAAATCTTAAGGCTGAGATCCTGGAGAAGTCTGCGCTGCAAACTCGTCTCAAGGAACTTGAAGAGAAGATTGCTGAGAAGTCTATTGCCGAAGAGGTTAGGAAATCTGAGTACCGTTTATTTTTTCTAATTCATGCGAGATCACATAAAGTGGACCAGCAAGACTAGTTCGCTGGGAATAGGTGTCTTTGGCCATACTTCAGAGTACATCTTTTGACTGGAGATTTTGATCAGTAATAGATGGAGTTTGTGTTGTTCACTGAAACAGAGGGAGCGTGCAGAAGCAGAAATGCTCGTGGAACGAGAAGCATCATTAAAGGAGTCCCTCGAAAAACTTGAAGAGAAAAGCAAAGCGGTTGTAACTCTGGAGCAGCAAGTCACCGAGCTTGAGCAGAAATTACGACTAGCGGAAGCTAAACTACTAGAAAAGGTCGGTTTCTTCTGGGAAAAGAAACGTAATTTCTATTTTTTAGGATGAAGCCATCCAATGTAACAGGGAAGATACGGTTTGGTGCAAATTCATGCCATGCTGCAGTAAAATGATTATAAGTGCATTCAAACAATTTGCTGCACACTGAAGAGAGGTCATATGCAACTGAACCTATATATGAGAATTGGCCTCAAATCTTCTTCTTTCCATAACATCCTCAAGCCGCAGTGCTCTTTCTTTTTAATATGTTTGGATTGTCAGCATTGACATACCTTTTCCCAGTAATGATTCGTTTGTGTCCTGACTACCTTGGTTTAGTTTCCTCGGGGCATCATGAACTTGCTGATAATCACGTCCTATTTTCACAGGAGACCGCCGGAAGTGAAGTCGATCCGAAGAATGCAACTGAGATAAAGTCCAGGGACATTGGCTCGCCTGTCTCGACCCCATCCAAAAGGAAGAGCAAGAAAAAGGCCGAACCATCGTCCTCTCCACCCTCAACCTCTTCACAGGCGCAAGCTCCGGCCCACGATGCTTCTCCCGCCATGACCTTCAAGTTCATTCTCGGAGTCGCCCTCTTCTCCATCATCCTCGGGATAATCCTGGGAAAACGTTATTAGCTCGGACTCGTCCCCGCCAAACAGGAAAGATTACTATCTCGGTTTGAAGTTTTGATATTTGGTTTTCCTCATTGCTCATTTATTCCTCCATCGTTTCGTTCTAGCCTGTTTCGGTATGCACGGGCTGCTCGGAGTGCCTATTTCTGCATATGCTTCATAGTTGTAGCGTCGAAGCTGGTCAGGGAATCTGTTTTTCATTTATTTCCCTCGCCCTCATGCACAGAGAAAGGGGTCTCATGGGTTTGATTGATGCACTGTTTGTGGGTTGTACGTAGAAGCTTCCCGATTCTCCTGAATGTGATTTTAAGTTTTTTCTTGAATTTCATCTGTGAAGTTATGGAAGGAAAGTTGAAATCCACATTGTGAAAATGTCACCTTTTTATTGAACATGCTTTTCCAATTTAAGTGAATACTCTTGAGTTTTGTTTGATTT
This sequence comes from Melaleuca quinquenervia, assembly GCA_030064385.1. Classification (NCBI taxonomy): domain Eukaryota; kingdom Viridiplantae; phylum Streptophyta; class Magnoliopsida; order Myrtales; family Myrtaceae; genus Melaleuca; species Melaleuca quinquenervia. The sequence goes on from CM057718.1 coordinate 17,223,872, forward strand.
TGCCATGAACTACTGTTGTAGATCGCTAGCATTATTTTTTAAAGTCAAAGCTCCAGTTAGACACGAGTCTGAAAGAACTTTGACACGGCAATTTTTTGGACGGAATTCTTCTAATGGAGGAGGTACGTGACACCTTCCCTAGCTGGAAAGTTTGTATCTTTTCTTGGACATTTCGAAGCTAGTGGTCAAATTTGTCTCGTGGATGAGAGAATTCGTTTGAAGCATGAAATGGTTCGGGAAAAAAAGTTGGTAGTGAGAGACACCATGATCTGGTGGCTGAGGCTGAATGCGAACTCCCACCACACCCACCTAAAAAGGAAGTGATACGGTGTGGTGGTTGCCTTTGCTCAATCAATGACGCTGGAACCGGTTTGGGACCATCCGCACCGTCCCTTTCCGGATCCCATCCGGTTTGAAATGAACCGAAATCACCCAAAAGAATTTGGAGTCCATGTTAGTTGTCCCTAGCTAAAATTGATTAAAAAAAGCTATCGAAAGATTTAAAACTAATTCGATCCAATCGAAAAGTTTACAGATAAATTGATCGCCGTATAATAAATTCGGGACTTCTTGGATGATTCTCACTTATATTTTGATTTCCATTGCAAGAAAGAGGTCATAGCTTGGGTCTGAATAAATAAGCGTGTCCCGAGGGATTTACCTACTTCCTTACATGCTTACTTTAGCAAAAACTTCTTAATCTCCCAAAATACTCTACGACTGAGATGATTCGGACAGGTTTGGGTCAACTAGTGTTTTAGGTTTTTCATTTATTTATTTATATTATTAAAGACAATGCATTTCCTTTCTTTTCCTTTCAACTCTCCTATTTTCTGCCAAATAAATAATAATGTTAATCCATTATCTTCTCTTCCTAAGTGGTTTTTCGGCTTGTTTCTCTTCCTCCCATGTTACTCTATACGCTTCTTTTAATTTGTCCAATATTATTGGACTTCCAATTTTCTTTTGGATGAATAAAATGAAGAGTAGGTATCACAGAGGTGCCTTTGGATAGGTACCGCTTTTATGATGCCCCAAGTATCGCGTCATATGTACGAGAGATCTTATGATGTTGCTCGGAAGTAAGATCTACTCTCAAATACTGCTCTAGTAGTTATTCGAGTACTTCTTTTGAAGACGGTGATTGCATAAAACAAGATCGATTGTCGCATATAATGTGATATATATGATTCATAGAGAAATTAGGCCAATAACCAATCTGGGGGGACCGAGAAGCGATCGCTAAGGTATAGGACCTCGAGTAAGGTGTGGCGTTTAGTATGCTCGAATAATGTGTGGTCATGTTATTTCTACTCCTAATTGGAAAATTGATCCGACGAATTCTAAACAAAGGATCAAGAAAGCTCAGAATTCCATTTCTTGAACTACCTGAAGAAGGGTCTTGTTTCGCACTATTTCGGATACCAAAAATACTTGAAAAACTCGGTTGAGAAAGTCTTTTTGAAGGCTTGACCCAATTGAAACAGCTACAGTCATCACTTCTCCTAGCAATGGCACTTTGCGAAAACGGCCAGACTCCATAGGGCTAAATCAATTGAAGTTTCCCCTTAATATCATAGCAAGTCTTGGGAAAAACGTCTCGACACATTCCTAGTATTTGCACTAACCGGTGATTTTGACATAGCGAAATCAATTCTTTGACTAGATACCTGACAATGATAACCAATATATGTGGGCCAAGACTATATTGCTCACTAAGTATAGTGTGGCAATGCAAATTGTTCTGTGAATCGCGGATCACCGAGATACCGTATGTTCAAATCCCATCATTATCGACCTATATATGAATATCATTTGTCAATGCGCATACCAATGATGAAATCATTGATTATGATATTTTCCGCATCTCACGGGGCGTAGGGCTGATCGATTTAAGAAAGAAGCACCATCTCCCTTCGGACATGTTCCATCAATCGAACTCGAAAGTTCAGGATAGCTAATCCCATCGCACGAGAGATCGTGGATGCGCACCTGTTCAATCTCGATAATGAACCTATGTCCCAACGAAAGCAAAGATTGGACAACTTGCTTTTCCAAAGCCCGCGGGAATCCCCAAAATTACAGGGGGAGGGAAAAAAAAAGGAGAATTCAATCGCGTTGCTACCCAAAATATATGGAAAGGAAAGGGACCAAATCTGCGAATCCCCAAAAGTTGGGGGGTCTCTCTTTGTTTTCGAAAGAATTAACTTATTAAAAAAGAAGAAGAAGATGGACCCTCTTTGTCTTTCACAAAATTGGGTATTTTTTCTTTTTTTGTTTTGCCCCACAAATAAATACAATTTGACAAAACTATCCCTCCAAAGAATTACAACAACGAGAGCTAACAGAGAGGTTGCCTCTTCGCTTCGGGATCACCGCTGCCCAAACGCTACTCCGCCCACCATTGGAGTCCCCCGAGGAAAATTATCGGGTGCTTTCCACGTAGGATAGCGTCCGTGCACCGATGCTCGCATCACCGATCACGCGGTCGAAATCTCGTGAGCCTCCCTCATTACGACTTCGAAATCGACGGGAACTGGACGCTCGCTCGTTATTTAAATGAACGCGCAGGGCCAGAGACTTGTTCGTGGCCGTCCGATGTTGAGGTGGAGGGGAGAAAAAAAGGAGAAAGATCAATCCGACGGCTGCCACGCGGACGCGGTCAACAACGACAGGTCCTTCCAGCCCAGCTTCAGGCACCCGCCCTCCTCCACCAGCGTGTAGCCCTTCCACGGGAACATCCCGAGCAGCAGCCCCGCCTGCGCCGCCGGGTTGCCCGCCAGCGACACGGGCCGGAACCCGACCCGTCTTAGCTCCTCCCCCCACCGCTCCACCTTCACCTCCCCGGTCCGCTTCGGGCCCCCGACCGCCACGATGTTCCTGATCTCGCACCCCAGCAGCTGCTGCTCCACCACGTGCCGCTCCACGCTGTCGCTGCCCAGCCCGTCGCCGAGCGCGTCGAACAGCGCGCTGTAGTAATGCAGCGCCTCCACGAACCGCCCGAGGAAGTTGCCCCCGTGGCTGAGGTCCTGCTCGACGGTCGTGATCAGCTTCGGGCGGAGCATCGTCAGCAGCCGCAGCGTCGCGAGGTCGCTGCCGGTTATGTCGTAGAGGCAGTGGTGCATCCAGTGCACCACCACGGCCTCCCCCGGACGGACCGCGAGCCGGCCCGGGTCGGCCAGGTTCCCGATCTTGCCCTCGACCGAGTTGAACTCGAAGGGCAGGCCAAGGGAGGTCGCGAAGTCGGCCAGCCGGCGTCCCGTGGAGTCGAGCAGCTCGGAGCAGGATCCGAATCCGGTGATCCGTATGGACCGGATCTTCCGGGTCCGGGAGGCGAGGATGTGGAACAACCCGGGCCACTGGAGGCCCTGCATTATGTCGAGGTCGATGACGTGGACGCGATCCTCCCCGTCCAGGGCCTGGAAGATGGCCTGGTTCGCGGTGAAGTGGGAGAACTTCACCAGCGGCGAGATGGAGTTGTACGACTGGAGCGCGTGGAAGATCCGCTGCGACTGGGCGAGGGTCAGGTCCCGGGCGGCGAGCGGCGCGTAGGATCCGAGGCACGAGCTGACGACGCGCGCCTGCAGCGCGTGCGCGAAGTAGGCCGCGACGCGCTCCGGCGAGGACCCGAACGGCGACGAGAGGACGGAGATCTCCGGGAGGAGGTCGTTGGCGTCGTCGAGGCTGTCCATGGCGACGCACTCGGCGCACTGGAGGAGGAGCCCGAGGAGCCGCAGCCCGTGGGACTCGCCCTCGTCGGGCGGCCCCTGACGCTCCTGATCGGCCTCCTCGGCGGCCTTCTCGCCGGAGGGGGTGGCGCCGTCCCCGCCCGACAAGTTGGGTCGCTTGGAGGAGGGCTGGTCCTCGGCGGAGGAGGGAGAGTCGGCGTCGGGGAGGTCCAGGTCCCGGTCGCGGTCGGCGCGCTTCGTCTTCATGGGGGGGGAGGAGGAGGAGGAGGGGCGGAGGATGCTGGGGGTCGAAGAAGCGACGGGGGATTGAGCGGCGAGCGAGCTCTGAAGCATGATCGATGGAGGTCAAGGGCAGTGGGTGGAGGAGGTAGAGAGAGAGAGAGAGAAGGTGGGATGGAGAGAGAAAAAGCGGGAATTGTCAGAGATTGAGGGGGGGGAGAAGAACAAATCCGAGGGAGAAAGACAAGGCGAGTTTGTACAGAGGAGAAGTTGTTTGCAGCGGCAGAGATGTTGGTGTCAGGGTAGAGAGAGAGAGAGAGAGAGAGAGAGAGAGAGAGATGGGTGGTGGAAGGATGGGGGATGAATGATGATGGGGGGCCTCGATAATTCAACCTATCATTGCTCCGATGATAAGTAAATAACATATATATCCCTCTCTATATATATTATATTAATTAGCAACCCTTGAAAAATACATTAATAAGGAAAAAATCACTTAAAATTCCATACTTTATCACGTGTGACATATTTACTCCAAACTTTACACATTGTGACAAAATTACCCCAAAACCCCCCCAAAAACAAATTCTGTTTTTTTAAAGGAGCTTCGGAGGTAAATGTGTTATATGAGGGTTTTTGGTGGTTTTTTTCCCTTAATATAATTCATAAGGTGATGTGACAAATTGGTACTCGGTATTCCATGAGCATATGTCGATTTGCCAACTCACACAATTGGGAACAATTGTCGAAAAAGCCATAATAAACTTTTTACAATTTTACCGATTCAGTCATAAATCTTTTTTTTTTGCCAATTCAGTTTTAAATCTTTTGGAATTTTTCTATTTAAGTCATTGCAGGAAAAAACTTACGTGAATGTCCATGACATGGCTCAGTCGATTGTTCGTCGGCGATGATGTGGCACAAAAAAACGTAGTTTTGACAGTTTGCCCCAAAATCGAACTAACCCTAACTTGCTTTGTCCCTAGTTTTACCAGCAACCAATTGATCGAACCACGTCATATACACGGTCTTGAGGTGGACATCCACGTAGACTTTTTCCGGCGAAAAGTCGTCACAAGGACTCAAATGACAAAATGCTAAAATATTTATGACTGAATTGGCAAAAAAAAAAAAAGGGAGTTACAAAATGTTTAAAACTTTTTTGACAATTACCCTCACACAGTCGCTTAGCAACTTACCGTGCCATTTCCGTATATTAATTTTAGCATACGAGTGCTTATACTCTCATCATTGCTTTCTTCCACGTATTAGGGCGGAAATCGATTGGTCGCTCTCGGAGAGTTGGGACGCGTCGCTGTCGGGACGAATAAAGTAGGAGGGATCGAGGTCTTTGGTTATCCTCGTTAGGTAACTCCGTTTGGGGGTTGTCGTTATGTCCGTTTGTTCTGTCGAGCGATAAACTAATCGTGATTAGATTATACTAATCCCACCCCCTAATTACCATCATCATTGGATTCTTGGGATGTTGTGTCCGCGGACGATTTGATTAACGTAAAGCTTCGTCTCTTGTTTTGGGGGGCTTTGATTTGTCTCTCGTTGTTTTTGTCTCTTGCGTGCTTGAGAAAGAGGGCTTTTATTCACTTGGGGCTTGATCTTGGCCATCGGATGATGGTGACGTGGGCAGTGGGAGATTTTTTTTTTGGGGGGGGGGGGGGGAGATTATTTTAATCATGATTATGTTTTTTTAATCATAGTTTAGGCAGCTAATCAAACGTCATTTTCCCGCATTACCTAATGCAGCCAAGGAGATAAACCCCCAATAATCAAGTGAGCCCCGAATTGCATTAAGTTCATTGTGGTTCCTAAGGCAAGTGCCTTAGCTCCCTTCGAGTTTTCATAAATAACTCGAATTATGATAATTACACGAATAATCCCTGAATTTCAATTCCATGTGCGATATCGTCCGTGCACTTTCAGATTATATCTTGGTAATGTGTAATGCCGATCCCGAAACTTTAATTTGTTCAAAGTAATCGCCTAAATTTTTGTACATGTTTAATCCAACAACTGAGCTGTAGAAGGATGTTCACTTTTGTTTCTCAATTTTTTTTCCATATTGAACATCTTTATATTAGTTTATGAGTTAGATTGAATATGTATATAAAATTCATGAATTACATTGAATAAATTAAAAATTAATAGATGACATTATTTATTAGGTTAATCACGTCGAACAATTTAAAAGTTCAAAAATAACATTGTGTATTGAACCAAAATTGAAGGACTATTTGTGTCATGTTCCCAATAAATTTCCGAAACCTATATTAGTTATTGAGAAGTCTTCATGCACACAAATATTAGCACATGCGATGGGAACTTCTATGGTACGGCGTCAAATCATACCCCATAATAATGTTGGTCACTAGAGATTAAGCCAGAGTTTGAGCCGATCGCAACCGGTTCCCAATCTCTGAACAACATAGGATGTTTGACTCACTGCCAATTGAACGTCTGAGACGCTAAAAGTGAAATTTACAATGCTTTACAAGTGGATTTATGTATCATCGTGAAAAGAAAAATCATATTTAACGACGTCACGACACTATATTCTTATATTGATGGTGCAAACCTTTGCAAACCGTTTTGTAATTTTAGAAAACTCAAATTACCAATGTTAAGTAATTGCTTACATCGAAACTCTATAACATTTTTGAGAATGTCCTAATTTAAGAGTTTTCTAATCATAAGGTGGTTTGTTCTCAATTGTGACGGACCGTTATGGACCTTACCTTCTCGAAACATGAGAATTGAAATAAGAACAAATTTACCATGGGACTTTCGTAACTCCTTGTAAATCGTTACAACATAAAATCCAAATTTACAACGTTTTAATCCTGCACATCATGATCCTGGATATTTCGGACTCGATGGAGACTTGGAAAATTAGCGCGTGCCACGTGAACAATGCTTAGCTCATTTTCATATAACTATTTGCAATGTAAACAACAAGGAAAAATATCCCCATCTTCACTTTTCAGTGTTTCGACTCCAAGCCCAGTCTTTGTGCGCATCTGATCAGGTTTGGTGTTGGGCCTAAAAGCCTGGCCCAGTCCGTCTGTGTCGATTATAAGAACGAAATAGTCCGATGGGCCCATCATCGGCGGGAAAAAGACCAGAAGGAAATCACTAGCACCCATCGGGCGGGGCTTCTCATCCGAATTCCAGACTCAGTTCTCTAAATTGTACATGTAATCCAAAATCGGTATATCTGTGTCATATTTATCTCAATTTTGCCTCAAGATTTTGATAGGTTTATCATGGGTAAACCCCGTATGGGACTTCTCGCGACGCGATTTGGATGAGTATACTAATTTGTGATCTTCGCGGTATTGGGCTACCTCCATTTGAAATTCCATTTAGAATCGGGGAAAATTACCTAATGGGTCTCAAAACTTATTATATGAACGCCTATGTAAACTTTTCAATCTTGCCAATTTAGTCCTACAATGAAATCTCAATGTAGTACTACCAAATATGCAGGAGAGCTGCGTCGCATATGCAGGAGAGCTGCGTCGTCCCCAGGTATGCTAACCCAACACAGGCGAGCTTCGCTCAAGCCTCACAGGGTCTGCCTTTTAGGAGACTAACAGCCTAACCTGAAGATGAGAACGGATCGCAAGCTTTGTGTTAGACAAGATGAGAGATGCTGCAGTTCCTAGAGGCTTTTACCAGGCTAGGAAGGAGAAGGAAGAGGAGGTTTAGAAGATCATGGAGAAAGATTGAGAGGATTTCGAGAAAGAATGGTTCTCTGCCGATCTAATTCTTCACGCTACATTTCTCGCCTTAAATAGACGAGTATAAATTACTGTTGCTACAGTGATTTTGCTACAGTAACCTTGCTACAGTAACCTTGCTACAGTACTGCTACAGTACTTTGCTACAGTAACCGCCTAACAACGACAAGCATCCGGCAGCGTTTTTAAGACACAATAATCACGAGGGATCTCGTGATTTTACAGACTTTAGAGGACTCTAGAAGACACAATAGACGAGTCTTCTTTTACAGACACGACAAACACACACTGATATTTATTCACAAGTTGCACATTGCACACACTAGTCTTCTTGAGAAGAGGGGTCAGAGCCAGGCATATCAGTTCTGGCTCTTCTTGCCTGATATCGTTCTTCAGTTCTCCTTTCTAATTCTTGTTCAAAATTTTCTTCTGTGATTTGAGCAATTAGGGTCCGCACACTAGGAGAAGTGTCATCAGGAGGGAGTGTGCTGGATTCTTCTATTTCTCTCCAATATGGAAGATACGATGGAGAGTCTGGATCTGGTCCTGGAGAGCCTGGTAGAACTTGTGTTGACTGGGTTGGCTCAGTTGGCAAAATTGGCTGGGGCCAATTCTCCACATGTCTGGCTGGATGTAGGTCAGTATCAATTTGACTAAGAGAAAGGTCTTCATGAGTTCTTGACGATTCTCCTGGGAAAACTGGCGGTCCATCTGGTGGTCCGTCTTTCTGGAGTCTGAACTGTCGGACAAGTCTTTCTAGTTCTTCATCAGAACACGGAGGTCTGTGAGTGGAACTAAAAGTGCCATAATCCCAAGGGTCTTGAGAGAGAGGTTGTTGGCTGTCCTATGTGCCGCACCTCTAAGTCGGTGATTTTTGGCGAAATTTGATATGAAGAACTACATTATAATTTTCGAGCGAGTGTTCAAGATTCAATAGATAAAGTCAAAAAGTTTAGAACTGAAGTATCGAGCAAGTGTTCAAGTTTAGGAACGACTGGATAATTTCCCCGACTAGCTAATGCTTAACAATTTGTTTAACATGAATCGAATTATGCAATTATGCACCTAAATGGAACAAAATGTCTTGCTGGGAGCTTCAATCAGATCTCCATTAGAAGGTCAACCGGGAAGCTCCTCATCGTTTCAGTAAAGTCGTTCAAGTGGCTAATGTTTCCTGGCTTTCTTACTTTAATGTAAATTATGATGCCTTTGCATTGGACGTGACGATGCCTTCTGACTTATCTAGGAGACTTCATTTTGGCCCTATTGAATTGCTGTTTCTTAATAAATTATCAGCGTTGGCGATCCTTTCCGAGCGTTACAGATTTTACAACCAAAACATGATAATTCTTTTTTTGAAAATCCAAATTTACGATGTAAATCGTGGTAATTTTAAAAGACGAACCCTATGAAGTTATCGTCTAGGCGACACTGTAAACATTCCTAAACAGTCACAAGTTAAAGGGAAAAAAAAGGAGTAATTTGCGACGTTTTGTTCTTGGAGTAGAGCAATGAACAAGGCCAAGAAGTGGTAGATAAAGTCAAAAGGCGTCGTTGCATCCAAAGAAGTTCACCACTATTTACGTTAAAATCAGAAGCGTCTCCTGAAGTTCAAAGAGGGGCTAAGCACGAACAAGTGGGCAAGATCAATGGCGAGTTTTCCGGTCGACATTCTAATGGAGATCTTCTTGAGGCTCTCCCCAAAACCCTTGATCCGATTCAGGTGTGTATGTAAGTCTTGGAATTCTCTTCTCACCAGCCCCTCTTTCGTCAAAGCTCATCTCGAGAGATCGATCAAATTGCACAGATTCGATCTTCTCAATTACGACTTGGACAACTTCTCGAGAGTACAAGTTCGCCATCCTCCCAAAAATGAACTGTTCAATCTCGATACGTCTTTTGTCAAAGACCACCATAAATTCACATTAGTCGGTTCGTGCAATGGAATTGTTTGTTTATCCACTCTTCATGGTAATAATCCTTCTCACGCAAAGATCTTTCTGTGGAATCCGTCAACTCGTGAATCCGTGGTCCTTCCTCAACCAAGCTATCGTGTATCGAAATTGGTTGGATTTGGATGCGATCCCTCAAGCGGTCTTCCAGATGATTTCAAGGTAGTCAACGTGAACATTCATTTTGAACAACGCTCCGATTATACCTCTCAAGTGGAGGTGTACAGTTTTAGAAGAAGTAGTTGGAAGCAACTCGGCGACATTTTCCCCCCATCGCTTACCCTACACTTAGGCGATCAAGTCATCTTCGAGAAGTTCATCTGCTGGTGCCCTTGTCTTCGCTTTAACCGCGAAGTCGTCAAATTGCTGGTCCTGTTTGATGTGGTTAAAGATGTTTTCCAAACGATAGCACTTCCAGATATAATGCCTCCTGAAGAGAAAAGTATCAGCTTACTGGATGGACGCCTGTCTCTGATAGCAAGTAACCAATTGATCGGACATCATGAAGTATGGATAATGAACGGCTTCACGGTGGCCCACGGATCGTGGACCAAGTTGTATACGATCAGAGTGCCGACGGCAAGGATTGTGCGCTTTCGGCCTCTTGGGTTTGCAGATTCCGGCGACGTTTTCTTCGTGAGGAGATGGTATAGGGGTCTACGCTTCAAATCTCCAACTAACCTGTTTCTATACAACGTACGGAGTGAAGGGTTTGAAGCACTCGAAGTCAAAATCGATTCCTACTTTGTCGCCCGGCTAGTTGCTTGCATGGAGAGTTTGATTTCTCTCTCGGCCCCTATCAATGTCGAGCAGGAGGTGGCTGGGAAAATTGCCTTTTCAGGCTAAAGAATACGTGGAGAGAGAAGATTTAAGCTGTGCAATCTTAAAGAGTCTTCTGTTTGTATGATTAAGATTTATTACCACATGACATGACAAATGTAGATGTAAGAAATCTTGGATGCACCATCAGTTTTTCTCTTGATCGCTCTAAAACATGGATTATCACGGGTTTCATAATGCTCATGTCACTAAAGTCCATTTTTCCATAACTTTTCCTATTGGATTCTAACTCCGAAAATTTGTACTCACTTTCTCATATGGATTTTATTTGTGGTTGATCTGTTCTGAATTCTGATATAGATTAGACCTGTCTAAATAAAATGTTGGGCGTGGGAATTTTAGGTTATTTAGAATAGAAATATTGCGTCGTTTTTGATTGGGCAAAAGAAAAAAAAAAGTGCTCATGAAAAGCACTTAACGATGGACAAAATTAACGTGGTCTAATTGTTGTCGAATGCAATTTTACAGAGAGTTTTAATAGCAACCCTCTTCGAAGTTTCGGGTATTATGTGCGCAATTCCAGGTAAGTGAATCGTGTCCCTAATCATTTGGAGTGCTCATGGATGTCATGTGTCTCTTCGTGCATTAGCAGATTGCATTGCATTCCCTCATTGGCAATACATACATCGTGAAATTCTCAGCATTGCTCTTTCTTGGTGAGCTGAATAGACAGAGAACTTTCGATAAAATATACAAATCAAGCAGGCAAAGATAAATATACAAGGCAGGCCGGCAAAGAGAAGTCTTCCTAAAGTCCAAAGGCATCGTCACATCCGAAGAAGGCGACAACAATTTACATGGAAACCCTAAGCAACTGGTGAATTATTCTTAAAGAGATTCTGCCGACCAGAAAGCTGTGTGAGAACAATGGCAAGCTTTTCCCATTGACATTCTAATCGAGATCTTATTGAGCCTACTGGCAAGATCGTTGATCTAATTCAGACGCTTATGTAAATCCCGGAATTATCTCCTCTACACCAACTTTTTCATCAGCCAAGTTCCACAAATTTTGTGACTTTGACAACCTCCATTATCCAGCCAAAAAACAAATAACTCGATCTTGACTCTTCATTTCCGCAGGATCGTGATATAACTTCAATTAAGTTGCATCTCGCAGTGGGATTGTTTGTGCAAGGTTCCTATCTTCACATATCCTAAAATTCCCACGTCCACCGATTATCTTAGTGTAACAACCGCCCTCCAACCTTCTAGATGAAGTATTAAATACTTAGGAAGGCTCGGACCATGACTTTAGGGCCCCGAGATTTTTCCGGGAAATTTTTGGTAATTTCCAAAGAGACATGGAAATTTGTAAAAATTTTCCTTGCACTCTCTAATGGGTTATTTAAAAGCCCCGTAGCCCAAAAATGCGTAATTCTATTTTGGGGAAATGTTTCAGAATTTTCGGGATTTTTCTATAATTAAAAATTATTATTATTATTATTATTATTATTATTATTATTGAATATTATTATTTTAATCCCGACCGGGTCGACCCGAGGATCCGGCCCGGACGCCCGAAGACCCAGGCCGACCCGCGCGAGGCAGCCTAAGCCCGGCCCGCGCGAGAAGGCCCGGCCTTCTTCTTCTTCTCCTTCCTTCTTCCTTCGCCGTTTAAGCAATTCAGCGAGCACGTGGAACGCGCGTGCCCAGCCGTCCCATCGGCGAGGCTACGACCACCTAACCGCAGGCCAGCGCTGCAGGCCTCTCCCCAGCGCTGTCGGGGAGCCTCACGGCCGTTGGATCGGTGATGGTGACGCCCCAACGCACCCGAGCCGTCCATTTCTTCTCCTACCCGGGCTGGTCCGCGAGCCTCCTGCAACGGGCTCTTTCTCTCTCCTCACTCCTCCGTTTTTCGTCCCACGAGCACCGTTGGATAGGGGTGAGCAACGGTCCAGGGTCGACCCTGGACCGGCCCAACCCGACCGGTCCCGGTCGGGTTTTTGAGAGAACGGGTCGGTCCTCGGTCCTAAAATCTCGAACCCGGTACTGTATGGGTTGGTCCTCGGTCCTAGGAGGTCGGGTTGGTCCAACCCGGACCAACCCGACTATATATATATAATCATCATCTATCAAAAGAATTTTTTTTGAAGAGAGAGGGGAAAGACTTTCCATGAAGGAGAGGCCAAAAGGAGAAATCAAAAGCACTAAAAACTAGATCAAGAATTATATAATTTTTCCTTTTCTTTACACATAATCTTGTCCTGGTTTATATCAAACCTGTAGTCGTTTATTGTTGTTGCTGCCGTTGTTTCATTGAACTTGGAATCTCCATTAGTCCTTTCATTTTATTTTCCCCTCTTTCCCCTTTTTTAATTTTTCGGAGGATGCTCCGATCCCTCATCTTAATCAAACCCCACCCCCCCACCCCGCCCCCATCTTCGCCTGCTCCCTCTACATTTTTTCACATCTCCTCGTGTTTATCTCCCGTTCTAGAATTTCCATTTTCCCCCTGCTGGAATTTAGAATCACATAAATTCAATTAATTAAATCCCACATAATTTCCATAAGAGAGTGATGTCAAGATCAGACGATCCCCAACCAAATTCCCTAGTCGCCGAGCGTATTTTGGTGGTTGATTAGTTGCATTTAGGATGTCCTTCGAATCGAACCTCTTGCTTTTCGTCTTACTTGAGCTTTGAAGAATGAGGTTACTCTAATTTGTTGAGCCCTCAATCCTATTGGTTGCCGCTGCTTTGCGTGCTGGCTTGCCGTCGCTCTCTCGCCCGTCGCTTGTATGAAAAATTTAGCGGTCCCCGGGTTGACCCTGGGACCGGACCGGACTGATAGGGTCGGTCCGGTCCTCGGTCCCATGCTTGACGGGTCGGTCCACGGTCCCAAAAATTGAGGACCGACACTGTGCGGGTTGGTCCTCGGGTTGAGCACGGGACCGGCCCAACCCGGACCATGCACACCCCTACCGTTGGAATCCTCTCGACACGTACTCGACGTCCCGACCAGCCGTCGCCGCCGACTCCGCCCCCTTCGCCGCCGGCAGCCCCCGAAAGACAGCTTCGCGACCTGCCGCGTCTCTGCAACTCGGTAAGCTGGCCGAGTCTCTCCCCTTGATTTTCCTTCGATTTTCTCACTTGTAGCTCAACCCATTGCATGGAAACCACTCCTAGGAGTCTCTAGGACTGATTTGTGGCCTTTGATTGAATTGATTTGGTCTTGATTCGTCAATTTTTGATCTTGATTCGAGTTTGCCCCAAATTAGAGCCGAAAACCCTAGATCTAAAATTCCGGCTAATCTAGACCTACCCACTCGAAATTGATGGGACCAATCGGTTCCTAGGTGTCCCTTAAGATTAGAAATGGCTTTGGTTTCGAACGATTTGGTCTAGAACTCACGATTTTGAGCTCGATTCCTCCTCCCTTCTTCCGGTTTCCAGCCGCCGATCGCCTCCCTTCGTGGCCGCGCTGTGCCCACCTCCGGCCACCGTTGGACACGCCGTCGGTGCCGTTGGACTCGTGGTGAAGTCAGCTTCCAGATCCAACAAGCCGCGAGGCCCGATTCGGTCCGAGGAGGAAGAACGGAGCCCCGACCCGGACAGACCTCCGCGACTCGGCTCCCGACCCGGTTCCCGACTCGATTTCCGACCCGACTCGCAATTGGAGCTGATTTTCGGCCGATTCGAGAACTCGAGCCCAGTTTGTCGCCCGTCATAGCTCCTCTTGGACTCGACCGCCTTCAATTGACACTAATTGTCAATTTTTCGAGCTCAATTTGAGGTGAGTGGACTCTCTATACTTCAATTAGACGCATTTATCACTTTAGTAGAATTATTGGATTTATTTAAATGACTGGATTATATGTTTGGAGGAATGGAGCCAAGTATGGCGGAGTGACGACATGGAGATCGATTGGGAGGCCAGCGAGCCTGATTGAAAGAATTGAATGGTTGAACTGTGTGATTATTGGACGATGAGATTTATTATGACCATGTTGGATGGTTGAGTTGTGATTAGACGATTTGGTCTATTAAGGGCCCCATATTATTAATTGTTGTTTGTCAGTGGTAATCGAAAGGACCGATTAGGTGGCCTGTGAGCCCTTATAACTGATTTGAGGTTTATAGGATTTATTGGGAGGCCTGATTAGGTGATTGGATGGATTGAGGTGGCTAATGAGCCTTAAGTAATCGCTGGACGTCGAATGAGTTCGATAAACGTTCGATGATATTATAGTTGGTGGCACCATGACATTTTAGTAGGACCATTATGATTATTTGTCTATGGTGAATGACAGGTTCGATCATGTCAAGAGAATGGGTCGAGTATGTGCCTAAATGGGGCCTAATCAAGGGTTAATGGTCAACGGGACCGGATTTAGAGGCAGCTGAGTTGCGAAAGTGATGATGATGGGTTATTAATGATTTTTGGATATTTAAATTGGAAGTCGATGGGACCCGATTAAGTGTCGACAGGGCTACGTTGGACCGATTTGATTTCGTAAGACGATTGAAGTGGTCATTGACCTCGATTTACTTTGATTTTGGCTTTAGCCGAGGAATTAGGGCAGTGAGCCCCAGCCATCGATTGATGGGATGACTTGAGCCGATTTTGGTTCGGTATGTTATGTCATGGAAATTGGCGAATTGAATAGTGCCATGGACTTGGCAACTTAGCGGACCGATAGACGGGATGACAACGTGCCATGGATTTGGCAGCTGACGATTTAGGCCAATTGTGGCTTGATATAGGACGCCATGGATTTGGCGTTGATTGATTGGAGGGTCGATTGAGTAAATTAGAGGACTAATTATGGTTGAATAGTGCCATGGACTTGGCGGGTCGAACGAACAAATAAAAGGGATAATAACGTGCCATGGATTTGGCGACGGTATATGAATGAATGGTTGGCCAATAAGCCAATTTGATGGTAAGACGGCAATGGAGATCATTGAACGTGGAAAACGACGACGAGCCAAGAAGGCTTAATTAGGTCTTAGGTCGGTTGTGGACGGCCTTAAACTTTTAATTACGCAATTTATTATTTAATAATGCATTATTTCATTACTATGCAATTTATTCATTTAAATGTTATTTATTTATTTTATTCTATTCTATTAAATTATTCGAGCGAATGTATGATGTAAAAAGGGGTTGATTGGACTGACAAGTATGTGGCTTAGTGCCAAGTCTTAGTCACGGACTGATCGACTCATAGGTAGATTAGTGAGCAAAGAGAGAGAAGGCTTGTGACGGGCTGAGTAATAAAGAGAACATGATTGGTAAAGGAATTAGGAGTATTGAGTTAGTCCACTTTATTGGAAGTCGACTCATTTGAGGAGTTAGTAGCGATGGTGGCACTAGATGCCGATTTAAGGATATTTACTGATTTTAGTCACGATGTGACGTTGTTGAACGGCTTTGGGCCGAGTCCCGGTCGCAGACCGGTAGACTGACGGATTTAGCTCGCCAGTGTGATTGATTTGAGAATGTGGGCTTAAATTTGAGGCTAAGAATGGAGTTAACTAGAAATAGCGAAAGAGAATTTCATGATGATTATGAAGGATTCGAGGAATAAGGAATTGATTGATCTCGAGGAAAGAAAGAATAGATAATAATTGTATTTGAGGAAAATGATAAGTGGAGGTTGAGCAGTGAGTAGGGACCCTAGGGTGATAGTGTTTCTAATTTTGGTATAGGGATAAACTCACTGAGATATTTATATCTCATCCCGTTGTTATTAACCATTTTCAGGTGCATGGTTAAAGATGGATTTGGAGGTGAGTACTGTGGGAGGAGACTCATGCTTCCGTTGAAGACTTGAAGGTCGGCGACAAGTCCTGGGAGGTTGCCATTCGATGGCCGAAGTGAAGAAAAGAAATCATGGGCCGTCGCGTGCCCAAGGGCGGGGCGTGACGGGTCCTGACACTTAGGCAGGCCTAAACCATGAGAGAAAGTGAGTGCAATCTTGGAGTTGGATAAAAAAGGGAAAGGTATGGGAATGGGGTCCGAAATTTATGGACACCGAACTCTTTCATGATCAATACTTTATAACGTTCAGTCAATGAGTTATGTGCTATATTAGAGACAAGCATCCCTCCAAAAGCTGATATGTTTCTCTTCACGAGGCGTGATATCTGAGAATGCGATTCTACAGAAGATATCTGTAACTTCATTGAATGTATAGTTCTGACATACATAGGTGAGCAGATTATATAGTTTGACATTTGTATAGTGTGACGATGCCTTCGGACTTTATGAAGACCCTTTTTGCCATGTCGCTTCATCCATATCTCTTTGTGAACTCAGCTTAGCAAGAAAGAACAATCCCATGGAATGCACAAAGTGCTTATTGAGAATAGTGAGCGCGATGCAACATGTTAATGTACGAAATCTAATTGAGTCGTAAACATATGGCTCACGTTTTAATAAAGAACGGAAATAGATTTTCACACGAACGATTTGCGGTGCTGATTCGTTGGAAGTACTACATTAGAAATCAACGGTCCGTTGTCGACCGCAGGGAAGTGCGGGCATCTGGGTAATCTAACGGCCACATCAAAGCACCATTTTATTGATTTTAAAATCGTCATTATTTTTTATTTTGGGATATATTGTATGACTGCGCCTTGGGAGGAAAAGAGTAATATTATTGCGATAATCCACATGGAAGTCTCCAAAAATCGAATTCGCAACATGATTGTGCTCAACTTACGTTAGTGTCTCGTGCCGGGGATGCAACAAGCTGCAAAAACTAAATCGCGTCAAGACGAATGCCGGTGAGACACACCTGTGGCCGAGCGAGACTCACCGGCCCTTGCCGGCGATGTGGAGGCGGCGGGGCATCCCTTGCACAGCCCTGGCCTACTATCTCTCTCCTCTCTTGTGTCCAGTTTTCTTTCTTCCTTTGCTTTTTTGTTTTTGCTTATTATTATTTTTTTGGGACTATTTTCATTTTTAAGAATTTTTCCTTTTCCGTTGTGGAGCTCAATTCTTTGGAAAATTACTAAAAAAATCATAAACTTATTGGATGAATGCTAATTGAGTCCTAAACTTTTATATTTGGTCAATTTAATTAATTTAGTCATAAACCTTTTGATAATTTGCTAATGTAGTAACCTTTCAAGTCAATTTTGATTGCCAATAATCGATGTGGATATCGAGCGACTTACATGGCATAGCCAATACTAACATCAATAACATTTTAAATTATTATACATTTCTTAAAAAAGTTTCTTTTTCCTTTACATTTACATCACATGACGGCCGGAAATCACCACGCGTGTCTATCTAGGATAAGAAGGAAACGAACTTGTTCTAAGTGGTCCATTTTAAACTTCAAAAATCAAGTGGACCAGGAAGGCTAACTGGTCCACGATCGGCTCTAGACTTCACAAGTGCCCGGGCATTAGTTTTCTTCTTATCAAATGTAAGACGATTTCTGTTTCACATCCCCTCAATTCCCACATCCACCATGATTTTATACTGGCTTAATCTATACGAGAAAGAAGGTGCTATAAATTTTCGCAGTTCAGTACAAAAAGAAAAAGGTATCGGAATGGGTTTCAGTGACCTAAAATCTTGTCCCGATTATCTTGTGCTTCAAAAATCCTAAGATCGTTTTTGTTGTTGTTGTTATTATTATTATTATTATTATTATTTTATATTCCATGTCTTAAAGTGATGAAGAGAAAGGCTGACGCAACATGTTAGATTTCTTGATAATCGCTTTTCGTGTCAAAGTGCTAGTAAAATCATCCAAAAACCAGGTTAATTCTATTGCTGTTGCTTGTCCACATCACACGAACATTGACTTACATTCCAACGAACAGTCCATCGATTTGACCGGCCGATAATACATTATACAACAATTCATTCAGGAATTGTGGAAACGTATAAAGAGGGACATGTTGAGAAGTACGTAGAAATCGAGATATAAGCCTCTTTAATATTGCACAACATGTTTCTCTCTATGAATTCTTTAGCCTGAAAAGCAAATTACCCCAATCTCCTAACGCTCAACATTCCTCGTGGATGAGAGAGAAATCAAACTTTCCACACAAGTTGCCATTTGAGTGCTCCAGTAGGAATCCACTCTGACTTTAAATGTCCCGAACTTTTCACTGCGTACGTTGTATAAGACCAAATAAGTGTGAGATTTGAAGCGTCTGCCAATAGGCGTCTCCCTTATGAAGAAAATTTCTCCAGAATTTGCAAACCCTAGTGGCCAACGACGCGAAACGCTTGCCCTGTGCAGTCCAATAGTATACAGCTTGGTCCACGATTCACAGACGCCGATCTCTCTCATGATCCAAACTTCATAACGAGCATAATGAGCACTAGATGAGTAATGCGTTATCAGAGATAAGGATCCATCCAGCAAGCTGATATTCTTATTATTTGGAGGCCTTACATCTGGAAGTTGTATTGCTCGGAAAACATCTTTGACTACATCAAACAGGACTAGTTCGCGGTTAAGGCAAGACCAAGGGCACCAACAGATGAAATTCTCGAGGATGATTTGATCGCCTAAGCGTTGACTCCATTGAATAGGTGATGCAGGAAAAATGTTGGCAAGTTGTTTCCAACAATTTTTTCTAAAACTATACACCTCCACTTGAGAGGTATAGCTGGAGCGTTTTTCAAAATAGATATTCATGTTGACTACTTTAAAATCATCAGGATGACCACTCAAGGGATTGAATCCAAATCCAACCCAGTTGGACACATGAAAATTGGGTTGAGGAAGGGTAAATTTTTCATGAGTTGACGGGTTCCAAAGAAAGATATCCGAATTTTGAGGATTCTTACGGTCAAAAGTGGATAAACAAACAATTCCATTGAATGAACCAACTAATTTGAATTTTTTCCCATTTTCAACAAAAGATGTATCAAGATCAAATAGTTCGTCACTGGGAGAACAAGGCATCATCACTCTAGAATTGTCGTCCAAGTCATACTTGAGGAGATTGAATTTTCGCAATTTGATGGATCTCTCGAGATGAGCTTTGATGAAAGAGGGGCTGGTGAGAAGATAATTCCAAGATTTACATACACACCTGAATCGGACTAAAGGTCTTGTGGACAGCCTCAAGAAGATCTCCATTAGAATGTCAATTGGCAAGCTTGCCATTGATTTACCACGCCAGTTCAATTGCTTAGCATCTCTTTGATCTTCACAAATGGCCCTTTTGATCCGAATGTAAATAGAGGGCTATTTCTTTGGATACGAAGATGGCTTCTGACTCTTTATTTGGCACTTCTTTGGCCTCGTTGATTTGTTGTATTATATCTTATTCAAAAGGTGGATGTCATTCTAGAGTTATCAAGAAAGAACAATCTATATGCGACATAATGTGCAGAAACCAGAAAGTCACCTAGCACACACAGGAACGAATAAAATTTAGGAAATTTTCTTATCTGCCCCTTGGTTAAATAGGCACACTTTAGCCCAACTCGAACATGGATATTGTTACATTAATCAAGTCCCACTAAAATTTTCCTTTAGTCGTTTATCGTGGACATGATTAAAGTCATATTATCTCTCATCAATATGTTATCAGTTGAAAAGAAAAATCGATGGAATAGATAAAAAGTAATCAATAAATACGAGAAATTCGAATTTGTTGCTAAGAAATAAGAACGATCTAATTGAATATGAGAAAAGAAAATTAAATCAAGGGTGTCAATCTTTCACTCGGCTATATAATTACAAGTCATGTACGAGAGTTAAGAGTGCCGATCTTGTTGATCTAGGAATATGCTCTTCGGTCAAATCAAATGTGAAAATCCATAAGAATTTTCAGCTGGCAAGGAACCTTTGGACAATTTCCGTTTGGTATCATCGTCAAATATCACATATTTTTATTATCGAGAGTCTTTCAATACTGATTAACCAATATCATATTTGTAAAAATATTCTTATTAGCAAAAGATATGGCCAATATAGTCCCAAATCTTTTTGATGATTTTCTGACCTAATTCGTTTGATCTATTTTGGCTAGAAATTATTGACATGGTAGTCCAATGAATGATGACCATCCTATGTGACATGAACGAATTGCCGGCAATTGATGTGGATGATTTTTGTAATTTTTTTTAAATTTATAGATTTTTATCTTTATCTCTTTAGTTTCTTTCTTTTTTCTATTCTTGTTTTTCCTTTCCTCCACCTGTTGCCGAGCCTTGTTAGTGACGGTGTAGGTTGTCAACCACAGGCGGGACCTTTGTGGCCCTTGATAGCAATGGCCGGAGGGAAGAAGATGAATAGAAAAACAAGAAAAAGAAATAAAAGTAAAGGAAAAAAGAGCTCAGAAAGTTTTTAAAATAATTGCCAAAACAGTCTACGTCAACTATTAATCGTGCCATATAGAATTGTTGGTGCTGATTGGATTGACATGTTAGCGATTTCTGACTAAAATTAATCTATATGACTACATTGAAAAATTATTAAAATGTTTAGAAATACATGAGTCAAAATGAAAAGTTTTTGACCGAATTATATAATGATCCTATAATGAGTTTACTTTTTTCCTATCAAGATAAGTTTCGATGAAAGAGGTGCTAAAAAGAACATTTCAAGATTAACGTACACACATGTACCGCACCGAACATCTTGTTAGAAACCTCAATAAGATCTCCATTAGAAGCTCAACGGGAAAGGTTTCCACTACTATTGTAGAGTTGTTAAACTAAACAATATTTTTTTAAACTCCATAAGTGCTTTTGATTTCGGTGTACATGGTGAAGGATGCATTTTGGCTTATCTGGAAGACAATTTATTTTGACCCACTAGGATTGTTATATCTTTTAAAAAAGGTCTTTTTCAGTTCAAGGTTACTAAAAGAAAATAATTGGGATAAGTGCACTAAAAATCCTAAAATTCGTTTGGAAAGTCTAGCCGAGTCTTAAAAATTTTAAAAAGTTTAATTAAGTTCTAAAATTTTTCAAGAAAGTGCAATTGGGTTTTGAAACAATCAAAAAATGCAATCAAATTCTAAACTTGTCAAATTAATTTAATCAAGTCCTTCCATTGATTGCATTTTGTTTGAAAATTTTATGACTCGATTCGACTCTCATGAAATGTAGTAGGATTTGATTGTACTTTCACAATATATTTAGGACTTATACTTTTCCGAAGTTTTAGAATTCAATATTGCTTTCATGACAAGTTTTAGAATTACAAATGCAAGAGAGGATGTTGATCATACAGATAAAAGTATCTTTAACATTGCACATCATATTTCTCTCCATGAATTCTTTAGTCGGAAAAGCAAATTTCCCCAATCTCCTAATGCTCAACATCGTTTGTGGATGAGAGGGAAATCAAGCTTTCTACACAAGTTGCCACTTGAGTGCTCCAGTGGGAATTCACTTTGACTTCAAATGTCTCAAACTTTTCACTGCGT
Source organism: Melaleuca quinquenervia (assembly GCA_030064385.1). Taxonomy (NCBI): domain Eukaryota; kingdom Viridiplantae; phylum Streptophyta; class Magnoliopsida; order Myrtales; family Myrtaceae; genus Melaleuca; species Melaleuca quinquenervia. The sequence continues at coordinate 17,245,687 of CM057718.1, forward strand.
ACGTTGTATAAGACCAATGCGGTAGATCTGAAGACTCTGCCAATACGCGTCATCCTTATGAAGAAAAATTCTCCAGAATTTGCAAACCCTAGTGGCCGACAACGCCATTTGCTTGCCCTTGGCAGTCGAATTGTATACAACTTGGTCCACGATTCACAGACGCCCATCTCTCTCATGATCCATACTTCATAATGACCAGTCGATGAGTATTGTGTTATCAGAGATAAGGATCCATCCAGCAAGCTGATGTTTTTAGTATTCGGAGGCGTTACATCTGGAAGTCCTACTTTTAGGAAAACATCTTTAACTACGTCAAAAAGAATTAGTTCGTGGTGAAATCTAGACCAAGGGCACCAACAGATGAACTTCTCGAGGATGATTTGATCGCCTAAGTATGGACCCCGTTGATTAGGCGGTGCAGGAAAAATGTTGGCAAGTTGTTTCCAACAATTTTCTCTAAAACTATACACCTCCACTTGAGAGGTATAGCTGGAGCGTTTTTCAATATAGATATTCATGTTGACTACTTTAAAATAATCAGGATGACCACTTAAGGGATTGAATCCAAATCCAACCCGGTTTGACACATGAAAACGGGGTTGAGGAAGGGCGAATTTTTCATGGGTTGACGGGTTCCATAGAAAGATATCCGAATTTTGAGGATCCTTATGGTCAAAAGTGGATAAACAAATGATTCCATTGAACGAACCGATTAACTTGAACTTTTTCCCGACAAATGATGTATCAAGATCACATCTGCATTCTGGAAAGCTCAATAAGATCTCTATTAGAAGCTCAACGGGAAAGCTCTCCACTGTTATTGTAGAGTTGTTAAACTAACAAATATTTTTTTAAACTCCATAACTGCTTTTGATTTCAGTGTACACGGTGAAGGATGCATTTTGGCTTATCCGGAAGACAATTTTTTTTTTTGGCCCACTAGAATTGTTATATCTTTAAAAAAAGGTCTTTGCCAGTTCAAGGCTTTTTCTATTGGTAGTCGATCAGAGGTTAGTAAAAGAAAATAATTGGGATAAGTGCATTAAAAATCCTAAAATTCGTTAAGAAAGTCTAGCTGAGTCTTAAAAATTTTAATTAAGTTCTAAAATTTTTCATGAAAGTGCAATTGGGTTTTGAGCTTTCAAAATATACAATCAAAATCTAAATTTGTCAAATTAATTTAATCAAATCCTTTCATTGATTTCATTTTTTTTGAAAATTTTATGACTTGATTGGACTCTCATGAAAAGTGGTAAGATTCGATTGCACTTTCACAACAAATTTAGGATTTGATTATACTTTTCCAAAGTTTTAGAATTCGATAGCACTTTCATGACAAGTTTTAGAAGTTCTAGTATACTATCCAAAATAATACGATAAGAAAGTGTAGTGTTGTATCGTCAACTAGTCAATGAAAAAAGTAAATGGGTAAGGGGGGATGGTTGAAGATAGAGTTAATGACAAAAGTCTTGGCAAGACAACATATACTCGATCAACTAGAGAGAATTATATGGGGAAAAGATAATTATGTGAATGATGTACATTCCATAGAGATGAGCCCATGAGATATATTTATAAATTTTACAATATGATTATCTACAGCAACAAGACTTTACAATGTTAATTATAATCGATCATGATCAATCAAGACTATGATAATTTTGAGAGAAATGGAGTTTAGTTTAATTAATTATGCACTTAGAATTGCGAATTAACGAGAATTTCAGAATGGATCGATTTTCATTCATCGTCTTGGCATGTCTATATCACATATGACTGATTGAAAAATTTCAAAACAATTATAAAATGTTCTAGAAAAATAGAAAAGTTTTGGTTCACATATATCGGAATATCTAGCTTCCTAAAAAGATCCAAGCACATAGTGTTGGCACTTATGACATGTTGACCTATTCAACATAACGTGCCTTGACATGTTATTTACGGGTTGAAAGGATCATCTCGCGAAAGACACCTTTGCCAGTAACAGATTGACGTGTTTACAATCGAGACACGAGTCAAGTCTTGTACATGTGTACTAGTTAAAAGTCCACGTCGGAGGTCGACACCATTACGTGGCTCTTTCTTGAGAAACCTAGGCTGACGAGGACATTTCGACAAGATATAATCTGACAAATCAACGAGGCCAGAGAAGTGCCGGATGAAGTCAAACAATATTTACATTGAAACCAGAAGCCAATGGTGAGGTTCGAAGAGATGCTAAGCCCTTGAATAAGTGTGCAAGATCAATCGGTCAGTTTCCCGATTGACATTCTAATGGATATCTTCTTGAGGCTTTCCACAATGACTTTGATTTGACTCAGGTGTGTACATAAATTTTGGGATTCTCATCTAATCAGCCCCATTTTCATCGAAGCTCATTTCGAGATATTCTTAAGTGTGACTTGAACTCTTCGGGAGCAGACGGGTGCCGTTCTCCAATAATGAACCATTTAATTTCATTATTTCATTTGTCGAAGGCAGCGAAGAAGCCTGTAACGGCCCGTTTTTGAAGATCATCGCCTCAACTGATGAAGCCATTACACCGTTGATCCTATTTAATGGAGTTGAAGATCTTTTTCTAAAGATAGCACTTCCATATACAATTCATTCGTGAATTCGGATACATATAAAGAGCTACATGTTGAAAAATACATAGAAATGCAAGAGAGGATGTTGATCATACAGATAGAAGTCTCTTTAACATTGCACAGCATATTTCTCTCCATGAATTCTTTAGTCTGAAAGGCGAATTTCCACTATCTCCTAATGCTCAACATTGTTTGTAGACGAGAGAGAAATCAAACTTTCTACGCAAGTTGCCACTTGAGTGATCCAGGTGGAATTCATTTTTACTTGAAATGTCTCAAACCTCTCGCTGCGTATGTTGTATATGACCAAATAAGTGGGAGATCTACGCCGTCTGCACATACTCGTCTTCTTTATGAAGAAAACTTCTCCAGAATTTGCAAACCCTAGTGGCCAACAACGAGAAATGCTGTCCGTAGGCAGTTTAATTGTATGCAACTTGGTCCACGATTCACGGATGCCAATCTCTCTCATGATCCATACTTCACAATGACCAGTCGATGAGTAATGCGTTATCAGAGATAAGGATCCATCCAGCAAGCCGATACATTTATAATTTCGAGGCATTACATCTGGAAGTCCTACTGTTCGGAAAACATCTTTAACTACGTCAAACAGGATTAGTTCGCTGTTAAGGCCATACCAAGAGCACCAACAGATGAAATTCTCGAGGATGATTTGATCACCTAAGCATTGACCCCGTCGATAATTAGGCGATGCAGGAAAAATGTTGGAAAGCTGTTTCCAACAATTTTTTCTAAAACTATACACCTCCACTTGAGAGGTATGGCTGGAGCGTTTTTCAAAATAGATATTCATGTTGACTACTTTAAAATCATTAGGATGACCACTTAAGGGATTGAATCCAAATCCAACCCGGTTTGACACATGAAAATTGGGTTGAGGAAGGGCGAATTTTTCATGAGTTGACGGGTTCCAAAGAAAGATATCCGAGTTTTGAGGATTCTTACGGTCTAAAGTGGATAAACAAACAATTCCATTGAACGAACCAACTAATTTGAACTTTTTCCCGTCTTCGATAAAAGATGTATCAAGATCAAATAGTTCGTTATTGGGAGAACAACGCATCTTCACTCTGGAATTGTTGTCCAAGTCATACTTGAAGAGATGGAATATTTGCAATTTGATGGATCTCTCGAGATGAGCTTTGATGAAAGAGGGGCTGGTGAGAAGATAATTCCAAGATTTACATACACACCTGAATCGGACTAAAGGTCTCGTGGGCAGCCTCAAGAAGATCTCCATTAGAATGTCAACTGGAAAGCTTGCCATTGATCTGCCACGCCAGTTCAAGTGCTTAGCATCTCTTTGATCCTCACAAATCGCCCTTCTGATCCGAATTTAAATAGAGGGGTATTTCTTAGGATACGACGATGGCTTCTGACTCTTTATTTGGCACTTCTTTGGCCTTGTTGATTTTTTTATACTATATCTTATTCAATTGGTCGATGTCATTCCAGGGTCATCAAGAAAGAAAAATCTAATGTAACGCCACACAATGTGCAGAAAGTCACCAAGCATACACACGAACAAATAAAAATTAGGAAAATATTTTATCTGCATCCTTGGTTAAATAGGTACACCTTAGGCCAACTAGAATTTGGACATTGTTACATTAATCAAGTCCCACTAAATTTTTCCATTAGTCATTTACCGTGGACATGATTAAAATCAGATTATCTCTCATCAATATTTTACCGGTTGAAAAGAAAAATTGATGGAATAGATAAAAGTAATCAATAAATATGAGAAATTTGAATTTTTTGCTAAGAAATAAGAGCGATCAAATTGAATATGAGAAAAGAAAATTAAATCAAGGGTGTTGATCTTTCACTCGGCTATCTAATTACAAGCCATGAATGAGAGTTAAGAGTGCCGATGTTGTTGATCTAGGAATATGCTCTTCGGTCAAATCAAATGTGAAAATCCATAAGAATTTTCAGCTGGCAAAGAACCCTTGGACAATTTCCGTTTGGAATCATCGTCGAATATCACATATTTTATCACCGAGAGTCTTTCAATAATGATTAACCAATATTATACTTGCAATAATATTCTTATTAGCAAAAGATATGGTCATTTGGCCAATGCACTAAAAGGATTGAGCCGAATACAAAGATTCTATTTATTCTATCTATCTCATATATATATATATATATATATGTATGTATATATACTTATCTAGATATACAAGATAAAAAACAAAACCATAACCATAGGAGTGGATTTCTCCCATAGCATGGAGTTTTAATACAACTATTAATTTTTTAATAGGAAATGACATAGAGCGAATATGAATTTATTTTAACGAATACAATATTATTAATTATGTAAAGATTAAACTAATAAGCAAAGATGAAGAGTGATCCATTTATTTATTTCTACTATACTTGTTTCCTCGCCAGGGAAATCCCCATATCACGAGCCTAGGGTGTAGACTTTTTCTTTACCCCCTAAATCGTGAGTATGGGGCATAGACTTTTTAATGATTTTCTAACATAATTCGTTTGATCTATTTTGGCTAGAAATTATTGACGTGGTAGTCCAATAAATGTTGACCATCCTATGTGACATGAACGAATTGCCGGCAACTGATGTGGATGATTTTTGTAATTTTTTTAAAAATTTTATGGATTTTTCTCTTTTATCTCTTTAGTTTCTTTCTTTTTCTTTTCTTGTTTTTCCTATTCATCCTTTCCTCCATCGGTTGCTGAGCCTTGTTATTGACAGTGTAGGTTGTCAACCACAGGTGAGACTGTTGTGGCCCTCCCTAGCAACGGGCGGAGGGAAGAAGATGAATAGAAAAAACAACAAAAAGAAATAGAAGTAAAGGAAAAAAAAAGCTTAGAAAATTTTTAAAATAATTACCAAAATCGTCTACGTCAATTATCAACCATGCCATATAGAACTGTTGGTGCTAATTGGATTGGCATGTTAGCGATTTTTGGCTAAAAGTAATCCATAGGACTACATTGAAAAATCATTAAAATGTTTAGGAATACATTAGTCATAATGAAAAGTTTATGACCGAATTAATGATTCTATAATGAGTTTATTATTTTTTAGACAATTTTTCCTATCAAGATAAGCTTCGATGAAAGAGGTTATAAAAAGAACATTCCAAGATTAACATACACACATGAACCGAACCAAACATCTTGTTAGAAACCTCAATAAGATCTCCATTAGAAGCTTAACGGGAAAGCTCTCCACTATTATTGTAGAGTTGTTAAACTAACAAATATTATTTTAAACTCCATAATTTCTTTTGATTTCAGCGTACATGGTGAAGGATGCATTTTGGCTTATCTGGAAGACAATTGTTTTTTGGCCCACTAGGATTGTTATATTTAGAAAAAAAAAAGGTCTTGTCAGTTCAAGGCTTTTTCTATTGGTAAATGGTAGTCAATCAGACATTACTAAAAGAAAATAATTGGGATAAATGCATTAAAAATCCTAAAATTCGTCAGGAAAGTCTAGTTGAGTCTTAAAATTTTTAAAAAGTTTAATTAAGTCCTAAAATTTATCATGAAAGTGCAATTAAGTTTTGAAACTTTCAAAAGATGCAATCAAATTCTAAACTTGTCAAATTAATTTAATTAGGTCCTTCCATCGATTGCATTTTTTGAAAGTTTTATAATTCGATTAGACTCTCATGAAAGGTATTATGATTTGATTGTATTTACATAACAAATTTTACGATTTGATTATACTTTTTCGAAGTATTAGAATTCGATACACTACAAAAAAACACAACTTTAGCTACGTACTTTGCCACGATAAATTTGTAAAAAGTCGTCGCTAAAAGCTTTTAGCTACGACTTTGGCGACTACACTGTAGTCGTTGGTAATAACGCGTCGCCAAATTAAGCGACTACTATGAGATAGGTCGTCGCTACTTGGCGACAACAAATATCGTTGCCAACTAGCGACAAAGAAAGCCGTCACAAAAAAACTCGTCGATAATTAGCGACGACTTTAGCGACTACACTCTATAGTCGTTGTTAATATCGCGTCACCAAATTGGCGACTATGAGGAGATAAGTCGTCGCTACTTGACGACCACTTGGCGACAACAAATATCGTTGCCAACTAGCAACGACTCTGTGTTTTTCGTCGACAATTGGTGACTACATTTGTTGTTGGTAGTCACCAAATAGCGACGACCCACGAATGTGTAGTCATTAAATAGCGACGACAACTAACATGTAGTCACCAAATAGGGAGGATGCACTAACGTGTAGTCACCAAATAGCGACGACGCGCTAACATGTAGTGGCTAAAACCCACAGAATGTCCAAAAGCATACCCAGATTATGGTTGTTCCATTGATTAAACCTCATGACAATTGATATTTTGTGGCTAACTAGCCATAACTTTCTTTTCGTTGCAAACTTTGTCGAAAATTAGCGACGACATATTATGTTGTCGATAGTTAGAGACTACATTGGCGACGATTAATATTGTTGTGTGGCCAATTAGAGACGACTTTTGTTGTTCGTAGCAGACGTTGTCGTCAATAGCTACGCCTTATGTGTCGTAAATAATTAGAGACGACTATTTTTTTTGTTGTCGCCAATTATCGACGAAGTTTTGTAAGTCGTGGCAGTATTTGTGGCTATCAACGACGACTTCTTTGTCGTGGCAACTTTTTCGTAGCTAAAATCCGTTTTTTTTGGTACTATATCACTTTCATGACAAGTTTTAAAATTTCTAGTATACTATCCAAAATAATATGATAGAATAAGTGTAGTGTTGTATAGTGAACTAGTCAATGCAAAAAGTAAACGGGCAGGGGATGGTTGAAGATAGAGTTAATGACAAAGGTCTCGGGGAGACAACATATACTGGATCAATTAGAGAGAATAATACATGCGGAAAAGATTATCATGTGAAATATGTACATTCAATAGCGATGAGTCCATGAGATATTTATAAGTTTTACAATATGATTATCTACAGCAACAAGACTTTACAATATCAATTATAATCGATCACGATCAATCAAGGATATGATAATTTCGAGAGATATGGAGTTTAGTATAATTAATTATGCTCTTAGAATTGCGATTCAATGAGAGTTTCGGAATGGATCGATTTTCATTCATCGTCTTGGCATGTAGATATCGCATATGATTGATTGAAAAATTTCAAAAAAAAATTGTAAAATGATCTAGAAAAATAGAAAAGTTTTGGTTCACATATATCAGAATATCTAGTTGTCCGAATAGATCCAAGCACATAGTTTTGGCACTCACGACATGTTGACCTATTAAACATAACGTGTCTTGGCATGATATTTCCGGGTTGAAAGGATCATCTGGCGAAAGACACGTTTGCCAGTCGTCGGCAAACGTATTGACCCGTTTACAATCCGGAAACAAGGAAGCCCAACCAAGACAGGCTGTCAACTCTTGTACATGTCTAGTAGCTAAAAGTCCACGTCAGATGTCGACACCATTACGTGGCTCTTTCTTGAGAAACCTAGGCTGACGAGGACATTTTGACAAATAATAGTACGACAAATCAACAAGGCCTGAGAAGTGCCGGACGAAGACAAAAGGCAATCGTCGTGTCCGAAGAAATTCACCACCATTGACATTGAAATCAGAAGCGAATGGTGAGGTTCGAAGAGATGCTAAGCACTTGAATAAACGTGCAAGATCAATGGTAAGTTTGCCGGTGGACATTCTAATGGATATCTTCTTGAGGCTTTCCACAAGAACTTTGGTTTGACTCAAGCGTGCACGTAAATTTTGGAATTCTCTTCTCATCAGCTCCATTTTCGTCAAAGCTCATCCTGAGAGATTGAACTAATTCAACAAATTCGATCTTCTAATTTCGATATTTAATTTGCCGAAGGTAGCGAAAAAGCCGACATAGTTGGTTCTAGGCAATGGAATTGATACACTTGAAATCCTAACCACTCTGAACATCTTTCTATGGAACCCATCAACTGGTGAAAGCAAAGCCCTTCCTCAACCCACCTTTGATGTGTCAAACTTGTGGTTGGATTTGGATCTAATCCCTTAAGCGGTCATCCAAATGACTTTTAAAGTAGTCAACACGAATACATCTTTTTGAACAAGGCCACGACTATACTTCCCAAGTTGAGGTTTATTGTTTAAGAAGCAATTGTTGGAAACAACTTGGCAACATTTTCCCTTCATCACTTACATCAGGCGATCAAGTTATCTGTACAAATTTCTTTTGCTGGTGCCTTGTCTCTAGTAGCATAACTCGTCGACTCGTCCTCCAATCAGATTATATGATCAAATCATGGACGAATCACGGTTGGAAATCCTCGATTTTACTCATGGCGTTCGTTCAAGGTGTGCGGATTGAGTAATCTTTCAATCCACGGGACAAAGTTACTATAAATGGACTATTTAATTAAAATACAAGATCCGCAGCATCTCAACTAGACCACTCCGACTCTATATGCTCGTGGGTCATATGAAATGTGAAAATCTATGAGAAATCTTCAGCTAGCACGGGACAATATGAACTTTCAATTTGGAATCATCCTAGAACGATACATATTTCACCAAATGAGAGTCTCTCAATTCTGAGTAAGCGATAATATTACTAGCAAAAGACCTGTTTAGTTTAAGCCTCGATATTCAGGAAATTGCCCCAAAAGTCTTACACGTGATGCTATAATTGTTGGGGGTTAAAGACAAAAGAGAAGTATGGGAATGGACTTCGGTGAGACATAAAGTCTTCCGAAAGGCATGAGCTTTATGCGAGTCCAGTGACTTCCAATTTTGTTTGTTTTTTTTAAGTTCCAAGTTTCGACACGGTTATCTCGATAAATTCGAGTGTTGGAGGATTGAAGTGAAAAAAAAAAAATTGGACACCGTTATATTCTTGAACGTTTATCTTCATGCCATGTAACTGTAAAATCAATCGGAACCCAGTTGACGGCATATAATTATATTTATTCACGTGGCATGAACGTTACACTTACATTATTCCACTAAACACCTACTATGGTTCCCTAACCATTCACAACGATGCTACGGTTCTTGGACAGTCCATAATTCACCAAATGACAAATTATGCAATGATCCATTCGCGAATTCAAAATTATTTGAGAGGTATCGTATGAATGCATTGAAGGGTTTATGATAATTTCACAAACGCAACAGGATGAAACTATAAACAAGATCCATGCATATATTGAAATCGAATTAGGGATTTCAGACGTATCTTTTGCATTCGAAGACGAATTGACGATCGATTGTGTCTGGATCGGCGCTCCAAGTGTTGCGCCTCTACCGATATCCACACATGCGAACTGGAATCTCCAAATTCAAGTGCTAGCTTGTAGACTCTGGAGTTTTTTCTACTTGATCGCCTGTAGTTCTTGCTCGTAGATATACAAATAGATAATCTATATGTCTATTTTCTTTTGCATGTGACTCTCACGAAAAACCTCATGGTTTCTACCGCATAAAGAGAATATATATATATATATATATATATATATATATATATCAAGCGAATGGGTTGGGCCCAGTTAAGTTTTTGGGCCACGATCCATAAAGAAATATAAAATCGGTTCGCTATTGTGTGCGACCCTATAGTTCATTAAGCATTAGCAGCGTGCTCAAATTTTTCTGGCCCATGAATTATAAGCGGTCTCTAACAAGACATTATTGTCGAATATCTGAATTCAATCATATTAACGATATAAGAAAAGTAATGGAAATCGCACAACGTAATAATTTACGTGGTTCGGTAGGGGAGTTTTCCGCCTCCCTACGTCCACGGGGGATGATATATATTTTCCCAAATTATGAAGAAAAATGTACAACCACACTCCTTACTCTCTTTGACTAGCCCCTCAAACTCAGAGATCTGTTTCACTCTAAACGTATATTTATAGCGAAACCTTACATGGTACAATTTACAAAATTGCCCACATAGCTTATAAGAAATTTCCTCCTATAGCTTCCTCATAATAGGAATAGGAAATTTCCTCTTATAACATAATACAAGACATCAATCTCAATAATATGACCTAAATATAGTGAATGTCAATATTTCTGACACAACCTATACCACAACTTAAATTAGAGTATTAACATAACTTGATTCTTAGGGCATACCACTAACATGCACATCGAAATACGGAGAGAATCTTCTCTTCTTCATACAAATACAAGTATGTTTGACATAGCGCGGTCTATTCTCCAATTGTCCAACCACCTAATGCCCAGCATCGTTTGGGGATGGCAGAGAAATCAAACTCTCTATGCAAGTAACCAATCGATTACCTTGCGATATAGATCAACTTGGACTGCAGATTCTTCAAACTTCTCCCTCCATGTGTTGTGTAAAAACCAGATCAAAGGGAGATTCGAAAGAGTGAGCCCACAAAACTCATCTTCAGGAAGAAAACTTGTCTGGATATTGCAAACCCAGGTGGGCAATGCCAGCAGTACCTATTGCTGAAACCTCCATCTCACACAACTTGGTCCACAAGGCATTATTGTATGTTGATGATGTGTTTCGGTCCACAAGGCGTTATTGTATCTCGTGGTGCCATTTTCAGGAAAACACCTTTCGACTACGTTAATTACGATTGATCGACAATGCGATGGTTTCACAATCGACAATAAAAGAAGGTCACCGACACATAGAAATTATTGATGATAACTTGAGCAAATATGACCTAAGTTGCTTCTTACAATTTCTTCTCAAGCTATACACCTCCACTTGGGAGGTGGGGCGAATTAGTTTAGACTCCATAATTGCTTCTGATTTCAATGTAAATGACGACGCAATGATATTGGGCGTGACGATGCCTTTGGATTCATCCAGAACACACCTTTTGTTGGCCCTATCCAATTGTTATATCTTAATAAAAGGTCATTGTCGCATTATTGATAGTCAATTTAGGGCTACTAAAGGAAAACAATATAATGGATTAACGTGGTGTCTTATCTTGAACCAGTTGATGCAACCCGCATACCCTTTAATCCCAGTTTGAATTTTAATGTTGTTAAAGTAATGAGCTCAATTTGCACGCGAATATAGTTCAATGTTTCATTATATCTTGTATTAAGTATCCTTTTGACTTCGGTTGAAAAGACAACACTAAAATACAGCAAAGGGCATAAAGGTTCAGAGTAAAGAGATTTGAAATGGTTGTTAAAGGGATAAGTCGATGTAAATAAACATGATAACGGCGAATTAATTAAGGTTGAAACTTTTTTTTACAAGATACTTCACGTTCAAAATCCAGTAATTCCCATGTTTAACTATAAATGCGTTCACCCTTTTATATAAGAATAATAACCGTGTCTCTGTCAACATAATCATTTTCAATTTGTTCATGACACGTTTAATTGAACATGTGAAATTTTCATCTGTATCAAAATTAGCCATGTTGCACTTCACATGAGAGTGCAAAATGATGGGAAATAGCATAGATAATCCTTAAATTTTGACTTAACATGCAATGTGATCCATGAATTTTTAATTTATTTAATGTGACTCCTAAATTTTAGTTCAATGTACAATATCATCTCTGAACTTTAAAATTATTCAATGTTGTCTATAAATTTTTGGTACATGTTCAATTTAATTCTTAAATTATATAAAAATGTTCAGAATAGTTCTTCAATTGATTCAAATTCAAAAAAATAATATTGAATATTTTCATATATTTCAAAGACGAAGTTGAACATGTATAAAAAGTTTAGGGACCACACCAAATGAATTAAATGTTTAGGGATCATATTGTACATCAAGATAAAGTTTGAGAATCACATTGAATAAATTAAAAAAATTTAGGGATCACATTACACATTTGATTAAAATGAGATTATTTGTATCATCATCCCAGGAAAGATCAAATGAATGCCTAATCACGTTAGATGGAGAAGCCCGCTCAAACAATCAAACATTTCATTTGACCTTACTAGTCTAACATAGTTAATATGGTCTTACAGCGACTTGGAATTAAAAAAGAAGAAGAAAGTAACGATCATGGTACAATAGCGACGCTGTTATTTACCCAAGGAAAAAAGCTCATCCAACCAATCAGAATTATCAATTAATAAATCTTTTCTGCTTGAGGATAAATGCTGAGAAAGTTGGTGGCCAATATGACACAAGGTGACATTTGGAGTAGGTGGGATTTTTTTTTTCTTTTATCTCTTGATTTGTATTTCCTAATTTGACTAATCTTTTTTGAGAAATCATGGAATATATACAAGTATTTCCAGCGATTTGAATATTCCCAAAATATCACGTATTTTATTAAGGAGAGATTTCAACGATTATTAAGCAAATATCACATGCATAAGGTCTTGATATTGATTAGAGTGTACATGGTTCATAATGGTCTAGTTCCGCCTCGGAATTGAGAATTGGATCGATGGGAGCAGTTTTTGATTTTTAGGACTGTAGATTGGATTGAGTAATATTAGGATAGGATCGGATCAGACTGATCAGTTCGGTTCGGTTCCTGGGCGGTCCAATGGGACCGGAAAGAAATTTAAAGCGGAGCAAAACCAGGAGCCCCTTTGCGTGCAAACAGAGAAGGAGAGAGAGAAGTCAACAAAATGGGGTAGGGACAAGTTGGTGGAAAACAGGGGAAAAGAGAGAAAGAGAAGGAGAGAGAAAAGAAAGAAAAAGAAGAAAAGGGAAGGGGAGAGAAAGAAGGAGTCACTCGGCTAGAAGAGAGAGAGAGAGAGAGAGAGAGGAGGGGAGAGAAGAGAGAGGGAAAAGGAGGAGAGAGAAAATGGGTTGTTACGTAAGTGGTCGGTCCGGATGGTCTGGTCTAGTCCCGTCCTATTAAGAAACGAGAGTTGGGCTGCTTGGGAACCAATTTCATTTTTAGGAATCGTGGACCGACCCGAAATCTTGAAGAAGTTGGTCCAGCCCGGGCGATTCTCAAATTGGGTGATCTATTATGCTCAGCCTAATATTAATAGCAATGTGCTTTTGAGGAAGATTCGCAGGCTAGTCAAGCAAGCAATCGCCAAGGAGTTCAAACGTCTAATTTTGAGAACAGCCATCAATTTTAGTAAATTGTTAGCTTTTTGCTTTGGAAAGTAGAGAACATACACCATATACTGCACAACAGACTTCATTCGCCCTTGATTAGAAATCGTAACTATCTCTCTCTCAAATAAATATTGTACAAATTGCATGTCCAATTTTTTTCAATAGCACTTATAGGATGCTCCGGCTGTCCAGTGTAGTTCAACTAAAATGAGACGAAAACGGAGTTTATAGCTTTCCTTGCATTGCGCCACTCATTAAAACGAAGTTTAAAATTCCGACATCTCTCGTCCGCGTCATGCCTAATCTCACGCTTAAATCCATGTCCAACTCGCTTTTTGGGAAAAAAATTATAAAGAGAAAATAGGTCGAATTGACGACACGAAAGATGAAAGAGAAGTATTCGAAACACTTGTATATATCACGATAATAGAAATATGATGACATTAGCATGCCCTGTTTATGTCAAATTGGATACTAAACACAGAGAGTGATACATAGAACGGACGGCGATCCTTTCCGGTGATGCCTAGCAGCATTCCTCCAGGACGCAGCAACAGCACAGCGCAGCGCAGCTGGTAAAGAGAGAAAGAGAGTAATTAGGATAAGTGCCTATAAATATTAGGACAAAAAAAGAATTGTTAAAATATTAGCAAAAAAAAAAGGATAGGGATAACATAAGTCCCATAAAAAAAAAAAAATTCTTTTAAATTTCTTTTTATAAAATCTCAACCGTCCGATCCCAATTTGCATGGCAACAGGATCGGTGATCTTGCTCCGAGATAGTAACGTACCAGCCCTTCCAAAAGCCATCGCCCCTAGTCGTGGTCTTGATAGGGACGGCGTTCTGGGTAGGCTGTTGACCGTCCCTGGTTGGATAGCCCGCCGGCGGGGGCGGCGCCATTTGGATCGAAGCCGGCGCGGGCGCCGAAGCTGGTGGTGGGTAGGCCACTGCACAAATTTCGCATGCCGTCGTCACAAGTCATCATCGGTATAAGAATACTCAAGAGTATAATTCAAGCTGGATGGTTCGAAATAGTTGTCTGCACTTCCGGCCTGGGGCCGTCGGCCGCAGCCACCAACTCCATCAGACCCCTGAAAGACCGCCGTTGACTTCCCCACCCCCCCAAGAATTCAGACAAGAATTATAATGAAGAACAAGTGATGAATATGATTTCTTTGTCAAGTTCTTTTATACAAAACGAAGAGACGAACAATTACTAAAGAAACGAGTCCTGAACTGTTGTTGCAATCGTCAAACGACCATTATCTGATTTCGAAGCTCTTACTTAACCCTAACCATAAGCAACACGCGATCCCTCGATTCCTAGGAAAGGGCAAAAGAAACGATCTCGCAGAGATCAGATCGGCGAAACCCAGAGAGAGAGAGAGAGAGAGAGAGAGAGAGAGAGAGAGAAGGGCAGGAGGATCGACGGAGATCGAGGACGATTGTTACCTGGGATTTGGTCCTGGTTGTTGTACTGGCTCATCTTCGATCGGGAACGTTGACTGAGATCCCTAGCTCGCGCAGAAGCCTGTGCTTGGAGAGACGGAGATATATTGTAGAGAGAGAAAGTGAGAGAGATGATAGGATAGAGAGAGAGAGAGAGAGTGTGTGTGTCCGCAGAGATGGTGCAAGATTTATAGAACGGAGGAGGAAGAAGACACGGAGAAAGAGGGAGCAGGTGGGGCTCGACGATGCTTCCCAAGGCGCGTCACGACCCGTGAGCTCGGGCGCGTGCGCGGGAAGCAATGCAGAAGAACGGGAAAGAGCTTGGTGGAAGTGGATTGCCTGCTTTGCCACCACCTAGGTAAAGCAGGCTACTTTAAGTCCTGCAACCGTCCGATCAAAGACCGGACGGCTGTAGATTTAAAAAAAAAAAGCAAAAAGGGATGGGCCCCCTCTTAAAGTGGGACCCATCCCTCCCTCTCATAAGAATCGCCTGCTCTGCCTGCTTGCAGAGCAAGCAATCCAGATCCGAGGTTGACCCTTTAGCGCAATCTGAATTTACACATTGTTACACAGGTGATGTGAATAAAGTTTGATTTCCACGCTAATATACCCAAAATAAGTAATATACATGGATAAAAATATAAGCAAAAATATACATTATAGAATGAAAATAAATACAAATATTTAAATAAAATGGAAAAAAATTCCATTAATTTTTGTTATTGTTAGTTCTCTTTTTTAAATCAAAATCCAATTAATATTTTAATTTTGTTAAGTTAAGAACTTTGTGATTTGAGAAAAATAGCTTTTATGCCATTCATATAAGCAATCCTATTCACTTTTATCCCAGCTTCCTCATGGACCCCATAACATCTAACTTTACTCAATAGACACATAATATGATCAAATTTGTCCTATCCCAACTTTTATCTTGGGAACTAGCCTAGGGGCTATGTTCCCTAGAAAACTTTTCGTTATCTAAATAAAAATTGTCATTGGTTTTTTTCAAGGTTATAAACATTAGGAGTTTATTGTTGTTTGATACGAAAATGAATGGGTTGATGAAGCCACAGGTTCTAATGATAGCCTCTAACTAAAACTGATGTTGATCATTTTTTAAAAGATTTAGAAGTGGTTTTTATAATGAGTGGGTGGATTTGGGATTAAAGTGAAAATTAGAGATTTCTTAAGATAAAAAAATTTAGGATAGCATTAGGGTTGGAACTAAAGTTGGAATTTTGTTTAGGGAATTATGTCATTCTTTAAGGGAGATTGGCACGCTAGTCAAGTAACAAATCACCGAGAAGTTAGGCCATATAATTCGAAAACAACCTATTCATTTTACTCGGTTGTTATTTTGACCACGTTTTAGTGATGAAAGCAACATGTGGACTACTTTAAAATCATCGAGATGATACAACTTGAGGGATCGAAACTAAATAATGGATGTATGATTCTTTAACATCATAATATTCGTCAATTTGAAACTAAATATGATAGCTATGGTCTCTTAATCGCACAAACTATAACTCTCTTTATTATAGCGCGAAGTAATTCTCGCCAAGTTATTCTTATCATCCAGAAAACAAAGAAAAAATTGTCCCAACCACCTAATGCTCATCCTCGTATGTCACATGGCAGACAAGTCAAACTCTTTATGTAAGTAACCGATCGAAATTGGTATGAAAGAACATAGAAGTAAAGGAAGAATCTTAATCATTCAAGAACTTGAAACTATATATAAAAGCTATGAAAGCACATGGAAATAATGAGATTCTCTTAATAGACAAATAGAAGTCTATTTAACATAGTATAGTATATTTCCGTCCAAGGTATTCTTTTAGTTTAAGAAACAATTTCTTGACCGCATCCACTTGGTGATACAGTTGGGGTGCTCCTTGAAATGAATATTAATTTGGACTACTTTAAAATCATCAAGATGATACAGCTTAAGGGATCGAATCTACAGCCAACCAAGTTTGACACATGAAAGTTAGGTTGAAAAAGGACTATGTTTTATGGGTTTTGTAGAAAGATATATTTGAGTGCCAAGGTTTCTTATTGTCACAAATGAATGAACAAAGAATTCCGTTGTTTGAACCAATTAATTGGACCTTATTGTGATTTGGACAAATGAGACATGAGAATTGATAGTTCGTCTTCACGAGAATAGCGCATGTGCACCCTCAAAAGGTTGACAAAGTCATACTTAACAAGATCGAATTTTTGTCAATTTGGTTGATCTCTTGAGACAAGCTTTGACGTAAAAGATGCTTTTGAAAAGAACCTTCCGAAATTCACATACACGCTTGAATCAAAGTTCGTGCTGGGGGTTAGCATCTCCTCTATAAGGTCAACTAGAAAGCTCTAATTTAGAATTGTTCGGGTAGCTAAAGTTTTAAAACTACATAAGTGCTTCTCATTACAATCGTAACTGGTGAAGCTTCTACCTCGGACGTGGCCACGCCTTTCAACTTATCTAGAAGACATCTTTTTTGACCCTGTTGAACTTTTATATCTTAAAAGAAGGCAATTTTATCAATGATTTTTTTATAACAAACAAAAGGGTGGACGGGAGGGATGATTAGTATTGACGATCTCCTTGAATATTGTTAAAAGGGTATCATGCTCCATACGAAATGTTCGGCTTAAAATATAACTACTTTACACCGTTTAATAATCAAAGCTTCAAGGTCGGTGATGAATTCACGGTTAAAAAAAATATAATAAATGGGACACATATAGTGCTTCATCGTGAACTAAACGATGCAGCTAACATAATGTGCGGAAAGATACATAAATAAATAAAAAAAAAGAGGAAAGAAAGAAAGAATGCCTATCCAAATCCACATGGAGGAGACCTCTCAAACAATCGAACATTTTGTTTGACATTACCTTGCTAAGACAATTATATCATGTCATGACGACTTGGGAGAAAGAAAGAAATAATGATATAATAGCGGGAAATAGATCCCTTGACTTAAGTCAGCGGTTTCATAAGTTTCATCACAACCGTCTAATCCGATTTGAATTGGACGGATGTTAATTTCTTTTATAAAATCCCAACTGTCTGATTGAGATCGGACTGCTGGGAATTTAAGTTAGGATCCCGCCCTTGACTTTTATGTTAGGGGATCCGGTTGACCTAAAGAAAGTAGCTGCCGATCAGCTTCACCTATAGGGAAAGGAATCCCTTGGTCTGGGTGCTTTCTAGAGCAGGGTAATTTGCCCAAGGCAGCCGTTCAAATCGAACGGCTGCCATTTCTCTAAAAAAAAAAAGCAAAAAGGGGTGGGCTTTCTATTAAAGTGGGGCTGCCTTTCCTCTCTCTTAAAATCCCTTGCTCTGCCTAGGGTCCACGCATTCCACTTGAGCGGATAAAGGATGATAAAGGTGGTGGCCAACGTGACACTAGGCGACATCTAGAGCAGGTGGACATATTTTGTTGTTAGATATCTTTTCCTGTAATCTCTTGATCTGAATCTTTTCATTTGACTTAATCTTTATAATCAAATATTGAAATGTACATAAAAAGCAACTTTCATACCATTTGGAATGATCCTAAAAATATCTCGTACTTTATTGACGTGAGATTTCAACACTTATCAAACAAGCATCATACATATTAATCTCGATACTCATGACGAAATCCTCTAAAAAGAATTCGCACGCTGGTGAAGCTCGCAACTACCGAGGAGTTAGGCCGTCTAATTGGAATACACCCATAAGGTTTGGTTAATTTTCCATTTCGACCACGTTCAAGCGATGACGGCCGCACTCCGTTCCGGAAAAATAAAGTTGATACGCCCTCTTCCAAATCAGTGGCGCTTTAAAAATCGTTTGTAGAGAGTTCTATAGTTGCCCTTTCGCTTCTTGTCGTGTCCATTCTCGGCAAAAGCCTTGATTTGCCCCCGATTTTGTTCGATATTCAGAGTCATTTACGCTAAAACGACACATAGTCGAAGGTTCCGACATTTCACGGACGCATCCGCCCTACCATAGTATGCTCAAATTCATGTCGGACTCGCATTATGGGGGAAAGAGAAGAGAGGAAGAAAACAAGGGTCGAAACGATGACAAAGACGATGCAAGAGCAATCCGAAAGCACTAGTATATATCACAAGAAAAAGGTGTTCGGTGACAATAGCGTGTCACGATTTAGGACAAGAGCGACAAAGAGAATGCTGAACGCAAAAGAGCAACAAATCACAACGGAAGGCGAGCATTTCCGGGGATTCCTAGAAGCAGGCATCCAGGACGCAACAGCAGCACAGCGCAGCACAGCTGTTGAAGATGAGAAGAAGAGCGATGAGAACAAAGTGAATGTATATCAAAATGTAGAGACGGGAGATGGCTGCATTGCGAGATAATTACTCACCAGCCCTTCCAAAAGCCGTCGCCCCTAGTCCTGGTCTCGATGGGGGCAGCGTTTGGCGCAGGCCCTTGGCCGTCCCTTGTGGGATAGCCGGGCGGCGGAGGTGCCACGTACGTCGGTGCCGATGCCGGTGGTGGGTAGGCCACTGCACAAATGTTACATACCATCGTCACAAGTCATTGATATGTGAATACCCGATAACGTAATTCAAGCTAAATAGTTCCAAAAACATTGTTAAAAGCTTCAGTTGTGAAGCCAGCCGCCACCTCCACCACCCTCCCGGAAGACTGCCAGTGACTCCCCCCGATAATTCAAACAATAGTTCTAACCAAAAAAGAAAGAGAGCTAGATCGATTTCTTTGTCCAGACTCAAGGACGGACTAACGGACGATTCCTGAACTGTCGTTATAATCATCGATCGACAACTATCTGGTTTCGGGGCTCTAGCTTAAACCTGATCACAATCAACGTGCGAATTCTGCAAATCTTAGGTCCATATAAAACCCCTCGATATGTAGAACCACATTGCGAGAGAGAGAGAGAGAGAGAGAGAGAGAGAGAGAGAGAGAGAGAGAGAGAGAGAGAGAGAGAGAGAGAGAGAGAGGATCCAAATCGAGAGGGCAGGAGGATCGATGGAGATCGAGGATGATAGTAACCTGGGATCTGGTTCTGGTTGTCGTATTGGCTCATCTTCGATCAGAAACGTTAACGGAGATCTCTTGCTGACAAAGAAGTCTCTGGTTGGAGAGAGAGAGAGAGAGAGAGAGAGATGATGGAGATGATGGAGAGAGGAAGCGAGAGAGATGATAGGATAGAGGGAGAGTGTGCAGAGATGGTGCGAGATTTATACAAGAACGGAGGAGGAAGAAGCCACGGAGAAAGTGGGAGCAGGTGGTGGTAGACGAAGCTTCCGCAGGCGCGTCGCGCCGCGTTAGCTCGAATCCACGAAGCAAAGGCGAAGCGAAGGAAGAGGAAAATATCTATGGACCATGCACGAGAATAAGCTATCTTGATTAAAGAGGTTATCACTTCGTCCCAATTTGACTTTGCATGTTATTACCCTGCTGTTTAGCTGAGTTCTTGTCGATAGTCATGCACCGCCCACGTGAATAAAGTTTCGCTTCCTATCGGGCTCTATTTAGTTTGCGAAAAATTTCCCGGTGTTTGGATCAATTAGAAAAATGAGTCGTTTGGAAAATCTCTTTATAGTCAACGAGAAACCTAGCACTTCAAATTTGAATAAATGACTTCCTTTTATCAAATGATCAGAAATCACTTTCAATACAACTGGACAATTAGTGTTTGGACTATATATCTGGGCACTAGGGGGCAAGAACCCTCGTGTTCATCCGCAGCTCCACGATGGTTGGGCCCAAGTCCCTTGAGGATGGATTGAGGCTTGACACCCATGCAAGAGTCCCGGGTAGCCGTTCATGGGTATCCAACTGTTGAGACATAAATTTTTGACTTCCCAAATTAAAAATATTTGCTAAATTGAACATAGATATTGTGAGCATTTTAATTGCATTGGAGTTAAGTGATAGTTGTGCATGGATACCCAGCCGTTGATACCTAAATTTTTACGACCCATCTAGTCATTCATTTGCATAGAGAAATAGGGATCCATCTAGACCTCTAACAAAATATTAGTTAAATTGAACATAGATATCATGAGCATTTTAATTGGGCTCATATAGTTGAATTGGAGTTAATGGACTTAAGTAAGGGAGGTTCCAAACTTAATTGAATGTTAATTGGGCTAAGCTCGCGGTAAAATTTGGCCAAGCCCTTTAATCTTATACATTGGCCAAAATTGAGAAATGTTTATGTCATTGTCGGTAATCTACCGTTGCTCCGAACCACAAAAAGTAAATAACAAATGACTAAAAATTGTTGTGTGGTCCACTCATTCAAGAATTTGTGACTCCCAAGATGTTATTATTTTAATAGTAGCCCAAAAACTGTTAGATTAGTAAAGCCCCCCGAAATTTGTGCATAGGGTAGAGTCCAAGATACGAAAGTAAGAACTACTACTCTTAAGAGAAAACCGTAGCTTCAAGCATATATAAAGAGGAATCAGCAAAATTAGGATTTTCAGAGAGACCATAGATGTAGGCAATACACAATAGAAGAGAGAGAGAGAGAGAGCATATATAGGATTGTCTCTTCTCTTTCCCTTCCTGTCACCACCTCTATAAATCTTCCTTGTGACCCCCTCACTATCAGTCTTCACTTGAGTCGATAATTTAATTCAAATAATTTTGTAAGTTATGTTTGATTCAAATATTGAATTTTTCTCAAACAATCCATAATTCACCAAACAACATATTAAGTATGTTAGAGCATCTAACCCAAAAAAGTTAAAATGATTAATGAAGGGGGGGCCATCTCTATGAAAGCACATGCATGAAGAGAGAATCTTAACCGTACAAATAAGTCTCTTTCAATACAGGATACTTCTCTCGGAGGGATTATATTAGTCCCAACAGCCAATGTTCCAACCAGCTAATGCTCAGCATTTTTGGTGGCTGGCAGAGAAGTCAAACTCTCTAAGCAAGTGATCGATCGAGTTCCTTATGACAGCACATGGATGTAAAGGTAGGATGTTAATCATTTGTGAATTCGATTCTCTACACGAAAGCTTTGGTGTGAAAGCACTCGAAAAGAGAGAGAATCTGATTCAGACAAATGGAAGTCTCTTTAACATGGTTCCATGTATTTCTGTCTCCCATACATTCTTTTAGTTTATAAAGCAATTTCCCAATTATGTCCACCTTGGAGGTACAGTTGGGGTGTTCCTTGGAATAAATGTTCATCTTGACTCCATCAAAATCATCGAGATAGCAACTTAAGGGATTGAATCTAAAGCCAACCAAGTTTGACCCATGAAAGCAAGGTTGAGGAAGGGCTACGTTTTGACTACTTCATGGTTATCATAGGAAGATATTTGCTTGGTGAGGATTCTCGTTGTCACAAGTGGATAAACAAAAACATTCCATTCTATGAACCGACCGAATGAAACTTATTGTGATTTTGAATAAATGAGATATTGATATTAGATAGTTCGTCTTCACGAGAATAGCGCGTGTGCACTCTCAAAAGATTGCCGAAGTCGTGCTTGACAATATCGAGATTTTGCAATTTGGTTTATCTCTCAACATAAGCTTGAAAGATGCTAGTAAGAAACCAACCCTTACCAAAAAAAAAGAAAGATGCTAGTAAGAAGAACCTTCCAAAATTTGCATTCACACTTTGAACCAAAGATTTTGCTGGGGTATAACATCTCCACTGGAAGGACAACTGGAAAGCTTTGTGTAGAATTGTTCAATTAGCAAATTTTTAAAACTCCACAATTGCTTCTTATTTCAACGTAGCGGTGAGGCTTTGACATTGGACGTGACCGAGCCTTGCGACTTATCTAGAAGACATCTTTTTGGTCCTGTTCAATTGTTACACCTTATAAAAGGTCTCTTGTCAATCAAAAATCTATTTAGTAACAAAAGGGTGGATGGGATTATTAGCGCTAATGGTCTTCTCTAAGCATTGCTAAAAAATGTCTCAAGCTCGGTACATAATATTCGACTTAAGATTGATCAAAACGGTCAATCCCTTTTTTATATATAAGAATGATAAACATGTTTCAAGTTAATTGATCTTTTCAACTCGTTTACAACATGGTTAATTATACAAGTAAATTTGTTATCCATGTCAAAGTTGGTCAATTTAATCTGAGACTTAGGAAAGGAAGAATGATTTCTTAATCACGTTATGTAGAGAAGGCCTATCAAACGGTCAAACACTTTATTTGACATTAATATGGTAAAATAATTATGTTGTGTGTGACGACTTTGAAAAAGAAAAGAAAATTTAATGTATGATAGGGACGATGTTGACCTAAAGAAATTAGCCGTGGTCCATGGATTCCACTTGATATGATGAATGACGAGAAATGTGGCGGCCAATGTGACACGAGGGTGCATAGTCTGGAATTTGACTCTTTAGTCTGGAATTCTTTTTCATGTTTAATTGACTTGTCTCCGTAATTGATGGAGGCATTTTTCCAGCGAAAATGGAACAATTACACATAATTTGGGATGATCATACAATATCGCAAATTTTGTTGAGGAGATCCTTAAAACACTTATTAAGCAATATCATACACATAAGTCTTCATCTTTGTAACGAAATTCTTTAAGGGGCTAATTCTTTTAAAAAAACCATCACTTCAATTCTAATTTCGCCCCTAATCACATCCTCGACTTTCATTTAGATCGCCCAAAAGTCACTATTCATTTCTTTAAGATTATCAGCCTCATGAGGTTATTAGTCGTTTAATTATATGAAAGTGAATGGTGTTGATAAATGCACGCATTCTAATAAAGGAACTCTAAATAGCCCTAATGTTGATTTTGAAGAAATTAATGGTAAATCTTTGACGGTGTGAGCAAATTTGAGACTAGAATGAAAATTGGCGACCTTTTTTAAACACAAAAAAAAAAAAATCAGAACCGAAATGACAGTACACCTAAAATTGGGATTCTTAAGGGAATTTTGTCATTCTTTGAGAGAGATTGACACGCTAGTCAAGCAACCAATCATCGAGGAGTTAGGCCATCTAATTTGAAAACAATCATGAATTAATAGTTATCTTGACCACGTCCTAGTGATGATGGCAGCAATTTATTTTGGAAATGTGAAATATACATTGTTCCGCACAAACAGTTTTATTGGTCGGTCGAGGATCATAACTCTCAAATTAATGGTGCATAAAATCGCCAGCTGCTCGAGGAGGCTACAAGAACCCTTCTTGCTTTTGACTACGTTCAAACTTTGTACAAGCTGCAATTCTCACCCCGACCACCAATTTTGTTCGATGTTCGATGTCGTTCGCACTAAAACGAGATGAAAATAGAACTTATAGCACGTCTCGAGTTCGCATCAACCTGGATCTTAAGCTTAAACCCATCTCGTGTTCTCGCTTCATGTCGGAGAAAGGGGAAGGAAACAATGGTCGAATGACACGATAAAAAGATGCGATAAAAATCAGGACGGCACTAGCATGTATATATATAAATCACAATGATAGGCAAATGGCGACAATAAGGTGTCCCATTTACAGAAAGAATGACAAAGAAGAGACGTAAAATCGAAGGCTAAACACAAAACTAGCGAAGAATCAGATGGAAGGCGATCCTCTCCGGGGATTCCTAGAAGCAGGCATCCAGGACGCAGCAACAGCACAGCGCAGCACAGCTGGTGAAGGGAAGACGAAGAGCAATTAGGACACAAGCGAATGCGTAGGAAAGTAAGATACAAAAGAGGACTCACGTTTTGAGATGATCACTTACCAGCCCTTCCAGAAGCCGTCGCCCCTAGTCTTGGTCTCGATGGGAACCGCGTTCGGTGCGGGCTGTTGGCCGTCCCTCATGGGATAGCCCGGCGGTGGAGGCGCCACGTACGTCGGTGTCGATGCCGGCGGTGGGTACGCCACTGCACAAATATCACATTACCGTCATCACGAGTCATTGGCATATGAATACACCCGAGAGCATAAATTCAAGCTGAATAGTTCGGAAAAATCGTTTAAACTGGGGCGAGCAGCCACGGCGGCCGCCGCCTCCACCAGCACTCCTGGAAGACTGCCGGTGACTCCTCTCAGGAATTCAAACACGAGTTCTAGCCAAAGAAAACGAGAGGTAGATCCATTTCTTTGTATAGTCTCAAGGACGGACGAACGGACGATTCCTCAACTACTGATTCGGAGATCTAGCTCCACCCTATCACAATCAACGTGCGAGTTCTGCAAATCCTAAGCCCATATAAACCCCTCGAATATGCAGAATACCATCGCATTGAAAAGAGGGGGCGAAAGAAACGATGTCCCCGAGATTAGATCGGCTAGAACTAGAGCGAGAGAGGAGGTCGAGACAGGACAACGACCGGGTTCGCACATGACTACCTGGGATTTGGTTCTGGTTGCTGTACTGGCTCATCTTGGATGGGAAACGTCGGCCGAGATCTCTGGCTCAAGAAGAAGTCTGTGCTTGGAGAGACAGGGAGAGATGATGGAGATGAGAAAGCCTGTGCTTGGAGATGAGAAAGAATGCAGAGATGTCGGGAGATTTATAGCCGAGCGAAGGAGGAGGAAGAGACGGCGAAGGAGGGAGCAGGTGGTTGACGATGCTTCCGATGGCCCCGTCACGCCGCGTGAAGACTCCATTAGCGGCTAAGCAAGAGGCGAAGCCAAAACGTTTTTACCGTTCTTCCCCCCAACTTCAGCTGACGAACCGATTCCTATTTTTCACACTTTGTTCCGCCCATGTCAAAATTTAGTATATCATCAAACTTTTACTAAATAATGGGAAACGGGAGTTGTTGCTTTTTCGAGAGTTCCGGAGTTCAAAGGGAAAAGCGAACGCGTGAATCGCAAAAGTCTAAAATTAAACGAAAACAAACTTTTATTTGATAGTATCACCGAACCGAACGGTCGTCGAAAGTTATTGATCTTCTCGTATGATTCGGAACCGCGATCGATGCTGGTAGGTCAGCGGGTCTTTTAACACGGTATGGTTCGGATCGTTTTCTCACTACTATCTTTTCCAATTTCTATTAAGAACGCGCATTTTGGCAAATCCCGTTGTTACTCTACAGAATGAGCGAGCTTCTTGCTCGATCGGATCTCGTTCGCCCTGCCGGCGCCCGATCGGGGTTATCGAACAAGTTCAGTTCCTCGTAACGCGCCGAGTTAGCTATTGTCGGTACTTAATTGGGTCATCAAGATCGCGATCAATTGTGGGGTCATTTGGGAAGGAGCACGATGGGGAGGAATCTCAAGAGGTTGAATGAAAGATTGGAATTGAATGGAACTCTTCGGTGGAGACGGCCCAACGTGTGGGAATTGAACAGAGAGCTGAGGCGGCGGCCGCCTTCGTTTGATCCGGCCGGCGGAAGGGGAAAACGCGGCGTCGTCTCGGGCCGGTCTCTTTATCCGGCCATTTCAAATAATGACGGATGTCGTATCGGGTACGTCTCTGCCGTATCGGTCTTCCTTATCCGCGTGCCGAATGCGAACCTTCTTTCGTAAGGAACCTGTTTTTCTTTTTATATTCGTGTTTATACAACATTTATTGCTTTGTAGGGAAGAGAGAGAGAGAGAAGGAGACTTTCCTTCATCGGCAAAAAGTTTCCGATGAAGTGGCAAGAATATCGATCTAATTTTGAAATGCGTAAGTAGGAAGGAATTTGCTCTTTTTTTGGTTGCACGAGTGGAAAAGGGCTAAAGTCCGATGACGACAAATTAACGTCGAAAACCGATTGTACCCTATTTTATCCCCGGACAAGACATGGAATAACTCTGGAGGAGACCATGAAAAGGAACCTTAGGACGGCTGACATACGTCAAGGGTATGTGAGGGGGTGACGTACGTCCGATTCAGATTGGACGGATGTAATTTTGTATAAGAAAATTGGAAAAATAAAATTATTTCTAAAAAAAAAGAATCGGGCGGCTGCAATGGGACGTCAAGGGATCCATTGAACTCTTAGTGTCCAAAAGTTTGTCGATTCAAAATTTAGCGAACCAATCCTTTTCGAATCAACACAAATAAAAAAAAGGGTCCTTTATTGAAATACTTGATTGTCAAAAGTTAGAAAAGAACTCTTTGTGATTCGCCGGCCAAAAGAAATGTCAAGTCTCCATCAAGCGACGAGCCCTATGCCTCATTTTCAGGACTCGCCACACCTATTTCCGCTTAGAACATTGCTTGTGGAAATCCCTTTTTCTTTTTCTTTGGTCGAGTGATAAATCATTCAATTTTGCTGAGATAAGACGGAAGGGCCCACCAAACCGGCTTCGAAACGAGGCTCGATTTCGTTAAAGGAGATTCTCTCTTTTGGGCTTTTGCGATCCAATCCGCAACAATGTTCGCCTTTCTAAGGCGACGAGCCACCCCCCGATGTCTCGAATTGTAGCAATGGATACGCCATTCGCAAAGCCCTCGTTAGTTCAAGACTGTCTGACTCGAGTCGGATAGACTCGTGCTTTCCTAGAGATGAAGTACTCTAGGCTCAAAAGGCGTGCTAGGAAAATAGATATATTTCGATAACTTGGACTTGTAACACTAATCGTTTAAGTCGCCTAAAAGGTAACCTAATGTTGATCCATCCAAAGAGTCCAACATGGTCAGGTGCCTGAGATTAACAACAAAGTATCGACAGCTCATATGAAAGAGTGACAACTCAATATGCTGATATTAACAAAAATTGGATTCTCCCCATCATTATGATGAGAGCCTCATCGTTAAAAGTAAGTACAAGAATTATACTTGATCATGGGCAGGCATCTTCGGGCGAGCTTGGACAAGATTGGGCCCGAGCAACGCCGGCCCAGCCAGCGAATTCATTTTGTGCATTACCGGGCCTGGGCTACAACTTCGACCCAATCTAATTACTGCCCATTGATCACCTCTAATCAAGATACCAATAAGCGGTTGAATTTCGCAACTAGTAGTTCTCGTAAGAAACGGTAGCAGTGGACAAATGCGTAGCACTAAGCTTTTTATTTATGGTTTATAACTTTCTGAATAGGAAAGTAAATATGAACATATACGTAATCATAACCAGCGACCCTTTGGTTCGTTAACGTTACTCAGACTCATTGAAAAATTAAGCTTTCAATTGCACAAACCAAAGTGATTAGCGCTTCTTAATTGAATTTCAGATGCCACTCCTCGTGTGTTATTTGGGGGGGCTGGTTCTTTCTTGATCCATCAATGATCGCCAAAATGGGCTAAACGAGCGGTCCTCCAATTGGGCCTGGAAGTTGTATTTGTTTGCATTTAGTTTGTCATGGAGGAGCAAAGCCCATCTTCACTTAGGGGCCCAAAGCTTATTGTCAAATGGTAATTTGGTATTGTCAGCCCAGCCCAATTCCCATAAGGAAGGAACTTCGACATTTTGCATTCATTCTGCCCAAGCTAGCTCTTGAACTCTGTTCGTCATTTTTGCTAGGATTCAGCGAACGAACACAAAGAAAAATAGATAATAAAAGTAAGAGATAGAAATCGTGACACGGTTTTATTCTAATTCACCCTTAAACTAGGGATCCATCTAGCAGAGTATTTCATTATAAATAGCACATTGCACCTCTCTATTATATCCCTCATTTACAAGAGAAATAGACTATTTGTGAGCTGAAATGCAAACTATTAATAATATACAAGCTCGAATTATGAAAGCCCTCATCATCGCAAGGGTGTTGTCCCTTACATCTCCTGCTAGGGCAATCCTCTCGTACCCTCACCCACTCACCAGCCATGCTTTCTTCTCAATGGGGAGTATGAACCACACCGCGACAGTTTATACTAGTTCCTAAGTAAAAATACAGGACTCTTAAATTGTAGTATGTGAGTATAGTCTATTTTTGTGATTATACTTCGACCATGGTGGCAAAACCGAATTTTTTCCATAACGTAATATGTGTCAACTATGCTTGTGAATCCACCAACTTCGTGCCAAACCAACTCATTAAATTTACCATGCATTAAGGTAGGCGCAACGAACTTATTATGCTTATGACTATAAATTAATATTTGCACACTTCCGTCACATTTGAGATAGCAACATGAAATTTCACACTTCATTTGAAAATTCTTGATGCATTTGATTAAAGATTGCAAAATGGGTCAAAAGTACTTATTTTAACTCATATCAGATAATGCGGGTCAAAAATGAGTTAACTTAAATGTTAAATATGTCATTTAATAACATAATGTATCTTTAAAAAGTATCTTAAATGGATTCTAAATGGGTCTTAAATGGGTTACCAAATTAATTGTGTTATTAACAAATCATTTTAAAGGTTATTAACGACTCATTTTTAGAATATGAAAATTCTAATATTCTAATTCTTTTTAATTTTTTAAAAATAAAATTTTGATCATTTTTTTCCTTTTTTTAAATTTTCTTTCTTTCTCCTTTTTCCCTCTTTCTAAGTTGGTCGCCGATCAAGAGGCGAGAGATGAGCTCACTACACTTCGACGACTGGAAGAGGAAAAAGCAAAAACAATCAAATTATATATTTTTTAAAATAAAGATAATTAAGATTTCAAAAAAATAATTATTATTATCAAATAAATTGTATTGCATAAAATTATTTTAACAATAAATTTTAAAAAACATGAAGTAAATTTTTCTGAATTTGGTTAAATATGGAAGTGTTTTAATAATATGAATTAGGTTGGATATAAATTGGGTATGAGTCGCTAAAATTATATTGTATAGAAATTGGTCAAAATTGGTTAAATGGGTTAATATGGATTGGACCATTTTTTACTTTGACTTGACCCAAACCCAAACCCAAGCCGACCCACCCTAGACTTGATATACATATTCAAGATCTGCTATGATTGTGTGCATTAAAATGAGGAAATGGTTGGAAAAATGGCATCCACTACATTTCTATATGCAAGATTTGATGTATCCTTGTGTACATGCTTCGAATGACCACATGGTATCCCGTGCAACGAAATTATTGGCAGCCGGTTCGACTTATATAGGCCACTATCCATTAAAATGGGTGCAAAAGAAGCACTGAAGGCTCCTTGATTAGGACAACTCTCGCAACAACATATATATATATATATATATATATATATATATATATATATATATATATAAGTCGATGGGGAATATAAATCACAATCCAACAATTTCATGCTCCCGTTTGTTTAAGATTGAGTAGAATAGTATATTATGTTGGTTATTTGTCTTCATCAAATCACTAATTAAACTATTTCAGATACGGAAGATACAATAAGAAAGCATTTGAGTTGTGATGTTTCGGAAATTTTTATGAGGAAAGATGAAGGTAGCTCTTGAAATATTTATGACATTGACACTGTAATTTTCTTTTTTTGGCTCGACTTGAAAGTTGCATAGAAAATAGTTGCAATACATGTGCATCGATTATTCTTACAATAGAACAAATAGCACAGTTGAAAAGCCTTTGAGCTTTTATATTCAATCTTAAGTTCTGTTTATTTTACTCAAAACTTTTAGTCTTTGAAAAGTGTTTTTAAGAAATTCAATTTCAGAGAAAGTAAATCAATGTTTTGGTGTTTTGTTTACGATAAAAATAAGTTGAAAAATTGGTTTTATAGGAAGTAAATCCATTAAATGCAGCTTGTTTCATTGAAATTGACATCTATTGATTAACAAACTAGAATCATTAAAATATCTGTTTATACTGTAATCCATCAAAATAATATGAATAAGTAAAAACAATTATGAAATTATGTTGGGATAAAAAAAAAAGATATGATGTGTGTCTTTTGAGAATGTAGACGAACACGAGCATTAATAATATATACTGAGAAGATGGTAGACGGGACTTATACGAGAAAAGGAAAGGAGGAAAAGTGAGAAGGAATAGAAAATAGACATAAAAGGGAACTTATCATTCTTTATTTGGATACGCAATAAGAAGCCAATGAAACTGATTTCCTTTTGCCAAAATGAAAGTTGCTTTTCCCAATCTAAAATTCCTATGTTTAGTTTATGAAGACGCTTCCTTTGATGGATCGATTTTCCATGGTCCAAATACTGAAAAGTCTGAAAACAATTTTGGAAAAATGACTATTCATCAAAGAAATTGACTCCTATAGTGCATTTGTTTTGCAAAAAACTTCTTGATGGAAGAAAATACTTTTCCACGAAAATGATTTTCAAAAAAAAAAAAAACTAGCCTTGAGTTGTATGGTGATGTCCTTAAAGACGAGACAGAAAACTTTTTCAACAATTATTCTGTTTATTATAATTGTATCTTGTTTCTAATGCAAGATATAAAATTATATCATAATTTTTTGCTAAGATATTACTAATTTACAGAGTACAAAATATAAAATTTGCCTTGTTTTATTACCCCAGAAGAAAAAAAAAACCTTAGAAAAGGATGCCAAAAAACAGAAAATGCAAACAATCATCAAACTCAATCTCTTAATGCTCACAAAGCTTCATAAAGAGAACTCTTCTCCATTTCACACTTCATTTAGTAGTTTTCACAGCCTACTCAGGATTGGCCTTGAGACCTGACAATGGACTTCAAAAGCCACCAAGATGCTTCATATCCCTATTCGTCTGGATAATGCTTGCATCCTCTGTGTAACTACCTAATAAATAATGAAATTCTCGATCGATTTGATTGAATTTGTAAAGAGCCTTTTTTTATTGTTTAGAACAATAGAGCTTTCTATTAAGATGTATATTACCAAGAAATTAGAAGGCGTATGATGATTGTTGACCACCCTATTTTTTTTTTATTGCCGATGCATCACATGACGCAAAATAGAAGCGAGGACCACTCGATTTCAATTTTTTTACTTCAAGCTCAGTTCTTGAACCACGCGTGTAATAAAAAAACTTCACGTTTGTAGAACGACGGGGTCTTGCGACTACTAACGCAATAATTACCGTACAACATGCTCCGCTTGACCACCTAGGGCTAAGGGGACCAACGTAATCTCTAATCTAGGCAAAAGTTTATGAAAAATTTAGATGTCCATCATCTAAGTGATTAATTTATATTCACCCGAATTTTGCATCGAATGCAGATTTATTGTATTAAATGGAAAGAAGTTCATTACCTTATTTAAAAAAAAAAAAATCTTCGGACGGCCTCATATGGAGGACAATTCAAAAGATTGATTCACCATTTCAAATTTTGGAATATCATGGTCCGTACTCATTTTAAAGATCGGATCCAATTTAACTCGAGAACTAAACTAAACTGGTCAGAGCCGACTTTGAAGGTTGACTCTAGAGAATATCGGTAGGGGTTCTTGATTGCGAACCTTAAATGCACCTAGGATCGGTTCATTTTTCCAATCCCACCTAGGAACTAGTTTAGAACTTTCTTTGAAAAGAATTACTTTTGCATCCGACCTAATTGAACCAAGTCTTTGGGTATGTCTATTTTGTGAAAATATATTATTATTTTTAATTGCTTGGATCACATATATAAAACGGATGAATGAAAAGTATTTTCATTATCCATGAAGATTATTGTAGATAATAAAAAGAATTTCGATTGATAAATTATTTTAGGTAATGCAAGTGATAGTTTTTGGAAATCATTTATTTTTCACCATACGAGCAAGTCCTTTAGCATAAACAAACAATAATATACTCCCTTGATTTTTCTTATGAAATAACAAAGTGAACCAGTTTTCAAAATAAACCTCGAAATATCAATTCAGCTTTCGATCTTGAACATTTTGAATCAGGAATCACAAGGTCGATCCTCGATTCTCGATCAAAAAAACCGATAGCCCCTAATTCATATAACAATGCAAGAGATACAAAACCTTGTAAATTATTAATCAATTAAGTGATGGGACAGGCTACAAACTTTTCTATACTGCCCGCTCGGTCAAATATCATCGCCTCGACTTCTAATTATCTGAAAAGAAGCACATTATTCACGTAGATCCCTAACATTATTCGATGAGCTATCGTTCTCCAAGTCTGGTAAACGAAAGAAGCCATACCGCCCCAAAGTCAGCAGTGCTCTGCTCCTTATCCAAGAAACAAGGGGGAAAGCACGTCGGCTGCTTTCGAGCTACTAAAAAGCAACGTCTGCCCTAAAAAGAGGCACATCCATTCATATTACTGGCTCGCCAAAAGGGAACAAGAAGTTGCAGCTCGCCAATTGCCTATGGAAAGCCATCCTCCACTCGCATCAGTAAGTGCACTAGTGACCATCGACCTAACGTCGATTCTTAAACAAACTTCCAAAGAAACTGCCGCTAAAGAGGGCAGGCATGGCTTTTTGGGCGCGGAGATATTTTGACTTTCGCTTTTGATCTGAGGCCGGCGCATCCCGGCCTTTCAGATCGGTGTGGATATCACGGGAGACCCATCAACATCATAGGGTTCGATGCAGTGGGCTCACTTGCACTCGGGTCATCTTAAGGAAAGCCTGTAAAGAGTGCTAGATCTCGTAAGTACTTAGAAAGAGCTGACAGATGCGCATTGTCAAGCATCCCTCTTAAAATGTGTAGTTCTTCGCTTAAATTACGATCATCCTATTCGATTTTTCTCATCATTTTCCTTACGGATTTTTATGGATGAACTCATGAAGCGAGAGATGCTTTACCTAACGAGTTTAAATCGGAGTTGCTTTTCGAGGGCATCACTCTTAAAGTGTGTAATTCTTTGCTTAAATTACAATCATCCTATTCAATTTTTCTCATCCTTTTCGTTACGAATTTTTATGGATAAACTGGTGAATCGAAAGATGCTTTACCTAACAACTTTGAGTCAGAGTGGCGATCATGATTCTAGTCGATACTGGGATCACAGCCTTCAACACAATGCATCACTTTTGGCACGGATTCTCTTCGTATGTCTATGAGAATTTCCCTAATCAATATGTGGGAGGTGGATACTCTTATCCATGGGCACTCCTCCTTGGTGTCTCCA
Source organism: Melaleuca quinquenervia (assembly GCA_030064385.1). Taxonomy (NCBI): domain Eukaryota; kingdom Viridiplantae; phylum Streptophyta; class Magnoliopsida; order Myrtales; family Myrtaceae; genus Melaleuca; species Melaleuca quinquenervia. The sequence continues at coordinate 17,279,617 of CM057718.1, forward strand.
ATAAATTCCAACCATCGACCCATGAAATTAAGGTTGTTGTTGTTGCTGCTGGTTAAAATTCGTCGAGACATAAGGGCCGGGAGCACTGAATGGGATAAAAAAAGGGAAAAAATCTTTCCGTCGCATAATGCCCATAATGCCCATCTTATTTTCACATGCTTTGTTGACTCCAATCTGTCTCTCTTTTCCGGGCCATGCGCCTCTAATTGAATTATATATAGAGCTGCGCTTCATGGCATACATACATTCTCACATACGAAGCCCATCAAATCTAGAGAGAGAGAGAGAGAGAGAGAGAGAGAGAGAGAGAGAGAGAGAGAGATGAAGGCCTGTGCAAGGAGGCCGAAGGTGATATTAGTCCCCTATCCAGCGCAAGGCCATGTCACTCCCATGCTCAAACTAGCCTCCATCCTCCACTCCCGCGGCTTTGATCCGGTGCTCGTCACCCCGGAATTCATCCACCGCAGGATCTCTCCCGCGGCTGGCCGGACAGTGGCAGAGGCGATCACCTTCGTGCCGGTCCCTGACAGCTCGGGCGCTGACAGCAGCACAGCCCGCGACTTCTTCTCCATCGAGAAGGCCATGGAGGATGTCATGCCGGTCCACCTCGAGCGGCTCGTGAGCCAGCTTGATGTAGCAGACGACGGCGTGGCGCTGATGGTGGTCGACCTGCTGGCCTCGTTTGCGATCGAGGTGGGGAACCGGTGCGGGGTCCCGACCGCGGGGTTCTGGCCCGCCATGCTCGCGACCTACAGGCTGGTGGCGGCCATCCCGGACTTGGTCCGAGAAGGTCACATTTCCGATTGTGGTGAGTCTCGATCGCTCGTCGTTTCGGTCCACATGCACTTTGATTTATTCCAAGTGGCTTCATTTCACTTCTTCCTATACGATATTTTTGTCTATTATATGATTCCACGCGCCCACCTCACATAATGGAGGTAGGTTACAGGAGAATGATCCGGATCCTTCTTTCTCAAGTAACACACGCTCATCCTACGAGGCCAATTCCTGCAGAGATGAGCCGTACTAAAGTACAATAAATTAGGAAAAATCACTGCTAACTATATAAGTTAGTCTTGTTTTAGCTACAATGACTCAAGCAGAAGATCAAATTAATCCATTTTTATCAATATCAAAATCTATCTCTAGTATATAAATACCACGTCTAAAATATATTTGTCTCACACCCCAATCAGGTAACATGAAATTTATTAAGTAATCTTATATATAAGTTATATTTCAACCATATATCTATTTTAGAATATAGCTGCCTCACGGACTTTATAAGATCAAATGGACGAGTTGAGAGGATTATTCACAAGTATATATATTGTGTATGTGTGTGTGTGTGGGTGTCTGCGTGTCTGCGATAGTTGTTGGATTCAAATAAACTTTTAAGTTAGCACAACTCACTTTTCCAAAGAAATAAATGGCGCACATGCCTTCCATCTCATATTAGCGAAGACTGTTTCCAGGGTCAACATCACCACTACTTGATGAAAATTAATCATGGAAATGTCGTGAAATCTATATCTTCCACGTATGATCAAATCAAGTTGCCTGGCCTTTCAATTACCAGTTGACTGTGATAGAAAAAAGTAATTTTTTGATGCATTAAAGTAATAATTGCGACAGAGGAATGTCACACCGTTGAGCCCCCTTTCGAATATGCCCTCCGTGCCGTCAGATCCACGTATAGCTTTAGCACGAATATATTCTTGTGAATTGGTCATTTTAAGATTGTTTATCTTATCGATCGGCATCGCACACGTTTGATGTCCGATCGAGTACGCCTTTCTTCGAAGTGATGATCATGGAATAAGCTGGTTTTGAGAAATCAGCGAGCGACCCTAGGAAGCACCGAAACCGGTCGTCTGACCATCTCTTGAAGGCCACGACGCCATGTGCATGGTGATTTCGCAATCCTCCATGAAGATTGTTTACAACCCTCATATCGAATACGATTGCAATTATTTTATTACTTGATGTAACTTGAGAATTACCAAAGTCGCGTGTGATCCGACTCATATTCATTTTGTGACATGTTGACCCCGTTGATATGAGTGCCTCGTATCTCTGACGTGCAAGATAATGTGCAGGAATACCCCTAAAAGAAAGTGAAATACGTCGAAACCCCACGTTGATCACCCAGGACCTGCCGTGGCTGATCGGGCCGGTCAACGCCCGAAAGGCAAGATTCCGGTTCTGGACTAGGACTATTAACCGGTCGGCATCTCTCCGGTGGCTGCTGGTCAACTCCTTCCCCGAGGAGGAAGACGAAGCCAAGATCCACTGTTCCCGGGATTTCCCGAAGATCGTCCCCATCGGGCCGTTAACCAGCCCGTCCCCGTTGACTAAGAACCCCAGCTTCTGGGAAGAGGACACCACCTGCTTGACCTGGTTGAAGAATCAAGAGCCCAACTCAGTGATCTACATCTCGTTCGGCAGTTGGGTCAGTCCCATCGGACGCGACAAAATCGCCAGCCTTGCCCTCTCGCTCGAGTCGACGCGGCGGCCCTTCCTGTGGGTGCTTGGGCCGTCATGGCGCGAGGGCTTGCCACATGGCTTCGTGGAGAGGGTCCGCGGCCAGGGCATGGTCGTGTCATGGGCCCCGCAGGTGGAGGTCCTGGGGGATTGCGCGGTCGGGTGCTACTTGACGCATTGCGGGTGGAACTCGACAGTGGAGGCGGTGCAGTGTGGGCGGCGGATGCTGTGCTGGCCAGTGGCGGGGGACCAGTTCGTGAACTGCAAGTACATCGTCGAGGCTTGGCGGGTTGGGATGAGGCTGGGAGGATTTGGAGAGAGGGAGGTCGAGGACGGAGTGAGGCGGGTCATGGAGGACGGCGAGATGGGGTTGAGGTTGGCGGAGCTGAAAGAGAGGATGATCACGGCAAAGGCAAGCTCGGGAGCGGCGGCGAATATGGCAGGCTTCGTCGAAGATCTCAGGAGGATGACGGAGGATGATTCTCTGTAATGACTTAGTAGGAAACAGTAATTATTTTCTTGCATAAGTTGTCTTCTTAGGGTTTTAAGTTGATCATCATCGTGTAGCGGCCATAAGAAAGTCCATAAATCTTGCGGCAACTATATTTGTTCCGCAAAATTTGCGGCAACTATATTTGTTCCGCATACAGACTACGTACAACTAATAGTCCTACTATATATGTAGTCCATCAGTCTTGTAATAAGAATTAATGATTGAGACAAAACCGTCACAAGATTTGACCGATCTACTCAATCAAACTCTTGAAGAAGTTGAATCATGTTCCTCAAAAAGTGATTCACATCATAGTGGAGACACTAATGATGATAATTGTTATGGTATCCCATGACATCAAATTGTGGAGGAAGCATCAGATTCGACGGAAGAAAAGCCAAAAAATCTGGTCCGAAAGAATCATATACACACACACACAAACGTGTGTGTCGGTGCTTTCCACAATACTTATTCTAAAAATATTCATAAATTGAAATATGCCCCTACATCGGATAACTTACACCATTTAGTCTCATTAGTTAGTTACATATTGCTATAGATTTCATGCTAATTGCCTTTTCGTGCTTCAATTTTGGATGATTTGATTTTGCCCATCATTCTTAAATAGTGCTGACAATCTATTTGCTCTCGAATTTATGCATGGGAGAGGATGATAATGCCAAAGAATTTTACCTCATGAATCGATTTTTCAGTTGCGCAACTACTCTATGGTCACAGTCAGGTTTCGTTCTTATGTCAACATGACCCAGACACAGTATCATGAAGCAACAAGAAGTTACTTAATAAGGGTTGACCCCATTATTTCTTGAAGTTAAATATTGTATGTGGTTGACGCATCACATGACGCAAAATGATAAGTTCAGACCACCCAATATTTCTATTTTATGATTCAAAGTTCACTATCCAACCATGCATAAAGAAAGATAAAATTGAAAGAACAATAATGCTTCACCCATTTGTAGACGCAACAGCTTGCGATTGCTAACGCAATAATTGCCGAATCACACGCCCCGCCCACTCAAAATATCTTTTATGCTAGAAGTGATTTTTCTTGTCTTATTTCACGTTTTGTCTGTTTGTGATCATATAGTTTCATTATTGGAATTCGTTAAATTATGAAATTTATATACTTCAAGTATATGTAACATATGTTGAACATTTTAAGAAAGTATTTATGGAAAAGTATAAATAAATTGAGATCTCCATCCATAAGTTAATTGATTAATTTATTCCCACCCGTATCTCACATAAAATACAAATTCAGTGAATGTAGTAATGGAAAGAATATCGTTACTTTCTATGTTTTTTTTCTTGGCCAATGTAATGCTTTCTCAATGAAATATTTATGTGTAGGCAAAAAAAAGTTCAAATGTTTCCCTACTTTGCAAGAATTTGATATTCAAATTTTGGGGTCAGTTCTCTTATTGATGTGAGTACATGATTTCCATGTGTGAATTCCTAAATGCTTTACAACCAAAAAAAAAACAAAAAACCATTAAATGCTCAATTTTGTCTAATGTTTTTCTTGGACAACCTCATAGGACATTTAAAGTGTCAATTCACCCTCTCAAATTTAGAATATTATGATTGCGAAATTTGATGCGACCACTACTAAAAATAAATTTGTTGTTTAGAATTTAAATATTATAATACACTCCACTCAAGCGTAAGCTCGATTTGGGCCTATGACTACACATAGAATTATAAAATAAGAGAGGCAAGAATGATTTGAACTCAAAATATAATGTTATAATATTACATGAAAATTTTCGTGAGACCACTATATCAATATTAGATGTATGCATTATTTAAGTTTGAATATTCTAACAATAGTCCTTATGAGTATCACAAGATCCATCTCGGAATCATACTGTAAGCAAAGTAAACACTAAAAGTATAAAACTTTTACAAAGTTAATTGATAAAGTGACGGGACCAAGAGTTTTAATATGTCTCGCTGTTCAAATACTATCACTTTAAACGTCCCATCTATTCAAAACCTGTTTTTTATGTGCATTTCTAAACTTATTCATAGACTATACTCCTCCAAGTCGACAGTGCTCTGCTCTAAACTAATAAACTTGTGAAAAGCACATTTGCAACTTTCGAGCTGATAAAGTGAGACTTGAGAGTGTTGAAAATGAGGCACGCTTGTTTTGATGAACGCTAAAAGTACAAAACTTTTACAAAGTTAATTAATAAAGTGACGGGACCAAGAGTTTTAATATGTGTAGCTTCTCAAATACTATCACTTCAGACATCATATTTATTGAAAACCAATTTCCTAAAATATTCATAGACTTATACTCCTTCAAGTCAACAGTGCTCTACTCCAAACTAATAAACTTGTGAAAAGCACATAAAGCACAATGGCAACTTTCGAGCTGATAAAGTGAGACTTGAGAGTGTTGAAAATGAGGCACGCTTGTTCATATCATCGGCACATGAAACATAAAGATAGATTGTAGCTAGCAATAAAATATCATCACGTATGGAAAATCATCTTTCATGCGCATCAATGAATCGGATCCCACTACGGCCATAGTGCTTGTCAGCCTAACATCGATCCTAACTATCTTCCAAAAGAAAGACAGTGGCTAAAAGGGCAGGCGTGGCCTTTCGAGAAAGATCAATGCTTTCTAGAAAAGAGAACATTCACTCTTGTCGGACGCGCGACTCTTTTTGATGCATTAGGTATTCGTGAATCTCATGCATCTCGACCCTTAAATTACACGGGTTCTATTCTTTTCGGACCCACAAATATTATATTAGTGGGTTGAACATAGTCGGCGCACATACATCCAGATAACTTAAGATGAGTTTGCGAAGAGCTAGTTCTATGAGTACAAAGAAATCCACAAATTGGTACACTCTTGAATTGTTTCATTTCTTAATCGAGTCATATTAGTTTTAATCATTCTTTTTCTGTGGATAAATTCGAGAAGAAAGGGATACTTTACCTAATAATTTATTTCAGAATTCCTTGTTTCCACAATTCGATGTTGAGTACAATTTCATGTTTATACTATAATATTATAATAATTAGATATTAAACCACATTTTTATCTAACAATTTGAACTTTTAAAATAGTTGACAATAACCTCACATAATATTAAAGTTAGAGATCTTGAGTTTAAAATTTTTCAGACCTCACTTGCCACCCCAATTAAATATGTTTATGCTTAATACTGGGCAAAAAAAGATCCGAAAATGTGTTAAAATAATTAAATATTAAATTACGTCTTCGACTGGCAATTTAACCTTTTAGAACATAGAACAGTTAGTAATGATCTCATAAATAAAATCTTACATGCAACCACAACTTCAACATACTATGTTACTTTGGCACTGATTCGATCCATATGCTTGCAAGGAATTTTATGATTATATGTGAGAAGTGGATCCTCTCACCGGCACAGTCCCCCTCAATGAATCTCAATCCTTGAATGTTATCGACGGATGAATTATAAATGTAATTTTACTGGCTGTACCCAGTACGTGACATATGATCAAGAAATCAAAAAAGTAAGAGGTCCCCTCTTCCATTATTATTATTTGACTTGAAGAGCTCACATTCAGGCATCCCATGTGGCCTTATGAACGCATGAATTGTAGCTATCACAACTAACATGTGAGTGCAACTGTAAGAAAGCGACACCAATGATATCATAACTTTTATATGGCATCCACTTTGAGAGTATAACTTTTCAACTTTTCATTTAAGTGCCATAACTTCTAAAATTTGGACACTTGAAAGATGTTAGCAGTTTACCTTGCATGAATATATTCATGGCATTAATTAAATATATAATCCTCCAAAATAGTTTGCCAACAAAATAATATCATTAAAAAGTATTAGAACGAAGTCGTTTCAGCCCTTTTCTTGCTGCAAATTGATGATTTGGAGCAAATTAGGTTCCAATCGAGAACACTAGAACCTATTTTCATTTACAAATGAAAAGTCTTGGATCGATGAGAAGTTTCCTTTAAAATTGGCAATGGAAAACAAAAAACAGGAGAAACGGCTCTGCAATCGTCTCGACAAAGTTGAACTCTTCCCCCCCCCCCCCCCCCCCCCCAAGATGAAGTTAAATATTATTGCTATTGTGGGCTCAGAACTTCAATAAGCACAGCTTGGACAATTCAGCGTGCCAGTTTCGATCATTCAGTCGGCGACGTGAAAGTAAAAAAAGGCATAGAATTGTAGATACTGACGGCGAGGATCGAGACGGAATGCAAGATTAGGGCACACACAGAAAGGAATCAGACCAGCGGCAGAAGCTGAGGCGGCGTTAGCACGGGTTGCACCAGATCTAGGTAGAGCTTCTGGAATGGTTGGAGGAGCTAGGGAGGAGCTATTAGTGAAATCAGATCGAGGATGGTGAATATTTCCTTGTATAAAAAAAAGGCATGTTAAATTTATCATCATTGAAAGCAATCCACTTAGGATTCATTGTCCGAAATATAATTTCAGAGTAACTTTAGTGAATATTTTTTAAAAAATTATGTCGCTTGAATCATCGTTTGACATATAATATCGTTATAAATTCGGAGAAGTGACTTATTTTTAAATGGATATCCTCATCCATCCAAACTACACCTGTACGGAAAAAGAAACCTAGAAGTCCCTTTGAAGGGGAACAGATTCCCTGCTCTAGAGGAGAGAACTCTGCAAAATTTCACCATTCAATGTCTTTGCTCCCTCAAGTAAAGGACAAAATCCTCACCCCCTCAAGGGTGAGATTTTACAGATCACCCCTGCTCTAAGAGCAGGGGATCCGGATCACGTGAAGAGGGTAGTTTTGGCCCATCTTATCCTCGACTTCCCCTCTTCCTCTCTCTCCCTCGCGGCCCATGCCCACGTCAGTCCCATGCTCAAACTAGCCTCCGTCCTCCACTCCCACGGCTTCGATCCAGCGCTCGTCACCCCGGAATTCATCCACCGCAGGATCTTTCCCGCGGTGGACCGGACCATGGCGGAGGCAATCGCTTTCGTGCCGATCCCTGACGGCTTGGGTGCTGATGATGGGGCGCCCCGTGACTTCTTCTCCATCGAGATGGCCATGGAGGAAGTCATGCCGGTCCACCTCAAGCGGCTCGTGAGCCAGCTCGACGTGGCGGACGATGGCGTGGCGCTGATGGTGGTCGACGCTGGCCTCGTTCGCAATTGAAGTGGGGAACCGGTGCAGGGTCCCGATGGCAGGGTTCTGGCCCGCCATGCTCGCGACTTACAAGCTGGTGGCGGCCATCCCGGAGCTGGTCCGACAAGGTCACGTCTCCGACTGTGGTGAGTCTCGATCGCTCATCGTTTCAGTCTAATCGCACTTCTTCCGATTGCAATACCTCTGTCTTATTCTTGGATCTCTAGAAAATAACCTAGACGCTTCTTTCTCAAATAAGCACACATTCGTTACGAGGCAAACCCCTGAATATTTAAGAAAACCCCACTGCTATATGTATCGACAGCTTTGATGAACTAAATTGCTATTGCATCGATTAAAATGGAAGTTTTGTTTTAGCTACAAAGACTCGAGAAGAATATCAAGTTTCGATCCATTTTAGTTATTCCACCCATCTTTCTGTAATATATATTACCTAGTCAAAAATAATAATAATAAAGAAGGTTGTCCCATACCAAAAGTAGATAATATGAAAATCCTGAAATAATATCAAAATGAATAACGGTTGAGGAAAAAAATTACAATATATAACAGAGGACAATCTTATGAGGGTTGTCTTCTCTTCAGATTTAGATTATTATTTTTTTGGACTACGTGCGTCAGGTAACAGCCGACAATTTCTTGTATAATAAGCAAGAGTTGCATCTTGGACACGTGTATATATTTTAGAATGATTCCCTCATGGAATTAATAAGATCAAATCGACCGACGATTATGAAAGGAAGGAACCTGGCTGCATTCATTTTCCTATTGTCGCATTGTACTATTGACTTTGCCGTAGGAAAGGAAGGCGCACATGCCTTACATCTAATTAGCAAAGACGGTTTCCACGTCGATCATCATCAATACTTGACAAAAATCAACCATGGAATTGTCAGAAAAATCTATTTGGGTGCATTAAAATAACAATTGCGATGGAGACAATGCCACACGTGTCCAGTGCAGAAGAACAGGAACGTTAACGTAATTAAAAAAAGAACCTTCTACTTGTTTATGGTAAGTCCTTTTTGTTAATACCATCTTGTCGTACCATTCTTCGCCTACACCGCCAAATGCACCTATAGTCTAACATAAACGTATTCTTGCAGTTTGGACAACCTGAGATTGTTTATCTTATCACGATGAAATAAGTACAGGGACTACCAGCGTCTGCCAGGGAAAAGGATTCCCTGCCCTAAAGGCAGGGATGAATGTTCTGCCCCTCATACATGGGGAAACCACCTCCTTCTCTCTCCATCTCCTCACCGTTGATCTCCTGCCTCTAGGGTAGGGGATCCGGATTCATCTGCGAGATGTTCGATGGCCAATGAAGTTTCGGAAATGATAACATAAAATAACCTGGTTTTAGAAATCTGCAAGTGACCTATAAATTGACAAATCTGGTCTTTGACCATCTCTTGAGGGCCACAACGCCATGTGCGTGATGATTTACGATTCTTTCCTGATTGAAGATCCGATTGAAGATGATTTACAACCCTCGTCTCGAATATGATTGTGTTTATTTTATTACGTGTCGTAATTCAAGAACGAGTGCCTTTTATTTCTGGCTTTGATTCTTGAGTGCACCTGTGCAAAAAAAATTCACAGGAACGCCCCAGAAGGAAAGCGAAATACGTCAAAACCCCACGTTGACCACCCAAGATCTGCCGGGGCTGATCGGGCCGGTCAATGCCCGACAGGGAAGATTCAAGTTCTGGTCTAGGACCCTTCACCGTTCGGCATCTCTTCGGTGGCTCCTGGTCAATTCCTTCCCCGAGGAGGAAGACGAAGCCCTGATCCAGTGGTCCCGAGACTACCCGACGATCATCCCCATCGGGCCGTTGGCCAGCCCGTCCCCCTTGACTAAGAACCCTAGCTTCTGGAAAGAAGACCCCACCTGCCTGACCTGGTTGAAAAATCAAGAACCGAACTCAGTGATCTACATCTCGTTCGGCAGTTGGGTCAGTCCCATCGGACACGACCGAATAGCTAAGCTCGCCCTCTCGCTTGAGTCGACGCGGCGGCCCTTCCTGTGGGCGCTCGGGCCATCCTGGCGCGAGGGCTTGCCACATGGCTTCCTGGAGAGGGTCCACAGCAGGGGCAGGGTGGTGTCGTGGGCCCCGCAGGTGGAGGTCCTGCAGGACGGTGCGGTGGGGTGCTACTTAACGCACTGCGGGTGGAACTCAACGGTGGAGGCGGTGCAATGCGGGCGGCGGATGCTGTGCTGGCCCGTGGCGGGGGACCAGTTTGTGAACTGCAAGTACATCGTCGAGGCGTGGCGGGTCGGGGTGCGGCTGCTAGGGTTCGGGGAGAGGGAGGTCGAGGACGGAGTGAGGCAGGTCATGGAGGATGGCGAGATGGGGGTGAGATTGGCAGAGCTGAAGGAAAGAGTGATGACGTCGAAGGCAAGCTCAAAAGCGGCGGCGAATATGGCAGGCTTTGTCGACGATCTCAAGAGACTGACGGCGGATGATTCTCTGTAGTTACTTAGCTGGAAACAGTAATTATTTTTGTTCTTCTTAGGGCTTTGAGTTAATCATCATTCTTATTCAAATATTATTCTACGTCGCTTGACTAAGTAATTCTAAATGCTCTATATTTATATGATATATCTCTATCAATCCATTTGAGTTTAGATTCCAAGTGCTCTATATTTATGTTGTTTCACTCTACCTCTCAGTTTATATGTGATGCATGCGTACTTCTTTCTTCTTCATCTTCTTCTATTTGTTTTCCTTTTTGTTATATTTTGTCTTGCAAGATTTTCCAAGCAAAATAGGTAAAAACGAATACTTGTTCCACGCATATGTAAACTATATATGATTGGTAGTTCTCCAATATTTTTTTTCTTTTTTATGTGAAAATTGACACTTTCGATAACATGAATTTTAAAATTTTGAAAAAAAAAATTTATACAAACAGTTCCCAACACAGGGTAATACCTTTTGGAATTTTGTCAATTTAGTTATAAATATTTTATTGCCAATTCAGTCATAAATCTTTTTGAATGCTGGACATCTACATAAGCATTTTCTAGCATAAAGTCATTGAAATGGTTGAAATCACAACAATACAAAATGTTTATGACTAAATTGGCCAAAAAAAAAATAGGACTGAATAGGCAAAGTTTTAAAAAGTTTAAGACTTTTTGAACAATTATCCTGTTTATATGCCATGTGATTCATGAACTTTTAATTTATTCAATGTAGTCCTCAACTTTACTTGAGCTACGATGTGGTTAGTAAACTTTTACTTCGTTCAATGTGGTCCCTAAATATATTAAACTTTTGTTACATGTTCAGTTTAATCCATGAACAATGTGAAATATCCAATATTATCCCTGAACTTGAAACAACGGAAGGACAATAATATAAACTAAAAATTTAGAGACCACGTTGAACATATTAAAAGTTTAGGAATCTCATCAAAGTAAAGTTCAATGGCCACATTGGATAAATTAAAATTCATGGATCATATTGCATGAATTCATGAATCATTTATATCACGATTCCAGAAAAAATTGAAGTGTTCACATTGAACAAGATGTACTTTGTTCCGATCCACTTTTCGTACTTCAATTTTGGAGTTTAGCCCATCATTCTTTATTCGAGCTAACAATCCACCTGCATTTGATCGAATTTACTTATGGGAGAAGATAGGAATGGCCAATATCTTTCCCATAATCGCCTGCGCAACGACTATATGGTCATAATCGGGGTTCGTGGATTATGGAAAAGATTTACTACTATCATTAAGCTGACATAAATAGAGTAATGGATCAATATTGGTCACTTTTCACTGAAGCAGCTGGACAACTATTTCATGAAATATAAAAATATTGACACCCTCATGCAATGCAATGGTTGTTTGCACTATTTGATTATATGAGTCGCGCTGTAGATCTGGCTGAGGAAAATCGTCCTGTAGTCCATGTGACTTTTAACGTGAACTATATTTAGTATTATGGAGAAACTAGAAGCTGCATGACAAGGGTTGACCACTCAATGTTTCTTGTTTATGCTACAAAGTTCATCATCTAACCACGCATAAAGAAAGACAAGATCGGAAGATCATTTAGTACTTTACATTTGTTGATGCAAGAGCTTGCGATTGCTAACGCAATAATTGCCGAATAATGCGCCCCAACTCACTCAAAATCTCTTCTATGCTAGAAGTGATTTTCTTTCTCTTATTTCACTTTTTGTATGGTTTTATCATCGATTAAGGATGTTCGCGTGCACTGTGTCGCTAATTTACGGGCTTTATGTAAGTTGGACTTTTACCTATGAGAAGGCGTGGAAATATAAAAATAAGACTATGTTCGTTTCACGAAAAATATATTTTATTTCTAGAAAATATTTTTTGGAAATCATTTTCTAGGAAGATGATAATATTTTCCAGTGTTTGTTTATCAAAGGCCACCAGCTTGCCGACCTCAAGCACGATCGAAGCACACTATTAAAGGCCACAACATATACAGGTAAATAAAGAAAACAGAAAATGTTGTTCATTTTCAAAAAAGCAAAAACATTTTCCCCACTTTTGAAAGTATTTTTTTTATTGGTGGAAAGTATTTTCCTTGATTGTTTTATTTTTCGTGAAACGAACAACGAATAATTCAAAAGTATTTTCTTGAATGTTATTTTTCATGAAACGAATGGAGCCTAAAAGAGATGAGTCAAAAGTCGAGAAAAAATTAAACTCGAAATCTAATACTCTAATACCCTCGGGGACCACCACCGACATCAGGCTAATGCAAGATTTGAAATTTGAATATTCTAAAGATGGCCACTATTAATATGGCGATAAAAGAGCATGAGATTCCATCTGGTACCACTCTGCAGGCAGAGTAATGCAAGAAGTCATGAAAAACTTTTATAAATTCAATTAATAAAGCGATGGGACCCGCTAATCAAAACACCCTATCATTCCTTTGTCTGATTTTAATTCAAAACCCATCTTTCTGCATTATCTCTGAAAAATACTCATCGAGCCATCCTCCTAAAAGTCTGGGAAGAGGAAGTGACGATCCTCCCCCCAAGTCAACGGTGCCCCTTTTCCCAATCCACGAGCTTTTGAAAGTGCACGACCTGTGACTTTCGAGCTGATAAAGAAAGACTCGAGGGGTGAAGGAAGAAGAGGCACAGATTCACATCATTGGCACATCGAAAGAGGAGACGGGTCGTAGCTTGCGAGAGAATTTATCATTCAACATCCCGTGTGGAAAAACCATCCTCCATGCGCGACCATGAACAAGATCCCACCGGGGCGGTAGTGCCCATCAACCTAACATCAACTCTCCAGGCATCTTCCGGAGGGGACAAATTCGCATCTGTTGGGGATCGAAGTGCTTTTATTTCTTAACTGAGGTGTTATAACCTGAGTTCAATCTTTCTCCCTCTTTTCCTACGGATTTTTGTGGCTTGAATTCGAGGGCTCGCTCGAATCGGTGCTCCTTATACCCATAGTTTGATGTCGAATATGAATATAATCAATAGTTACATCTTCAACATATCGCTCGCTTCAGCATGGATTCAATCTATACGCGTGCGAGGATTTCCATGATTTATATGCTAGACATGGATCCTGTAATCCATATACTACTTTCCCTTTATATATTTAATATATGTCAGGCTTTCATTTATGCACCACGCAAGGTAGACCTTTTCGTCCCTTTACACAGTAACAAAAATGTATTTTAATTTTATAGCCTTTACCTAATACATGATATATGTATTTATAATTTTATGTTTGATTCCTGATCTCGTAAGCATACAGATCGAATCAATGCCAAAGTGACGTGGTGTGCTGAAGGTGCGATCATAATGTTGACAGCGGATCTTAATTATTCGAAATCTAACTACACATATGAGTTAGTTCGATTCAGATTATCACATAAAGTGTTTTTTGATTCTTGAGCTAATACACAAAAGCACATATGAAAAGAAAGAGAAAGACCAAACTATATTGTTATAATCAACCAAGAAATTGTGCAATTTGACGGGGATTCTAAAATATGCGACGTTATTGCTCCCTCTATATACTTATGATAGTTAGCGTTCTACAATGTTCCCTTAGGTGATTCGAGTACATACTACTGCATTTGGAACCATTGATGTTAGTGGCTCTCAAGATATCCGCATAATCTAAAAGTTGAGATGCACTAGATACTTATGTATTCAATACATAAAAAAATTATATCGCTTTTTATGGCATGTATATGTTCGCTCTTCTAGAAAGTAGGGTAAAATATTATGGCACTCAAAAAGCCGTGCCCGCACTTTTTAGCGACTGACCCTTTAGAAGATACCTAGTATTGGTGTTAGGTTGATAGGAACTTAGTGGGATCCTTCTTATTTATACGCATGGAGGATGATTTTCCACACGTTAAGATATCCTATGGAGGGATTCATATAAAAATGGGCTTTAAATAATTAGATTTTAGGATAGTTCACATTCTTTCTTGGAGAATGGTGGCCCCATCAATATTTTTAGATAGAAATTATAAAAAGAAACTAAAAACTATTACAATTATGTCAATTCAATCTGAATATTATTTATTTATTTATTCAATTCAATCATAATCCTTTTTTTTGTTTATACCAATCCTGTCCATCTAACCAATTTTGTCTTATTGGCTTTGATGTGAATAATTTTTCATGATTTTTTCTTTTATTTTTGTCTCTCTTTGTCATACCAATTTTTTTAATCCCTTCTTCTTCTTCCTCTCACTAGTTGTTGGACCTCAGCAACGGCTAGAAGCGAGGGCAAGTGAGGTCGACCGTGCCAGTCTTAGGTGAGCCTCATCATGGCCAAGCGATGGCTCCCTCGCTAGAGGCCACAAGGGTAGCCTCACCCAATCTTCCCATTGGGTTACAAGGGTCAAGCCTCGCTAGTAACAGAGAAGGCATGGCCTCACAAGATCCGGCAAGGTTGGGCCTTATTGGCCCTTGCCTTTGATGGGCCGCCGATATCTACTAACTTGTTAGAGGGAGAAGAAGAAGGAAGGGAAAAAAAAAAGAGAAAGAAAATTAAAAAGGAAAAGAAATAAAAATTATCCATGCCAACACTAGTAGGCCAAAATTGGCCAAAAATTATTACAAATTAAAAGAGTACTCGACTCAGTTGGAAAAAAAAAAGAACTAAATTTGTACAATTGAAATAGATTTAGGATTTTTTTTTGTTTTCCATACTTTTAGGGTTACATATGAAAATGGGTTTGGCCACCTTGATGGATAAATCCCTCCCTGAAAAAAGAGATTGAAATCCAGTCAAACATTGCTATACACCCGTTTTACGTAATTATCGTAAGGTATACAGTTTTATGCATATAAAATGCAATAAAGTTTGACTTGTGCCTGTTTGTGGTGACCTTTGCATTTTTGCTCATATGAAACCGGTATCCGATGCTTTAGCTCGGCTAATCTCTAAAGAACCGCGCAAACCGTCGCGTCCAGGATTATTGCTCTTGCATTGTTATTTTAGCTTTACTTAATTTCGGCTTTGGTTTTGAGATTTGGCATTTGTTTAAAATGAGCACCACGTATCTTTTAGAAGCATACCCAAAAGTGGCCCTAGATATCATGTCGATTATCTCATAATTTCGTAAAAGTGCTAAAAAAAATTCGATTGTTAGGGCAAATTTAACCCACATCTTTGTTAGTGCCACGCCCCATCTCGTTCTTCAGTTTCGCTAATCTTGTCCATTCGTGTCAAGTCAAAATGGGTCCAAACTACGCCGTCGGAGACCAGATTTGTCTTCGACGGGGCAGCTAAGAGATTCAACAGGACATCTCTCCCCATACAAAATTAAGGAGGAGGCGTAAGGAGAGGATTGGTTACTGATGCAATTCATTCATCAACGCGATCCTCTCGCTCCACCGCTTCTTTGTGGTACTGAACAAAACACTCGAGATGTTGAACTCCCGTGCCAATCACAAACTCAATGGGTAACACAACGCTTTGTGAAGGAATGCCTTGCCGGATGCAGCGGCATATAACTCAAATTAACGGTTGCACAATGACGGATGCTACTGGCTCGATAACATATGTATTCACAAGCATTTCCAACACGAGACATAAGTTATGACTCCGGGATTCGAACCGCAGGTTGAAGATAACGAAATTTCATAACTCTTGTATGAGGCTCAATTTCATATTATCACTTTCAAACAATTATTGCTTAAGTGCTCTAACATTGCAATCCATCTCTTGACTACCGTGACTATATATTGAAAGAACCTTCAGTTAAAAACCATAATTAGTAACAAAGAGTCCACCACTAGTGGCCTGCCACATTGGATTTCCGACACTCATGATTAATGTTTTGTAAGTGTTATAAATCTCAAATAAACATCATATGAAAATTATGACGCTCAAATGAACGGTTACAAATTTATGAGGCTCGAGTGAGAGCCATATTAAAATTCGGATGCTTCCTTTTTCCCATACTGTTAAATGGAAGAGGAAACTTAAGTCAATTGATTACTTAAAAAAAGGAAAATTAAGTCACTTCGCCACTATATCGGTTCACTCATCCTAATGAAATGCACAGAAGAATTAAAAAAGGAAAAAGAAGTCAATAACCTTTGGGAGAGGGTAGAACCCCATGCAAGCTGAAAGTCGATGAATCCGGAATCTGGAATGCGGACAAGACACAACAGCCGCCCTTCCGCTATCATATTTCCTGATTGATCCATTCGCACCTCGTGACATGAAGGTGGTGCAACTGCTCCCTTTTCACCCTTCTTCTGTTTCTTCATCTGGATCGCCTACGGGAGGCTCATCCGCATTTTCTTCCCTCCCATCTTCACCGACGCTAAGATCTTGTCCGTCGACGTATGCCTGGGAGCTCACGACCTGACCTGCCAAGTCTTTATGTTTCAAATTACCTGTCAAGCAGAGGGGAAGATGTGAACCGCAGTAAGAGGTGTAAGCATAGTTAGCTTTTGCCATCTAGAGAAAACTATATCCGCGACTGAAGGATTAGTAGTGATTATTCAGAAGAAAACAATTGAAAGGCCAGTGCAAATGCACAAAAACATCCAGTCATTAGTAATAAATGATGAGACATGAAAACCAAAATAATGTGCTTAGTGGAAAGTGACTAGCGTGCTGACTAAACTTAAAAACCAGAGTGTGAACACTCAAGAGTAAGAAAATAGTCTAACACGGCGAGACTAGGATAAGTTTGCATACCCATCCAAAAAGCACATCCGCTTGATGAATTGTGGAGAAGAGCCTTGACACGAAATAGAAGTCGCTCTAGTGACCTTTTTGTAGCAGGAATTTTGCCAGTGATGGACATTTGTTTCAAACCCTTGTAAGAAAACAGAAACGTTAGTATTTAAGTGAAAAATAATTTTGCCCCTGACCAAATTGAAGAAGCGGTGCCAACCTTTGCTTCAGAGCACAGTGTCTGCAATGTTCTTGTGGCCTTCTGAAGCTCAGTAACCTTGATCATTAATAAAAGCATAGTGACTGCAGCTGATACTTTTTTCCAGTTTGTAACATCAAAGTAGCAGAGTACACTTAAAGCATCTATTCTTACCAGTTGTATCACAAGTTCTTGGTGCTCTTGAAACTGCACCTCCAGAAACTCAAAAACTGGGAAGACAGTTCACAGCTCAGTAGAGAAAGCACTTACAAAAACAATAAAAGCAATCGAAAATCATTATTTACCTTTAAGAAAAGAATCAACAAACTTCCCACCGTATTTCACAGCCATAGCATGCATAGTCACCTATCCAATTATCTCTTGTAATCAATTCAGTGCAACAATTAAAATCAAGATTGTTCCCCTAAACAAGGGGAAACACGAATTATTATCTGCAGCCTGCTTACCTTGTCATATGTCCTGCACATATTAACTAGGGATACAACCACATTCACAGGCTCCAGCAGTTCAATAAGAAGTCCTCTTACAGCATCATGTTTGGCATCATTTCCCAGTTTACCTGCATCCAATTTACTCCTAAGACCAACTTCCTTAACCTGAATCACATTAGAGGACAAAAAGTAAAGGCATATTAAATAAATTGGCAGAAATTATAACCTAGTGTTCAAATTTTTTACTCAGAACTCACCAAATCATTGAATCGAGTAAGGTTAACTTCATGCTGCATGAGAAACACCCTCTGTAAGAACACTTCCCAAAAATGCATGGTTAATCACCAGATGTACAAGAGGAATCAGATTTCTTACCAAAACTCGGTACCATACATGAAATGTCGCAGAGCCCAAGGATGCGAAGCCATGATGTGCATCATTTTCGGCCGTTTTGCACACTAAGGCCTAATAAAGAAGCATTCGTGATGAATATCAGGGTACAGCAGCATTTATAAATAAGTTTCTCTAGAAAGTCTATTCATAGCCTAAGCCAAGTCAGATTCTCAATACTTTTGTTCTTAATGGAGACTAAATTTAGTTTCTGGAGGGATCTTTAATAACAAATTGACGCTTTGACCAAAAGAAACAACAAATTTAAGTGCTTTAAACAGCCACTAATAAAATGTCAATTTGGTAGCCATTCATCTTCCAACTAAAGATCCATTTCAAATGTGCAGTGGAATATTTTTACTCACCTGTGGTAACACTGAGAGGGCAAGCTCATTTAGCACATTGGATGTAGATTCACTGTTCTCCAAGTAAACATGCAAAACCTTCTGTACTCGATCTCCCTGCTGATAAGAAAGCTTTATCATACAAGACACCGTGACTGTTTCTGAGAATATCTAGAAGCTAAGTCACACTTCTAACAGAGCAAGGACCATATACAATTTGTTGACGTGTTGCTGTCATCACTAAAATGTAACTTTGAAGTAAAGGGAGATGGCATATGGGGATAGTCTCACTTTACTCTTCCAACTGTTCTCAACACTCTCAACACCCCATCTATGCCTTAGAATCTTCTCGGCACAAGTTCCAAGTCTTCTACGCAGGTTTAGAAGGACTTCCTGATTGAATCCTGACTGTAGAAATTTACAGTTTGCCCCGTTCAACTTAACATTGAACTTCTGGGCTGAGCTCAGAGCTGCTTCAAGCGTAAGAAGAGTTTCCAATGCTGCCGTGAAGGAAAAGGAGCAGGCTGCAGGGAGGAGATACTTCTTAGGAATTTGGAGCGACAAATCATCCAAATACACAATGAAACCAAACAAAGGGATGGACCACAAACCAATGTCCAAAATGTTCTCCAGAAATGAAAAAGCACCACAATATAAGTATTCTATGCTCCCAGGCAAAGGATGGTGCTGCATGCCCGAAGTATTATTTTCTGGCATTTCAATTGGCTGAAAAGCACGTAGCAAATCTGAGAGGATTGTCGTGTCCCTTTGAATATCTGGAAGATTTAGTATCTGTCATTTCCATTAAATGGTATTAAGATCAATAGATGCATGCATTAATCAGAAAAGTTGATGAGCCAACTAGCATAGACCTACCTCACTAAGACAATGAAGTATTTCCTTTGTCACCAAAGTTGTTGCTGAAGTCACTGTGAGCACACAATCAGGAAGATTTGGGTTCCCAGCATTGATGCTCTGGTTTTCCCAGTGTCCTTTGCAATTGTTGTCACCTGCAAAATATTTTCTTAACATTCTAAGAACATTGTCAAAAGTAAGGATCTCAACCAACTAGAGTGGGCATATGTACCTTCTTTAAGGATACTCATTGCACTCTCTAAATGCCTCTTTAAGGATGGAAAGAGTGGTCTAATTTCATTTAAGAACTCTTCCAAGGTAACAACAGCAAGTCCAGATGGAGCACTCAAGCCATTATATTTAGTACTGAAGTAATCCAGCTTCTTATGAAGATCTCTCAGAAGGTAGAGATATAGCGGTAACTGAAAGAAGATATATAACTTGAGAAACTAGCGAGGATCTTAACTTGAAAGAAAAAACAATAAATTTAGGTTGATAAGGTACCTCAGCCATGGGATCCAAGCAACAGGTCTCCTCCTTCTGCAATTTAGAAGACATGAATAGCCATTAATGAAACAGCCTATCACAAGTACAACCAGGTATGCTATTGCTTTAATTCTGTAAATGTGCAATTTAACATATATACCACAAGGATCTTTGTAAAAGTAGGCAGTATCTTTAAAAAAGTCTTCATCTATCTCATGATAGTATGCACCAATGTTCCACCACAGCCACAAAATACCATATTCATGAAAGCACAAGGTGAGGACATGATTCGACTTCCAAGAGCAGACCTTCAAAAATACATGTTTTGGCAAGTTTGGCTACATTCATAACCTTTACAACCTAATCCAAAGAATGCTAAGCATTTGCTCTTAAACTCAAGAAAAGAATAATCCTGCAACATATAATTCTATAACTGATCTAGTTTGTGTGTGTGAGAGAAGAGGGGGGGAGAGAGTAAGAGGATCACATCCATGTAATTCAAAAATCAATTGGTTGATTTATCACTATCTAACTTGGCCATACTAAGTCTGATTTTAAGCTGTGTCAACCTAAATAATTCCCTTATCCAAAAGATATAAAGGTTTCAGACGTGCTCAATGGTTGTATAAATATAAAACAATAGAACAAGTCATCCAAATTAAGGGAAAGTCATGACCTTTGTCGCTCAAGCATCACTTTTTCATGTACAAAGTAAAGGATCTTCTGAAATGTGCATCTCTAGGAACCGGGCACATGTATGTCCAATAAATCTGTTAGGCCTTATTTATTAGATGCAGTTCACAAATTAGGTCACTTTAAGGTCAATCTTGCTTCTCCATCATTCTTGACATTTGAATTGCTCTTCCATTCTGGAACAGTTGAACACTATGCATCTTGAAACTCCTAGAGAGCTTAGAAAGAGACTTGTTTTCCAGCCCTTTCCACCTTCTTGATTTATCTCAATGTCATATACTTGACATAGATGCCATTGCTGTCATCTTCACCGTGATAATTTTATTGTTGCTACTCTTCCTTGCATATTTGTTATGGTTGGTTCTGCTTGTTTAAGCTATCCAGAAAGGAGTAGTTTCCTTCTTTACTACTCATCTCCACCTAAACAAGGGCAAGGATCCTACACAGGTAATTGGCACTACAACCATAGGCATTCATTAGCTAATCTATCGCTAGTTTTAAAACTTCCTTGGTAAGTACAGTAAAATAATTGTCACTGAAGACAGAAAAAGCAGCATCTCATGCACATTAGAACATGAAATTTATATTTGATGAATGAGAGAATATAGACAGTTAAATACTTTTCTGGCGACGTGTATAATTATCCATTTGATTACCTACATAAAAGAAAGGACAACGAGGACAATCTGTCACAAGATTCCAAATAATACCAAGATTTCGTTCATCAGAGGAATGACTTGGGATTCATTCAAGTACTTGCAATCCAACATCATTTTCTTCAAGCCATTGCAAAGTTTTCAAAAAGGTGGGATGCAAAAAGATGCCGATGACTAAGATATAGAGACAGATGCAATACTTTAGATTGCAAACAGAAACATCAAGGACAAATTCCATTCATTATACCTTTGAGAATGCCAAAATGGAGTAACTTCGAAGCATAAGTGGTCTGAATTTGGACCTCTGCAGTTCCAGAACTGTAGTAGCTGCAGAAATTTCTACGGTTGACATCTCATCAGAATCACAAGGATGCTGATCTTCCAATGTAGTTCTCCCACCATTCATATGTGGACTTGAAGAATCTTCATTTTGCACTTCTTGGCTTGTCATTACTCTTGCCTTCTTTATCACATCCACTATAGTGGGCTGATGAAGCTTTCTATCAGTGGATGAACTTGGTCCAGAGTCGGTCACTCTTTCACACTTGTTTGGAAAAGTGA
The DNA here is from genome assembly GCA_030064385.1 of Melaleuca quinquenervia. Lineage (NCBI taxonomy): Eukaryota > Viridiplantae > Streptophyta > Magnoliopsida > Myrtales > Myrtaceae > Melaleuca > Melaleuca quinquenervia. Next base: position 17,301,587 of record CM057718.1, read on the forward strand.
GATTATGTGCTCTCTTCAGCTCATGCTTCTTTTCCAGATGTCCAACTGGATAAAGTTGGCTTAAATTTGAAGACTTGGGCTGCTCTAAGCGAAGATGGAGCTCCGGCAGGCATAGTGGGTGAGACTCTAAGCGATTGTTTAACAAGCTCTCCAAAAATCTACATCACCAAAATTTAGGAATGGAACTCACTCCCTCTTAAATTAAACACTCAACAATTTTTAGTAACACCATACCCATGTTAAAAATTTAAGAAACATAGAACAACAATGTAAGATTTTGTGGGACCACTGCCAACTATTTTAAAAACTTAAGCTGTTAGATGAAGGCATGATTTAATATTTAATAACTCCAACACTCTCCCTCACGCTTAGTCTGTTCTTTTTGCCTAGTATTAAGTGTGGAAATATAAAATTGGGGAAGCAAATAGAGGTCTGGAAAGATTTAAACTCAGGACCACCTGCTCTAATATCAAATAAGATATTGTGGGACCACTGCCAACTGCTCTAAAAGCTTAAGCTGTTAAATGAAGGCGTGGTTTAATATTTAATAACTCCAACAAACAATTTTAACAACTTCATCCATGAAATAACATGTGCTTATCATAAGAACTTCCGAATAAGGAGGCCAAATTATCCTCTGTATGAAATAAAATAAAGCACAATAAAGCAATCTACGTCCAAGATAGTATAAATTATCATCACTGCATAAACAATACAGTTGTCGGAAGAGAAGACATGGCAACAAAAGCACCAATTACCACATAGAAAATTTTACAGATTGGTCTATCTGTGCTTTATTTTACTCCACTCACCCGCCAGAATTATACCTAATTGCTATTCAATGTTCATGTATCAGGTGTTATTGCACAAGCTTCTAAGGTCTCTTGCACTGCGTTTGGATGTTCAAGAGAGAGGGAGAGAGAAAAGATTCAAAGGCCACGTCTTGCTAAATGACTTGATGAGAGTACCTAAGATGGCTCCATTATAGAGCATGAGAGATGCCCAAAAACCCTAATTACCTTAATAGAGCCATCTTATGCACTCTTTCATCAAGTCTTTTCACTAAAGATGTAGCCTTTAAATCTTTTCTCCCTCTGTCTTGAACCTCCTAGAATATTCATATATACAACTCTACCGACTTAAAACTTTTACATGGTGAAAATAATTCAGTATCTTTTGAATAAAAAAAAAACAGATTTAAAAAATTATGTGATTCAAATCTAGATTTTACTAAAAGTTAAGCACGGATTTGGATCGTTCAATGTGTTCAAAATTGTAACATCATAAGACTTGAATCTAGATTTTGACAACCATGGCTCTTACCTTCAATTAAAACATAAATATAAAATCACTTGGCACAATGTGTTTGACAACCAAAGGAGCAGCTATACATAGCATGAGACTTTGTAAATGAGGTACATACACTAGGTTCCTCAATCGCTTCAGCAATTTGTTGATTATATCCTCTTTCGTAGCTTGACTAGTACATTCAAATTTGCCAGCAACTTGTGTGGAGAAAGCATTGAGCTACATGAGACAAAACAATTGTCACAGGCTATGCACCAAAATTTCATGTTAAACTGTAAAGAGTGAAGGGATAACATTGAACTTTATATACCAGTTCTCTAATCCAGTTAGCCGCATAATAGAGTGAGAGGCACACTATCTGCTTCTGCTTTCCTGTGAGAAACTGCCACGCAGCTTTGGAGAAGTACTGGCATTAAGGTAGTCGAAGTGCATGTTAGAACTGAAACAATCTAGCTATATAGACAAGCAACATAAATGGAGCAAAGTAAGTCAACATATCAACACATTGGAAAATGTCACAAATTACAGTTGATATTTAGGGTGTTTTCTCTGACATAGACATGGATTATCAGAAAGAGCCTCCTTCCTCCACATACATATGCTGTATCTTAGGGATGAGACAATTCCTTTTCCTCTCCTTCGTAGGTCAAGTAATAGAGATTCACAAAACTAGCAGTCAAAGACATGGGAAAAAAATATCAGCCAATAAACCTTCTTTGTTCTTTATGTTCTGGTGTTGTTACTAGGTCAAGGTCATCAACCAGGATCCCCTGCTCAGTGATATACAAAATACCCTTTGCTAAAATAAAATCCCAAGTGACGGAGAGAGTTTCCAAACCACGCCACTCTTACAAGGAAATAGGCATACATAACCCATCCATCAATGATAACCTTTTAACATCAATAAAGATTCTAAGTTGATGAGACAGAGTTCAGGGGAGCCCATTGTACTTTCACCTTAGAGGAAGGAAGGTGCAAGGGACATCCAAGGAGTGCATCAATCCCTCCAAGAGATCCTTGATTTGTTGATCTTTCAACCTGGCAACAGAAACTGCATAAATTTGGAGGAAGTCAAAGCTATTCAAATTGGTTCAAAGAACATGCCCTTACTGTAGAAAGTAAGAGAATGTTGGCAGGGAGAATCTGTAGAAGAGGAGACCTGCGACAACAAGAGATAACAGTGTCAAGAGAAACCACCAAGAGACTTTCACGAAGAGGAAATTAAGGCATCAAATTGACATAACTGCAATGATGAGGAAGTCAAAGGCAAAATGTTCACGCATATCGGAGATATATCACCATCCAAGTTCATCCATAGTTCCCCTAAAAAGAGAAGTGAGAGAAGCTGTGAATCTGCAACTATCTTTTCTTGAACACGTTTACAAATTTCTGTTGCTGAGCGAAATTCCCAAAGTGTGGTACTTTATTCACCTTCTAATCCGCCATAGGAATCATTAAGAGGCAACTTTCCATCTTCAAGATCCAAAAGATATGTAGATTCTAATTCTCCAGCATTTTTACCAATCCTACAACAAGAACGGGTAGGTAATGCCCCAGATTATTTTTTAAGCCAAAATAAACAGCTAAATCAATGCAGAACACCATTGCACCATTCCATAATTGCTGGGTGCAGATTTCTTTGATTCAACAAGGAAGTCATTTCATCATAAAAGAGGGTCAGTGGCAAGGCCAATTGTTTGCAGGACTTTAAACATGTTTCCAAGAGCTCCAAGGCCTCGTCAACGTTGGACCTCTGCAAAAGTATCTCACAAAATGTCACAGATCGTAAAATCAAGAAGTTAAAGCTTGGACCACTCCAAGTTACATGGCAAGAACATGGTAATGCATACTTACTAGTGTTTACCCTTTGCTTTATGTGCAAGTTTTACATGTGCAGTTGTTTTTCACTCCTTATTTCTCCTTTTCAGGTTAAAAAGGTATAATCGAGATTCGGCCACTTTTGAGTCTAGACGGTATCAACAAACGATGGAGAAGTCAAGCAACAGCAGTAGGTGGCACCTGAGATGGATCTGGAGAGTGAATGTAATTTGCCTTGCCAATGCATGACACTATCTTCAAACTCCCAATCAATCCCATCTTCTTGTAATTCATTTCTGGATGATTGACCTACCCAATTAGAAAGGCACCAATTAATCAACAAATTGGCACAATTTAGTCAAATCCTTACACCAAGATATACAGAAAGAAAACATCCTTGGTCTTTCTTCTACAAAAACAAATCCATGATACCTGCTTTCGAACAACTATCAGAAGCTCATTTGCAAAAGACGATCCCAATGACTCTTGATTTGATTTGATTGACAGTGCAAGATGGCTGAAAACCTCATACACCTACCATGTGAGGAAGTCTCTAAAAGATAAGAGATAATTCATGGCCTGACTTGAAAACACATCAGAGCAAATGCCAACCTTATACAGGTTTTCAATACTAAATCCTTCCAAATAGTCCAAGATACCTGAGGACACCACAAAGTGTATGAAAGAAATCTTAAGTTTTAACTAATCATCATCTATTAAAATAGAAGTTTTAAGTACAACTATAGGTGGCTCGAATACCATTTATATAAGAAGAAAGTCGAATTAATTCCAGAGGATGCTTCTCAACCAGTAAATTCATGGTCTCTAAAGCAGAACCAACTTCGAGATTTACACCACTTCCCACATGAGTAACTAGTGCTCCTAGAATCTGCACAAAAACCAGAACAAGATTATGATGGTACGCACAGTAGCATATATTCTTATCATCCAAAGGCAGTTATACATCTGTTAGAGCTTCTTACTTCCTGCCTTGAATATGGATCCGCAACTTCTTCAAACAGACAAGTGTACATGTGAATGCCAAACGTCCTTGCTTTTTGTTCTTTGCAAGACAAGATGTACTCACACAGAGAGAGAAATGACGGAAAGTAGTCCTATCATGTATCAGCAAAACAATCACATACAGCTGCCAAAAACTTTAGCTGATATGCAAATCTCTTGATAGAAAGAGTATATGATATCGTCATAGAGCTAATTAATACAGAAACACACCTGTACTAGGTTTGCATGGCCATGGAGACAGTGATCAATCATTACTAACGGAATGCAATCATCAACAATCTTTCTCTTGAAGATCTTTTTTATGCTTCTCTGGACAGACTCGCCATTCATGTACATAACCATAATAAGCCATACGTCAATGGCTTTGTGATCTTGCGGTCTCTTAAGGCTGTTGAATTCTTTCAAAATTTCTTGACAGAGAATCTGCAAATATAACTGTCAAGAAATGCTCTACTGAATAACGTGGTGACACTACCAGAAACTGTTATAGAGGAAACTTACATTCTTAAATCTTAGGCCCAATCTCAATGTGTTGAGGATGGAGGCCTCAGTCCCATCTGCAACAGACTTTCCCTTTAGTTTTCTGTGTTGGGCACTATAATTGGATGCTCCAACAAATTTCAGCTGCTCACGAATGTGTGAGATGATTCTTCGAACATTTGCTGACGTTGCTGAAAGCAACAAAAACCTAAGTAAAAAGGGCATGTGCTCTCCATCAATCGTTTTAAGGCACGATAATGCGATTGTGACAACCTTCAAATGGAAAAGAATGTCAATTTCCATATTGATAGTCTGGAAGTAAATGCATAATATTAACTTCAAATGAGGATTACATATTATAATCAAGTACTTCCTATTCATTATGCCAAACCTCACATGATAATTGTTTGAAGAATTGATAAATTTCTTACTTTTCTTATACCATTGGTTTCCTACTGGAAAGGATGAAATATCCAATATACTACATCTTTCCTCCGGAAAAAAGAATCAGAAGCAATTGGTCAAACACATTGTTCCAGGACTACAACTAACTATAAGATGGAAATATTATTGCTCAAGAAAGAAAAGATAATCATCAACTGAGCGCTCTGAAACTGCTTGAGGCTTAACACTCACAAAACAAATGGGCTTATAAAGTCCAATTTCATCACTCTCTGCAAAATCTCCTCAACAACCAAGCAGAAGAGAAAGCAAAGACTAAGCTAAAACATGTTACCTGATCTTTCAACTGATCATCTAAATGAAGATTGGAAAGAGAGTCCAGCACAGGCACTATAATTGCCGTGTCCTCTTGAAGCATTTGTTCCAGGGAATTAACCACAGTATCATAGTTCTGGTCACCAATAATCTCAGGCAATGATCCAATAATCTCTCTCTTCAAATGTAAGGGGCAAATGGACAGGACTTGCATCAGCTTATCAACAAATGAGTTAGAATCAACAAGAAAATCCAGCCATCTCAAGTGGTTGACAATAAGCCTAGCAACATCATCTTTGAGGGACAAGGATGCCCCAGAGGGTTGAGGGTTCGCGTCAAAAAATTCAGGAAGCTTCTCAAGGAGTATGTTTTGAAGATCAAGTTGAATTGAGGGGACTAGTAGGAGGTTCCGAACAAGGCTGTTGCTTCTCACCGCCAAAAAACCGCCATGATCTGAACCTGTGAGAACCCTGAAAACCGGGGGGGCGGGGGAGGGAGAGATTGTAACTTATTCAACGTGATGTTTACTTCTGATGCAACACAATAACTTGATTAGGAAGATGCCTTTTGTTACAAAAAAGAAGAACCCACACGGTTTATATCTTTAGTGTCGTAGAGTTCTCAGTCTAATTCACCTCCAAAGACAACAGACAACAGACAACATACAAGCTAGAACAGTAGAGTTTCTCGGATTCGGTTTCCATGCAAGTACAAATTCAACAATGAAGCAAATGCCCCAGAGCCATAATGCCCCAGAACAGTCACATTCAATCGTACGCACCGATTCGGAACTGATAATTTCTTCGCGCCCGTTCGCAACAGAGAATCGCACAAAACTTTACGGAAACTGAAAACTACGCCATTTACCTGAGAAGATTCTTAGGAGACTGAACATGAGCGGAGAAACCGGCGACGAAATCGGAGCGCAGAGCGTCGTTAGAAGGAGAAGATAAAAGGCGATGGAGGTGAGCGCGGAACCTATGGACGTCGGAGGGGAGGCAGGGCGGGCCGTCGTGGTTCACGAGCGTGCAACCCGCATCGGCCAGCACCGACATCATTTTCTCCTCCGGAGACACATCCGCCGCTTCGTTCGCCGTCGTCGTCGGCGGCCGTGGCGGCGTGAGCAGCTGGTCGGAGGTGGTTTTGGGGAGCTTGGACTGGGGAAACGGAGGGTTGAAGGAGGAGTTTCTCTTCCGAGAGGGTCCTTGCTGGTGCAGGAACACCATGGCGGGTGGAGAAGGACTCGCCGGCGGAGGGTTTCGGTGTCTCCGCCGCTGAAATCTCTGAGGTTCGGTTTAGACTCTCCCGGAGGGAGAAGGAAGAAAAAGGCGCCAAATTTTCATCGCGAGCAATCTGGGCTGAAGCAAAACAGGTGCCCGAGTCAGTGAGTCAGCACTCGGCCCGGTTACGATTGAATGGGCCATCTGACATGGCCAAGCCAAGGCCCAAGATCGACTGTGGCGAGTTCATGGTCCGTTTGGTTCAAACCCATGATTAGAACGTCAAACGGATGGATTGTATCAGACATAGATCGGATAAAAAAAAGGTTAAATTCAAATTGATCCATTTAACTTATTCTAACCCATTTTTCATATAATACAAAATTTACAATCCATGCCCAATTCACTATATACCAATCAGACCCACATTACTAAAACACTTTCATACTTAACCCAATTTAAAATAATATATATCTAAATTGAGGTGAAGGCACAAAGGTAAGTACATGAAATGTTGATTTAAGCTGTGTTAATTGAGAGTTTCTTATTCATCATCAATGTCGAGAGTTCGAAATTCGCAATTACTAACGTCTTTAATAGGAAGTCATGGTGTTGGGGTTATATGCTAATCGCCTCCAAAATATATGAATCTAACCCTTTAGTTCTGAATACAAGAAACACATGATGGTTCCCTTAGTCATTAAAAAAATCATAAGCGTGGATTTGGTGTATAAGTAATAAATCCATTTAACAAGCATATTATTTTGAAATTTATCATTCTGAATTTATTTAATGAATATAATTAACTCATATATAACTTAACTCATCGAAAATAGATTAGAAAGTGGATCTATCTATGATTACCATCTATAATTTGCCTCGTGATTACCATCCATGATCCACCTCTTGATTTGCTCAAAAGTAAATTTTCCCATTTATTCGTAAAAACAAGAAGAAAACCAATTATTTTAATTTGGCAGATAAAGCTTTTTCGTTACAACGATAATTTCAATATTGTATGAAGAGAGCACGCGAAATAAACCAGAGAAAACCTGTCGAAATTGTTTTTATTTTCATATATATATTTATTTATTTAGTCAAACGAGCTGACCAGTCACGACTCGCGTTAGTTCAGACGAAATCGCGCTCATCGCCACCTACTCGGCAGCAGACGGACTTCGCCGATCAGCTCGTCGAAGCAAAAGCGGAAAACGGAGATGTCGGCGGCGAGCACCGCCGCGCTCCGGTGGGACGAAGAACTGAAACTCTTCGACGACGCGAAGCTCGGCGTCAAGGGCCTCACTGACGCCGGCGTCTCGAAGATCCCGTCCTTCTTCGTCCACGCTGGGGATTCAACGGCCGACGGTGTCGACCTCACGATCCCGACCGTCGACCTCGGAGGCGTCGGCGGCAGCGGGGATCTCCGGCGGAGCGTGGTGGAAGCCGTCCGGAGTGCGTGCGAGGGCTGGGGCTTGTTCCAGGTGGTGAACCACGGGATTCCGGAGGGCGTCATGGAGGAGATGATCGGAGGGGTGCGGAGGTTCCACGAGAGCGAGAGCAGTAGAGACTGGTACTCGCGCGAGAAGGGGAGGAAGGTGCTGTACTTCTCGAACTTCAATCTGTTCAAGGTGGTGGCGGCGGATTGGAGGGACACACTGGTCTGCGAGATGGCTCCGAGCCCGCCGGAGCCTCGAGAATTGCCGGAATCGTGTAGGTACGGCCTTCGAAATGGTTTACTTGACTCGCTCCGGCTTATAGATTACTCGATCTCCGACTTGATTTTTCTCGAGTTCTAAGTCAAATTCAACTGGGCAGTTCTTGTCTGAGTGTGGCCTGAGCAAAATTAATCATACTCAACACTCGAATGACTCATCAGCCGAATCTGAGTAATTGAAGATCGTATGGATGCATTTATAGATGCTGCAAATAGCTATATGATATAGAATTTAGTCTTGCATTTTGAAGAATTTGAGCTTAGTGGAGTCGACCATGCTCGAGCTTGAGAAATCAAGCTCAACAGCCAGACTATCAACATGCCCAATCGAATTAGATTCGAGCTCGAGCATTGAACCCTGTTGGCCTGACTGAACTCAACGAACCTCCTGTCCTGAACAGCGGTGTCGATGCTCAAGATTGGCGATTTCCCGGTTTGCCGGCAAGAACTTTCGGCATTTAGTCCCCGAAGACCCCGATTGGGTTCTGAAAAATAGACCCAAATCCAGTGTTTTGATTTTGGTCTCAGTTTAAAGACTTTGAAGTGCTTGCCTTTTTCATCGCTTGCAGGGACGTTGTGATCAAATTCTCTGAACTAGTGCACAACTTGGGGATCACGTTGTTGGAGCTGTTGTCTGAGGCGCTCGGCCTCAAGCCGAGCCACTTGAAGGACATGCATTGCGGCGAGGGATTAGTCCTCTTGTGCCATTACTATCCGCCGTGTCCTGAGCCCGAGCGAGCCATGGGATGTAGCACTCACAATGACGGCAACTTCCTGACGATACTCCTGCAGGATCAACTGGGCGGCCTTCAGTTCCTCCATGAGGGTCAGTGGATCAATGTTCTTCCCCAGAGAGGAGCTTTACTAGTGAACCTTGGAGACCTTATGCAGGCAAGCGAGCTAGAGCAGTAGCCCATAACTATGTGTTGCTCTTTCCCTCATCTTTGCTAATCCAGAATTGCTGCACGCACGCAGACACGGATTTTCACTCGTTTCAGTACCAATTCTACCATTCAGTCTATAAACTGATCCTTTCTTCTTCTTTTTAATTCGGATCGATGATCTCCGCCCAGCTGGTTTCAAATGACAAGTTCAAGAGCGCGAGCCACAGGGTGTTGGCTAAAGCAGCGGGCCCGAGAGTCTCGATCGCGAGCTTCTTCAGGACGAGTTTCGGAATCGAGCAGGCCTCGAAGCTCTACGGACCCATTGCAGAGCTGGTGTCGGAAGAGGACCCGCCGCTCTACCGGGACACCACGGTGCCAGGTTATCTGGCATCCTACTATGCCAAAGTCTGGGAGGAAAACAGACTCGACACCAACTCTCCGCTCGCGAGCTTCAGACTGCGAAACGGCGAGGACAGACAGGTTGCCAAGCCTGTTTAAAGACATGAAATTGACAATTGACATGTACAAGTGCCGCATCTGGGAGTAAATTTGCTCTCCTACCTGGTATTTCCCCCCCACAAGCATCGAGTATAAGGCTGACGATATGTGCGTTCGTGTCATAACTGAGTATCTTTTCACAATCTGGACGTATCGAGCTTAGCTCTTTCAAGAAGTTAGTATCATGAAACATTTGAATTCTTGTATGCAAATGAGCAAGTGAGCATGTCTAGATGAAATTAACGGTGTCGTGTTGCCCGCTGATAAGACGTGAACTTATTCAGTACGCTTATCACGCTAGAGCAGTTGCCTAGCACAGGCTTTGTACTTGCAAAATTTTCAAAAAATCTATGTTTAATTAACCTCCTTCATCTCTGTTTTCAAAACTCACTCTTCTAGATCTACAACAGATACGTAGAATTTGAATAATCGAAGAAGATATCGCACAAGATATGTCATGTAACGTGTATTAGATGGTTATTCATCGTGCGTTTATTTATCTTCTATGTAAATTCACTTTCCACTTAAGAAGCATTTGACGTGTGGCACCGCCAGTGAAGAAGAAGAAGAAAAACAAAAAAGTCGACGCCACGTTGGCGCCGACGTGGCGCCGCCGACGAGCTCCGGCGAGCCACGTGTGTTTTTTCCGGTGGGAAGGACTTATTTGGCACCACTTATAAAAGGTTTAGGACTTATTTGGCACCACTTATAAATGTTTAGGACTTATTTGGCACCAAAAAAAGGTTTAGGACTTTTTTGGCACAAGTGGTAAAGGATTAGGACTTTTTTGGCACTTTTCCCATTGGAAATGAATTTATCATGGCCTACTGTTCTTTTCACTTGACACGATGAGTTTTTCAACTTTTAACCAATCATAATTCTTTGCTCAATTCAAATTAGCTTTGCTTATCGTTTTCTGCTAAAATTTCATATTATGTATGGATTCCTGTTAATAACTTTTTGTGTTTCTCCATCATATAACAAGTTATGTAGAGTAAGCCAATTTTATTGAGATAGATTTTACTTGTCTATTCCCAATATAGTATTCAGCGTAATGTAAATCTATTCTCCTACATATTTCATTGTAAGCAACAAATTCATTTTTTCTATCTATATCATTGTATAAATATGTGTGTATTTTTTTCTACTAAATAAAAATCGTGCCTAATAGAATCAATATTACTTGAATATAGACGGAATAAATATTTTGTTATTCTCATGATGTATAATTTTACTAATTATTGGTTTAAATATCATTAAATATATGTGGTAGTTAATACTATGTTGTTTTTTTATATATAAATATTCTTCTCAACTTTCTTGAAAATTAGAAAAGATTTCTCTGTATTATATAATTGTGGAAAAAAAGGTACAAAGTAGTTTCCGAACTTTAACTCAACGTGCAATATGATTTATGAACTTTTAATTTATTAAATATGATCAATAAATTTTAGTCAAATATGCAATGTGATACTTGAATTTTTAAATTATTCAAATAGTCCCTATGCTCCTAGTACATATTCAATTTAGTCTGGTTATATGAAAATCTCTATTGTTATTAATGAATTTGAAATAATGGAAGGATAATATTGGACATTTATGTATAAAATAATTCAAGAACTACGTTAAACAAATTAAATATTTGGAGATCATATTACAAATTGGATCGAAGTCTATGGACTCCATGCGCCATGATCCCTATAATTGTTGCATGTGGAACGGAGTCTACACATTACTCCACACATATGAAATGTCACAATGTAATTAATGTCTGTATGAACGGACCGGTCCGTACAGAAGATTGGTGGATCCGGCTTTCGAGGGATCTCACGTAAGGGCGGTTCGAAGAACGTGCGAGGGCATTTGACGAATCGCCAAGATCGTCTTTTTGTCGCTTTCCGTCCGCGATTCCTACGCTCGGAGGGAGCAGAAACGCCAGTCAAATGCGGGAGCCTCCTTCCTCTCTCTCTCTCTCTCTCTCCCTCTCTCTCTCTCGCTCTCGCTCTCTTCAACGCATCACGCAATAAATTTCAAGGAAGAGAGAGAGGGGAGATAAACTTCAGAGCGAACGTTGAAGGATCGAGCATTTAGCGTTTGGCTCGGCCCTGCCGTCCGAATCCCCGTTTGGCTTATCTCATTCTCCCCTCCTTGTTTGGCAGACCCCCATCTGGAATCTTTTCTTAATTCTTGAATTTGGGCGTCTCTTTCTTGTCGAGTTTGTCTCTCTCTCTCTCTCTCACCCTTGCTCTCTCGCACTCTTGTTAACTATCTCTTTCCATCTCGCCATAATCGGCACATAAAAGGGACGAGAGAGGCTCGCCCAATCAAGAATTGTGTCGACCCAATTGGCCCATCTGGACTTTGATTGGCCGTTTCGGGCGGGGTTGTGGGTAATAGCCAAGAGTGATGAAGAGGTACAGGAATGGCGAGATTTGGGACTTTGAGCATGAAATGCCGGTGATGGGTAGCAACAACGAGGTGATTCTCGGCTTGGACGGTGGAACAACGTCGACGGTGTGTATATGCATGCCTCTCCTTCGGGTTTCCGACCCTCTTCCCGATCCTTTGCCTGTTCTGGCCAAAGCCATCGCTGGTTGCTCCAATCACAACAGTGTTGGGGGTAAAAAATTTCCGCTGTTCAGTTATTGCTTTCTTTCTGTTCATAATACGTCTATGTCATGATTTTTTTTCTACTTTTTTCATGTGCTACATCTTGATGGTGTGTGGTTTGGTGGTTTTGAAGTATACAAGTTTGTGGAGTCGTGGATTGTGTTGGTTTGACTTTTTGTGTTCAAGCCAGCTGCATTGCGCACGACCTGGGTTGTATTTTCGTATGGCATTTTTCATGAGTTGGTGAAATTGGGTTGAACATTTTGTCTGAGCTCTGACCTCACAAGGGATTTACCAACTTTTTAATGCCAGATTAGTATATCCCTAACAGAGAAAGCTAATTAAACAATAGGCTGTTTGCAGTGAGGAGGTGTGTGAATCATAAATGTATGTCCCTCACTTAACATGTTCTTGTTGATTATGCACGTTTCTATTAAAAAAAAGGCTGTTTGAAAAGCAAGGTCCTTACTAGTTACTGTTTTGGACCAGTGGTTTCCCTTTTGTATTCCTCCTTCCTTGATATATATTGGGTTAGCTACTCCAACTACAATGCTTGTGGAGAAAGAAATGTAATCTGGGATGCACATTTGCTTTCATGTTGCTGTTGGCCTGGTGTTTTTGGTCAGGGAATTGTTTCACATGTCTACAGTGACATAGATCATAAGTTTTCAACATTAAATCCAAGTTTTTTGGTTTTCAACTGCTGTTTGAGATGGACCCTACTAGAAGTGTAGCCTTCAGAGAAATAGGAGAAATCGGTATAACGTTGACATTTTGTCTGTGCCATAATTAATGGTCAGAGTATCTCTCTTTAGGAATAGAAAATTATGCTCGATCAGAGCATGGGTTTCCAATAATTCTGCTAACCTACTTGAAACTAGTTGAAACTCAATAGATTGCAAATAGAAAACTGTAGCCATTGGCTACTCTAAATTTCGAGTTCACTATGAGAGTAATCAGGGGCAGTTATTTCTGTGCATGAGCGCATTTTCATTTTCTTTTCCACTGTAGGGGTAAACTGTCCCAATGGCTGAGATGTGACAATTAATGGAGCAAGGATAAGCTAATACATTTTGAGGTTAATAATGGCAGCCATACTACTGAAAACTTTCAACTGAGAGGGCCTGTACCATGCTTCAAATTTTCAGCCACCATGGGCATAATTTACTTAGAGGAAGTTGGCAGATAATGACGGCAACATAAAGGGAGAGAGAGAGAGAGAGAGAGAGAGAGAGAGAGAGAGAGAGAGAGAGAGAGAGAGAGAGAGACCATTGAAGTTTTGAAATCTAATGTCGTTTGGTGATGTCCCACTGCATTGTTATGTCATCTTCCAAGAATTAATTTTCCTTTTTTCTTGACGTCTTCTTCAGTTTGAAGTGGAACCTTTAAGACTGGACAGAGAGATAGAAGGATATATGTAATGATGTTTTGCACGAGTTCACTGTATACTTATCCTATATATATGTTCATTACAATTTCCAGCTGCTCTTTTTCTGCATGACTTCTGATTAAGTACAAGTCTGAAAAAGTTGTAACATGGACCATTTACATGAGATGATTTGGTAATTTTTTTCAATCTTTCCATTTTAAAGAAGCTGCTGCAAGGGAGACGCTGGAGCAAGTTATGGCAGATGCTCTTGCTAAATCTGGTTCTAATCGATCAGCTGTCCGGGCTGTTTGTCTAGCTGTGTCTGGTGTTAACCATCCAACAGATCAGCAGAGAATAGTAAATTGGCTCAGGTCAACTCTAGCAGTACATTGTTTGGTTACTAATTTGTAAACTGTTCAGGAGAAGGTTTATTTTGTTGCAGTGATTTCATTTTACTCCAGAGTGATGGCATGAAATGAACGCCTGACATTATAAGAAGCTGCCTTTTGGATTTTCTGATATTACTTTGTGTTAAATATAAATGCACTTAACCAAGAATGAAGAAACTTAAGTGCATGATTTCTGTCCTGACTAGGATTTCTTTCTCGAATTTATTAATACTGGGAAGCTACTTTCCATTTTAGAAACTTCTTGGTTTGTTCTATTTTTCTCTTTATTCAATGCTTTAGAAGTTGTATGTAAAATGTTTTGTGTTCCATTTGTATAAAATGTTTTACTTCCAAGTTTGGTTTTTTAATTTTCAGTAACTATTAGCAGAAAATGCCTTAAACAATGCAATAAGCTGTGCAGAAATGTCCTGTTACACCTTTTCAATTTCCGAAGCTTCACTTCCTGGGGCAGTCATATGTGTTTGATTTCTGTAAAGGGAAATATTATACAGCAAACAAGAATGCAAAGACTCCAACGAAATCCATTTTGTCCACACTTCAATTTATCATACATGTGTCTTGCGCTTTGAAACCATTAAGAATGAGAGGAATTTATGGAGACCTGAATAAAGAAACAAAAGTAAAAAAAAAATAGATATGAAGAGAAATAGAGGAATGAAAGAGTTCCAATGCAGATTGTGATTTGTGAATGCTCCACTACAGTAGAGAGATCACGTGATTCTGTTATTATCTTAATAATCCGTAATTTCTTCTGTCCAAAAATGAGACATACTGTAGAAACTAGGTGGCTGTAGTTCAGTTGATTTAAGTGCATAAATCCTCTGAGTGGTGTACTTCCATATGGCTACTTTCAATTTTACACTGTTTTTCAGCATTGTTTTACATGTGTTAATAGGATCTAACTATTTGCAGGGAGATATTCCCAAGCTATGTTCGGCTTTATGTTCAAAATGATGCTGTTGCGGCTCTGGCGAGTGGAACCCTGGGAAAACTTCATGGGTGTGTTTTAATTGCTGGTACTGGTACCATTGCTTATGGATTTACAGAAGATGGAAGAGAAGCTCGGGCTGCTGGTGCAGGGCCCATCTTAGGCGACTGGGGAAGGTATGTGCCCTTTTTTCACCAATTTCAATTCCATAGGGCTAAAAGTTTGCTCTACATGTCCAATGTATTTCTTACATGCATATTATGCACGTTCTCTTTTAGAGTTAATGGTTAACATGTTCATTTATCACCCTTAGGCTTATTGGTAGAAGATAGTAGTTTGATTTTCTGCTGGGTGATAACATGGGTGGTCATTGAACTTTTCTTCAATGTTCAATGTGGCCACTGAGCTTTTTTTGTTAATCTGCTTGCTGAACTTTCAAAAGTTTGCTTGATGTAGTCCTTTCATTAAGTTATTGTCACATTATGTGCATTTTTCTATGTGGATTGTCATGTCAGCGTTTATTAGGCTAAAGTATGATGCGGATTACTACGTTGTTTTCCCTAGTTAGCAAATCTCTTTTGTTTTCTTTTTGGGCGAAAATAATGAAAGAGTAATATATGATGTGGAAGACATATTCAAGCCACATGGACTCTGGCATGGTAAATCTAATGTGAAGTTAACGTAAAAGCTAACGGTTTTATAATTTTCAATGCAAGGAATACATCAAGTGGATTTTTGAAAATTCAAGAACTAATTGAAAAAAAAAAAGGTTTCATAAATCTCATTGAACATTGACGACAAGTTCATGGGCCACCTGCTTCATTATTCCATTTTATTGTGACTTGAAGAATGCGACTACCTTTGATAAGCTTGATGTGTAATTGCTTATGAGCACTAGAGCACTCGTATGGTATGTTACATGTGAATATGTGCGGATCTATAAGTTGACAGATATTGAATATGAGCATCAGGTTGTGTTGTCATGATGAGAATTTACTGGAAATGCGTTGTTTGTGGAAAGACAATTAAGGAGAGTTTAAGCTCTCTCATCTCTTATGCCTTTCATAATTATGTCAACTACCTGAATTCCTGTTAATGTATTTGGTGTTGCCTCTGAAGTTTTAACAACATTAATTTGTGTATCATTATGGATGTTGCTTCAGGGCTGGAGATCTATGTTTATCTTCCTTCTCTTTGCCTCCAGATTTCTGTAGGTTACTCTAAAATTTGCCTCTTTATGTGCTTGGGTGCATTCTATAATCTAGCTGTTAAATGAAGTTTGTGGGTTATTAAATCTTCATATGATTATATTGTGTATTCAGCAACGGGATACTTTTTTGTTATTGCAGTGGTTATGGAATAGCTGCAAAGGCATTAACGGCAATAATTAGGGCTTATGATGGTCGTGGGCCAGAAACAAATTTGACTTCCAGCATACTAGAGAAGCTTGGCCTGTCTTCTCCAGATGAATTAATTGGGTATGCTTTTAAGTAGTGGATGTCATCTTTTTCTTGAGATTCAAAAAACCAGAAATCTTGAGGAAGATTATTGAGTAGAATACAGTGAGCACATCTGTCACAGAAGTTCTGAATCACTGTGACCCTATGTTGACAACAGATTTGTTCCTTTTATTTTAGAAAAAAAACATGAACAAATTCATTTCTTTTTGCCAGAAAAAAAATGAAAATTTGTACTTTGACTGCTCAGTTTCCTTAGTAGTGCATGTTTTTCTTCTTTTGTTTTTTGTGTCACAAAACTTGGTACTAGTTGTTCAAGAGATTATTCATTTTGAGAGGATATTCAGAAGAAAGTGTTGATTCTAGTAGACTATTCATTGCAATATAGACTGAGATAACTCTTTGAAATTTGGTTATTCATTCTCTGTCTAATTGCAATTCTGCTGATTGCTTGTTGTAAATCAGCATTATATGTATAATCAGTAGTTGGTGTTGCATTGAGAGGCCTTTTCTCGCAATAAATCAGGTGGACCTACGCAGATCCATCTTGGGCTCGCATTGCAGCACTTGTCCCAGTCGTGGTGTCTTGTGCAGAAGCAGGGGATGAAGTTGCTAACAAGATCTTGTTTGAGTCTGTCCAAGAGTTGGCTTTAAGTGTGAAAGCTGTTGTTGAAAGACTTCATTTGTGTGGTGAAGGTGAGACACTTCACCATAGAGATATACTCATGGACCCATTTTATCCATATTTTCTCATTGTCACGTGACACACAAATTTGACATTGACTTACAATTTCAGGACTCTCAATATATAATAATTCTTGAAAGGAAAGTAAAAGAGTTGAAAATTGTGAAGAGGGAATATCAGCTCCAGCACCAATTTAGTACTGCATGACTGAATCTTTTACTCCTAAGTTGGGTTGGTTGAGTGGATCCTTCTACTCCATACCATCCCGTCTGCAACCAGATTTCTGAAAGATTCTTATTCTCTAAGTCCTTTGTTAAAGTTTATGTTCTTTAGGTCTCCCTCTACCAACTTCATAGTAAGTTTGACATTTTGATTGAAAACATCTTTTGAAGCTACCGATACACATGTCTAAACACCTCAAACATGTTGTGCTGGTCTTAATTTTTTTCCTCAATTGGAAATGATCATCTTCATGCGATGTAATGTCATCTGTATATATACTTGATCAGCCGCATCTTGGATCAGTCCATCTTCTATGCACGCTGATATCTCTCTGTCTTTTTTTTTTCCTTTTTTGGTTGGGTTTTCAATAGAACAACTGGATATAGACTATATAGAGCTTCAGTGAAAGTGCTTTAATGGAGTTCTTGTATTTCAGTGGCATTTTCTGGTCAGAGTGCTGATTCGATCCTCTTCAATCTTCATACAATTACATAATAGCCTTAAATTATCAAAATGGCTCATCTTTCGGTAGTTACTTGTTCCTCATTTCCCAATTGCTTTATCTGTAGATTTGGTTTACTATGCTTTGTTTGATGTGCTCCAGAGATGAAATTAGTCAAACAGGAACTCTTAGTTTCAACAATTTTCATCAATCATAGTTTAAGCTTTCCAAAAACTCGGTACTCTGTTCAGTTTCCCATGAGCAAAAACTTCAAACTAGGGAAACTTTGGCAGTGTGTACTTCATGGATAACAGATATATTCCTTTCAGCAGTGGGCAGAGACCTCCACTGTAATATGATTCTTGATGAATGGCTATGAGGGGATGTGAGAAATTTTCATCCATTGTTTTGTAAGATGGCAGACATGACTTAGTTCTTCTCTCGGATATTTTTATTGCACCATCATAATTGCCTATGATGGCCATTTGATTATAACCTTCCGAATCATCTATTGCAATGCAAATTTAAATTTAAATCTTGTTTGACGCGTATTATGCATACTTCCATGTGCCTGTTAGACACAGTTGACAAATTACATTAGGTGAAGCATAATTCACTCTGTCAAACTTGTATTAAATAATCATGAAAATGCCATTACAGACAGAAAAGATTCTTTCCCCCTTGTCATGGTGGGTGGTGTTCTCGAAGCAAAGAAGAGATGGGATATTGGCAATGAAGTCATAAACTGCATCTCTAAGGAGTTCTCTGGGGCATTTCCTATCAGGCCAAAGGTAAGCATGTCAGTTATTGTTCAAGAAAATAAGGATGACAATTTCTTTAGGAATATATGGTTAATGGGTGTCCACTGGGTAGCATTTCAGTTACTGTTCTTATTCTTGTGACCAGAAATTCATGGGAACATAGAAAGCTTCAGAGAATATAATGTATTGTCAACCGGAAATATGCAGTCAGTGAAGTTTCAGATATATAGATAAATGGATATATGCATGTGATATGTGTCCATATACATAACTAAATAGATCATGCGTATTTATGTTTCTGTAGGCCTGGCCATATGCATTTTAGTATGTGTGACATGTAGACACATTAAAAGAAATAAGATCTTTTGCCTTTTTTATCTAACCCGCTGTGGCAATAGTGTTGGCTTCTAGCATGCAATGTCTAATGCATTCTGTATGTTCAAAAAAGTTCTCTGATGTTTGCTTTTACATGTCACGTATGTGCATCTTTTTTTAACTTGTCCCCTGAGATTCTTTCTAGCGAGCATTTGATACTGGTGCTCGTGCTTATAATTTGAACTAAATCTACACTTGGAGCACAGGTGGAGCCTGCGGTTGGGGCAGCATTGCTGGCTCGTAATTGCTACATGAAAGAATTCTGCAAGGAGCTATAGAAGTCCAGTTCTTGAAAATTCGCTTGAGTTGAGCCAATTGTACAGTAGCAGAACCATGAAGTTTTCTAGCATTGGCAAAACATAATTACCTTCGGACAGAGGAAGCAACGGTCTGAAACGAAAACCGGTTCAAGTCTGGTGAAAGGCTCAGGTTCATTTAGCCACAAACAAATAGGCTATCTCTCCATTTTTCTCTCTGTCCCTGTCTGAGTTTTTTTTTTCCTTTTTATTTTTCAGCACATAGTTTTTCACTTCTTGGATGAAACATGCTGCAATTATACTGTGAGTCCATGAGTGGCGAAATTAGTCCGTGTGCTTGTATTTCTTTTCCCGTCGATGATTAGTTTCGACGCAATTAAGCATCCTTATCGTCACTAAAATGACTCGTCGCCGTGGCAGAGTATTCTTGCCGAGAATTTCGTTTACCTTGGCAAATGCACTTGGCCAGCGTTAGCTTTAGCGCTTTGTGTTTTGATATTGACAAACGGGCAATCGCCTACCATCCCTAGCTCCCAATGGGACCCTCCACTAATTGACGAACGCCCGAAGCTTGTGAACTCATGTTCACAGTTTCATTCCTGGGGTCGCTGTTCTGAAGTCACTGTCCAATTTAGCTTTAGGAGAGTGAGCAATAAGTGTTGAGAGCGCTGTTTTTGGCATCTCGATAGATCCCTTTCCCAAACCCTAATCACTAGGTCAACGACGTACACTTGGGGTGATGGGGACACCTAGCTGAGAAGATGGGTCGTAAAAGGGATCCGTCTTGCATTGAAATGCGCCTCTTCGGGATTTTCTTGCTTGGTGGTAAAATTTGCTCCTAAGTCCTAGCAGATGAGGGCACTGTCCTGGCGTCATGGTCACCCTAATTGCTCTCACAAAGAAATGTTATCAGGACGAGCAATACCATATAAGTAGTTTGTCCTGGAGAGGATCGATTGACTGCACAACTTCCGGATCGATTCACTTGGCCGAACACTTGGTCTTACTATATCACATATGTTCCCTCTAGCTCTTTCTCGTCCTCCTGACTCCTTTGGGATTGAGCTCTTGCGCCTCGAGAGGCTTGGGATGTCGCGTTTGATCTTCATTGGAATCTTATTAGGACGGACTTCTAATCGGACTCAAGATATGAATACTATTTGATGTGTGAAAGGAGGCCATGGTCCCCATTATATTAAGTGATGCATGGAATTACTCTTTGTATGCTTTTTCATTGATCTATTGCCTATTAATCATGTGCGTTAAGTCACTCTCGTGACCAAGCAAAGATCAAGAATACATAGAAATGCACAAAGGTAATCCTAAGGGAAAATTGCCAAAAAAGTCCTAAACCTATACCCACTTTGCCATTTAAGTCATAAACCATTTTTTAAGTCGATTCATTCATAAACCTTTTGTTACTTTGCTATTTAAGTCATTCCAATAGATTTTGGCTGGAGAATACATACGTGGTGATGCCAGAGCTCACCAGCAATGACGGGGCGACGACGTGTCCAAAACAAGGTTTTTTTTTTCCTTCTCTTTTGTGCCGGCCACTCCAAAGGGCAGCGAAGGGCCAAGGCGGTGGGGGTTGGGGAAGCTGTCGCCGCACTTGCCTGCCGCCGGCGAGGGCATGACGAGGCCACCCCATGGCCTGCCCAAGTGAGGCCGACTGGCGAGGGCTTCGCCGCCCTTTGGAGTGGCCGGCGAAAAGAGAAGAAAAAAAAACCTTGTTTTGAACACGTCGTCGTCTCATCATCGCCGGCGAGCTCCGACGTTGCCATGTATGCATTCTCTGGCCAAAATCTGTCAGAATGACTTAAATGGCAAAGTGGCAAATGTTTAGCACTGAATCGGCTTAAAAAAAGATTTATGACTTAAATGGAAAAGTGGGTAAAAGTTTAGGACTTTTTAGCAATTTTCCCTTAAGTTGATTGGAGAGCCATCAAGATCGCGTCACAATTCCAAAACCAAGCACAAAACGCGAGAACAAGACTCGAAGGGAGTGAACGAAACCACGCAAATCTCAGTGCGAGGAAACGTATTGCAAGAACTAGTCAACTTATGAATTGGTCCGTAGTTATGACCGAAATTCCACCATGACCCAAAAACGTCAATTGACTTAATACATGTCTTTAGAGATAATTGTTCAAAAAGTCTTAAAGTTATTATATGTCAATCAATTTAATCATAAATATTTCAATGGTGCTAATTTAACCCTAACATTTTTGATAATTTAGTCCTGAACATATTGAAAATTAACCAAGTTAGTCCTAAACCTATCATTTAGATATTTAGTTAGAAGGACCACATCCACAAATTATCAAAATGTTGACGACTAAATTAGAAAATCATCAATATATTTAGGACTAAATAGGCATAATCAAAAGGTTTATGACTAAATTAATAAATTTTCAAAAGATTTAAGATTAAATTGATACAATTTTAAAGTTTGGGATTAGATTGACCTTGACACACTAGGTATAGAGTTTTTTCGACAATTTCCTCGTGTCTTTACTTGTCTACTTTTTGAACTCGTCTCCTTATCATGTCTTGCTTCTTCATGCTGATTCCTGCTCCATTCAGGTCGAATTCCCACGACAATGGCCACATTGTGCGAAGTCAACACGCAAGATTTGTACGTTTATTGAAAGCAAATGGTAGAAATGGCTAGTGACGTACAAAAGAATTCAGAAGAATCTTTGAACATCGTATTCGGAGAAAACGAGGCATTATCTCCGCTAATTGGGAACGGGAGTGAACAACAAGTTATTTGACTTGGAAGAAGTCTGCCACTTGCTTTTGCGAAGTGTTCACATTGGCCACGCTTTTGATAAAATCTAATAATCAACTCAAAATTAGGAAAAAAGCAAAAGGGTCTCTTTTTTCCTTTTTTGGGCCATAAGAAAAAAATTCTCATTTATTTTAGAAAAAATCGCAATTTTTTTTATAAAGCCCAAGCAAAAAATTATGGATAAGGATTTTGAAATTTACTATGGCTGTGTTTGGTCGATCGGATAAAAACCAGGATATGATATGTTTTATCATATCCGGTATTTGGTAGTTTTCTAGTATAGAATAAGATCAGATATAGAAGGGATACGATCGGATATAGAAGGGATACGATCGGATAAAAAAGACCGAGGGAGATGATAGAATAAGGTTGTATATGATTTCTTTTATCTGAAACATAAAACCCTACGTTTTTTTTCCTTTCTCCGTCGTTCACTCACAGATTACTCTAACTCCTCTGTTGGGTCCGGTTTATAGAGTCAGACCAGGTTTCCCCGACCCGCCCAAAGTTTATTTTTTCAAATAAAAAAATACTAAATAATAAAATTAATAATAATACCAAAAAACTAAAATTTAAAACAATCATATTTTTTTTCCAATTTTTCAATTTTTTTTAAATGTCAAGGTGTTTGACCACAATTTATTTCATATATTATTAATTCTATAAGTCTTGAACTAATTTTACATTTTTCATTTTGAATGAACATTTTTAAGTTAGCATAAAAAATAAGAAAACCCAATTCAATAAGTTCTTATCCAAAGTATCAACATTGAAGCCTTCTTCTCGATAGCTCTCTAATTCACATCAAAATTTTACAAAAGCGACAAACTGTAATATACTTTATAAATATTAATTGTTCAAAGATCAACACGATTACTTATCATTATATTCTCGTGACAGCTGGAAAAAAATGAATGATTTGGTATTGGACTTGTAATAAAATGGAAACAAATGAAAAACTTGTAAGAGAAAAAAAGAATTCATGTTTCAAAGAAAATATACTGAAATTGAGATTATTTTAATAATATTTGATGTTGAATAGGGTAACCAAAAGATTATTCAAAAGGAACGGAAAAGAACAATGCGTAATCATGAAATTCAATGATAATCTGTTAATTTAAAAAAATATTGTTTTGGATGATTTTTTAAATATTAAACCTGCAAACTTGTACTTGCCTAATGTTATTGTTTTAAAATATCTGATTTTAAATTCATAGTTCACTAAACAACAAATTTGATAATATATCTGGATATCCGACTTTAAATCCGAAGTTCACCAAACAGTTAATGGGATATGAAGAAATCCATGATTTCTTATCATATCTTATTCATTCTTGTCCCGTTTAGAAATCCGGACGATTAGACGCAGCCTATAGGTTCGTTGGATGAGCAATCCAATACTTCAGACAACATTATATGCCTATTACAGAAAAATGCATTAAACATGAAAAAAGAAAAGAGATATAATAGTCAAAAGAGCTCATTGGCATACCACCACTTACAAAAGAACTTGTAAGATACAACATGACAGACTTATTACAGTCAACGATGCTTTTGTATTTTGTGGCAAAAACGAAACCAAAAAAGAACATGCTTTTCTATTCAGTGAAAATGACACAAATGATCCTTGAATTTTTACCAAACATGCAATATAGCCCTTGAATTTTGGATTTGTTTAATATGGTCCATGAATTTTAACTTATTTTCAAACATAAAGATAATATCAAATATTCTCATACAATTTAGGGATTAATTTGAACATACATGAAAAGTTCAAGGACTAGATTATACATTGGGTTAAAGTTTTAAGATCGTATTGAACAAATTGAAAGTTCATGAACTATATGGTATATTGGGTCAAAATTTAGAGACTATTTATGTTATTATCTTTTGTATTAATAGATTAACCCATTTTAAATGTGGATGAAAATACTCGTATTTTAAGTAAATCTCCATTAGATAATTGTCCTAGGTTGCACAGTTGGCACTGATGTGAGCATTTTTAAATAATCTTTTAGTATTTTCCTCGATTTTTTTTGAAATTTCCTCTTTTTCTTTAATTTTTTAATGCTTTTTCCTAGGTCGGCAAGAGTCATTGGCAACCCTTGCCGATTTGCGAAGGCCTTGGGTGAGGCCATCACGCCTCATCGGCTAAGGGCCTTCATTGCCTTGTCGATCATAGATGAGGCGGCCCTCCCAGGGCCTTAGCCGATGACCTTGTCGAATGTGAGTTAGGCCTCTTTGATTGGCAAGGGTTGCTGGTGACATTCGCCAATCAAAAGAAAAAGCACTAAAAATAATGAAAAATTCAAAAAACAAATAAAATATTATTGAATATTGTAAATGTTAGTGTCAGTCGCACAACATAGAACAACTTGCATTCACATCAACGATTTTTTTTACCAAGATTAACTAGATGGACTTACTTAGCAAAGTGTCAAAAAAATTATGAATCAACTGGCAAAATTTAAAATTTTAGGACTGAAGTGGCAAAAATGTAATATGATGGACTTTTAGGATAATTTCTTCAATATTTTTTATGTACTTGCAAAAAACTAAGGGGCTTGATTTGATCTTGGCTATGCTTGTGTGCATGTCGAATTCTACCGCATGGTGAAGCGTCTTGTTAAGAGTGTTCTAGGTAATTGTCAACCACAAAAAAGGAGAATATTTTCATTTCCAATGTCGGGTTACATTAGCATGAGAAAGACGGGGAAATTGACGAAAAAAGTCATAAAACATTTTGCAACTTTGCTGATTCAGTCATAATTTTTTTTTTGCCAATTCAGTCATAATCCTTTTGCAATTTTGCCGATTCAGTCCTAAACCTTTTTTTTTTTTTGCCAATTCAATCCTAAATCTTTTACAACATTGTCGATTCAATCTTAAATCTTTTAAAATCTTATCAATTTAGTTCTAAACCTTTTGAAACTTGCCAATTCAGTCATAAACTTTTTGAAATCTTGCCAATTCGACCTTGAAAATTTCAAGGTTTAAGACTGAATTGGTAAGATTTCAAAAGGTTTAGGACTGAATTGGAAAAAAAAAAGGTGGAGGATTAAATTGGCAAAGTTACAAAAAGATTTAGGACTTTTTCGACAATTGTCTTCGAGAAAGAAGGTCCCTTTGGGAACAACTTAATTTCCTCACAGAGACATGAGACTTGGGAGGAAATTGTTCGGACCAACATAGATAGATTGAGCTAGCTACCACAATTCAAGAAAGTAGCGGAATTCTCATGTGATGCCCTACTTAAAATTTCAAAAGAAAATGAATATTGCGTGCTTTACATGTTTTATATTTGTTTGATCGTTTGGATTTATCTATCATAGTAAGAAGGATGATAGTCATATGAAGAAGTATGAAAATGAGAGTAACGTTTTGATGCATCTAGATGGCTAGTATCAAAAAATGAGTTGAAAAAAGAAAGATCATTTGTCGTATTAGACCAAGATACGGTGCAAATAGAACTACAAGGATGAGATACTCATTCTATATGTATAAATACGTAGCCTTAAGTTGGGTGACACAGCGACAAGCCGGAAAACAAAAGATGGGGATGACAATAGAGTAACTTTTTTGTAGTTGTCAGATATTGTTGCGAACTTGTAATTGGATTTTAAAACTAATAAAAAGTACAATTAAATATTAAAATTTATCAAATTGGTGTAAGCGAAGCTTAAGTAGATCACGAATAGGTGATATAATAATCTAATGACTCTTAAATATGTTTTAAATGAGTTATATATAGACACCTAATTAGCTTTAAAATGTCATAAATAAGTTGTCTTGAGGCTATGAAAATCTAAAAATTCTAGTGTTTTAATTATTGTTTATTTTAATTTTTTAAATGATTTTCTTTTTCTTTTTTGTTTCTTTTTTTTTCCTTTGCTCTCGACTAGTTGCTAGCCATGGCAATAACTTGTGACTGGGCAAGAGGCAAATGGCATGCTTGCTAGATTAGCGAGGTCAAGACCTCACTAGATAGGTGAGCTCGACCTCGCCCTAGTGAGTCTCGAGCATCGTTTGAGGCAAATAAGGTCAAGATTGTTGGAATTTAGTGAAGTGAAGCCTCGTCAGCCTTGGGCAAGGCTTGAGGCTTACCAACAAGCTTGTCCGTTGATTGTGACTAGACATCGGTGATCAGACAAGGAAAAGAAAATAAAACCGGTTTTCTAGAACAATAATAAATTTTTAAAAATAAAATAGAAAAGTTTATAAAATTAGAGAAATTAATAACTAAATTGTATTGCATGAGAATATTTAACGATACAATTTTGATTAAATATGAAGTCATTTTAGCAATATGCATTGGGGCAAGCATGGATCGCTTAAATTATATTATATAAAAATGAGTTAAAACATGTTAAATGAATTAATATAAGCTAGATCATTTTTGACCCAAGTAAACTCACCCATTTGATGGGTTGTGTTGTTGCCACCCCCCATTATTAGAGGGTCGGCAAAGGTTGTCAACTTTGGGCTAGGCTAGCCCCTCATGACCCTCGCTAGGCCCATGTACCTCACTTGGGGCTAGCCATGAGCAATTAAATGATTCAAAGTAAAGATGAATAATAGAAATCCCTGTCCATCAAAAGCAATAATCCAGAAGATGAACATGTGGTCATGCATAATTATAAATGCTAAAAAGTTTAATCATGTAACATATAATATAAATTATAAAGCTCAATTCCTCATTCACCAAAAAATATTATTCCAAATCCTAACCACCAAAAAAAAAAACAGACGATGAAGTTTAATTTGAAATAATTTTTATAAAAAAACCTCATCCTAGAGGTTTGAAATAGATACGGTTTTACCTTTTTTAGCTTTATGAAATGGGTTCCACAACCGGTTCAGAAACTAATTTTGTTCCATGATGGGTCTTTACTCAAAATCGAAAACCAGACCAGTTCTAACAGGAATTGTGAACCAGACCTACTTTCAGGGTAGTCTGGTCCTATTTTCAAGTAGAAGTGATCCAGTTGCACACCCGTACTTGCTCCAATTTAATCGAACCCATGCTTTTTATTTCCAATTACTTCTTTTTTTTTTCTCCTCTTTCAATGTACCATCATAAAAGAAAATCGAATTTACATTTAGAGCATGTGAGCCGAAATTTTGAAATCATGAAGATTCTAATTTCGGCATGTGGCCTTTTGCATCATTTTCAATATTACGATTCCAACTAACTCTCTTTTTATTCATCAGATTAGTACGATAATTAGCTCGAATTGCTTCCATTTTGAGGTGAAGGTCTCTCGTCCGTCATAAGTAATGACTACAGTCAAAGAATAGATTTATATCGCCCGATCCATTCGCGGAGTATCGTCAATATCAGGGTTCTTGCTTTCCCTTGACCAAATTGATCGTGCTAGATGGACATACAGTACGAGCATGGCAATGGCATAGGCACGATACACATTCTCAAGAACCATAGATGGAGATGATCGGGGGGATTCAAGAGATTAGCCCAGTGATAAAGTCTTCGAAAACTTCTCATCCCTGGAAGCGCAAGAGGTCTTATGTTGGTTCTTTCTCAGCGCAACATTTCAAGGCCAATATGGATAGAACTCGCGGTGTGGTTGACATTTTATCTTTTGAACAAATCGGGAAGGTTCGGCGGTCAATTTGTGGTGCGACAAGGCTTTAGTACGTCATCTATACCTAGAAAAATGAAATGTGGAACGAAAGGAGCAGAATATTCAAGCAAGCCTTTGTTTACGCATTCTTCTCTCCAGGCTTTTGGTGGAGAGATAGAGCAGAGGAAATTGATGGTACAAATGTTTCTCGGATCTTGACCGTGATGAAAAGTCTCGGGTTAGAACTGAAGAGAGAGAGGTTCGAAAGAAGAATGGGCAGATGGGTCAGAACGAGTTTATTGGCTGTGGACACATGCCAAAGCAAGAAGAAAGAGAGGGAGAAACCAATCATCAAACTCAAACCCAACAAAGCAAAAGAGAGAAAAATTCAGAAGCTTGTCCCATTTCTTCATGCCTTCTTTGTTGTTGACTTTGAACCAGATATTTTTTTTACAGGAGTTTTCAACAAACCCCACCAATTGTCACACACCCAGATGGTCCTAAAACGCCAATTTTTACTTGCGGTGCGCTGAACTGATGGGCCTAACATATCAGTCTCGATGGAGCCTTACTACCTGTTTTGATATTGGGTCAACGATACGTATTAAGAAGGTGGTGAGTGAGAAGATGCAGAGTTTTCACTTTGGAAGAGGAACGAGAGGTCGCACAGACATGGCGAGCAAGAATCTCCGGTTGCTCTTGTTTCTGGTTCTCTTCTGCTCTTGGATTCATTTGAGTAGCTCTACTACAAATTCAAATGACCGTGAGTGCACCCACTTGTATTTGTTTATGTATGTTGTTATGCTCTATGAATTTCTCGTCATTCATGTTCTTTCTTTCTTTTCATATGGGCTTCTTGTGGGTTCATCTTGTACTGGCTTGGGGACTGTGTGAGAGAAACGGTGGCTAGTCATCGAAACAGTTACTTTTATCTTTTTTCCCGGGGATCTCAGGGACTTAAGCTGTCTGTCTAGAGCTTAGAATTCTTCAGGTTTTTAAGATTTTGGCTTATCTGGCGAGAAGGGAACATGTCATGTTATTGGAACCAGGAAAGCGTTACTTCCAGTCTCTTTGAGGCCAGACGATCATCTGGATTTCGTTATGTATGAGGCTGCTAGTTTCGCAGGTCTTTCTAGTCTTAAATTATCCCTGGAGTCTTGATCAACAAGGACTATATAAACTTCGCTATGTACTTATTGGGATCGAGCCGTTCTAGCCTTGGAATAACTACTCAAAAGAACAACTGACATAGGTGCAAAAAAGAGGTCTCCCACTATGATGTTGACCATTTCCAAGTTCATAAACTTGGATATGATTATATATGTTATTCCCTCGAGGATTTCACGTGGAACTCAAGAATAAATAGAGATTAGATTCGCAGGTATAGAAATTAAAGCATCTATTGCTTATTGCTGTGAAATTTGTCTTTACCGTCCATGCGGTCAATTCAATTATCTGCTCTGAGGCAATTGAAATATTTAGCCCTGTTTGAACATGTTGGTCTTGTTCTGCCTTGTAGATCTAGAACTAAGCTTGTAAATTCTAGAGTTCTGAAATATCATATCTAATCGTATGCTCTGAACAAACACTAAGTTCTAGCATTGACCATGAAAGAAATGCGAGAGTTGAATTTAGTGAGAGAAGGAAAAAGGCAAATTGTCTCTCTGCATCCGTCCTTGAATACTTGCTCAAGTAATAGAACAAAGATGCATTTGCTAAAACAACGGTGAGATCAGTGGGAAGTCTGCACTTCTAATAACTGTGAAGAAAGTGCAGGCCCGGATTTCTGTTCATGAGCATTTTAGTGGAATGGCTGTCTCAACAATTATCAGTTTTACCCAACTGCAACTGCTGCAGCCATTAGAGAGCTTTTAGTACAGGATGACACCGTGTCTCTTGCAATTTGAAAGTTTTTCATTAAAAATCTTGGATTGACAATGGATTTTTGAGGCTCGAACGTGCATTTGACCTTGTTGGCTTGTGGCCAAGGCAAAATCTGTTCCCTGTCCCATCTTAAAAAATTTGACTCTCTTTGGTTTTGGCGAAAATAATTGTGCAGAAACTGTTCTTTTAGCCCTGAAAGCCCAGTGGCAGAACACACCGCCCAGCTGGGGCAAGTCCAGTGATCCTTGTGGACTGCCCTGGGAAGGGATCACCTGCGACAATAATTCAAGAGTGACCGGATTGTGAGTGCTCTCTACTTCTTCTTATTGGTGCACATTTGTATTCCCAGTTTCAAGATTTTTTTTTTAGCTCTCTACTTGTTCTTATTGGTGCACATTCGTATTCCGAGTTTCTAGATTATTTTTTTTCCAAACTCAGTGATGCCATTTTAGTCAGCCATTGACAGTGATATTTTACGTTTTTCTAATCTTTTGACAGAGGGTTATCTGGCATGAATATTAAAGGACAGCTGCAACGCGAAATAGCAGAGCTCACGGAACTCACTTCTTTGTGAGTTTCTCCTCTTTCTATCATCTGTCATGATCATCTGCTGATTCTTAGATGTGTATAAGGATTGCATCGATGAAGTACTGCAAAGCATTGTGTTCATATCATCAAGTATCCCATGAACAGGTATACTTAATTTGTATTATTTGACAATTGAATTGCAGGGATCTTTCGTTAAACAAGGATCTCAATGGATCGATTCCTCCACAGTTGGGAAGTCTACAGAACTTGAATATCTTGTAATATCCCTTTGACCGCATATATTGATTTATTAGCTTGTTTATCCCTTTCCCCTCATGTATGAGCCTTGACTTTCAAAATTTTCAGAATTCTAGCTGGATCTGGCTTCAGTGGTAGCATTCCTGATGAACTGGGCAACCTTTCAGAGCTGACTTTCTTGTACGGCTAGCCAAAATGCGAATGCCACTAATTTGATGTTTATGGAAGTTTAGCTATATGATTTGCTTAGACTTTCAAATTGCCATTCTTACCAGGGCACTAAATTCCAACAAATTTAGTGGTAATATACCTGCTTCTTTGGGTAAGCTCTCCAAACTCTACTGGTTTGACGTGTCCCATAATCAGTTAAATGGATCACTACCAGTTTCAACGGGCACCACCCAAGGGTTGGACCTTCTGTTCAATTGTAAACACTTGTAAGTTCTCCTCCGCACCTAGTGTGATCATATAAACCAAGGATCTTTTTATTCCAGATTCTAATGATAACTGACACAATCTTTATGTTCCTTTCATCATCAACCGTTTGGAATGCGCTTCATCCGTAATTTCAGCCACTTCAGCCAGAACCAACTGTCTGGCACCATACCAGATAAACTGTTTAGTTCAAACATGTCTCTGATACACATGTAGGTTACCCATTCTCTCCCTTCGTATAATATAATAAGCTTTCTGCTTTAACTTGCGCTAGCTATTGTTGACAGATTATTTGATGATAACCAATTTAATGGTTCCATACCCACCACTTTAGGCCTTGTTTGGACACTCGAGGCTCTGTGAGTAACCGCTCACCTAATGTTGGTTTTGTGCTTTGGGATATTCAATTATCAACCATTGGCACCTATTAAATTTATTTGGACTCACATTGCAAAATATGCCACAGCCGACTCGATAGGAACTCCTTTTCTGGAAACGTCCCTTCAACTCTCAACAACCTTACACAACTCAGTGAACTGTGAGTGTAGATCTCGCCATCAATAGAATTCTAGTGAGATCATGAAAGATCCTCCCCTTATTCTGCTAAGTTTCCTTCAGGAATTTAGCACGTAATGGATTGAACGGTTCTTTGCCAAACTTAATCGGGATGAATTCACTCAGTTATATGTGAGTAACAAAACCCTGGCTTTGTCTCTCCCTCATTATATCACATGGCTAGTCCGACTGGCTGGTTGACCAGGCAACATTGTACCTTTGCAGTGACCTCAGTAACAAC
Source organism: Melaleuca quinquenervia (assembly GCA_030064385.1). Lineage (NCBI taxonomy): Eukaryota > Viridiplantae > Streptophyta > Magnoliopsida > Myrtales > Myrtaceae > Melaleuca > Melaleuca quinquenervia. The sequence continues at coordinate 17,333,042 of CM057718.1, forward strand.
TCTTTTGCGGCTTCGGCAGCTCCGGATTGGTTCTCAACTTTATCATCTCTCACCACTCTGTAAGATTTTTCAGTGCAATTGGTACAAAGAAAAGTTGTATGGCTTTCGAAACTAGTGGGCAGCCTTAAACTTATCTCACTGTGACCAGAATCATACAATATGGACCACTTCAAGGGACTGTACCACCAAACCTCTTCGGGCTTCCCCAGCTACAGCAAGTGTAAGGAATTATTTCTAATTAGTGTCCTCGTTCTTATACCATTTTGATGATTTTTTGAACTTCAACAGTGATATGAGAAACAATGCTTTCAACGGAACGCTGCACATGGGTACTAGCGTCAGTCCCAAATTGCAGCTCGTTAATTTGGAAGATAACCAGATTGAATCGCTGATGACCAGTCCCTACCAGAAGGCATTGATGTGAGACAGACAGTTCATAGGCGTTAAACTTCAATCCTCAGATATGGAAGACATTATGATGCTAATCTTTTTTTTTTCCTTCCTTCAGACTAACTGGAAACCCAGCATGCACTATTGCGCCTGTTCTCTCAATCTTGGGGTACTGCAAAGGTCCGAAGCAACAACCTTATTCTACCCAAAACAACTGCAGCGTTGCATCGTGTCCCTCAGATCAGAAGCGTGACCCTAAAAGTTGCACGTGCGCAGTTCCGTATGAAGGGGCATTGACATTTAAAGCTCCATCATTCAGCGATTTGACCAATGCCACTTTGTTTCAGTCGTTGGAAGTAGAGCTGTGGCAGACATTGAAACCAACTGTTGGTTCAGTTTCTCTTCAGAGTGTCATCTTCGATCTAAATAGGGGCTATCTTATAGTACCTGTGACTTTCTTTCCATCTAACGGGACGGACTTCAGTAGATCAGACATTGGGAGGATTGGATTTGATATGAATAACCACACTTTTCAGCAGCCCCCAGGTTTTGGGCCCTATACCTTCAGCGCACGTGCTTATCCATTCCCAGGTAACTTAATTTTGTCCTCTCATGTATCGGGTTTGACTATCATTTATATCCATTTTGACACAAACAACCGATCCAGCATATGGAATACGCATCAGTATCGCCGTAATAGCAGGGATTGCCATTGGCTGCTCAGTCCTGGTTCTTGGACTTGTGTGGTTGGCAATATATGCCATCCGACAGAAGAAAAGAGCACAAAATGCTATGGAATTAAGCAAACCATTTGGTAATTAATGCGTGAACTCTTCATCTTTTGCTACTGAGACACTTTGACCAGCGGATTGCTGAGATCATTGAAACCAAGTAAACTAAATAAGAAGTTGTCTCACTCACACCGATCTATCCGTGTTTTTAGCATCCTGGATACCAAGGGGAAATGATGGTGGAGGAGCACCCCAGTTGAAAGGGGCAAGGTGGTTCTATTTTGATGAAATCAAGACGTGTACCAAAAGTTTTTCTGAAAGTAATGAGATAGGCTCTGGGGGCTATGGAAGGGTAAATATCATGCCCTGCCCAGATTGTATGTAGATCATATTATGCTTCCTATAACTGCTTTGTAATTCCTTTTCACGATCTGATAGGTCTACAAAGGAATGCTTCCCAATGGCCAAGTGTTGGCAATCAAGAGAGCTCAGCCGGGGTCGATGCAGGGCGCGCATGAGTTCAAGACGGAAATTGAGCTACTTTCGCGAGTCCATCACATGAATCTTGTCGGCCTTGTTGGCTTCTGTTACGAACAAGGAGAGCAGATGTTGGCCTATGATTATATGCCTAATGGAACACTCAGGGAGGGCTTGTCGGGTACTTTCCTATGCCTAAATCACATCAAGCTTTGCGAACTTTAGATTCCATCTCAAACTCTCCCAATCATGCTTTGTCCCCATATCGTTATTTCAGTATCAGTGCTAGCAAGACTTCTCTGGTGAATGAAATTGCCTATTGTTTGTAGTGGTGGTCACTGAAAATCAACGATGCAGGGAAAACTGGGATACATCTTGATTGGAAGAGGAGGCTGCGGATTGCTCTTGGCTCTGCAAAAGGGCTCGCATATCTGCACGAACTTGCGAATCCCCCGATAATTCACAGAGACGTGAAGTCCACAAATATCTTGTTGGATGAAAACTTAGTGGCTAAAGTCGCAGACTTCGGATTGTCTAAAATGGTGGTGGACAGCGAGAAAGGACATGTTTCAACACAAGTCAAGGGCACAATGGTATAGTACACTCCTATTTGAATGTCCAGTTTAGGCGATAGAGGCAGGTTGCGAGATCTTAACCGACTGATAACCACTAGTTTTTCATAAAACTCCAACTGACGATATGTTCCCCTTTGTCCTTCCCGAAACTTCAGCAGATGATATGTTAATGCCAGTTTCCGTAGAATTATAGAAACACAGGACACCCACAGTTAGGTGAACTGAAAGTACGGATGATTATATAGAGTACCATTTTGAAGTCAAAGTAGGTTTGATCAATTGCAATGAAATATAGATACTCCTCAGAAGGTCAAGTGTATGCTTTCCTGATTTCGAGTTCTGATTGTTCGTAACTTGTGGTGTCGCAGGGCTATTTGGATCCAGAATACTACACGACCCAGTTACTAACAGACAGAAGTGACGTGTACAGCTTCGGGGTGGTAATGCTTGAACTTATAACTGCAAAGCCACCGCTGAACAAGGGCAAGTACATCGTCCGCGAAGTCTGCATGGCGATGGACAAAAACGACCCAGACTACTACGGACTAAGGCAACTAATGGATCCGTCCCTTCTCAACGTGGGGCGTCTGACGGGGTTCACATCGTTCCTGGAGTTAGCAATGCGATGCGTCGAGCAATCATCCACCAACCGTCCCAGAATGAACGAAGTCGTGAAGGAGATCGAGACGATCCTGAAAACCGATGGGATAACCACAAGCACGACGTCTGCGTCCTCGTCGGCCACGGACTTTGGAGCATCACATTATGGTGATCCTAGACGTCCTTCGTACATTGATGTTTCACTCAGTAGTACGGATGTTAGTTACAGCAATTCGTTTGATTATAGTGGCGGATGTGAGCTTTCAACGAAGATTGTACCAAAGTAAATGTTGATCGCTCGAGTTGCTTATTTGGTCGATCAAATTAGTATCGTAAAGCTCCATTTTGTTCCATTTTTAGGTGAAGGTCCTATTCCTCATACATAAGGATGAGACTCGAATAGTAATTTTGTATCCCCGTCAATAAACTGTATGAATTTTACATTAGCATTGGCATGATATACATTCTGAAGAATCATGTGCTTCGGAGATTTGGTTTATTGAATTTTGCTTGATGTGCTCTGGAGGTGGAATTACTCAAATATAACCTCCTAGTTTCGGCAATTTTCTTGGGTTATAATTTAAGCTTTTCCCAATCTTTTTAGGTTCCGACAAGCAACAATTTCAAACTAAAGAAACTTTGGTAAAATGTACCTCATCAATGAGAAATATATAATTTGTTTTTCTGGGAATCGATTCCACGACAAAATATCTTTCACCCAAAAAACTTCTTCGGTTTTTATTAGAGTAGGAAAAAATGAAGTTTTCTAACGTTGGCGAAACATAAATGCTTTCGGACAGAGGAAGCAACAGTCTCGAAGGAAGACAGTTCCAAGCCTGGTGAAAGAGTACATGTTCTTTTAGCCACGACAAATAGGTTCTCTCTCTCTCTCTCTCTCTCTCTCTCTCTCTCTCTCTCTCTCTCTCTCAGAGGTTATTCTTTTACAGCAGATAGTTTTTCGCTCGTCGGGTAAAACATGCTGCAACGCCATTGTAAGTCCATCAGGGGTGAAATGAGTCTGTGTGCTCGTATTTCTTTTTCCGTCGATGATAAGTTTCGATGCATTGAAGCATCCTTCTTGTCGAAAACGACTTGTCGTTATGGCAGAGCATTCTTGCAGAGTATTTTGTTCACCTTGGCCGGTGTTAGCTTTTCCGCTCTTTATTCTGATGTTGATGAATGAGCAGTTACCTACCATCCCTTGCCCTCAACAGGACTCCCTATGAATTTACAAACGCCTAAGTTTGTGAATTCATGATTCTAACCGTTCCCGGCAATCTTAGACTCTATTTAAATCGATCGCACACCGGGCCTCAAGACAGATAAAAGACCGGGCCAAAAAAAGGCCATAAACAATACCCAGCTCCAGGCCAACCTTACCTTAATAGCCGAATTAGCATAGAGTGAATCACAAATGGACGTAGTAGCTTAGATAGATCGAAAAAGCTGGCGTTGAGATGACTCGAATCTGAAATCAGTCTTCTCAGGACCAAAACAAATCATATGGTTTCGTTTTCACAATATCCTTCCTACGGCGGCTATTCTAAAGTCGCTGCCCAATTTAGCTTTAGGAGGGAAGCATCAAGTGTTGAGAGCACTGTCTTCGGCATCATACACATCCATCTGCCAAACCCTAATCGCTAGCCAAATATTCCTTGGGTGAAGGGGAGCTCCAAATTTAGGAAATGGGTCCTAAAGGGGATCAATTTTGCATTGAATGAACCCCTTTGGCATTCCCTTGCTTGGTGGTAAAAATTTGCTCCCAAGTCCTAGCAGATCAGAGCACTCTTCTGGCATTTATAGCCATTGATGTAGATTCAACCACTAAAGCCTACTCTCTATCTCAAGAAACTCTATTTGGGTGAGCAATACTAAATTACGTATTTGTCCTAGAGAGGATCAATTGAGTGCACGTTCTCAAACAATTTACTTGGCGGTAGACTTACTGTCGTTAGATCAGTTTTGTCCCCTTTACATTTTTTTCTCATCCCTCTGATTCCTTGGGAGTGAGTTCTCGCGCCTCAAGAAGCTTGAGACTTCATGCTCGATCCGTATTGAAGACAACCTCTTGAAGCCAAATGATGACCGACTTCTGATTAGACCGAGGAGGATGAATCTCGTTTGATGTGTGAAAAGATGCCATGGTATCTGTTGAGCAACACACAGAAACACATTATTTATGCCTTTTCATTGAGCTATTGATTGTCAATTTCCTCACCCCAGTTCGAGGGAAATGATACAGCCATCCTTTCATTCGAAGAACACAGCCTCAGACATAATCATTATTAATTTGTTAACAAAAAATGTAACTATATTTAAATATTCGATAAAAGTTGTTATATGATCAGAGTTCTAGAGTCCATTAACACACACACACACATATATATATTTCCAAAATAATAAAGTAAACCTCGATATATATCATCTTAGACATGTATTAGACTATCTCAACTCTTCTACTATATTGCTCTCGTCCTAAATGCTACTGGTTGATAGACTTGAAAAAAGGACCGGAACAAAATGATAAGAATAACTACACCTTAGTGAGTAGTGCATATCTTTTCTAAGCAAATCAAAAAGTCACTATGCACATTCGTCAAAGCCATAATGAAAATCAATAGTCTCAAGTCTAGTTGATAATATACATAATGTCACACCCTGGCCTTTAGGCATGTCGCAAATCCTTGATATTCTTTTCAATAATTCCCTTAGTAAATTAGAGTTCTACAACAGCAGTGAGGTAATTAAACATTAGATAAATTCTTTCTAACAAGAAAAATTAAGTACAAATTGATTTCAAGTTAAAACTTAGACGCCACACTCTTCCAAGCTTTAGTCCATATACGACATCCTCACGTCTCCAAGTGATTGATGCCGACTTGTGGACTTTATCTTCTTTCGTCGTTTCTTATTTCCAGCCTCCCTTGGGTACGTGGTCCCTCCTGAAATGGTTGTGGTGGTGGGGTGAGATACTGGGGGTACCTCGGTGAGCAAACCCCATAATCCAAAACTAGGTACGCAGATCACCCTAGAGTCCTTATTCGGGTCAACAGTAGCGAGGTAATTAAACATTAGATAAATTCTTTCTAACAAGGAAAATTAAGTACAAATTGATTTCAAGTTAAAACTTAGACGCCACACTCTTCCAAGCTTTAGTCCATATACGACATCCTCACGTCTCCAAGCGATTGATGCCGACTTGTGGACTTTATCTTCTTTCGTCGTCTCTTATTTCCAGCCTCCCTTGGGTACGTGGTCCCTCTTGAAATGGTTGTGGTGGTGGGGTGAGATACTGGGGGTACCTCAGTGAGCAAACCCCCTAATCCAAAACTAGGTACGCAGATCACCCTAGGGTCCTTATTCGGGTCCCAAATTTCTACCATACCTAGGACAGAAATTCATCCTCACCCTCTCGCTTATAAAAGTCACCAGTCGTTGTCACTTTCTCTCTTTCGGACTCTCTCTGTCTATGAGTCTACTAATCTACCATCTTGGCTAACTCTAGATTTACTCGTCACATAGATTCGAACACCGATCCAAGTTTAATGATATAAATTGGTAAATAACTTGATAGATGATTTACTAGTAATTAAATGAATAAATTGCGTAGAAGAGTCATCAATCAATAAATCATCCATTCCAGACCATAAGACCGTTCGAGTTTGGTCTGAGACTTAACCAATTCTTCTAACTTGTCCATTATTAAATCATAGATAATTTACTGGCCAATAAATAAATAAATTGCGTAAACGAATTGACAGTCAAATAAATTGTCTATTCCACTCAATAAGACCGTTCAAGGCCGGTCAGAGACCTATTCAAGCTTCCAACCCGATCAATCATTAGATCAATAATAATATACTGACCATTGAATTAAATACATATATTAATTAATCATGTCGAAGAATTAACCATCGATAACTCATCTATTGTGCTCAATAAGACCGTTCCAAGTCGGTCAGTAACTTAAATTCAGTAATCCAACTCTACCATGGTTGGATTCAATCCCTATCAGACGATCATTAAAACCAATTGCCTTCCATTTGATTAATTTATTTCTACATAACTCGGCGTTTCACTTATCTAGCCCTATTGGCCATTCAAAAGTTCTATCTAGGCCCATGAGTCGTCTTTGATTATATCTCAACCTATGGCCTCATATCCGGTCCTTCTCATCCTATTCAATTAGCACTTGGTGTCCATTTATAACTATCCCTTCCACAATTTTATCCACTAAAATCACGTAATTGACCAAACAATTCTACTAAGGAGATAAATGTATCCAATTAAGGTTTAGAAGGTCCACTCACTCACCTCAATTTCTTAACGATCTGGAGGTCGATGATGGCAGTTCCGCGGCGACACGGTCCTTGCACTTGCCCGTCGCGCTTGAGCTTGATATGGTTGTCCAATCTCCGATCCGACGCTGCGAACACATTGTCCAGCCTCAGGGGAGCATCGGATGGCTTTGGGTGGTCTCCGGCGACCCTTCAGCACTGACGAGGCTCCCGGAGGTCGCCCATGACCGTGGGAGGCCGGCCCAGCCCATGGGTGGGGCCACGGAGGCCCGAGGTGGCCGAATCTGCTTTGGCCAGGCTTGAACCAGCTCTGGCCAAGCTGGTTGGACGCCGGCCAGGCCATCGGACGGCCACCCACTGCTCGGCGATGGTCGAGCTCGCCTCTAGGACCCCTTGGCTGGCCAACGAAGCCATGGACAGCGGCTGGGAGGCCCTGGAACGGCGTCGATGGCGCGGGTCAGCTCAAACCCAATTTAGGGCACAAACCGGTCGGAGCTTAATTCGTCCCATCCAGATCGAATTTAACCAGAGTAAACGCATGGATTCTACTCACTAGACCCCCACGAGTTGATTGGTGCCATTGGTGGTGCCAAAGTAAACGGCGACGGTGGCCAGACAAGGGTTTCGGCCCAAAGAGAGCAGAAACCCGAGCCCTGAGCTGGTTTTTCGGGGGCTCCCGGTGGCGCTACAGACTAAGACGGCGCCATAGATTGGCTGCATCGCAAAGCTGGTCTCGAGAGCTTTCCAACGACACCAAGCTCGAGCTAAATGGAGCTCGGAGCTGTCAGTAATTAAGCTCGCAAGGAGGAGTGTTCTCCTGGGAGAAAAGCAGGGAAAACCCGAGGTCGGTACGGATGTGGGGGCTCGTCGGCGCAAGCGGTGGCTGCCCATTGGCTGACAAGCACACGGAATGGGCCCTTGGGACAGCTAGAGGCTTTCCCCCAGCTATTGGCCGCTCGACGTTCGTGAATCAACTCTCCGGCCGCGCGTCTCCAACCCGCTCGACGGAACGCGTGAGAGAGAGGGGAATCGGCGATCGGTGGCCCGGCTCACCCGGTCGGATCGGCTTCTCTAGCGGTCGGACCGTCTCTCCTCGCGGTCAGACCGGCTTTCTCGCGGTTGGACCAAATTTCTCACATTCGAACTGGATTCCCTCACGGTCGAACCGTATTTCTCACGGCCAGAACGGATTTCTTGCATTTGGACCGGTTTCTCTCACGGTCGGAACGTCTTTCTCGCGGTCGGAACGTCTTTCTCGCGGTCGAACTGTCTCCAAGCAAGGATCGACAGGTTCTCCTCACGAATCAACCGGTTCTTGACCGGTCAACCGTTGGCCGGTCAACCATTGACCATTGACCCAAAATTGACTTTCCCCAAAATTTCCCAAAATTACCCATAGGCCCAAAATTCATCCCTTTTAAGGCCAAAAATGCAATTAACCAAGTCTCGAGGGTCTATAATGTGAATTTCAGAAGTCCGGAATCACTCTAATTTAACTCTTACGGTTTAGTCCGAAGAATTCTCAAGATCAACGGACCACTGACTATGGCTGTAATTTCATCCAATTTGATCTTAGGAGCAGCCTGGACACGGGGTGTTACACATACAATACCAAAAGTGAGTTATATCGTTTCAAATAACTTTACACATAGCGGGAATCTTCAATATAACGTTTACGTGAGATCAAAAATAAGCTTTATTGTTTTAACAAAGTTATGTGCATATATATAATACATATCTATAATATCAAAATAACATATCAATGGTCAAAAATCAATTTTATCAATCTCAAGAATTTCATACCAATGGCCTATTCTATTGATTAATCTTTTTAAATTTTATATCGATGGTCTATTTCATCGACTAATTTAATACTCAATATCTAACTATGGTCATGTTTAACACCCGTAAAAAAATGACCAAATTTACCTCCCTAAGTTAGGTCTACCACGTATAATATCAGTTGGTAGTTTGACTAAGAAGGACATCCGTATAACAATATGCATACAACTCTCTTAATGGATTCTCCCATAGCAATATAAGTAATATCATTCAATATCTTTATCCAACAAATCATAATCAATATCAAAAAGTCCTTTCATAAATTGGTTTCTCAAATCGAATCACGTCAACTTCATAATCCACTCTATCAAATAGAATGCATTTTATGAAACATATCACAAATCAATAAATATAACCCTTCATAAACGTACTTGAAATCAAGAGTTTTTTTTTTATAATCTTTCACAAAAATGTTTTTTTGTAAACACTAAAATATATGATTTTTCTCCATCTTCGTCCATTGAATAGAATGCATTTTATAAGGCATATCTCAAATAATTTCGAAATTCTTTATCAATTATATGCACAAATCGATATGCATAACCTTTTGTAACATTTTTCATAAAATGTTTTTCAAATAATTTAGAACTTGTTCCACAAATCAGTTCACAACATAATATTATATATATATATATATATATATGAACTTTCACAACATCTTTCATAACACGTCTCTCAAACCATTTTCAAATGACTAAGGTGTAGAGAAAAGTGCTATTTCATAACTTATATCATGTATAATTGTTTTCGTTTTCGAAATTCAAAGAAGAAATAACATCACTCACAGTGGGAAGTCTATGACCAAATAATAAATCCTACTAGAACCATTGAATTAACAATCCTATCAAATAAGTAAGAAACAACATTAAAATAGAGTAAAACACTTTCTGAATGATAAATCTACTAAATTAAATTTACTTTCTAACAAAACGACTTATATACATTGACAAAATTCTCTTTCGAAGAGGAAATTCAAGTTATTCACAATGTAAAATTTGAGCACGAAATTTGATCGTGCTATAAGTCCTTTCATTGGACTTCCTTTGAAGCGAGCTTACAGTTGCAATAAAAGAGTACTAGATGACTCATAAATTGGTCAACCCAGAATCCAGCCGAAAATCGACAAAATTCTGCTCGAAACTACTGTTGCGCACTGTTCATTACCCACGCTTGACCTCCAAATTTTGTTTAGACAAATCATAAGCTTAAATTGAGTTTTGTAAAATCGTAAAGCTCCACAGCACTCTTAAATCAGACGTCGCAATTCAAATTTCTCTTAATTCCGAATTTCAGCCCTAATTCTGACAATTATTCTGATTAGACAAATAAAGGACTTGAATCCTTAGCCGGCGTTACAAATTCACAGTTGAATAAGTTTGCTGGAATGTCCGGATTGGGAACGCCTTCCATTTTCTTCCTCCTCCTTCTTTTCTTCCTTTTCTTTCCCTCTGTTTCGCTCGCTCTCTCTCTCTCTCTCTCCGTGTGTTGATCTCTTTTCCCTTTTTCTTCTCCCTCACGAGCCACCTCTCTCTCTCTCTCTCTCTCTGTGTCTCTCTCAATGTTGCTCCCCTCCTTTATTAACCAAGACTTTGTCTTCTACTTCTTTATTAACCAAGACTAGTCCTTTACTTTTTTCCAACTGAGCTGATCTCTTTTCCCTTTTTCTACTCCCTCACAGACCACCACCATCGCTCTCTTTCAATCAATGTCGCTCTCTTTCCAATTTCTGAATCGGACGGTCTCCATTTATTTAGGGGGATTTTGTTTGTTTATTTGTTTTTTTTTAAATTAATGGATATCCGATCTAAATCAAACGGCCAGCGTCTGACATATGTCGGCCTAACTTACGTCCGATGATCCCAATCCCTTCTTTACTGACCAAGACTAAGTCTTCCACTTCTTTCCACCTTTTGACTATTCAACCTTCTTTTCTTTTATTGTTTAGTTTATTACACAAATAGTACATTCAACCTTCTATCCACCTTTTGACATAGGTTCAGGAATTTTTTTTTATACTTTTTTCGTTCTTGATTCTTGATGCTGATGTCTACTCCATTCAAGTTGAATTCCCACGGTCAATGGCCTCATTGATAGAATATTCGAATATTGAACCACACTTTTATCCAACATATGAGATTTTAGTGAGATAACTATAAACAGTTTTAAAAGCTTAAATTATTAAATAAGAACATAGATTTAATATTTAAATATTCTTTTACACATGATTCAAAGTGAACAACGCTAGATTTGCACGTTTATTAAAAGCATATGGCAAAAATGGCTGGAGACACACAAAACAAATCAGAAGAATCGTCAAACATTGGCAACGGGAGTCAGCTACAACTTCGTTGACTTGGAAGTAGTCGTCCCCATGCTTTTGCTGAGCGTTCACATTAGCCACGATTTTGATAAAATTTAATAATCAACTCAAAATTAGGAAAAAGCAAAATCAGGGCTTCCTGCCAAAAAATAATAATTCTAGATAGCATTCTTGCTTGACGACTAGATATATATAACCCAATTGAAATTGAAAACATTATATTAAGTTCTACCAAATGCGTTTGAACAAGGAATTATTCAAATGACAGAGGAGCCAATGGGGACCTATTCGAAGCATCTTCTGATTGTGCTTTCGTAGCACGGAGTCTTTGCAATCGCCTTTGCCTCAGAGGATTTTTTATTTATTTATTTAAGGAGTACGTTTTCTATCTCTTTTAACTAGCATTTGCATAATATAAGTAAAAAAAAAATGACCCTTCATCGCGGCAGCATGGTATAACGTGTATAGTGCGAAATTATCTGTAATGTCCTTAATATGGTCTTCATAGAATATCCCAGTTTAGATGTGGATGACAGTGATTATGTTTTATAATGAATCCACATTGGACTAGTGGCCTTCATATAAATGAAATGTGTGAAAGCAAGTGAAAGTGCTTTCAAAATATTCTCTCTACACGAAAAATTCAAGGGCTTGATTTTGATTTTGACTTTGACTGAACGTTGAATTCTACCGCATTGTGAAGCTTCTTGTAGGAGGGTCACGGATATTTGCTAACTGCAAAAACGAGAGAATATTTCCAATTTAATGTAGGGAGTGCAGATAGAATGAGAAAGACGGTCTAGAATCTTCTTATTGGGACATGAATTTTGGGAAGAAATCATCTACACTGACCTAGATAAATTAAGCTAACTATCACAATTCAAGAAAAATAGCGAAATTTTCAGGTGATACTTTGTTAATATTCAAACGAAGACCGATGAAAAATGAGGGAAACGTTCTGATGCATCTAGATGGCCATTTTTAAAAGATGAGTTAAAGCAAGAAAATTATTTGGTCAGATTAACCAGGGTGCATTTAAAAGATTCATTTCATTTTAAAAGGAGATATTACGGCTTAGCGTGCGCTTTTTTCGTGAAAAATAAATGGGTAAAGTTTTTTTTCCTAATTGCTTATATCGCTCACAAAAATAAATAAAGAAAAATCAATTTATTGTTCACGAAAATATTCAAACTATTCATACATAAATTTTTGTCAACAATGGAAAAAGTTTCATTGAATACATTTTTAAGCAATGTAACCAATCATTTTTTAAAAATATTTTCCAAATCAATCATTTTAAAGTACTTTTTTTAATTAGAAAACTTCACCATAATTACAAAAAAAAATCCAAATTGTTCCCAATTGCTGATGGTGGCCGGGCTTTGAAGAATTCAGAGATTCCATATCAAGAGAACAAGAAAAAAGAATGGCTAATTCTAGCTAATTCAACGAGACAAATTTCAATCACTTCTTACAAGAATATTTAAGCTGCCGAAAATTGTAATCTTTTCTTAATCGATTCTCAGCAAATGCTCTTCGGACACTACCTAGCTAAAATTCTTGAGAACAGTACACGAGAGAAGCTGACAATTACGTATAATCTGGCTGAAGAATTAAGTTAGATTGAAGCAAGATTTTTTCTAATCAAAGATAGCAATGTAAGCTGGAATACAGAGAAAAGAAATCAACCCAAGTAGCGATTCATCTCATGGAAGGGCTTTCATGCGAGGATGCGGCTATGGGGGACTCAATTCTCACCACCCACCACCCTACCTGCTCCCATTGTTGTTGAATCTTTCTTTTTTTTCTCTTTCTGTGGATCCGCCGTGGTTGTACATTCGTGCATGCACTCAGAGCATGTGAGTCGAAATTATAAAGATTCGAATTGACTGGCAAATCGGTACAATGGTTAGTGATTTTGTATCGGGTGCTCCATACATAATACATCGCTAATGTTGGGGTGCTGTTTTTTTTTTTCTTTTTTTGGTTGCCGTTGATCAAATTGATGATGCTTCATCGACAAGCTGTACTGAGTATCGCAAGGACACCACCTAGACCTGAAACAAGATAAGTTAAACAAGAGGGCCAGGATGTTCTAGCAATCTCTTTGTTTACACATTCTTCTCTTCCGGGCTTTTGGTGGAGAGGCGGCCGGAGGAAATTAAAAAACAAATGATGGTTGGATCGCGCCTGTTATGAAAAGTCTCGGGTCAGAACTAATGAGAGAGGGGCTTGGAAGGAGGGTGGTCACATGGTTGGGACCGTGTCATGTCAACTCTTCACACAAGCCAAAACAAAAAGAAAGCATAAAGATGAATAATCAAACACGAACCCAGCAAGCAACGGAGAGAGAGAAACAATCGAAAGCTTGTTCCATTTCTTCTTCCCTCCCTCCTTTTCTTGTTTGACTTTGTAACAGATGATCTTTGACAGAGTCTTCAACAAACCCCACACACCCAGGTTGTCCTTAAGAACTCTTCATATTATTGGCAAGCGCTGATCAGATAAACCTAACGCCGTCTTGAAACAGCCTTGCTACGTGTTTTGATACTGGTCAGAACATTATGTATTTAGATGGTGGTGAATGAGAAGATGCAGAGTTTTGACTTGGGAAAAGGAATGAGAGTTGGCGGAATCATGGCAAGCAAGAACCTCCGGTTGCTCTTGTTTCTGGTTCTCTTCTGTTCCTGGATTCACTTGATTTGCTCTACTACGAACGCAAATGACCGTAAGTGCACACATAAATTTGTTTATGTATGTTGCTATGATCTATGAATTTCTTGTCATTCATGTCCTTTCCTTCTTTCCCTCTGGACTTCTTGTGGGTTCGTCTTGTTCTGGCTTGAAGACGGTGAGAGGAAAAAGGCAGCTAATCATCAAAACAGCCTTATGTTTTTTTTTTTTTAAGGTTTCAGGGACGCGAGCTGTCTGTGTAGAACTTAGCAGTTCCTCAGTTTTTTTAAGGTTTTAGCTTGTCTGGCGAGACATGAATATGTTAAGTTTTTGGAACTAGGAAAGGACTACTTTCGGTCTCTTTGAGCCAAAAGATCATCCGGATTTTGTTATGTATCTGCAGAAATGCTTAATAGTTTCGCAGATCTTTTTAGTATCGAGTTGTACCTTGGGTCCTGATCAACAAGGACTATATACCGTTCGCTATGTGCTTTGGGATTGGGTCCTTCTAGCCTCGGTCTAACAACTCAAAGGAAGAACTGACAAAGATGCCAGAAAGAGGTCTCCCGCTATGTTGTTAACTAGAACCGAGTTCATAAACTTGGATAGCATTTTATACGTGTGGTTCATTTAAGAGAATTTCAGAAACGTGGAACCCATGAATAAATAGAGATTAGTTGCGGGAGTATAGATCTAATGGTTATTGCCACGAAAGTTGTCTTACATGTCCATGCAACCGATTTTGTTATCTGCGCTGAGGTGATGCAGAACTTGAAATATTTTTGCCCTGTCGAGCATGTTGGCCTTTTTTGCGTTGTTGATCTAGAACTAAGTTTGTATATTCTAGAATTACAAAGTTCCATATCTCATCATACGCTCTGTACAAACAATAAGTTCTAGCACTGACCACAAAAGAAATGTGAAACAACCGAATTTTTAAGGAAAAAGGAAGCTGTCTATCTGCATCCTTTGTTGAATAGTTACTCCAGCAGTAGAAAAGAGGTGCGTCAGCTGAAACAACTGAAGATTAGAAGGAAGTCTGCACTTATAACAACTGTGACAAAAGTGCATGGCCAAATCTCTGTCCATGAGCATTTTAGCGGAAATGGCTGTCACAACCATTAGCAGTTTTGGTCAACTGCTGCAGCCATCAGAGAATTTTAGTCCGCGTGTCTTGCAATTTAAAAATTTTCTCCAGAAGTCTAGCATCAGCAATAGATCTCTGGAGACTCGCATGTGCATCTGACCTTGTTAGCTTGTGGCCAAGGCAAAATGGGTTCCAATTTCCCATCTTAAAATTTCACTCTTTTATTTTTTTTGTCGTACAAATGTGCAGGAGCCGTTCTTCTAGCCCTGAAAGCCGAGTGGCAGAACACACCATCCAGCTGGGGCAAGTCCACTGATCCTTGTGGACAGCCTTGGGATGGAGTCACCTGCGACAGTAATTCAAGAGTGACCGGATTGTGAGTGCTCTCTACTTGTTCTCATTGGTGCTCATTCCTGTTCTCAGTTCTTAGATTTTTCAGTGCTTTTTCTTTAATATAGATAATGCCATTTTTAAGCAGCCATTGACTGTGATACTTTCTGTGTTTTCACTTGGACAGGGGGTTATCTGGCATTAATATTAAAGGGTCGCTGCCAGGCGACATAGGGGGCCTCACAGAACTCACTTCTTTGTCAGTTCCTCATCTTTCTATCTTCTGTGATGATCATATTTTGAATCTTAGATGTGTAATAAGAATTGCATAGATGAAGTATTTCAAAGGCAATGGTCATTCTCATGTTCATATCGACTTGAATGTGAACAAGTCTACTTATCTGTCTCATTTATCCTTTGAACCGCAGGGATCTTTCCTTGAACCGGGGTCTTACTGGATCGATCCCTTCACAGTTGGGAAGTCTACAGAACTTAAACATCTTGTAATATCCCTTTTGACTGCATTCATTGCTAACACAGCTTGGTCTTCCCTTTTCTCACGTATGAGCCTTCATTTCTAAAAATTTTCAGAATCTTGGCTGGATGCAGCTTCAGTGGCAGTATTCCTGATGAATTGGGCAACCTTTCACAGCTGACTTTCTTGTAAGGCTTGTCAAAATGAGAATGCCATTAATTTGCTGATCAAGGAAATTTAGCTATGTGTTTTGCTTAGACTTTTCAAATTGCCATTTTTTCCAGGGCGCTAAATTCCAACAATTTTAGCGGTAATTTACCTGCTTCTTTGGGTAAACTCTCCCAACTTTACTGGTTTGACATCTCGGAAAATCAGTTTTCTGGATCGCTACCAGTTTCGACGGACACCACCCCAGGGTTTGACCTTCTGGTCAAATGCAATCACTTGTAAGTTGTCTACGATATTCCACGCCTAGTGTGATGCATATAGGTTAAGGTCTTTTCATTCCAGCTCCTAGTTATAAAAAGCAATTTTTATGCTCTTTCCTCTTTAATTGTTTGGATTGTGCTGCATCTGTAACTTCAGCCACTTCGGCCAGAACCGACTGTCTGGCACTGTACCAGATAAACTGTTCCATTCAAGCATGCCTCTGATACACATGTAAGTTACCACTTTTATCATTTGACATAATATCCCTAGCTTTCTGCTCTAACTGGCGCTAGCTATGGGTGACAGATTATTGGATGATAACCGATTTACTGGTTCTATACCGTCCACAATAGGCCTTGTTCAGACACTCGAGGCGCTGTGAGTAACCATTCACCTAATATTTGTTCTGTGCTTTGGGTAATTTAGTTATCAACCATTGTCATCTACCAAATTAATTTGGACTCACATTGCACAACATGCCACAGCCGACTCGATAGGAACTCATTTTCTGGGAAAGTCCCTTCAAATCTCAACAACCTTACACAACTCAGTGAACTGTGAGTATAGATTTTTTAATCAATGGTATTCTTGGGAGATGACTGGAATATCTCCCCTCACTATTCTGAGTTTCCTTCAGGAATTTAGCATATAATGGATTGAGCGGTCCTTTGCCTGACTTAACGGGGATGAAGTCGCTCAGTTACATGTGAGTAAAACACCCTGGCTCTATATCTCCCTAATGACGTCTCATGGTTAATCCCGCTGACTGGTTGACTGGGCAAAATCGTACCTTTGCAGTGATCTCAGCAACAACTCTTTCGAGGATTCGGCAGCCCCAGATTGGTTCTCAACTCTATCGTCTCTCAACACTCTGTAAATCTTCTCAAGCAATTGCTATAATGAATAGTTGTGTGGCTTTCCGAAACTAGTGTGCGACCTAAAATTGATCTCACTATGATCAGCATCGTACAATATGGATCGCTTCAAGGGACTGTACCACCAAACCTCTTCAGCCTTCCCCAGCTAGAGCAAGTGTAAGGAAAAAAAATTGCTAATCTGTGTCCTCTTTCTCCCACCATTTTGATGATTTTTCAGACTTCTTCAGTGATATGAGAAACAATGCTTTCAACGGAACACTGAACATGAGTACCAGCATCGGTCCCCTACTGCAGCTCGTTAATTTGGAAGACAACAAGATTGATTCGCTCACAACCGGTTCCTACCGTAATGCATTAATGTGAGACAGACATTTCATGGGGATTCAACTTCCGCTCTGAGATACGTAGACATTTTTATGCTAATCACCTGTCTTTTTACTTCAGACTAGTAGGCAACCCGGCATGTACCAATGCGCCTGTTCTCTCAACCACGAGCTACTGCAAAGTTCAGCAGCTACAACCTTATTCTACCCAGACCAACTGCGGAAGTGCATTGTGTCCCTCAGATCGGAAACTTAACCCAGGAAGCTGCACGTGTGCAGTTCCATATGCAGGAACATTGACATTCAAAGCTCCATCATTCAGTGATTTGTCTAATGCCACTCTGTTTCAATCGTTGGAAGAAGACCTGTGGCAGACATTGAACCTAACTAATGGTTCAGTTTCGCTACAGAATATCGGCTTTGCTCTGAGCAGTGGCTATCTTATAGTACCGGTGTCTTTCTTTCCATCTAATGGGACGTACTTCACCAAGCGAGTCATTCAGAGGATCGGATTCGATTTGACTAACCAAAATTTTAAGCCGCCCCCCGGTTTTGGTACCTATATCTTCACTTCCTATCTTTATCCATTCCCAGGTAACTAAAATTTCATCCTCTCATATATCAGCTTTAAGTATCATTCATATGTGTTTGACATGAAAAGCCGATCCAGGTAACCGAGTAAGCATCAGCAAAGGTGTCCTAGCAGGGATTGCCGTTGGCTGCACTGTCCTGGTTCTTGGACTTGTGGGGTTAGCAATTTACGCTATTCAACAGAAGAAACGAGCACAAAGAGCAATGGAATTGAGCAGACCATTTGGTAATTAATGCACGAAACTCTTCCATCTTTTTTCTACTAAAGAACTGTGACAGTCTGATTGCTGATATCATAATAAAAATGAGTAAATAGATAAGAGCCAGAATTTTGCTGTCTCACTCACTTTGATCTATCCATGTTAAGCATCCTGGATACCAAGGGGAAGTGATGGTGGAGAAGCACCACAGTTGAAGGGGGCGAGGTGGTTCTATTTTGACGAAATCAAGAAGTGCACCAATAGTTTTTCAGAAAGTAATGAGATAGGCTCCGGGGGCTATGGAAAGGTAGATATCATGCGCAGCACGGATTGTCTGTCAATTTGCAATATGCTTCAATTTACTCCTATGTAATTCTTTATCGCTGATCCGATAGGTCTACAAAGGAATTCTTCCCGATGGTCAAGTGATGGCAATCAAAAGAGCTCAGCAAGGGTCGATGCAGGGTGCGCATGAGTTCAAGACTGAAATCGAGCTGCTTTCTCGAGTCCATCACAAGAATCTCGTCGGCCTCATTGGCTTCTGTTACGAACAAGGAGAGCAAATGTTGGTCTATGAATATATGCCTAATGGGACACTTAGGGAGAGCTTGTCAGGTACTTCCCTTGGCCTAACTCACATCGAGCTTCGACACATTCCATATAAAACTTCGCACATCATGCTTTGCTCATCTCGCTATTCCTAGCACAGGAAGAGTTTTCTTTGTGAATGAATCTGCATATTAATTGTTTAGTAGCAATGGACACTGAATATAATCGATGCAGGGAAAACTGGCATACATCTTGGTTGGAAGAGGAGGCTGCAAATCGCTCTCGGCTCTGCAAAAGGACTGTCATATCTGCATGAGCTCGCGGATCCCCCGATAATTCACAGAGACGTTAAGTCCACGAATATCTTGTTAGATGAAAATTTGGTGGCTAAAGTTGCAGACTTCGGCTTGTCTAAAATGGTGGCAGACAGCGAGAAAGGACATGTTTCAACACAAGTCAAGGGCACATTGGTATGGCATACTCCGACGTGAATGTCCATTTGGGCGAGGGGCGGGTTACGAGATCTACACGAAAGATAACCTCTAGCTTCTCATCGAACCCAACTGATGATATGTTCCCCTTTTGTGTTCCCCTAAACTTCAACAGAATGTTCATGCCAGATTCCCTAGAATTAAGGAAAACACAGGACACCCGCAGATAAGTCTGTCTAGGATTGATTAAATTTCAATGAGATATAGACATTCCTCAGAAGGTGAAGTGCATGCTCTCCTGACTTCAATTCCGAATTTGATTGTTCGTAACTTGTGATCTTGCAGGGCTATTTGGATCCAGAGTACTACATGACCCAGCAACTAACAGATAAGAGTGACGTCTATAGTTTTGGGGTCGTGATGCTCGAACTGATAACCTCAAAGCCGCCGATCGAAAAGGGCAAGTACATCGTCCGCGAAGTCCGCCAGGCGATGGACAAAAACGACCAAGACTACTATGGACTACGCAACGTCATGGATCCGTCCCTTCTCAACGTGGGGCGTCTCCCAGGGTTCGCTCAGTTCCTGGAGTTAGCAATGCGATGCGTGGAGGAATCATCCACCAACCGTCCCAGGATGAACGCGGTCGTGAAGGAAATCGAGAGGATCATGCAAAACGATGGGATCGCCACGAGCGCGACGTCCGCATCCTCCTCCGCCACAGACTTTGGAGCATCAAACGACGGCGCTCCTAGACATCCTTTGTACACCGATGTTTTGCTCAAGAACAAGGATGTCGGTTACAGCAATTCGTTCGATTACAGCGGCGGGTACGCGCTTTCGACGAAGATCGAACCGAAGTAACTGTGCATCGCTCGGAGTGATCACTTGCTTGTTCCTTTCTTCTTTTGGTTCAATGTTCATATACCTCTTGTTGCGTCAGGTTCTTCTAGGAAATGCAACTTTTTTCACCATAGTCATGATGCATTAGTACGTGCTTAAATATATGGAGGAGAACATCTGGTTTTGTAGTAATTTTCACTGGAGCATTGCATCTTTCTCTGTACTCGCCAAGGGCGTCTTCCGGTCAACTAAAGATCTTGGTCAACTTATAGGGTAATTATCGATTAGTCTTAATTACATTTGAAGTCTTTTTTTTTTCATATTATATTGAACTTGACTGGCCAGCTGTAAACACGAGTTTTGACTTTGCTAAAAAGGTATCCACAGTAATTCACCTACTCAGTGCTCTTCTTAATTCTTGTCCCCCACTTTGATCTCCATGGAGAGCACACTTTTTCTAGCTTTTTCCTACTAATTATCCATGTTAAAATGTCTGGACTTTCACAAAACATATCGACCTCCCGGAAATTCGAGTCTTGAATATTCGGAACACCTTGATTTTCAAGCCGATTCTAGCGCTCCTCCAAGGTAAAAATACAGTATTGACGAGTTTGTGACAACGTTGATAATTATCAATTGAGATGCATACAAAGTATGCCGGTATGCCGATTTCGAATAGGATGGGGAAATGGTTTCGATCTCCGGCTGATGTTTTGTATTATCGGGTGGAAACATCGAAAAATCCTGAGGAAACGAGACCATTCAATAGGCATGCAAATGGAAATCAGTGGATACACAAGACAAATCGGCTGCCAATTAGGATGAAGGTTTATTTTTCAGGACTACTATTCCCTCTTGATTGCACAGCTGACTTAGCCATTGCGATTACTCTCTGTGGTCGTCGGTCTATGAGGTGTAGCGCTAGGGACAAAATTAGCATTTGAAGAGCACGAAAGGTAACGGTGAGGTTGACATGATCAATTGCCGTCGCCTCAGAGAATTGGTTCTCTGTTCAATTCCACTTGCCATTTGTTCGTGAGGGGATCGATTAAGACTCTGCCGACCATCGGTGATCATTCAATTTACGAGTTACTCATAATCTAATTACGCAAGACTCAAAAGGATTATACTTCTTCAAGATAAGACGTCTCCGTTTTTAGTAACGAGACACTAGAGATCTTTTTCCATGAAAAACTAGATTAATCTCACGATGAAGTATTCGCTCGGAGCTAGGGTGACCCGTCTCACTTTTAGTGAAACTCTTGACCTTTGGTGGTGAAAAAAATCAAATCTATACATCACGCGGCCAATTTACAGATACCAATCTTTTAACCACTAAATCAATTTCTTGGAGGACGACATCATTCCTAAGGGGAAAGCTATGGAGACTTCAATTCCTAGTCACATGGGGAGAATTGAAAGCCCAAGTTGCATCATGTTTGGCCCCCACATGCGCATTGAAAGCGCTTATCCAATCGTACTCTTCCCGAGTAGTTCATGCTGTACAACTCAATGACTTGCCCTAGCTAGAAATAATAAGCAACTATTTCCACAAAAGAATTTTTTTTTTTTACCATCAATGGGATACAAAAATTGAATGACTAGGCTTGCCTGTGTTCATAAATTCTCAGTTACCATTTTCCTTTTTTTATTTTTCCCCTCTAATTTCGTGTTTTAATCTCATGATATTTATCTTTATCCTCTTTTTTGAAAAAATATTAAGTAGCATCATAACGCCACGTCATCAGCTGACATAGCGCACATTTTCTCACTTGAACCAATCACATAATGAAACGGATCGTCTGCCCTGGAAGTTTTCCAGGGCAGATCTGATCTGCTTCTGCAGCCGTCCGATCAATGATCGGACGGCTGCTTATTTTTCAAAAAAAAAAAAGCAAAAAAGGGGTGGGCCCCTTTTAAAGTGGGGCCCACCCCTTCCCTCTCACAAGCCCGCAGAGCAGATCTGCTCTGCAGGCAGAGGATCCAAATCCATCACATAAACGCAAAATCATCCATGAATGCACGGCAGCTTTTGTGGTAAAATTTGTGATTGGTCCAGACGTGGCGCGCTATGATACTATTAAATATTTTATCCCTTTTTTTTCCTGCTATATATTTCTTTTTTGTCGTTTTTGACATTTATGTCCATAGCTGGTGTCCTCAGCTAAAAGGTTTCTTTGAGATCGTGCTTTGGATGGAGCCTCGTCCATGCAGACGTGGGGTCCGTGTGGGGCCACGTCCACCAACTAACCTACTGCATAAGTGCACATTGATTACCCATTTACCAGATATCTCTTTATAGAAAACAGAAAAGCGAATTTTTCTAGCATATGCAGCATTTGCTAAAACAACATAATCTCCATTAAATGACTGCAGATCGAGACCCGTGACATACTTGTTTAATAGCACGTACTGGATAAAGTAATTCCCATGAAATCACTCCTTTTTGTAATGGGAAAAAAGTGATGACAGCAACCAGCATTCAGCAAGACATGATGGTGCCTTCAAGATTACTAAACACAAGCGAATCATGGTTTTGTTCATGAGGCTCAAGCTATTTCCTCAGTTGGACAGAAGGGTGAAAGGGAGAGACTGGTGAGACGTCCTTGTTGTTGATGATTAAGGGGGATTAACGACGGGTGATAATGAAAGCGAGGGGTGTGAAGAATGATGACTGATGCTCAGTGGTGGTGGTGGTGGGAAGCTGGGGGGAGGTAGATTGGCGTCTAAGACAAGGCAAAATGAATCCAAAAGCAAGCACACACCCACGATTTTCCTTCTCTTTTCATTGTTTATTTATGTTTTTGCTGTATTTCCTACCTTTTTCTTCTCTTAGAGCAAGATATTTTGACAGGGTCATCGACCAACCTCTCCCGACACACCCTGTGCTGATTTTTCCACGCATTAATGTCATGTTCGTGAACTCACTATGATCTGCAAGTTGGCACAGAGGACTTGGACGATAATAGGAAGAGCCTCGGGGGCAAGAAGAGCCCTTTGACCTTTTTTGGTTTTTTGCCTTGGCCAGCGAAGGTATGGAGGAAGCCATTTGGAGGGTGATCTTCTTGGCGGCGGTGTCCTTGTTTGCGAAGGATCTGCAGCCGGTTTTCTCTTTCACCAATCCTGATGACTGTAAGTATACTTGCTTATATGCGCTGTTGGTGACTTTTAGTGTCTGTCTTCTGACTCAAGTGGACGATTTTTCAATTTAAGAACTTTTTCTTGGGAAGTGCCCATTTTGGCTAGGTTTCATCTGTTGATTATGACCAAAGAGGTATCAGATTACCAATATGTAAGAACCAAGCAGTCTTCTGTATCTCTATATATGGAGTCACGAAGCAGCGCTGGTCAAATGGCTTTCCTAAAAGGGAAAGGAAGTAGTGATCTTGTGATCCTTTTCGATTTCAGTGCTCTCGTGTGATAAGAAGCTGATATTTGATCCTAAACATGTCTGTATACTCAGATTTTTAAGCGATGTTCGCATTTTGAAGTCTTGGAGCAAATACCGTACATTTGGGACTGAAGAATGGCTAATTTCTAGTCTTCAGTGAGGAGCAGATTCATGTCCCATTACATATTATTTAGGAAATGCTTGTAATGGGATCTCACACTTGTGTCTCATACATCTCTCGCTCCTGAGCATGTACCCTTTTTGAGGTTGGATTCAGTAAAGTTGTATTGGTAAGAGGGATATCGCAATCAGGGGTTATTTACCATCAAACGTCCTTGCAGTGTGATGAATTTTCTTAAATACTCGTGCGCTTCTTTCTCAGGCGGTTCAACCGGGGCAAAAGGAGAAAAGTTCTATTAGGGTAGCATTTAAACTTGCAAATGTTTATAGAGGGGAAACTTTTTGGGTGGTCGTTCGTCCATAATAAAGCAGATTCAATTTTTAGTGCCTAGATGATCATAGTCCATCACTGTTTTGACCATGTTGAAATATGCATGACTGTGCTTGATCAGCCGCGGCTCTCCAGTCCCTCAAGAGCACATGGCAGAACACGCCACCTAGCTGGGGAAGGTCGAGTGACCCGTGCGGACTCCCATGGGAAGGAGTAACCTGCAATAGCAATTCGCGGGTAACTGCATTGTGAGTGCCTTTCCTGTGTCTGGTCCTAATTATCATCAACCTCACATCTTTCTCCTTCCGGCATGATCGGTTTGGCCAGAGACTCACTAGTATTAATTTACTTTTAGGGGATTATCGACGATGGGAATCAAAGGCCAGCTTAGTAGTGACATAGCAGGACTCACGGAACTGAGATCTCTGTGAGTCATTCTTCTCACTACGTATACAAGAATTCTTTTGCTCTTTCCCCATTCTTAATTTTATTGAGCAGCTAACATGAACCGTTCTTTGAATTTACTCTGCCTATGTCTTAATTGCAGGGACCTTTCCTTCAACAAAGAGCTCACCGGTCCGCTGTCTCGGCAGTTGGGCAATCTACAGAAGTTGAACATACTGTAATAGCCATCACATTGTCTATTTCAACTCTACTATTGATTCCTGGACATTGATCATATCGTGAGCGGTTGTTTTTTTTCGTACTTTTCAGGATTTTAGCCGGCTGTAGCTTGACTGGTAGTATTCCGGAAGAACTGGGCAACCTCGCAGAGCTATCATTTTTGTACGCCTTCGTTCTCAGTGGTTTTTCGAACTTTTGACTTGCATACCAGTTGATGATTTTAAGCTCATCGTTTTCTCTGCTTTGAACTTCTCAATCCAGGGCACTGAACTCGAACAACCTTACGGGTAATATACCTGCTTCCTTGGGTAAACTCTCCAAGCTTTACTGGTTTGACCTGGCTGATAATCAATTAACCGGGCCTATTCCGATATCAACGGACACGTCCCCTGGGTTGGACCTTTTGTTAAAAGCAAAGCACTTGTAAGTCTTTCATTCCCTCAACTCACAATGCAAGTGAGCAATTGAATGTGAACTGGATCCTCTTTCAACAAAAACACCACAACTTTGTGACAATTCTGAGCACAATGACGAATTGAATTAATGTTTCAGTCATTTCAACAAGAACAAGCTTTCGGGGCCCATTCCAGAAAAGCTATTCAGCTCAAAGATGGTTCTAATACACGTGTACGTATCTGTGCTAACATTAGATCCTACATTTTGCTCGTGAATCCTTCTTAGCACCGCTTTGTGCTTGTTGACAGCTTATTCGATGGAAATCAGCTTAATGGTACTATACCGTCCTCATTAGCACTTCTACCGGATCTTGAGGTTCTGTGAGTAAAAGAAAACTTTTGACATTTACTTTATCAGTCATTAACATCCTTCCAAGTACAATTTTCTTCTCTCTGCTAACTAGTTTTCTTGCAAACTGTTTGAATGCGAGTCAGTCGACTTGACAGGAATTCGTTATCTGGAAAAGTCCCTCTGAATCTCAACAGCCTCACAAACCTTAGCCAACTGTGAGTAAAGACTTCTAATATGATGATGTTGGGACAATATGAACGGTTTAACGAGACTCGTTCTGATTTTATCGAGTTCTGTTCAGGAACTTAGCCCATAATTCATTGACTGGCCCTTTACCAGACTTGACAGATATGAATTCTCTCAATTACGTGTGAGTAGACCTGATGAGAATGAATTTTCACACCTATTTTTCTAAAATGTTGCGCTCTGTGCTCCAATTGAGATGGGGAAAATTCATTATTGCAGTGACCTTAGCCGCAACTTCTTTGACCCTTCGGAATCTCCAGAGTGGTTCTCAACTTTACCTTCTCTGACCACGCTGTAAGTCATTATCGCTTACTGGCATCAGATAGGTGGCATTTCTCAACACCTCATTTAGCAAGTGTCGAACTTAAGAATTTTGCTGACTCAATCATGACAGGGTTATAGAATTCGGATCGCTTAAAGGGGTTGTCCCACAAAAGCTCTTCAGCTTTCCTCAGCTACAGCAAGTGTATGAAAACATCAATTATTATCATTGTTTATGCATTTGGATTGAAAGGTAACGTTAATAATTCATTTTCTTTCTCAAACTTCTTACAGGAAATTGAGGAACAATGCTTTCAATGGCACGCTGAACATGGGAGACAACATCAGTCCCCAGTTGCAGCTTGTCGATCTGCAAAACAACGAGATCTCATCAGTGACGCTGGGCTCTTCGGGATACACAAATACGCTGATGTGAGAGAGCTCGCAAGAACATGCTAATTTTTCTCTGATTATGAGCATTTTCATCAACCTTTAAACTCGTTTTCCTGTCCCTTAGGCTTATAGGCAATCCGGTTTGCTCTACCGAACTCTCAAACACTAACTACTGCCAGCTTCAGCAGCAGACAGTGAAGCCTTATTCGACCAGCCTTGCCAGCTGCGGAAGCAAGTCATGCCCCCTCGATGAAAAGCTCAACCCTCAGAGCTGCGAGTGCGCATTTCCATACCAAGGGACGTTATATTTTAGAGGTCCCTCCTTCAGGGAATTGTCCAATGTGACCTTGTTTCACATGCTCGAAATGGAATTGTGGACTAAGTTGAATCTCACTCCTGGTTCGGTTTCACTTCAGAACCCTTTCTTCAATCTTGACGACTACCTCCAAGTGCAGCTTTCGCTCTTCCCCCCGAAAGGGAAATATTTTAGTCGGTCGGATATTCAGAGGATCGGTTTTGATTTAACCAACCAAACTTTCAAACCTCCTAAACCATTCGGCCCCTATTACTTCATTGCCTCCCCCTATGCTTTTCAGGGTAACTTGCCTTCCTCTTGTTGTTAGTACAATTTGTTCTGACTACGAATCTTCTGAGACAGGATTAATATTGTTTGCAGATAATGGAGGAACCAACATAAGCAAAGGTTTAATAGTTGGGATTGCTATTGGCGCCACGGTTCTGGTTCTCGGCCTTGTTGGATTAGGTATATATGCTATTCGACAAAAGAAACGGGCAGAGAAAGCTCTTGAGTTGAGCAAACCCTTCGGTAATGGATTCCTTCCCGTGTGAGCTATAAATAAATTCAACGCAGATTGAAGCCAAAGAAAACCAAAGAAGTGTTTTCTAATATGCTTGTCTATCTATCAGCATCCTGGGCACCCAGTGGGAAAGACAGTGGAGGAGCGCCGCAACTGAAAGGAGCGCGATGGTTCTCTTATGATGAACTCAAGAAGTGCACCAATAATTTCTCTGAAAGCAATGGATTAGGCGCAGGTGGATACGGAAAGGTACATTTGGTGTTACAGTCCTTTTAAGTCAAATTAGGCCTTGTATCACCTCTTTCTTAATCCTACTACTATTCGGTTTGCCTCAGGTGTACAGGGGAGTGCTTCCTGATGGTCATGTAATAGCAATCAAAAGAGCTCAACAAGGGTCAATGCAGGGTGCGGTCGAGTTCAAGACAGAAATTGAGCTGCTTTCACGGGTTCATCACAAGAATCTCGTTGGCCTCATAGGATTCTGTTTCGAGCAAGGAGAGCAGATGTTAGTCTATGAATATATGCCTAACGGGACACTCAGGGATAGCTTGACGGGTACTCAAAACGCAACGTAGACTCTGCGAGTCAGTAAACTGAGGTACCGATAGGCACAATAGTAACTCGTCTCATTGTGTTAATGCAGGAAAATCAGGCATATTCCTCGATTGGAAGAGGAGACTTCGAATAGCTCTAGGTTCGGCTCGAGGACTTGCTTATTTGCACGAACTTGCGAATCCTCCAATCATCCACAGAGATGTCAAGTCCACAAATATCTTGTTGGACGAACATCTGACTGCCAAAGTTGCGGATTTCGGTTTGTCCAAACTGGTATCAGATAGTGCGAAGGGGCATGTTTCAACGCAAGTGAAAGGCACATTGGTAAGTGATATACGCACTTGTTCAACAACTTGTCTTTGTTAAAGCTCCTCATTCATGGGACATATGACAAGATTTGTTGCAACACTTACTGGAAATCTATAAATTTCCCAGGGCTACTTGGATCCCGAGTACTACATGACTCAACAGCTGACAGAAAAGAGTGACGTGTACAGCTTCGGGGTGGTTATGCTGGAGCTGATCACTGCAAAGCAACCAATCGAGAAGGGCAAGTATGTCGTCCGCGAGATTCGCACTGCCATGGACAAGAAGGACCAAGAGTACTATGGCGTGAGAGAAATGATGGACCCATCCATCAGGAGCATGGGCTACCTCGTCGGGTTTGGCAGGTTCTTGGAATTGGCGATGGAATGTGTCGAGGAGTCAGCTGCGGACCGCCCCACGATGAGTGAGGTGGTGAAGGCGATTGAGACCATGCTGCAGAACGACGGGATACACACGAACTCGACATCAGCATCGTCGTCGGCGACAGAATTCGGGTCGTCGAAGGGCGCTCCTCGGCATCCATACAACGATGCCTTGCCCAAGAAGGATGTTAGCTATAGTGATTCCTTCGATTATAGCGGTGGATATACGCTCTCTGCAAAAGTTGAACCCAAGTGAAACACGATTACTGATCAGCTCTGGCATTTGCTCTCCATCTTTTCCCTTTGTTCTTGTTCAGGTTTGGCTTGGTCTTCTTCACAATTTCTGTGAGCGAGAAACCTGTATAACTCGTGTAATAGTTTTGATCAGCAGCATCAGGTGAAGAAAATTTTTGTGCAATTGCTTGACTGCTTTATATATCATTTTCTCAGATATGGTAATGTGGCTAAGCCAGTGTGATTACGACAGCATTTGACATTCTTAGCTTGTTTGGTTTTCTGCTTCTCTTGAATCGATTAGCGTGTTTAGCAAAAAGACTCCGAAGAAAGAAAAAATTAACACAAAACATGCAGGTGTTGCTCCGCAAACATGCGATGAATCTTTGTTACGGGCACGAATGAGTTGGGTGAGATTACAGAATCATATTGTTTCGTGTAGCTCTTCATTCAAAGTTGTAGTTACAAGTCACTCTCAAATCGAGACCATGGATCGTCGGTTCGTGTCTTCCCTCACGTCATGTAGCATGCAGATGTAGCCCTAATGACCCATAGTTTTATATTTTCGAAGCATAAACACAGCAAGTCTACTGAATGAATGACATGACACAATATGGCAAGACAAGTTGAAGATATATATGCCATCATATTGATTGATAATTTGATCCCTCATTTAGTTTATTTTGATATCGTCAGCAGTAAAATGGGTGATCACCCAATGTTTAGATAATTGTGTTATTAGAAGAAGTTATCCGAAAGAGTCTGAATGGAAATACAAATAGCTATAAGTCAAACTCTCTCCTTATATTAAAACACGCCATCGACGTTTAAGGCTTTGCAAATCTAGTTTTCTATTGAATTTCATCAATAATCAGGGGTCAATATATAATCCTTCAGTTCTCGCACTCAGTTCTGATTTTGCATCAACCGTGTTCATTTATGAATAATCAAAACCGTCGGTTCTTTCTCTCATGGTCCGTTTGTTTGGCGGAAAATAAAGCATTTCCGGAAAATGTTTTCCAGGAAGTCATTTTCCTGAAAAATGACACGTTTTCCGGTGTTCGTTTGAAACTCCGACAACACATTTTTTTATGTTTGTTTGAAACTTAAAAATTTTTCAAAAATTTTTTTCCGAAATTCTTTTTATGAGAAATTATCGAGTGACTGGCGACCGGGGACGGGCGACGGGCCGGCGGCGGCGACGGCGGGCGGGCGGGAGGCGGCGGGCAACGGGTGGGCGGTGGCGGTGGCGGGGCGGGCGACGAGCGGGCGGGAGGCGGTGGCAGCGGCCGCGGGGGGGGGGGGGGGGGGGGTGCGGGAGGCGACGGCAGCAACGGGCGACGAGCGGGTGGCAATGGGTGGCTAGCGAGCGGGCGAGAGGCGGTAGCAGCGGGCGGGCGGCGGCAGTGGGGGTGGCGAGCGGGCGGACGGGAGGTGGCGGCGGGCGGCGAGCACGCTTAATTGTTAGTCATGTGCACAAGTCGGGTTGAAATTTGCCTAACCCTTTTTTATGGATTTGATTTGGCGGTGTGGATCAATTCTCAAATCAACCCACCTTTAGAGAGAATATGTATATAGCATATTATTAAGAATGACTGAAAAGTCAGATATGGCAATTGATAAAAGTAAATTGATGTTTACGTTATTTAAATTTGGGTAATCTGATAATCGAAAAGGATGGAAGGAAGAAAGATCATCATTATTAGCATTGCTAAGTTTCGAGACACCACCATATTCATAACACCATCGCAATTGTCACAATACGTTTGATTTGACTCATAATGCCGTATTAAGCAGTGACACGACGTATTCGAGGTTGCATTTCCACTTACCGAAATGGCTTTAAAAAGATTGATATGATTTAATCTGGAAATTATTATGCTCTTTTAAAATTAAAATTTTGCAATATCCCATTCAACCACTTTTCTGTTCTGCATTTCACCTTCTTTTTTTCACTTTTTCTCCCTTTTTTTCCTGGCCACGTTACTTTCCTTCCTCGTCACTTTACTTTTATGTGAAGAAAAGAAGGGGATAAAAAAAAAACGAAGAAGGAAAAAGAACGTTGCACAATCTTCCCGTGCAACTCAAAGCAGGCTAGCCGCAAGCCACTCGGCCAATGGGCTTATCACACGTGCGCCAACATGAACCTCGATCCGTGAACTGGCGGTGATCCTAAACTCGCCCGTCGCCATGTGCGATCTCTGTGTGCCTCTCTCCTCTCTCCCCTCCCCCGCCTGGAGCCTGTGCGAGTGCGAGTGCGAGTGTGAGAGTGTGCGAGTGCGATCCGATCGACCTCGGACCAATTCAGTTCCGACGATCCAGTGGACCGACTCCAGTGATGAATGGCGGCGGAGGGACGGCCGCGACGGCTCGAGATCTGTCCAGTTCTCCGGTGGGATCGAGTCGGGTTTCGTGAGATCTCCGGTCGGCGGTGAGCCCTCGGCATTCGACGGATTTCGCGCTTGCGGTCATGGTGTTGCTCGAAGCGCGTCGTCATTGAAGTCGAAGGAATCGGTGTGAGAGAGAGAGAGAGAGAGAGAGAGAGAGAGAGGGAGAGGAAGCAATGAAAGGCGGTGGTGGAGGAAGCGGGGTAGGCAAAAGGCGATGGAGAGGCTTGGTGATTGGAGTGCTGGGCCTCGTCGTCCTCTCGATGCTCGTCCCTCTCGGCTTCTTGCTCGGCAGATTTCACTCGGCTTCCAATTCTGGTAAAAATTTTCAGTCCGCAGCGCGAGTGTGTTGTTCACTCGGGTTCTTGGGGTCGTTGTTGATGTATAATGTTCCGATCTTTCCTTCTTATTTACTTCCTGACTTCTGATTCTTCAGTTCAGTAGACATCAATCGGGATCTCCGTGTCTGTAACTTATCATGAGCTATTTAATGGATTGGTCCCTGTCGCGTCTTTTAGATCTCTGACGTAATGCCGCCCCCCCTATTGGGCGGCATCTAAAACTGAATAGTCTCCTTCTCTCATTCATTGGTGCGTTTTGCCTTCTCTGCAGTTTTCGTGTCTGACCAACTCAACGCGGGCTCAGTGAGTAGTGCTGAATCTTTTAATTTGCTTCCTTTTTTTTTAAGCATGGGTCAATTCTTCGTCCATCCGATTATGCGGTTGCAAGGTCGGCTTTTGGAATGATAACTTGATATTGATTACATGTGCTTGTTTTGTGATGTGGGATCAGAGTGGTATCAGGAGTTATGACAAGTATGATATACGAAGCGGGAATCAGTCTAAGTCGGAGGTGATGAGTTTCTGTGCTCTTTTTTGGGCCTTGTGCATAGTAGTTACAATGTTCTTGTTCCTCATAATGCTTCACAGTTCATTGGTTAAGATTTTGTTGTGAGCTTTAGCAAACTTGTTCTCTTCCTGTATGGAAGTTTTGTGGGGGAGATTTTGCTCAACCATCAGCCATTTAATAGCTTGTTTCTATCTTTTATGCTGCAGAAGGATCAGACGAAACACGTACAAGATCTTATTGAAAAATTTGGACCAGCAATTCCTAAGGTGCTTTATACGGTCTTTTAGTGTCTATCTCTTGCTTAGTTCTCACGGTGCATATCATCATTTTCTTGAGAGTTGATGTTTTCTGTCATTATTGAAATTATTGACGAGATAGCCTGAAATTATTGACGAGATAGCCTATTCCGTAAGGAAATTTACCCTTACTAGTTAGAATTAGCAAAAGATTGTAAAAGTAGGCTTGTGCCACCTATATGCAAATGTGCATAAACCGGTTACTGTCAGTGTCTTAATGATCCTTCTCCACCTTTAACATGTGTGACAGCTTGGACTCATCACTTTTAGCTTGACATTTGCAGTGTCATCTGTATGTAGTGTTTCACTTGAAAACTTTTTGTCTTGTCCATGAGACATGAGATGGGAATGAAGGGGTCTTGTACTCAAAAGTGTATCATAAAGATGTCCATGTGGGAAAACAACGGTCATTTTGAGATACTAATTTGAAAAACACAGGATGATGCTGTGTGTGTTGGGAGAAAACACTATGTAGTAAATTTAATTTTGAAAAAAGAGGAAGAAATCCTTTTGATATTGCAGTTGGCAATAAAGAGGGGGTATTGGAATGTATTCCTTTCTCTGCTAAAAGCATGTTATATGTCATGTCCAAGCCATAGACGCATATTTGCACTTCTGACTTTTCTTGCTAGTCAGCTAGCTTGGGAAAGTGTTAGTTCATTCTTCTATTCACTGTCCATTTGCTATCCGATCTCACTTGTGACTCTGGTACCTAAACTTAGATGGAGCAGTAAGAAGATACTCATTTATAAGAATGGAGGCTGCTACAGAAGATGGACAGTCGCACAAATAGATGATGAATTTTCTCAATCCACTTTCGTGGGTCCCAAATATTCTTGTGGAAAACATCCCACTGTTATGAATGTAGATATTAGTAGAAAAGGGCAGTTTGACTTTATTAAGCCTCTATTGCTAGAAGATAAGGGCTTTTTTTTGGAATATGTTGGTGCAAAAATCTGCATTTAAGTGGAAGGGAGCGAGATTGAGCCTTTTCTGGCAATTTTTTTTTCTATTTCTTGGAACCATGTAATAATGACCAGACTAAATTGGGGGATTTGAACCTTTTCTTGTTATGAATTTGTTGCAACTTGTGAGTGGCTCTTACAAAGGGACCCACAATGTAAGATGTAGTTAAATGATTTAAGGATATACTTCACCATGAGGATTGGTCATGGTGTGTGATACTTTATACAAGTACAAGAGCATAATTAATTGTGAGAAAAGGTTGCATTGACATTGCCAGTTTATTGTTTATTGATGTGAAGTTCATACATCCGTGGTGGTACCTTTAGTGCGAGGTTGAATGATCTTTGAGAAAAGAGATGCCTTTCATGCAAATGAATGACCATATGTGTAGATTGCGATGATACTGGTTTTTTCTGGTCAAAATTAGCCACAATAGAGCTGAATCTGCATTGAATTGTATCCGCACTTTTTTGGCTCTGTCAATCTTTCTTTCATGAGGAGACTGCTTCACGGGAAATAATCTTCTTTTGGTTGATTTTGGGTTCTTTGTCCAAGCTTATTATGGCTCTTATAACCTTGCATTCTGTCTTGTCTATCTTTTGCTGCATTTGTACTGTTTTTGCACTAAAATGGATTCCCAAAGAGGATGTTAGTAAGCTGAAAAGTTCTATTCCAGCAAGGTGGAATATGCGGAGAATCTTTGGAGTTCTTCTGATGCATTTAAATCAAGTTTAAACTGAGTTCCTGAAAGACGTGCTCCGAATTTCCTGAACACTTACTCATGAAGTGATTTATATCCTTACATCTGTATATTATGCAATTTTTCTTCTGCAAATTGCAGACCACTATCCTGTCAAATTTAATGTCACAAACAATGCTGCAGGGAACTTGGGTTGATTGACATGTATCTGTTTCGCATTGTTTGTCTAACCTTTCTTATCCTAGCTTGGTTGCTGATTGTTTTCTGCTGTATGATCTGCATAGATTTATGCTTCTTTATTCGAACTCTCTATTCCCTGATCTAGTTCTTCTCATTTAATTTACTATCCGAATTATGTGTTTGAGCTTTTGATGGTCCTTGGATCATCAAAAAACCCTGGGAAATTGAGAAGTACTCGTGTATGCTACTCCAGAATAGTATTACTTCATGCCGTATCTTCAAACTTATAGTGGACGTTGTGATTATCTGTTATAAGGATCATATATGATGCACTCATCCATATAAATTGAACTATTACTCCAAAACTATTTGTGAGTTTTTGAAATCTTTTTTCTTTCAAGTCAAAAGGTGTATATATTGTCTATTCTCAGGGTTTGTATATGATAAGATGACGGTTTATCTGATGCATTCTCACAATTATCTGATTCAGGCTCTGCCCGCTTGTTTTGTTCTTCATGTTACTTTCTTTTCTTGTTTAATATCAGGACATGCTTAAAAATGTTGAGAGTGGATCAAAGAACCACTCCGTCAGTTCAGTAAACAAGCCTGACAGTCATCAAGGAAAAGGTTTGGTTGGATATTAATATGCTTCTGAGATGCTGTATCTTGTCTTCTTGGAATTTTTTTTTGCTGAGATCTTTAATTTCATACAGTTGCAGGTTTACCAGCACCTGCTAAAGCAGTTTTGCAGCCTGTCCCAAATGTGTGTATGCATCCATACTAGTCATATCGAGCCCTCTGAAAATTTATCCCAGTGAACTCCTGTTCAGCCTCAATAATGAAAGTAATTATATTGCAGGTTACCAAACCTCAAAAAGTTGAGGGCTCTGAACCTAACAAAGTTGCAATTGTTGATGTTGGCAAATCATGTGAGTTGAGATTTGGAAGCTACTGTCTATGGCTGCAAGAACATAAGGAAGACATGAAGGATTCAATGGTGAAGAGATTGAAGGACCAGCTTTTTGTTGCCAGAGCATATTTTCCTAGTATTGCAAAACTTCCCTCTCAAGAAAAGTTGTCTCGTGAATTGAGACAAAATATTCAGGATTTTGAGCGTGTTCTGAGTGAATCTTCGAAAGATGCTGATCTTCCTTCCCAGTAAGTCTTAAACTGCATGAAATGCTTATGGTGATGGAAGTTTGCTGATAGCGGCCGGACTGTACGTTCTCTGTTTGATGTTATCAAATATATCTCTGTACATCATGCATTTGCTTTTGCTGTGGTTTGGGAAATGACATAAATATTGGGGTAAAATTCTGGGACCACATTGAACATATTAAAATTTCAGGGGCCACATTACATATTGAGCTAACCTTCAGGGATCATTTATGTCATTTTCCTCTTTGGTTTTTCATGGAGCGGCTTCTGACATTATCACTATGTCAAACTAGTGCAGTGGTGTTAGTTTGGCAAGTATCATTGGATGCTTATGCTTGTTTTTATCAGCATATATTATAACTTTAGACTTGGGATTTGCAGTAATCTGCCAGTTTATCTTGTAAGGAAGGAATCATTTTAATTTTCTTGTGCTTGTCCTTCCTTTCAGATCCATGATCAGTGAAGTCATGTCTGTCATACCCTATTCGTTCCTTTTGATAGTATGTATGGTACTGCTTCCTTTCCAGTTTGTGAAACATAGTAGTTTGGCTGACTTTTTAATCTTAAGAAAGCTCCTTTCTTATAGTTTCTTTGGATCCGCTCATTATATACTGATTCAATAGGAACATGTTCCTGTAAAAGATTTCTTATCCACATAAGCTAACAACAGTCATAGAGTGAGGCACATTGTAGATCCTATTTAACAACCTTTCTTGACCGTACATGCCTTGCGTGTATTGTGATCCACTGCTTCCTTTTTACCTGAATCAGTATGGTGTCGCATTTTCTTACTTTCTTTCTGAATGATGCTAAGATACTAAGACTGGTTCATAAGATTGATTTATTATGTGAAGTGATAGACTTCTGTCTTGTACATGAATAGGATTCACTTGTTGAATATTTACTTAAAATTTGCCACATCATTTTGTGAACCGATGTCATGAATTATCTTAGTAGCCCTAGTATTACTTTTCTTTCCTCCTGTCCGGATGTAACTATAGGCCATATTCAATATTCCTTAGTCCTTACCTTTGAAGTTTCCTTTACATATTGTGTTTACATATCAGGATTGGAAAGAAGCTGCAAATAATGGAGGCTTCAATAGCAAAAGCTAAATCATTCCCAGTAGACTGTAACAATGTATACAAGAAGTTGAGTCAAATCTTGGATTTGACTGAGGACGAGGCTAACTTCCATATGAAACAAAGTGCCTTCCTCTACAAAGTAGCAGTTCAGACCATGCCAAAAAGCCTTCACTGCCTTTCTATGAGGCTCACGGTGGACTATTTTACATCACCTTCAAGTGATATGGAGGTTCCTCTTTCTGAGAAGTATTCAGACCCCACATTGTGCCACTTGGTCATATTCTCCAAGAATGTACTTGCATCTTCAGTGGTGATAAACTCAACAGTAATGCATGCAAAAGTATGATTACAGTTTTCTGGTACAAGATTTGATTTTTCAATTTTCAAATTTGTTAACTATAATTACTATATCTCTTTTATTTTCGCAGGAAAGCCAAAATTTAGTTTTTCATGTGCTGACAGATCAGGAGAATTACTTTGCAATGAAGCTATGGTACTTTAAAAAGGCTTATAAGGATGCCACTGTTCATGTACTAAATGTTGAAGATCTTGATTTGGACTACCGCAATAAAGCAGCTTTATTGCCTTTCTCTTTGTCAGAGGAATTTCGTGTTTCCTTTCACGGCATGGAGAATATGTCAATCCTCAAGACGAGAACAGAATACATATCTATTTTTTCAAATTCTCACTATCTTCTTCCTGAGGTATTCCCGAGTTTGAAGAAAATAGTGGTCCTAGATGATGACGTTGTTGTCCAGCAGGACTTGTCTGCCCTGTGGAGCCTCAGTATGGGAGGGAAAGTGAATGGTGCTGTGCAATTTTGCTCTGTGAGATTGGGTCAGCTACAAAGTTACTTGGGTGCGAACAATTCAGATAAAAATTTGTGTGCTTGGATGTCCGGTTTAAATCTGATTGATTTAGCTAGGTGGAGAGAGCTAAAACTCACTGAAACTTATCGGAGGTTGGTGCAAGAGGTGAGGACACAACTGGATTGTGCACTTATTTTTTCATATACCCCTGCTTTAAACGGTACTTGCTTTGTAATTTAACGACTCTTGCACTGAAATTCTCACCCACACAGGCAATCTGTTTCTGGCAAGTGTTTCTCTTGCAACTTATATGTATCTAGTTCTTCAGTTTTGGACTGATGTTATTGGTCAGTCTTGACTTGTATCTTGCAAGATATCAGAAATGTTTTTCTGGATGTGTGGCTGACCTACTTCTCACTGGATGTATTCACAGGTGGATATTGGGGAGCAATCAATTGATGCTGCTGCACTGCGTGCAAGCTTGCTTACCTTTCGGGACCTAATTTTGGCTTTGGATGGCAAGTGGGTTTTGTCAGGACTGGGGCATCATTATGGTCTTGATAGCCAAACCATCAGGAAAGCTGCAGTTTTGCACTACAATGGAAACATGAAACCATGGCTTGAGATGGGAATTCCTCAATATAAGAACTATTGGAGGAAGTTTTTGAATCTGGAAGATCAGATATTGAGTGTATGCAATGTGAACCCTTGATTGGGTAGCGATTTAACTGCATGAAGCTTAACTGCTTTTCTGCTGGTAGCACTGGCTTGCGGATGCCTGTTTACTTGGGACTGAACTAACCAGTCAAAAGATTTCTCAGAAAGGTAGCTGTGAATCAAGTGCTGGCAGCCATGAACATTGACATATATTTCCCATTCTTTTGGTAAATAAAAGAATATCTACCTGCCTTGCAAAGCAGGAATGGAAGACATTCTGCGATCATGTCTGAAGTTTTGCGAGGGACTGATCTCTGTCTGGCAGTGAATCCATTGGACAAAGAGGGAGCAGTCATTTTATTTTTTTGTTCCATAGGGTTGGAATTTGAATGACTTGAGTGGAAACCGGCGCGAATAATTGTTTTGTTCAAGGTGCTACTGCAAGGCGCTCCAGGGAAGAGAACTACCACTTGATGATAATTTTGGATGGGAAATCAAGTGTTATAGAGTAAGTTACTTGATTTCTTTCACATTTCTTATTCCGGACATGTTCCTTTTAAATTGATTTTTGGGTGGTCAGAACAATGGAAGGGTTGATTCTCACATGTATCTGTACCAATTGTACATTCTTGCGTTGATGAAATTGAACCAACAATGACATATCTCTAGCTTGTTCCTCAAGTAATATGCTTTTGAAGCCAAATTGTCTAAGTGTGATCCATGGCTCTGTGCCTTTCTTCTGTTTAGGTAAAATTAGCGACTTATCCAAAAATACACGCACCGGCCGTAATACGGAATATACTTTTGGACCAGTCAATTGGGTGGCCACTATGGTTTTACGTGGGGCTCATCTTATTCTATAGTTCCTGTGGATAAATGTTTTGCTTGCGCTCGGAACATGCAATAACTCTTCGTTTGTATTTGGTTGCTTGTACTTTGGTACGTCCAGTAACTTTTCATTGTTAGCATCAAGGCAGTTTCTCGGACCATTAAAATGCTCTGTTTGCTTATTAAGCCCTAATTAATTGATCCATAGATAATTTCCATGGCTTGATCCACAGACGAGCTCTGCATGAAGTCCACATCAGAATAGTTGGTCTTTCATTCGCCAAGTTTGAGAAAACTGCTCCTGTTATGTCTCTAAATGTCGATGTTTCAGCAGTTCAGCCCTTGATTTCGTGCATCGCAAGTGATTGAGTTGAATCCCATCCTAATAATGCTTGGCCCGGATGCCCATCGGATTGGCTAGGTAGCGATAGGTAAGTGACTCGGATGGTATTGAAAGCAATCGCTTTCGATGTTTCAGTCACGGACAAGAATCATGATTCAAATCCATTGTCAACAAAGTGTAAAGGAGGAGTCGTGTCTCCGAAGTATTCAAATTTAGAGAAAATTTTCATTTTTTTTTCTCAAAAATGGGTGTCAATGAAAATATCCATATATTTAGTGAAGACAAGTGTTGGTTTTGCTTATGGTGAAACCGTAAAATTGCAATTAACATAGTAAAATATGCATTGGTAAGTGAAATTTTGAGGATTGTGTATGGATAGGTAGGGGTGAGCAACTTTCAGAAATCGCCTAGACTGGCCTAGATCGGCCGAGAACTGGACTGGATCAAAAGTGTTTGTCTGGTTCACGGTTCCCGAAAGTGAAACCGGTCTCCGGGTGGTCCAATTCTCGGTTCCTAAGAATGCCATACCAGACTGATCAAATTTTTTAGATGTAAAAAAAAGTAAAAAGAACTTAATTTAGATTTCTAAAATTTTAATATTTACCAAACTTCACCAAAAAAAAAATTCCTACAAACAAATAAGGAAATTCATTTTTTAAGAATTTTTTTGGGTTCACAACGGGTCCATTAGAGATTTTCTAAGAACCGGACTAAGACTTAGGCGGTCTGGTCCATAGTCCTAGAGATCGAGGGCCTCATCGGTCAAATTCCCAGTTTCGTGCGGGAGGAGGGAGGTGAGGGAATTGAACCATCCTGAACGATGCACGCCCCTATGGATAGGAGACATTACCTTAGGGTTTCTTCTTTTGCCTGGTCAGGCTTGTTTTCCTGGATCATGTATTCTATATGGCTTTTGTGTACCCTCTCCAAACCCCCCACCACTAGGTCGATTCTTGGTGCCAAGAAACAGTCTCAACTTAAATTGAAGAGCCAAACCTAGTTAGGGAAAAGAGTCAAGAGACCGAGACAACTTGTGGACTGAGTGCGTGTGAAATGCTTTTTTTTTTTTTTTGTGAACGCTCGATGGAAATCAAACTCTCGCAGATTAATAATGGATCATAAAGTTGAAGATGTCGATTTAGAGTTTCGTGAATCCATACTTCAAAATTATTCCAAATTACTGGCCATGAATATACACGAGCAAACATCGAAGAGGAAGATACACAGCTCCATTTACGAATAGCAACAAGGCGTGAAGATGCGCGGCAATAACAAATGATGCATCCCCGGATAAACCTTCCTCTAGTCGACCTTGTGGACGCATTGTGCCCATCATATTAAGTCTGAATCGCAATCGGAAAAGTGTGTCTGTAGCTGAGCAAACAATCATAAAACGCATTTGTATAGAGTTTATATCCATGTCTATCAAATTTCACCAAGAACACTCGTGAGCCCAATTGGCCTTTCTAGAAAGAAAGAGAAACGTGGAGACTTCGAGCAGATTTAACTTTACAATGTTTTCGTCAGTTATTTGGTTCTGTATATATATCTCATCTAGTTCTAACTTTGGTTCCAATTCTAACTAAGAGCACAAAACCGGAACGAGGGACTTGGAGCAGATGCGATCCATGATGACTACGAAGGCCATGACAAGGTCGCTATCGCAGCGATGCTGCACTACCAAGTTGAACACGTCGTTTCCGAGCAAAACCGTAGGGTTCGCTCTCTTCCTGGTGATCTTGGCTACGAATTCTTCACCCCCGGAGCGCATGATCACGCAGTTTCGGCTTGTAAATGACCCTTTGACTGTGAATGCCGGTTTCTTGAAACCCCCCACGAAGACTTCCGCCACGTCCTTTCTTCGATGGAGGAAGGATGACGCTCTTCTCATGGAAAAGACCTTGAAGTTTAGACCTTCTTTATCCTTGTCTTGTCCTCTGTATGCATTCCACTGGGATTGCATGCTCAGAATCTGTAGATCAAGGGGGAATATTATTAGATTAAGACTCGAAGCCACAAGACTTTCATATCAGCATCCATGGGGACTTTGTTTGAACTGCTCAGGAGAAAATATTTCCTATGACGCTTCTATTCTTCATTGGATGCCATGCCAGCAAGATGGAATATTGTTCTCAAATGAGCAATAACAATACTCTTATCATATTTCTAACAAAATATATGATCAGATCGGTAATATTATATTAACATGTCACTAATTATCGTATGTTTCAGAATATATAATTTTATCAATATATCTACCAGAATGAGTTATCACAACAATGATTACTATTTATGCTAGATCAAATTAACATTTCCGACATACACAACAGCATATTAAGTGTTTTTATGAAACTTTGCATCAACAAAGAAAGTTGTGTCAGGATTTCCCTGTCAAGTTACGACAATAGCGCTTTTACCTGAGGTCTCAAGCTCATCAAAGCATTTCCAGCTCCGTCCATGAGGACAAGCCCGCCCTCGGCAGCGGAGTGCCCTTTCCTCGAGTAGTTGTCCACACGAAAAACGAGTTTCCCATGCTCATTGAAGACGGTGAACCCATCGGTCCCTTGGAAACTCATGCTCGATTTCTTCCACACCGTGAGCTTGGTCGGACACTGATCAGGACGTCCGTAGCTCCCGTCCCTCGCTAGGGCCTCGCATCTATTCTCAGCTGGATGTATCCTAGACATTGAGACACGACACCTTTCGAGGAAGACGGAAGGAACTTTAAAGATCCAACAGAGAGTTGATGGAGCAAAAGAGTTGTCTGAAACGTGAATTGAATCCGAAGCTCCTTTTATAAGTTGAAAGGAAGTTAATTGATACAAGAAACTGCATGGAGAGAGAGAGAGAGAGAGAGAGAGAGAGAGAGAGAGAGAGAGAGAGAGAGAGAGCTTTTTGTCCCTGGTGTTTGTCTCTTTAATTGGGCAGTAGTGGTCCATTACGTGGGGTTTTACTTAGCTTTATTTGTGGCGTTATCAATGACATAGTGCTTTTCTCCTTTAATCTTTGTCTCTTTGGCATCCTTTTCCAGACATGACTTTCTCCTTGCCATCAACAGCTCGCAATAAGCTAGCTATGTACATGATGATTTTGGCTTTTGTTAGTTCCATGTCTTCTCTTTGCAAGGCATGGTTTGACATCCATAAAGATAGTGCAATGACATCTATGATTTAAGTGCTTTGTCATCCCCATGATTCTTTCATTACATCTTTGCTAAAATTGTTAATTTCATTTCGTCGTCTAATTTTCTGAAATTTTTAATTTAGATAAGATGGAGGGAAGAGAATCTTTGCTTGTGCAAAAGATAAGTATGAATATCGAGGAGTTCCTGGGGTTGCTTTTTTGTAAAATAAATATAGTGATGCATTTCCTTATCCCACATAAGAAAGATGAGAGTATGTAGACCAATATATATGAATATCTTTTATTCTTGCAAATGAATACAACGGGTGAAGTGGCCTTGATCTTATTATATCTATGTGGCGAATAATAATTTAGACTAATTCTTGTTTATTTATTTTTATCAAATTTCAGAATTATAATTATAAAAAGTTAACCATAATGTCATATTGCAACAATGCAACTATTCATGAAAGAGTTATGGTTATTTATTACTTATTATTTATTTAATTTTGAATTTTCTTTTCTTTTGGCCAAGGTTATTTTGGAATTGGTATCCACTCATACATAATTTCTTAACTCTTGGAAGGTTGTGTTTATATGGATATATCTTTTCCGCTCATATTAATTAAAAATTCTGCTTGGTCAAGAATTACCTTCTTCCTCTAATTTTCATTTCTTTCCATAAGAGAAAAAAACTATTGTTTTTTCTTTTCAGTTCCTGAAGAATATCAGAATTACTATTTAATATAGACTTTGTTATATCTCAGAACATTTTTCTCAAAAACTATTAGCAATGTTTTGTGGCAGATGATTTCTTAAAGAAAGTATCATCATGCCTCAAAGTTTAATCTCACGTTTTCTTATTCCCCACGTTATTTTAGATAATCTCTATCGAGTCAGAAGTTGGCATCTCATTCAAATAAAAGTGACAAACTTTGTCATTGTGGTCCAATCTAATTTTCTTCGTCTAATAACTCAGGCGGAAGCAGATCATCCACAAAGCGTGATCTAATGAAATGTTCAAAAAATTGGCAGACAATTTGGGCGCGTTCCGATTGGAGCCGCGGCTTGCTCTTGTACTCTTGCTACCGTCGCAGTTAGGAAACCGGCA
This sequence comes from Melaleuca quinquenervia, assembly GCA_030064385.1. Lineage (NCBI taxonomy): Eukaryota > Viridiplantae > Streptophyta > Magnoliopsida > Myrtales > Myrtaceae > Melaleuca > Melaleuca quinquenervia. Next base: position 17,375,985 of record CM057718.1, read on the forward strand.
TGAAATCTCTATCTGATGACAGCATTTCAATGTGCGTTCGCCATAAAGACTTGAATAGAATGTACCAATAGGGAAGACAAAGTCAAAACGGAATGTTCGATGTATAATATAACAGCAACTTGAATCGAGACAGGAAGGATCGTCTAAGATTGATACGGCTAAACAACTCGGTTTTAGTGCCCCATGTTTTGAGTCAGAAAAGCACTCAAAACAGTAGCATGAATTAGAATATGATCAATCACATTGTCTAAATGAAAGCACGGCAAAAGAGAGGTCATTTTCACTTTAAAGAGAAGGATTACTATAAGGGAGATGGTGGTTTTTCAATGCTAGCCGACACCCATTAGGACTTTTTGTCCTTGGGAAAACAGCCGAGCAGAGAGAAAAGGGTTTAGGTGATAAAAATCCATTCATGCAGCCCAAAAACCAGCTGAGTTCTTATCCATTCTCCTTCCTAAGTGGTTTCCTATAATAAGTTAAGTTTCTTGATTTTAGTTTGTCATTTGTTTCCAGGTGCCGGCAGCCAAAAAAGTATTCATTTCCACATCCCATATTACTTTTTAAATAAACTTAAGCAGCACGCATGGCAAATAACTTTCTTTTTACAGTGGCGGTGGACGTCCTCTTTCTTCCAATTAAATAGAAACTGAAGGGAAAAAAGAAAAAAATAGGAAAGAAAAAAGAAAAGGGGGGTTAGTCCCATAGTTAGGTGCTACTTCATATAGAAAGTGATTGGTCATGACCCGAAGCTATCATAAGCTCCACTCTTGCAATTAATGAGCATTGATTAGCCATGGCAAGATCATCCATCATCATCCCAATCTCTTTTTCATGTTTACTTGGCATGAAGGATTAATGGGAAATTGCTAAACTCAACTCTTAAGTACATATAATGATTAAAGACAGGTCAATATATATATTTGGCTGCTGCATGATTGACAAGACTGTTCACCTTTTGAGAGCTTATCTAGTCATCCTTACAATGAGACCTTACAAAGAGAACCAACACAAAAACTAATTTGGTGCGGACAGTTGGAGGAGTTTCAGCATCCCATAAGGGTGAGAACTTCGCGTTTTAGGTCGTACCGCTCGATGTGGGAAGACGCAATCACTTTCGATCACCCGAAAGATGTCCAAATCCATCCGGTTTAGCGCCCTCCACATCACTTGATTAATCAAGAATGTTAGGTGCAGAGAGAGAGATTGATAGTGGGATCAAGTGATGTAACCTCATCACTTCACAAGAACACGGTTCGACATTCACTTGCTGCATCGATGTTCCTGCTGTCGGGTTCTGATTCATTCCACCAAAAGAGCGAGTGAAACGACGCGAAGAGCGCAAGGACCGCACGACTGAGCCAGGATGACGAGATATTCTTCAGCATAAACGCTCCACCTCATAGTTGGTGCTTACCCAAGAGAGCACAGCACAATAGAATACACATTGATAAGACCCTGGACATAGCAAAGATAAGCAGCTGCAGCAGCAGCAGAGCGATGAAGTCACCCCGCAATGCCAGTCCTTGTCAAGCAACTTCTCCTCAGCCATGTTCAGTCCCCAACTCCTGATAATGTTGTTTTATCCTTTCCTCATCCACTGGACGATGGTGGAGAGGAAGGGGAAGGGGGATGGTGACTTGGCACAGAGGATGAACAAAGTGGTGGCGGTGTCAGAAACTGAAAAATAAAAGACCTTTTCATTATGTTCTTCTTTTCTTTTCATTATATATATGGCCAATATTAGAGACCAACGACTGGAAATCTGCAGCCAGTCGTCATCGTGTGGCTAGGAGTCAAGTCAACCGGGAGACCATGACACAGTTGCTGCCTGGCCTGCCATAGAAAAAAAATAGTCATTTTTCTTCTACTTTTTCAATGACAAGGTACTAATTTCACGTGCATAATTTAGATTATTTGGATGGTCTCGAATGAGCAGGTCAAAAAATAAAATTGAAGATATAAATAACTTTGGTCTAGAATGATGGCCACAAATTAAGGCACTACCAACCATACATGGACGGAGCAAAGAAGACGTCTTACTTTCAAGGTACCTCGATGTTTTTCCCTCCCCAATCATCCTCGATAATTTAGTTTATAGGTACCGCATTCGCGGCAAATGCGTGAGCCAACAATTTTATATCGACGTACATAATAAAGTTCGCATCTTTACCATCCCACAACAACCCTCTCCTGCTCAGGATGACTTCTTTGAATTGTGCAGCTCCTTCGCCCGCCATCCATTTCTCACCGTTTAACGATTCCGACGTTCCGTCATAAGATAATTTCGAGCTCATTCGAAATTTCAAATGCCGATGTCTCGCATACTCGAGCGCGCGCACACATCTGCTAGTCCTCTTGGATAGCGGCCTAATTATCAGCTGGAAACATTTAATTCAACAGGTCGTGTTATTAGGCCGGTAGGTTCAACCGTTTCACATTATGTAATGGACGTCTAATTGGCCTATGTCTCGTAGACTTCATTGGGGACCAAAAGGATTGTTAGGAGGGCCCGGAGGAGGACAAATTATTATCTACAGATGTAACATTTGGTCATATTAACTATATGGAGTCCGAACTAACCCAAGTTGTTGAGCTTTCCTCTTCCTCAAAACAAAAATCCCAATGTCTTCATTCGAATTCGCTGACCGATCCAAGGAAAAGTCATGTAGAAAATGAAGTTGCTAGAACAAAATGAAATATTTAATCCAATTAAATTATAAAGAATAACTACAGGAAAAAACATGATTATTGCTAACGTAATATGGAAGACTCCAATGTCCATAGGAACTTCTGTTTTTTTTCTTTTAATTAAGAAAAATTGACGAGAAATTGAGAAAAGTCTCTACTTTCACTGTAAGAGGGAGCAATTTAGCAAAAGATGATAGAGAGCAAAACCAATTTCCGAATGGTAGAGAATAGAAAAGATCCATTCTCAAGAGATTACCTCTCTTCGGAGGAGACCGATGCACCCCAGAATACTACTACTCTTTCTGCAAGGGTCTCAGGAAATTGCTCCATTGCTTCCGATGACGCATCCACTTTGGCTAAGAAATCTGTATCACGCAGTCTCATTGCCTTTGCACAAGCTCATTGCAATTTTGGCTGCGCAGGCCCCTACTTTCTGATCTGCACTTCCCTTTTGCACTACTACATATTGCACGTTAACCAGACAGCAAGAATGAGCAAATGTCCAAAAACATGCCAACTTTCACAGCCAAACAAGCAAAAGAAAATACACATACAGACCTTGAACAGTAAGAGTCAATAGGAGAATAACTATTAGAGTTTTCTGGAACTGTCAAAACTCACAGCCATTACACACATTTACTCAATTCCCCACACTGCAACTGCATCAGTCACGAAAGTTTAGCCTCTTTCAGGGAACCCTGCCCGGACCCCCCCAAAGGAAAAAAAAAACCAAGAGAGGAGGAAAGAAACTCTAAGGGTAAGATACAAAACTACCACATCTGAAACCGAAATGCAAAGATTAGATCTTTCCACATGAGAAATTTACCACCGTATCAGCGAAAGAGACCTTCAGATTAATACAACCCCAACATCCACGGACCACGGTGGAGTTGACTGGAACTATGGGAACACCATGACACCATGTGACTTCTTGCATGAAGAAGCAAATGTACCCGCCATTATAGTTAAGCGACTTTTGGTCATTCTAAAGAGGCTTGCGAGGAAGAGGCACAACTAAACGAGTATACACAATTTAGTAGCAGTTACTCATCTCACTCGGCATGCTGCGGGGCCACCCGGTGAACAGTTGGGGTTTGGAGACCGGCAGCTAGCACCAGGACCCACGTTGCTTACAAACCGGCGACGGGTCCGATAATCAGAAACTCCACTCATCGGAAAGGACCCACCAACCCCTAGTGTTGACGGTATTTCATTTACACCGTCAGTACTACCTTGTAAAGGTTCCAAGGTTTCAACAACATCACTCATTAGGGGTCTTGCTTTGGGGTTCTGGCTCAGACAATAGTAGGCTAAACTGCATGCCTTTTGAGCTGCTCTTGTGGAATATTGATTCTCCAATCTTGGATCGATTATTTGCAACAACTTTCTTTTGTCGTTCAGTTTGGGCCGGGCCCAGTCAACCAAGTTCTGCTCCTTGCTCGGTCTAGTCTTATCAAAGGACTTCCTCCCAGTCAAAAGCTCCAATAGAACAACACCGAAGCTGTACACATCACTCCGCGCTGTTAAGTGACCTGCTCATTAGACAGAGTATTAAAGTAATGCATTCAGAAGCACCGATAACTTTTTGAGCTCGACTCTTCAACAACATTATCATCAGAAGTTTTTTTTTTTAATGAAAAGGTTAAAGTGTCAATTTTTGACACGTCATTGAAGTGAGATTGGACATAAATAGTAACACAGACTGCCAAGAAAGCACAATTCCAGTCCTTTTCAAGAAACTCACAGTGCCTAACAAATTGAGGAATTGCTAGCAACAAGGCTTAGATATTCCAAGCACAGATTCTAGATTATCAATACAATAGAATAACTGGATATCTGTCAATCTTCTTCAAAGTTCACTGTTATATTTCCTTCATGCAGATGAGGCAGGAAAGATTTCACTTCACCTATTATCCTATTATTTTTAGTGAAATAATCCTTTCATACACAGTCGGAAATGCCTTTATTCATCATTTCTATATGCTCTGGTTGTATTCTTTCAAACAAAACGCCTTGTAGCATCAAGTGCATGAGAACTACACCACCAGAAAGTGAAAACTACTTTCCCCATCCGTCCAACAAATTTCAGTATCTACTAGCATTACTTTATCAAGGAAATATGACTTAGGTACTCCATTGCCTAATTATCACTTCTACATGATGTTCCCACAATTCATTTTCCTTTGATGAAAATAATAAATAGAAAGTAGATCTAGTGGTGTGTTTTGAAAAGAAAGATGGGTTAATGCAGTTCATTTACTTCAAGAAGATCAGCATTTCACATGATTTATCTTCATCAAATTAAATGCAACATCTTGCCCCTGTGTCCATAAGATTGTAACCATATTATCATTTTTTATAGGCATTTTATTACCACAGACTTTTGCTATTAGAGATAGATTGAGGATACAAAGAGAATAACTTGTTACAGAAAATTAGAGTCTCCAGCATTATAACCAGCAAAATAACAATATGGAATAACACCATCAGCGCCCATGTCACACCGATATTTATTGTGTACATAATTTCCCACCCATAAAGAATGTTTAAAATAGTTTGCTCCTAGTTCACAACCTAATGGGATGTACCCGAATTAATGGGCCTTTATGCTTTCTACACATTCTAGTAAAGTGAACAAACTCCAAAATATTTCATCAACTTACCAGTCATCACGTACTCAGGGGCAGCATAACCATACGTTCCCATAACACGGGTTGATACATGAGTCTCATCACCCTGAGGCCCAGCTTTTGCAAGCCCGAAGTCCGACAGCTTTGCTGTATAATCCTGTCCATCATAGGAAAGTAGGTAAAAAAGCTTTCATTTAGTAAAGAGATTCCATGGATGGTTAAGGGTAAGCAGCAAACTCACAGAGTCCAAAAGTATATTCGAGGTCTTGAAGTCCCGATAGATGACAGGTCTTTCAGCATTGTGAAGGAAAGCAAGTCCTTTGGCCGCCCCAAGAGCAATCATCATCCTTGTAGCCCATGGTAAAGGAACAGTTGCTTCTAAATACCTCATTAAAAGACCATATGGTATTAAATTTAAACTACTAGCATATATCAATGTAAATGCACGAAATGAGCTCACACCTAGTATAAAGGTTTTAATTAACTGGATTTTCTCAAAGAAATAGAAGCAGCAGACAATAATAAAGATACCAAACTTCTGCTGACTAGACTTCTTTCAATAAAAAGATTATAAAATTTGAGTTTTTCAATCAGACTGTTGTAGCTTTGGAAGTTAAATTGAATGACTTTGTCAACCATCCACTATAGAAACTAACGAAAAGTTACGGTGTCATGTCACGAGGCAGTTGGCGCGTAGATAATATGAAATGTCGTCTTCAGTGCTGCATTAACTTCAGATTCTTAAAAGGCTAAAGAAGTGACCCTAAATGAATCAATTTCCAATATAGAGCAACCTCATTTTGAAGATTTTGAAATAAGAATTCCCTGATAGAATGATGAATAATGTTGATTTGCTACTTTGATGATCCATCAATTGCATGAGTGACAAGAACTTTTAGTGGACAAAAAACCATTAAGCAGTGATATCTGAGTGAGGGTTCTGCATTAAACCAGCAAATCCATCTGGCTCACAATATGAATGAGATGAACATGCAGATCAGATATCAAGTTTTATCTCCATTTTACACTCCTAAACAAGCATTTAGACCTATTGAAATTCCTCTAGTCATAAAGATGTCAGAAAAATATAATTTTAGGTAAAAAGGTCTTGAACATGAGAATTCACTTGAAAGAGGTTCATCTTGAACAAACATAACATCCACGAATTAGCATTCAATCTGGCTATTAAGAAATAATTTGAACACAAAGTTACACGTGATACTTAAATACGGGAAACAAAGAATCATGTACGCACTTCGGAACAGGTGGTTCTCAAGGCTCCCTCGGAACATAAACTCATACACCAGTAACCTGTGATCTTCCTCGCAGCAATAACCAATCAATTTCACCAGATTTGGATGTCTAAGCTGCCCAAGAAAGTTGACCTCCGTCTGCCAAATAAGCATCAATGGTCAAACAAGCTGTTGCAACTCAAAAATGATGCTACTTAAAGATATAAATGGAAGGAAGTAAGGCGGAAGTAAGGGAAAAAGACAATACACGCCATTCCCGGTGGCCCTGAAGACCCTCCTTGTTGAGAACCTTAACAGCGACCGGAAGTGATTTAAGGCCAACCCTCACATTCTCATCAATATAACCTTTGTACACAGTCCCAAATCCACCCTCCCCCAAGATGTAATCAGAGCGGAAACTCTTGGTAATAGTCTCGAGCTCATAAAGTGTGAATGCAATCACATGGGTGTAGAGCACGGCATTTTTTCTTGAGTCCTCAAAGTTTCTGGGGGTCGAACAGTCACTCAGATCTGATGTGGAGCGGCTATGCTTTCTCTCTGATGGCGGGTTTTTAACGGGCAAAGTAGATAGTATTTGAAGTTGTTGGACTGCCAAAAGGACAAACATGTTGTAAGTTAATTGAAGTCCTTACTGATAATTAGCAAGGAGAAAGGAACCCAGTTGCCCAACATTTAAAATCTGACCCGCAAATGAGAATTATCAAATATGTTTACAATGGGTCATCAAAATCAGAAACCAGCGGGAGCCAATCAATGCAAGAAACATTGTCAAATTCAGAAAGTCGAAGTAAAGATTTCAGCTCCAACTATCATCATCATTACCCAAAAGAAAAAAGCGAGCAAATGGTAAAAAGTGTCAACTAGAGCACAATGCGAAAAGCAAAACAAGAGCACTAGATCTAGGAGATAGAATGTGAGAGAAACGAAAAGCTGACCTTGCGCATGCGCATTAGCCACAACAGCAGATTCTTCTCTAGTACCACAGTTGCCCATCTAGGTTGCCCACCGTCGCGTTCTCGTTCCTGGTCTTAACGCTCTTGTTTGGATGAAGCAAAAGCGCAAACACCAACAGTGGAAATGAAGAATTCGTAGTTGCAGAGCTCCAAGTGATTGCCTTCCTCTTCCCTTTCCTCACTGCTCTCTTGACCCTTTACTGTATGTATATTATACTCTTCTTTTCTCTCTCAAAGTAGATGAGCACTTTCTCTAGTTTTAAAAAAAAAAAAAACAGAAGAGAGAAACCCATTAAAAATTGCAAACGCATACTTGGGGAGAAGACAACCAATACAAAAGATACTTAGAACATGATCACTATTAAACAATGGCCACTACACATCTCCAGATCCCAAAAGTCGCCCCCCGCTCTCTCTCTCTCTCTCCCTCTCTCCCGCTCTCTCTCTCTCTCTCACACACACATAGTATCTCTCTCATAGTAGGGATGGGAACGGAGCAGCGCGGGGCGGGGATCGCGTGTCCCGACCCACAATGGCTTATGGGACCCGCGACCTGTGCAGTTTGCCCCGCCCGAAACAAGAAGAGAAATGTGATCTTGAGCTACACTTAGCGACACATTCTAGACAAGAACATCAAAATCGACCCAATCGTTTCGAATCCTGCGTGACTTTGCAGCAGTTGAGAGAGGGTTCCGCACTCAAAACTCAAAAGCATCCTCAGTTTCCAACTTCGCATTGGAAATGCACCTCAGATTCAAGACAAAGTCACGAGAGAGAGAGAGAGAGAGAGAGAGAGAGAGAGAGAGAGCGCACCGACGGGTACGACTGGCGGCCGCCATCGAGTTGGACTTGAGCTAAGATGGAGCGCCGATGTTGAGCACCCAACTCGAAGATGGGGCTGACGATGGAGTCGAAGATGGCCTCATCGCATGTCTCTGCGTGTGTGTCTGTGTGTGTGGATGGATGGATGATGGAAGGTGAGCAGGCAAGAAAGATTTTAGAGAGAGAGAGAGAGAGAGAGAGAGAGAGTGAGGGTTTGATGGTGAAAAGTGAGAAGTTCAGGAACACGGTCCTTTCTTTTAAGGATTAATCAGAACGCGACGCGTGTCACCACGGATATTTAATGATTTCACGGCTTTGTGTTCTCTCTCTCTCTCTCTTTCTTTTTTTCATTTCTCCAGATAAAATTTCTTCTCCACCTTGTCCGATCCGACGTGGCCGTGGCCAGAGAGGGATTTTCGAGAGTTAACCAACGGAGGGCAAGACTCATGATTAATTTGACATTACGATCTCGCCACCAAACTTAGATTGCGTGAATCATCGCGTCTCTTGAAGTAGTGTTTAGGGAGGGATTTGCTTATCGTGGCTAATTATGAATGGCGACGTGACGTTCTTGATTAGCAATTGAAAGTGAAAAAAGGGAGTAGGATTGACGGTTAGTGGAGAAATATATAAATTCTTCACTCCGAACTTTACTTGTTGCAATGAAGATCGATATATGTAAGCGTGTGATTTTAAGTTTGTGACGAAGATCTTATTTTTATTATCGCAAGGCGGCAAGCGTAAAGCGGTCTCGTCGCTTCTGGGGACTTAATTCTAGTTTCGTCTTGCCCCCTTTGTTGCGGGATGACGACGCTTCGATCCGCTCGCCCAAGTGCTACTTTGATTTTGTGCGCGTGTATCTAATCGAACCGCGTGATGTTCGACATGAGAGGACCTCGCAATTATCGGTATCATCATACACAAGGTATTGAGTAGGAGGTCACAAGCTCCTTTTTAATCGGTGATCAAGATGGACCCAAATTATTACTCACTTGCCACCACTTTTTAGGCTTCAACATCTCCTCTCCTCAACACTTTTTTTTTTTAATCAAATCCTCGGCACTTTTCAAAAGGTGATGCTTTATAGAACTTTTTTTTTATAATCAAGGAATCCATCACAGGCCCCCTGTGCCCGAATGGTATTTAAGGGTCAGGCCCATATATCTCGGGAGAGACTAGCACATGACCTCAACATTATGGCCCTCCACTTAAGACGCTAATAACTGTGGATTTTGAACCATCGACATCAGTGATGAGGGAGAAACTCTCAACTAACACATCTACTTATTGTTGAGTAGAGGCTCATTCTTATAGGGGCGAGCATGGTCTCAATTAGACCGATCTAGCACCTAACAATATTGATTTCCAATTTTTGGAACCAAAGATCAACCCTGTCGAGTCTAGGATTGAGGATTGGACCAATTCTATGGGTCCAGTCCAATTTTAGAATCAACCCATGGCCAACTAATTATTTTTTTGTTTATTTTTTTAAATAGACATATTTTTTTTATAGAACTTTTTTTTATAGTCGAGGAATCCACCACAGACCCCATGTGTCCGAACAGCACCAAAGGGTCAAGCCCCTGTACCGAAGGGGAGACTAGCACATGATTTTGACGTTATGGCTCTCCACTTAAGGGGTTAGTAACTGTGGATTTTGAACTCTCGACCTCGGCGATGAGGAAGAAACTCCCAACCAACACATTTACCAATCATTGGGTAGATGCTCATTCTTATAGGGGCGAGCATGATCTCAATTAGACCAATCTAGCACCTAACAATATTGATCTCCAATTTTTGGAACCAAAGATCGACCCTGTCGAGTCTAGGATCGAGGATTAGACCAATTCTATGGGTCCAGTCCAATTCTAGAATCAACCCATGACCAACTAATTATTTTTTTTGTTTTATTTTTTTAAATAGGCATATTCTTTTAAATTCCATATCAATCAACAATGTAAGATCGAACAATTAAAGTATAAGCATCGGTATATATTAGACATAAATCCAACATAAGATAGTTATAGAAATTTCCATTTGCTAAAAGTAACAGACCATAAAAAATACGTGAAATATAATTAAAAGTATAAGAAGTTTAGAATACATAATGTAAGCCATAAATTATACAACTTCAAATCTTGTTCATAATGATTGCTTCAACTTTATGAACACCTAAAAATGAAACAAACAACACACATAATTATTGCTTAACAAAAGTTTTTAATTAAAATTACAATTAGTGTAACTAACAGAAGATCTCGCTACTTATATCCATTCATTTTCAATGAGTAAACTCTATTTATTGATGGAAATTTCTTCAGTAAAACTACACACACACACACACACACACACACACACACACACACACATATATATATATATATATATATGAAATTGTTCATTAGATATACAAATGATTTAACAAGTAAAATGAATGAAAAACATAGTAAAATCAGGAGATGATTTAACACCTGCAAATGTTGAATAATTAGCATACAATAAGAAATTAGATGAGCTTGAAACTTTTTAAATCAAGTGCAAATTCAGAGGCAACGGTGGAAAAATAAAAAGTCCAGCACCATCCTTGAACTCACATGAACTTGATACTCTCAAATCAAACACAAAACGAGAATTTATCAGCTTAGCTACATTCATGGGGTAAGTGTACTGTAGAGAGGTGAACAAACTGCTTCATGAGGCGACCAAGAAAACTAAGCAATTTCATTAGCAAAGCTGTGCTCTTGAGAGAGGACAAAGGCAAACAAGAAGAGCAAAAAAGGGTTTCTTTTTTTTTCTTTTAGTCGAATCAAAGCTGGGTTAGATTAGACAAAAATACATATTATATCATGTATATTCTTACATAACATATATAATATATAACATTACATTTATAATATAAATAAAATATACAAATTTGGTATGGTTAGACCAAACCCAAAGTTGTACTATCAAAAATCAACCCGTACAATGTAAGGTTCATGAGTCATATCAAAGACTGACCCGATCTTATTGGGAATTGAATCAAGAATGGTCAAGTTGGACGGTCCAAGGTCAGTCCAGGGTCGACCTTGAACTGATACTCAGCCCTACATTCTTATATTTAAAAAAATTTCCTAAAAGGAGAAGGAAACAATAAAATAAAAAACCACCGCCCGCAGCGGCTGCGTTGATTTTGGGCTCTCTTTTCCCCCACGAATGGTAGGAGTTCGAATCCCAGTGTTGTCGTTAGGGATTCTTAAGTGTGACGTCGTGGTGGTGGGTCCTACGCTAGCGTCACTCCGGATTTACCTCTCCGGCTGTCGGCCGTGCGAGGGTTCCCGGGTTACAAAAAAAAAATAAAAATAAATAAGAAAAAAGAAAAGAAAAGAGAGAGAGCCCAATGAACAAAGGCCCAAAGTGGGATAGAAGAAGAAAGGCCCAAAGTTGTAGACATCGAGCGATGACCCGTCTCCCTTCCTTCCCTCCTTCTCTTTGGGTGTCATCCTCCGCATTCGGATAAGAGTTTGCTGAGCTCGGAGCGTTGAGCTATGGCGATGGCTTGTGGATGCAGTTCTGCTGATACCCGATGGAGCATGGCGTCTCTCAAGTCGGCTCTTCCTTTTGTTCCTTCTCTTCCCAAGACGGCCGCGGCGACGACTTCGAAGATTCCTCCTTCCGTTCGGTTCTTTTCCGTCGCTAAAAGGACCTCCCTCTCTCTCCTTCGCAAACCCCAGTTGCGGTTGGGCTCGTTCGCGGGGTTGTCCCCTCTCAATCCCCTTCTCTCCCTCGGACTCTCCGGTATGTCTGATTCTTCCTCGATTCAATGAGGGTGTCTATGTGTTTTCAAGTCATGGCTTTTGTGGGTTTCTTCTCTATCTGGTGAATTGACCCGTTGGCAATGCTTCTGTGGTAGTAATTGACAGAGTCGGTGGAATGATGGCTAGGACTTGGGGATAGAGTTGTCTTCATTTAGGGTCGTTTTTGTCGTTCTGTAGTCTATTAACAGGTTGAAGCTGGACATAATGTGCAGCATTATATGTGGTTCATGTTTCTTTGTTTTGTTAAGAGATTTTATGCTTCAACTTTCGAGAGAGTGTGATTGGTTGTCAATTTTGGATGGCTGGTTCTGCGGTCTAGGAACATCTCGTGCTGTCTTGAATCGAATTGCTCCGCTCCACACCCTTGTTATGAACTAAAATCTGTCTTGGGTCAGTTATATAGTAATAATAGATTGTAAGATGTAGAATCCCTGTGTTGATAGCAGTGTGTTTGGGGGGAGACTGATGTGCCCCTAGTAGTCAACGGATCAGGCATTGCTTAGATGCTGGACTTCGTCTGGTTAGGTGTTTCTATATGAAACATGTATGGGCTGTTGAAGTGTATTAGTTGAATGTCTTTTACTTTGCTCTTCTTTAGGAAGCGCATAATTTGCTGAAACTCGTCCAATTACCTCCCAAATACTCTTATCTTACCTCTCAATTTGTTTTTGTCAAAAAGGAAGACTATCCAACCCGAGCCCAAAAAATTAAAACAGCAAAACACCTGCTTATTAAACTGCAAAAGTGAAGAGAAAATAGAAACACATGGTGAAATGAGGACTATGTGAGAATTTGAGATTATTAGCATGGGCCATGGCTGTCCATCATGAAGGATTGGCTCTACACTTCTTTTGGTTACATGGGTGCTGCGTTGTTTCTGTGACCATGGTCAAACTGCAAAATGCAGGAAATGAAACAATGTCACCTGATGAAGGATGACGAATCCTTGACCGGTCTTTAAAGCTGATATTTTGAGTAAAATGAAACTAGAGGGACTCTGGTTCATTAATTTACCTTTTTAGCTGGCTGATAATCTGGACTACTGTAATGCAATGTTGTCCATGCATCTTTCTGCCACTAGTGTCTCATGTTTCCCACGGGGAGAGCTTTTTCCTGGTCTCTGTTATTTATATGTCTTCCTTGGTAACTGCAGGGTGATAAAAAAATTATGAGCTGACACCTACAATAGGGGCACAATTTGCAGTTTCGTTTTTTTTCCCCTTTTCTAGCAGTCCATTCATTTGTGCAGAAGCTGTTGTTGGTCCTAGCTCTTATACCTGTCTCCGCATTTATGGCTTGTTTGTGTCAAGGTATTTTTAAGCATGAGAAGAGGAGAATGAAGGTTGAGTACGGTAGAACTTCCAACCTTGTAGTTAATGCCAGTTTGATCATGCGGAGGAAAAGGCAATGGTTGACATTCTGTCTAATAATTTCATAATCTCTTTTGACATCTGATGATGGCACCTGCTTTGATGGCTGGGGGAAGAACCCCTTCACAACGGACTGAAACAACCTTAAATTGCTGAAAATGGGCTTTGCAGTCTTTACATAGATCCTGGAGTTTGAGGTCCACTTGAATCTGAGTTGCAACATTAGGGTCTATCTTCCAGCTCCTATAATCCCACCTAAATGGAAGATGTTCTTGTGTTAAATTAGTAGCTGTAGCATCTAATTTCCACATATTGTGTGTTGCCTTTATTTAAGTTGTATTATGTTTATCTTTGCAATATTACCTGTGAATGGCTTTCTCCCAGATTACACTAGTTATGAACACAACTTCACCCTCATCGACAATGGCTCTCGAGTTTTTGCTATGAGGCACGGCAGGCGGGTTCCCAAGCTAAATAGGCCCCCTGACCAGCGACGTGCACTAATCCGTGGCCTCACAACTCAGCTTCTCAAACATGGTCGGATCAAGACCACCAGAGCAAGGGCCAGTGCTATTAGGAAGTATGTCGACAAGATGATTACTCTGGCAAAGGATGGATCTCTTCACAAAAGAAGACAAGCCCTTGGCTTTATCTATGAAAAGCAGATTGTTCATGCTTTATTTGCTGAAGTCCCAGACAGGTATGGCGATAGAAATGGTGGCTATACAAGAATTATTAGAACTCTGCCAAGGCGAGGGGACAATGCACCTATGGCCTATATCGAGCTTGTCTAGTTAACCTTTCTTCCGGGAAATTTGTAGATCATTTTTTAATTATTATCGTTTGACCATGAGAATTGTTGTCGTGTACGAGGAAATGAAATGTTATTGTTTTGTTTACCTCTGTTGTGGCTTCATGTTTTCACTGTGTTGGAGCTATAAAGGGTAAAACAGTCTTTAGGATTCTTAGGGTTTATTTTATGTATATATATTGAACAACTTTTCCTCTCACATGATATCAGAGCCTGCGATACAATAAATAAATAAAAACCCTAGCCGTAAAAAAAAAAAAAAAGAAACAGCTGCCGGAAAATCATCGGCCGCCACATGAGCGCTGTTTTCGACATCTAGCGTCAGCGACTTTCAAGAGTCGACGCCTGGATTGAGCATCTAGATTGAGCTTCCTCTTTGTAGATTTGAGGCATCAATCTAGGCCTGCAACTTCTTCGCAGCATCAATTTGAGCCAGAAACGTCAACCTAGGCTGGCGACCTCCCCGCGACATCGATCCATGCCGAAGAATCCTACAACGTCGACCAAGTGATGATGCAATAGAATTTCTGGTGGTGCAAGGTGATGGAAGTAATGATGAGTGAAATCTGTTCAATGAAGGAAGCTGATGGTGATGCAATAATTGATTGTGCAATTTGATGGTTCTCTGATTGATGGGAGATGTGTGGTATTAGCTTTTGAGATTGGTTTATGTTGGGTCAAGAGCTACCCAGATTTTTAATGTTGATTAGGAGAACTTTAGGCTGAAATATTTGGAGAATGGGTGATTTGAAGAGTAAAATTGAGAGTGATATTTAAAAAAGGGTAATGCTGTGATGATTGAGGTGATTTCCTCTTCATCTAATCAAATTATTGTCGAGAAATTTGAGGATAATGTTAACTTTCTTCAATGGAGGAAAATTGTGAAACTTACTTTGATAAGTAGGAATCAACATAGGCATTTGACCGAGTCTACCCCTAGAGATGATGCAACTTGGGATGTCATCGATGCATGTATTCTTAGTCAGTTGCTAAATTCGACATAAAGTAGCATAGATGATCTAGTAAAGGAATTTGTAGATATTACACTCTGGCCAAAATAATCTATCATGGATTTTTGAGTTGTCGCAAGATTTTTATCTATATGAAAAGAAGGGGTGTTCTATTACGTAGTACTTTACTGATCTTAAGAGAAGATATAAATAGTTGAATGTTTTTCTTCCTATTTCAACCAATGTTCGACAAATGCAATAACAGAGGGAACAATTGGTTCTAATGGGATTCCTAGGAGGTTTTGGTTCTAAGTATGAAATTGTAAGGTCTCAGATTCCTGGAGGAGAGACGATTGCATATCTTACGGGTGTATTTGCTCAAGTCCTTTGAGTCTTTCATGAGACTTCTCAGGACATCACATTTGCGGTGGAAAGTTCAGCTCATGTCTCAATCTTGTGCCAATAGTGGTAGTAGGAGTGACGGAGGAAATCGTGGATCACATAGTGGATGTGGTGGTTGAGAAAGAGTTAGAGGTATAGCATTATAGGAAGAAGGTACAACAACATTTTTATAGAGAATCACATATGTCTGGCGATAGCTCATGAGCCCACGGACTTGTCATTATTGTGATAAACTTGGTCATATTCAAAAAATATTGCTACAAGTTGCATGGGAGATCAAGACAATAACAACAGTTTGCAAATACTATATATGGTACTAGCCCTTCGCCACAATCTTCTAAAGGAAACGTAATAGTTATGTCTGACGAAGAATTTTCTTATTACAACCAGTTCCATATTTCATAGCATGCTTCTTCCATTGTTACTTTGGTGCAAACAGGTAATGATGCTCTTGCATGCCTTTCAGTCACCTCTTGTCCTTGGATCATTGATTCATAGGATTCAAATCACATGCAAGTTTTTCAGGTATATTTTTCTCCTTGCTCCATTTTCATCCACAGTTACCCTAGTCAATGGATTTATCTACACATGTTAAGAGAGTTGGCAAAGTTCACCCAACTCCTTCATTGCCACTATCCTATGTGTCTTATGTCTATAATAAATTAACCAAAACTTTTCATTGATTAGTAAAGTTCTATCCTAATTCTTCCATTTTCCAGGATTTGGCAACAAAGAGGACGATTGGTAGAGGACATGAGGTAGGAGCATTGTATGTACTTGAGTATATTCCTTCAATTGCATGCTCTAGTTTTGCATTTCTACATCAAATTCATTGTTATCTTGATCATCCTTCTCTAAAAAGTCTTTAAAAGTTGGGTTCTAGTTTTCAATCTCCTTTTAGTTTAGGTGCTTGCCTTGTCAACTTAGCAAATTACATTGTATTAGTTACCCGCTTCGAATAATTAAACGAGTGGTGTCTCCTTTTTTTGTTAGTTCATTAAGATATTTGGGCCCTTGTCATGTGGTTTCCAATTTGAGTTTCAAATATTTTGTTACTTTTGTTGATGACTATTCAAGAGTCACTTGATTATTTTTAATGAAAAAACATTCCAAATTGTTTCTATATGTCATGCATTCATATTTGAAACTCATACTCAGTTTGGTGTGCAAGTTAATATTTTACGTTCAGACAATGCCAAGAGTACTTTTCTGCACCCTTTTCTGATTTTATGACTTAACATGGAATGATCCATGAATCTTCATGTTCAATTACACAACAACAAAATGGTGTTGCTGAAACAAAAAATAGACATTTATTGGAAGTAATAGATCCATTTTTGTTCAAGACAAAGGTTCCCAAAACCTTTTGGTTTGATATTGTCCTAATTGCATGTTATCTCATTAATCGTGTGCCTTCTTTTCTTTTTCAAGTTGGTATTCCATTTTCTACTTTGTTTCCAAATGAATCACTGTTCATCCCATATTGTATTTTTAATTGTATTTGTTTTATTTGTGATTATCAACCTAGTGTGTCAAAATTTGATCTAAGGGCCATGAAGTTTATGTTTTAGAGTATTTTCGTATTCAAAAGGGATATCGGTGTTATTCTTCACTATTAAGAGAAATTATTTTATTATTGTTGATATTTCATTTTTTGAATCAACTTCTTATTGCAATGTTCCAATTACCATATCTAAGTTGGAAGAAGATTTATATGTGACCGTAGTTCGATCAACTACTTCAGCTGTTTCACCGAGGTCTACCAAGAAATGACCTTCTCTACAGGTTTATATTTGATGCCTTCAAGTAATTACCACTCCCCTGTCTTTTCCTATCATCACTACGTCATCTTCCGCTCCAAATTCATCATTAATTGACTCACTCCATGTTGCTGATCTTGATCTCTCTATTGCTCATTGCAAAGGTACATGTACTCAACATCCTATTGCAAACTTTGTCTCATACTATTCTCTATCTCATTCTTTTTGGTTGTTTTTATCGACTATTGAACAATATCTAGTCCTTAAACCTATAGCTGAGGCATTACAAAACTCTGGCTAGAGGACATAAATGAAAGAAGAATTAAAGGCCCTGAAAGTCAATCAAATTGAGACTCGGTACCTCTTATTTTAGGCAAAACTACTATTGGTTGTTGTTGGGTGTATACTGTGAAAGTCAATTCCGATGTTCTATTGCTTGTTTAAAGGCTAGACTTGTTCCAAAAGGGTATGCTTAGGTTTATGGTATTGATTACTTAGACATTTTTTCGATCGTTGCCAAACTTGCTTCCATGCATTGTGATCTCTCTTGTTGTCACTTGTAACTGACCTTTGTCCCAACTTAATGGCAAAAATGTTTTCTTGCATGGTATTTTTCAAGAGGAAGTTTATATGGAGCAACTTTCAGGGTTTGTTGCTTAACGGGAGCATGGCGGACTAGTGTGCAAATTAAAAAAAAAAATCTTTGTATGATTTGAAGCAATCCCTATGAGCGTGGTTTGGACGATTCTTTGAAGTTATACTTTCTTTTGGATTATCTAGATGTAAAAACGATTACCTTCTCTTTTATAAAAAGCCAAGGGGAGGCAAATGTTCTTGATTGCGTATGTTGATGACATTATTATCATAGGAGATGACATGGTTGGTATAGCTCAGCTAAAAATGTATCTTTAACAACAGTTTCAGATAAAAAGACTTGAGAAAGTTGAAGTACTTCCTTGGAATTAAGGTGGCTTTACAAGACATGTATTACTCCATTACAGAGAAAATATGTTGTGGATTTGTTCAATAAAACATGTGTCATTGTGATCAAAGCCTCTTGATTCACCTATGAAACAATGGGTAGAATTGGTTGCTAAAGGTAAAGAAATTCTTGAAAATCTTGAGAGATATAAACGGCAAGTAGGTAAGTTAAATTATCTTACAGTTACTTGACTAGACATTGCCTATCCAATTAGTGTGGTAAGCCCGTTTCTATCTTCTCCTTATACAGATTGAGGAATTTTAAGAAATTCTTGATTTTTATCAGTATCCCCATGTGACAATATGTTGCATTCCTGCAAAGTTCGTTTTCCTCTTCAGAATCCTCACTAGGCTTGAAAACCTTGAGGCAAGGACACGTGAGTGGTTTGCCAGAAGGAGACTATTCTTAGCTTCCAAGTTAATTACGCAACTAAGGTATGCTTAGCTGTTTCAACCCGTATTATTGCCTTGTTCTCTGATCCGTGAAGGCGCCGACCTATTATCCTAGGAGTACCAGTTGTTCCGGACTCTAATTGCGGTGATTGCAAGTGTTTTGTTCTGATCATGACTGATACGGAAGGAAGAACATCAATCCTTACTGGACCATCTGGTTAAGCCTTCGACAAAGAAAATGTGGTCCTTGAATTGACTTCTTACTAGGACTTTAGGCTGCATTGAGTGCTGAGATATTCAAAGCATCTCTTTTCATGTCCGCCTGTCAATTTTGTACATATGTGCATCTGGTGGCTTGAACTTTCATGCACATTGAACATGAGACTGCTGCTCTGAATCCATGGTTCGGCAGGTCCTGGACGACAGATGCTACACGGAACCGAATAATTTCGAGATCTCCGCTGGTCCGCCTCGCTGGCTTGGAATCTCTTTGAGAGGGATTTGGGAATAAGTACGATGTGTTCTCGCCTAAAGTCAATTTGGGGACTACTCTCTGTCATCTACTATTCCATTGCAAATTCTAGTCCAATTTGCAATTAATGTGCGGATAATCTATGCGATGATGACTCAACTGCAAGGTCTCCTTTATAGATTCTCCTCTGTCATCTACTATTTCATTACAAATTCCATTCCAATTTGCAATTAATGTACGTCTAATATATGCGATGATGACTCAACTGCGATGTCTCCTTTATAGATTCTCCTCCGGTGTTTCTTTTTCTCTGCCATTGCCTGCCAACTCACGGTGCGTGTTCGAACAAATGACAACTTTGGTCGCTTCTTGTGAACCACTTGTCAATAAATTATGCAGCATCCTCACTTTGGCGACTTTCTACGCGTTCCTTTAGTTGCTCGATTAACGTAAACCATTGGCCTTAAAAGTCTCGCATATCGCGCATCGACCTGTGCTTTGTGTACTTTTAAGTTAAAGTCCCTCGCTTTATCAAAAGACTGCCCGGAGCCTTTTTCTGCTTACGGCAAATTGACCATTGGCCTGCTCCAAAGTTTCTGACTTTTGCAATTCCTTATTGAGCTCCTCTGCCTTTATGACCAAAGCCGAGAATAACTAGTTCGGTTCTGGTATGGATTCCCTACACTTAAAGCAGGGAGTCATCCACCCAATTTTTTCTCCCTATAAAAAGGAGGGAAATTCCATCCTCACCATCCATTCCCCTGCTTTGCTGATGTCAACAAAGCAAGGGATCCAGATCCGTTCGGTTCAAGTTCCGAGAATAACTTTATGACATCTCGATGTCTTATTAAGGACGGCAGGGTAGGGAGCCCTTCGCCCTAAGCCTTGGCCATATTTAGGGTGGGTGGGTTAGCAAAAAGCTCGTCCCAAGAGCTCTGAGATGCAGGCGAAAGAAGAGGACAGGAGAAGGGACCGAAAGGGATCAATGGCTGTTGAGAATATTTGATGGTGATGGAGGAAGAGGAGGGGCAGGAGGGGAGATGGGTCATCCCTGAAAAGGGACGGAGCAAATGCAAAAGCAGAGGAACAAAGATGGTGGAGACAGCGAGGAGTGCGGCCATTGCCGGCTGGGGAGAATGGGAATCGAATCAAGAAAGCTTGAATATTGCTGCAAAATGCAAAATGGCAAAGAAAAGTCGACAGGGGGAGAAAAGGAGAGGTGAAATGGGGGAATCGGAATCGAAATTCGGGCCTCACAACACATCACAACACGAACCCACGAGTCACAGAATCATTCTCTTCACATTAGAAAATGAAAATAGAGGGCAAAATCGTAATGAAAGTATAAAATACGAAAGAAACTAAAGGAGGAGGAGGAATTGAAAAACCGGAGCTCGCCTGTCGTTTTCACATGAGCACGCCCACCGGGCCGCCCCCCACCACCACCGCCCCGCCTCCCTACCTTGGGATTCAACGCCCGTCCACGCTTTTGAGAATTATGTCTTCATTCACACGAGAAGGGGGAGGCAAAACCGCACGCTCTCATCATTTCCTCTCGAGTCCATTTAATGTGGCGAAGACTATTCTGAATAGGGGTGATCGGGTCCAAGATAGATAGGTTCTAGACATGGACTCATGTACACGACCCTATTATGATCGGTTTCCTTTTTTTGAATCATGAACCTGACCATATTTGCATTGGACATTGTACCCGACCCACTATATTTTTCTGATTTGTTTTATATTGGAACTTGTTTTGCAACCGTCCATTATGTACGATTTCGAATTTTATATTAATACGCGAGAAAACAACATAATTCTTCTAATTTATATTGAAATATTAATCACTTATAATTAATAAGTAAATAAACTTTTTGACTAAACAAAAAATAAAGGATTCATAAGGTAAATTATCATAAATAAAATAATAAGGCAAAAGCAAAAATCTTAACATTTCATTTACATTAGCAATAGGGTGAAGGGGAGCTTGATTTGGTAATTGGCGCGACGAAAGAAAATGATGTGAAGTCTGTGGGTGTGAGAGGTAAAGAAAGAAATAGGGGAACAAATTAGGGTTTTGGACTCTGGGTTGGCTTTCGAACCAGTCCAATTAATCCGGTTCCGAGGTTCCTAGGTGGGTAATCCCTCGGAACTGGTTCCCAAACGAATTCAAACTAGTTCTGAATTTTGGGAACTGGTTTTGACAGGAACCGGTTCTCGACCTTGTTTTTCAGGTGGACCGGTCTGTGAACCGAATTTACCTAGTATGATTGCATATCCCTATTTCTGACTGCATCGCCATCTTGATCTCATGGCGCTCGATGATGATCCCCGTCCTTTCTTTTTTGTTTTTGTTGATTTTGATGACTCAGATCGATTTATCTAAAGAAAGTGAGATCTAAATTGCATGTAACTCTGAAAATGGAACGAATCTCACTTATCACGAGTGGAGGGATGGTTTCGAATTATAATTTGGGTTTTGCTAATCATGGTTAACTCCCTCCCCCTTTTTTTATTCAATGGGCCATTGACCCGCGATGTGGATGTCGAAGACAGGGAGTAAGTGGAGGAAACGGGTGACTCTTCGTTTTCACATGTCATCCTCGACATGATGATGGGCTTCTCCAAACTCCATTGATGAGGTGCGACCTCCTTTCTCCCGCTCTCACCAACCCATCAAAAACCCTTCAGTTCACTCGTCACCCATCACCATCCACCTCATTTTACGCAAAGAACAAACCCAAAATTTCCCTCTCCATTTTCTTCCAAATTAAAAAAAAATAATTATACATGTGAGATTTTATGGAATCACCGTCAACTGCTCTAAAAGCTTAAGCTGTTAGATAAAGGTGTTGATTAATATTTAATTCATTAACAATCCCCCTCACGCTTAATCTGATTTTTTTTGTCCAGTACTAAGGGTGTGTTTGGTGACCATTCTCGTCCCAAAAATAATTTTTTTTAAGAATGAGTTTTTTTTTTAGAAATGATTCTTGAAACACGTTTAGTAAAATCGGTTTTCTCTTTATTATTTGAGACGAAAGTAAAGATTGAGGAAGAAATCTATTTTCTCTTTCTTGTACTGATGCATTTTCGTCCGAAAAACAGAAAATAAAAAAAAATTGGTTCTGATTTCCCATCTAAAACCCATTCCTAGCCTTTTTTTACATTTTGGGAATAGAAATTTTAAGGATATTTGTTAAACAGGTTTCTCGTCCCAAATTCGTTCGAGAACAATAAACCAAAACGCACCCTAAACGTGGAGATATATAATTAGGGAGGCAAATAGGATAGATTCGAACTCATGACATACCATATGAGATCTTATGGGGCCATTGTCAACTGCTCAAAAAGCTTAAATTATTAAATAAATGTGTTGATTAATAATTAATTATCTAACCATGCACACAAACACACACACATATATATATTCGAAATCAAATTCAAACCTTTTTTTATTGGCCTCAACAATGGCGCATGGTCCCCACTCACTTTTATGTTTAAATTACCGCCCCAGCACCGCCTTGCAATGATGACATCTTTGTCGCGAGCTCGATGGACTCATCGACCCGATTGAATCGATTTTCGGATCTTTGATTGGCCGGAGAACAACCCCAGGATCGATCTTGCTCGTTCATTTAGGGGGGAAGGCAGGCGTCGCTGGTTAAGTGGCGTGGTGCTGTGAAAAGTGGGTGCAGAGATGGAGTAAATTACGAAGGAAGACGACACGGAAGCGTGGTGTCCGGTCGTTTTCGTGCACGGGGCCGAAGTCCTCTCGACCGGCCGGCGAGGAGTTTGAGGATTTTGCCGACATGTATGGCGGCGGAGAATTCGCAGGCCGGAGTGCATTGCACTGAAAGATGTCGAAATCGAATTTTGTTTTCGTCTTTTATTTTTGTTGGGGGCAGCTTGTGGAGTTTGACCCCATTTTTCGCGTGAGTCCTCCGTATATTTGGGGTAATTTTATTTATGCAATAAAGACTAATAAAGACTTATTTAAGCAAGGTCAGGTCGAGTTTAAACAAGGGCCGATTACCGGACAATTTAACATGATTTTGGTTTGAGCATAAGATTATTACCCAATTTTCCATTCTTCTTGATTAGTTTTGTCGTAAATTCATATGGTATATATAGAGAGAGAATATTTTTGAATGGATTTTTTTAAGCTCATAATAGGATTGGAAACGGGTCAAAAGAGTTCGGCTCAGGCAGCTCTCGCTTTTGATTGCGATGAGATATTTAACCTCCGATACGAAGAAGAATCGTTAACAAACTCTACCTCCCGTTAAATCAAAGAATGCAATGCGATAGAATCAATTCTAGATTAGGAGAATTTACATATTCCGAGATTGCTATCATACGTGGACAAGATGAGAATATTAGGAGAATTACTGAAATTGAACAACATATATAAGGATAATCTCGCAATTAAGTGCACAACTTATTAAGTTGCATTTCTTGGGATCTCAAAGTAGCGCAACTCTTCAGTAGTAAATAATGCTAGACTCAACCTATGCGTTATGCGCGCATGCCCGAATTCTTCACATTAATTTTTAGATAAACCTTTTAAAGAACATCATGTAATTTACTAAAACTACTTGTCTATGCAATAGGGCCAGAGGTTAGATGACCTCTAGGAGGTTTGGTCTGATGTACGGACATTAATCAGCTCGAAAACGATCCATGGCCATACAATTGACCGGGTCGCTTTGGATCGGGTCGAGTTTTCGCCCACTAGATGGTGGAATCCCCCGATCCACCTTCGCCAACTGTCCTCCTGCGAAGTCAGCTTGGTTATCTATTAATCTACAGGGTCACGCAATAATGTACGACAAAGGGGTGGATAATGATGGTTAAATAATTTTGTTTTCTAGTTAAGGAAAGCGAGAGGTAAAGCCAAGAGCAGGGGGGAGCTTCAAAACCCTAGATGCCAAGGCTGCGCCCGCGAGTCGTTTTCCTTTAAAAAGATAATCTTTTCGGGTGTTCGTTTGAAATTAAAAAAAAATTATAAAAAATAGACTTTTAAGATTTTTTTTGTTATTATTATACATTGACATGTCACCAGCCACATGTTTCGCTAGGCTCCCACAAGCTCCCGACTTGCCACCAGAGGGCATGAACTTGTCGATCCAAGTTAAGCCTCGAGCTCACCTCTAGAGTCTACGAGCTCGCTATCTCGAGTAAGGTTAGAGGCCGCGATATTTAAAGATAAAAAAGAAGACATAAAATTCTTTTATCTTTCAAACAAGCGGAAAAACGTTTTCCCCACTTTTCGAATGTGTTCTTTTTCATTGGTGGAAAAAAAAATTCTTGACTACTTTTTTTTAGCGAAACGAACACCGAAAAATTCGAAATTTTTTTTAGAAGTTTTTTTCCGTGAAATGAATGGAGCCTAATTTTTTTTTATTTTTTTTCCCATCTCAAGCTGTACTGGTCAGCCAATGTCAATCTTTCTAATCTCCATCCCATGCTGTGCTAATCAACACGATCGAAAAGCCCAATATGATAATTCCAACAAGGGAGCAAAGAAACAGTCAAGGGTCCACGTCCTCGATCTCCCCCCACCAGCAATCGAGAGGGTGGCACAGTGGCCCTTAGCCAATGGGGGGACGATTATCCTGTGAATTCAATTCAATAATCAGCACGCCAATAAATTATCAAGAAGAGGATGAAAAAAAAAAATTAAAGCAACTCAGAAAGTAGCACGGAAATATCTGGGAGTGGCGGGTGAGAGGCGTCCCCCTCCTCCCCACCGCAAATCGTACCTCAGCCACAAGATATAAGACTTGTTTTTTGCGTCGTTTTTTTTGGTCTCATCCTCATTATTCAATCGACCTTAGTAGTGACAATAGGTCGGACTTTTGTTCTATTCCCATTATAATATGAAATGGATACGTGAATAATTAACTTATCATCGCCACCCCCCGCCCAATCTCTTTCTCTCTATCTCTATCTCTATCCACGTCACGCGACGGGGGCGCGCTCGCGGTAAATCGCCGTTTCCGGGACCCCGGCTCGAGTAATTTCTAAACTGTTACCGCCGGATCGCGAAACGGCACGGCTCGCGATCGGATTCTATATGGGGAAAATTGGTGCGATTTCGAATCTTCGACCGTCGTGATTGGTTCTGTGGGTCGAAATGTCACCGAGGGGGTCGTGAATTATATGATATAGCTTAAAGAGTGGACTTTTAGCGGTGGGTGCGCCTTTTTATCGCTTGGTCCGGACGACCTCCCCTTCTCTTCTTCATATATAAATAAGGTCGGGGTGGTTCTCTGCAACTTGCACCTTCGAACCCACATACAGACGCTTGAGCTTCTCTCTCTCCCTCTCTCTCTCTCTCTCTCTCTCTCCTGCGCCTTCTCTCTCTAGAAACAGCTGAGCGAGACGATTGAGATGACAAAGGTACATCCGAACGCCGCGGCCGCGGCCGCAGCCGCCGCCGCCGCAGGGACCGGCAGGAGCTTCTCTTTCACGTACGGGAAGGAGGAGGTCTTGACGGTGTGGAAGAAGTCGTTGCTCCTCAACTGCAACGGGTTCACCGTGTTCGACTGCAAGGGGAATCTTGTCTTCCGGGTGGACAACTACCTCGCCGGGAATAAGGGCGAGGTCGTCCTCATGGACGCCGCCGGCAAGCCTCTCCTCACGATCCGTCGAAAGGTTAGCCGACGTTTCTCTTGCTGTTGCGCATCTCTGGACGGTTCTTTTTTCCCGTTCTCTTCTCTGATCACCGCCAGCGTAGGGTTGAGTTGTTGAAATTCAAGATTAATGATATGAATTTTGTGGATCGGACCGATATGGTCATAATCTGTGTCGTAGATGATTCGAGGGTCCGAACTGACCAAGCATTATTTTGTTGATCATATCTAGAGGTTGAGCCTCAGCGACAACTGGCAAGTCTTCGACGGCGAGGCGGCGGCGAACCCTCGCTTCACGGCGAGGAAGAACACCAACATCCTCAACAACAAGAGCCTGGCCCAGGTGAGCCTGGGCAGCGGCGGATCCGCGAGCGGGAGCTCATCGCCGTCCTCGGCGCCCTCTTCGCCGTCCTCCTCCTCGTGGTCCCCCCGGAGCGGCAAGAGCGTGGCGTACGAGATCGAGGGCTCCTACCTGCAGCGGCGCTGCAAAGTGTACGACGCCCAGAGGACGGTGGTGGCGGAGATAAGGCAGAAGGAGGCCGTGGGGAGCGACGTGTTCCGGCTGGTGGTGCAGCCGGGGATGGACATGTCGGTGGCGATGGCCCTCGTCATCCTGCTCGACGAGATGTACGGCTCGTCCAGGCGCTTCTCGCGCTGAACGAACGCCCCAAAACGGCTGCGTTTTGGGACGCTGAAAATGCATTAGAGAGACGTACATAAATTTTGACGTCATATATAAATATTAATAATTTGGAAGCAACGCCAATCGCAATCTAATCCGGCCTCACGTTCGGGCGATCTGGGGTGACGTGAAATCAGAGCCGTCTAATTTGGAACGCCAACCATTGACGGTCTCTCCCATTTTTCTCTTTTTAGATAGTCGTAGAAAGTTATATATATTTCCCCACTTTTTTATGATTTTCTTTTTTTTAATCTGAGCGTCTTTTTTTTTTGTTGCTCTTTCTTTTTGGGAGCTTCGTTTTTTCCTTTTTAATTAAAAACCAAGCTCCGAGTGGGGATCTATATATAAGCTGTATTACTGTGTGATTTCCTTTTGCTGCAGAATATAAAATAAAATAAAGCAATGAAGGTTAATTATGGTTGCTACATTCTCTGTGAGTACTTTTTTTTTGTCTCCCTTTCTATGTATTTCGCTAGAGATTTTCATTGACGCTAAAATTATATATCGGGCCGAGTTATATATTATTAACCATAGAAGTTGCGTGGCTACATTTCGATTATTTAGTCCGAAAGTACCGAAGGCACTTTATGAAAAGTTAAGCTATAATCCGCTAATCATGTCGGGTCAACGAATATTTTATAGATCTTTCATTTACATTTTACATTATGTTTAGCTAGGAATAATTTTCAAATCTAGATTTTCGCATGTCATATTGCACCTTCTCTTGTTTGATTCGATCCATATAATTAGCGCATCGTAACGTCGAAATTAAGCAATTCAATTGTCTTCCTTGAAGCGGCGAGGAATTCTTCTACAGCGCATCGTAACGTCGAAATTAAGCAATTCAATTGTTTTTGGATAAGTTTCGTTAGTTAGGAAATGGAACATGAAATAGATGTACATATATATACAAAAAAAATTTTGGAATTTATTACTTGTCTTTATATATGACAAGGAAAAATTATACTTCCCGTCCCTTGACTTCCATGTTCTTTCTAATCACATCCATGTATTGTTCATTTGTTTGATCAAGCCCTTCTATTTTCATAGATTCTCTAATCAAGTCCGGCACCCAACTTGATCGAATTCTGCCAAAGTGGCTATCAGACAACGCTGAAGTATGAGACGGACAAATTATGCAGATGTCCACGTGGACCCGCATGGAAAAATGTAGCCAATTAGAGACAACGTCCGAGCATGACGTGGCTGAAACTCAATCGATGCGGATGCCGACATGGACGTCCACCGACGAACTTTATTCAAATCACAGAATCGTCATCGGACGGCTATGTTGGCCGGATTTGGCATCCAAATTGACTTGGTCGGAAGAATTTGTGAAAGTAGAATGCTTCTACAGTAGATGAATGAGATCAATGTCTCATTTGATGACTTGGCATGAATTTAATTAAGGGGAGTTATTTTGTTTAGGTACGAAAGGAAGTTGTCTAGTTTGAGAAGGCACCGCCCTAGTCGGCAATACCACACAACTTTTGTTAACCGTGACATTACGATACTTAGGTAAGCAACCATCAATCTCCATCTCACAGAAAATTAGGTTGATGAGCCCTAATCTCCTACCTCTATAATTCTTGGGAAGTCTCGATTGACTTTAAACTTCTCTTGATAATATCTATATATCACTGTGAAAAGAAAAAAAGAACAAATGTAATAACACGATGCCGTATATAAGGAGGAATTTTGTTTGTTCTAATCAGATCATTATATAAATTGGGAGTGAAAATAATTTTCAGGAGAATAGTTTGGTTTGCACGTCGAAATACATCTGACCCAAAATTAAAGTGCAATCGACGTTTTGGTTTGTTTGCACGTCGAAATATATCTGACCCAAAATTAAAGTACAATCGACGTTATCGTCGGGTCATTAATTAAGTCTTTTCCTTCATTTTTTTCCCCCATTCAAGGTGATTTAAAGAACGGTGGAAATAGAACTTTGGTGATGACGTAGTTCGATGATCATGAAAACTCTGTTCCACTTACTTTTTTTTTAATGTGTATATTTGACTAAATTCATGGTCGGTAATATAATTCAAAGAAAAAATTGCTTTCCATTGACTTAAATGTGCTTTTTTAACATTATTGTTATATCTTTGATGAAATTTCTACAATATAATGCCGGTTCAGCTCTTTCTTAACTACCCAATATAGCAATGTGCAAAATTATTTAAATTCACGTAGGTGCAACACCTATGCAAAAACCGTCCACATTGGGACGTCGTTTTCTTCATTCACCGACTCAAGATTGATAAGGTTTTATTCAGGCAAAAGCCAGCTAGAACCTCCATTCGATTGAGTAATGCTGAACATTCGCCATGGGCATGACGTGTAGCAACTGTGGAGATGCACATGGATGCAACTGGTCAGAAATTCAAATATTAATCAATGCCTTCATCTAACGACTTAAGCTTTTAGAGCAGTTGATAGTAATTTCACAAAATCTCATATGGTATCAGAGCAGGAAAACATGAATTCCAATCTTTACAGGCCCCTATTTGCCTCCCCAATTATGTATTCATACGCTTATTATTAGGCGAAAAAGACTATACTAAGTGTGAAGATGAGTGTTAGAGAATTAAATATTAATTCACGCATTCATTAAATAACTTCATCTTTTAGAGTAGTTAGTAGTGGTCCCACAAAAATGGTCACAAGATATTAGAACATGAGGTCCTGAATTCCAATCTTTCCAAACTTCTATTTGCCTTTGCAATTATATATTCTTACGCTTAGTACTATACAAAAAGACTAGACTAAGCGTGATAATGAGTGTTAAAGAATTAAATATTAATTTACACATTCATTTAATAACATAATCTTTTCAAGCAGTTGGTAGTGATCTCACAAAATCTCACATATCATTAAAGTATGAGATCGTGAGTTTGAATCTTTCCAGACCTCTATTTGCCTCATCAATTATATATTTCCACGCTTAGTTTAGTTGACAATGATCCCACAAAATCCCACACAACCAAAAGAAGGCTAATTCGATAATTTAATGATGCATTAATATTTCATAGACCAAAGTTATATTTGATAAAAATTGCCAAGAAATCGGTACAAGTTTGGTCAGACGCAGAGATGATGCGCGCGTCTGCCTTTGCTTCTGACTCGGCAGTCCCTGTCCTAATGTGTTGAAAATGGTTGCTGAGGTACGCTTGACATGACCCGAAAACAGTTTCTTGGAAGCATGGATGACACTTTGGGCAGAACGACGTGGTTACAATAATGATCTCCCCAGTTTATAAAATGGGAAGCGTGACCATGCTTGAAGATGGCGTTAGCCCAAATACTAAAAAGAACAGAAAGCTTGCGTAGGGAACCGCAGGTCCACGCCCGGCGGACCATTTGATTGGGAGAAGGGTCATGAGTTTGGTAGCTTGGCGAACAGGGTGGCCGGCCACGGTGCCCGCCTCGGACGGCGTCGACTTTGGATAGTTTGTATACACATGAAATCCCGTCACAGGTCTTCGGGTAACGTATGTTTCAAAGCATGTCGTCTCAAACCACTTTATGAGTGTAACAGAGGACGACCTTGGTGGATCCAAGATATCGAGAGGGTATGCAGACTCGCACTTTACTAGTGCATCACTTGAGCGGGGATGGCGGTTGGCAATCGCCTTCCCGATCGCTCGGCGTTCAGTGTAAGTTCAATCAGTGACTACATCCTCAAATTATTTCATGCAACAGTTGTTGAGTTCCCCGTGATATGAGGGCAAGTTGCTTATCTGAAAAGGGATGACATAGTGCAAGTTAGTGCTTGTTAATGTGATATTTTGTAAGATCACTACCAACTATCCAATTAGATGAAAGTGTTGATTAATATTTAAGTACTTTCACGCTCTCCATCATGCTTAATCTGGTATTTTTTTTTTGTTTTTGCTAGTACAAGCGTGGAATGATTTGGAGAGATAGGTACCTGGTAAGATTTAAACTCAGAATATCCTGTTCTGATACCATGTGAAGTTTTATAAGACCACTACCAACTGTCCTAAAAGCTTATGCTATTAGGTGAAAGCGTGGATTAATATTTAAGTACTTTCACAGTTAAGATGGTCAGAAAGCAAGGGACGAGATAAAGGGAGCTACAAAGGGTCATTCTACCATTCCCATCGCACAGATGCACATCAAATGGAAAACAGCACCTTCCTTGCTGGTCATAACGAAGCACCTCTCGAGCGTTCATGGAAGCACTTCAAGCATATAATTTGAGGATCAAGAGCCTCCATATACGTTGATGCAGAGTGTGTTGCAGAGTCTCTTGATCACAAATGGAGAACTTCAAACATGAATCCGAAAGTTCTCAGTAACGACGGAGTTGATCATCACCTGTGCTTAACTAGAGACTCTTCGACACGACAAGAGCCATTGGAAAAACAGACGTTGGCTACATCGGCACTGCTCGAGTTTATGCTATAATCTGATCAAGACAGTTAAGGAGTGAGCGTTGGAATGATGTGACCTACGACTCTAGTTATGAAAACCTGATTATGCAGTTCATAAAGATCCTCTTCACAAGCCCATCTCCCTCTTTTTACACTGGCCGAAAGGAAAAGAAAAGAAAAAGAACAAGGAGACAATAAGTAAACAAAATAATACCTTTCCTTCCTAGACATAGTAAAGCACCACTTGAGCGTTCGTGGTAGCCCTTTGATGGCGTAGAATGGACTGGGAAACTTCGAGCAATTTGCGTGGATCGTGAACTTCTGCAGAATTTGATCCATCTGCCTCGATCTTACAAGTGTCGATGAGCATCCTATCCAAGACGCGCGCCTCTTTAAGGATAAACTCCGGCAGATCAAGCAAGCCGCTCGAGTGGCGACCCCTAGGATCAAACCGAATAATGTCGACCCGCCTCAAGTGCTGATCCAAGCATTCGAGTTTATTCTTCCTCTTTGATAATCCCAAGTGTTTCTGTGTACCGTAAGCAAATTTCTCGTAGTCCATATCAAACTCGAGCTGCATAGATGAGACCGAGAGCAAGTGATCATACAGTCAGTCTACAACATAACAAAGAGGTAAATTTTTCATTAACTAGACTATCAAATCAGTGCAAAACACGGGTCTTCAACTACTGGCTAGACCTTCTCACTGGGCGGGCTTAGGCCCGGCCTTCTTGGGCTTCAAGCCCTGAGGTAAAGCCCAAGCCCACCCAGGCCCGGAACTTGTCGGGTTGGGCAAGTGGCCAAGCCTGACCAATGGAAAAACATGGGTGACCGAACAGGCGCTGTCTGCCATGGACCCCGTGGGTTTGTTCTTCACTTTTTCGTATTTTCCGTAAAAGCCCCGAAAGTCCAAAACTATACTCACTATTACATATTTATCTCAAAATTTTTTTTGTGATACCAAAGACTTCAAAATTGTACCAGTATAATACAATTACATCAAACTTATATAGTACGACACAATTACTCTAAATTTCTTTCTACGATCCTAAGAATCCAAAATTTGTATGTATGGATATAAATTTAGATTTAAATTTTAAGGTAAATATAATAAACTTAGATTTTTGACGTCACAAAAAATAATTTAGAATACATGTGTAGGCATAGTTAAGGATTCTTGTGATTTTTGTTCCTTTTTTTTCACCTTTACCTTTTAAATATTAATTCACAAATATTGAAATATTCTTAAATATTTAGACTGACATTTTACATACAGCAAATCACATGGATTCATAATCTTTCCAATATTATTTTATTTACTAGAAAAAAGAAGTGCATGACATGTATATAAGAGAAATATGACCCAAAAAATGTATATAAGAGAAATATAAAAAATTAAAAAGAGAAAAGAATCTAAAAATCCGAACTATCTTTATCCAATTGCTCAATAGTAGCCACAGAATTTTAGTACTGATTACCATGTGTTTTGATAAAAAAAAAAGGGACAATTAATTGCTATAATTAGTCACTAATATTCACTTTCCTTTCCTATAACTCATTTTCCATCAATGTCGTGACCTATCCCCCTCAAAAATATTATTTTCTTCCTTACTCTCGTGCTATCTCCCTCCACCATATTGATTGGACTATATTATTTCTTGCGGATCTTTCTCTTGATATAAGATTATTCCTTACATATTTTCTTCTATTTCTTTTGTTTCAATCTACGAAAAGACAAAATTACCCACATCCAATTGAAACAACTTTTTTTTTGGGCCTTAGCCACTTCTCCCTCACCATTTACATTTCAATTCTTACTTCATGTTCGTTTCATTTTAAACTTATTCTCAACTGTTGTAGTCTGAGCAAGCACCGATTATACCAATTATTAATTGGAGTAAATAAGTATTAATTTTATCTATAAATTGTTCATTTTATCTCCATAAACTATCCTCATGATCATGAATTTTTCGATTTGGATTTTCAATACAACTTGACAAGAATTTATTCAAAGAATGAATGTTGTGGTCGATGTATCATTATAGACAATTTATTATCTTTCATATATTGTTTTTCATAGTGCAGTCATTATGGAAGACAATCTTGAAGATGACCTAAATTACTTAAATGTGTCAATTGATTATTCTGGTGGATGCACATTCTAAAGCGGGAAGATGGAACAATCCAAATTCGTTCCAAATATCGTGACGTACAATATTCTGATCAATGGGATGTGTAATGACGGAAAGCTCGACGATGCAATGCGGCTGTTCGATTGTTTGCTT
The DNA here is from genome assembly GCA_030064385.1 of Melaleuca quinquenervia. Lineage (NCBI taxonomy): Eukaryota > Viridiplantae > Streptophyta > Magnoliopsida > Myrtales > Myrtaceae > Melaleuca > Melaleuca quinquenervia. The sequence continues at coordinate 17,409,272 of CM057718.1, forward strand.
GCTCGAGGCTTGCGACCTGATGAGCTGACATATAATGTTCTCGTGAATGGATTGTGCATGGTTGACCGCACGGAGGAAGCATGTCGGCTGCTAAGGTGGAAGCAATTGGATGATTTCATGAGGGCATCGCTCATAAAATAATCATCTGATGGCTTCTGAGAAGTAAAGAAAATACGAGAGCAGCGCAACTTGTTGATGAGATGGTCGGAAGGGGTTTTTCTGCAGATGTAGCGACTATGGATTTGTAGGCTAAAAATCTCTTGAGGGATGGAACTTCTTCCTTTTCTGGTAGAACTCTCCGTTGTCTCTGAAATCTGTCCACTTTTTCATCTGAATGCAATGTAGAGTAAATCAGATTGACAGCAAGTTTTCTTCCAAACTCATCTCAATGAGTCCCATGTCCCATTGATGAAGTTGCTTTAAGTCTAGGAGACAGTTGACTTAATCGAACTGCCCAAGAAGGCAAATGTTTGGATGTGTGGAAGGTGGATTTTTGTTTCATGCCATACCTTGGTTCATTATGAAATCTCTGTATTTGACTGTTGCATGTACTCATCGGTTAGTGCTTCTTGTGCCTAATGTTCTTCAAACAGGTGGAATTTGTTCAAATGATCAGGTGGTCCGAGGATGATCTTGCATTAAATAGATTTTAGTGACAATAATTGTACCGTGTAATAATGTAAATTATTTCATAAATCATATACATGATAGAAAAAGCTACTGAATTTGCATAAGATCATGTTGTTGGCTAAGTCCCAAATATGTCTCAATAACATTATTGCATGGTACAAAACTTTCTAATTTATGTTCTTAAGCAAACAAACTGTAACAATCCACGAACATGACAGACCAGGGCTCTAGAGCTACCTAAGCAAGTGCTTCGACATGTCCAGACCATTTTGCTATCAGAGTTAATCATTCAATCATTCATCCAGTGTCTCCATTTCTTAATGGCATAATACTTGAGGTACATCCACAGATATAAACGTGAAGTCGAAGGCAAAACACAAGCAGTATCAAATCCCCACCTGAAGGTACCAAAACCCAACTAGAAACTTAGTAGCATTGTCGCAGCTTGCGAAGAATTTCCCTCGCCAAGTTGCACGGCCATCTGCAGCAATCAAACCGATCGCTGCGATTGATAATCATGTAGAAATCAACTCGGCCTCAGCCATGGAGCTGGCCTCGGTCAATCTCAACTCCATCCTGAAAAGTTACTCCACAGGCGCAGCGTCTGCAAATAAGGAGCTGAGACCTCCAGCGGGAAGCCTCCGTGGGACAAGTAGTTCCACCCATCAATCACCAATTCTCTCATCCTTCTAAAGCGAACCTCAACTCGTGCTGCGCCGCCACAACCCTGCAACTCAAGAGACTCCAGAGTGGGACTGCCCGCGAAAACCGCCCTGATCTCATCCACCAGCGAAGGGCAATCGCAGCGGGACTGCAGCACCGGACAGCATTTCCCGGAGGGCCCGTTTGAGTTGTTGTGTTTCTCATAATCATTTTATATCTCGAACTCTTTCAATTCCTCAAGGACCTAAAGGAAGGTAGGACAAAGTCACGATGTAGGAAATGACTGTCCGACGACTCATGAACAGATCAGTGCAAGTGCTGGAGATAGACGAACTTCATTGGCTAACTCGATGGAATGGACGACTGCAGAAGAGATGTACCACGCTTCACTACGACGCACTAAGGTGATAACAGAAGTTGATAAGGGGATCAACCTTTAATCACATTTTCTCTTCTGATAGAAAGTCATGGCTCTTGAGCAACGAGGAAGATGATGGTTCTGCTTTCCTTGCTTATCTCGCATGGCAATGTGTGCAGATGTCACGCGACACGCCTGGCAAACCGTCCACATCTGTGTGTATCTTTTCTTCCCATGCCAGCTTAGAAAATTAGCAAGATGCGCCGTACCAAGACTTCCCCCAATAATTCAACGAAGCATGCATCAATCATTATGAACCGAAGTTCTATTATTGAAAATTGGTGTAAATGTGGCCAGAGATAGGGAAGATGCGTGTTGTTCGTTGGATATTCCACGTTGGTGAGGTGCAACTTGATATGACCCGGCACCGCATAGATGACGCTAGGTCAAAACCATTTGATTACAATAACAATCTCCTAAGTTAAAAGAGAGAGAGAGAGAGAGAGAAGGGAATGCATGATGCTGCACGCCATGGAAGTCGTCGAATCTTAAGTACTCTGGATGATTTTCGATCGGTTTCAAAGTGTGATGGTTCTGTTCACGCGAAAACATATTTATGGTTTTTATTTTGAATAGACGGCGAAATTATTCGCAATTATTGGTGTACATCTATCATCTTAAAATGATGGAAACTGGAACGTGGTGCTCCATAAAGTAGCAGAGGATGCTTGTGATGTATGCAAGATTGTGAATGCGTACCTAACCTTCACCCAGAAACCCCTGAACTTATTGTGCAATTTAGCACTGGACTTTTTTATAATTCGTCACTGTAGTCATTCTGTTGAATTTTAATTAGAAATGATTAATACGATGATTTAGTCGGCGCCGATAGTCCCATGTCATACGACCGTCAGGGATGTAATGATTTTTGCTGGTCTGTTAATTTTCATAAGCTTTTTTTTTTTTGCTTATATTTCTTTTGACAACTGCAAAAGGAAGAAAAAAAATTAAAAGTGTTAATACTTTGGCGAGCATTTCTAACCTTTTTATTACTTTGAAAAAAAATTGAAACAGAAAAAAGAAGTACGAAAGAAATTTCAAATTTGTCTGCTCATGTGCTTTTTCAACCTTTTATTTTTTTGGATTTTTATGCACTTAAAATATTTTATTGATCAAGTCATGCGGCACGCCTAGTTTAAAAAATCACAAAAATATTTTTGTAAAGAAAAAAAAGAAAAGAAAGATCTGTCCACTTACGGTTCTACGAAGGCAGTGAAGACCCGCGGTTGCACCTACCCGACCCGTCAAAAGCAGCAATTCGTATTTGACATTTGACACGTCAACAACACAATATTAAAAAAATAAATTAAAAACACGTTTCATTTGACACGTCAGCTGTATCCCAATGAAAGGACAGAGGCTCGTTCGGACAATTTTCAACTCTACCTATTAAATGGCCTTGGCCTTCGCTTAATCTTTTGGAATACAAAATTTACCCTAATAACAAAACCTCAACTCTTAATTATACAAAAAATAAATTGAAATCACGAAATTGCCTAGAAAATTTTTGGATCACATTGGTCTCATGCGAAATTGATTTTCAGGGATACCCGATAAATCCAATCATGACGAGTTTTTTTTTTGTTGAATTCGGGTAACTACAAAAAGTCAAAGACTTATTTTGACGATAGACAAGAATCAAGCGCATATTGATCCAAAATATAAATCTATATATGAACATTTGATTTGCACGTCTTTTTATCGCTTTTCGACGGGAAAAAAGAGAGGAGAAAGTTCTTATCCCTGCCGCGATCCGACAAAAAGCAGGGTAACGAGAGTACGATCCGCATAAGGAGTACATTTATCGAGAGGAATCTGAATCCGTATCTGAATTCGACACGGCTCGACTCGACTTATTTTATGCGCTTCGATCAATTTTTTTTGGTAAAAATGGCATTTCGTTATCGTGGAAAAGAAAAGAAAAGAAAAGAAATAGCACTGCCGAAGGTATATCGCCACCAATCAAAGCGTAAAGCGAGACACACTCTCATTTTATTTTATTTCTTTTCCTTTCCCGATTTGCGTATTGGTTATGGGAAAGCGGCACGTGACATGAGCCTGCCTGCCTTGGTCCCCACCCCAACGACGGCACCCTAGAAATCAACGGCGTTGGGTCCGTATTCCGCGCTAATCCGACGGACGCTTTTCGCTAATCCGTGGGAGGGAAATCAACGGTCGGACAGCTCGACTTCTCTCTATAAATAGTGCAGCCCGTCGATCGTCTGGATGCGAAGCATATTCGATCTTAACCCATCTCAGTCTTCGTCGAGATCACGCTTGGTAGTGGTGGTTGTCGTCGTCGTTCATTCGAGAGAGGCTTCTTCGATCGCCTGCTTCAGGGTGAAAGTTTTTTCGAGCGACAAGCTTGGGGGTTGGATTGCGGTCGAGGAGATCAGGAATGGGTAGCTCTGGATTCTCATGGAAGCTGGCGGACCACCCGAAGTTGCCCAAGGGGAAGACGATCGCCATGGTGGTCCTGGACGGGTGGGGCGAGGCGAAGCCCGACCAGTACAACTGCATCCACATCGCCGAGACCCCCGCCATGGACTCGCTCAAGGAGGTGCGTTTTTTGCGGGCTCTCGGTTCTCTGTGTCCTTGTTGCTTGGGGGAATGAGGGGCGAATTCCGGATCTGGGTTTTAGGTGATCTGATTCCGGTGTCTTTGTGCGGAGTTATTCCGGTTGACTCGAGTCGAGCGTTGCGATTGATTGCTGGTGGTAGGACGGTTGAGGTCTGATGGAGACTGTCGAGTGGATTGGAGAGTGATCTGGAGATCATTATTGCTTTAGCTTGGTTGCTGATGCTAATCCCGTGATTTGGATACTTATTGTTGATTTGGGCCTTTTTTTATTGTTTAATAGATGATTCCATGTCTATTTCTTATTTTGGACACAACTTATTGCCAAATGAACAATTGTTGATCTTGCTAGCTCTATCTTCTGTACCGTAAACAAATCTGAAGAACTCGATAGATCCTTAAAATTTACCCTTTCGTATGGAAGCGAAATATTGCTTTTCTGATGTTTGTGTAGTTGAACTCGAATTAGTTTGCTTGGATGCTCCATTAGCCTTTTGCTTGTGAATCTTATGTGGTACATATGCTGAATGAGAAGTTACCCTTTTCGTGTTAAAGGGCGCCCCTGAGAAATGGAGATTGGTCAGAGCTCATGGAACTGCAGTGGGTCTCCCAACAGAGGACGACATGGGTAACAGTGAGGTTGGTCACAACGCTCTTGGCGCTGGCCGCATTTTTGCTCAAGGGTGAGCTTCTTCCGCTGGATTTTAGCATAATTTATGCATCTTTATTATCGGTATCACTTGTGCCCCTATCCTTATTTATATAATGCCTTCGATTGCATAGAAGATGATTGTAGAATCTCTCTTTCCAAATGTAGTGCAAAGCTTGTTGACCTTGCTCTTGCTTCTGGAAAGATTTACGATGGTGAAGGTTTTAACTACATTAAAGAAAGCTTTGAGACTGGAACCTTACATTTTATTGGGCTCCTGAGTGATGGTGGAGTCCATTCAAGGCTTGATCAATTGCAGGTCTCCTCTTTAATCCTGTCTTTTACATTGCTGCACGTTTGGCTTATTTTTGCAGCTGTAGTGATTAGCCCTTTGCTTGGTTGTGCAGCTGCTGCTAAAAGGATCTGCTGAGCGTGGTGCTAAAAGAATCCGTGTCCATATTCTTACAGATGGACGTGATGTTTTGGATGGTTCAAGTGTGGGCTTTGTAGAAACCCTTGAAAATGAACTTGTGGGATTAAGAGCTAAAGGTATTGATGCACAAATTGCATCTGGTGGAGGTCGAATGTATGTCACTATGGACCGGTATGAGGTATGTGATCAGGCCAATGTCAGGCGTGGTTCTATAGTGAGCTTTTCTGGTTGTTGATTGGGTTTCAACAAGCACATTTTACTGGTATTGTTAATGAAAGTAAATTTAACTTTTCCAAGAATGAGTTCAAAACGATAAGTGTATGAACTCTTTTCCATAAGATGGTTGGAGGAACCTTGCATCTGTTATTGCTGTTTCTCTTCTATTGTTGCTGAACCAGCGAGGTAGGACTTTGTCTAGTGAAGATCTAGCTGGTTATGCTGAAAGTTGTAGAAACCTAGTCAGAACCCAATTTCTGTTAATAATCATCTGTTTGAGTTATGTTTCTGCTTCCCTATGGATTTCTGATTCTTACCTGTTTGGTAGCCTGTCTTGTAAATGATAACATCTGATGCTATTCCCATCATCTGTTTGAGTTCATGTGTGTGCGTCAATAGCTTTGGTTTAAGAGTGGCAGAATTATATTCTATATATACTTCAGTTGATGTCTTCGAATGTGTGAGCTGTACCTAGGACGGTTGATAACTTATGAGCATCTTCAATTGATTGATGACTGGCTAATATTTTAATAAAACATATAAAACATGCAAATAGTGTGGGCATTGGTAATGATTTTAAGCCTTAGTTTAATGAAGCTTAGATTGAGTTGCAGGAGCCATTTCGTTGATTGTTATTCTTTATCAATTTAATTTTTTGCTTATGATCTACCCATCTAGGTATAGTTTTGATCACTTAAATCTATTAGATGAATCAATATTAAGTTGTTATTAGGTAGGTGCATACATATAAAGTCCCTCCTTGATACTACATCTCGTCTAGCTGTCATGGAAGAATGTTCCTGCTGAACTGTTTTCATAGCACAATAATAGGAGCTTCTTGCAATTCTCTCTGTATTTGCATTTCATCAGTTGAATTGTGACCACATGATGAACAAATTAGTATGAACCTTGTGCAGAATGATTGGGGAGTCATAAAACGAGGGTGGGATGCACAAGTTCTCGGTGAAGCTCCTCACAAGTTTACAAGTGCTGTTGAAGCTGTGAAGAAGCTAAGGCAGGAACCTAAGGCCAACGACCAATATTTGCCTCCCTTTGTCATTGTCGATGACAATGGAAAGTCAGTGGGCCCAATAGTGGATGGTGATGCTGTTGTTACATTTAATTTCCGAGCTGATCGGATGGTTATGATTGCAAAGGCACTTGAATATGAAGATTTTGACAAATTCGATCGTGTTAGAGTCCCTAAAATTCGTTATGCTGGAATGCTTGAGTACGATGGTGAATTGAAGCTTCCAAAACATTACCTTGTCTCTCCTCCAGAGATAGATAGGACATCTGGTGAATATCTTGTGCATAACGGCATACGGACATTTGCCTGCAGGTGAGTCTACCACATTGCCTATTTTCCTCTTTGAATGTGCTGAATGTGTATCTACAAGTTGTGCATTTTTTGAAATGGTTGTGCTCCGCCTCCTTAGTTTGTCTGTTATCTTGCTCTTTTACTTGTTGAGCATCTCGTCTTTCATAACTCATTTAAATGTTAGTGGAGTCACTTTTCAGGTGTCTACTGGTTTACTTAAATGCTGCATTTTCTTTGATCTGGTTTTGATATAAACATTTCAGGTGTGTTTATATACTGATATTCTTTTGTTCTTCATCTGGACAGTGAGACGGTCAAATTTGGTCATGTCACATTTTTCTGGAATGGAAATCGCTCTGGCTATTTTAATCCTGAAATGGAAGAGTATGTGGAAATTCCTAGTGACAGTGGAATTACATTCAATGTCAAACCAAAAATGAAGGCAATCGAAATTGCTGAGAAAGCTAGGGATGCCATCCTTAGCGGTGAATTTGACCAGGTAATTCTGTGATGTATATGAGAGCTCCATTACTGATCATAGTGAAAATGGAAGAAGAAACAGCCTGACACATGAGGCTTTGAGTTTTGATTTTTTTGATTTGATTGTTACATTTGCATTTGCAACTGAAGGTACGAGTTAATCTTCCCAATAGTGACATGGTCGGGCATACAGGAGACATTGAGGCTACGATTGTGGCATGCAAAGCTGCTGATGATGCAGTCAAGGTGTGTTATCCTGAAGTTTCTTACATCGTTGTCCAAGCGTCTGTTTTATTTCCAGTGTTCATCTGGGGACATTGTTTTAAGTTTAACTTGCCATAAGAGATTGTTTATGAAGTTTAAAGAAGAGGATCATCGTTGAAGCTTCATTTAATCCCAGCACCCAACAACTCCTACCCAACACAAAAAATCTTTCTTTTCTAGGACAAGTAACTGAGCCTCAATTCACATATTCAATATGTGTGTGTGTGTGTGTGTGTGTGTGTGAGAGAGAGAGAGAGAGAGAGAGAGAGAGAGAGAATGGAGTCCCTGAATGTGGTACCTTCTGTAAATGCAGATGATCCTTGATGCCATAGAGGAAGTGGGAGGAATATACGTCGTCACCGCAGATCATGGAAATGCTGAAGATATGGTCAAGAGAAATAAGACGGGGCAGCCTCTACTTGACAAAGGGGGAAACATTCAGATACTTACTTCCCACACTCTTCAGCCAGTGAGTTCATTTTGTTCCCCCTTTTTTCATGTCGTTTTGTGGAAAATATGACTGACATATATTACAGACTTTGGTCATTGCATTAGTGATCTCCAATGTTGAATTTCATTCGCTATCGGCACTGGTTATTGGTAGCATCATTGAAATCTCTTTTGTACTTGTTTCATAGGTGCCCATTGCCATTGGAGGTCCGGGGTTGGCGCCTGGAGTTAGGTTCCGCAGCGACGTGCCCAATGGAGGGCTTGCGAATGTTGCTGCTACCGTGATGAATCTTCACGGGTTCGAGGCTCCTAGCGATTACGAGACCACCCTTATAGAAGTAGTAGATTGAGGATTAGGGTGACTCACATAAGTATTGACAGTTTTGGATTGAGCGCCAGGCGATGAGGATTGCCTGTGGACTTATGTATTGCTTAAATAAGTTCAATCTGAGCTTGCTCTCTGGATTTGGTGAGTTATGGGATCACCCAAGTTTTGTTGGTTACGAGACTGAGCAGCAATTCTTGATCGGGCAAGTTGCTGCACTATCTGCTGAATTATCTGATTACTGTTTTTCCAGACCCCGTAAAGCAGGTTGTCAAAACTGTTCCTCCACTGTGATTTTTTGGTTTAGTGCAGTAAGAAAGAGGTCGGCTTTGGGCACTTAAGAGGGTGAAATGAGTAACGTGTCTCAACTCAATTACCCAGCAATTTGATTGAATACAATGAACGATGATTGCTGCTAAACTCGTGCAATGTTTGTTTCTTTAAAAATTAATGGTTGGGAAGGTGGTTCTTTATTTTTTAGAATGATCTTTTTCATTATCTATGAAAACGTTTAGGCACATTTAGTTGTCGAGAAAGTAAATTTTTTCATTGATTTGTTATTTTAAACGTGAATTTTAGAAAAATATTTTAAAAAAGCTATCAACCTTTGCCCATCCGTCTCATTCTCATTTTTGTGCCAATTTTGCCTAAAATTGAACAACTTTTGGGAAGGTTTGAGAGTTTGTATGCTTATGTGCCAGTCGACTTTAAGACTCTTATTATTGAAAATTGGATTGGAGGGATTCAGTTTTGACTTTTTGGAACTAGGGATCGGATCGGTAGTCTTTAAAATTGGACCAAACAAGCAATCTAATAAGACGATCGGGTTCAAATGAGAGAATGTCTCGAATTTCATGAGAGATGAAATAGGTCCAGAGCAGTCAATATTGTCCATATTAAAGAATGACTAGAAGGAGTGAGAGCATCATGGAGCAAAAGGTAAGAGCAAAAGAGCAGAGGAGGCGTGCATGAGACATTTACAAAAATAAATAGACGAATAAACAATCGGTCCAATTTGGTCTATTCACCCTTCGGAATTGAAAATCTGACACTTAAACAAAAATTTCACTTTTAGGAGTTAGGAACGTGATAACCTAATTTAACATCAATGATTCAATTTGACTCGAGCTATTTTCAATTTGATTGGTTCGTCTTACTCATCACTATGTTTAGACTCATGTTGGGGCTTGAATCTATTAATTCATGCCATATACATTATCGAGAGGTTAAATTTAATATATATTTATTTCTATTATTTAATAATTAACGCAAGATTGTTATTTATTGATCATATTAGAAGCATTACTTGTTACATTAATTACGGGGTCATTGAAATATCATTCATCATATGATGCATTTTTAACAATGTAATTGAATTAATGTTATCTATGATTAATATAATTAGTAACTAGCAAGTAGTTAAATAAATAACTGAATACTCAATTACGGAGATTTAGATGATGATATCTAATAATAAGCAACCGACGTTACGCTAATTGTTACATTACTAATCATTTTCGACAGAATAATTAACCGCATAATATAGGAACGGGCATGACTACCATCCCATTAATTACGTACGTATTATATGTGATTGCGGGGATATGATTGTGATCAGTATACTGCTACTAAATAAGTTCGGTTTAGTTTATATAATCCTTAATTATAGTTAACGATTCAATCATTTTCGACAGATCGCAAACCAATGACGTGGCACGCGCACACGTTCGAAATTTCAAACGTCGGGGCAGGAGGGGCCAAGGCACGTGCCAACTCATCTCCCTCCTCTAGACCAAATTCAAATTCGTCACCGACGCCGGCCATTTTCTCTCTCCTCCCCTCCCCCCCTACTTCGCTACACCTCAACGTTCCAGAAACCGCCGCCCGTTTTTAGAGAGAGAGAGAGAGAGAGAGAGAGAGAGAGAGAGAGAGAGAGAGAGAGAGAGAGAGAGAGAGAGATCGGAGATGGAGAAGTACGAGAAGCTTGAGAAGGTCGGCGAGGGCACGTACGGCAAGGTCTACAAGGCCAAGGACAAGGCGACGGGCCAGCTCGTCGCGCTTAAGAAGACGCGACTCGAGATGGACGAGGAAGGGGTGCCTCCAACCGCCCTCCGAGAGGTCTCCCTCCTCCAGCTGCTCTCCCAGTCCCTCTACGTCGTCCGCCTTCTCTGCGTCGAGCACGTCGACGGCGGCTCCAAGCGCAAGGCGGCGGCAACCTCCGTCGCAGCCGCCGCCGCCGCCGATGTCCAGGGCGCCGTGGGGAAGCCGATGCTGTACCTCGTGTTCGAGTACCTGGACACCGATCTCAAGAAGTTCATCGACTCGCACCGCAAGGGGCCGAACCCTCGGCCCATCCCCCCGGCGCTCGTGCAGAACTTTCTCTACCAGCTCCTCAAGGGCGTCGCTCACTGCCACAGCCACGGCGTGCTCCACCGCGATCTTAAGCCCCAGAACCTGCTGGTCGACAAGGAGAAGGGGATCCTGAAGATCGCCGATCTCGGGCTGGGTCGCGCCTTTACGGTCCCTCTCAAGAGCTATACTCATGAGGTATTTGCTTTTTAATGATCCTTTTATGGTGTCTAGAGTTGGAGACCGCTATTGAATGGAACTTATGATCTCTGCAAATTCTTCATGCAGGTTGTCACTCTCTGGTATAGAGCACCTGAGGTGTTGCTGGGATCTACTCACTACTCAATTGGCGTGGATATGTGGTCTGTTGGGTGTATCTTCGGTAACTATCTTGTCAAATCTGTTACTGGAAGTGGCCAATCTCTCTTTTCTTTGCTTCATTTTATAAAAGCTTTTTGCATCAACCATGTTAGATCTCTGGCTCTTTGTTCATTTGGATGTTATAGACAACATTTTTAAGACAACATTTATAAGTTTCTATGTCAAGGTAGAGGTCTTGGGTTTCTATAGCATGGATAGGTATGGGTTCTTCGTGTTCTCTGATTTTTAGATTTTTCATGACGATGTAGAGTCCATAAAATATGCTGGACATGGTGTTATCTGTTTGATCATCTCAAGCATCATGTTTGACTCGATGAAAGAGAGTTACATGCTGAATGGAAATTAGAGATATGCAGGACACGGTGTCAATTGTTTGTTCATCTCATTTTTAGCATCATGTTCGACTAACAAAAAAGAGTCACGCTAAATGGAAATTAGAGACACAGCACACTTCCTCACTTGTTCTGCGCCAAGTGACTGTGCTTCCATTTCTTTGCTGTCTATCATTCCTAGTCCTGAGATGCTCGTTCCTGTCAGCAAATGGTTGCGGCTTTCTCTGTTCATTCTGTTTACTGCTGTGATTAGTTTCAGATACATATCCTTGTTTTGGTTGGTTTTAATCTATTTTTGATTTCCTTCAGCATATAGCAAGTATATTTCTTGTCTCCAGCTTATCTTAACTTTAGATGTCCCGGTTCATCGCAGCTGAGATGGTAAGAAGGCAAGCATTATTTCCTGGGGACTCTGAGTTCCAGCAACTGCTTCACATATTCAGGTGATTTGTTTCACACCCTAGCCTATTTGATAGGCTACAGTGTGAATAGCGTAGTAATTGACAAGATTACCTCACTTTCAGTTGTTCAATTTGATGTGAATTTTATCCACTCTAATCATAATTTAAAGTTGCATTGATGAGTATTTAGTAATTCTGTTAAGATTTATTTGGATATCTTCAACTGAAGGCTAATGGGAACCCCAACTGAGAAGGAATGGCCAGGAGTTACAACTTTGAGGGATTGGCATGTTTATCCACAATGGGAACCTCAAAACTTGGCAAGAGCTGTTCCATCCCTTGGACCTGATGGGGTGGACCTTCTGTCGGTTAGTATTTGTACCCTTGTTGACATTTGAATGCCTGGTAAATAAGCACATTTGATAAGAAGATTTGACTTGAATTGTGGCCTTTCTGTCCACAACTGTTCTTGTCCATCATCCATAATCATTGATTCTAAGGCTTCATCAAAAGAGTTGGACGCTAGCTAAACAAATGATGCAGGGGTGGAATTGTGCAAGAAGTATAAGTTCTTAGTTGATCCAGGGATTTTCTTATTCTTGCCATAATCTGTCTTGATTCTTGGTTTAATGTGTGAATCGCTTCTATATAATGAAGTAAAAGCCCTCAAATTACAATTGCTAGAAGGTCTGAATTATAGGAAAAAGTCAGAAGTTGTCTTCTGGCTAATGAGATGGTGAAGGATTGGAACTACGGGTTGTGGCGATGGTTAAATGTACAGTGGAAAAGATGTTACTTCTGATTTGAGTCTCTGAGCTTTCTGTAGTCTCAATCATGCATGGCAGTAGTCAACAATGGATGCTCTACGTCATGATTCATCCTTCTGTTATTTTCTACATTCTGCAAACTCACTTATTATTGTTGACTGATGCAGAAAATGCTGAAATATGATCCTGCCGAAAGGATCTCGGCCAAAGCAGCACTTGATCATCCTTATTTTGACAGTCTTGATAAGTCTCAGTTCTGACAATGCCTCGGATACGGCCAAGTGCTCACTGGACGGGCTCCTATCTTCTGATACAGTCCCTGTATTTACCTTAAAAGTTTACTTTCACTGCTTCAAGGTACTTACTGTTTGCTCGGCGCTCGATGGAGCCGAGCGTCATCATCTCGGTGATGAAGTTTCGTGTAACGCCATCCGTCAATCTCTTTTTTCTTTTTCAAAAAGCGGCGATGGCTCTGTTCCCTGAGGATTTCAATGTGTCTGTCTTTGATTTTAATATCACAGCATAGTTCTCTAGTATTTAATCGGTAGCATCGATGGTGGATTTTCATTGCTATATACAGTCGAAAACGTAAATAGTGAAGGGACGCCTAGCACTTGGGATAAGGACTGTGACTGATTTGATGGTGGCGCATTATCCGTCAGAGATTATTGTGGGCTCTCGTAACGAAGTGATGCCATTGCCACGTGCGAGTTGGGCAAAGAGGGGATAGTGTAGAATGATTCTTCCCCTTTACGTGCCAGATCTGAACCGTCCACTTCATTCAACTCCACACTATTAATAACAATCTCTCTCTCTCTCTCTCTCTCTCTCTCTCTCTAAACCCATCATCCTAGCTCTCTGGCCAAGTCTTCCTTGCATGATTCTTGATTTACTCTGAATCTGATCACAAATGAATTCACAAGGAGCAAAGCAGATCAGCACGGATGGTATTCTGGAAGAAGTTGGGGGGTTGATAGAGAGATTGTTGGAAGGAAGGGAAAACAGAGGGAAATGCATTGAGCTGATGGAGCCCGAAATTCGTCGGCTTTGCATTGTCGCCAAACAAGTCTTTCTTGCTCAGCCCAATCTCCTCGAATTAGAAGCCCCCATTAACATCTGCGGTAATCCTATGTTCTTTCCATTCTTTTTTATGCAATTAGTGGCTCTTCTGGGATTCATAAGCAATTGAAAGATCGTGGTATTATGGACTTTTCTACGCCTGTGATAATGTGATTTGGCTCACCGCGATAAGTCATTGAGGTTCAATTGGGCAAACGATCATGCGGGTCGTGTTATGTTTAAAGATATCTCGATGAGGAATTTGGCTTATAAGGATGATGCTCAAGATTAAGGTTCATGGAGTCTGGGAAATGGCCGAGAGACTCTAGAGAATCTTGTTGTTCCGTGGCTTTTTCTGCAACACGAGACTTGGATAACAATAACAATGTCGGCTTGGGTTTTTGAAAACGGAATGCATTAGCAGAGTTCATTTCACCGGCCAAAACTCAAAGTTTAATATGCTATAAGGTTTCACGAGGTGACTCCCATCAAATTGGATTCATTCATTGCTCTCCTCAAAACCCTGCCACTCTCCTTCTCCTCTTCATTGCTTGTTCCCACGAATGCCCAACACTTGGTAGCACAATGACAATGAATTCGCCGTAGGGAATTTACTTATGATCGGAGAAGATTTCTTGAAATGTCAGGAAATGGTCTTAAATATACACAATGTACTTGTTAACGATATCCTGTCCAGTATGGAGCATTCCCGCATTATTGGCCAACAAGAAATGCTAGACTTGTTGAAGAAATTTTAGAAGTTTCTGTTGGCTAGAACGACAGGAATACCAATACTAGTGTGGTGTCAATCCTGAAGTGTTTTGACAGAAACTAGTTCTGCCGATGTTTATGCTGGTTTGGGTTGCAACGGACATGGAAATATTTACATGTACGCCAAGAGAATGCTTGAGCAGAAGGGCTTCAGTTCTGCTTCTTTCTGGCTTCAATCCTCTTGGGACTGCTCTTGAAGAACGGACAGTCTGATAGCTCGAATTATGTCGCGTAAATTTGTTGGATTTAGTCTATGGAACAACATCATGAATGATTTTCTTCTCTTACATTTCCAGGTGACATACATGGACAATACCCAGACCTACTGAGATTATTTGAAAGCGGCGGTTTCCCACCGGATTCGAACTACTTGTTCCTCGGAGACTATGTCGACAGAGGGAAGCAAAGCATAGAAACCATCTGCCTCCTACTAGCCTACAAAATCAAGTTCCCGGACAACTTCTTCCTCCTCCGAGGGAACCATGAGTGTGCCTCCATTAACCGGATCTACGGCTTCTATGACGAATGCAAGCGTCGCTTCAGCGTCCGTCTGTGGAAAATCTTTACAGATTGCTTCAATTGCTTGCCGGTGGCGGCAGTGATTGATGACAAGATCATTTGCATGCATGGTGGACTCTCGCCTGAGCTTGTGAACTTGGATCAGATCAGGGGCCTAGAGAGGCCCACGGACGTGCCGGACCAGGGGCTACTGTGTGACCTGCTTTGGGCAGATCCTGATAGAGAGGTCAAGGGGTGGGGCGAGAACGACAGGGGTGTTTCCTACACTTTCGGACCCGATAAAGTGGCAGAGTTCCTAAAGAAACACAACCTCGATCTAATATGCCGCGCTCACCAGGTCATTTTCGATTTTCCTATGCATCAAGATTCTTTATGTTCCATCAACTTATATAACACATGAGAAGCGTTTTTTTTCTTTTCACTCGCAGTCTTATCTGAATGTGTTGCAAATTACAAATTCTGTCTCGTAAGAACTTATCATATTGATGAAACTCATTCTTTTCTGGTACACTCTGATTAAATACTGAAAACAAAAGAAATTACGTGAGAATTACAAATTCCACGGGAAAATACTACTGGACACGAGATTGTTTGAGCAAACGGACGGTTGTCTCTGTTGAATTTGATAAATATAAGGGAATGCATTGGAGATGATGTTGCTGACATCTTGGCCGAAAGATTTTTTGCAGGTGGCTGAAGATGGTTACGAATTCTTCGCAGACCGACAGCTCGTTACCATATTTTCAGCTCCTAATTACTGTGGGGAATTCGACAATGCCGGGGCGCTAATGAACGTGGACGCAAGTTTGCTATGCTCGTTTCAGATTATCAAGCCATGGGGTTGATGAAGAGTGACAACTAACGAGCAGAGCACATTCAAAACTCATGGACTGATTACTTATTCCTAAGCTTCCTGTCGTTGCCAAGTAAGAATAAATGCACAGGGAGCAAACTTTTGTGACTAATGATGCCGACGACTTTGTAAAGAAGGTCGAGGTCAAGCTCGTTGCGGAGTTTGCAGTGGAATTCAGCAGATGATTCAAGTATTAATGATGTAAATCCGGGGTCGAAGCTTTCAAGGTGGTGTGAGCATTGCCGAATGCAACTTCATGTACATCTGAAAAAAATCACAGTGAGAACAAGTAGACAATGGCTTGATTGGTTAAATGCCTATCTCGCAATGTACGTCAGTGTTTCTGTGATCCTCCGGCAATGGATGGAAATAATAGACATGCAATTGACGTCATAGGATTCACCGAATGATCAAGCGTTTCGTTTGGATGTATTGGATTTCTTGTTTGAACGACAGGCTCTTCCACTCAGATTACGCCGCTTGCGGATCAATTTCGTTCGGTCAAATCTGGACTTTGTCATCGGCCAATTAAGTTTCTGGGGAGCATGATACTGCAGTGCGTCCGCCATGTTTGCGCTTCGTTGAAATATTGGCTCGATCGTCAATTGCGAAAGATCAAAAGCTAGACACAATGGTTGAAAGAGAATCGAAGTCATGGAACTTGATTGCAAAATCTACTGTGACTTAGCGTAAAGATTATCCAGAAAGAGTTTATCGGTCAGATAATAAGTATGACAATATATTTTCACGTCATTGATTTCAAAGGAGCGAACATGTCTATAATGATTGAATTACAAAGAACATGCACCTTCAAGTCGAGCTCTGGTGATGTCACAGTTCAAGTCAAAAAGCAAAAATTGAGAGGAAACGGATCGGTAGGGGTACCGTTTCCCAAAAGTAGTCGTCCGATTATAATCAGATGGTTTCCTTTGAAAAAAAAAAAATCCAAATCCTACCCCCCTAAAGAAAGGGAGGCCGTATGACCTCCCTATCTGGATCCTTTGACTGAGAACCTTATCAAAGTGGAAAAGAAAATGAAAAAAGAGAAATGCCTGATAAGGAACAAGCATCGTTTCCTCATTGGAGACAAATGAAAATGGCACAATATGATCCGACGAATCTGAATTGAGAGTTGAGATCAACAAAGATCATTTTAAACACGGGCGTCAAGGAAGGATGGATGTGACGCAATTATCGAAAGTACTCGATGGAAAATAATAGAACTAATTGAAAAGTTTAGGACTTGATTGCATTATGTGTACAAGATTCAGGACTTTCAATACAATTTCCTCGGTTTTTAGCCGATTCAAACTAAGCCATATGTCTCCAGTCAAACGTAGGGAAAAGAATATGCTCACAAGGAACGTAATAGACTGCAAATTCTTTTTCATGAATACACATGAAAACACTAACTACAGGGAGAAATGGATCGAAGAAAGCATCTTAGAAATGGTCATCCAGGATCGACAAAGCATGTTAATGGACATAATAATCTATAATTCGAGTTGTCGGAGCAAACGAAGATGAGTGCTTCTGTATATATAGCCTTACGCTGAACTCAAATAATCGGCAAAAGAAGAAAAGAAAGAGAGACAGACATTTGATAAGGAAAGAAAAAAAGGAGGGAACGAAGATGGCTAAGGCTTTTGTTCGTCGATTTGCGCTCACCCTCCTCGGTCTCCTTCTCGTCTTCAACTTTGTCCGTGCCAGTCCCGATACGACCATAGTAAACAAGATCTGCAACGGCAACCTTTATGGAAGTGGCGACCCCTACGCTGGTAGCGTATCATATGTCCTCGAAGATATGGCGACCGTGACCGCGAACCACCCGGGCTACGATTACTACACCAGTTCCCCTTACACTGAAGCAACGGCTTATGGCCATGCTGTCTGCAATACAGCGCTTTCATTTACCGATTGCGGTACCTGCGTAAGCTCTGCAAAGAGTCAGATCCTCAGCAACTGCCTCAACAGCATCGGGGTACAGATGCATCTTCAGGACTGCAGGATGAGATATGAGAATTACCCGTTCTCGGAATGAAGGAAGAGGTCTGGAGTGCTTTCTGTCCGGCGTTTTCCTTAACTTTTTCTCTTCTTCAGTGATCAAAAGGAGCAATGGCTATCACTGCTATGGGGATGGCGAAAGCTTGTTTCTGAATGAAAAGCGTAGATGTCGGTCTGTTTTGTTTCAAGTATGGCAAATTTTTAGGGTAAGTGACGACTCTTGCACTCGGTTCCGTTGAGCTGAAGGAAGTGCCACACTATTTATTTTTTTCTTAAATAATTACTTCGTGCACGATATATTGAGTATTGCAAAACTATAAGCTTTTCTTCCGTTAAAACATATCTGCCCTTGTGAGAATGGAGCGCTTGATAGGTCTTCACATAAATTATGATAGGTGTCAAGTGAAAATATAGCAACTTATGCAATCGAGAGCTCTTAGCTAATAAATTGGTAAAGTCGATCCTCGATCTTACATGAACAGACCGTTACCTAACTTTACTTTCATTCCATTGGTAGCTAAATATAGTGGATAATTCACAATGGAAACCTGGTTTCCGCTTAAATTAGGCTGGTGCACCAATTCAATTCCCGATCTTCATTCAATCCAAGCTTCGTTATTGGCTAGGAACATGTCATTATCATGTGCCTGCCACGTTTGCGATTTACTGAGAGTGTATCAATTATGAAAGATCAACAGTTCAACATAATGGGTGATTAAAATGAAGGAAACGGATCCCTTGCCAAGTGTACTTTCTGGATAGGGGTAACCAGCTCTTTTCCCCCACAGCTCTTTTCCCCCACCGTCCGATCTGATTCGGATAGTGGGGGAAAGTCCAAAAAAAAAAATCCCTTTTATTAAAGTGGGGTCCGCCCCCTTTTCCTCTATCCTGGCAAGAGATCCGGATCCTGAAATGACAGTTCAGTGATTCGTTTACAAAATCCACATCCATCAAAGTTACCCAAATAGAGTTTACCGGTCAAATAGAACCTATGACACATATGTCATGTCATTGATTTTGGAGAAGCAAATATGTTTATCATGAGTAAATGAAAAATTATCATAAAAATCATAAACCTATTATATAGATACCAATTTAGTCTTAGATTTTTAATTTATAAACATTTTGATAGATTGTCAATATATTACTTTTAATCAATTTTGGCAGACAATTGTTGACTTGAACGCCAGTTATTCTACTTGGCAAGATCGATACCGATGTAGAATTCTTTATTTTAATTTTTTTTTCCTTCTTTTCAATTTTTTTTACTATGGGCCGACGACCCTTGAGTGTCCCCAGACGGTGGTGGGCCTTGCCAGACTAGCTCGTGATTAGTGAGGGTTTTGCAGCTCTCTCTATAGATGAATAAAAAAGAGATTACAAAGAAATGAAAAGAGATAAGAAAAAAAAAGTAATTTATAAAAAGAATCATAATCTTTTTTTTTTCAAAAATTATCCTCACTAGTACTGGTCGTTCAACATAAGATGGTCAGCATTTAAGTAAATAATTTCATATTAAAATTGACCGAATGTATTATATTGGCAAATCGACCAACGATTTAGTCTAAATTGACCAAGTAAAAACATTAGGACTGAATTGACTTCTCTATATTGGAAAATCAACAAATATCAATAATTTCCGGTGGTTATCCATAGTTCAAACGAAGATAGATCTCCCTTGACTAAATAAAAAAGTAAAAATGAGAACCTTTGGGCTTGCATGATAATGAATAATTTTTGCTTTATGCTTTAGAATGGGGGGGGGGGGGGGGGGGGGGTTTATTCCATAACTTATTCTGGAGCAGAAATTCGTTTGGTAAGAAAATTTCTTTTTTATATTTCTAGAAATAAGTTTGGCTAAAAAATCGGAAATAGAAAAATTGTGATTTTTTTTCAAGAATGAGAAATCAAGAAATTGTTTCTCCCTCGCTCAACTCTCTCAAAGTCTGCCACCACCAATCGCCATCGCCATTGTCGCTGCTGTTGATTGACCATGATCGGCCCCTCACCACTGCTGTCGCCCATCACCCTATCGCCGCCAACCAATCACCGTCACCACTGTTGCCATCGATCCTTGGCTGTCATCGATCACCAATCCCAGTCAAGCACCTTCGCCAGTCATCATAGCGGCCGGCTGGTCACCATCTTTGCTGCCAATTGTTGGCCAGCCAAGCTGGTTGCTAGCGGCCTGTCATAGCCGCTGCCGATCAACTTGTTATCATCACCATGCAAAAAGAAAATTTTATTTTAAAAAATAGAAATTTTCATTATGAAAGGAATTTTTATTTCTTAAATAGAAGTTATTTATCCTTATTAAATGTATTTTTTATCAAAAATTTATTATGGAATCAATTTCTGGTTAGAAATTGAATCATGTAGACCTTAGTGAAGTTGAAGTGAAATGGCCAAAAGAAAAGTCTGACAAGGAACAAGTATGGTTAAGAGACAAATGAAAATGTCACAAGATCTGGCAATCTGAATTGAGAGTCAAGATCAACAAAGATCATTGTTAACAAAGGTGGAAGTGACGATGGATGTGACACAATTGTCGAAAGTACCTAATTGTACTCTTTGAACAAAGGTAGGGAAATAGGAGAATTAATTTAAAAATTTAGGTTTCACCGTATTCTTATTACAAGATTTAGGACTTGCAGTGCGATTTCTTCCGGTACTTAGCCGATTCAAACTAAGCCAAATGTCTCCGGTCAAACGTTGGGAAAAGAATATGCTCGCAAGGTACGTAATAGATTGCATTTTTTTTTTCAAGAATACACATAAAAACACTAACTACAGGGAGAAATGGATCGGAGAAAGCACCTTAGAAATGGTCATTCAGGATCGACAAAGCATGTTAATGTACATAATAATCTATTATTCATGTCGGAGCAAACAAAGGTGATTGCTTCTGTATTTATAGCCTTACGCTCAACTCTAATTATCTGCAGAAGAAGAAAAGAAACAGAGAGAGAGAGAGAGAGAGAGAGAGAGAGAGAGAGAGAGAGAGAGAGAGAGAGAGAGAGAGAGAGAGATTTGGTAAGGAAAGAAAAAGAAGAGGGAACGAAGATGGCTATGGCTTTTGTTCGTCGATTTGCGCTCACCCTTCTCGGTCTCCTTCTCGTCTTCAACTTTGTCCGTGGCAGTCCCGATACGACCATAGTAAACAAGATCTGCAACGGCAACCTTTATGGAAGTGGCGACCCCTACGCTGATAGCGTATCATATGTCCTCGAAGATATGGCGACCGTGACCGCGAACCACCCGGGCTACGATTACTACACCAGTTCCCCTTACGCTGAAGCAACGGCTTATGGCCATGCTGCCTGCAATACAGCGCTCTCGTTTACCGATTGCGGTACCTGCGTAAGCTCTGCAAAGAGTCAGATCCTCAGCAACTGCCCCAACAGCATCGGGGTTCAGATGCAGCTTCAGGACTGCAGTATGAGATATGAGAATTACTCGTTCTCTTAATAAAGGAAGAGGTCTCAAATACTTTCTGTCCGGTGTTTTCCTTAACTTTTTCTCTTCTTCAGTGATCAAAAGAAGCAATGGCTATCTCCATTATGGGGATGGCGAGAGCTTGTTTCTGAATAAAAAGCGTAGACGTCTGTTTTGTTTCTAGTATGGCAAATTTTTAGGGTATGTGATGACTCTTGCACTCGGTTCCGTTGAACTAAGGGAAGTGCCACGCCATGTGTTTTGTCTTTTTGCTATAATAATTACTGCGTGTACCGATATATCGACTACTTTTCAAAAACTATAAGCTTTTCTTTCGTTAAACATCTCTGGCCCTGCGAGAATGGAGCACTGGATAGTTTTCAAAAAGCAAGAAAAGTTCTTGACACCGTTTATCATTATGGTAGGTTTCAAGTGGAAATGTAGAAACCTATGCAATCGAAAGCTCCTAATGAACAAATCAGTACTGTCGATCCTCGATCCTATATGAACAAATCATTACCTAATTTTACTTTCATTTCGTTGGTAGCTAAATATAGTGGATGATTCACGATGTAAATCTGCTTGGTTCGGATACAACAGATTTCGTGCTGCCTGCCATGTTTGCAATTTGCTGAAAGAGTATCAATTATGAAAGATCAACAGTTCATCATAATGGGTGATTGAAACGAAAGTTCAGTGATTCATTTACAATATCCACATCCATCAAAGTTACCCAAATAGAGTTTACCAGTCAAATAATACCTATGATACATATCTCATGTCATTAATTTTGAAGAAGCAAATATGTTTATCATGATTAAATGGAAAGTTATCACAAAAATCATAAACATATTACATGGATACTAACTTAATCTTAGATTTTTTAATTTATAAACATTTTGACAGACTACCAATATATTACTTTCAATCAATTTTGGCCAGCAATTGTTGACCTAAACGCCAATCGTTCTACTTGGCACGATCAATGCTGCTGTAGAATTCTTTTATTTAATATTTTTTCCTTCTTTTTGATTTTTTTTTACTTGGGGCCGACGACCCTTGAAGGTCTCTAGAGGGTAGTGGCCCTTGCCGGACTAGCTCGTGATTAGTGAGGGCTTTGCAGCTCTCTCTATAGATGAATAAAAAAGAGAAAAAAAAAGAAATGAAAAAAGATAAGAAAAAGCAAAGTAATTTATAAAAAGAATCAGAAGATTTTTTTTTCAAAAATTGTCCCCATTAGTACTGGTCGTTCAACATAAAATGGTCCGCATTTAAGTCAATGATTTCATGTTAAAAGGTGACCGAAAGTATTATATTGGCAAATTGACCAACGATTTAGTCTTAATTGATCAAGTAAAAACTTTAGGATTGAATTGACTTCTCTATATTGGCAAATTGACAAACATCAATAATTTCTAGTAGTTATCCATGGTTCAAATGAAGACACATCTCCCTTGACTAGAGAAAAAAATTAAAAAGTAGAACCTTAGGGCCTACATGATAATGAATAATTTCTGCTGCATAATGAGTTTTTTACTCCAAAACTCATTTTGAAACATAATTCTATTTTATATGAAAATTTATTTTTTACATTTCTGGAAATAAGTTTGGCAAAAAAATCAGAATTAGAAAAGTTGTGGTTTCTTTTTGATAATGAGAAATCAAGAAATTGTTTCTCCATCGCTCAACTCTCTCAAAGTTCGCCACCACCAATCACCATCGCCGATTGCAACTGCCGTCGATTTACCGCGACTGGCCCCTCACCATTGTTGTCGCCCATCACCCTACCGCCGCCAATTGATCACCAACACCATTGTCGCCACCAATCGTCGGTTGTCACTGGTCACCAACCCCAGCCGACCGGCCGGCCACTATGGTGGCCGGCCGGTCACCATCATTGCTACCAATCACCGGCCGGTTGGTTACCACCAACACTATTGCGACCCCTCGGTTGCTAGTGGCTAGTCGCCGTTGTCGCCGTTCTGCCGATCACCACCATTATTTCTGTCGACTGACTAGTTATCATCACCGTTCAAAAGAAAAAATCTATTTTAAAAAAAATATAAATTTTTTGTTATCAAATTAATTTCTATTTCTGAAATAGAAATTATTTGCTCTTATCAAACGTATTTTTTTTTTCTCAAAAACTCATTTTGGAATAATTCTATGCCAAAAATCAATTTTTGGTTAGAAATTGAATACCTCAGCAAAGTTAAAGAGAAAATGGCAAAAGAAAAGCCTGACAAGAAACAAGCATGGTTAAAGACAAATGAAAATATCACAAGATCTAACAATCTGAATTGAGTGTCAAGATCAACAAAGTTCATTGTAAACACAAGCGGCAAGTGACGATTGATGGGACACAATTATTATAAGTACCCGATTGTACTCTTGGAAGAAAGGTAGGGAAACGGTGGAATTAATTAAAAATTTTAGGACTTCACGGTATTCGTAGTACAAGATTTAGGACTTGCAGTGCGATTTCTTCGGCGATTTCTTCGGTTTATAGCCGATTCAAACTAAAGCCAAATGCCTCCAGTTAAACGTAGGGAAAAGAATATGCTCACAAGGTAGGTAATAGACTGCATTTTTTTTTTTCAAGAATACACATAAAAACACTAACTACAGGGAGAAATGGATCGGAGAAAGCATCTTAGAAATGGTCATTTAGGATCGACAAGGCATATTAATGGACATAATAATCTATTATTCATGTCAGAGCAAACAAAGATGAGTGCTTCTGTATATATAGCCTTACGCTCAACTCAAATTATATGCAAAAGAAGAAAAGAAAGAGAAAGAGAGAGAGATTTGGTAAGGAAAGAAAAAAAAAAAAAAGGAAGGAAGGGAGATGGCTATGGCTTTTGTTCGTCGATTTGCGCTCACCCTCCTCGGTCTCCTTCTCGTCTTCAACTTTGTCCATGGCAGTCCCGATACAACCATACTAAACAAGATCTGCAACGGCAACCTTTATGGAAGTAGCGACCCCTACGCGGATAGCGTATCGTATGTCCTCGAAGATATGGCAACCGTGACCCCGAACCACCCTGGCTACGATTACTACACCAGTTCTCCTTACGCTGAAGCAACGGCTTATGGCCATGCTGTCTGCAATACAGCGCTTTCGTTTACCGATTGCAGTACCTGCGTAAGCTCTGCAAAGAGTGAGATCCTCAGCAACTGTCCTAACAGCATCGGGGTTCAGATGCAGCTTCAGGACTGCAGTATGAGATATGAAAATTACTCGTTCTCGTAATAAAGGAAGAGGTCTCGAATACTTTCTGTCCGGTGTTTTCCTTAACTTTCTCTCTTGTTCAGCAAAGGGTTACTGGTCAAATAATAGCAATGACGCAATATATATCTGGTCACATTGATTTCAAAGAAGCAAAAATATTTTTATGGAGTCACTCCTGCTAACATGGCAGACTGGGTACGAGAGTGCGATGTCGCGAGTAACCGATGGCGTTATTTTCATCAATATAGATGAAACTTCCCACGGGGAAAAGCGGATCGAAGAATGCATTTTAGAAAGAGACATCCAGGATCGACAAAACATATCAGAGGATATTACGATTTAGTATTCAAACTATCGGAGGAAACAAAGACAAGTGCTGCTTCATAGATAGTCTTGCACTCAACTCAAACCAGATGCGGAGAAAAGAAAGAGTGAGAGTTGGTAAGAATGGAAAAGAATAAACATGGCTATGGATTTGGTTCGTGGACTTGCTCTCACTCTCCTCAGTCTCCTTTCCGCGTTTGCTTTTGTCCGAGGCGATCTGGACGTGACGGCAGGAAACAAGATCACGTTTCAAGGCAGAAAAAAATGAGACCCGTAGCGAAGTTGAACAGAAAACATAAAATAAGCCTAACAAGGAACAAGTTTGGTCAGAGACAAATGAAAATGACACAAGATCTGATGAATCTGGATTGAACATCGAGACCAAAAAATATCATTATAAACATGAGTGCCAAGTAAAGATGGATGTCTATATGTTGGAGTTGGTCAATACTTCAGCGATCCTTAGTTTCTCATAATAAGAGATTATCGTAACTTTTTGAGTCTTGAAACTCTTTGCAAGACATAACCCTAATTTGGGAGAATCGGATAAACCTTTGCACCATCTTTTTGTGCGTGTGATATTTTTGATTCAGTTTGCGATACACCGTTCCTCTCAATGCAATTATCGAAAAGGGTTGATTGCAATTTTGGAAGAATTAATCAGCACCGATTTAAAGGTTAAGAACTTGAGTGCATCTCATTTCCAAGATTTAGGACTTTCATTACAATTTCCTGATTTTTTAGCTGATTCAAATTAAGCCATATCTTTCTGACCAAAAAAAAAAAAAAAGCCATATCTCTCCGTCAAATGGAGGGAAAAGAGCTTTATGCATAAGCGGATAGCATATCGTTTGTCCTCGAGGATATGGTGACCGTGACCGCAAACCACCCTGGCTACAATTACTACACCAGTTCTCCTTACGTTGAAGCAACGGCTTATGGCCATGCTGTTTGCATTACAGCGCTTTCACTTACTGATTGCGCTACTTGCATAAGCTCTGCAAACAGTAAGATACTTAGCGACTGCCCTAATAGCATCGCGGTTCAGATGCAGCTTCAGGACTGTAGGATAAGACATGAAGTTAACTTGTTCTCGGAATAAAGAAGGGGGTCGAATACTTTAGGTCCAATATTTTCCTTAATATTTTTTATTTTTCAATCATCAAACAGGATCATCGATCCGTCCTCGAGGGCCGTCCAATTCCAGATAGGACGGCACCCATTATAGGGTTTTTTTATTGTTGAAAAAACCATAGTCATCTGATTCAGATCGGACGGCTGTGGTGCCATCATGTCACCCTTGTATTACTAGAGGGGATCTACTTCTGACAATGAAAGCATGTTTCTGAATAAAAAGTGTGACAAATTTTTAGGACTTTGTGATGACTTTTGTACTTTGCTTGTTCAACTAAATGAAGTGCCACGCTATCCATTTTTCTTTTCCCTTTAATAGGTTTTTCGTGTACATGTGAACTATATTGACTATTGCAAAACTGTAAGCTTTTCTTTCCTCAAAACATTGCTGCCTTGCGGGAATGGAGCGCCAAATAGTTTTGAAAAATCAAGAGAAGATCTCGGCGCCATTTATCGTTATGATAGGTGTTGAGTGGAAATATAGCAACATATAGAGTCCATACCTCGTAGCTACCAGACCGTTACACTTGTTCCTCATTCCTATATGAGCAGACTGATATCTAGTTTCCCTTTCATTTTGTTGGTAGCTAAATATAGTAGATGATTCACGATGTAAGTCTGGAGTCAAAACTTGAAAGGTTGTGTCAGTAATGCCTTATGCAATTTCATTTACATCCATAACAAATCTTGATTGGGCACTGCCTTTCTAGCGATGCTACTTCAGTACGTGTTTCTATGATCCTCCGGCAATGAATTGAAACAATAGACTAGCAACTGACTCCAAAGGATTCACTGGGTGATCAAACGCTTGGTTTGAATCCGACGATCTTCTTGTTTGAACCATTGAGTCTTCCACTCAGATCATGCTTGTGCATCAATTTCATTCCCGGTCAGGTTCAATCCAGTCCTCGTTGCCAGGTGCCTGCAGCCATGTTTGCAACATGTTGAAAGAGTGGTTGGCTTGGACTTCGAGCAAAAGTGCATAAATTGCAAAACATCGAAGATCTAGTGCAATGGGCGACTGGAATCAAAAGTTAAAGGAAACTGATTGCAAAATCTACCAATATTTAGTGACCGCCGGGGAAAATTATCCATAAAATGTCTATCGTGCAAATGATAGCTATGGCACGGTATATCTCAGATTACTGATTTTGGAAAAGTGCATGTGTTCATCGTGATCAAATTAGCAAAGATCATATACCTCGAAGTCGAGCACTAGTAATACCATAGTTCAAGACATAAAAGAATGAAAAGCTTATAGAAGTTGAAAAGAAAGAACACAAAAGATAAGCCTAACAGGTGAACAAGTATTTTGGTAGAGACAAATGAAAATGAAACAAGATATGATGAATCTGAATTGAGTATTTAAATCAACAAAGATCATTGTAAACATGAGCGGCAAGTAAGGATAGAGGGCTTTTGGAAGCTCACAGAGTTGGGCGAGGAGGCCTCCGGGGAGAGCTTCCGGATAAGAGTCTGACGCCTGAGTCACTGTAGAGCCGGCGAAGAAGAGAGGACTTGGACGTAAGTTCGAGCGACTCCGGTGTCTCTATCACTTACCGGGCCGGCACTTACATACGGGAGGAGAATCGGTTTTTGTAGCGACCCATGCTAATATCTAGCCTTCTAAATCATACACATCGAGCCAATATGCCGATGATACAACGGACTGGGAATAAGGGGGCCGGCGTCGAGACGAATTCTTCAACAGATTTTTCAGCCGGTTGAAGCTGAACTATATCTCTCCAATTAAACGTAGGGATAAAGATTTAGTCACGGGGTATCCGATAGACGGCATTTTTTTCTTCACTACTTACGAAACTTGACTAGATGGAAAACGGAACGAAGAAAGCATCTTAGAAAGAGACGTCCAGGATCGAGAGAATATGTGAAAGGATATACAATCCATTATTAAAACTTTCGGAGGATACAAAGACAAGTGCTGCTCTATATAAAGTCTTGCAACTCAACTCACATCAGATGCGGAGAAAAGAAAGAGTAAGAGTTGATAAAAGGAAGAGAATAAACATGGCCATGGCTCTTGTTCGCCGATTTGCTCTCCCTCTCCTCGGTCTCCTTTTCGTGTTCAATCTTGTCCAAGGCGATCCGGACCTGACGACAGTGAGCAGGATTTGCAACGGCAATCGTTATGGAAGTGGCGATCCGTACGCAAACAGCGTATCCTATGTCCTCGAGGATATGGCGACCGTGACGGCAAACCGCCCTGGCTATGATTACTACACCCAATCTCCTTACGCTGAAGCAACGGCTTATGGCCACGCTAGTTGCAACGGAGCGCTTTCATTTACTGATTGCGCTACTTGCGTGAGCTACGCAAAGGGTTACATAGCCTCTGCATGCGGCAATAGTATAGGGGTTCAGCTACAGCTTCAGGACTGCTCGATGAGATATGAGAACTACCAGTTCTAGGACTAAAGACTGGGTCTTGAACACTTCCCGTCTAGTATCTTCCTTTGTTCTTCGCTTTTTCAATCATAGAAAAGAGCAATGACTATTTCTCATGTGGAGATAGTGAAAGCTTGTTTCTGAATACAAAACTTAGACGTTTGTTTTGGGCTGTTCGAGGACGGCAAATTGTTAGGATGTGTGATGGCTCTAGCCTCTTGTACCCGGTCCTGTTCGGGTAAATGAAGTACAACATCATCCATTTTGTTTTCCATTGGCAAATGTTTCATGTACACCATATTGACAATCACAACACCATGAGCTTTTCGCCTTTTACTCGCCACTGCCCCCAGAGCAATCGAAGCTCTGAAAAATCAAGGGAAGGTCTCCAAGTCGTTTATCACTATGATAAACTCTGAAAAGTCGTTTATCGAAGTTCTGAAAAGTCAAGTGTTTGTTATAGTGTTCACATAGATTTGGATGGTCTTCAGCTAGATGCAAAGTCACAATCATAAACTCTTGATGTTACGGGATTAGTGGGGAAATCGATACAAGCGGTGCTTGTAGCAAGATGGAACCTGTAGAATCAACTATTGGTGTAATTACTAATATTGACAAAGTATATGTTCGATCTTTTAATAGAGATGGATAAAATAGTAGTTTTGCTTTATTTGTGTAAACAAGGTTGAGCCTAAAAATCATTACAGAGTAGTTAAATGTGCAAGTGGAGTTAGCACCATAATGAGGTTTATAGTTATAGAAAAATCCTAGTGAAGCTTGGACTTAGAAGATATTCGTGGTAGTTGAGCCCATGAGAGGCTATGGGAGAATAGTAGTGAAGTCTGTATTTCTAGCAAATTTATTGTCACTTGACTCAAACATAAAATCTACATCGAGATTGTTGAAAAATATGTCTCCAGCTTAAGATTGAAAAGAAAAGTTTCTTAATTCAAGTAGATTATCTATATTGAATATGTTTCTTAGTTGAAGAATGTTTCATATTTTGAATCCAGTTCTTACTTATATATATAAGAAAGTGGATATTCTTTCTAAAATATATTAAAGATGAGCTTCTTCCTGTAAATTATATCTCCAGTGTTTGAAGCCAATTAAATCTTGCGAATAAGATTTGTGAATTCACGTGTAAAATTGAGAGATTATTTCGTAAGAAGTTACGAGACTAAACAATGTGTGACTTATTAGGTATAATTGGATGTGGGCAAATACTAAAAGTGTTTGAATAATTTGAGTGTGATTGTAAATTTCGTTATATAGTTTGATTTATAGATGAAATTTTGTACTGTCCACCCATAGATGAAATTTTATAGCGTGTTCAAAATGTTATACTGTCCACCCATGAAATTTTGCACTGTCCACCCATTCCGATGATCGATTTATTTTCATATTCTGTTTATTTTCATACTGAAAGTGCAGGATGACATACGAAGATGACCAGTTCTCGGAACATTTTAGACGTTTCGAATACTTTCGGTCAAGCGTTTTCCCTTCTTCTTCTTTTCTGAAGGTGGTTAGATTCTGTGTCGACGAACAACCAGCCTGAAATGAATAAGGAAGGTAAATCAATACTATAAATAAGCCAGTATATAATATTGATTGCAGTATCAGCTAAATGATTTTCTCTTTTAAAAATCAGAAATGAATTTTCAGAATAAAAGTTGACCTTGCTGCTTGGGCACGAGTCTCCGGCGTTGGAACCCAGAACCAGAGATGCTACTTAGATTTGCTCAAATGGATGTCTCATAATTTTCCTGTATTTTTTAGAAAGGGCTTTCATATAATTTGCAGCATGAAGAGCCTACATTCATTGTCCTTTCAAGATAAACTATTAAGCAAGCTGGACTCTAATGATCTTGGGTTGTCTTCCTTACGAAATCCGATTCATCAATCCAAAAACGATAATAACAATGTCTACATAAATGTTATTTTTCCATCGTTTGAATGTCACAATTAGTTTCAGCCGATTGTATATGGTGAACTCTAGTAACTCACTTGTCAAAATGACAAATGAGTGTAATTTGTATATTGATATCTAAACGACAAGGAAAAAGAACAAATATCATTAAAGACAATAGAAATGGACGAAATCGTTATCTATAAATCGAGATTATGTCCTTTCGGCCAAATCTTGAATTAAATATTGATATCAAGAAAGATCATTGATACGTACCTGCGGCAAGTGATGACGTCCGAAGTTAGGCTCTTTGGATGGTTTGCACAAAAAAAAACAAACGCCTAGGGATAAGTCTCTCATCAAATTTAACTAAGTAAAGGCCACACTATGGAGGAAAGCATCTATAAGTAGACATCTAGGATCAACCAACCCTATTTATAAGTACATTAACCTACGAGACTAAGTATCAGAGGAAACAAAGACAGATTAAATCCTTTAAATGGTCTTCCACCTAACCAAATTAGATGTGCAAGTAGAAGTTGGTAACAAGAAAAGAACATAAACATCGTTATGGCTTTTGCTTGTTGAACAGCATCGACTCTATTCGATCTCTTTTTCTCTCTAGGGCGATCTCGATATAAACATAGCAAGCAAGATTTGTAATGGCGCTGGATATGAACGGGATGATCCTTACGCGAAGAGCGTATCGTACGTCCTCAAAAATATCTCGACCATGACGGCCAACCAACCTGGCTACAATTGCCTATGGCCATGCTGTTTGCTGCCTAGAACTTTCGTACAATGACCGCGCCACATGCATATATCCTGCAAAATATAGCTGATAGTCCTCGATTGTCCAAATAACGTCAAGGTTCAAATAGTGCTCCAAGAGATTGTAGAATGCGGTACGAAGATTTTTCGTTCATGGATTGAACAAATTAAAGATCAGCAATACTTTGATCCTACCGTCTTCTTTGCTATCGAAGCAATGGCTATCTCACATAAGGAGACAGCAAACGCTAGTCCCTAAAGAACACAGCTTTCTTGGACGCTTGTTCTTCGTTGCCCAAGTATGCTAACATTGCTAGCATATGTGGTGGCACTCTTGTACCTTTTCCTTTCCTTATAATAAATGAAATATGAAATACAAAGTTAACATAATGCATGCGAAAAATCTGAGTTCATAGCTTTTCACATACGTCCAACGCATACAATCAAGTTATGGAAGTTCACCCAGCAGTAATTTGATCTGATGGGCATTAAAAATCCGAGTTTCGGCAAGATGGTCTAAACGAGAGCTAGCATATGATCGTGTAATTTTGAAAAAATAAAACCGTTTCCGGCCTTTGCTCAAATTGGGTCAGTACTAGATGCTGCTACTCAGGCATTATTACAAAATACAAAACATGAAATCATGGTGACATATATATATCTCTTCATCTAACTCCCTAGTTGACAAATAAATGGGTTACATTCAACACTCAACAATATTTAGCCATCCATGAAATGGCTATCCCCAGCGACCGAAAATCATGTGTGGGGATCGATGGGGCCGACACCGACGGGAAAAAAGAAGAAGAGAAGACAAACACAGGATTTTCCTGACGGAACGATCAGATTGCCCGCCTGATCCATTGTTGATTAGGGTTTTATCTGAAGGGACGTTAGTGGGTAGGTCTATGGCTGATTTTGGTGGTGGTGGACCTGCGGCACTTTGTTTGTGCGCCTGGTGATGGCAGCGGTGCCGGTGGTGCCGGGCTAGCATCAGTGTAGACATTGGTGGTGGTTGCAAATCAGTCGGTGGTGTCCGTTGAGTTTGGCTGTTCAAGTAGTGGGGGCAGCAGAGCTCGGGGGTTGCCAATTTTTGTCGGGCCGAGCAGCTAGAGAGTTACTTCATTTTTAAGTAGAAGTTAAAAGGAGTTCTCGGAATTAAAGAAGAAAGTGTAGAAGCATCCAATCTGACAAAGGAGAGGATAATAAACGGCAAGCCAACGGTATTAGTAAGAGGGCAAATCTTGAATCAACGACACAGATCGAAGAACCTTGCAGGAGTTTCTGAAACATACGGGCCTTGATATCTGCATTTGGTATCAGCATTCTACCCCGAAATACAAAAGATTCTCAATAGCTATCACCAAACAAATCAAAGAGACATCTATTAATGTTACAACACGGACTGCATTTCGAATATACTCCTACATGCATTCCAGTTCTTGCCCATCAAAGGGCCGCTTGAGGTGCGTCAAGGCATTCGCAATGCCCATTTTCGCTGCTTCACACATACATGTCATCTGAATTGACAAGTTCTTCAATTAGACCATACATGAACTAAGCCACGACGGTTACCAGTGTATATCTCGTTGCGCTCTTCATCATAGAAAAGGGCAGTTATGTCCTCCAGGGCCTCCGAGACTGTGCTTCTCATACTCTGAGAGTGGCTCAGCAGCTTTGGCTTCTTTGACTTCCCGCCAAGCAGCTTTGGCTTGTTCAAGTTCCCACCATCGCTGCTACAGTCATCAACCTTTGGGTTGCCATTACTCGCATTTATCTTGGCCAGGCATTTCCCAGTCAAGATATTGCTGATATTGATCGATCCAGCTGTACCGAAAGAGACACCAAATGAATCCCAGACAGAAAACATCTAAAAATCTGAAGCCACATTAACAGTCAACCAGGCTAAATAAAAAACGGAATAACTGATGTATATTTACATAGCAAGGACAGGACATAAGAGTAAATTACAGAGAATCATATCCCAATCAAGACCAGCAAAGTCAATTTTGCAAATACGTTAACACCAGAATCACACATGGCCGTTGCTCAATGTCAATTTTGCAAGAGAATGCTTACCATTCCCTTCTGTCCAGTGATCGTCAGAGTCGGCCTTGCAGTAAGAAATTATAAGATCCTGATCGCTTGTTATGTAAATGTTATTGGTGTTGCAATCAGGATGCCACAAAAGATGATCCTCAAATGAAGTCACAAGCTCCCCGCGGAAGTTCCACACCGAGACGGTTCTATTTCTAAACGTCAAGAACAGCTGGTTCTCATAAAGAAAGATGAATGCTGATGG
The DNA here is from genome assembly GCA_030064385.1 of Melaleuca quinquenervia. NCBI lineage: Eukaryota > Viridiplantae > Streptophyta > Magnoliopsida > Myrtales > Myrtaceae > Melaleuca > Melaleuca quinquenervia. Next base: position 17,442,653 of record CM057718.1, read on the forward strand.
AGTCATAAATTCAGTCCGGCTAACTTCCATTACTTCAGCATTTCGAACCTTCAAGGAAGGTAAACCAACAATTGCCAGGATGAAGATTAAAAAGACATTAAAGAGATAATTAGCGAGAGAGAGAGAGAGAGAGAGAGAGAGAGAGAGAGATTTTGTACATCAAGTATTTGAAGATTCTCATTTTCTTGCTTGACCAGAAGCTTCTCATTGAACTGTTCTATAAAGTCCACCTTCTTATTGCGATGTAGTAAGTGGTTGAAGGTCTTGAGGACTGTTCCATCCTCTATTGACAGTATCTTAAGAGGAACGTAGCAAGTAGATCTATTGAAAATCAGTAGCATGATACCTGGACTGCAACCATAAAAAATGGAAAAAGAGAGGAATTGGCAGGTTAAGATTCATATATTTTACAGGATGAAGCAGTGATATGTCATAATATGTACGTATTTTCTGGAAATCCATCTTGTTCATTTCTATAATCAATTTGGGATTTAGACAGAATAAACATGCTTACAACTGACAACTAGGAACTGCAGATATTGAGACTGAGTTTATGGTTACTGGATACTGTAGCGATGGGCACTGGCAACAGCAAAGATCTTCTTAAAGAGGAGAATGCTAAGTATGATTGTATCATTAACAAGAGCATGTGCATTGATATATCTATAACTTAAGTGTCTAGCCTAAAGGTAGTTGAAACAACAAGACACATGGAGAATACATGTTCAATCACCTGAGTTACATAGCTGATGGCACAAAGTCGGCGATTAAACTCTCCTACAGAGCCTTACATGTAGTTTAAAGAACAGTTTGTGACAAGTGAACCACAATCATGACATAGGTATCTCACCAATTAACAGAGGCCCCACTTGTTCTTCACTTCCCATCATTCATACCAAAATTCACAGTGAAGGAGCTTATCATTGTTCAAATTTGCAGGCACACGCAAGCAAATGTGTGAGTGCATGCAAGTGTGTGCTTGAGAGATAGAGAGAGAGAGATTACCTGATTTTTATTTCTTGCACATGCTTGTCCGAGATGGAGTACAACATTGTATAGTTTTTCAAGTCAAAGACCTTGTATATACTGGCAAAAACACAGGGAGAACAGGATCAATCAAGGAATGAGTTTATGGTAACAATCTACAATTTTAGCAAAGGCACTTACCTATCTTGTGCCGAGTAAGTAAGAACCTTCCCATTTACATCATCAAACTCCACAAAGCCAGGCCACTTCAAGGATTCTGATTCAAAAAGAGCAAATCCAGCATCTGGTTGGCCCCTCCTTATGTATCTATCAAAGAAAATAGAATACATCATGTCATGTACAAAATTTGCTTCCCGAAGCTGAAAGAACAACAAACAAAAGGTAAACCGTACGCACTCAATCCTTGTAGATCTGCATTTCAAGGAGCTGAAGTTGTCAGAAGCATATACTGAAACTGTAATAAGTGAATCATTGTTCTTGTTGTAAAACAAACTCCGAATGACTTCATCTGGGGTAACATTCAAGAAACATATCCTCTCATTTGATTCTGCATGAACAGCCAAACATAAACTGTTAAATGCAGATTCTACTATGCAGTTGTAGGCATTGGATTAGCTCACAGGATTCTTGTGTAAATTTTTCAGTCCTATACGGACAAATGAATCAAGTGTGTACCTCGGCTGAAAGCTGCACAAACACCTGAATGGTTAAGAGCGAAGACAATGTCATGTGCAGCAACTATCTCAATAACCTTTGTCCTGTTCATCAGGAATGGCAATACAGGCGAACAATGTCCACTGGGGTCGTGGGTGTCATATTCCTCCTGAACCATAATAAATTGCCCATTAAATAACAGTTAGTGCAAGTTCTGACAAGCTAAATATTCTGCTCATCTCGATGATAGCCACACCCGATTAGAAAGGAGAAGTTAATAAAGTCTCAGAAACTGTAATGTGAGATCTATTCTTTTCACTTCATTTTTAACCAATTGTAACCTAATTTCACTATTCATGATGAAAGACATTAATTACAAGAGATGATTTTCACCATCTGGTGGGACACCAATTGGGATAAGAACTGGCAGTTTAAATCCTGCTTCCCAAGCCATACAATCATTTTAGACCAAACACAAATGCCATTCCAAAGATGCTCAAACACAACTCTGTCCCAACAGAAACTCCACCACTAATTACCCCAAAAGCATCACAAGCCGACAAATATATATCCTCTGTCTAATTCCAAGATCTGCATTAGCCAGGTGCAGGGACATGGTTTACTAGCTAATGAACTCATCAAATCTAAGTGATGAACTCATTCTCCTATACATGTGATTCGACTCTCATAACCGTACAGTTTGATCAAATTAGCCAAAACCCACCCAAACAAAATACTTTCCTTTAATATTGTAACTCCAATCTTGACCAAGTAAGATGAGCAGCAAAGGACAGGTATAGTATAAGCAACCACTCTTTTTGGTTAACAAAATGCTACTTCTCAATCGTGCACTTCAATTCAAGAACTATGGCAAATTCACCATCCTTCTTTCTTACTGTCTACGGGGAAAATTATCAACCTCATTCAAGCTCTAAGAGCTATAAAGTACCTCCAATCCCAGATTTAGAACGTCTGCAAGCACGAATTAAGTAGCCCTTGTCTCACTATCTTTCTAAACCCATCCAAAGTACATCATGAATCACAACAAAGAGTACACAAGCCTACATAGTTCCTAACAATGCACGATCCCAAAACAATTGATGGAATCCAGAGATTTCAAAGTGAACAAGGAATTTACACTGACCGTCAATCGCATGTTGCGAAACCTCTCCTGGGCATTGCTCATACTGAACGCGCGATCCCTCTTGGAGCGAATCTCTCGCCTCTGCAACTTCTTCACGCTGTTCACGAACCCCTCGCCGCGCTGCCGCTTCTTCGCGACGACTCTCCGGCCGGAGCACGGCCTAGGGCTCGCCGATATCCTCCTCCCTTCGATCATCATCCCCAGCACCACCCACAACACTACCCAGCGCAATTCAAGCCCGACCCAACCGGGGGAACATAATCCCCACTACGGGAATCACCTCGAACCCCCGATTTCAGCGACGAAACGCGGCGTTCTTGAGGGACCCCCCCAAGAAATGGGTGCTCCTCAGCTGAAATTGGGAAACGGGAAGGCGCAGGGGAGAGATTTTGGGGATTGGGGTGGTGGGGTCCTGCCGATAATGATGTGGGGGATTGAAGCGGAATGTAAAGGTCGGGACTTGGAGATCTTTAATGGGGTTTCGCCGAACGAAAACGACGACCTTGGGGAGCAAATGGAGCAACGTCGAGGATCGGCGATAGCTCAAGTTGAAGAAGGACGTCGGTCGGCTGAATTGATAGGTGAATATCTTACATTCAGAATCCTCAAAGTCTATTCTTTCTTTTCTTTTCTTTTCTTTTCCTTTCCTTTTTCTTTTTTCCAATTGATTCGGTCGCCTTCTAAAGAATAATGATACCACAAGTATCGGAAATTAAGAATATTCATATATGGATCGACACAATGCTTTCACGAATTAGAATTATTATTTCATGGGATTTTGGCGCCATTAAATTGCTTGGCAAATGTTAAAACACCGATGACATGATTGGATTGTTTGATAATAATAGTTGTGGCATCTTCATTTAGGTATTCAGTGACGAGAAGAGAGGGAAAAAAATGATGAATTTTAGGATGATTTAGTCATTTGATGTGTCTTCATCGAGGAGATAGTGTTGGAAGAGACCAACATTGGATGAGGACCTGGTTGTACACGCGACACGATACGAGTGTCCGACATCCAACACGTCATTTCTAAAAAATATAGATTCCGACATTATCATTTATAACTTTCAACATTATCAATTTTGAGCTTCGAATATTATAAAAAAACCACCAAAATAAAATAAAAATCTTGTTTGTACGGTAAGCACAAATGAAAAAGAAAAAATAACCAATTGCACTAGGGTCATAGCCGATAAGAACTGAAATGCGGATCAAACATAATAAAAAATTATTTATTTACATTATCCACTTCTTCTGAAAATGTTAAACAACACGCTCAATCTCCGACTCATTAAGTGAAAGCCTTGCAACTTCAAGTTCCCCAACGTCTTCAAACGTATCAAATGCATCTCCACCAATGTCTCACATCTTGGTCTCTCCTTCTCCAATTGTGGGCTTCGCTTTGATAAAAGATGAAGGTTGCTATGAAGGACAATTGAATTTTGTGCATGCTTTGGGCACATCTTATTTCTTTTCACCGAGTGCACCAAAGAGTAAGTACTGCAATTTTTCTTGTGCATGATGAAGAAGAAGGTTGTGCAAGAAGCTTTAAGGCTATGGTTTGAAGTATAGGTGCACATGCACCATGATTAACCCACCAAGTCTTATAATATCGATTTTGAATGGAATCAAAATCTCTAAAATCTTCATTTTTGTCCGGCAAATCAAGATACTCCCAATTTACCTTGTTGCGATCATCCATGTTAAGAAAGCATTTCCTAAATCACTTTAAAATTAACTTTTAAAATTAACTTTTATCATATAAAATTTCTAAAATGACAGTAAAAATAAAATGTTCTAAATCTAAACTATGGTGGCTCTCATATCACGAGTTTATTTACTTGATTTGGAATTCAATGTTATTGATACGGAATATGGCGCTCCTTTGCTCAATATCTTCTCCTCTATGACCCACCCCTAACTTAATGAGATTGCCTCTCACTATGCTTGTTACCTTATATGCTTCTTATGTGAGGTGATCGTGGAATGTTGTGTGTTAGGGCTAGATAAGTGACTTGAGCATTGTTTATAGAGTTTTCAGCTAGGTCGTCTCGTTACGGGCCGGGCTCAAGTTAGCCCACACCTATTGGGCCCATATTTGACCGATTAAAAATCATCATATTCAATCTTATTAGAACAAGCTCTAAATACAATCTCAATTAATTTAACCCACACTAGAAAAATTCTTACACCGCCGTCGAAGTTGAAGATGCCACACGGCCAAGGAAGTCACTGAGGAAGGCAGTGAGCCAATCGCCCTTTCGATAGTTGTCAAAGTTGGCACCGAGCATTTGCTCCACAACGGCGACTTTCGCAGTGAGGACGCTGCGGGCTATGCCCCGGAGGCGGAGAACGACAGTGTTGGCGAGGGCAGAGGGAGCAGTCGGGGAAGCGATGGCAGTTCTTGAGGAAGCCTTCGACCTCGGGGTGGTGGCCAAAGCCAACTTCTTTAGTGGGGAAGAAGAGGGAGGAGGAGGAGTTAGACGGAGACGATGAGGAAGAGGGAAATGGATCGGACTTAGGAGAGATCATCCAACGTTTGCGAGGTGATCTTTTTAAGAAACTGGTATTGGCACTTCATGTCTCATCCTCGACTAAGCTGAAGCCTATCTTCTTTCGGCGAAATGACGTTATTATGTCTGCAAGCGTACGAAGAATGAAGATCTTGTGAGCTGCGAACACCGCCGGTCTTTTGCTCTCCAGGGAGCCATCGACGGCTGAACAAACTGTAAATATTGAGCCGATAAGGTTAGGATTCGGAGGAAATGAAATACTCGATGATTATAACAAATAAACATTTTTATAGATGATTATAACAAATAAACATTTTTATCTATGAAAATTAAATAATTTATTCAATATTATAGATGATTCGAAAAACATTTTTATAGAAGCAATCTCCTGTATTGCTTATAACAAATAAACAAATAATGTATTTACCATCCATAAAAATAATTAGGCATAGTTTATCACTGACAACGAAAACATTTTTATTGACGAATTACTTTGTACAAGGTATCATTTTTACAAAAATATCTTTTCAGTCATCTATTTTCGATAAAACAAGCGAAACCTTAATTTAAATTGCAATCACTTAATCAGCCATAAGAGAATATGAATGAAAATTATCAAAAAGATCCTAGATATATTGGTACTTGTATGAATTCAATCAGAAACATTTGAATATTGTGTCAAACAAAATGTTTCGGCCAAAATTGGCTGAAATAAAACTACATTGACGAATTGTCAAAATACTTAGTATTGAAATAGCACAGTTGCAATACACTTAAAAACATTTTTGGTCTTTTTCGTAAAAATGACCCAAGCCATGCCTTGGATGCAAAACAAATGCGAGGCACAACACATTCACAACTCTCGACTCAAGCTTTCAATGGATAAGAGAGTGCCTCAGTTGATTACACCGAAAAACTCAACCAGAGGCCCCATGGTCGCAAATCCACCTCTTTCGAGAAGAGAAAGGGCCAGCTCGTGCTCGTTCCATCCCCACAACCCACGGGCCAATCTCCCCAATGTCTCATGCTTCACTTCTCGAACCCACGCCGGCGTGAAGCTAACAACGAGAGCCAGCAAACAAGAGATGTAAGCCTTGTCGCAGCGGAGGGACATGTTCGCCTCCAACACCCCAGCCAGAAAGTCCATGTGCACCCTTATGAACTGAGATCTTCGCGAATACGCCCATGGTGCTGCTCTCTCCCTAATGCCGCATGTGAATGTGACTGTCAAGAATACAAAATATGCCATTCCATATCCCTCGAACGTGTGGGATGCAAAACTTCCCTCACCATGTGTCTCTTCCTGAATTTGGAGGAGCCAGGTTGGAATGGCCTCTGGGAACAGTCCTTGGGCAAGCTGCATCCCACTCGCCAAGCACAAGAGGCTGGCACCTAACAGTGCCACTTCCTTTATCCGGGCAACCGCAAGGGACAAGGATGCCTGACCAGATTTCAGATGGGCTGAACTTGTCTCGGCACATCGGCTGGCTAATTTGGAACAATACTCAACCACTAGCCTTATGATAGTGTCACTTAGGTGTTGCTTGTCTTGGACAGACCTACAAGAGCGTAGATAAAGAAATCCTGGAGCTATGGAAAGACGAAGAGCTGACATCTTTCCCAGCAGCCCATTTACGCAGGGTTGATTGGTCAATGGACAGTTTGAATCATCAAGCGGTCCGAGAAACGATGCGAAGCAACTCCTAATGAGCTGGGTGAGGGCTTCTTTGTTTTGTCGGAAAACAGAACGAGAACAGGACACAATAATGTAATCCTGCCACCGTCGAACCTTTTGCACCCACAGAGAACCAATGATGGGCATGCTAGGCCAAGGGCAATAAGATGCGCAATTCTCTATGGCTGGTGTAACAACAGCATGGATGTACTCAAGGCTCTTGTCAATTTTAAAGGTGATGGTTAGACTAACCAGAGCTGCCATCGGGAGTGGAAGCATTGGGTCGACACCTACAAGGCAATCGATCAAAGAGTTACTAAAAGGTGTGTACCAACCAACCATAAGACATAAAATATTCATTAAGAGACGGTAGGAAGTTCCAGTCCCCACCCACGACATCCATTCTTACTCGCATTCAAATGTATAAATGAAGATCACCAAAGGGCCACAAAAAAGAAGAGTTTCATATCGAAATAAACAGGTTGTCGAGGAGCCTCCATGAAAAAATACATGTCCACTGTACCGCCAATACACAAAATATGGACTTCTATTTACCTTTGAATTCATTGGGGAGCCCGTAGCTGCCAACATGCAAGTTGAACACCCCTCTCTCAAGTTGCAAATCACAAAGTAAAAACCTAATTATATCTAACCAATCAATGTAGACAACATGGATTAATTGCTGTAATTGAGTATCTGACTATTCATCATGAATAAGAAAGTTTTCAGAACCAGAGTAGTTCCTCCCAACCCCTTACTAACTGGATCAATGCAAATGATAGCATGAACAGCAAAGCATCTTGCCCAATTTTGACAACTGGTAAAACACGATTGTCTACCAGAGATATAACTCGGTGTATTGACGCCTGCAGCTGCAAGGATTTCTTTCATCTCAGATGTAATTGATCGTATAGTTTGTGCTGGACTAGGCCAGTCAATTCCATTCATTGGAACTGGCCTCCAAATACCACGGGTGACTTCTGCAGAGAAATAGCTAATAATGTTGGCTAGTGATGCGGGTAGAAAGTCAACAAGGACCCTCAGACCTGTGAGTGAGAAAGATTTCTTCAAAACTGATTTACTCTGTACCCATATCCTCTACAAAAGTTCACGATTTTAAAGCTAACCTGTGGTGAGGTCCCGGGACGAAAGCCTCCCATAGGCACAGGCACTTAAAATTGCCTCCAGGACAAAAGGAATAGCTTCCAACACTTCCCATGCACAAAGCACGGGCCTCTGATAAGATTCCTCTTCAGCAGATGATGAGGACCCACCCAAGCTGCTGCTTCTTGGTGTCGTCGAAGAATTTCCAGATGAGGAGGTACTTCTAGTCATTTTCCAGTAAATCATGCTAAGAATTTTGTTTGCAACCTGATGGACAGGACTACCGCTACAGAGGCCGGAAGGTGGTGAATCTATACAATTTTTGTTTTGACAATGCCAAGCTCGTAATCTCGGGTAGTTATCAATGTATACGGGTTCATCTGACATGGAAAAAGTTTGATTCATACTGGAGTTTACTTCATTCGGAGGAGCAGAATCACGTGACACTAATGATTTGCGGTTGTTGTGCAAAAGCATAAGATACTCCAAAGTTAGCTCAGCTTCAAGAGCTCCTCCTTCAATAGGTGGCTTATAGAACTTCCATAGACGAAGAAGAAAAAGAAATGCGGCAGAGAAAACCATGTAGACTGAGGGCTCCTTGCTGATTCGAGATTCACTGCTTGACAAAGGATTTAGTGAACCATATACCTCGCAAAGTGGCATCAAAGCTGCAGCAACTTCAGGAACCTGAATTAATGCAATCCACTAAAGCATCTAGATTTCAAGTTGAAACAGGCGGTCTTAATAAGAAAAAAAATTAGTATATGAGTCAATAGATAATTAGCAGCAGTGGCAACAGATTAAAAGGCTGACCGGTCATAAAACAAATAAAACCTAGTATTCCTAACCAAAGAGTCTAAAAGCTGGACTCACACGAGGTACATAAACAAAAGACTCTAATTCTGCAAAATGCCGAAGCAGTCACAACTTTAGTAGAAAAGGATAGTAATAATAAATTATAGGATCAGAATTCAATCTTCGAAAAAAAATTGATTACTGAGCTAAGGGTGTACTTACACCAGGAAGGTTAAGCTGTTAGAATCTAGTGCAAATATTACCTTCAACTGAAGATTAGCAAAAATAGTAATATATGAACTTCCTCAACTCCTCAACTGATCTTCGACATTGATGATTAGATAAACAAGATGAAGATTTTCTCTGATATAGAAGATGCCACTCAAAATATTTAAAAAAAAAACTATACATTATCGGACATTCATTCTGATATAGATGACATCAACATCAAAAGTCCTCGAAAAATAAATCAACCAAGTTAACATGACACCAGAAGAGTATGAATTATCACACTTGCCAAGTCACATTCGCTGGAGACCATTAAAGATCAATCACAAATATTAGACAATCCTAAGATTTGTGCCGTGTAAATGACGTCAACATTGCAAAAAAATTGACAAATCATAAAGTAACAAAGTTAATATGACACAGAGCACTGTTTGAATAATGGTGCCAATGTAGGACTGAATATATATCACAGTATAGTGCGAAAATAACTCTGCAATCAGAACTACAACTTACCACCCCATGCAAGGAAAGCATATGGGCAGTGTCAATCGAGGAAGCTCCAAAGAGAAGAGCATTTAGCATGGGCATGTAATCCACGAAATGAGACTGTGGTCCATTATGACCTTCAGGCATGGGAGGAGAAAGAAGCTTGACCACAAATTTCACCACATGTTCCTGCCAAAGGGAAAAAGGAAATTCATATGCTAATAAAGTAGCAATCAACTGGAATTCTTCCCTGGTTCATAAATAGATACACTGATAAGGTTCTACACTGCAGACTTTGTAACTTGAAAAACCACAGAGTGATTCAACATGTGGCTCAATTTCTTCTATGGCTTTTGTTGACAACAGATGTTCATACTTGATAAAGTTTAGGAGAAATTATTAAAGGACAGCAAAAGAAGAAAACTGAAGACAAAAAAATCATCAGAGTTGGTAACCCGATGAACATCTTGCTACCACAAAACAAATGCTTAGTTCAGTCAGAAGGATATAAACCAAATAAGAAATGTGACAATTTATGGAAGTCAACACGGAAGAAAAACAGAAGCCTCAAAATAATTTAGTGAGGTAAGACCTGAATGTTCCATCCACGAATAAGAGATGCCCCACAAATAATCCTTGCAGCTGCTGATTTCTCCTCATTTGACCCATTCAACGCAACATGGTATAATTTTTCTATCTCTGCAAAACTTGAATAAACAAAGCACAAGATAATTAACCATAGCACATGAGGTGATCTCCTTTTTCATTTTGTTTCACATGACATCAGTTCCTCTATTTATATTCTTCCCTACATAAAAGTAAGGTAAAGTAAATTGCAACATGTTTTTCTAATACCTAGTAGCTGGAGTTGCAACTAGTGAACTTATTAGAGAGGGAGTCAGTGCACCGCCTTCCATAAAAGCTGACCAAGGAGACATTTCTTTTGGTGATGAATCAGGGATTGACAATACAGAAGTGGGCACATAACCGGGCCAGAAATATGCAGATGTGTTTATTAGTCTTCTTGTAATGCAAGCTTCCACTATTAAATGCCTCATATTTCCACCTGAAAAGCACCATAGGTAAGTGCAAAATCACTGGTTGACATTATCAAGTCAGCTATTAGACAGTGAATGTACAGCATTACCGCATTTTACCCAAACATCACGATCCCCTACTCCTACGCCATCATTCACCTTCATTTGTTTAGAAGAAGAATTTGCTGCTTTTGCAGCTGCACTGTTGGCTACATCTTGGACTAATTCTGGCGGGTGCAAGAGACCGGAAAATTGTCCTAGCAACTGAAGGGAGGATATAAGCCCGTTTCTCCTTAATCCATGTAGTTTCTCATCTATCCTGTGTCCATGCCCCGGATCTGAAAGAATAGAAGCAGACAGATCACAAGAGGAAGTGGAACTCCATTTGATATCATCCATCAGAACACCAGCTATTGCCAAGGGGACAATACACAAAAGGATGCAAAGACGGGCCTCCAGATGTGGAATAGGACCTTCAACTGGATCACGTTCCTACAATTATGAATAAAATTTTCAACTATCAGCTGTACTGCAAGTTGTAAGGGACAGAATTAATGAGACTACTTAACTCTTTGTACAAGTCGGAGGGCAGAAAGCCAGAGCGCTAAGAATGTTTCCTGCCAACTTGCCCGATTTATGGCTTGGAGAGAAAATATTGTTTCTGCAATTTGACATAATGAGTAGAATCCGATAAATCATCCCAATTTTTAAGGATGCTTCATGTCTCTTTCGTTGATAACGAATGAAATGATGAAGCACTAAAGATACAAGCTTAGAAAAACTTTTAAGGTCACCTGTAAGTATATCAATCACTGAGGTTACAGGAAGTTGTCTTCCATCCATTGCCATCTCCATGAATAAATCAAAAGGCACCCAACATGCAGATAGCGCAGATCCAGAGTCAGAGCAGGGCACACTCTTGATCAATCCAATGTCAAGAAGCATCCCAATGAAACTCCCCTTTAAGTCAGATTGAAAATCCAAAACTTTCTGGATATTGGAAGACAATCTTGCCAGAACCTCCTTTGCAGAAATTAAATTTTGTGATGGTAACTTGCAGGTTTCAAGAGACTGCAACTTTTGAAGGAGCCCATTGAATTTATCAGGCCTATCAGAAAGGGGAAAAAAACCAAAAATGCTGTCAACCAGACTGACACAATCAAATCCTTTGGTATAATAAGATTAGTAGCTTATGTTTATAACAGCTGTGAGACCATATGAGATCATTAAGCACAGCCACATGTACAACACCACTGGCATACTTCCTTTGTCATCCATAACCATCAGAAAATCAACGAGTTATGGACATTATCGAGTAAAGAATAAGGTGTCTTCATCTGATGCATCAAAGAGTATAGAGACCGGTATGTGATCCACAAAATGGAAGTAGGTATGCACTATGCAGCTATATATAATGTGATTAGACAAGAACAATGGAACCAAGCATATCGTCATTAATCTGGTATTCCATCGGAAACATTGTCTTAAACCACATTCTCGCATAAAGCCTTCTTATTGTGTTTCAATTTGGTTATCTAAGATTAAGAAAGATCAAGAAAAATAGGGCTTGTTCTTAGTAGTAAAATGATCAAGATAAATATACTATGTTCTACTGGTCATAGTGGAGAACATATACACAGAAATAGCAGGTACTAGAGGACACCATCACAAGTCACAGGTTAAAAATTTTTGTCTCGAGAAACAAGCTGAAAAGTGGTAGGGACTAGAAGGTATATATTGTGAATAATGTGCACACTGAGAATTGAATTGTACACTAAAAAGTCTAAGACACCTTATGAAGCTGTTACAGAAAATAAAAGACATGGATCACCCTAAAAGCATGTAGAAAACTTAAAAAGAGGAAAAGTCAGAGACAGATTAGGAAAAGAATGCAGTGCTTACATATTCATGTGAATGAGGCGAAGTAAAGCTAAAGCCTTCCTGCTTCGTGTTAGGTTCTCTAACACATCCATGGCAATAAGTGAATTCATGTTTCTTATGTATTCACGGTGTGCACTTCTTTTGTTATCTTCACTGCCTCTTATACCTACATTTCTTTGGTGGTGCTCCATGCTTCCAAATGGGCCACTCAGTCTGCCTGGAGATGCAATTTGTAATCCCCAATCATCCATAGTGCCATCTATCAAGCTAACTATAGTGCTGAAGAAGAAAATCACCAATGTATGGCCAAGCTCTGTGATATTGATCCCATAAATTCGGGAGAGGTTAAGATTGGCATCAATAGCTCTTACAATCCTGCACACTTTTATAGGTATTTTGTCAGCATTTTCCATGCACTGACAACCACTGTAATTCGCACTACTTTATAAAGTGAAAAACCAAGTGAGCTGACGACAAGCAGCAAAACAGTTAGAATATAATGATCTTTCTTCACGTGTCCCATCACCCCCCCACCCCCCGGGCCCGCCTTCCCAAAAAAAAAATTATTGAGCCAATGGCTAGAAAGCAAAATGGTTACATAAAGCACGTCGTGCTACAAGGTTGAGGAAAATGCATGAAACCAATCCAGGTCAACCTTTACTTCAATGTAGAAAGTTAGGCTTTTTCTAATGCATCCAATAATTATCCAGTTCCACAATCTCCTTCTAGTCCTTAACAAGAGAAGCAGAAAAATAGGGAGACTATATTGAGAAGAAAAGTCTGCTTTTCTGTGAAGGAAACCTCCATAAAGCTCCAAGGAAAATCTAGATAATGAACAATAAACTACATGTGAAGCTATATGTAAATACTGAGAGTACTGCATGAAGTTATGTCTTCATGCATCTCACGAACATTGAATCACTATCATGTACAATTTGGAGATTTTCTTCAGTTGCATATCCATGCCATGAAGAACTCAAAGCATAATTATTATCAGCATGACCAAGTAAACGCTTCAAGTGCATGCTTCCATCTTAATCATCAATAAAGTGTGCCAAAGTCATTTTGATATCTCCAATCTGAGTGCTGCAAAAGGGGACAAGTAAACCGAAATTTCTAAATCTTATAAAGTGCGTCACTAAGTGCAAAAACTTTCCATTGCTGCAATCAAGACCTAAATATTTTCAAAAAAACGTAAAAGGTAGACTATACAAGGGATCATCCTAGTTTCTGATGTATCCAGCATAACCATCCCTAAATTCCCATAGAAATAGTTTTTGCACATATATAGACATTTTCCTGCAGAACAACATTGCACCTTTTCCAAAGTTCACAAGGTAGTTCTATCAGCTAAAAGATTAAGAACTCAATCGCGTTTGGTATGTGAGTTGAGGACTTCCCATGAACTTTCTGCCCACAAATAATCACAATTAGAACTACTCCTGTCATGTATTCAACAAGTGCCACATGATGGATGGAGGTAATAGATCTAGTATTCCACTAAGTAAAAGTTGAAATCAAAAATGTAAAACATACTTATCTCTGGAAGCCTTCGAGGGAACATCTTCAAGGAAAAATGTATATCTAGCTAAGAGGTCGAGATATAGTCTGTATGCTTCTGGTTGAGCCTGCCGACAGGAGAGGACCCTGCTGCAAATGTGAGGTTAGGGACGAGAAGCTTCTGAAAAATGCAATATAGAGAGTCCAACCTCTCTTATACATCAGTTACAAATACGACCTAATAATTCATCGAATAATTGTCCACACAAAGCAATAAAGCAGAAGGTCTAAAAGCAGAGATAATCAGACAAGTGCACTTGTTTCTTAAACCTCCTCCCAAAACTAGCCATCAAACTTGTTGAATAAATTAAATCATAAAGCCAGAGCAAAAGTTTAAGAATCAGCCATTTAAAAGTATTCACATAAAAGCACTACCAGCAATCATTCTTTCTAATCTTCATTGAGTGGTATTAATGTAATATCCTCCCAAAAATCATCAAATCTATTTCCCATTCGTTTGTCATGCCATTGATCCATCACAATTAGTATTGCTTCCCCTTCCATGCATCATTTCTTCAATCACTATCAAATTCTAAGTTCCACGCATTATAATTCAAAAAAACCATAAGGGTCGCCATTTTCCACTCCTGGTCTTAGGCATCGGAACAATCTCTCCAATACTCCTGCATCGCCATTCTCGCAGTTTGTTCTAATTAAGCGCTAAGCGACACGAAACTAGAAATAATGATCGCTGGTACATAGTAACAACCGCCCTAGTGTATTCCACAAAGCGAGTTGAGAGAGAGAGAGAGAGAGAGAGAGAGAGAGAGAGAGAGAGAGAGAGAGAGAGAGAGAGAGAGAGAGGCGTACCTGGGAGTGAGGAGACAGAGAGCGTGGAGGGAGGAGATGAGGCGGGAGGCCATGGCGTGGTCGAGGAACTTCCAGAGAGAGGGCTGGCCGAAGTTGTAGGAAAGGTGGGAGACGAGGACCTGCCCCAGCTCGGGGCTCGGCAGCTCGAGCCCCCGGGAGACGACGCAATTGGCGACCTCCGCCGACCACACGGCCGGAGGCTGCCCCCTCGCTTGGCACCGCTTCATCACCTCCGACACTTGCCTCTCGAACTCCGCCGCCTCCGCGCCGCCCCATTTTACGCCGCTGCTGTCGCTTCCCATCACCCCCCCTCCCGCTTGCCGGAGAGGGAAGCGTCAGAGGAGATGGCGGGGAGGGAGACGAGGCAGGCGAGTCGGTGCATGGGGAGAAGGTTGACGAGATTTTGGAGTTCATTTTGTACGGTATCCGACATTTACGGAAAAAACAGAGTAATACAGTAGAAAAATCAAAATTTTCTAAATTTAGGCGTATCGAACGGCCGAAATCTGTTCAACATTTATTTTACGGTCACAAGTTATAATCTCTCGCTCTATGGTTCTTAATGAAAGACACACACACACACACACACACACACACACACACACACACACACACACACACACACACACACACATACTTTAAATAATAATGCAAATTGTCATTAGATGAAAATGTTTCCATTTTCATTTTAAAAATTTACGGAAGTCTTATGAGATAATGAAATTGTATTTTTTTATCCTTTGAAATGATCGTTCTATCGATTAGTGAATATCATAATGTCATCACTCAGTGGCCGAGGATATATTAGAAAACTCTTTTGGCCAATTTTTAAGGTTTAAAGTGGTTTTTGATTTTCTAAAATTAGCTTGAGGTGATTAGTGAATTAAAACTATAAATATATTTGCTAAATGAATTTATCCAATACAAGTTGTGTATCTTTTGGCTTTAATAAATCTAAATGGAACCCTTTTTTTTACTTATATAACGGAACTAAGAATATTATTGAAAATATAATGGAAGAAATATATTGATGAATCTACATATTTCATATAAACACATCTTTAAAAGTTTCAAACATATTTATTGTACAATAATAAAGCATGTGTGTTTTAAGACTTTGAAAAGTAAATAAAAAAAAATCTTTGAGCCACTCCAAAATTTGTAATTGATGGACAATAATGGCTAGGGTGAACATGATCTAAGTTGGGTTGGTTTAGCATCTAATTTATGGACCAACTCGCATAGTGTTGGTTCTCAATTTTTGGAATTGAGGGCTGACTTGTTGAGCCTAGGACTAAGGAGACTAAACTGATAATCCAAGACCAATCTCTTTTTTTTTTGGATTTTTTGTATTTCTTAAAAGAAGAAATATACTCTTTCAAATTTCATATCAATTAATTACGTGACCTTGAGTAACCAAACTATGAAAATCAATACATATCAAACATAAAACTAAGAAAACATGAATGTTAAGGGTATTCTATTGGTTTTAATCTGGTTGGACGGCTAACATCCATGTCTACTATTTTCTATTAAATTTGGTCAGATGAATCGAATTAGTATAAATTCAAATATTTATGATTCGATTAGTAAAAAAATTTAAGATTGAAATGACCCAATTACAATATGTTTAAGAATTTTTTGGCGATTCCTCCTCCCCCTCCCCCAAAAAAAAGTAATGGAAAAGATGCTAACAATTGCAAAAATATTTGAAGTTATACATGTATAAACGAATTGATTTTTCATTTTTACTTGCACAAATCGTGAATATCATGACATATATTTGTATATATTTTGCATAATTTTTTGAATTTTATACAATACTTCAGATTGTTTGCAGGAAGAACTTTTCTATTTACTAAGAATTATTAAGTAAGTCAGGTTTGCAATTAATGCGTATCTATTTTAAAATTCAAAGGGATAAAATGGAATTTCTCCATTTTAAAATTCCTCTTGCGGTATTGTTGAAGCTGCAGGGTTGAATAGGTTGAGTGTTGATGAATTAAAGCTTTCACAGAATATCAAACAATCAGCACTCAAGATGATGTTGCTCACAAATCTGTTGCTAGTAAATAGATTAAAGTAGACTAGTTGCATAATGATATGTACTAGTTCAGCCTATGTGTCCTCTTTCAGAGCAACAGATTTAACAACGGCTGGACTCTACTAGTAATCAGTAGTGAAACTCACAATGAACTAGTATTATTATTTTTAGTCAATAGATCACATAAGTTATTACATTGCCAAACCAAATACATAGAAGTTTACAGATCAAGATCGATCAGTGACAATTTCTAGCTCAAAAGACAATAACAGCATTTCATGTAATATGCTTGGTCTATCAGCTGCTAAAACTTTGACTGCTCCTTTATGATCCATCAACGGTCTTCTTCCAATTTGTATCTCTCAGATTACTGCAACCCATTGCACTCTATCTCCGAAGTAGATTGCAAGTGACCAAGCTGACCATCTTCAATGACGATACTTATCGAATGACACGTGATGGTTGGATTGATGATCTTTTAAACTTCATTAGTATTAAAAGACTTTCATGACTAGTACCTTGACTAGTCCTTCCAAGCTATCATAAAATTTAATTCTTACTAATACTTGTTCACTTAAAAGTCAAATATTAATAAGTCGTCTTTGTTGATGGGTAGGATCATTAATGACAGTATTAACACTTTTCACTATTTGTATTTATCATTGCGACTATTAGTAGTAAGGATAGTTGATGATTATCAAAATCTCATAATGATGTTTTCCAATAATCTCTTTTTTAATGATGATAGAACTATCCCGCAAATGTAAAATAATAATACAAGTACAAAGAGATTTGCATTAAAAAAAATGAGAACTGCTTGACAAAAGGTTTAGCCTTTTCAACTGTTAATCTCTTGCAATCTTTAGAAGCATATATTAGTGAAAGTGAAGCGCATTCATCAGCTTCCATATTTCACATTTAAATTCCCCTCTTTCAATTTTGAGCTTTTGTTTTTTTATTTCTTAATAAGTGCTTCTAAGAAACAAGTTTTTTCTACCCTTTATTTTTGTTCCAAATCTACTTCCATGAATAAAAATATAAATTTTTTGTTTCGAAGAACAAAAATGTAAACAAAACGCGTTTTTATTTTTTATTTATACCCTAGAACAAAAGAAAATTTTTTGTTCCAGATAACAAAAACACATTTTTAACCAAACAGCCCCTTACAGAACGCGCGCTTCAGTCATCAATTACACTGAAAAATTCAGCCAGAGGCCCCATGGTCGCAAACCCACCTCTCTCGAGAAGAGCGAGGGCCAGCTCGCGTTCCTGCCACCCCCACAACGCACGGGCCAATCTCCCCAGCGTCTCGTGCTTCACTTCCCGAACCCACGCCGGCGCGAAGCTCACGAGTCACGACGAGACCCACCAAGCAACCGACGTAAGCCTTCCGGGTGACGGGGTCGCAGCCGAGGGACATGTTCCCCTCCGGCAACCCCGCCAGAAAGTCCATGTGCGCCCCGATGACGTGGGATCTCCGGGAATACGCCCACGGCGCTGCTCTCACCCTAACGCCGCAGGTGAACGCGCCAGTCAAGTATACCAGATATGCCAATCCATATCCCTCCAACATGCGGGATGCGAAGCTTCCCTCGCCGTGTTTCTCTTCCCGGGTGGTGAGGAGCCACGTCGGAATGGTCGCCCGGAACAGTTCTTTGGCTGCCGGCATCCCGCCCGTCGAGCACAGGAGGCTGGCACCTAACACAGCCGCTTCCTTTATCCGGGAAGTTGCGAGGGACAAGGATGCCTGACCAGACTTCAAACGGGCTGAACTTGTCTCGGCACATCGGGTGGCTAATTCGGAACCATATTCAACCACCATCCTTACGACAGTGTCGCACAGGTGTGGCTTGTCTTGGATGGACCTACAAGAGCGTAGATAAAGAAATCCCGGAGCGACGCAAAGACCGTGGGCTGACACCTCGCCCAGCAGCCCATTTAAGCAAGGTCGATTGGACAATGGACAGTTTAAGTCATCGAGCGGTCCGAGAAAGGATGCGAAGCAACTGCTGACGAGCTGGGCGAGGGCTTCCTTGTTTTGTCGGAAAAAAGAACGGCAACAGGACACGACAATGTGGTCATGCCACCGTCGAGCCTTATGGGCCCATAGAGAACCAAGTATCGGTATGCTAGGCCAAGGGCAATAGGATGCGCAGTTCTCCATGGCTGGTCCAAAAGTAGCTCGGACGTACTCGAGGCTCTTGTCAAGTTTGAAAGTGATAGTCAACCAAAAGTAGCTCGGACGTACTCGAGGCTCTTGTCAAGTTTGAAAGTGATAGTCAAACTAACGAGAGCTGCCATCGGAAGTGGAAGCATTGGCGCGGCACCTACAAAGCAAGAAGTGAGCAACCAATTTTATGATGCATGATACTCTTTTAAGAGACAGTAGGAAGTTCAAGTTCGCACGTTTATCATGCATTCGCTTGTGCCTTCATATGTATAATGAAGACCAACAAAACCACCGAAGGGCTGCAATAAGCAAGAGCAAAGCTTCACATCCGACATAAACAGGATGTTGAGGAGCCGCCATGGGAAATTACATGTCCAGTGTATCCCCAACACACAGACACGGATTGCTATTTACCTGAGAACTCATTGGGGAGCACATAACTGTCAACATGAAAGTCAACACACCCCCCTCTCAAGTCACGAATAATCAGAAAGTAAAAACATGATTTTTTTTTCCAGCTAATCAACGTAGACGGTATAGGTTAATTGCTGTAATCAAGTATGTCGCTGTTCATCATGAACAAGAAAGCTTCCGGGATCAGAGTAGTTCCTCCCCTCCCCTTACTAACTGGATGAATGCATATGACAGGATGAACAGCAAGGCATCTTGTACAATTTTGACAAATGGTAAAACACGGTTGTCTACCAGAGGGATAACTTGGTGTATCGACGCCTGCAGCTGCAAGGATTTCTTTTATCTCGGATTCAAGTGATCGAATAGTTTGTGTTGGACTAGGCCAGTCAATTCCATTCATCGGAACCAGCCCCCAAGTACCACGGGTGACTTCTGCAGAGAAATAGCTCATAATAGTAGCTACAGATGCAGGTAAAAAGTCAATAAGGTCCCTCAGACCTGCAAGCGAGAAAGATTTTTTCAGAGCTAATCTATTCTATACCCATATGTTCTACACGAGTTCACCACTTTAAAGCTAACCTGTTGTCAGGTCCCTAGACGAAAGCCTCCCATAGCCACAGGCCCTTAAAATTGCTTCCAGGACAAAAGGAATCGCTTCCAACACTTCCCATGCACAAAGCACAGGTCTCTTATAAGGTTCCTCTCCATCAGATCTTGAGGACCCAAACAAGCTGCTGTTTGTCGGTGTCGTTGAAGAATTACTAGATAAGGAGGTACTTCTAGTCATTTTCCAGTAAATCATACAAAGAATTTTGTTGGCAACCTGATAGACAGGACTACCACTACAGAGGCCGGAAAGTGGTGAAGCTATACAAATTTTGTTTTGACTATGCCAAGCTCGTAATCTCGGGTAGTTATCAATATATACGGGATCAACTGATGTAGAAAAAGTCTGATTCGTACTAGAGTTCACTTCATTCTTAGAAGCAGAATCATGTGAAGCTAATGATTTGCAGCTGTTGTGCAAAAGCATAAGATACTCCAAGGTTAGCTCAACTCCAAAAGCTCCCCCCTCAATCGGTGGCTTATAGAATGTCCATAGACGGAGAAGAAAGAGAAATGCAGCAGAGAAAACCCTGTGGACTGAGGGCTCCTCGCTGGTTTGAGATTCACTGCTTGACAAGGGATTTATGGAACCATATACCTCACAAAGGGGCATCAAAGCTGCAGCAACTTCGGGAACCTGAATTAATGCAATAGACTGAAGTGTCTAGATTTCAAGTTTAAACAGGTGGTTTTGATATGTCAAACAAATCCAGTGCATGAGAGAATAGAGAATCAGCAGCAGTGGCAACGGACTAAATAGACGACTAATCATGGAACAAATACAACCCTAGTATTCCAAACCAAATAGTCAGACTCACACAAGATACATAAACCAAAGATTCTAATTCCACAACAACCCAAAACTCAGGCAAGACTTTTGATAAAAATAGGAAAGTCATAATGAACTTTGGATCAGAATTCAATCTTTTAAAAAAATAAATGATTGCTGAGCTAAGGGTGTATTTACACCAGGAAAGTTTAAAGCTGTTAGAATCTAGCTCAAATATTATCTTGACAGATATGAGAAAACAAGTAAAAATAGTAAAAATGAACTTCCACAACTGGATAATCACCATTGGTAAACAAGATGAAGATTTTCTCTTATACAAAAGATGCCATTTAAGATATATAAAACTATACATTGTCAGACATCCATTCTTATATAGATGACATCAATATAGAAAGACATCGAAAAATAAACTAACCAGGTTAATGTGACACCAGAATAGTATGATTTATCACACCAATTGCTCAACTGGATACTAATCATTGGTAATTAAATTAGCAAGATGAAGATTTTCTCTTATACAAAAGATGCCACTCAAGATATATATATATATATATAACTATACATTGTGAGACATTCATTCTTATATAGATGACATCGCTATAGAAAGATGTTGAAAAATAAACTAACCAGGTTAATGTGACACCAGAATAGTACGATTTATCACACCAATTGCTACGTTACCTTCAGAGGCCATAAAAATTGAATTACAAAAATTAGACAAGATGAAGATTTATGCTAGTATAGATGGCATCAATGTTGAAAAAATTTGACAAACCATAAAGTAACAAAGCTGATATGACACGGAGAATTGTTTGAATTATGGTGCCAATTACTCCATCATCCACAATATATGTAGGACTGAATGTATATTGCAGTATCGTGTGAAAATAACACTTGAATTAGAACACTAACTTACCACCCCATGCAAAGAAAGTATATGAAAATTATCAACTGAGGAAGCTCCAAATAGAAGAGCACTTAGCATAGGCATGTAATCCACGAAATGAGACTGTGGTCCATTATGACCTGAAGGCACAGGAGGAGAAAGAAGCTTGACCACAAATTTCACCACGTGTTCCTGCCAAAGAGAAAAATAAACTTCATATGCTTAATAAAATAGCTTTCTATGGAAAGATGCATCCAGTACAATAAACTGGGTTTCCTCCTAAGTTCATAAATAGGTACACTGATAAGGTTCTGAACTGCAGAATCTGTAACTTGAAAAAGAGACAGAGTGGGTTCGACATGGAGCTAAATTTCTTGTATGGCTTTTGTTGACATCAGATGTTCGTAGCCCATGAATTTTAGGAGAAAAGATTAAAGGACAGCCAAAAAAAATGAAAAAGAGATATTGTCAGCATTGGAAATTCCAGAAACATCTCCCTACCACAAAACAGATGCTTAGTTCTGTCAGAAGGATATAAACCAAACAAGTAGTTCAACAATTTAAGGAAGCCACCACCAAAGGAAAATAGAAACCTCGACTTAATTTAGGGAGGTGAGACCTGAATGTTCCATCCCCGACGGAGAGATGCACCGCACATAATCCTTGCAGCTGCTGATTTCTCCTCATTTGACCCATTCAACGCAACAAAATATAGTTTTTCTATCTCTGCAAAACTTAAACAAACAAAGCAAAAGAATTAACTGTAGCACCCAAAGTGGTCTCATTTTCATTTTGTTTCACATTGACATCAGTTCCTCTAGTTATTTTCTTCCTTCTATAAAAGTCAGGTAAAGTAAATTGCAACATCTTTCCTGATACCTGGTAGCTGGAGTTGCAACTAGTGAACTTATGAGAGAGGGAGTTAGTGCACTGCCTTCCATAAAAGCTGACCAAGAAGACATTTCTTTCAGTGATGGATCAGGGATTGAATATACAGAAGTGGGCACATAACCGTGCAAGAAATATGCAGATGTGTCCACTAGTCTTCTTGCAATGCAAGCTTCCACTATTAAGTGCCTCATATTACCACCTGAAAAGCATGAGGTAAGCACCAAAATAACTGGTTGATAATCTCAAATTTGTTATTAGACAGTAAATGTACAGCATTTCCACATTTCACCAAAACATCATGATCTCCTACACCTGTGCTATCGTTCCCCTTCATTTGTTTGGAAGAAGAATTTGCTGCGTTTGCAGCTGCACTGTTGGCTGCATCTTGGACTAGTTCTGGCGGGTGCAAGAGACCAGAAAATTGTCCCAGCAATTGGAGGGAGGATATAAGCCCATTTCTCCTTAATCCATGGACTTTATCATCTATCCTGTGTCCATGCCCTGGATCCAGAAGAATAGATGCAGACGGATCACAAGAGGAGGTGGAACTCAAGTCGATATCATCCATCAGAACACCAGCAATTGCCAAAGGAATAATACACAAAAGGATGCATAGACGGGACTCCAGATGTGGAACAGGACCTTTAGGAGGATCACGTTCCTATAATTATGAATGAAATTTTCAACTATCAGCTGTACTGCATGTTACAAAAAATCGAATTAATAAAAATCAACTTAACTCTTTGCACAAGCCGAAGGGCAGAAAGCCAGAGCGCTAAGAACGTTTCCCGCCAACTCGCCTGATTTAAGGCTTGGAGAGAACATATTAATTCTGCAAATTGATATAAAGAGCAGAATCCAATAAATCCTCCTAGTTTTAGAGGATGCTTCCTGTCTCTTTGGTTGAGAAACAACGAAATGATGAAGCACTTAAAATTCAAGCTTAAGAAAAATCCTTTAAGGTCACCTGTAAGTATAGCAATCGCTGAGATTACAGGAAGTTGTCTTCCATCCATTGCACTCTCTATGTAAAGATCAAAAGGTGCCCAGCATGCAGACAGCGCAGATCCAGAGTCAGGGCAGGGTACACTCCTGATCGATCTGATGTCAAGAAATGTCCCAATGACACTTCTCTTTAAGTCTAATTCAAAAGCCAAAACTTTCTGGATGTTGGAAGACAATCTTCCCAGAACCTCCTTTGCAGAGATTAAATTTGGTGATGGTAACTTGCAGGTTTTGAGAAACTGCAGCCTCTGAAGGAGCCCATTGAATTTATCAGGCCTATCAGAGAGGGAAAAAACACCAAAAATGTTGTCAACGAGACTCGCACAATCAAAATACCATGTATAACAAGATTAGTAGCTCTTGTTTATAACAGGTATCAGATCATAAGCAATCTTTAAGCACAGCCACGTCTACAACACCACCAGGCATACTCAGTCATCCATAACCATCAGAAACCAACAATCCATGGAGGTTATCTAGTAAAAAATAGGGTGTCTTCACCTGGTGAATCAAAGAGTATAGAGACTGATATGCTATCCACAAAATGGAAATAGAGACACGCTATGCAGCTATATACAATGTGATTAGACGAGAAGAATGGAATCAAGCACATCATCATTATTCTGGTATTCCATCAGAAACATGTCTTAAACCACATTCCCGCATAAAGACTTCTTATTATGTTCCTCTTTGGTTATCTAAGATTAAAAAAAATCTAGAAAAGTAGGACTTGTCCACAGTAGTCAAATGATCAACATGAATATACCACCTTGTACTTGTCATAGTGGAAAACCACATACACAGAAATAGCAGCTTCTAGAAAACACCATCACAAATCACAGGTTGAGAGTTTTGCCTCAAGAAACAAGCTGCATAGTGGTACAGACGAAAAGTAGCACATTGCGAATAACATGATTACGGAGAATTAAATTGTGCCCAAAAAGTATAAGACACCTACAGATTTTATAAGGATATGAAGCAGTTATGGAAAATAAAAGACATAAATCTCCCTAAAATCATATAGAGAAGTTGAATGGCTTGAATGAAGGAAAAGTTAGGTTACAGTGCTTACATATTTATGTGAACAAGGCGAAGTAAAGCTAAAGCCTTCCTGCTTCGTGTCAGGTTCTCTAACACCTCCATGGCAACAAGTGAATTCATGTTTCTGATGTATTCACGGTGTCCACTTCTCATGCTATCTTGACTGCCTCGTATATCTACATTCCTTTGGTAGGGCTCCATGCTTCCAAATGAGCCACCCAGTCCACCCATAGATGCAATTTGCAATCCCCAATCATCCATAGTGCTATCTATCAAACTAACTATAATGCTGAAGAAGAAAATAATTAGTGTATGTCCAAGGTCCCCAACATTGATCCCATAAATTTGGGAGAGCTGAAGATTGGCATCGATAGCTCTTATAATCCTGCACACTTTTATAGGTATTCCGTTAGCATTTTCCATTCACCAACAATCACTGCAATTTGTACTACTTTAAAAGTCAAAAACAAAGTATAAAGCAAGGCTATAATAAAATGATTTTGCTCCACATGGCACCCCCCCAATTAATTTATTCAGCAACGATTAGAAAGCAAAATGGTTATATAAGGCACCTCATGCCTCAAGGTTGAGGAAAATGAATGTAACCAATCAAGGTCAACCTTTGCTTCAATGTAGAAAGCTATGCCTTTTCTCATGCATCCAATCATTAACCAGTTCCATATTCTCCTTCAAGTCCTTAATATTAGAAGCCTAAAAACTATAGTGACTATGCTGAGAAAAAGAGTCTTCTTTTCTGTGAAGGATACTTGCATAAAGCTCCAAGGAAAATTTAGATATTAAACAGAAAACCTCCATGTGAAGCTGTACATAAATACTGAAAGTACTGCATGAAGTAATGTCTTCAAGCATCTCATGAACATTGAATCACTATCATGGACAATCCAGAGCTCCTCTTCATTTGCATACCCATACAATGAAGAAACTCAAAGCATAATTGTTGTCAGCATGACCAAGTAAACACTTCACGTGCATGCTTCCATCTTAATCATTGATAAGTTGTGCCAAGCCATTATGATGATCTCCAACTTTTAGTGCTGCAAAGAGGGACATTGAGCAACCATACCACCCTTTATCTAGAAGACAAGCGAACTTTCTAAAAGGGGGCAACGCAGCTATAGCTCTAGATCTTATATAAAGTGCGTAATCAAGTGCTAAAACTTTCAATTGACGCAATCAAGATCTAAACATTTGTGAAAAATGAAAAAGTGTACAAGTCCATGCGTCATCAAGTTTTCTGATGTGTATCTGGCATAACGACCTCTAAATTGCCATATAAACAGTTTTTCCGACCAACATGGACATTTTCCAGCAGAACAGTAGCGCATTTTTTCAAGTTTCATAATGTAGTTGCATCGACTAAACGATTGAGAACTTGACTGCATTTGGTTTGTGAGTTGAGGACTTCCCATGAACTTTTTGCCTAAAAGTAAAAACAATTTGAACTACTCCTGTCATGTATTCAGCAAGTGCTACATGATGAATGGACGTAATAGATCTAGTATTCCACTAAATAAAAGTTGAAATCAAGAAACTAAAACTTACTTATCTCTGGAAGCCTTTGATGGAACATCTTCGAGGAAAAATGTATATCTAGGTAAGAGGTCGATATAGAGTCTGTATGCTTCTGGTTGAGCCTGCCGACAGGAGAGGACCCTGTTGCAAATGTCAGGTTAGGAACAAGAAGCTTCTGCGGAAATGCAAAATAGGGAGTCCATACTCTCTTACATCACTTACACATACGACTTAACAATCCATCGAATCATTGTCCAAGCAAAGCCATACAGCAGAAGTCCTAAAAGCAGAAACACTTACTTCTTAAACGTCCCCTAAACTAGCCATCAAACTCCTCGAAGAGATCAAATCACAAAGCCAGAGCAGTTTTACAAGTATACAAGTAAAAGCAGTCTCGGCGATTCTTTCCATTGTTCGTTGAATGGTATTAACATGACATCTACCTAAAGATCCTCAAATCTATTTCCTATTCGTTTGTCATGACATTGATCCATCACAGAGAGTATTGCTTCCCCGTGCATGTGTCATTTCTTCAATCACCATATCACTTCGAAGTTCCACCCCATTATAATTCAAAATAACCATAACGTACGCCACTTTCCACTCCTGATCTCAGGCATCGGAACCATCTCTCCTGCACTGCATCGCCATTCTCGCAGTTTGCTCCAATTCAGCACTAAACGACACGAAACTAGAAATAACGATCGCGGGTACACAGAAACAACCGCCCGGTGAATTCCACAGAGAGAGAGAGAGAGAGAGAGAGAGAGAGAGAGAGAGAGAGAGAGAGAGAGAGAGAGAGACGTACCTGGGAGTGAGGAGACAGAGGACGTGGAGGGAGGAGATGAGGCGGGAGGCCATGGCGTGTTCAAGGAACTTCCAGAGGGAGGGCTCGCTGAAGTTGGCGAAAAGGTGGGATAGGAGGACCTGCCCCAACTCGGCGCTTGGGAGCTCGAGCCCCCAGCAGGCGACGCATTTAACAACCTCCGCCGACCACACGGCCGGCGCCACCCTCCTCGCTTGGCACTGCTTGATCACCTCCGATACTATCCTCTCGAACTCCGCCGCCCCCGCTCCATCACAACCAGCGCTGCCACTCCCGCCTCCCATCACTCTGTCGCCCTTGTCGGAGAGGGAAGTGTCGGAGGAGATTGCCTGGAGAAGACGGAGTGAGGGAGATGACGTCGGTGAGTCAGCGATTGGGAAGGCTGATGCAAGAAAATATGGGGTGCGACGGTTGTCCCGCGCCATACTTAAGGTGGACCGTTCGATGAGCGACAGGGTGTCAGCATAACCCCGCTTGTCAAGAAATTTTTGAGTTCTCCATTTTTAACTTCTCCTACTTTGTTTTCACGGTTGAAGCTGCAAAGCTGCTGCCTCCAGTCTTCCACCGCCGTTGTTGCTAAACTCCACGAGCCGCCGTTGTTGCTAAACTCCACAAGCCACCGTTGTTGCCCAGCTCCGCCCTCTCTCAAAGTCGACCTGCTCGGCCAGATGCCCCTCCAGCGTTGGAGGCCCTAAGAGTCACTTTTCATGGCCGTCGAGCTCAAAGCGACCGATGCTTCAACAGCTTCCAGATGAACCACATCTGGCGAAGGCGGGCCGAGGCGGCGGCGGCGGCGGCGTGGCTCCTCGGATGAGAGAGAGCAGAGTAACAGCCTTTGGTCGTGATTCGGGAGGAAAAGAGAGACAGAGAGCGGGAATGAGAGACTTTCAGAATACCGACAGTCTTGATCCATGATGCAGTATAAACAGTTGCACCCAATATTTCTTTCGATTTTTTTGGAGGTCATTTTGAAACAGAGTGATATAGTAGAAATCACAACTTTCCAAGCGTATTAAACGGTCGATATACGTTGAATATCGAATTAATGGTGACAAATTATAATCTCTCATTATATCACTATTCATAAAAGACAGAAGCAAATATCAAATATACACATGCACACACTGAAAAGAAATAATAATAAAAATTGTTATAAGATATATAAGGATTCGATGATAAATATGGTCTGTAAAGTTATTACTAACGACAGACCCACGATTCAAATAGAGATTTTTCTCTCATTTAGATCGACATCAAACCACGTGGTTAGACTCCCGAGGTTCAAATCAATCTAGATGAGTCTAGAAGATTGATCTTGTATTCAAGCATTCACAGGAGCCAACTTTCCATACCATGCTACAGCCGCCAGCATGAATAGGGGTACGAGGGGTTCTTGATCTGGCTTAATCTCCATTCAAAGCATTGGCGGGCTATAAGCTCCCTCTCGCATGAACCGCTCTTTGTTGTGTAGTGGTCGGTAGCTAGAGAGTCATCAGCACGTTAGCTTATCATCTCCGGTTCTGGGCTGCGGCTGCTGCTGCTGCTGTACTCGTTACCCTGCGTTGAACACCGTTGCTGCTGGTGCCTGCCTCTGTTCCTGCACTTTCGCCCATCCACAGAACAACTCCCTTGCCAACTTGGGCTGTTCATAGCCATGTTTGTTTCTCTCTTCTCGTGTCGCGGCCATTCGAGCTACGATGGCTCCGCGTGATTCGGTCGAATTCGCCGTACAAAAGCGGTGATGCATGAGCGGGAAAGGCGGGTGCATTTCACGGGCGATCGGTTAATGATTCAATTAGCAAATGTGCTGATGCGTGCTTCTCTCCACAAATGCGTGCGCCGAACAGTAAGTGAGCAAAAACTTCATCGTACAAACTAGTAAAGTTAGAGGATTATGTCACTCACCTCACTGAAGAGAGAATTGTTAAATCAATCCGAAGCTTATAATATAAGCATCATAAAAATTTTAAATTCTTAAATTTTTATCAATTTAATCCTGAATCTTATGAATAAAATTTCAATATAATTATTCTCGCCAATTTTCAGCGGAATTCACTTATGCGACGGTATGTCACATAGGATGGACGGGGATGACTAGATTGTTATATTAGCGATTTTCAATGAAAAATGACCGAAATGACTATATTTTTGTGTGAATATTATGATTAAATAAGCAAAATCGAGAAGGTTAAAAATTAGTTTTGGATTGATTAGGTAATTCGATGACTAAATTTTGATTTTAATAGTTGATGCAATAAACATGAATTTCTCGGCAAGGGATGCACTTTTTTTCCCCCCACAATTCGACCAAATATTCGACGAACTATCTACGTGATCGACTCGTGGCCAGAAATTTTGTACTCCACTTCGTCGTCATGGCTCTACTGTATCATAATTTTGCTGTAAAGTTAAGTCAAATTCTGTAAAAGCGCACCAATTACAAGAAAATAATAATATGTCGCCATTGGGGTGTCAATCCGGGAAATCTACTGATTATATGAGTTTTATTCCACGATAGCCATAACAGGTGCATTTGTATTGAATGACACGCATTTAGAAAGCCGAACAAGTAACTTCTTAACCATGTCAAACGTAAGTGTCAAAAAAATAGTCCTACATTTTCTGGTGGCTGACGAGCCGATAGAGCGAACCCCCGCCATCGGTCTCTCTCCTCTTCCACTCGCCTCCACTGTGATATCATCTGCGAACTCATGGATGGTGGCAATCGGATCCTTCAGCCGCCGATGCGACCCCACGTTGAGCCATCTCTTTACTCTGTACAGCGCCAGGATGGCGTTACATGAGCCTTTGGGGGATGAGCATGGCGGCGTCGGAGCAGTTTGCGGTTGCTGGCGAGGCATGTGGGGTCAACATTGAAGGCAAGCTTGCATATGTTCTCGAACGCGACGTCTTCCAACCTGACTTGCCTCATCAGCGGCTACTACCAAAGCCACAACTAGCCAGGGCTGGATCTCCACAGTCACATTCGACATGACGAATTGTCATTAGAGGAGTCAGTAGATCGATTTGGATATCTATAATATCTCACGCGAAACATTATAAGCATATGCTTGATTCAATTTGACCTAACTAAAATATTATAAGAATGTAGATCAAACATTCTGATCGTGTTTGATCCGGCCAAGGAGGCAAGGTTCACAGTGAAAACGCCTAGGAGGCGCGGAGGACGGCAGTGTTCGTGGGGGCAGAGTGAAGGGAACCGATTGTCCAATCGAGGAAGGCGGTTCTTGATGAAGTCTGGTAAGGCTCCAAGCATAGGGTGGAGGACAAAGCTATGGACTTCTTCAGTGAGCAAGAAGAGGGAAAAAGAGGAGGAGGAGGAGGAGGAGGCGGATATGAAGATGAGGAAGAGGAAAATGGACTGAAGGGAGAAGAGGTCGCCAATCTTTTTCAAGGTGATCTTTTAAGAAACCGGTATTGCCGCTTTATTTCTTGTCCCTAAACTTTGCTAAAGTCCATCTCCTTTGAGCGAAATAACAATATATCTGCGAGTGGATCCTTTTATAGCTCTACTTATAATCTGAAGATGTTCACTACAAACACTATTTGTCTTTTGTCCTCATCATGACATTCTGACTCGTAACGGAGTAATTATGCCTAAATTATTTCGCAGAAAATGAATGATTTGAAAAATTATGAATTATTTGAAAAATATTTTCGTAAAAATTATCGTTTGTATCGCTCGCTAACCAAAATGAACGAACAAACTTATCATCAATGAGAAAGTATTTTTCATTCATTAATTATTTTCGGCTACACAAAACGGTCATTTTCAGAAAAAGATTTTTTTTCGAATCTCGCGAAATAAACGAAATTTAAGTTCATCTAATAAGCGAATGAGCCTACCTCGCGGAGTCATTGGGCTCAGAAGGACATGCTTGGCTGCGAAACAAACGCAAGGCACGTACACGGCTCTTCAATCAAACTCTCAATAGATTAGAGAGCGCTTCAGTCTATTACACTGAAAAACTCCGCCAGCGGCCCCACGGTCGCGAATCCACCTCTCTCGAGTAGAGAAAGGGCGAGCTCGCACTCGCGCCATCCCCACAACCCCCGGGCCAACTTCCCCAGCGTCTCGTGCTTCACCTCTCGAACCCACGCCGGCGCAAAGCTCACGACGAGACCCACCAAGCAAGAGATGTAAGCCTTCCAGGTGACGGGATCGCACCCGAGGGACACGTTCCCCTCCAACACCCCGGCCAGGAAGTCGAGGTGATCCCCGACGACGTGAGATCTCCGGGAGTACGTCCATGGGGCTGCTCTCAACCTGATGCCGCATGCGAATGCACCTGTCAAGTACACGAAGTATGCCAGTGCATATCCCTCGAACATGCGGGACGCAAAGCTTCCCTCGCCGTGTTTATGTTCCCGAACGGTGAGGAGCCAGGTCGGAATGGTCTCCTGGAACACTTGCTGGGCAAGCTGCATCCCGCCCGCCGAGCACAAGAGGCTGGCACCTAACAAGGCCGCCTCCTTTACCCGGGCAGCCACAAGGGACATGGATACCTGACCGGATTTCAAACGGGCGGAACTTGTCTCGGCGGATCGGGCAGCTAATTTGGAACCATATTCAACCACCAGCCTTATGATAGTGTCGCTAAGGCATTGCTTGTCTTGGATGGAACTACAAGAGCGCAGATAAAGGAATCCCGGAGCTATGGAAGGAGGAACACCAAGGCCCGAAATCTTGTCGCCCAGCAGGCCATTTAGGCAAGGTTGATTAGTCGATAGACGGTTTAAATCATCGAGCGGTCCAAGAAACAATGCGAAGCAACTCCTAACGAGCTGGACAAGGGCTTCTTTGCTTTGTCGGAAAACAGAACTAGAACACGACACGATAATGAAGTCATGCCACCGTCGAATCTTTTGTGCCCATAGAGAACCGATGATGGGCATGCTAGGCCAAGGGCAATATGATGCGCAATTCTCCATAGCTGGTCCAGCAACAGCTTGGATGTACTCGAGGCTCTTGTCAAGTTTAAATGTGATGGTTAAACTAACCAGAGCTGCCATTGGAAGTGGAAGCATTGGCGCCACACCTACAAAGCAATCAGTCGAAAAGTTATTAATAGGCGTGTACCAACCAAATAAGTGATACAAAATACTCTTTAAGGGGGTAGGAAGTTCGAGTACATATTCATAACATGCATCCACACTTGCTTTCATATGCCTACATGAAGACCACGAAAACCACCAAAGGGCCACAAAAAACAAAAGAAAAAGTTTCAAATCCAAAATAAACAGGATTTTGAGGAGCCCCCACCAGAAAATACATGCTCAGTGTATCCCCAAAACGAAAAAAAAAAATTGCTATTTAACTGAGAACTCAATGGGGAGCCCATAGCTGCCAACATGCAAGTCGAAAAACCCCTCTCCAATCGCAAATCAGAAAGTAAAAGAATAGTTTTGTATAACCAATCAATGTAGACAAAAAGGTTTCCAGAACCACAGCAGTTCCTCTCCTCCCCTCCCCTTACTAACTAGACGAATGCATATGACAGCGTGAACAGCAAAGCATCTTGCACAATTTTGAGAGAGTAAAACACAGCGTTTACCAGAGGGATAAATTGGTGCATTGACGCCTGCAGCTGCAAGGATTTCTTTGATCTCAGATTCAACTGATTGAATAGTTTGTGTTGGACTGGGCCAGTCAATTCCATTCATTGGAACCGGCCCCCAAATACCACGGGTGACTTCTGCAGAGAAATAGCTAATAATAGTGGCTAGTGATGCAGGCAGATAGTCAATAAGGTCCCTCAGACCTGCGATCGAGAAAGATTTCCTCAGGACTGATTTACTTTATACTCATATTTTCTACACAAGTTCACGACTTTAAAGCTAACCTGTGGTCAGGTCCCGGGATGAAAGTCTCCCATAGGCACATGCAGTTAAAATTGCTTCCAGGACAAAAGGAATAGCTTCCAACACTTCCCATGCACAAAGCACAGGTCTCTGATAAGGTTCCTCCGCAGCAGTCGTTGGGGACCCACCCAAGCTGCTGTTTGTCGGTGTTGTTGAATAATTAACAGATGAGGAGGTAGTTCTAGTCATTTTCCAGTAAATCATACTAAGAATTTTGTTCGCAACCTGATGGACAGGACTACCACTATGGAGGCCAGAAAGTGGTGAAGCTATACAAATTTTGTTTTGACAATACCAAGCTCGTAATCTCGGGTAGTTATCAATATATATGGGTTCATCTGATGTAGAAAAGGTCTGATTCCTACTGGAGTTCAGTTCATTCTGAGGAGCAGAATCATGTGATGCTAATGATTTGCGGCTGTTGTGCAAAAGCATAAGATACTCCAAAGTTAGCTCAACTCCAAAAGCTCCTTCTTCAATCGGTGACTTATAAAATTTCCATAGACGAAGAAGAAAGAGAAATGCAGCAGAGAAAACCATGTAGACTGAGGGCTCCTTGCTGGTCTGATTATCACTGCTGGACAAGGGATTTAGTGAACCGTATACCTCACAAAGGGGCATCAAAGCTGCAGCAACTTCAGGAACCTGAATTAATGCAATCAGCTGAAGCATCTAGATTTCAAGTTGAAACAGGTGGCTTCAATAAGTCAAAAAAAAAATCCAGTGTACGAACGAATAGACAATTGGCAGCAGTGGCAGCAGATTAAATGGACAACTGATCATGGAACAAATGCAAATCTATTATTCCTAACCCAAGAGTCGAAAAACTGGACAAGGTATATAAACCAAAGCCTCTGATTCTGCAAAAGTCTGAAAGGCAGGCTAACTTTAGTTAAAAAGAAAGTAATAATGAACTCTTAGAATCAGAACTCTATCATAAAAAGAAGAGAACTCTATCATGAAAAAAAGAAAATGATTTCTGAGCTAACAGCATATATACACCAGGAAAACTTAAAGCTGTCAGAATCTAGCTCAAATATTATCTTTGACATAATATTTGAAAATTAGTACATATAGTACTTCCTCAGTTGGATATTCATGGTCGATGATTAAAATATTAAGACGAAGCTTTTCTAACATAGAAGACGCCATTCAAATCAAAAACGAAAACCACGCATTATTGGACATTTGTTCTGATATAGATAACATCAATATCAAAAGGCATTGAAAGATAAACTAACCAAGTTAACGTGACAACAGAATAGCATGAATATCACACCAACTACTATGTCACGTTCACTGGAGTCCATTAGAATCAATTACAAAAATTGGACAAGACAAAGACTTGTGCAGATACAGATGGCATCGACATTGCAAAAAATTAACAAGCCGTAAAGCAGAAAAGCTAATATGACTGAGAGAATTGTTTAAATTATGGTGCCAAATGCTCCATCATTCACAATATATGCAGGACTGAATATATATCGCAGTATTTGCGAGAAGAACACTTGAATCAGAGCTATAACTTACCACCCCATGCAAAGAAAGTATATGAACAGTATCAATTGAGGAAGCTCCAAATAGAAGAGCACTTAGCATAGGAATGTAATCCACTAAATGAGACTGTGGCCCACCATGACCTGAAGGCACGGGAGGAGAAAGAAGCTTGACCACAAATTTCACCACATGTTCCTGCCAAAGAGAAAAACTTCATATGCTCATAAAATAGCTTTTCATGGAGAGATGCCTCCTGTACAATCAACTGGATTTCTTAAGATCATAAATTAAACCACCGATAAGGTTCTAAACGGCAGAATCTCTAACTAGAAAAAGACACGGTGAGATTCAACATGAAGCTAAATTTCTTGTATGACTTTTGTTGACATTCGATGGTCATACTCGATAAAGCTCAGGAGAAATGATTAAAGGACAGCAAAAAAAACTGAAAATAAATATTGTCAGTGTTGGTAATTTCTCAAACATCTCCCTACCGCAAAACAGATGCTTAGTTTGGGCAGAAGGATATGAACCAAACAAGTAATGAGACAATTTATGGAAGCCACCACCCCAAAAAAAAAAAAAAAACCACAGAACTGCAACATAATTTAGTGAGGTGAAACCTGAATGTTCCATCCATGACTGAGAGATGCACCGCATATAATCCTTGCAGCTCCTGATTTCTCCTCATTTGACCCATGCAACGCAACATGATATAATCTTTCTGCCTCTGCAAAACTTGAACAAACAAAGCAAAGAGAATTAGCCATAGCACGCAAAGTGGTCTCCTTTTTCATTTTTATTGACATGACACCAGTTATATTCTTCCTTCTGTAAAAGTGAGGTAAAGTAAATTGCAACATCTTTTCTGATACCTGGTAGCTGGAGTCGCAACTAGTGAACTTATTAGAGAGGCAGTTAGTGCACCGCCTTCCATAAAAGCTGACCAAGGAGACATTTCTTTCGTTGATGAATCAGGGATTGACAATACAGAAGTGGGCACATAACCAGGCCAGAAATATGCAGATGTGTCCATTAGTCTTCTTGCAATGCAAGCTTCCACTATTAAGTGCCTCAAATTACCACCTAAAAGCACTAGAGGTAAGCACCAAAATCACTGGTTGAAATTCTCAAATTAGCTATTAGACAATGAATGTACAGCATTACCATGTTTCACCAAAATATTGGTATCCCCCACACCTGCACTATCATTCCTCTTCATTTGTGTAGAAGAAACATTTGCTGCTTTTGCAGCTGCTCTGTCGGCTGCATCTTGAACTAGTTCTGGCGGGTGCAGGAGCCCAGCAAATTGTCCTAGCAACTGAAGGGAGGATACAAGCCCATTTCTCCTTAATCCATGGACTTTCTCATCTATCCTATGTCCATGCCCTGGATCCGAAAGAATAGATGCAGATGGATCACAAGAGGAGGTGGAACTCAAATCGGTATCATCCATCAGAACACCAGCAATTGCCAAGGGGACAATACACAAAAGGATGCAAAGACGAGCCTCCAGATGCGGAACAGGACCTTCGGGAGGATTACGTTCCTACAATTGCAAATGAAATTTTCAACTCTCCGCTGTACAACACGTTATAAGGAATGGAATTAATGAGATTGACTTAACCCTTTGCACAAGCCGAAGGGCAGAAAGCCAGAGCGCTAGGAATGTCTCCTGCCAGCTTGCCCGATTTAAGGCTTGGAGAGAAAATATTAATTCTGCAATTTAATACAAAGAGTAGAATCCAATAAATCCTCCTAGTTTTAGAGGATGTTTCATGTCTCTTTAGTTGAGAAACGATGTAATGATTAAGAACCAAATATACAAGCTTAAGAAAAATTCTTTATGGTCACCTGTAAGTATATCGATTGCTGAGGTTGCGGGAAGTTGTCTTCCATCCATTGCACTCTCCAGGTAAAGATCAAAGGGTACCCAACATGCAGACAGGGCAGATCCATAATCAGAGCAGGGTACACTCTTGATCGGTCTCATGTCAAGAAACATCCCAATGGAACTCCTCTTTAAGTCAGATTCAAAAGCCAAAACTTTCTGGACATTGGAAGACAATCTTGCCAGAACCTCCTTAGCAGAAATTAAATTCGGTGATGGTAGCTTGCAGGTTTCAAGAAACTGCAGCCTCTGAAGGAGCCAATTGAATTTATCAGGCCTATCAAAGAGGAAAGAAAACCAAAAATTTTGTCAACCAGACTGACACAACCAAATCCATGGTACAATAAGAGTAGCAGCTTATGTTTATAACAGGTGTAAGATCATAAGAGATCATTAAACACAGCCTCATCTACAACACCACCAGCATACTCACCCAACGACCCATGAACATTATCCAGTAAAAAATAAGGTGTCTTCATCCAACACGTCAAAGAGTACAGAGACCACTATGCCATCCATAAAATGGAAGTAGATACACACTATGTGGCTATATACAACGTGAAGAGATGAGAACAATGGACCTAAGCGCATTGTCATTAATCTGGTATTCCATAAGAAACATAATCTTAAACCGAATTCCCACATAAAGCTTTTCTTACTGTGTTCCACTTTGGTTATCTAAGATTAAGAAAAATCTAGAAAAAAGGGACTTGTTCAAGGCAGTAAAACATCAACATAAATATACCACGTTCCACCAGTCATAGTTAAGAACACATGCACAGAAAAAGCAGCTAGTTGATGACACCATCACTAGCAACAGGTTTAAAAGTTCTGTCTCAAGAAACAGGCTGAAAAGTGGTATGGACTACAAGCGGCAGATCGTGAATAACACACATACTGAGAATTAAATTGTATATGAAAAATTCTAACGCACTTACAAATTCTAAAAAGATCAGAAGCTGTAAGAGAAATAGAAGACATAGATCTCCCTAAAATCATTTAGAGAACTTAAATGGAGGAAAAATTAGAGACAGACCAGGAAAAGAATGCTAGTGCTTACATATTTATGCGAACGAGGCGAAGTAAAGCTAAAGCCTTCCTTCTTCGTGTTAAGTTCTCTAACACCTCCATGGCAATAAGTGAATTCATGTTCCTTATGTATTCACGGTGTCCACTTCTCTTGTTATCTTCAATGCCTCTTATATCTACATACCTTTGATGGTGCTCCATGCTTACAAATGAGCCACTCTGTCCGCCCATAGATGCAATTTGTAATCCCCAATCATCCACAGTGCTATCTATCAAACTAACTATAGTGCTGAAGAAGAAAATCATTAACGTATGTCCAAGGTTCCCAACATTGACCCCATAAATTTGGGAGAGCTGAAGATTGGCATCAATAGCTCTTACAATCCTGCACACTTTTATAGGTATTCTGTTAGCATTTTCCATGAACCAACAATCACTACAATTGGCACAAATTTAAAAAGTCAAAAACAAAGCGAGCTGATGACAAGAGGCAAAACAAGGCTAGAAACCAATCATTTTGCTCCATGTGGCACCCTCCCAATTAATTTATTCAGCAATGATTAGAAAGAAAATGGTCACATAAAACACCTCATGCTTCAAGGTTGAGTAAAATGAGTGTACCCAATCAAGGTCAACCTTTGCTTCAATGTAGAAAACTATGTTTTTTCTTATCATCCAATCATTATCCAGTTCCACATTCTCCTTCTAGTCCTTAATATTAGATGCAGAAAACTATAGAGACTATGCTGAGAAAAAAAAAAGTCTGCTTTTCTGTGAAGGATACTTGCATAAAGCTCCACCGAAGATCTAGATATTGAACAAAAAACCTCCATGTGAAGCTATACAAAAATACTGAGAGTACTGCATTTAGTAACGTCTTCGAGCATCTCATGAACATTGAATCACTATCATGGACAATCCAGAGATTCTCTTAGTTGCATATCCATACAATGAAGAAACTCAAAGCATAATTATTATCGACATGACCAAGCAAACAGTTCAAGTGCACGCTTCCATCTCAATCATCAATGAATTATGCCAAAGCCAACTTTTGAGTACTGCAAAACGGGACATTAAGCAACCGTTCCGCCCATCATCTAAAGGACAAGTCAACTTTTTAAAAGGAGACAAGCAAAGCGATCGTTCTACATCTTACATAAAGTGCGCTATTGACTGCTAAAACTTCCAATTGGCGCAATCAAAACCTAAACATTTGTGAAAAATGAAAAAGTGTACAAGTCAATGGGTCATCAAATTTTCTGACGTGTCTGACAGAACGACCTCTAAATTGCCATATAAACAGTAATCCGCACCAACATAGACATTTTCCAGCAGAATAACAACGCACTTTTTCAAAGCCCTTAAAGTAGTTGCACCAACTAAACAATTTAAAACTCAACCCATTCAGTATGTAAGTTGAGAACTTCCCATGAAGCTTTTTGCCTATAAATAATAACATTTAGAACTACTTCTGTCATGGATTCAGCAAATGCCACATCATGAATGAAGGTAATAAATCTAGTATTTCACTAAGCAAAAGTTGAAATGAAGAAACTAAAACTTACTTATCTCTGGAAGCCTTCGAGGGAAAATCTTCAAGGGAAAATGTATATCTAGCTAAGAGGTCGAGATAGAGTCTGTATGCTTCTGGTTGAGCCTGCCGACTGGAGAGGACCCTGTTGCAAATGTGAATTAGGGACGGAAAATGCAAGACAGAGAGTCCAAAGTATGTTACACATCAGTTACACATACGACTTAACAATCAATCCAATCATTGTCCAAGCAAAGCCACAGAGCAAGGCCCAAGAGTGGAGATAATGAGACAACTGCACTAGCTTCTTAAGCCTCCCCTGAACTAGCCATCAAACTTCTCGAAGAAATTAAATCACAAGGCCAGAGCAGAAGTTTGAGAATCAGTCAGTTACAAGTACACGTGTAAAAGTAGAGCCAGCCATCATCCTTTTCGATTTTCATTGAGTCGTATTAACGTGACATCTTCCTAAAAAATAATCAAATCTTTTTCCCGTTCGTTTGTCATGACGCTCATCCATCACGGACAGAGTATTGCATATCCCCTTGCGT
This sequence comes from Melaleuca quinquenervia, assembly GCA_030064385.1. Classification (NCBI taxonomy): domain Eukaryota; kingdom Viridiplantae; phylum Streptophyta; class Magnoliopsida; order Myrtales; family Myrtaceae; genus Melaleuca; species Melaleuca quinquenervia. The sequence goes on from CM057718.1 coordinate 17,482,118, forward strand.
GAGTCATTTCTTCAATCACCGTATCAGAATCGAAGTTCCACGCCATCATAATCCAAAAAAAAAACCATAACGTTTGCCATTTTCCACTCCCGGATCGCCATTCTCACAGTCTGTTTCAGCTCAGCGCTCCACAACGCGAAACTAGAAAAGAACGATCGCAGGCACATAGAATCGACCGCCCCAGTTAATTCCACAAAGCCAGTTGAGAGAGAGAGAGAGAGAGAGAGAGAGAGGCGTACCTGGGAGTGAGGAGACAGAGGGCGTGGAGAGAGGAGATGAGGCGGGAGGCCATGGCGCGGTCGAGGAACTTCCAGAGGAAGGGCTCGCCGAAGTTGGAGGACAGGTGGGAGACGAGGAACTGCCCCAGCTCGGCGCTCGGCAGCTCGAGCCCCCGGGAGACGACGCAATTGGCGACCTCCGCCAACCACACGGCCGGAGCCTCCCCCCTCGCTCGGCACCGCTTCATCACCTCCGACACTAGACTCTCGAGCTCCGCCTCCTCCGCGCCGCCGCTCTCGCTCCCCATCGCTCCGCCGCCGCCGCTCTCGCTTGTCGGAGGAGAGCCAGCGGAGAAGACTGAGGTGGGGAGGGAGGGGACGTAGGTGAGTCCGTGCATGGGGAAGAGCGCCGCGACTTTGGAGGCCGTTAAAAAAGAGTGCCTAACGTTTACTGAAGATACGAGGGAACTCTTAAGGATGGAAATCGGAAAGATTGCAATATAAAAATATATACAAATATGTATGAACATAACAAATCAAAGCGAAATATTCGTGGCTCGATTATTTAGAGAACTTTATTTATTTTTTTTTACTCAATTTTCATGTAAATAAAATTCTTATCTTTAATTTCTATTGTAAGTATATGTGATAATTATCTCTATGTATAGTATACAATATTATCAACGAAAGACAATGCTTCATTGACTCAATTCTCTGTTATTTTTAAAAGCTTTTATAGCAGTTGATAGTGATAGTAGGTTCCGAGTTCGAATCTTTTTAAGCCCCTATTTATCTCCCCAAATCGGATTAAGTGTGTGAGGAATAGTGTTAAAATAATTAAATATGAATATAACAATTTAAACTTTTAGAACAGTTGGCAGTGATTCCACAAAACTGCTCAGTCCGTCGCACGGCAGACGCAGACTTCCAAGTCGTCGCTGATGGGGAGACCCGCAATCCAGACCCGTGGGGTTCTCACCCTCCTCTCGAACCACATGACTGGACTTCCGAAAGGCCGAGCCCAACGATCTAGATGGATCTAGAAGCTCGACCTCACGTTCCAACCGTTTTTTCCAAAGAGCCGACTTTTCCACACCCTCCCCTTCTCGTCTCCCCCGGGGCCTAAATTCCAAGCCAACGACCGCCGCCGTGGAATAGGGCGGCGGCAGGGATCTCCATTCGAAAAGGAATGGGTGTGGGGCCCACGAGCTCTTGTCTCTTTCGCGTGGACCACTCTTGGCGTGAGGTGGGGTGGGTAGGTGAAGCTGTCACCACTCATCCGCTCCTTTCGCTAATGGGGAGAAGCTATCGATCGGTCGTCGGCCGCCGCTCCACGGACCCTGCGATGGACGCTGGTTGGTGTCGGCGTCAGCGCCCACCTCCCCTTCCGCCCTCTCCCCACCTAACCAAGAGGACAGTTCAACTCCTAAATTGGGCATTAGGTAGCCCCCGTGTCAATCTCTCCCCCACCCGCTGCCCCTCCTCCGCCGTCCGTTTCGAGCTATGCTAGGCCCATGAGGAAAAATAGACGGGGAAAATGTTCCCAAATCAAGTTTTGAGATTCTCAATCGCGTCAATTTAATCAAAAATTAAGGTAGTGTTAAACCTTTCGGTCGTGTTGATTCGATCATAACCATTTCGGTAATCTAATTCGTAGTCCTAAGCATGCATCAGCATGGATGATTTTTACAAAATTTTAAAAAATGTTTACTGAATTTTTAATTTTTTCCCCTTTTTGGATTTTTTCCTCCATCAATTGCGGAGTTCCAGCGATGGCCGAGGATTTCGTTTGGATTCTCGCCACATTCAACAATGTTGTCCCTCACTAGATCGGGCAAGGGCTGCTCTCGCCAAATCCATACACCCACATCAATGATCGGCGACCAACATAATTACATAAGGAAGAGAGACATATAAAAAAAGAACAGTGATCAGAAAAATTTGCAAAAATCATCCATATGAACCAACCATGCCATGACCAGTGCCACCTAGACTGCAATATCGACGATTATCGATCGAAATTGGCCAGAGCGATTAATTGTCAAAAAAATTTAGGACTAAATTGATATGATTGAGATATTCATGACCGAACTGGCCTTTCGGTACTTTTTTGACAATTTTTGCTACCTCTGCATGATCAGGTCGAATTCGCCGTGTAAAAATGATCTAATATGGTGCGGGAAATGGGGTCAAGAGATAGCATATGCCGAAGGCAGAGTTGAGGAAGAAACTTGGGCATCTGTGGATGATAAGTGTCGAATGTTTCGCATTAAAATTCCGCCTCTTTTTCTTTCTTTCTTTTTTTTATTTGGCTTTGGTCCAGCGGGAGAGTTCTTAAGATAAAATGATGTGTTCATCTTGATCCTTCAATTATTTCGTGAAAAACTTAAGATTTAGAAAATGTTCTTCGACAAAATGATTGGTCATATCGCTTTAAAAAATTAGCTGATAGAGAATATTTTCATTATCGACAATATCTTTACCTTATTATTTTCATGAATGATGAAAACATTTTTCATTCATTTATTTTTATATGCAACACAAGTTATTATTTTTTAAAATATATTTTTCTCAATAATTTGAATTCTTGGTCAAGTAAATGCACCTAAATTAACTAGCTACCCAACCTCAAAGGGTTAGTCCAGGGAATAAACATATTCATATTTTCATTAATAAGAACCTTTTGCTATTCCTGAGCCTCATCGGAAATGGATTCCATGCAGTACTATGAAGGTGCTATTTCCCCCTCTAGATCGGACGGCTATGATTTTTCAAAAAATAAAAAACAATAGCCCACATTAAATGGGAGCCGTCCGATGTAGAATTGGACTGCTTCCAAGGCCAGATCCTCCAACGTACATCAGGGGATCATCCCAAGAGAATAGGTTTATGGATTATCATAATTAATGTAGAAATAAGAATAATAATCATGAGAATAATCGAACAAAAATCCTTGTCCTAGCTGTTAATGTAAGAATCTACATGGAGCACATACAATTAATGATTTAGCGCAAAGACATGCGCACCTCCATTGAGAACATCAACTTTGGAAACAAATGATCTCCTCAGTGAATTACTTACGATAGAAAAGATAATGCTAAAAAGTTGCCTCTTTTAGCAACTCAGTTCGAGTTAATAAAAATGTTGGGTCATAGCCAAATTAAAGGGTGCGGTATTTTTCGGAGAACTTCTTGATAAATGGAATTATTTTTTCACGGAAATCATTTTTTTATGAAAATTAACATTTGTTTAGTGATTAACAAAAGTGATTTTTTTTTCCAACAGTGGGTAGTTATGTTGGTTGAAAGCTTTTCTCTCATCACCAAAATCGAGAGTTCAAAACCCACCGTTACTAATGTTTAAGTAGGTGGCCATGGTATTAGGGTCATGTACTAATCTCTCCCGAAGTATAAGGGCTTGGCCCTTTGGTGCGGTTCGAACACGAGAGGCCCGTGGTGGATTCCACGGTATTAATAAAAAACAAAGGTGATTTCTTTTTTATTATTAGAAGGAAAAGCCGTTTCCTCCTGACCTAAACATGTTATTTTCAATCCATAAAAGGTATTATCCATAGATCCATCGTTTAAATACCGGAAAGTTGATAAACAATTTATCCTGAAATCAAAGGGACCTTCAATTCTTTTTTTTCTTTTTTTTTTTCTAAAAACAAAATTAACCAATGAATCCAAGTTATCAATCTTGTTTGGCTTGCCTCATTCCATTTCTATACCCCAAACACACATGCCTCGCTTTGTTGGATGCTTGATATTCCCGGAAACAACTTTTTTTTCAATCGGACATGTACCCTTACTTCCTTTCCTTTTTTTCACAAACCAAATTTAACCAATGAGTCCGAGATACCCCGATTTCGTTTTCCTAGCTCGATTCCATTCCTGCACAAAAACACGCACCCTAACAACGCATAGGGTCGGTGACGAAAAATTAATTAAAGATGAAAACAGGTGAATAACGAATCGATGATATAACTTTCTTGACTCTTTTTTAAGGTAAATATGGGATCGACTCGATATCTTTCTACTTATTTTAAAACCATAATTTAGGCAAAAATAATGAAACCCTTTGAGAAGACGAGGATCAATGTTTTCAATAAGTTATTGGGAAAATGTATAGATTCTTGCAGGCAAGCTCACTCCACTCAAGCATGTAGTTGTTTAAATCCGACCATCCAAGTTGTCCCTTTGCAACCCATCCAACGGCCGACACTAACTCACCAACTAACGCATGGAATCGCCAACTTAGCCTTTGAATAGCAATAACCTTCCGACTCTGCCTCTAAAGCCTGTGAAATCATCCTAGGCCTCAGAGGCCTGTCCTAAGAGCCTTCCTTAGCTTTCGGCATTGCATCCATGGAAGTGGCGTCCGCGCCTCCGATGCCCGTCGAGCGGCCGAAGGAAGGCAAGCAGAGCAACAAGTGCAGGAACATATGCATCGTGGTGTCGGCGGTCACCGTGATCCTCGTCCTGGTGATTTTGATATTGGCCCTGACGGTTTTCAAGGCCAAGAAGCCGGTGATCGTGGTGAACTCGGTGAATCTGAAGGACCTGGATATCTCCTTTGACATGGCGCGGATGAGGGCGTTGCTGAACATGACGGTGGCGGCGGACCTCTCCGTGAAGAACCCAAACAGGGTGGGAGTCAAGTACACGAACTCGTCCGCGCTGTTAGGCTACCGAGGAGAGCCCGTTGGAGAAGCTCCGGTCCCTGCAGGCAGGATCTCGGCGGACAGCACAGAGGACATGAACATTGCGGTGACGGTGATGGCGGACCGCTTTCTGTCGAACCCACGGGCGATTTCCGACATCTTGGCAGGCGTGCTTCCCTTGACTGCTTACACGAAAATATCGGGCAAGGTTTCCATCTTGAGCATGTTCCATATTCACGTGACGTCCGCTGTTTCCTGCAACATCAATGTGTTCATTTCCAATAAAACCATTGATGACCACCAATGCAAGTATGATACGAAGTTGTAGGCTAAGCCTGAAAACAGATCCAGAATCTCACACGTACTCAGAAACGAAAGAGACGAGAAGAAGAGAAATGTTCTACTTTTGGCCATAGCCTATTGCTTTTATTTCCCGGAAATTTGCTTCCTCTCATCATAATTGCATCGATGTTGATATCATTAATGGCGGATTCGCATAGCTCCTTGCGCTCCATGTTTCTACTTTTCGAATAACTCCTGATTGTTTTGACATAAAGAAAGATGAGGCTTCGATTTTGAGGAAGGTGTTCTTGCAAACTTCTTTTCGTTTTGAGCAGCTTCTCCCTCGTCTTGTTTTCATGTTTTTAGTTCCTCTCTGTTTAACGTTTCCACATGCCAAGTGAATAGGGGAAGGTCATTTATGGTCTTGTTGATGATCCTTCGTTCCCACAGGAGAAGGATTATACTCTCATCTGTAAGAACAGCGAAGATGAAACCAACGGCTCGAGTACATTCAGATTACTGAAATTCCAAATGGTTTTGAAGAGAGTTCATTTGGTTTTCTGGTAAATCAAACAGAAATGCCAGTATTGTGCTGAACCCATGGATTCATCTTCCATAACTCGAGCTTAATGATGGAAAGTTAAGAGCATCGAAGGGGAATGATGATCTACCCCAATTTACATAAAAGAAACATCTCTCAAACCGAGAAACATTTTGCAGACTCATTCTATCCACGTTCTCAAAGTTACCTTTCAGGTAAAAATAGATGATCGACAGATCTCTGCGGAATTAAACTATTGGACCATTGTAGAATCTAAGAAAGTAAACAGCCTGAATGAGCCAAACAACGTCCAGGCTCCGAGTCCTGGTTAGTCATGGAACGACGGCTCTGAGCCAACTATTGGACCCTTGAGATGTTGGTTCGTTTGAAACTGCAGGCATATTGGTTTTGCTTTGTGAGCCATACGCAACAAGACACAGACACGACAATTGACAGCCTGCTTTTTTCACAGAGGAATGCACGAAATGCTTGACCTTCACTTGGAAAAGCTCATCGTTGAAAACTTTCAGAAGTGCTCCTAATCCCAAAGAAGAGGCTCTCCCGTGAACAACTCAATCAAACCAACCAGAAAACAACCTCAATGGCCTTCCTGGCGCATCAGACAAATATCACTGCAATATTCACATCTACATCTTATCTATGATATGCAATTACAAACTGCAGTCTTGTGAGGTCTATGTGGCGAAAAAATTTCAGTCACTTCAATTGTTAAAAAACGATACAACTTAACTTTACACAACTTCAATTCGAACAGCAGACAGAGCGATCATTCTGACAAAAGAATATTAAGAACACACTTCCCCAAAAAAATACTTCTGCATGATCATGATGTGAAGGAATGTATGTTACAGTCCTGAATTAGCTTATTATTGTCTGGTTCATACCAAAAGGAGAAGAACCTGTTTGGGTCTCAGCACTCAACAGCACAGCAGTCAAACGCATCAAAACTGAAGCTTTCTGCATAAACCTGAACCGACATTCCTCGATTGAGTAATGCATTTTACAGGAGCGCCAGGACAACTTTCTAAAGTGTCATTTGATCGTGGTGCGGAAGGAGGGGTCCTGCACTGGTCGTAATCCTGCTTCACCTCTGACTTTTCAGTGAGAAGATCCTCAGGCTTCTCCCACAGAATTATCTCCAACAAATACTGATAAATTAATTCGACCATCTCCTCATCTGATAGCATGGCAAGATCTCTCCCACGAATTCCACCTCCCCAACCATCAGCTGAGAGGCCAAAATTAAGCTGCCGAGGAACACTGCTTCGCCATTCATCTGTATGCTTTAGCTTTTCATAAGTCGTTTGTAGATTGTGGCAACCGATGATGACCCTGTTGCCCAATGCATCATCCTTAGGAGTGTGGCAAGCCATCTCTTTCTCTGATGCCATCAGGGGATATCCAGGATCAAGGAATGCATCTCCCGTCTCACCTTCAAAATCCAAACTAACTCGGCATTGAGCATATGACTCGTCATCCAAAATTGAAGCAACTCGCTCTCTAACACCCTTCTTGGTGTCCTTAACACTTAAAGATTCTAACTTCTGCACTGAATCTGTACATTGACGCTCAACATCATCAAAAGAACCCGCTTTTGTCTCAGAACCCATCAGTAGAAGCATAAAAACAGTACCTGTTAAAAAGAACAGCACATAGAGCCATGAGTATTTGCTAGACAACAATACCCTACTCCACTCTAGCTCCAAGATTGAACCCAGGAACTCAAAAGAAACAACAAACCCCCAAGAATGAAGACCTAAGACGAAAAAAGGGCAAATCTCAAAAGGGCCTCTCCAAGTTCACATCTTGACGCGTAATACAAACTGGGTCCATCGATAAAACGACCATCTTGACATGAACGAAACGATTACAGAGTCCCAACGATAAATCTCGAAAAAGATAATCGGAAAGCAGAAAGAAACGTGGAGTGAAAAGTGAAATGCGGGGGTAATCCCACAAGAAATCAAAAGAAAGCGACGAAATGACGAGGGGAATCTGAAGGTCACAGGAGAAAGTACCTTTTGGCGTTGTGCGAAAAGGCCCCTTCACAAGGGAAGGAGGAGAAGGAGGAGGAGAAGAACAACAAGCGCGAGAGGAGGCGAGCAGATCGAGAAATACTCGCAAGAGCGCGCGCTTATTTCGCCCGGAGTTCTGAAGGCAGAAGGGATGGGCCGCGGGCGGACAAACTCCAAAGCCAGAGGCGTCACTCCAGTCGAAGTGCGCAGAGAAAATAACGCCTGACAAACCTTTTTCACTCCTTTTATAAAATGCCAACAAGTGCAGAAGAGATGCTTTTTTCCCGAAGTGGCCAAAGGAAAAGGCACGGGAAAAACAAAAGAAAGAGTAGCCGTTAGCTCCTCTACGCATATGAAAGCATACGATGATCGCAGTGCCTGCGGGCAAAACTCTTTTGCATTGTGATCTCGCATGCATCGGAATCATCTAACTACATCTAACTTCTGATTATATAATGTTAGAGGAAATTACTTGATCACTTGTCAAATCTTATTGTAATGTTCATTGAAAGTTTATAATGTCTATGATCCGGAATAAGTAATTTAACAAGATGAGTAATGTTTTCTATTATGAAATTGTCTTGGAAAAGGTTGTTTTCGCTTTCAGTTAGCTTAACTAATTTTATAGGGGGTCCTTTTATAACAAAACCCTTTTGTTATTAAGAGTTTGGTTGGATCGATTTTACTTTTACTTTTCTTGAATCTATTTCTTGTGACTTTTATTGAATATGAAACTTGTGAATTTTCTTAACATTCAAATGACATGTGACTGCACATATAATTTTTTTTTCATTATTTTATTGAATCTTAATAATAGTTTTTGCAAGAAAATACAAAGTATTTTGGTTTACTTTTTGGTGTAAAGAATAGGCCCTAAACTTAATTAATTTTTTTCTTTTTTGGCGGTTGATTCACTTTTATCATAATTTAGCTATATCGACCTGCTCATAAAGGCCAGGTTACAACTAATTTCCATAAACCAAGTCAATATCACAACACCTTTCGCAAAATATAAACAAAAATTCAATTAAACATGACTGGATTACCTAGTCAATTGGCTACGTATAGATGATGCTTAATTTTGCCATTCAAAAGATATGCCATAGTAAAATATAATGTATTTTGATATAGTTATCAAAATGATTAACTGATGTCCTTGCGATGTATTTGCTGCATGTATACTCCGGGGAGCATTGCCGTGCTCTGTGCAGGAATAACACATCATTACTGGCAGCTATCCTATTGAATTGCTTAGTATGTTTCGATGCGATATGCTCAAAGCAGAGTTCATGAAGGATGGATCGATCTAAATGTTGTAACACAACCTTATCATTGGCTTATGTCTTCATGAATCATGACACATTACTCCCAATCATTAGCCCGTGTCCCCTTGACACGTGACAATTTATTCATCGTTGATTCCCTATATCAAGATTGTCACATGGCATAATCTTATCTACTAACCATCTTAATCCTCTTATTGAATATGCACCACCGATTCAATCATTTTTTTACGCTTTTCTGATCTCTAGTAGTTTTCTGAGGACAATAAGCATAAGAAAACTGTAACTATCATTATAATCGAAAATGGAGTAATAACTATATAGAGAATACACGTCTTGAAATATTTAATGGCAAAGGAGACAAAAGTTCTTCATCAACTAAGGAAACATTTTACATGCCAAAAAGAACTAAACAAGACTTTCTTAATCTTCAGAAAAGAAAAAGAAAAGAAACATAAATATCATAATCTCCCAAAGCTAGTTAAGTCCTTATTGTACAGACAATCTTCTATGAGTAGAAGCATGTAGAAATAGACATACAAAGGCATCTAGAACTGCAATATAGCATGCGAAGCAACGGAGAAACCCAAGAGAAGTAGCTCCTATGTATATTGTTATCAGGTCATAAGCCACAAATGAAGGAGGAAGAGGAGGTGTATGGCTAATTTATCTTGGCTGTAGTGACTTTCGTTGGGTTCATTTGGATGCTCGACATGGTTTTAGGTAACCTACCCACCACCTTTGTATGTAAAATTTGCGACACTGCAGTTTATGCAAGCGGTGATCCTTATGGAGACAACGTAGCTTATGTCCTCGAGGATATGGTACTCATCACTGTTAGCAAACCGGGTTAGATTACTACCCTAGGTCCCCTTTTTCCCGCTACAATCTCATACGGTCATGCTGTCTGCAACGAGACACTTTCTTTCTACAGCTGTAGCTCATGTCTCACTTCTGCCAATTTTCAAATGCTTAGCAATTTTCCTGATATCATTGGGATCCAGATGGTGCTCCAAGGTTGTAAAATGAGAAACCAAGAGTATCCGTTTACCGATAGCTAAGGAGTTACATCCGCATTGTTGGATCTGGTTATCGAGTTTCCTTTCGCATAATTAGTAATATGGGTAATTTTATGCTCGTCATTTTGTGATCAGACAAGTTCTTAAAGCACGCTGTCTTTCATATCTTTGGAGCTTATATTGATTTAGTGTGGTTTAATTTTATTTCTTTATGTAGTAATAGCCTCGAATCTATCTGATCGACTTTGAAATTAGGTGTTAAATTTTAATGCAATCTTTATAAGCATAAGTCAAGAATGGCGAGAGATAGCCCGCCATAAGGGTAGCATATTCCTTTGTATTTTGTCTTCAAGGTGTCGTGTTCCAAATAGAGCATAAATAGACAGGCTATGCACAGATCGATCATCGATATTAGCAGCACCAGCTCATCTACCCACAAACTTCAAGTGACAAAAAGTCAACTTTCCTTGGTCAATCAACAAGTCAGTACATGCTCCAAGACAAGGGGAAAATGTTGTCATGATAACTACATGAAGAGACGGATTAATCAATGAAACTAGAATTACTTGTACAAAGAAAATTGGAAAAATTAATTATTGTTTGCATTTAATAATCCGCAATGCAAAGTAGTAGTGAGTGGAATCCCAAAGGAACCCACTTCATGTATAGCCTTAAAATGGATGTTTTAGTAGCAATTATAAGCACAAAGTAATTGGCAAGAAATTTGTAGTATGATGGATAGCATCCCAAGAGCTGCACTTACTCTAATTGGGTTCTTTTGGATCTTCAATAATATATAGTTTTTTTTTTTTGGATATCACCAGAAAAAATCCTAAACTTATTGTACGACAACTAATTTAATCATAAATCTTTCAATTTTATCAATTTAGTTGAAAACATCTTAAGAATTTATCAATATAGTATTTCTAGTCAATTTCAATCGGAAATTGCTAACATAAACTTTGGCTATCATACCTGTCACGATTGATTCTAAAATGAATAATTTTTATAAATTTTTAATGTTATTCTTGTTTCTTTTCTTTCTTTCTTTTTGGCAACTTTAGGTCGAGGAAGTTGCTGGCTGATTCTCACTAACCACAAGCAAGGGTTGGATGGTCTAGGTGAGGGGCGTCTCTGCCCTCACCAAGGTCCAAGAGAGGGGCTCACAACTCTTGGCTATGGCCGCTAAGGGCATCATTAATCATCTTAAGGGCCCCATCGGCCAAAATTCCAAGGAAGGAAAAGAGAAAAAAGAAGAAGAAAGGGAAAAAAAATAAAATTCAACATTTCTTTAAAAATTGCAAAATTCCTTTATGTCAATGTTGATCGTGTCATATGGGACTGTGGCGTTCACTTTAGTAATTTTTTATTAAAATTAACTAGAATGACTATATTGAAAATCCATCAAATGTTGTAGAATTAAATTGATAAAATTAAAAAATTTATAATTGAATTAACTGCCATGCAATATAATTAAAAATTTTGATAAATTTTCACGTTTATTCGTACCACGTAATGAATTAGAAAGATTATAGGAACAGAGATTAGCTTAGGAGGAAAGGAGCATCTCCTCAAATGCTCTTTTCGTACTAAGTTAATTGGACAAAATCTGAAATATGCGGGGTTAGGGAGATTCTCCATGAGCTATACAGTATTAAGAAAGTCAAACTCAAAAAGCTCAAAATGATAGACATAAAGACACTTTATGTACATAAAGAGCCTATGGATACCTTTGCACCCTTTTCTTGTGCAAGATAAGAATATTTTGGAAGAGAAATTTGTGTAATAATTTGTGTACATCGCAATGAAGATGGTCCGAGTTTCCTTTACCATACGGCAATCTAGGATAACCATATCAATAGATGGTATGCATAATTAAATAGAGATAGAGAATCTTGTGAATGTATGCACAACCACAAGAGAGCTGGCGAATTAAGGAAAATATAATAACTATCTCTAACATTGCTCGCCTCGAACCAAAACACTAAAGGAGGGATGTTACCTATTCATTTATGATAAAATGAGTTTATTTCCGAGTTCTCCCGTTCCTTTTGTTTAATGCACTTGTGGTCTGGCTATGGTCATCACCACGTGGCACGTGGTCCAAGTAATAAAAGCAAACCCTAAATATAATACAGGAAATTCCAAATACGTGGTCGGTCAATAATTTCACATTGTCACGATTCCTTTTTCATTTCCATGCGCATGACGAACCAAGAAAATTTGCAGAGACACCAGCAAAGGAAAAAGATGTGACTAGAAATTCAAGAAAAACATATTCAAATCCCCTAAGATGTCTCTTGAATCAAGAACTGATCGGGGCAATGACGCCTCGCATCATGTCCTTGAACTCGAAGAAGTCGACGAGCCCGTCGTGGTTCCGGTCGACCGACAGGATCATCTGCTGGACCCGCGCGATCTCCTGCCCCTCCGGCAGCCCGAGCTTGCCGAGGACCGCCTGCAGCTCCCTCGCCGATATGAACCCGTCACCGTCCTCGTCGAACACCTTGAACGCCTCCGAAAGGTCGCTCTCCTCCTGCGACGAGGAGGAGGAGGAAGAGGAGCCGACGCTGCCGGCGTCTTCGTCGCTGCCCTCGCCGTTCTCGCACGGGGCGGGGAAGATTTCGTCGAGGGACTGGTGGAGGAGGACGAAGTCATCGAACTCGAGGCCGGAGGAGCTGGGCTTGACGAAGGAGCGGACGACGGAGTCGACCTCGGAGGGGTTGGCGTCGAGGCCGAGGGAGGCGAGGGCGTGGCCGAGCTCGGGGGCGGTGATGACCCCGTCGCCGTTCTTGTCGAAGAGGTCGAAGATGCGGCGGAGGCGGAGCGAGTTGAGGCTCGGGCTGTGGAGGCGGAACGATGCCGACTTCTTGCTCATGCTCCGCTCGCACGCCATCGCTAAAGGAGGAGGAGGAGGAGGAGGAAGAGAAGACGACCCAGGCCTGGCGGATGCTGCGACTTCCATGGCTTCAGGGGTCTCCTTCTCGTTTTAGAGGAGAGAAGTGTCGAGAGAGAGAGAGAGAGAGAGAGGGATACGGGGAGACGTGTCTGCGTGCGCGCTTTTGAAGGTTAAACGAGAGAGAGAGAGAGAGACAGAGAGGGGAGAAAAGTTCGTTGGTGGTGACGTGGCATTTTCCATGAACGGAGGAAACCCCTAATTTCCTGACGGGGATTTTATTTTTACTTTAATTTTTCAGAGAGGAAGGCGCGTTCGGCGGCCGTCGCCGGCGGGCGTAGTAGTCGCGCGACTGCTTCCCCGTTTCTAGATTTTGACAAAGCCACTCTCTCTCTCTCTCTCTCTCTCTCTCTCTCTCTCTCTCTTCTCGGATTCAACGTGTATTGCATTATCCTATACGTCAATCCTCGGTTTCTACGCTCGAATTTAGAAATTGTTAATTGTCTCAATCCGTCGCGCTTGACCACGTATTAATTATCGGGTCGATCTATGTTGTGAATTTACTAATTATTTCAATGGCTAGCTATGGAAGGACGTGATTTGGTACTTATCTACCCTTTGAGACCGTCAACGTAAGCGTGATCAAAAGTCTTTTTTAATAATCATCATTGGAGCTAAAAAGAACTTTCCGTTTGATTTTGAGTTCGTTGCGAACATTGATGCATTTTCTCCGCTCCGTTTGTTTCGCGGAAAATTTAAATTCAGAAAATGACGTTATCTTTTGATGTTGGACTGAAACATGGAGATGAGTTGTCACAAGCACATGCACTAGTCTCAGATCCACGAGAAAATATTCAATGGTTGCATAGCGCCACGTCAATTGCCGACGTGACACATATTTTCCCTCTTGGACTAATTACAACTTGACACGTGATACCGTAAAAGTTGCCCAAAAGCTAACATGCGTTTATGGATTATAAGACATTTCAGAAAAATTTATTTTCTTTTATTTTATGGTACCATGTGTCAAGTTGTGATTGATCAAAGTGAAAAAATGCGCACCACGTCGGCCGATGACGTGGCACTATGCAACTACTAAATATTTTCTTCTAGATCCATAGAAGATGAGCTAGAGACCTTTCTAGCTCGCGTGCGGCCCAATGTTCATCAAGTTGAGCTCAGGCACCAAGGCCCTTTCTTGACTCCGAGACTCTCGAGTCTTGGTTCATGAAGGCCGAGCTTGAGCCCATGGTGGCTAAGCTTTTGACCTTGGTGACCATGTTGGGTCTACAAAGGTTAGGCCCCAAACTTGCGCTCGACTTCCATGAACCCAGACCATGCCTTTACAAACCTAAGCTCGAATGCTAGGGACCTAACTCAAGCACTAGGGTCTCAAGCGAAACTTCCATGGACTTGGGTTGGGGCATCAAGGATATGAGAATAAGCATAGGATCAAGGTCTCACATAGATGGATTTAGGCTTGGGCAATGGGGACTTGAATATAGGCACTGGAGTCCCAAGGTATGGACTTTGGCCTAGGCAATTGGGAGGGAGGGCATGAGCATTATGATCTCGAGCACAAGCGTCAGTATCTCGAGCTTGACCTCTATGGACCCAAGCCTAAGCGATGAGGAATTAGACACAACCATTGAGGTCCCAACTTCGCCTTCTTTGGAACCAAGCTTGGTCTCAATGGACTTGAGCCTGCTAGACTCGAGCTCGAGCTCACTACCAAGGACTCAGGAACGGACATTTGGATTCCTATTCCAAAACGTTGACCGGTTCAAGTGTCGATATCCAATCATATTTTAGAAAATAAATTTTATTTTTTGAAAGAGAAAATCGTTTTTCCTATACTTAAGTTTAGGTCCCCTATTGAACATAATTTTTTTTTGGTTAATTTGTTTTTCTTAGTAATCTAAACTCTGGAAAATTAGGAAACTACTCATTTGGAGAAAAAGTCTTGCAAAACAAACTAAGCCTTCGTTTCATTTATTTTCCTAAAAATTATTGATGATTTGAACTAATTACGTTTATTGCTTTAGGAAATTGATAGAATATGTTTTCATCGCCATCAACAATTTATGCAATAACACTATTATTAATTATGCATGTACATCTTTCATCCTTTCATTTCATAAGCAATATAAACAATCAATCATTGAGAAAATAATCTTCAAACAATTAATTTTGGGCAAAACGAACGCATCTACATCAAAATTGTGTGATAATCACGTGATATATGGTCACTATGTCTTTACTTGAAAATTAATCTATCGTCACATGTTTTGTTATGATACCAATTAACCCTTCTATCGTACGGATTGTCATGCAAATATATAATTAAATTGGAGTGTGAAAAAAGTCATCTTGAATACAACACGACATAAAGTATCTGTAGTCGTAAATGTTACATAACTAATTAGTATAAAAAAAATTCATAGACATAGTATACGATATTGTATATTGTAAATACCATTAGTTGTTGCTTACGGTGATGAAACTATCATTTCGTCGTCTTAAGTATGTTTTAAGGCAACAAATTTAAAGACCCACCCTTAGGCCATAAACTTAACGATATGTCTTCTTAGGAGAAGTTGATAAAAAAAAAGAAATTTAAAAAAAAAAGACATAAATGGTGTCCAAATATCATCTATGAGTATTTAATTTGTTTAAAGTGCTATCTGAACTTTGGTCCAATATGCATTATCGTCACTAAATTTTTAATTCATTTAATGTGGCCCTTGAATGTTAGTCTAATATTCAATGTTGCCCTTAAACTTTTAAATAATTTTTCATAGAATGTAAAGAGTATATCGAAATCGAACATTTATCAATAGATTGTGGATCTCATTGGAAAAATTAGAAGTCTAAGGACGACATTACATATTGAACCAAAGTTCAGATACGAGGTTACATATTTTAAAAGTTCAAGAACAATATTGTACGTTGAACTAGAATCTACCAATTAATTGTGTTTTGAGTGTAGCAAAACCATCGATTGCTTCAATAACTCGATAAATTACTCTAATTGGGTTCGCAATTTCTCCTTTCCTCTGCTCTTAAGTTTGATTTTAAGGATTGTATCGGCTCATCGAAGGATTTGGGGGCTAACTTTGGGGGATTCACATGACTTCGTGTCGCTAATTAGAGGGAAATTAAAAAGTTTTAAGGACAAATCGGCCCTTGACCGAATATGTGGGAAATGAGCACGTGACCGTCACGTGCTCGTCGCCCTCGGTGCTCTCTCCCACTTGGCGCCTCCCTCGCCCCTCTCGCTCTCGTCCCCCTCTCTCGCCGATCGTAGCCGCCAACGACTAGCCCGGGCGCCGCCGTCCGCCGCTGGAGAACTGGTCGCCGTCCTCGCCTGCTTCTCTCTCTCCCTCGCTCGGAATCGGTCCCTGGTTTCACCGCTGTCGCCGCTCCAACGGCGATCTCCGTTGCGTTCGATACTCTCCGTCACCGCTCAGGTTCCTTCTCTCTCTCTCTCTCTCTCTCTCTCTCTCTCTATCGCACTGTTCAGCTGGCGAATTCTCTACGGCGTCACTGTTTAGCTCCTGGGACAGTTTTTACTTTTTCTCGAAATATTGCTGTCTGTGAAATGGAATGCTCAAATCTCTGTGGTTGAATTAGGAATAGCTGAGTTAGATGTATCTGTGAAAGTGAATTTGATTATTGATATGTACCTAGAGACTCCGGGAATCTGATTTGTGGCACTGACCTGGCTGTGCAATTTTTTTTCCCTGTTTATGTTGTCAGATCAAGTTCAGTTGATGAATGTGGAGTAGAGTGAGTTGAATTCTATGCCAAATGTTACACTTCATTCCAACATCATACGCACTGTTAGATGTTCATTGTCGAGTCATCACATTATTTGTCCGGCCGTCCACAATCCTGCAAGTCCCAACTACTTGCGAGAGAGATTAAACTGTGTTCATGAATTGTCGCTTCTTTGAACGAAGTGGGGTATGATTGCTGATATTTCAGTTTCATCATGTGGCAACACCCAGTATGGCTTACTAGTTGGTGAAGTTAAAACAGGCTCGTTTACTGATACTGCGATTCTCTTCCAAGCAGAAGACAGGTAGATTAAGGGTCATGTTCGGGACAGCGATTAGGCTTTTTGCGAGGAAGCCTAAACCGAAGATGAAACCGATTGAGCTCAAGATGCCTCCAGAGCAGACACAAACCATCACAAGGGTCATCTTTGACATATTGAAGGAGTATGGTCCTCTCACGATTGCAGACACCTGGGACCGCGTTCAAGTAATGTCCTTTTTGTTTTTAAAGGTTTTTAGTGCTTGCTAATCCCCATCCCTTATTCTTTGCATCTCTGCTGTATAATGCATCAACACCTTTACATCCCTTAGATGTCATCATTCTTATTGTCATCTAGGTGCATTTAATTTGCTGATCATTGTCTCAAAACAATTCAGGAAGTTGGTTTAAGAGGACTGACCAGCAAAAGGCACATGAAAATAGTATTGAGGTGGATGAGAGAGAGACAAAAGGTGCGGCTCATATGCAACCATGTTGGTCCGAATAAGCAATTTCTCTACACAACTTGGTTCACAAAAGTGCGACAAGAAACGGGCAGAACAGTGAATGCTGCTTCAAAATCTGAACATCCATGACTTCTTGCCGGAAGGCCTATTGTAAAGGTAGAAAGCGCATACAATGTGGTGTCTCTTTGACATTGGAGTCATCATTGTATCTTAACCCTTGTTCCTAGTTTGAGTTTTTGTTAGAAGAGCCGTACTGCATTTGCAAGGTTGTGTAAATACAGTTGAATGTTATGGTGTGATTTGCATAATTATTGAATGCTTCACAACTGGAATGGTAGCAACATTCTCGGGGTGGATGGAGAGTTTCTTTGCTTTGTGTTTGAATCATGATAAGTTGCATTGCTGGGGTTGAATTAGTCTGAGAATTCAGAATACTGCAGTTTTACAGCTGCTTTGACTTGCATTTAAGAGATGAGCTCGATTAGATTCTTATCTATCTCAATCAAGTCAAAGAAGCAATTGTCTAAATTTATTTGCTATGCATTTGCTCTAGAGGGTAAAAAGCTTCTTATCTCTAAATCAAAAACCTTCGTGTTAGTTGAGACTTGAGCGTTCCCATTCCGGTACTAATGGGCCAAATTTGCCCACTTGTTCCTCGCAACGCTTCTCTATATACAACCCCATATGCATCCACTTTTCTTCTTGTTGATCTGCCATTGTCTCATGTATTGTGACAAGATGATGCTTGCTCTCAAACCAATCTCAATTAAATTCACGATCTGGTCGTGCTTCTTCTCCTCTAGAGCACAAAATTTTGCGCAAAAATATTGTCCTTTCCAGTTTTTGCTGTTGGTGCTTTGTCTTCCACTATGGATCCTAATAATAATCAAGCTGGAGTATCTGAGTATGTGGAAAGCTAGTCAGGTATATTTGTGTGCTTTGTATAATACTAAAATGTGTTCTCTTGCAACTTTTCTTCTGAATAAGAAACCCATTTTACATAGGTGCGTATGCATTATTAAGAGGTAACCAGATTCTGAGATGGTGTAAATTGACCTAAGATGCATACACATTGGTTGAAAGGGTTGATTATCACAACACCTTTCATCCAGTTGTGTGGGGCCATTATACGTGTTTTTCTGTTAGTTGGTGTCATCTGCTACAAATCAACGCTGGGATCTTTATCGTTTTGATGTGTAGATGCCTTCTTACATTGTTTCCAAAAGAGGGAGTTTATACATCATCCCTGCATAGTCAAAAATAGTTGTTTTCTGAACTATTTTCTACTGCGTTATTAGATGCTGCTTGGGTTCGGACTTGTGCGAATAATTTCTCTGGGTTTCATGCATTAGTTCATCCTCTATATTTGTTTTGGTTTATGTTGATGACACGGATATGATTGGAAATGACCAGTAATTGATTTGACAAGTGAAACGGTTTCAATTCCATAATTTTGGTTTTTGCGGATTTGGTTCTGTGAAATACTTTTCTGTGGCATTGAAACAGCCTTATCCTTGTGTGCCATCAACGCATATGGTAAATATGATGTCGACTGCCTTAGTGACTCCGAGGCGTGATCCCTACACAAGTATCGGGGCCAAAGTAATGGTATTTCTCGCCGCATTTGAACATGGTGTTGTGCTTTGAGTTCAGCATGGTAAATTCACAAGCGGCTTTGGCAAGGTTATAGCCACCTACTTTTAGTAGGCAGCATTTCCTTCCATTGATTTAGGCTTTTGGTTTTTGCTCTATGTCCAGCACGTCCTTTTATTTGCGTATCTCCAATTGTCGTCTTTTGAACACTCACTTGATAGTCATAACAACAAATCCAATGACGTTAGCATGGATTGGACACACGACGCATAGTGAATATTGTTAGGTTTTAGCATTTGGCTATTTAGTAAGGTTTTCTAGTCATCATAGATCAAATATTGTTTGGAGAACATCAAATAGCACAGAAAGTATAACTCGTATCATATCATTTCCCACAGAAACAAGCAGGGCAACACGTACGGTAAAGACAACCGCATCCAATACAACAGGGTTCTCTGGTTCGGCAGCAAACTACTCAATCCGTAAACGAGTAGCTCTCATACCTCATACTACAATCTCCAAGCACCATGTTAACGCCAAGACTGTATGGACAGTCCGCCAGAATTTGGGATTTAGCGGAGCTTACGCATATGCCGCAATCACTGAGAGAAAGGGACGGGGTACAGGCGGCGTGACCAAAGGCAACCGCTGTGGGAGAAGGAGACTTGGTGTGGTAGTCGTAGTTCGCGTGATTCGGGGTCACGGTCGCCATGTCCGCGAGGACATGAGCCACACTGTCAGCATAAGGGTCGGCGCTCGAATAGGTATTGGCATTGCAAGACCTAAAAACTTTGCCGGTGTCCGGAGCACCCTGGACAACATGGAACATCAAAAGGGACCCAACTAGCATAATCGCAACTCTTGAAGGAGTATCCATGCCTTGATATTCTCTACTTAATTTTTGTGCTCAATCCTATTTTGCACCTTGAGAGGCTCAAGTCTTGACTATTTATAGGGGCTCTGCCCAATGGGTTTTCTCCTACGATTCACGTATAAATCTTCGTTTGATAGTACCAATGCATGAGAAATCTCAAAAGCTTCTCCCGAGCTATTTTACAAGGACATCGGTGGTGTTTTTTGTCAAGTCGATGCTTATAGTTTTGGGATGTTGATTATAGATGTAGGAAGAGAAACGAAAATGCGAATGGTGAAATTGAACAAGCAAAGAAGAAAAGAGAGATAAATTGGAAATGATTGGCTATCAATGAGCAGAGTCTGTAGAGATGCTTGAAGGAGATATTGATAGAACTACAACCATCCTCGAGGTCGCTTCCATATCCATCCGAGAGAGGAGTTGATGATGGTGACATTGGAATCGAACTTGAATCATTTTCAACTTCATCAAGTGTTCCGACAGGCCAAGTTCGTCTTCCATGGCAGTAATTCGTTCAGCATTTGTTGATTCCTCCGTACATGACAGGCCAAGCTCGTCTTCCATGGCAGCAATGAATGTCTCTCTCTTCTCTGCACCGGCCAGTATCAAGCTCTCCCCTTCCCGCCAAAACGTCTCCCCTTCGCCCCTCGACCGTCGCCCCATCACCCACCTCGATGGCGGCCGCCTCCGCGGAGCAAACTCGCGCCTCGACCTAATGTCCCGCGACGGGTCCCATCCCGACCTCCTCGCCTTCTCCCTCCTCCTCAAGTCCTGCATCCGCTCCCGCGCATTCGCGCTGGGCAGGCGCGTCCATCGCGCGCTCGCTCGGTCCCGGCTTGAGCCCGACTCGGTGATTCTTAACTCGCTCATCAGTCTCTACTCAAAATCCAATGACTGGGCTGAGGCGGAGAGGATTTTTAGGGACATGGGTGATAAAAGGGACTTGGTTTCTTGGAGTTCCATGATATCCTGCTATGCCAATAATCACATGGAGTCTGAAGCGGTCGATACGTTCGTTCATATGCTGGAGGATGGTTTTTTCCCCAATGATTATTGTTTCGCAGCAGTTATTCGGGCTTGTTCAGTTCCAGAGATTGCATCAACTGGTGACACAGTTTTCGGGTTCATAATCAAAAGTGGCTATCTTGATTCTGATGTGTGTGTTGGGTGTGCATTGATCGACATGTTTGCCAAGGGTAGTGCTGATTTGGTTTCAGCTCGTAAGGTGTTTGAGAAAATGCCAGAGAGGAATGTGGTTGCTTGGACTTTAATGATGACAAGATGTACTCGATTGGGTTTTCCAAAGAAAGCTGTTGATCTGTTTTTGGATATGCTGGTGAGTGGGCCTGTGCCAGATAAATTTACACTCACGGCTGTTTTGTCGGCATGTTCGGAGTTGGAGTTACTATCGCTTGGGATACAATTGCATTCCTGGGTAATACGGTCTGGATTGGCTTTGGATATCTGTGTTGGATGCAGTTTAGTGGACATGTATGTGAAGTCTGTAGCTAGTGGATCGCTTCATGATTCGAGGAAGGTGTTTGACCGGATGCAAGATCATAATGTGATGTCTTGGACAGCGATAATCACAGGATATGTGCATGCTGAAGAGAATGAGGAGGCTATCAAACTATTTTGGGAAATGACAAAAGGTCCTGTAAGGCCAAACCATTTCACATTTGCTAGTGTTCTCAAGGCATGCGGAAGTATTTGTAATGTAGATATGGGGAAACAAATATACGCCCTAGCTATAAAATTGGGCTTTGCTTGTGATACTTGCGTGGGTAATTCTCTTATTAGCATGTATTCCCGGTCAGGCCACATGGAAGACGCTCAGAGAGCTTTTGATGCACTATTTGAAAAGAATTTGGTTTCTTATAATACCCTTGTTGATGCCTATGCCAAAAGTTTGGAGTCAGATGAAGCCTTTGAACTACTACATGATATTGAGGAGAGAGGGATCGGAACGAGTGCTTTTACATTTGCCAGCCTTTTAAGTGGAGCTGCCTGTGTGGGTGCTATTGATAAGGGGGAGCAAATCCATGCGAGGATGGTCAAATCAGGGCTCGACTGGAATCAGTGCATTTCCAATGCTTTGATCTCTATGTATTCCAGGTGTGGAAACATAGAAGCTGCTTTTCAAGTTTTCAGCGAGACAAGAGAGAAAAATATTGTAACTTGGACTTCAATGATCACTGGTTTTGCAAAACATGGATTTGGGACGAGAGCTCTGGACACATTCCATAAAATGCTTGATGCCGGTGTGAGGCCAAATGAGATCACCTATGTTGCTGTTTTATCCTCCTGTAGTCACGTGGGTTTGATATCTGATGGATGGAAACACTTTAGGTCGATGTATACAGAACATGGAATCGCGCCCAGAGCGGAACACTATGCATGCATGGTGGACTTATTGGGCAGATCAGGATCCCTTGTCGAAGCCCTTCAGTTTATAAATTCAATGCCTTTCAGGGCTGATACATTGGTCTGGCGTACATTTCTTGGAGCTTGCCGAATTCACGGCAATGTTGAACTTGCGAAACAGGCTGCAGCAATGATTTTCGAGGAGGAACCAGGTGACCCCGCTGCTTATATTTTGCTAGCAAACATGTATGCCTCGGCTGGTCTATGGGAAGATGCAGCAGCAATCAGAAAGAAGATGAAACTGAACAATCTTACAAAAGAAGCTGGTTGTAGCTGGATTGAAGTGAAAAGTACAGTTCACAAGTTCTATGTGGGCGACACTTCACACCCAAAGGCACGGGAGATCTATGACGAGCTGGTACTATTGGCCAGTCGAATAAAGAAACTGGGTTATGTTCCGAATACCGAATTTGTTCTTCATGATGTGGAAGAGGGACAAAAGGAACGATATTTGCTCCAACACAGTGAGAAAATTGCTGTTGTTTTTGGCCTTATAAGCACCTCCGGTCCGAAATCTATCAGGGTATTTAAGAATCTTCGCATTTGTGGAGATTGTCATTCCGCAATCAAATATATCTCCAGGGCAACTGGAAGATCTATAGTCGTAAGGGATGCGAACAGGTTCCATCATTTTATGGACGGAACATGCTCATGCAATGACTATTGGTGACAATGCTTTCTTGATCATTCATTGGAGTATGTTGGGCTGATATTCCTCCGAAAGATGGAAGATTCCAAATTCGTGCCAGATATTGTTACTTACGCTATTCTAATATAAGGCATGCTAATGCCGGAAAGCTTGACGATGCTATGGAGCTGTTCAATTGTTTGCATGCTCAAGGCTGGAACCTGACGTGTCGACGTATAGTATTGTCATGTGTGGATTGTGCAGAGGAGGACGCATGGAAGAGGCATATCAGCTGGTAAAGGAGACAGAAAGAAATGGATGCTTTCCAGATGCTGTCTCTCCTGACACAATAACTAAAGGACTTCTAAGAGATAGGGAAAACAGGAAAGCAGTGCGAGTTGTCGGTGAAATGGTTGGAAGGGGTTTTTCTGCGAGTTGTGGGTTAAATATCTCGTGACACATGGAACTTCTTCCGATTTTAGTTGAGCTCTCCATCGTCTCTGAGGTCTGTTCACTCTTTCATCGGAAGGGCGATAAAGAGTAAACTAGATTGACGGCAAGCTTTGTCCCACGCATCATCTCATTGAGTCCAATGTCCCATTAATGGAGTTGTTTGAAGTCTCGGAGATTTTCTCTTGCTTCATTATAAAGCTTTTGGCGGGGACGAATGTGGGTTTTGTTTCTCGTTTTCCTCGGTTCTGGAAAAGATCCCTGTATTGATCTGGTACATGTACTTGTTGGTTAGTGCTTCATATAAATGATCAAGCGGTGTGAGGATGCTCTAAGATTAACTAGAAGTTGATTCAAATAAATTCTCCATACACAAAATTCTTCTTCTTTTTTCTTTTTGGTTTTGATGTCATAAATCCTGATTAGACCATTAGATATGTGCTTGAGGGAGAGATACTGGTTCTCTATTATAATCTTTTCTTAACACAATCTGATCCCTTCAACGTTCTTACCATAGTTACTTCAGAGAAGATGCGTACGTGAATGTAGACGGTATTTGATCAAGGTGATGGGCCCTTTGAATCAATAGCAGATAATATTTGTGGCGAGCTGGGTACTCAGATTATGATTGCAGGTTGATTACGTATGCGGGTTATTTGCTCTGCTTTTTACGTGCCAGTGATGGCAAAGTTTGAGGGACACGGCTGTCTGAGTAACATGGCTGCAAGTGTATGAGAACTACTTGTAGTATCTTTTCCTTTCAACCGCAAGGGATTTTTAAAAAAGCATCTGCTGATGGGTGAACATTAATGCCACTGATGGACATCCCCAATGCCAAACCTCGTAGTATGTCTGGAGCGACGCCCATGAAGTTCATCACAGTCAGGCCGAGGTAAAGTAACCCTCTGTCTTTTACACTTCATTAATTCAATTACTTTCAGATCAATTGGGTGGCTTTCAACGGAGCCACACTCCTTGCTGTTTTTATCTGTTTCAGTTACTGACTTGGGGACCCATATTTTGTTTGTTTTTGGGTGTTTCACTGAACGACAGTAGGATTTGCCTGGACAGTGTGCCTCTCGTTACATCTTTGACTACTTGTTTCCCGATGAGCGTTTTGTTGAACCCGTTTGAAGTAAGTTTAACATGATCAACTGTACTCAGAAAAAGGAACTGTCAAGCGAAAGGATCAAATCAAAGTTCTGCATCTATAACACGAGGATCAACTCCTCAGCTGTCACTGAAGCAGAGCCACTTCTGCCATGACGGTTTCAATTTCAATCATTTCGACATTTTCCCAACGAAAACCTTGTGTAGGTGCACCAGGCTTGGGCAATACTTGGCTATGAGCCAGATGGAATTTGTGTACTTGATGAAGGCATTTCTCATCGTTTATACTAACTATGGAAGTTTTAGAAACCGGTCGGTATTTCTTGCAAATAAGTTATTGGAATCGCCTAAAAAATCGCATTTTTCGAACATTATTCACTTAAATAACCATACAAAAAGTTTTAAAATCAAAATAGACATCGTATAAAGTTTCTAATATTGATACTATCTTCTTTCCATAAAAACAATGTCAATCTTTTCCCTTAAACTTTCGATTCCAACAAATCGTACTTGTTCGCTGGTGGTTTCCTTATTCTGCATGGATAACCTAAAGGCTTTATTGAATAGAGTTTGGCGAGCGTGAATGCCCGTTTGAAGTGATTGGGGGTAGGAAAGTCATTTCAATTTAACCGAATATTACATATCTCCATCATACTTTTGTATACAAATAGTATTTCTCTTCTTTCTCCTCTTTTGGGCAACAAAAAAAAAAAAAGAAAAATGAAGCGGACGGATCTCCGCCGTGGTTCCATCTTCCTTCTCCCAGCTCCAGCTGTGATCCCCGGCCAGCCGCCGTCATCATCCCATGCCGTTCTCCATCGCCCTCGTCATCAAACTTCTCGCCTCAGTTCCCTATTTCGTGGTCGTCGGAGGTTCTGTTCGATCCCCAGCCCTAATTTAGAGGGCTCGAACCAGCTTTTGAGTTATGTGAGGGAAAATTGCAGAGACGGTGGTGTTTTTACGAGCGTCGGAGATGCCTTGTGTTGTTTCGGTAAAATGACGAAGGCGGACCCTCTGCCTTCCTCCAGGGATTTTAGTCTACTGTTGGGTGCTGTAGTGAGGATGAAGCAGTACTCGACTGCAATCCGGTTGATTGAGCAGCTCTGCTCATTGGGCATCGTAGATGATGTTGCTTTGTTGAATATCTTGTGCAATTGCTTTTGCAGGTTAAAGCGGGTAGATTTGGGTTTCTCTATCCTGGGTAGGATATTGAAGCTTGGGTTTCCCATCGATGTGGTGACGTCGAATAATTGATGGTCTCTTTATGAAGGGCAGAACTGATGAAGCGTTGAGGTTCCTTGATGATATGCAACGAAAAGGCCTCCACCCTAGTGGGACGACCTACGCGACAATCGCTAAGGGGTTATGCAGGGAGGGTAATACCAGATTGGCGATTGAATTGCTGAGGGATTGGGAAGAGAGAGGTTGCAGGCTTGATTCCTTCACATACAGCATAATAATGGATAGTCTTTGCAAGAAGGGATTGATCACAGAGGCCTCCAGACTCCTTGGCTGTTTGAGTAAGAAAGGCATTAAACCAAATTCTGTAACTTATAACACCTTAATCCACGGTCTGTGCAATATAGGCCAGATGGAATATGCTCTCGTATTGTTCAAAGAGATGACGAGCAGAGACATCCAACCCGATATATTCGCTTATAACACCTTAATTCACTGCTTATGCAACGTGGGCCGATGGAAAGATGCTACGGTCTTGTCGGAGAAGATGACGAAGGCAGGAATTGAACCAGACGTCATTACTTATAATTCCATCATTCAAGGAGCGTGTAATTCCGGCCAATTAAAAGAGGCTCGAAGACTGCTGAGTCATATGGTGCAAAGCAGAGTGATGCCTAGTGTTCGAACCTTTACTATACTGGTGGACGCTCATTGTAAGGAGGGAATACTTGTAGAGGCAGAGGCCATAGTCGACCAGATGGTTCAATTAGGTATAATGCCTGATATTTTCACTTATAATGTATTGTTGAATGGTTATTGTTTGCAAAATAGGATGAACGATGCCATGGAAGCGCTCAATTTGATGGTTGAAAGAGGCTGCCCACCTGATGTCGTTAGTTATAGCACGTTGATCAATGGATACTGCAAAGTGAGAAGAGTGGACAAGGCAAAGATGCTGTTCCAAGAAATGCTTCAAAGGGGCTTGAATCCTGACGTCATCACATACAACACTCTCGTAAATGGATTTTGTCAGGTTGGAAACATTCAAGCCGCGGAGGAGCTAATCAACAATATGCAATCTTGCAATCTATCTCTAAATCATTATACGTTGAATTCTTTCCTGGATGGCTTGTGTAAAATGCAGCAGATTGACAAGGCCATGATATTGCTTGGGAAGATGGAAGATTCCAAATTCGTTCCAGATATCGTGACATACGCTATTCTAATCAATGGCATGTGCAATGCTGGAAAGCTCGAAGATGCTAAGGGGCTGTTCAATCATTTGCATACTCGAGGCTTGCAACCTAATGTGTGGACGTATAACATTCTCATGCATGCATTGTGCAAAGGAGGACGCATAGAGGAAGCATATCAGCTGCTAAAGGAGATGGAAGGAAATGGATGCTTTCCTGATGGTGTCACTTATAACACACTAATCAAAGGACTACTTAGAAATAGTGAAAATACGAGAGCAGCACAACTTGTCGATAAAATGGTCGAACGGGGTTTTTCTGCAGGTGTAGCGACGATGGACTTGTGGGTTAAATATCTCTTGACAAATGGATCTTCTTCCATTTCCAGTTGAGCTCTCCATTGTCTCTGAGGTCTGTTCACTCTTTCATTGGAAGGGCGATGAAGAGTAAACTAGATTGACGGCAAGTTTTGTCCCAGGCATCATCTCATTGAGTCCAATGTCCCATTAATGAAGTTGTTTGAAGTCTCGGAGATTTTCTCCTGCTTCATTATAAAGCTTTTGGAGGGTTTGAATTTGGGTTTTGTTTCTCGTTTTCCTGGGTTCTGCAAGAAATCCCTGTATTGATCTGGTACGTGTACTTGTTGGTTAGTGCTTCATATAAATGATCAAGCGGTGTGAGGATGCTCTAAGATTAACTAGAAGTTGATACCAATTAATTCTCCATACACAAAATTCTTCTTTCTTTTTTCTTTTTGGTTTTGATGTCATAAATCCTGATTAGACTATTAGATATGTGCTTGAGGGAGAGATACTGGTTCTCTATTATAATCTTTTCTTAACACAATCTGATCCCTTCAATGTTCTTACCATAGTTACTTCAGAGAAGATGCATACGTGATGGGTGAACATCAACGCCACTGATGGACATTCCCAATGCCAAACCACGTAGATGTCTGGAGCGACTCCCATCGAGTTCATGACAGTCAGGCCGAGGTAAAGTGACTCTCTGTCTTTTCCACTTCATTGATTCAATTACTTTCGGATCAATTGGGTGCTTTCAATGGAGCCACACTCCTTGCCCTTTTTATCTGTTTCAATTACTGACTCGGGGACCCATCTTCTGCTTGTTTTCGGGTGTTTCACTGAACGACTGGAGGCTTTACCTGGACAGTGTGCCTCTCATCACACCTTTGACTACTTGTTTCCCGATGAGCGTTTTGTTGAACCCCTTTGATGTAAGTTTAACATGATCAATTGTACTCAGAAAAAGGAACTGTCAAGCGAAAGGGTCAAATCGAAGTTCTGCATCTATGACACGAGGATAAACTCCTCGGCTGTCGCTGAAGCAGAGCCTCTTCTGCCATGACTTGTTTCAGTTTCAATCATTTCGACATTTTCCCGATTAAATCCATGTGCAGGTGCAACAATCTTGGTGTTTCAAAAGAAACTTGGTGATCTCTCCTGCTGGAAATCCACATCTTTAGAGCGAGGGTAACGGAGCTATCACATGCCAAGCTATCCATGGTCCTTCATCACATATTTGGAAATGTAAAATCAAGAAAATTTCGCTGTCGGTTTCTCAGAATTAATTCCAAAAAAGATATATCATAAAAAAAAAACACCAACTTCATGTTCTAGTTTCTTGTGTGAGTTGAATGCAGTAATAAGATTTGCTTATGGTCTTACATTAGGAGGCCATGAATTCAAATTTTTCCGATTCTCAATCTGTCTCCCCGGTAACATTTTTCCATGTCGTAGGTTTAGGCGAAAGTTAATTTGCACGCAATCAGGAGCGCTAGTAATAGAGACGTGTCAGGGTGGGCCGGGCCCTCCTTTGGACCTCTTTTGAGTCCGAGAAAGAGCCCAAGGCCCACTGTCCGGCCCTAAACTTGCCCCTGTGGCGGTCCTCGAGCCGTTCCAAGTAATCCTTGTCGCTCGTTCATGTGTTTTATTACAAAAGAAAAAGAGAAAAAAATGGGACAGCAAGGAAAAGATAAAAAATTACATCTTCGTTGCATTGAGGCAGCTATTGCATCATACTATTGGTTTCATTGATAATTATTTTTATCATGTTTAGCAAGTATATTTACTTAGATTACAGAATTCAAATTTATTGTTTTAATATATCGTGCGTTCACTTTTTATTTCAGAGCTCATTGGGATCTTATTCCGGGACTCAACAACAAGGTATTGTATAAGGTTGTTTGATATCGCTTGGGTTGTCTTTTTTTTTGCCTTCCCTATTCTTATTTTGCTCGTGTTAATATTGCTTAATTTGATTTTTCGTAGTTTGAGCATCCGTGCACGATAAATTAGACTGCCCCGTTTCTTTAGCAACAATTAAAAGAAATAAATAATAAAAAAAAGTTGCATGCGAAAAGTGCTCGTGGGGGAAGGTATCGATAAACGGCGCTAGACAACCGAGTGTTAAAATCTGTAGGCTTGATAATCTCGAGTTTGCATACAAAAAGGCAACGTCTTACTCGATTTATAATCGATCTGATAATGCTCCGGCATAGACTCCCAAATTTGAAATCAATTACGTGATTAATTAGAGACAAAATAAAGGTCGGTAGTATTTGAAAAACTTGTGAGAAGTGCAAGTGCCACATTATAAAATAGCTGTTCGAGCCAGCTTAGCTATCCGTTATGCTCTATAGGAGTACTCTAGAGGAAGATTACGGAATTGACTTTGCGCAACTGATGGAATAGTCATCTATTTGACTTGGCCTTCAAGTTTGTAAAAAGATCAAGGTAAACAAGTTTGTGGAATAGTCGGGTCCAAGGTGGGTAGGTTCCATACTTGAACCCCGTACTCAACCATGATATAACCGATTCCCTTTTTTTGACCATATACTCTATTATGTTTACATTGGACCATGTACCTAATTCATCCCCCTTTTTTTTTTGGCTGGTTGTAGGGTTAACTCTGTTTATATTGGAACCTGTTTTGCAACTGCTTATCCTATATGACTTCAAATTTTATATTAATACGCAAAAAAATAATATAATTCTTTTAATTTATATTAATACATTTGGCGCTTGTGATTAATAAGGAAGTAAACTTTTTGATTAAACAAAAAACTAATGATCCACAAAAAAGCAAAAATCCTAACATTACATGTATATTAACAACAAACATAAATTTAATTTTAATCTCACTCTCATAATATTACATGAAACTTTTTATTTGTCTAAAATGGTTAACAAATTTTTAACACAAATATAACTACTTCAAGAGTGATGTGGTACAAAATTTTTAACAAAAACATAAAATTCACATATACAGAAAAATACCATGCTCTAGAGACATATAAAATCTATGTATTTGCAAAATCGAAATTTTCACTAAATAAAGTTTATTTTTCCAATGATCAAGTTTAGGGTTTAGGATTGACTCGACCATGTTGTAACTATGTACCTAACCCTATTTGCATTCCACCATATTCCCGACTCTGTTTTTAGGGTGGGTCAGTCCGGATACTAGGTTTATCTAGCCCGGTTGCACACCATAGTTGACAAGCCACATCCTCTCATCCTCTATGCCATTAATGTGCGTTTAAGGTTAATCCATTCAACCTGTGAAGTATATGCGCATGCATGAGATTACATCTATTCGAGGGGCAACCACGAGACTACCCATCCATAATATCACAATTGTATGCTATTATTTTGAAGGTGTGTATATTTCGCCAATGATCGATAATATGAAAAACACCTTCTTGAAAACAATCGCCTGTTTTACTTATAAAAATCAACGAAAATTATATTTTTATCGTCAGTAAAAATGATGAAGAATATTTTATCATCTATGACGTTGTAAAATCATTTGAAAATATGTCCGAACCATGTCTACGTCTTTTCCTTTGATATCAGAGGGCTGAGCCTGCGGGTAAAATGAAGATATCGAAAAGGAAGCTGATGATGTGAATATACTACTGTTCAAGATTTTCTCTCCAGAATTTGAGAATATAAAAAATATTTTTAACTTAATAATTGGTCACCATCCTAAATTATTAATATTCATATATGTAAAACATATTTCAGGTGTTTCCTTTTGTAGATGGACAGAAAATTAGGTCCTTGAGTCCCTATCTTTAGGAATTAGGTCCCCATATTTGAATTCCCAATCTTTAATATTTTAAGCCAATCTATACTAATGAATTTGAAATTGCATCATTAAGAAAACAAAAAATCACCAAATTCGTATCTACTCCTTCTTGATTGTTTGGTCAAGCCAGACCTAAAACCAAACCTTTTGCTCTTCACTACTTAAGCAAAACTAGATCAAGGTGTCTCTAATTACTTTCATTAGGCTCCTTCTCGATAATACTTTCGTCTTCCAGTTTTCAGTCATCCATAAAAAAATTCTACGTTGTGTCGGCATGATTAAGGAAAACCCAATTCGTCCACACAATTTACAAAAACCCCATTAAAGAAAGATCTCCACTCTCACCATTGATTCCTCAATGTCTTGTCCAAGAAGATGCTTTCCATGCGATAGAACCCGTCAAACTAGTCATACTAATGGACAAGAGCAACCGTAATTTAAGGTCCTTAATTAGGGGGGTTTTATAAATAATTTGTATTTATGCATTAATTAAGAAACAAGAGTCGACAAAGATAGTGGAGCCCTTGGTCATTGGGGTGGTTCGGAGGCTCTTTTCAGTCTTCAGCCTCACAAGTATATACAAAAGATAACATCATAGGATTCTGTTCTTGTACATGTCTATGATATTGTTCCTGGGGGTTGATCCAGCCTTATCATGAAAATTTTTCCTAATTTATCATGTCAAAAGAATGAATTAAGAATTCGTGGGCAAATAAGACTAGATGAGAAGAATAATTAAGGCTAACGATCACGTCCAAACCATACTTCTAGACGCTAACCATAAACAAAACAAAGGACTAATCATAGTTAGACAAACCGCGTCGGTGTTGTTTGAGAGCATGAGCTTGATTGCATAGTTTGTGTAGCCAATTGAGAGTTAATTGCTTGAAAAGTCCATTTTATATTTTCAAGTTGCAAGTATTTACTTACCGAAATAAGATTAAGAGTTATTAGACAGTAAAATTAACTAAAAGTTCACAAACTAAAGGACTGTCCCTGAAGGGCCAATAGAATTACTAAATTTAACTGAGGGTCTTGCTTTAATCGATTCTTTTTTCGTAGTTTGATATTTCCCGACGTCGAGTAAATCGATTTAGAAACAATTAGGTGATGATAAAATTATCAAAGATAGGCATTCCTTATTTTTATTCAACAATTTATAAATAAAGTATTTATTTATGATTGCAAACCGTGCCCTCGATATAAGGCGGAATTTCCATACACAAATCAAGGAAGTGGAAGAAAGATCACGCGCGGCATACCACCAAAATTAACCCTTTACAAAAAAAAAGATAGAAAAAGGAGAAATTATACGAGCAGACTAATTAAGACTTACTATCAGAGTTTAGATCAATCAAACATTAATCAATATCAATTAGGCGTGGGATCAGATGTCATATTCAGTAGCATTGAAAAAGGATGAAGCGGACAGAGGCACCAAATTTGCACACGCGAAGGAATCAAATATTGAATCACGGAGATTTGGGGTTGGTGGTCTTTGGGTCAACCTTGTGGACGGTCCAAAAAAAAATCAAATTAGTCATTAACCAAGGTTTTGTAATTAATTAATAGACGATTCAATGATTTTGGACTTCCCAACTCCTTACTTTTATTACTTCTCGTTTGCATGTCCATTTCAATCCGATGTTGATATGCTAAAGAGCCTTCCTGCGCATGCAAACCAGCTCTTGTGGGGTCGATCTTCCCTTTAGCTTTGCCCTAAAGCATGAGCTCGAAGGAGCAAGATCATCTAGAGGATCGTCAAGAGAGCTTCTCCTTCACCAACTATGACATATCGTCCTCGTCGTTCGGCGTCGTCTTGTCCGATGGCGAGGACAGCGACGAGTCGTACATCGAGATCGAGCTCGAACGAGCCAAATCCCGTGGAACCGGCGACATCCAATCCGACGACGACGACGGCGAGATAGAGCTGCGTATATCGATTTCGTCCCACGTCCCCTTTCCCCAGATGTCGATTCCGAGCTTTAGCCACGCGACCGATGCAGCGGAGAGCGGAGGCAGCCAGACCTCTCCGTCCACCACGTACACTGTGAATTCTTCGTTTTCGTCGAAAGCACTTGGTGACAACAAGAAGGCAACGAAATCGAAGGAATCTCCCCGAGGCCGGAGAGGCGCAGGTCAGTTTCCGGCCGTCAGCCGTCTAGTGAGTATGCTCATATCGAGCTTGAAGGTCCCCCCGGAGATTTGCCAAGAGAACAATGTTGCTTGTAGCAAGGAAAAGCAAGATAAGAAGTCTGAGATGCCGCGCACGAGGTACTTCAGTGACTTAGATTCAGATGCACCGTCTTGTCCTTGAAGCTGTCCTATATTCATGGCATGATTCTAGCTGCCTAAGTTCATCGTTCAATAATCTCAGGCAGGAAAGTAGCTTTACGTATCATCTCCTTGCCTAAATAATAATTCGACACCATCAATTTTTGTCTGATTTTGAAGGAAGCCATCGTCGAAGATAAGAACGACAATGAACGGAGGCATAATGAAGTTATTCGTCAAGCTCCGAGCCATGCAAGCGAAAGCCCTCTTGGCCCCAATCATGAAGACCCGCGATGCAATCGCAACCAATCCGAAAGGCAAGAAGAGGACTTCAGGCAGAGAAAGGAAGCAACAATTGGAGGAGGCAGGCGAGTTCTATCGGAGGCTGTCCACCAGCAAATCCGCCAAGAATTCTTCGTCGCTGTCGTCGTCGCCGTCGTCGTCGCCGTCGCCAGCTGGGACAAACCCGTGTTATAACAAGAGCTCGTCTGTGAGGATGAATTACAAAGGCGATGACAGGCCGTCCATTTCGAAGATGAACAGCAAAAAGGGTGTTGCGGAGGCTTTGAGCTGTGGCCGGGTCAAGAGGACTTCGCCGCCGTCGGTGAGTTGTCCGAGTTCCATCAGGTGTTCTCCTCTTCATGCCGGAGAGAACTCCATTCAGGCGGCGATTGCTCATTGCAAGAGCTCGTTCGCTCCGTTCCCTGGATTCTACTTTTGATCGTCACTGTAAGTTAGACTCGCAGCATATGTATTGGAACATGGCAGCGACAGTAATAGTGACGGACTTTCCTTTTGATCTTCACTGTGTGGTGTGTACCGACCAATCATACTTCTGCGGTTATATATTTTTCTAGTGCCTTTGTTGGAGGGATATCTCTCATTGCTGAGTCAGAAGCTATCGATGTTTTCAGCCCACTAATTAAAAAACTTTGACTTTTACATTTGGTACGACTGAATGGAATGGAATCGTGTTTCAAAATATTTTTGCTTAGTAAGCCGCGGAATGGACCAAAAAGTTATAAGATTTATGATACAGCTGAAATTTCAATTATAAAATCGTACGTGTATTTAGCCGTAAGCAAAATGTTATAGGAAAAGAAGGGGAAAATTTGTACAAAAAGCTCTGAACTCATTATACTTTTGTCAATCTAGTAATAAGCTTTCTAATTTAGCTAATGTAGTTCTCAATCTTTTAACAGTTTTCTAATATAATCTTATTAAGATCGATGTCTTGTATTTTGTTATATGATGAAGTTTCCTATTTTAGGCGGTTAATGTCTTATATGAGGAAGTTTCATATTTTAGATTATGTGGGTAATCTTAAAATTTGTACCATGTATGGTTTCGCTATATATATGTTCAGAGCGAAACATATCTATCTGGGGTTGAGGCAAAGAGGGCAATGAGAGCGGCTGTACACTTTTCTTCATAATTAGTTAAACATATATATCATCTTTTGTGGATATAGGTAGGCAGAAAACTCCCTCACCAAATTATGTAAATTCTTTTTTTTTTTTGGTAATTGAATTATGTAAATTCTTGCGTTGTGCAATTTCCAATATTTTCTTACATCATTAATATGATCGAATTCACATGTTCGACAATTCTATCACGTCGATGTTTAGGTCGGGTATTGCTAAAGTAATTGTGTCCACTGCTCAAGATGACAATTTTTTGTAAGTTTTTTTTTTAAATTCTTGGATTTTTCCATTCTACTGTTCATCCTTTCCATTCGCCAGTTGCGGGTAACAAGCAAAGGCAACAACGCCCTCACTAGATCTAGACGAGGGAATCATGGTTGACGAGGATCGGCCTATGGCTCTCCCGAATGACGCAATGTCACCCCCGAGTTGCGTCATTCCATTTATCCTTCCTCTGAAGTGTATTCCATTTAAGAACAAGCTCGTGATTAGAAAGAGAGGGGATTCCATTATCATTCCAAATATTCTTAACCAAACATAATACTAATTCTAATAGATATACTGTCAAAATTTTGGAAAATTCATGTAAAACCTTCAAGTGAATTTGGTCATGGTCTTAATAGGACGAAATAAAGAGAAGTTTAAAACAATTAATGAAAATGCGATATTCTTGATATCCCCATCCCTATTTTCTTGATAATATAAATAACCCTCACATCCATCTCAAATTGTGCGCTAAAGACCTAGTGTAGTTTTTGGTCGCATCCCAATTATTTTAGCATTTTTTTTTTGTATTGTTCATAATGGAGTCATTGCATAATATTAAAGATTGCACAAAATATTTGATATTATTATGTTAATAATTCTAAGAGAGGGAGAAGTATTAGGATGTGTTGGCCCTGTTGGGTAACATTTCTTTTTGCATGAACAATTTTTTATTTATAAATTATTTTTATTCTTTGGATAAGTTTTTTAGCGAAGTAACTACCCAAAATTCCTATACTCAAAATATAAAAGAATAAGAAACACGTTTTATACAATCCCAAAAAATTTTGCTCCCATTTTTTTTTAATTTAGTTATAAGAACATTCGTGGAGACTTAACCATTCGTGTTTGGACAAAACTAAACTTTTGTAGGGACTTAGCTGATCAAGATTTTCTAAGATGGCATAAAAAAAAAATCCAATGTGATAGTTTGCTAAAAACGATCGGATGAAAATGGTAACAAAGAGCTCCATTGGTATATAATTCACAATATAAGGATATTGACAATAAATATCTATGCATTATAATAAACAAGTGCGCATATCTTTTGAGTTTTTTCATTGGCAAAAAGAAAATCAAAGAAAAAAGGGCAATTTATGCCTTGCCTTCTCTGTTAAAATTAATAAAAGAAAAAAGGTTGGTGGAAACAAAGATATAGACATGTAGGGGAGTGGTGAGCTAAACTTAGACTCCAGCAAGACTTAATCAGGACAGCACCAAACATGTTTATTCTTCATCGCAATAGAACGTAACAAAGTAGCAAGCACGACTATACAGGACCAATAGTGCTAACTTTAGTCACGGTTGACATTAGCTCACATTTTTCCTATTGGAAGACGAAGATACAAATTCGAACGGGAGAGAATCGCCAAAGCAAAGGTGTAATTTTAATCAAATCATGTGTGGAAATTGGAAACTCCCAGCCACTTCTTATGTAGATCGGCGAAGGCGACTCTCTCTCGGGGGCGACTCTCGCTCGAAAGCAGCGAGAGCAGCCCTCCTAGATTTGTGGGTCGGCGTATCTGCAGTGAAATCTACAATTTAACTCACCTCAAAGTCATGCTCACGTGGTTGAAGCTCGATTCGACGATGGGGATGATCTCAATCGCGCCCACACTCTTTTTATGAAGAAAATGTCTTCTCTCAGCTTGTGTTGATTGTGTAAATACGAGCATTAAGTTATGTTGAACCGGTTTCTTTAAAATAACTTTATTTTTTTTTTACTTTCGAGAATAAAGATAATACATTTTTTACTTATTTTGTGAAACCCAATTGGCAATAAAAGAGGGTGAGGACCAGGCAATTGGCAACTAGAAAATCTACATTTTTCAAAATACTTGTGGGATTAATACATTTTTGAAATGGCTATTTGAGGAGGGACTTGTTTTGCAGAAAAAAACGGAAAATCGATTTTCGAACTATAATAAAAATGGACACGTCTAAGGACGGGACAAAACCCTAGCAAACCAAGCTCTACTTCCGCCCTCTTCAAGCTTTTGTCCATCTCTGGAAAAGCGGTGCGAGCGCAGTGCACCCCGTTCACGTTAATCCTCTGTCACGAGACTCAAAGCCATTTTCGCTCTGTCTCTGTCTCTCTCTCGCAATCCAAGCCACCGCACGATCAAGACCATTGAGGTACGCTCTACTGTTGAAGGCTCGCTTATGGAATCGCTTCTTCAGAAGCAGGAGACTTGGTTTTACGAAGCATGAGTTTGTCTCTTTTCCGGACCAAGATCTTGTTGGCAAATCATATTGTGGGTCGGCGTTGGTTTGTGTTGGAGTTTGTTCTTTGCTCGAATGGGTGGCCGTTAGTGCGCTTGTATTACGTTTATTTGCCTTGCTGTTATTTGAACATCCTTTCGGTTAGTAGAGAGTGTGAAACTGGTGTCTTAAGTGGTTGTTAAGTGCTGCTGTTTGCATGGCTAAATAGTTGCTTGATTGGGGATTTTTGTTCCTGGGTGCAATTCGTGTGGCTTAGGACACTGTTCTTTGTTGGTCTTTTGGCAAATTCAAGTTTCAAAATTTCAGCCCCTCGGATTTCTCTAGAAGAATGTACAATAGGCTGCGGTTAATGATAAAGCTTGTGGATTGCTCGTGCTGTTCTCCTGTTTTATGTGACTGATGAGAGAGTCATGTTTCTCACTTGACTGGTGCTTATGTTTTCAAAACTTGGCTGAAAAGAATCTTGTGTCGGCATGTGATCGACTGTTTTCATGTTGGGTATAAGAGCACGATAGTTGAATACATCGGGTTGTTTAGATAGATTATTAATGTGGAAGTCCTTTGTTTAGAGTTCAGTCTAAAACTCCTTCACATGGCTCAGTATTACTCAGTATTACCCAAGAGCCGTGCTATCATTACTGGATAGATTACTCTTTGTTTCTGATCATGTGAGTTCTTCTTCTTCTTCTTTTTTCCCGACAGGTTCTTGCATTTGCTTGATAGTCTTCTGCCATGACTCTTCTGGAGCTTATAACCAAGGCCGCTAGTGGTCACAACTCAACGGATTCTGAGTCAGAATATCCAGTCACCCTGAACCCAGACCATATACTCAAGAATTTGAAGCCTAAAAAAGAAGATGGAGATCCTCTGTCTCTTGTTTGCCCCATTACTGGATGGCAAGTCTCGCAAACTGATTCCCAGCTCATTGATTTGGTCAGCAAGTTCTCTAACAACCTAAAACAAAAGCTCAAGGACACTAACAAATTTGACAGGAGTGAGTTTTTTGAAATTTTGGAACCTTTTCTTGAGAAAGTTCTTCAGATTGTTGGAATGTCAGTTGGGGTTTCCCAAAACCATAGAAAGTATACAGAGGTTTTGATTGAGAATGTGGGTACTCTCGTGGGTAAAGACGTCATGTCCTTGATTTTGGAAGCTTGTGTGGCTCTGAATTTATGGGAACTGGTGGGATGCATGATTACTAGTGGGATTGTTGATCATTCATGCTATTCGAAATTGATATTGAATCTATTACTGAAGAGGAGGTCGGATTTGGTTTGTCTTTGCATTAAGCATGCCCCGGTTCTTCATGTAGATGAGCTGGTTTGCATCCTGAAGTATTTCCTTAGTCCACCTAAAGATGCCTTGGATAGCATGGTCACTGTGAGGAAAGAATTGGAAAGCCAGGCCATGTCAGCTATCGCAAAGGCAAGTGATAAGACTCTTACAGAGAAGGAATGTGGAATTGCGAGGGATGCTGCAATTCTGCTTATGGTCGCTCATGACGGTTTTACTATTTCTGAGCTTTGTTTGCATCATCTTTTAGCATTGACGAATGTTGATGAAGTGATGTTGTCGTCTTCCATAAGCAAATTGAATGGAGAAGAGATGGCAAGTTTGCTTAGTTATTTGGAGAAGTGGCTAAAGAAGTTTGAAAAGTTTCCTCAAGCATGCCCGTGTCCACAAGCATCGTCCATGTTGGGATTGTGGGCTTGTGATTTGGTTCCAAAACTTGAAGATGTTGTCAGATGCCTCAGCTTGGTGCTGGACACAAATTTCTCCTCCTTGGTGTTGCATCCGGAGTTCCACAGGCAATTGACATCTATGGATAGCCTCGTGTCTTCATTGGCTACCGAAGCGAGACTATGCTGTTCATTGGACAATACCATCGAGAGTTTGATGAATGCAAGTCAAAGTTGTGTGCTCTAGAATCTGTTATTAGTTTTGCATCATCAATCATACGGTCACAGGGCCAACATCGAGGGATTCTCTAGAGTGGAGTACAGTGATGTGAGCATAATTCAGATGGAGAAATGGAAATTGTATGTTGAGATTTCTTGGTCATTATAAGATACTTCTGGGATTCAATCTTTCCAGATATTTGTTGCTCTCTCTCTAGTTTCCATTCGGTAGAAGCTAGACAGAGTGCACATTATTTCTCTTTCGTTCAGTATTCGGTGCGAGCACTCTCCCCAATTGAAGGATTTTCACCAAACATGGGGAAGAATATCCGGACCTGGACCTTGTCGTGGTGCAGCCATTGAAAAAGAGGATTAGAAGGTCAAAAACTCACTGTGAACTCGGTGTGTGAGAATTACAAGGCCAGAAGGCACCGACTCCCCAGTCTTCTTTTTCTTTCCCCTCTTTCCAGTCTTCAGCTCTACAATGTTGAGCTGAAGTTGGAAAGCACCATGTAGCTACGACTGAGAGGATAGAGCTTTTTGAGTTTCTGAGAATGCGCTCTAGTGAAAGATCATGCCTGGTCCGAACTTGTCGAGTCAGATATTTCTAAGGACGATGGAAAACTTGACCTGAACGGAGGAATTGGCCAAATCAACCCGGTCTAGCTCGAGCAAGCCCGGAACTTACAAGCGAAAAATCTGTACTTCAGGGTTTTGTTTACTTGGCTTATCAAATGAAATCCTGGAACCGTGCACGTGAAATTACCAGATTATTAACTTGGCAATAGTTAATACGCTCTTAAAGGACCTTTATTAATTCATTTATATATTGATGGCTTTCCTTTTACTCGCGTTAGAGCATCACCTCCGGATGTAAATCTTTCTTGCATCCCCACTTCCACTGTCAGTTCTTGCAGCTAACCGATCACTGTTTTATCCAGTCAGTATTCTAAAATCAATGACACAATCCAGTTGTTAATGAATCGAATAAAAGATGACAACCTGGGGTGATCTGATGTCCACTTGATTCCATGACTGGGTTATTCAAATCTTCCCAGAAACAGAAACACAGCAAAGCCAAATTTAGTATTCGTATCACCAAAAATGTAACAGACACAAACATTTCTCTTTTTGGTCTTCTGTCTTCACTTACACTTCACACGTCCATTATATAACATGTAGAGCTGAAGAACGGATCCTCAGAAACCCAGTCTCTTGTCTTTCTTTAATCTGTTTCAGAAAGTTGGAAGTTTTTCTCTTCACAAACTTACAACAATGTCCAGGTTTGGTTCATCATTCTTAATGTACTTTGTTGAAAAAGAAAAGTTCCCGTTTTGTTCCTCTATTCTTTTTCTCTTAAGTCCCTTCAGATATCTGTGTTAATAGGTAAATGCAGTTTGTGTGAAAAATAAAGTCTTATTTTCTTTATGTTAATTTCGGGTGCAGTAGAAAAGCGCAAGTGTTGGAGTGGAGAGAGGAACAGAGGCGGAAAAGTCCGCGAGTCTATGCGTTGGGCATGTGCAAGTCACGGGAAGCAAATCGTGCGGATGACCCAGTTCACATTTCGCCACAAAATGACATTACTGAGAAGAGAAATGACTCCCAGGACCAGGAGGAGGGGCCAGCTTCTAGGACCAGAGCCAGGAACAAGAGAAAATTGCCCGTCCCTCATGAAGATGACTCGGCAGTTAAGTCTTCTAACCTCTTACTTTGTTAGAAACAATCAACCATATATGCAATATGCGTCTGTGTATTAATTCATTGTTCTCCATCATTTATAAGAAATTTATGTCCAATTATGTTTTGATGAAGCATGTGTATTGAGCCCCGGAGAATTTTAGGTCCTCTTAAAGTTCTGGTGACTATACTCTCTTCCTAACGAAAGCTAGTGAAGTATATGTCTGCCAGTGTATTGTCGCTTAAAACTCCAAAAGGACTCACCAGTTACAGGGTTCTTTAGAACCGAGAGGAGAGGGCGCCACTTCTTTTGATTGCTTATGTGACACTACAAAATTTTCTTTCTTGCTTTTGTCGGAAATGTTAATACAGGTAAGAAGCCGAAGACGACATGAAGATCGTGAAGTTGATAGATGTGAGCATTTTTACACCAGCAAAACAAGTGAACAATAGTTTTACTTCCTCTTCCTAACTGTGATTGTCCTGAAAATTTCACTGTGTTCAACTTTCTCAGATGAGCAACAGGTGATGCAGGACCAGGCAAAGTCTAAAATTGGAGATTGTGATGGGAAGAGAAAAGGTTGGTTGCCTCAATTCAGTCATCTAATATCTGCAATGTGTATAATCCTGCCTGCAGAACGAGTCATCTAACTCAGATACTGGATCTT
The DNA here is from genome assembly GCA_030064385.1 of Melaleuca quinquenervia. NCBI lineage: Eukaryota > Viridiplantae > Streptophyta > Magnoliopsida > Myrtales > Myrtaceae > Melaleuca > Melaleuca quinquenervia. The sequence goes on from CM057718.1 coordinate 17,523,553, forward strand.
GTTTTCCTTTTCTCAGGCCAGCAATCAGCTCAACATCTCGAGTTGCCACCGACACCACAGATGCCAGAAAAGCGCGTGCTAGAACTCGCTATCGATACTTTACAAAGGTGGGATTCTTATGACTTTAAATTTATGACAAAGAATGGCAATTAGACTGGGTAAATTGTCGATCTGTATGTACTGAACATATGTTACCAATGTCTTTCTGTTTCTGACCTCATGTTCTATAATCAGGAGAGACACTTATGAGATATTCGGCGAGCCAGTTGATCCGACCGAGGTATTTGTTTGGTCTTTAACTCTATAACATCATTTGCTTCAACACATTTGTTTCTCCTTGGTGCAGCTGACCCCAAGTTTCCTCTGTCTTTTTTTTTCCATATAAGGTTAAGGATTATTACAAAATCATTGAGGAGCCTATGGATTTTGGAACCATGAGAGCTAAACTTCATGAAGGAATGTATAGCAGTCTTGAACACTTTGAGGTATAGTCCTTTCCTCTACAAATAAATTCGCTTTTTCTTCTTTCCCATATGAATGAAACAGTAGCTACTCTCTCTCCATTCATTAGATTTATTGGCCAATGGGTAAGCATCCACTAATTTACGGCACTACAATATTGTAGTAGCATCTGGTTGCTGACTTCTGACTGAAATTTGTTATAGATTATCGAAAGACAGTCTTAACATCTTATGCAGTACGAAAATATACCATGATAACCAGAGGCATATAGTCCCGTAAGCTTGAAAGATGGTAGGTCCCTCTGATTTTTCCTTCTAGTTTTAGTTAAGATCGGTCCATCATTATTACCAAAAAGAAATTGCTCGTGATTTTATCCTATCGTCCTCGATGTCAGTGTCATAAATTTTCTTTTCCCTGCTTTACATTAAGTCTTTTTTATCATCCCAATGTCGCATGAAAGTTACTGTCGGATCAATGACAAATCAGCAATTGAATGCAATTAAAGTGTAGAGAGTAACACTGTCATGCAAAAGTCTCGACATCATCTGACTGATCAGTGTCTTCTCTCCTTACTTCATCCCGTGCAGCATGATGCATTCTTAATTACCAAAAACGCGATGCGTTTTAACCCGTCAGGAACCACTTACTTCAGACAGGTACATTTAGCTAACTCTAATAGCTGCCCTGAATAGATACAAATTCCGAGAATGCTCGGCAAGTCAATTCTGTTGTGCAGGCTCGAGCCATCCACGAACTGGCAAAGCAGGTCTTTCATCTCCTCAGAACCAATCCAAATGATTTCGAATTGCAATTCTCGGAGACAAGAAGAGTGACTAGGAGATCTCAGGCAGAAGTTAGGGGCCACAACAGTTCTTCTAGGAGAACTCATAAGAACGTGAGGTCGAGTCGGGACATATCATCAAAGGCCTGCCGATCTTCAAGAGGTCCATTCAATCTCAGAAACGTCTCGATGAATTCTAGGAGCTTTGGCACTGATAGTCTTGTGCAAGCATCAAATGGATCGAGTCTTGGTAACAAATGAAGAAGCTCTTATCATCATGGTTTCTATGTCTCAATGTTCCTTGGCCTGCGAGAAACCAAGTTTACACAATATCTCAGCTAATAGACAGGAATGGAACTTAGAACGGAATCTTGCCTGATTATATAATGATCTTTTCCTTTTCCTCTAGGCCACAGCAGAGACTGGGGACAACAGTCCAGCGTTCCTGATGCAGATCGGCGTTCTTCATACAGGCCTTGGACATCCATCCTCATTGGAAGTGACACAATAAGCAGGACGATCAGGCATGTACAGCCGCTAATGCACGTAAGTCCATAACTCTTATTCATGTCCACATGTAAATTTAAGAGCCATATGGTTTCATGGTGCTTGCATGCTTACTGAGGAATATGTAATCATTGCGTAAATTTCCTGGTCTCTAACTGATGTAAAAGAAAAGGACATCTTGAGCATGAACTTTACTTGTCCTTCTGTTTAGCTTCATTTGAGCACGACAATTAGGCTAAATAGCCTAGAAATGAGGCGAAGTCAGCAAAAGATCAAAATGGAAGTGTGGTGTTGACAGTGAGAATTCTCGCCTTTCCAGGTGAAGCAACAGAATATCGGCTACAGAGAGAGTCTCGTGTTGTTCTCCAAGGGCTTAGGACCAGCTGCACAGAATATCGTCGAAAGGAAGTTGCAAGCATTGGACTCGCCATTAGACCAGTTTCGGCCGGATGTTCCAGAATCCCTGCAGGAGAACCGCTTCTCACAATCCTCGCCATCCTCGCTCCAGAAGAACAAGAGCAGCGTAGGAGCAACTAACACCTCGACAGAAGTTTCAGGATCACACAACCAGAGAGATTTTTATTTGGGGATCAGTAAACCGTGCAATGTGGGAGCAGCATCAAAAACTGACCGACCGGAGCACGCGACTTCTCAGTTCTTATTCGACTTACCATACCTAAAGGCGAAGCTCGACCAGATGATCTCTTCAGGTCCGGAAAGATCAGCTCAGCCAAGTCTCCAGGCCGAGAGGCCCTCTTCCAATGAAAATGCCTATCGGCCATCTTTGATCTGCGAAAAGGAGCCGAACATCCATTGCTATAGTCGTAAGCGACGAGCTGGACCGTCCTCTGATCCGCGAAATCACAGCGGCTCGACCCTTCAACCACAAGAAACCATGCACAACAGAATGCCGCCTCGCCTCGCCAAGTACTGAAGCATACATAGCCAAGATCAGGCTCGTTTCTGAAGCGATCAACGTTACGTTTCACCAAACGAAAAATTGAGCGGTTCTTTTCAAACGGGTCGTTGCTCCTCAGTCCTCACCGACCAGCATTTTGATCTTCCGATCCGTATTACCAGAGGAAAACGTCACGTAAAATGATTCCAAGATAAATAAGGGAAAAGAGAGAATAGACAGGTCTTTTTCTCAAGAAAAGGAAACTTCGTAGACAAAGCTGTTTTCGCGGGGCCTCCTAGGATCGTGAGTTGGGTGGCCCCCGGGCGCCAACATGCATGCGTAAAGGGTTCATCATGGGGCTCCACTTCCAAGTAGAAATTGCAAATCCCACGTTTTTAATTTACTCATACTCTTGCACAAAAAAAATATATTTATTATTCTATTCAAGCATAGATTATTGTTGATGATAAAGACATTTTTCATTGAATAATGCTTTTAAAAGCTATTTAATCGTTATTAGGCAAATTGTTTTTCATATCGATCTCTTTTTTTGTGTGAAATAAATGGACCCTAATTAAGTTCATGAATTTTTAAATTATAAAAAATAACATTCGGATTAAGTAAGGCATAAATAAAAAATCCAAATTGGGTCATTTGAGTATAGAATCATTTGCATTTAATAACATGGGAAATCACAATTTAGTGCCGGATACGTTTGGTAACCATTCTCGTTCCAGAATATCTTTTTTTTTAGAAATTGATTCTCGGATGAAAAGAAACGTGTCTGGTAATATCGATTTTCTCTTTCTCGTACTGTGCATTTTCATTTTTTTTTTGGTAAGTGTACTGTGCATTTTCATTCAAGAAACAAAAAACCAAAAAAAAAATTTGTTCTAATTTATCATTCAAAATTCATCCCTAGCCTTTTTTTCATCCTGGGAACAAAAATTTTGAAGACATTTGCCAAACATGTTTCTCATCCCAAATTGGTTTGAGGACGAGAAATCAATATTCAAAACCGTTACCAAACGCACCCGGTCGATGCATAGGTTTTGTTCTTATTTTGTTTTGTAATAGGGAATGCTGAAAGATTTGATGCCATCAATCCCAAAAATAACGTACAAATCATCTCCTCCACGTCCATTGGGCAAGATTCCACCCATCAATCACCAGCACTGGTCCAGTTTTATTGACATGATCATTCAGATGGAGAATCGACTTCATCCCATTTTTAAGTGTTTGATCGCTCGAAAGATTATTTTTCGGAGTTGAAGAATGCAATAATCGCATGAAAGCTGATCATGTATGAGATTCGATATAGTCCATAGGGTTTAGCAGGACTTATACGAGGCTCGCATAAATTTCACCATTTTAATTACTCGGATTTTACTCGAAACCATGTTTTTTTAATAATTTAACTTGAGTCAAGTGGGCTCAAATGAAGGATAATGGCTTCAATGATTCATGAACTTACCAAAATATGCAATGTGATTCACGAATTTAAAATTTATCTAGTATGGTCCTTGAACTTTACTTCGGTATATCATGTGATATATGGATTTTTAATTTGTTCAATATGATTATCAAGTTTTTATTACATATTCAGTTTAGTCATCAAATTATATGAAAATATTAAATGTATCCTTATTCAAGTTTAACATTGAACATTCGGATATAGTAGATGCATAAAATTGAACACATGTAAAAATATATTAAAGAACTACATTGAACAAATTAAAATTTCATAAATTACATTGCATATTCGGAAAAATTTTATAGATTACATCTCATATCTCATGCTAAGCTAAAGATTAGGAACTAGTTCTACCATTTGCTCCATGAATGAACTAAAAAAAAAAGGATTAGCAAGATTCTCAACCTTACAGTAGCAGGCTAGGACCTTCACCATACACCGTTGATTTAGTGGACATTGAATAGACCTCAAATCAAGTTCTGATTGGACATTGATATTGATCAAATACAAATTTAATTAAATTCCTAAATTATATGAAAATATTTAATATTATCCCTATTCAAGTTCAACATTGAGCATTCTAATATAAAATATAAATTAAATTGAACACGTTAAAAAAATAAAGAGTAATATTGAACAAACTAAAAACTCATAAATTACATCTCACTTTAAACTAAAGTTTATGAATTAGTTATGTCGTTCGCCCTCACGAATGGATTAATACAAAAAGGATTAGCAAAATTCTCATACTTACAGTAGTACGTTAGAGCCTTTACTATGCACCGTCGATTTAGTGGACATAAAAAGACCATAAGTCAAGCTCCGATCGGACGGTCATTAAATGCATCTCTCTCTCTCTCTCTCTCTCTCTCTCTCTCTCTCTCTCTCTGTGCTGACCCATTTTCGTTTTTTTCTTTTCATATATTCTTTTAATTTATTTTTAGAAAATATTAAAAAAAGGAGGTCGGGCGAAAGAGTTCGTTAAGACGTGAATGAGGTGGTTTTCTTTTTTTCCCTCTCGTTCCCCCCAAAACAGCTCATCACCTTCCCGATTCGTTCGAGTGGGCGACCACCATCATCCGCCATCGTCGGCGGCTCGCTATCGCGGCGGCTCATTGGCCTTCTCCGCCGGCTCTCGCGGCGGTTTCGCCATCTCGCGCGGCGGCCGATTCGGCTCGATTCGATCTTCCTCCCTCTGTCTCTGTCTCTGTCTCTCTCTCTCTCTGGACTGTTGCACGCGTCTGTGACGGCAGAGCGTCGAAGAGAGGGGGGAAAAAGACCCGGAAATGGCGTATCGGCGAAGGCACGGGATCACGAAATCGTCGACCTTCAAGGAGGAGATTTATTACGCTCCCCCGGCGACCGGCGACGACAACGACCGGTCCTCCTCCTCGTCCTCCTCTTTGGCCGCCCAGGCGATCAGAGCGTCCGCCGCTCACCGCGAATCCTCGCTCTCGTCTGCGTATGGCGACTCCGCTTTCGCGTACAGAGAAAGAGAGAATGATCCTCTCAGATCTAAGGTACTGCTTCTGCTTTTGCTTTTATCTTTTTTCTCCTTTCTTTTTTATCAGGAGCTTTCGTCAATCTTTCACTTCTCTATCTCGTGTGTTCCTTTGATTTTATTTCATTCGCTGATAACTAACGAAGAGTTGGCATTTGTTAGGGTGTTTTGGGTTGCTTGCTTTTTTCCTTTCACGTAGGATTTACGTGATCTGAGATCATTTAACTGAAACAAAATTTTCCGCATCCAACGGAGCGGGCAAGTTTTAGTTAGTCAATTTGGAAATTTTCCCTTACTAATGCCCTGTAAAAAAATTAATTTCGAGAGTTCTCGATCACTGATGCATAACGTCATTGCAACTTCGGATTGGGTAAAATGCGATTTGTTTTGGTTTACATGCGGCTTTTGGATTCAAGGAGATTGTAAGTTATCTGATGTTAGTTTTGCAAAATATTGGGAATTTATAGAATGTTCATCATTGTGAAGCAGGTCAATCATCTGCTTTTCAGTGATTGAAACAGATTGCCCTGAATATACTTTTTGAAGAACTGAAAGACATCTGTTTTAATTTATGCATTCCTTTTTGACCCATTGGCTATAACATTCTCAGGAAATTGTACTGATTACTGTGATTATGTATGGCGAATTAAAATTCCCTTCCTGGAATTATAATTTCAATCTGGAATAAGTTTGGAAGGGTAAAAAAAGAGTGTAATGGCATATAATTTAACTTTATCTACACCTGGTCTTGGGACCCTTCATTACTTCAGAAATTTAACTATAGGACATTTCTGTTCATCTCCTAGAAGGAAATAAATTGAAGGTGACCGTTAAGTAGAATCTAGTTGACTGAAGGTATTGTTTCTGATAGAGCTACAGATATATTTCATCGCATCTGATTTTCCTCTGGTTGTTGTCAGAGATATATCTGCAAATTATTTATCCCTAGCTGAAGCCTCAAATTTTATTAATTTTCAAGAAGTTCAGTTAAATGAATTAATCACCTTTTTTGTAGAGTTTTTTTTGTTTGCTGTAACAATTTGACAATAATTGGCCTTCTATTAGTGTAAGTTGGAGGTAACAATTCTAAAAAAAAATTTCAAGCTTCTTCATAACTTTGACTGTTCGTGTTTGTTTTTTCTTTTCAACCTAAAGTTGCATTTACCTGACGGGAACAATTATCTTTCTTTCAAGTTTCTCCTTAATGTGACAGAACACATTCATGTAGTGGTTCATTCAGGGAAAGAAATTATGCATTGTACTCTCTCTCTCCAGCTCAATGAATATAGTGATTGAATTGTAGAGCTTTTCTGCCTATGGGGATTCACCAGCACAAATGGAGTCGAAATCTGGATTTTGGGGTGTTTTGGCTCGCAAAGCTAAGTCAATCCTGGAAGATGAAAATGTATCTCAACAGTTCGAAAACCCCAGTAGAACAATGCCTCAGGTGATTGATAGCTCTGTGGATGGCCAGGTAAATATTATGTATGATTTGAGGATAAATATTGATAGATGTCGACATGATACTTGTTGATTCGAACTTTGAAACCAATTTTTAAATATGCATTATGATATTTATGTTCTTAATTTAACCTGTGTCAATGCCTTGATGATGCTTGCTTCTACTGGTTCTAGCATACTCATCAGATCTCTGAGAGCTTCAAAAGAATGGACAACCCTAGACTTCGAAAGGGCTTGGATAGGATCACAACTTCCCTTAATCAAATCGGTGATACTTTTGAAAAAGCTTTTGAGGTAACGATACAAGTCATTGTTTATTGTTATCATGGTTTAGCCATTTTTTCATATTACCTACAAATGTGTGATTTGAGTTTATTCACTATGAAGACCCAAGTTGGCCCAGTTGCAAATATTTTCCCTCTTTATGACTTGGATTTAATACTCATGAATACCCTAAAAATATATTCAGAGAAAAATGATTTTATGAGTTTTATCCATTTATCATCTTACTGCTATATATTATGGCCATGATCCTTCTTTCCTTTAGATAAGAATATTTATGGCAAAATTAGCAAAGCAGGATATAGGAGCTGAAAAGAATTTTATATTTATCAGAGGGTAAAATTGGACCAACTTGACAAGGAATAAACTTGTAAAGCACATTTTAGACAAATCATTGTGCTCTGTTGTGTCCACAAGATTGCTGGCTGTTCTGAACTTCACAGTAGAAACAATGCCAACCTAGATTGTTTTTTGAGATCCGTAACTTTGATCAGCTACAAAATTCTTTGGTTGATTCGCATGATAGAGATAGGCTAAAAGTATGTGATCCCCTTTTAACTTAGCCATAGGCCTAAAGGAATGCAGAAAAAAGAACGAGGGAAAACTTAATTTTAGCCTAGTCTTGCTAGCTCCTAATTCTGTGTCTCTCAGATTCTGTCAGATAAGCAAAACTGGAGTTTTTTTATGTTCGACGAAGAAATGCTACTGCAGTTAGAGAAATGTTCTCTCTAGATTCAGAACGTGTTGGGCAGAAGACCAATTACTTTTATGAGCTCGATTCCACTTTTCTGGATTATCTCTTGTGAAGAGTCTGTTAGTAATGGATGACCAGAAATTTGGACCAAAATTTGCTGTGGACCGTCTGAGTCACTTTTCCACCAAGTATAAACAGATATGTACTTCTCAAATTTTCATGGATGGTATAAACAATGATCAATGCCTTCATCAATTATACAAAATTCCACATTAATCACAGCCAAGTATTGGATATCTAATAATGCTTTTGGAGCATAGAATCCAGCATAATATACAATTACAATGATCAAATGCTTCATCGAGCTTGCCTTCAAGGTGCATCTGTGAGAGTTATTTCCTTGCCTGTTGGTATCTTACCACATCAAGTGCAAGCAATAATGTGTCCTCCTTTTCCATTACCTCAAGTATGCATGCTCATCATGACCAGGCTTTGGCCAAATCTAGAAATATACTAAACATCAATTTACATAAAATTTGGACAAAAATAATCGTGTTTTTAAATTAATCACTTCAAATGACTGTTTAATACCGGAGAGATTGCAAGAGAATTGCCAGATATACAGGCTCTGAATGTTTGAGATCAACTCTCTAGGGTTTTCTCGGAATTATTAGGTGTTCTGTCTGGATCTCACGTTCCCAGCTAACAGAGGATAATAATCTATGTTTGTCTGCTACTGTGGGTCACATCAGGGAATCTTCTTAATGTCATCCATTCCAAACTGAATTATGTTTTCTATTTCAGCATTGTAATTCCAATGCAAATTCTATTATGTTTTATAAGGACTTAGGGAATATAGCAACATCTCACTCTTGCATTGTTGTTTATTAAGCCAAGCAATACTGCTCATTTTCTAAAATGTATCTTCTGCTACTCTTACCTCTGAATGAAATGTTGATTATTGCCATCTTGACATGCGCATACCCTCATAGACTGTCATTAATTGGCTGAATTGAATAGTGATATCAGGTATGACACAGCAGCTTGACATGTTGACGTGCCTTCAATATTGATAGGAGCAGTAGTCACACATTGTTTTATCAGTGAGCTTGGTCAACACATAACTGCTAACTAAGAACATGTTCTTTTTTCATTGTATTGACGAAAATTTTTCACTCAGACCAAATAGATTTTAATGACTATGTCAATTCCTTTTCAGGCTAATTCTCTATTCTTCTATTTATTGATTAATGCAAGATTAGAACTCAAGTCATAAAGCCATTGGAGTGAAAAGTTGCCCTATGCTCAATCCCCTTTCCACATCTAATTGTGCTGTCTTTGATGGACTAGTGTTCTTAAAGCCTTCAAATGATGTGTGGCATTCCCTTGCCATAAAAGAAACCAAATGTTCATAAACTACTCAAATATGTGCAGGAAGGCCGGACTATTGTGGAAAGTAAGACTGCAGATATTATACAAGAAACCCGCAAACTGCAAATTAGACGGAAAGGGAATAATTTGGAGGTGCAGAATCAAACCCCTGGCATGAATAGTGCCTGGCAGGAGCCAATCCAACAGCAGAACCAAACAAATCATGAAACTCAACTCAAGGCATCTCGCGACGTAAGGTGGCACCCTTGGAGTGTACAAATGGCTTAGTATCAAGTGCCTCATTTTTGCGAAATTCGGTTTGTCCATTTGGATGGTAAAACATCACTCATGCATGCACGTTGCTCTATAGCAAGGACTGTCTTCTCATGCAAGGCATTTTCAATTAGGCCCAGAAAAAAAATCTCATATTTTACACGACTCAATCTTGTGCTCATGATAGGGAGTTATCTACGGTACAACCATTATTGTATTTTAATGGTATAGTTGCTCTATAGGGATTGTTGTATTATACAACGGTTCTATAATACAAGTTTCTGGTCATGGTATGCAGAACGAATATTAATCCAAATGAGTTGTTGTATTTTACATAATTTGGCAGGCCTGCACAGGGATGTCGATCTAGTTTATTCGTGATTATGCATTTGAAATATTGATACGGTTACTAGATTACTTTCAGCATCAAATCTATGCTGTAGGAAGTGCTTTTCTTTCTCTCAATTTTCTTGCAGATCCAGTTTCTTACATCTATTAGCTGCTAATCATTGTTTGTTCACAGGTTGCAATGGCAACAGCTGCAAAAGCAAAACTTCTTCTACGTGAGCTAAAGACTGTTAAAGCAGATTTGGCTTTTTCTAAGTTGCGATGTTCTCAGCTTGAGGAAGAAAACAAGAGCCTTAGAGAAAGCCGGGAGAAGGGGGGTTATCCTGCAGATGACGATATGGTTCTCTCTCTCTCTCTCTCTCTCTCTCTCTCTCTCTCTCTCTCTCATGCGTACACTCGAGGACAAATATTCTCTGGGCATGAGTCTCTGCTCTCATGCTCTGTAACTCTTTGCATATTGTTAGGCATTTTAGGCCCACCTACTCAGCTTCATTTTAAATGCATCATTAGCTACCAGTATTTCCTTGCTATTAGTTGCAATTTATTATAAGATCCAAGAACGAAAATGGTTAAGCTTCTCACAAATAAAAGCAAAATATTTCTCAGATACGCCTTCAACTAGAGACCCTTCTTGCGGAGAAAGCTCGTCTGGCCAATGAGAATGAAACATATGCACGTGAGAATCGCTTCTTAAGGGAAATTGTTGAGTATCACCAGCTCACCATGCAAGATGTGGTTTATATAGATGACGGGATTGAAGAGGTCGCAGAAGTTTATCCCATCGGTTACCCCTCAGTTGCTAGCATGCTTTCACTTTCCCCAACTTCACCAAAATCACCAACCTCACCAACAGAGACATCTGCATCCACAAAAGGCGAGATTTTTAATCTCCCGCCCGTGGAAGAAGAGGACAACGATGGCTTGGAGGAAGAAATCAACGAGAATTCAGATGACTTGGTCACTAAGGAAGAAGGTGAAAGAAGACCAACACCAGCATCTGCCTAAAGTTTTTTGGGTCCCTATTTTATTTACAAGATTTGTCGAATGCCGATTCGTCTTTATTCTTTTTCTTCTTTTTCTTCCATTGTCGTTTTTCATCTGGAAGGAAAAAGGGGGGTCGGGAGTAGACCATATGCTTGCTTGCATTAAGCTATTCGTTTTGGGTTTGTGACGGTGTAATGCGAGCTTTTTGGTTTTGCTCTTACAATAACGTCTTGATGTTTGTTGTATTCCTTGGTTGATGGCCTAGAGCGTGAAGCTAAGCTATTTTGTAAATGATGATATCCCTTAAAGATTGCCCTCTGAATTCCTGCAAAGGTTGAAGGCTTCAAGGCCTCTAGTTGAATTTGACATCTGACTAGGAGAAGGAAGGATCGATCTGAGATGAGTCGGATGTGATTTACTACTCGGAGCAGAGAGCGCTTAATTATTCGTAACTGGAGTTCTGACTCGATAAGTTGTCTCTTGCGCTCGACCTTTAGCTGACCTAAATTGACTCAAATGTCATAAGGAAATATCATTCTGATCAAAAGCTAAAGCTGGAAATCCAAATTGAACAACCATGGTTATATGCATGTTCCAAAACTTACGAATGTATAAATATAGTCGATGTAAATGGAAAACAACATGATGTTGGTATGTTATTTTCAGAATTTGGCTGTTGCTTTCATAATTTAGAGAATGACGTGAATATTGATACTCAAACAAAGTACGCTGAGTCCAATCTAATGAATATTGCTACTCGAAGATTCTACACATTTCATCGTAATTGTGGCTTTGCTTGAGTTTCTCGAAGCATCACCTTCAAAGAGATGAAACAGGATCACGTCCTTCTTTGCTCGGGGACTCTTGAGCAAGACAACCAAAATATGCATCATTCGCATCCTAATTTAGCCTTCATGATTGAGGATTTAGTCTGCCATGAAAACATCGAGTTGAGAGACCATATGACATTTCGATTTCTAACATGCCGCACAACCAATTTGTTTGGTAAAATTCCACGGTCAGCCCTAAACCTATGGTGCAGAAATCGATTGAGTCCAAAATCTTTCAATAACAATGTGGGATTAACTTTTGGAGGGAAAATACAATCAAATTTTCTTATCCAAGTCTCGTTTGATTAATCTGACGCTACAATTGAATGCCTCAAATTTCCGAGATTCGCTTAGTTGCGAATATACGGTAACACATTCCTCTCGCATGCATATTGCTCCATGGGTCATGCAAGGCACTTCCATTTAGGATGCATTAAGCTACTCATTGAGTTTGTGACTATGTAATGCGAGCTGTTTGGCTGTGCTCTTACAGTAATAATGTCTAGATGCACAATGCACCCGACAGAAATTACAGGATTTCCAACGGAAGAAATCATAAAGTTTCTTAGCCTGATGCACTTGCTATGGTTTTTACTCGGTAGAAAACGTCAAAAGTTGAAATCAAACGCAAAATTTGCTTAATTGCTTCAGTGGCTAAGCCCATCCTGCTTTTGTAATAAAGAGAAGGACAACGGAAGACAGCTGAGGAGTTGTTAATATGCAGAACGTCGATTTGATCCCTTTGCTCCCTTTGCTTGACAGCTTCCTTTTTCCAAGTTCAACCGATAAAGTCAGCCACAGTATCCGCACATGAACTTAGCTCAAAGAGCGGTCTCCAAAACGCTTCCGTGCTGCTACGTTCATGTCAGGAAACAAAGAATAGAGGGCGTGACGAGACGCCCACTATCCAGGCAAATCCTGCCGTGGCGAGTGAAACACAACAAATGAAGAATTGCGATCCTGAATCGGTATGAAACAGAAAATTGGAAAAGGAATGTACCTCCATTGAAAGCCAAACTCTTTGATCAGGAGAGTCGTATAATTGGTCCAGCGGAAAAGACAATGGGAAGTTACATTGCGTACGCCTGACGGGGATGAAGTTGATTGGTGTCGCTTTGGTGTGGCATTGGGAATATATGTTGACGGCATGCATGTTCACCCATCAGCAGAGGCTTCTCTGAAAATCCCTCACAGTGCAAAGGAAAGATACGGCAAGTAGCGTTCACAAACTTGCTGCATTTTCCTAAGTCAGCATGTCGTGTTCAGGCCTGATAAGGACGCCAGGATTGCTTCCAACAGGACCAGGAGAAAACAGGGCCTCGGGCCATGAAAGGAAACAGGCCCAAGGGAACCGCCTTGCTGGGTGGGTCGGGGACAGGACCCAGGATCCACCCAAACTGGGCTCTGAGCCCATGATGTCGGGCGGGGAGAGGAGCGGGCCCAGCTCTAGCCCGTGGGCGAGTCCTCAGGCCGAGTTTTCCCTCCCTTGTCACGGCCCTTCGTTGACCCAGGCCCGGTTCCCCTGAACCAGCTCGAGTCCAGTCCACGGAAGCGGGGGAGGAAAGAAGACCGGGGCGACCTCTGCTCGTCTCTTCCCCACCCGAGCTTGGCCGTTGACCGGAGCCGAGGCGAGCGACGCTGCGAGTCGCCGAGGGAGAACGCCTCGCCTCCTAATGCCAGTACGAGCCCTTCGCACCGAATAACCAGTAAAACTCAACCAGTAATAACCAGTAAAACTGCATCCATGGAGATTTGAGCAAAGCACTTCAGCGAACAGGGGCATGCGAGAGAAAACTTTTACGCTTCGAGTGCGAAAGGAGGTTAAACAACTGTCGAGGCAGCGCAAGGAACAAACAAGGACTGGGAGGGACACACAGCAACCCAAAAGCGGAGGCTCGAAACTCCTATAACCCGACGACAAACGCCGAGGAAGAGAAACAAAAACAAACAAGGAACGCCGAGCGTAGACCAAGCTCAAGGCGGCGGCTGTCGGACGCACTCAAGCAAAGCTTGAGTCAAGTCTCCGTTTGCTCGCGCGACGTCCCCCATCGTGGTCCTCGGGAAGCCACTTCCCCCCTCTTGCTCTGCATCCTCCTCTCCTCCTCCATTTTTTTTTGCTTCCCTGCGCGCACACATGATTTTTTTGTCCTTTCTCTTTTCATTTTCTGACCTCCTGATGCGGGCACCTCTCTCTCCCTTTGTCCTTGTTGCCGCGCGCCCCTCCAAAAATGGCCGACAAATTACTGGGTCCATCAGGCAATCTCTGCTGCCCACGATTTGTGTCGAGCGAACGAAAGGCTGCGGCACCGCCTGGGGTCAGAGGGGAAAAGTGGGCCGGGTTCAGGCGGAGAAGGGCCGAGGGGGAATATGGGCTGGAGTGGAGTTGCCCGCGCGGCTGTGAGCTCGGGCCGGGTAGCAATTAGGCCCGGTCCAAGTTGGTTTCTTCTTCTCTCTTTTCTTACTATCTTTTTTTTACCATAATAAAATAAAAATAAAATTATAGATCTAGTTAATGAAAATTGTCTCCAAAATTAAGCTAAGTGGCATTTGCCGGATCGGTAAAAATTAGGTGTCAACACTCTCTCTTCCCAACCCCTCAGCAATTTAATCGTCAATCTGATATTACCCTCCCTGCATAACCCTTTTTATGATTATGGCATACGCCATCCCATCGGGCGGGGGGCCTTTTCGTCGCAAATCATCGAGAAGCCTCAACGCTTCACCAGTTCTACCCTTCCTAAAGAGACCATCAATGAGGGTGGTCAACCCCACCACATCAATGAGAAAGTCAAGCTTCAAGATCCTACCTAGGAAAAACAAACCCAAATCAACCCGTTGTAATCGACAAAAGCAATTCAACAAAAATATTCAGCAAAGCAATATCATCCACGATCCCCAATTAGCAGAGCTGCTCGATCAACTAGATGCAGTACTGCTTCATCCTCACTACAACACCCAACAATAGGCTAAAATCCCTGGAGAAAGGTAGATCCAAAAGCAACACAAGGCATCTCCAACACTTGTAAAAATACCACCGTCTCTACAATTTTTCCTCATGCTAGTTCGAGTCGTCTAAATTAGGGCTGCGGACCGAACAAAATTTCCGACGACCGCGAAATAGGGAATGGAGATAAGAAGAAGGATGATGAGGGCGATGGAGAACGGAATGGGATGATGACAACAACTCGCCGGAGGCCGCAGCTGGAGCAGGATGAAGGAAGATGGAAGCACAGCGGAGATCCGCGATAGCTGATACTCATCTTGTCCATCTTGAAAAGTGGATATATACGAACTTCAATTTCAAAACGGGATGAATGGTACACTCGAATCGAATGAGAATAGGATTGTATCGATATCATACAAACGTGCATTCCTGAGACTTTTTGAGCACCTGGCTAATCTTTGTCACGGATAATTATGACAAACATTAATTGGTTCTTGTGACACAAGAATCAATACTCCCAAAAAATTTTCAAGACAACACGGAATAATGTGGCGATTGCGCTCCCGGAAGTGAATTCAACGAAATGTGCAAGTGTGGTGATTAAAATCTTATCCTTAAGCGAGATTTATTGAGATAAATAGGTATTGAGTAATTGTCGGGATATAAATGTCTATGCTCATGAAAGTGATCCCAAGAGAATATGCAAAGTGTGGTAATTTTAAATCTTGATCTTCAATGAGGATGATAAACGCGCTGATCGCTTGAAAAACTCCTCAAAAATAATGAAAATTGATACTCTTGCCCTTCCGTTTGATCCTCACTTAAAAAAAAAGGAAAAAAACTACAGGGAATTCGAAAGGTATTAAAGTCAACCGTCAATTCCTTTGGAAGACAAGTAATGTGTCAATTCCTTTCACCACGGCAAGGATGGCCAACTCATTCAAACATTGGAACGATCGTTTTCGCCGCGGCCGACGTATGTGATCGCGCCAAGCATAGAATTAGCGACCGCGGGTCGGAATCGTTGATCCGGTCCGGTCCGTATCCCGCGAACCGGACGACGACGCGTAGGCTGGTTGAAGAAGAGACTTCCCTTTCGTGAGGAGGGGGTGGTGCTTTGTGAAGCGGGGATTAAATCTCCGACGCACGAAGGAGAAGCTAAGCATGTATGATTAAGACGGGTTCGTCTGCTAGTCAGAAGCGAGGACAGGGTCCAGCGTTTTTTTTCACCGACGCCAACAAACGAAATGGAGAAAAGGCAAACGTGAAAGACCAGAGAGAGCAAACAGCAAGATCTAAAAGTAGGGGTAGGGCTCATCGAATTGCTTTGCATACCTCTAAATCTCTCTCTCTCTCTCTCTCTCTCTCTCTCTCTCTCTCTCTCTGGGGTACACGAAGCACCTATGCTCTTCATATATTAAGAAAGAGAATTTGTCTTCTACGTTTGCTCTCTCTCTCTCTTTATCTCTCTCTGTCTGTCTGTGGTTTCACTCCACGCCAGTCTTTTGCTCTACTGGCCATCGTCATACAGGCCATGGGAAGCTTATCTCCTTTACTCAGCTCAAGATTCTTCTTCTATGGGATTGCCCCTGCCCCGTCTCCCTAACTGTCCTTCCACGATAGCCCCTTGAGTCACACCTCTATTCTTCGCCATCAGGATCACGCCAATCCTCCCTCTCTGTCTCTCTCGTGAAGTGGATCCCAGAATCCATTCAACCACCAGCCGTGTGGTTCGATCAGAGAGTGCGTCGTTGTTGCATTGTGCTCGTGGCGTTTCTTCTCTTGTTCAGCTTCAAGAATCGGGTGCGATTGATTATTTCTCGCCATTATTGGGTTTTCCGAAGTTTTTATCAAGAAATACGGGATCTTTATCAAGACCCATCTCTGTGTATGTTCAAGATTCAGGTTTTCTTCTTAGGGTAAGTTGATTATGTTATATTGATTTTGGGGTATCTCCGTACATGGTTTGATTCGCAAGACTTTACTGGAGAAGAGCTAGAAGGAGGTCTCATTAATACTCTTAATGTTGGGATTATATGGTAATGCTGGAGGAATTAGGGGACTATAATTTCTTTTTAGGAAACAATATTAAGGCCTTGATTCTTTGTGGAATTTGGCTTCTTTTACAAGGATCCAAAAAGGGAAGAAAAGTGATATGAGCAACGGTTGAAACCTTCAAAGTTGCTTTACATTGAGTCCCCGCCCATATGGAATATCTTTTTCTTACTCAGCATCCATTTATTTCGCTTTACGGTTCGGAGAGTTGTCAGTCGTGGATTTCGGAAACCTGCATCGTTCAGTAATGTCATGGAATTTCGATGATGGTGTATGTGCTTCAAAAACCCCTTGAAGCTGTCCAACCTTTTCATTTAGGGATCTGAGTTCTGAGCTATTCAATTGTATTGGGGGAGTTGATTGAATTTTGTGGATCTTTCCTTTTACCGGGTTTGTGAGGTGAATAGAGATCAGAAAAGTGTGCGGTGCTGATCTTCGCTTGAAGAAGGCATCGATGGGGCTTCTTCGAAGTCTCCCGATGCTTGTGCTACAGTTATGTTTGTTGCGACCTCTGGAACTTGGAGCCCAGAATGTTTCTACTGGGAATTTTGATTCTGCAAAGGCTTTGGATAGGATGCTTCAAGACTATGCTTATAAGGCGTTCTTCCGTCCGAGAACTGGCATTCCCTATGATGGGGTAGTTCCGTCAAATTTGACCGGTATAAAGATATCGGCGATGAGGCTCAGAAGTGGGAGCTTGAGGAGAAGAGGCGTTAAGGTGTACAGAGAGTTTGAGATTCCAACAGGTGTTATCGTGCAACCGTATGTGGAGAGGCTAGTTCTGGTGTACCAGAACCTTGGCAATAGGTCTGAAGTGTACTATCCTTTGCCTGATTATACATATTTAGCCCCAGTTTTGGGTCTTCTTGCTTATAATGCGTCCAATTTATCAGCCACAAATTTGCCTGAGTTGGATATCAGGGCGTCCGGTGAACCTCTATTGGTCCACTTCAGCAGCATCAGAACAGCTCCAGCAGGGTCCAAGCCAAGATGTGTTTGGTTTGATTTGAGCGGTTTGGTCAGTTTTGGCGATGTAGAATCAGGAAATACGTGTACAACGAAGCAACAGGGGCACTTCTCAATAGTGATTGAATCGATTGCCCCTTCTCCATCTCCGTCCTTTGCTCCCCCACCTGGTGGCGGTGGAGCCCCTGGTCCAAGCCCAGGACCAAGTGGCCAGAAGAAAAGTTCCAGATCCTCAGTGGTTGTAGGTTCCGTGCTCGGGGGACTGGCATTGTTGGTTTTCTTGGCGTTGCTGGTCTTTTGGGTGCAAAAATACAAGAAAAGGAAGAGAATTCAGCAAATGGAAAGAGCTGCAGATGCAGGGGAAGCTCTAAGGACGGCGCAGATAGGCGATATGACGGCCCCAGCAGCTATGGTCACCAGGACTCAACCCGCCCTCGAGCACGAGTATGTGCCCTAACTAATAAATAATCCGTACAGGATGCCCCTCCTATGTCGGTACAACTTCTCATTCAAATTCAATCCCTGTATCCAGATACTTCCTTTTTATCCTGATTGCAACTATTGTTTTTTTTCTGGGTGCCCTTGGTTGGTTTTATCCTTGGATAGGTTCTTCGTTTTAGTGTGGGGGGTAATATTAGGATATTTGGTGTAAATCCTTGTTTCCTGCAAAACCTGTCCATAGTCTTATGATTCATTGTGCTATGCTCGGTGCGCAAATTTGTTCTGTCATGTATTCAGTGCACATAACCGGTCGATGATCGAATAAAATTATTTCCCATTCTTGTCATTTGCATATTGGATTCGTTCTTCATTCCTTGAATGAGTTGGTGGTCAGTTGATCAAGTTATGATAATACCGCAATGGATCAATCCCGGATGTTCGGCTCGTCGATGGCTGTGATCATGCGGCTTATGTGAACCCATGGGCAAGGATAATCTGCCCGACGTAGCCTTCCTCTGCTATGGAATCTACATCATTAAGTGAGGTTCAAGCTTGTGTAATGGTAATCTCACCTCTGCTCTTTGTTGTAGCTATGTTGACAATAAGAAGCAGATGGATTTCACTGAGCATGATTTACTCCACATCTACCTCAGAAAAAAGAGAGAGTAAAACTTTGAAATTGATATTACATAGAAGGGTTAATGCCTTAAAAAAAACCCAAAATTATGCCAATTGTGACATATAATATATATATATATATATATATATATATCCCAAACTTACCTAAATTTGCTCATTATGATATTAATACCTTCACTTTATTTCAACTTATATCAATGTGAGAAATTCATTCTAGATGGAATTGAAATAGAGTGTATATACGTCACAGATATATAAATTTGGATTTTGTTGTAGCGCAAAAAAATTATGGCATTTGTGTTACATTTGACGAGTTTAGAGTTTTTCGTGATAAAAGAAAAAGTTCGGTGTATATGTGTCATGGTAAATGTAATTTGGGTTTTTTTTTTGGGTAGTATTTGCCCTACATAGAAAGTTATAAATATTTTACCAGGTCATGCAAAAATAGGCAAGTTGGAAGTTTGATAATCTTTTTCCTTTCTAATTTTTTGGGAAAATCAAAAGAGTTGCTTTCGTAATCTCCAAGATAATTTCCGCACTTACAAGTATTTACAAAACTTAAAGGAAATTTACGAAACTGAAACTTATTTTACAAAAGCAATATATAACTTATGAAACAGGGAATATTGAAAAAAGGATAAAAGGTCCGGATAAGCTCTCAGAAATTCTTCGGCCATGGTCATTTTGCACTTGGCGATACTAAAAATAAAAATAAAAAACTTTTCTCCAATTAGAATTTGGTAGTTATTCAATCTAGTATCAATTTCAATTTGTCTCATCATTAATCGTAATTTACCTGAAGTTGCCATAATCTCGGTGGCACCTCCAATTGATACTATCTCTCTCTCTCTCTCTCTCTCTCTCTCTACATAGTAATTTAGGTTTTGCCATACGGAATTCCTATCACTTGGTAATTTACCAAACATCCTCAAATTACTGCAACAGACCGAACTTATTATGAGTAACTGACCTTAATAATTCATAAATTACCCATAAGTATGCGTAAATGATAATTAGCAATCTACCTTTAGAGATAGTACGTTACTTTTAAGTTTGCATAAGCTTGAATGTCATAATAATTGTACGTTTATTTGAAGCATAGTAAGCAACCTAAAATTATTATAACTTTGTTTTGTCATATTTATAGTGAACTTTTTTCTAAATGATCGGAGCATTTCTTTGAAGTCCGTAAATGTAATAATCTTTGATTGTCGCAAAATTCCCTTCCCGGGTTGTGAAATTTATAATCTTACTTCGGTAAACTTTCTTAAAAGTCGATTAAGTTTTCTTTAAAATGATTCTTTAGGAAAAAAAAAATTAAATCCAATTGCCCAGCAAAACACCCGGATCTTTCCAAATCAGCGGGAGGGAATGGGCATTTTCAATGACTTGGACCGCGACGATCCGTCAACTCCCTATCCTTTTCCATTGAAGAACCCAAATATTTTGGAATTTGTCATGAATATGCTTAAACACTGTAATGTAATTTGTCCTGCGGGCATATTCTCATGGATCCTCTGTCGAAGGACGGTTCGACCCGTCGTCCCTGTCGGGTCTAAATTGTCGCAGAAAATCGATCCGGTCGTTCTCGAGATTTAAATGTCTTCGCTCATTTTTTGTTTCTAATTAAAGCATATCATAATCTATTTATCACGTAATTAATCAAAAGAGTTTGCATAATGGTATCGCTTTTTTCTCTGCTCCAAGTGAAGATGGATCTTGCAGCTTTGATTGCACAAAGGCCAGAGCTGGCTTTGCATCGTTGCTGTTGGGGATTCCTTGTGCTTTTCTGATGTGCCTCACCACCTACTTTATTTCAATAGAATCAGAATAACATGGGTCGAGGCTTTCTATATGATTTGAGACCCATGAACAGTGATTAACATATTGATTAGTGAGTTAATCACCCACCATGCTCCATTTTTTTTCACTACTATTAGCTGTCTAGGCATGGAGGTATTCACGCTGGCGACCATCAATTTCGTGCCAATGGCACCAACTAGACATGCTAGTCAAGGCTGGACAAACAATCCCTTCACCATCCTTTATTTATTTTCTCTAGGCTCTCCTTCGAGGTTTTTTAGTTTTTAAGGATCTGATTATTGACAGAAGGAATCGTTCTTTGAAAGGAATTCAGTGATTATTTTATCGAGAGAATTAATTTAAAATAGGGCGTGGTCGACCAATCGGATGTGTGTGAAAAACGAATCGAACATTACCCAACTCTGGGTATTATATAAAAAAAAAAATTCAAAGGCGAAATGGAAGACATGGGATTGAAACTTATATTTTCCCATCTCTCTTTCAAGGTTTTAAGTTTTCAAGAATTAGATTATGGCGGAAGAATCCTTCTTTCGAAGGGATTAAGTGATTATTTGATTGAGCGCATTTGTGATTCGAACAATAATTTGATAAGAGACGGTAGCAAGAGAAATAAATTTTGATAAAAGCATAGAATTGAAAAGAAAAGAAAAAAAAAGCGATATAAATTGCACTTTTAATTTAAATAAATAAATAAATGCGAATATCTATCGCTCAACATATAATTATTCAAGTGGGTAGGTCCATGTCATTGAACAGGCGAAACTTATTAGGTAAGTTAGTGAATTAGTCTCGCCATCTCTAAGATTGTCCTTTTCTCAATCATTGAGCGGAAGGATTAGATTTAAATATAGTCACTATTAAACGCACCCATAAACTCCAGAAAAAGAAAAAAGAAGAAAGACAATCGAGAGAAATGCATTACCCATCTTGAGCTGGAGAGCTTAGAAGCAAAAGAGGGGGTTGGTGAAATGTCCTTAAGTGCTCCGGATGGTGACAAAATAATTCTGTCAGAACATGTATATGATATGATCCTGCTGACGTCATAAATGCGCATGATCATACGTGGCCCCAAGATTGGGTAAAAGAAGGAAAAAAAATGTGCGCAGAATAAATGCTCTTCTAGCCCTAATTATAGGATAGATTCTAGACCCCTTAATCTTATTCAGACGGGGCAAATCAATGAGGTTCCGCAGTCTAAGTTACGTAGCTTTATTGGGAAGTCAAACCTTGATGTGAAGGCTAAGTGATGATATGAAAGGAACTGTCCAAGGAGATTGTGGCACAATTAACACATAGTCTCTTTTCTTTGCATCCGTACCCTTCGAATTGTAAAATCAAAAAAAAAAATTCAGGAATTTCTTAGCTTGTTACGAAATTTAGGATATGCCTTTTCAATTTTCGATTGGTTTCTAATAAATACTAGTAATTTTTGGTGTTTTTGAACTTTTGATAGTAATTTAGCTCGCACTAGATGGTTGTCACATTACGACCCCTAAGTGCTTGGTCTAATAATAAGGGGGTCATATATTTTCCTTGAGATGTGAGCAGCCCATGTTATGTTGCCTGTCTGCAGCATGTTTCATGCAAGAGAGCTATTGACAACTAGCATTTTGGTGGGGTCATGGCAACAAGATCATGTAAATCTAGTCTTTAAGTCGCGAGTCGTGCAAAGTAATTGTAATCAATACTAACATTTCATAGTATAAGTGTTCATAAGACTTTTCTCGTGTTGACCATAAGCGATTGTTAATAAGGGTGATTGGTTTTAAGATAGGTAGGTTTTATATCTGAAATTTAGAACTTAATGGGTTAGAACCCGTTTCTAGTTTGGAACTTGGAAATTGCTTTTATTGTGTGTGATCCAGTTCAAGGGTTTACTCGAGAGGAGTCGTTTTTTTTTTTTGCCTTATTAAAAAAAGCAAAAATAACTATCATAGAAAAAAAATAGCACGAGTAATAAAACAACTAAAAACAAAAAAAAATTGATACCAAAACAAATGGAAATTTAAAGCAATGGAAAATTTAAGCTCATTCAAACTAATCTATGAAAACCAATCTAGAGTAGAACCAAACTGATTGCACAACCCTAGTTGCTAAGGTAAGTTGCCTCTCACCTTCCTTCTATTCTATTAAAAAAGGGTAAATACCACAAAAGATACCGAATTATTCATATTATAATACAAATGTCTCAAACTTTTATTTTTGTTGCCAAAAGCCATAAAATTTCTCATTGCAACATTGATACCTCAAAACTTTTATTTGTGTCACGAAAAAATACAAACTTAGATATGCATAACACATATATCCTCTACTATAGTTATATTTAGATGTTATTTATCATACTAGTATAAGTTTGAGTTTTTTTTTTCGTGTTAACTGGGCAAAGTTAGAGATTTTACTTAGTAACATTAATTTTTTTGAAGTATTTATTTTACTATAGATATATTAGATTCTTTTCGTGATATCAAACCTTTAAAAAAAAGATGATTGTTACTTTCTATTTTTGTCGGAATAGAAGAGCGTTTACTTCCTTTTTCCTTTATGAACAAAAGTCATTGATCTTGTCGAGATAGCTTTTTTACGACCTCCTCTATGTTTACTTTCTATTATGGGAAAATGATACAAGTGATTGTTAATATAGTTCATGAATTTTAATACAATGTGTAATGTGATTCTTGAACTTTCAATTTGTTTAATGTGATCTTTAATCTTTTGTATATATTCAAATTAGTCATTGGACTATATAAAAATGTTCAATATGATCCCCAAACTTAAATAAATGGAAGGAAATTATTAAGTATTTTCATATATTCTATGAACCGGTTTGAATATATTCAGAAAAAAATCAGTGATCACATTAAAAAAATTAAAAATTTAGAGGATTACATTTCACTTTTAACTAACGTTTAGAGACTACATTGAATAAATTGAAAGTTTATAAATCATATTACACATTGGGTCAAAATTCAATGATCATTTATGTCATTATCCCTTCTATTCTACACATCATGATGCAAAATGCTAGGATTTTTAAAAATTGAGGTCTCTCGTGATACATTGACCCTATTAGTAAACTTGAGTTTTTCTATTGGTTTCTCGACAGTTTTTTTCCCTAATTATTTTAAATTAATTTCTTAATTCAGTCATATGTTGTTTCTATGGAAATTTTAATTATTAATTAAAATTTTAATATCACGCCTATCATAATCTAATCTAAATTTTATAAAATGAGAAACACCATTTTGAAGAGATCACAGTCCGCGCCTTGCTTTCCCAATATATTCTCAATTAATTATTTAGTGAATATTCCATAAACGAGAAAAAAAGCCATGTAACATTAATAATTCCGGTCAATCTCTCAACCACTTTTGAAGTTTAAAATTTGAAACTTTTCTTCCTTATATAACCTTACAGAGGATTTCGGTTTTGAAATTCTTTTTTCTCTTTTCCAAATATATGTCTTTAAATTTCTTAATGCTGCGTCTATAAGTTCTTTCTCCATAATTTACAATTAATATGTTTCCAAAAGGGTCAATCTCAAGGCGGGTCACCCTTTGGAAAAGTATTCCAATGGAACGCTTGGTATCGTGTGAATCCACGCAACATTGCATCTTTTTCAAATCGAAAGTGAGGACTGTGGCCATCATGCATGATTATTCAATCAACCGCATTGATCGCGATAGAAATATTGATTAAAGAGGTTTGTGGCCATAAATGAAAGCAGTCAACGTTTCAAGATGGAGATAATTTTCCCGAATCATCGAAACAAAGACTTACGAGCATCGAATTATTCGAGATCATGATAGCTTTTTTGGTATGTTTATATTTGGTAATCATAGGACGTTACCTTCGATACATAAACACATCAGAATTCTGCCAACTGCATGCAAATTGCTTCGGTCAGGAGAGAAAGCATAGGTGAAATGCCCGAACTTAGCTAGCTTGGATTCACATCGATGTAATGGAAGTGAGGGTCGTACGATAAACGACATTGACGACTCGAATAATCGAACTGTTTGCCAAGCAGGGTCTCATTGAATCTTCCCTCTTTACCTTTAATTACATCCGGAAAACGTCTATAAGTAGTTGGATCTTCACGTCCGTCTATGTCGTGGGTAACATAAAAAAAAGATGAAAATTTCAGAAGACAGAAGGGAGGTGCGCAGAACGACGAAGGTAAGAGTTAAGCATACCGACATGGGCTCATGTTTGTCGAATGTCTTGTCCATTTTGCTCTCGTACCAACATGGGCTCGCCGCTCGTGTTTGATTCTCGTCATTTGGCCCGCCGAAGCATTAGCTCAGAGGTTGGGTTGCTCAGGCATCGTTTGCTTTGATTGAATTTCGCCAATGTTTTCGATCGAAAGAAGTTGGCGATGAGTAATATGCACAAATGTTGGGGACGATCCGTGGGGAGATACGTCCGCAAGACTCCGGTCAAGCATCCTTGTCGGCGATGCGGGTGTCGAGGCTCAAAAGTCAATCAGAGATCCAATTTTTTGGTGAGAGGTATTTGATTGATAATCCAATCTCGGCGGAACGATGAGATTATTTTGTGGCGATAGCCAAAATCGAATGGCTGCAATCTCATGGTTTTCAATCGCGATAAATGATAATTTGAATTTTCATCGCAATCGCTACTATTTGTTGGGCCTTTTGATTTTGATGTCGATGATTTGATTTGCTTGGTTTTTCTTCGGTTTTATTAAGTAGGGTGGGGTAGAATGATGTCGTTAGTAGACATAGAGCGATGAAATAATTCAAATACATAAATTCTATTATTTTTCTGCAATGAAATCGAAAAATTGCATCTGTCGATAAAGTGGGAAAACAAAATTGTCCTTAAAATCGAAAACTCTATACATTTTGTACAAAGTTCTATCAAATCCTAAACTCTCTCTTTTCTTTTTTTGCGCGGTGCAAAGCAATTTTATTTCCTCAAGTTAAAATTTGCGACGCAGATCATTTGATCATTACTCGTTAATCTTTCCCCTAAATGGGAGTAAATGTGTTTTTATTCCTTTTTTCTTATTATCCTTACAATATGTATGACAGTTGGAGCCATTTGAATTTCCTATGATCGATTACATCTTGGTGACACAATAGGAAATGTAAATTTGGATTAAACTTTTACATCGTGATCAAACGTTTATTGTATAATTTACATGTAAATCATCTTTGCAAGAACTATATACGGACCAAAAATCATAAGATACGAGATACGGATAGAAATATACCGCCATTTTTCTCAAAAAACACTCGTCAAATTCCAGAATTCCTTTTAATAACATGCAAGAATGATGTTATCGTGAACTCATACCAACTGTTTATTCATATGGGAAGAACAAACATTTAGAAAGAGGGTCATTGGAATTATAAGATATTATAGAATCACGCGTCTAATAGTCGAATCGTATTGCTCTTCCTGCTATCAAATGAAAAATCAAAAGAAACTATTTTTACAAGTTCAGGTACGGTGGTATAATCAAAATCGACATCGTACATCTCCGATTGACTGATGAAAAGATGTTCAATTGATTGAGATTGACGTACTTTTTACCGAGCATAATATGTCATATGTCAAATACGCGTACATTACATTACACTCTGAGATTACGAGCATTTTTTTTCCTTAATTCAACATTGGTGTGAGAGACCGGAGTTTAATTGAAAAAATATATATGGACAAATAGGCTAGGAGCCCCAAAACTTATTACTAATATGTAATTGAGTTTTAAAGCTTACCAAAAAAGCATAATTTAATTCTAAAACTTGCCCGCGAGAATCCGATCGAGTCCTAAAAACTTGTTAAATTGTTTGATTAATTGCCTCCGTCGATGGCACTTTCGGTGAAAGTTTTAGAGCTCGATTTTCAGTGATATGTTAAAAAGGAGAGTTAAAAAAGGAAATTTGGGAAAGGAAGGAAAGGGAGAGCGGGAGGCCGGGGGGGGGGGGGGGGGGGTGCTGCATGAAACGGCGTCGTTTCGGGAGGGGAAGTGGGGGGAGGATATAGGATCCGCTCGCGCTCCAGCTAAGTTAGGGTTGGCGACATCATTGGCCACTGGCCTATTTGTTTGTCTTGGGACCTCTTGATTCGATGCATGCTGAACACGCGTCCCCTCTTCGTGGGCAGTAAAAAGAAAGAAAGAGAGATTGAGAACTGGAAATTTTAACTGCCCCAACTTCGCACCCACAAACACTTAAGACTCTGTAAATATTTTGCTTCGTCTTTATTATCATCATCATTTTTGGGTGTTATCTCTTTTGCCCTCCGCGGCCATTCGCGCTGACCATTTCCAGAGTCTCTCCTTGGCGCTGGCGTTGCCATGGAGAAATCCGTGTGCCCCCTTTTATTACACGGGCTTGGAGACAAAAGACAGGGAAAAAGAGGATATAACGTCGGTTTTGTTAGGTGATTAATAAGTCCTGGTCGGCCAGTTTTACAGTTTTTAAGGTGGGGGAGCTTAAATGGTTTGGCTGCTTTTCCTGCGAGATGTACAGACCTGTTGTCGACTCTTTGTGGGGTGGTTTTTTTCTTCTTTTCTTTTTTGGGTATTGTCTTTATTTTGTTTTCCTTGGCTCTATAATTTCGGGGTTTCCTTTGCCTTACGATTACAGTCCTCCTTTATTGATGGTGCTCTGTCTCCTTTTTCTCTTTTGCTGCTGCGGCAACAACTAAAACCCTTTTCGAGCACCACCCTTTTCTTTTGTTCAGGCTCTGAATCTTCTTCTTCCTCAAAGAGAGAAAGAAAAGGGCCATGTCAGGCTTATACAATCCCAACTACTCACCCGCCAGAGCTGCTTCTCCGCAGATTAGAAGCACCCCAGATGCTGATAGGTGAGTCTTCTTTCTGACAAGTGAATACTTACCCATCGGTTAATCAGTAAGGTTAGCCTGTGAGGCAGCGGAAAGATGCAATCTTGACCATGTTCTTGAAGCATCTCGTAGCTCCTTTCAGTGGTAATTTGCTAGCTTTAGTGTTTTCTTGGGTCTTGATCTGTGGCGGGTTTGTGCACTGTGTAGTCAGTACCTGACCGAGCTGCTAGCAGAGCATCAAAAGCTTGGACCTTTCATACCAGTCCTCCCCATATGTAGCCGACTGCTAAATCAAGGTTGCTTTCTCTCTCTCTACCTGCTTTGGATCTTGTTTTCTGTTCTTGATGTGCTTGGGTGCCCCTCTTTTCCTGTTCTCGATGCCATGTCCTTTTACCGCAGGACATGTGAATCTGTTCTTTGTGCTGTTTCTGTGTCTCCGCAGATTAATTCTCACATTGCTTTTGCGTCTATGTCTGTTAATTTCTTAACCATCTTTCTCTGTGGGTCGTTTTGAGCTATTGACAGTGCTGTCGGTGGCGGCGGCAGCACTACCACTTGTGGTTGACTGCTGATGTAATGGGCATGTGATAATAATAATTCTAGGAATAGATAGGTCCTACATTTACGGTCTTGGCAGTAGACAGCATTTGGAATTTGTGTACCTATTTGGAAGAAGGAGAGGGCAATGACAAAGCTGGGTTTGGGTTAAAATTCTGTGAGACAATGTCTTAGCGGTTGATTTGCCACCCTGGCAATTCAAATTAGCTTAGCTCTCTTTAGATCGAATGACTCATGTGATGTTATCTGATGTGCATGGCAAAAGTCCTACTAGTGCTGTTGAACTCTTAAGAATATTTGTAATTGAGTGTCACCTTGAGGGATGTGTTTTGTCTAATGTTAGAAGATGTCCTCTTGTGTGCAATAAAGTTGGACTGGTGTTTTGAACTGTCTTTTAAAAGTTATTCATTGAAATTTCATCCTAGAATATTCTTGTGATCGGTTTTGTCTGACTGACATGATGTATTTGTGCCCTATTTCTCTGAGAAAAGGCTTAGGTATGAGTCACGGTTCAGTGTTCCTCGTGAAACAACTGAATCATTCAATTTTTCTTGTAGTCAAACTCTTTCATTGCACTGCGGATTTGTTTATTGCCATTGCATTTCCCATAGGGATATTGCCTTCTGTATGCAGAGATACTACGGGTCTCTGGAATGATGTCAAACCAAGGTTACAGTGACTTTGACAGACTACGGTATAGAAGCCCTAGTCCCATGTCATCTTCAAACATGAGTGTTGGGGGCACGGGATTAGGTGCCTGGAACAGTATTACTCAGGAGGTATGTATAATTCAACGCATGACTTTACATTGTCATCAGGATGCATTTATCCCAGTTGTCCTTTGTGATTTGCCAACTTTGAAGTGGTGAAGATTATCTTTCTCTGTCCACACCTCTTTTGTAAGTGGAATTCTTGGAAGCTTGAAATATATGCAATTATTGTCACATATTTTTTAAAGAAGTTTGGCTGTGAATTCTCTATTTGAGTTGGAAATCCGGTCATTCTGATATGTTTATTGCCAGGTGTATGTGCTATATGTGGCCAAAGAGGGCTGAGAAAGACTTGTAATCCCTCGAGGCAGATGAGAAAACTTTGTTGAACAATGAGAATATCTAATTGCCTCAACGAATTACTTATGTTCCATGAGAGAATGAAATGAAACTTTTTTCTTACCACTAGTGTCTGACTTTATGTGATTTCTTGCCTAAACGATACATGAAGCAGTGGTAGCCTACTTCCCTTCATGTATTTGTTGGACTACGTATATTATTTTCACCTTTGTCTGTGCATATCCTATGACTTACCATGTCTCAGATGCAAAGCCTCCCACTAACTTTCACCAGAGATCTATGTGTGTAATTTTCGAGAGTTTGGCAAATTATAAAGACTTAATGAAACCGTACCAAAAAAATAAAGACTTAATGAAGGGTTCTTATAGCTGCAGAGAGTCTCATGTTGGCCCATGGATGGTGCTTTAGTCCTTTGGGGTTTTGTCTGCACCTTCCGATAAGAGAAATACTCTAGGAGAAAGCCGCTTGAAATTTTGAAGAGGTTGTTATCTGTAATTAAAGAAGAACTATAGTTGTTGGAACTTGAAATTGGATACCAAACTCTATCAATCCATTTGTGCATAGTTGGCAAAGGGTCTCTTATTGCGGTATTAGACCATGTTATCGAGCATCAATGTATCAATCTCATGCTGATGCAGACCCAAATTTCACTCGAATGCTATGATGCTTTGTGAATCCTGACTAAGAAGTTTTGTCAAAGCTTTTCAGGATTCACAAAGCTTTTCAAAGCTTTGTGAATCCCGTCCTATCAGAGCATTGTCTTTCGGCTGCTATTGCCAAGTAATTTTTATTTACTATAAAATCAACAAAACCCGGTATAGAAGTCTTTACATGCTAAGAGGTGTGGCTGCATGGATCATCTAATGCTCTTTCGCCTGCTAATAGCATTGTCTAATATCATCTGTCGTCATGATTTTCCTTGAGCAAGTGTATGACTTGTTAAATTTTGATATTGCCCAATTACATGGGCTAACATTCAGCTTACTAGTTGATAGCGTGTCATGGCGCAAAAAGGGAAGCAAATTGAGGCTTTTATATTTCTAAGGAAAATGAAGCCGTAGTGAGGGCTGGAGTTTAGATCTAGCACTCTCCAATGTTATACAAAAGGGAGAAATTCTGTCTTCTGACTGCTGTAATTTGAGTACTTGTTCTTCAGAAATTTCAACCTTTGTATCCTCCATAATGATATTGGACTAGTGACCTTGTGAAAGGAGACTCTTGCATGACTGGACAACTTGAAGGCGTTGCTTATGAGAGGGTCTACTTCATCTGGACTTATGATTTCTTTTTTATCTTCGTGATATTGAATAATATGTGTACAAGAATGTCTTGACAAGTGTGAATATTCTCAATAAAGTATTATCTGGCCTCCTTGTCTTCTTACTATGAATTTGTTGCTCATATGTCTAAATGTTGAGCCTCAGTACTAATGTTACGTACCTGGTTATAGCATTAATTACTGTCTGTAAAACTATTGATATCCTACTACAACATGGGGTCTTATAAAAAAGTTACTGTGAAAACATGCCTTGGTTTCCTCTTATTTCAAAAGGACATCCCTTATACTCAATTGTGATTGTTTCTTTTATTACTTTTTCTTGTTTTGTTTAGCTTATACATCATCTATGTTCTAGTAATGATTCAGGCATAGTTTTGCTTGGTATTTTGGGAGGATTTGGACAAGAGAACTAAGACTTCTTGAGAAATTTTCAGAAAGAATTATCGAAAGTTGAGATGCTGGAAGGTCTTTCATTTCACTTGCCAAATTTGAAATGAGCCATTAATTTTGCCCGTTCAGGCAATTTATAGAACCATCTTGTTGCAGCTGTTTTAAAATTTGCTTCCAAGTCCTAGCGGTGGTTGTGATTCTGGCATAGGAATTTAGTGGTCTGATTGTCCCATGATTGCTACTGTTCCT
The DNA here is from genome assembly GCA_030064385.1 of Melaleuca quinquenervia. Classification (NCBI taxonomy): domain Eukaryota; kingdom Viridiplantae; phylum Streptophyta; class Magnoliopsida; order Myrtales; family Myrtaceae; genus Melaleuca; species Melaleuca quinquenervia. The sequence continues at coordinate 17,554,650 of CM057718.1, forward strand.
GTGATCATCAACCAACTCGCTCCTTCCGGTTAGATTTGACATGACACAACATATTCTGCTTTGTCACAGAGATTGAGTGGACACCCCGGAATGACAATGGATTGGCAAGGCACACCTGCAAGCCCTAGTTCGTTCACTGTGAAGAGGATTTTGCGCCTGGAGATTCCTGTGGATCTTTATCCAAACGTAATATTCATATATTAAAACTGGACCGAGATGTTGTCGTACTAAAGATTGAATGTGCACTCTAATATTGATAAAAGTGGCTGAATTTTCTGTTTTTTGGGTCATTTAGTTTAACTTTGTTGGGCGGCTCCTTGGCCCTAGAGGTAATTCGCTTAAGCGGGTTGAAGCGACAACGGGTTGCCGCGTGTACATCAGAGGGAAGGGTTCTATCAAGGATCCAGACAAGGTACTGCTATTCATTGACATGGCTTTTCATGTAGTGCTAACACTGAGGATGATTTCACTAGAGCTGAAGAAAAGATTATATCATGGTTGATTTTTGACATCAGAAAAACTGCCCTCTTTATAATTACTTTGTTCCTTTTACATCCTCAAGGAAGAGAAGCTAAGGGGAAGACCAGGCTATGAGCACCTTAATGACCCACTCCACATTTTAATTGAAGCTGATCTACCAGCCAATATCGTCGACTTAAAGTTGAGCCAGGCTCAGCAAATTATTGCGGAACTACTTAAACCCGTGGTAGCGTATTGATTCCTTCTGTTTGGTGTCATGTTCACGTGGCACGTGTGATCATGTACAACAAGCTCTAGACATTTATTTGGTGCACTTTGTGAGTTTGAAATTGTTGCTTTCAGGACGAGTCACAGGACTATATTAAGAGGCAGCAATTGCGTGAGTTGGCGATGCTAAACTCGAACTTCAGAGAAGACAGTCCTGGGCCAAGTGGTAGCGTCTCTCCTTTTAATTCCAGTGGCATGAAACGTGCAAAGACGGGACGCTGAGAATCCATAGAAGATTGTTCCTGATGGTTTCTACCTGCTTACAAGATTCGTGGCTGAAAACACTTCTAAGGTACATAACAGTTCAGCACAAGTATGAAAAGCATAGGCTAACGGTTCTTTATGGTGAGCTGCTGGTGTTCTCCAAAAGATTTTAGTTATTCGTTTTGGTCGGTGGGTTTTTTATTATTTGAACCACAGGCGAACGATATATACAGAAAAAAAACCTAAAAAAGGAGAAGTATATAGTCTATATTGTTTGTGGCTTTTAGTTTAGGTTCTTTAAGGTCAGCTTTTTTCCTTGTAAAACCCATTCATTGGATTTATTCTTGTATTAGACATTAATATCGCGCATTGTGGGGTAATATATGGTATTGAAATTGTTGTCCTAAGAATGATAGCACTTGTTGTGCACTTCTAAACGTTGGGCACTCCCATTTGTTCCAATATTGTGTTTGACTAGAGATGAATAAAGGGGCTAAGTTGTTGTAAGATTTGTGAAGCCATGTAAAAAGCATCTAAACATTTTGACCGTCAAAAAAGCATCTGGGTCTTTTGGCATGTTGGATTTTTGGGAGGCCAGAGGTCACTGTCGAGGGGATTCTTTGGTTCTGAGCTGTTTCTGGGTGGTGGCATTATTCAATCACTTAAAAACATTGAAGCTTTGTCAACTACCCAAGAAACAACAGATAAAGCTGCTGAAAAATAAGGCCCAACACGCCCCCACCCAAAAAAAAGAACAACAAAAACAAAAAAGGCTAGGAAAGGAAAAGAGCCTGCATTGTTGCATCCACAAGGGCCACACAAAGATATTCCATCTATTTTTCTGCACATGCAAGAGTATCTTTATTCCTGGGGAATCCTATGTAGGATGCGGCTTTGACTGTTTGCTCTCCCTGAGGAAGGCAAATTTAATAGTGCTCTGTCACCTTGTAATAATGCCAAACTGTTGCATCACAATATTAATGGGTGAATTGGTATATTAGAGTATTGTTCTCTTATGATCACTTTCTGTCTGGATTTGGGCAGATACAGCCTAGCCTGCCCTTTGATTCAGGTGCCAAATCTGCCACTGATTGGAATAATTATGTATGTATATACACACTTTTTGTCAGTTTCTGACAATCTGATGTGCCTCCAACTTACCCTAGAGTTCATAATTGCTCCTTTTGAGGCGTCTTGAGAACGATAGAAAATGTCGGGAAAGGCTGGCATTTCGACGTCTTCTAGAGAGAAGGGATCTTGCTTAATTAAACAATCGTTATGTTTCCATATAAAGAATTGTGAGCTGCGTAATAGTGGGAAGCTTCACAGCGATTCTCTTGCTTTTGATAGAATATCATGCACACGTGCTGCCTGCGCAGAGGACATTGCTTGATTGAACAGTTGACCCAACCGTTGATTTTGATAGTTTATTTCAGTGGGTTCCTTTCTCATTTCTTTTCAAATTTGCTTCTATTTTTTTCATAATGCTTAGTGAGAGTAAAAGCATTAGACGGAGCTGAGCTTTTACAGACTGGAGAGAGAGAGAGAGAGAGAGAGAGAGAGAGAGAGAGAGAGAGTTTACAGTTTTTAAGGTTTAATTGATTTGTCCGATGTAGGCCTTAGGTCACGATGTCCTGTCGGCGCCCGAATCTTGCTTCTTTAGACCCCGCTCTTAACTTCTTGATGATGTAGGCTTAAGGTTACATATCCGCCGTTCTCAGTCTAGGAGAATCTTTTAACTTATTGCATGCTCTCATAATCAACTAGTCAGGATTGATCTTTGTTCATTCTTAGATTTTTTTTGTCAATTTGATCAAATGCAACTATAAATTGTTTGACGATTTGTCGACGTAATCTTGCTAGCCAATTTTAATATGACAATTGCTGATATAGACGATAGCTGTTTTGCATCGTACGGCCATCCTACATAGGATGGCCGGCATAAGAAAAACAAATGTAATGTGGAAATTTTATACTATGTCTTTTTTTTTTTTTGAAATCTTTCCTCTTTTTTCCCATCTTTTCCCTTTTCTTAAGAAAGGGAAACTAAGCAAAATTGCAAAAATTTGCCTACAGTAGTCGCTGATTGTGCCACATAAGATGAGCGGCATGTACGTTAGCGATTTCCCACTAATTTGAAATACATTGACAAATCCATAAATAATTAGAATTCAATTGATCAAATTGAAAAATTTAGAACTACATTGACATCAACGTATTGTTGATTTCAAATTTAAAGAAGTGTCTAATCCTTTTTAAATTTAATCCGGAAAAATGTTTATATAATATAGTTCAAAATCAATCTCCAATTCTCTTTCAAATCCTCATTAAATATTGGATGATTATGATGATAACACTTACGAAAAAACCCCTTTACGGGCCATTTCTATGATTTTTCGTAATTGGCTCAGGATTTTGATTGTTGAGTGAAAAGGAAAAAAAAATTATCCTGTGCATGTAAATATTTTACATGTTTCATAGAAAAATATATGTTTTAAAGGATCAATCGTGTGCATTTACAGCCCGTGTAACCTTTTTTTTTTCTTTTTACTATGCAAATAATATCTACGGTTAGCTTAATTTTCAAACTATGGCTATCTATGTATATGACAACGTATGGGGGTTTTATAGCAAGTAGAATACCGTAGTATGTATTATATGATAAATCCATATTTGAATATGGTGGGGCGTGCTATACACATTTGGTGATCTCTAAAGCCGTTTTTAAAATCAATTTCCTATCGTAACTTATTGACATTAAAGGAAAGTTATAAACGTGATAAAATCTATACTTGATTAATTAAAGTTATGATGAATAAGGAAAACGGATGAATCGTGTTGGAAGAATTCACGAAATGTAAGGGTAAGTTTCGACCAATTAGGTATTTTATAGGCGATAGGAAAAAAAATACTATTAATTTAGAATGATATCGATTTTTTTTAGAATATTACGAATCATTTGTTTTCACAAAACTTTACTGTGACAATACGAAGATTACTTCGTTCAGAGAAAAAAAAGTTATATATTACATGTAAGTTACTCTCAATGGAGACAATCACCTAGTGCAGAAGAAAGTTAGCTAGGCAATTTACTAAATTAGGACAAAAGAAATTCACTATTAACTTGGACAGGCTATTACCTTTTGTTGAATACTACAAAACCAGAGAGGACTCATGAAATATTTTTGGGTTTCATAAATTACCTTGCAGTTCGTAATTTTGTGGAATTACAAGTATCGTAAATACCGAATAAAATTCGTAAAATTACCTGTTGGGTTTTTGAACTCTTTCGATTTCGATTTCGATTGTAAAAATATTTCCTAAATTGTACCACGCCATTAAATAAAAGTCGTAATTTACATTTTGGGTCCGTACAATACCGTTTCTTTTTAATGGTAGTATTCTGTACTTTATTGAATTGTGAATAATGATAAAAAATCGCGAGTTAATCTTCGAATGCGTAAAATACCTCCGGTTCCTTAAATTACCTTTCCATGTCGTGTTTTCCTCTAATAGTATTTCTTAAATTATTGTGAATGGATATTGTAGTTTGCCTTGTCTTTCATAAGATGCTTGTAGTAATATTCCCCATCGACCAATTATAATAAATTTCGTAAATTACTCTTTGGTTCTGTAAAATGCTGTTTGGTTATGTAAATTACCTTTTCGCTGGTATGTTTATCATGGTAATAGAATTTATGATTTACTTTCCTTAGCAAATTCAACACGAAAACTAAGCACCTTAATTGTTACGTATTACATCATAAGTGACAAATAAAGTTTGTAAGTTACCTTTTTGTTTTGTAGAATACCTTTTGGTTAGCGGAAGTCTCTTTCTCGTTCGTAATTTTTCAATAATATTTTTTTATTGTAAATGATAGAGTTCTCGAAATATCTCGCTTTTCGTATATTACCTTTTCGATCTTAAATTTTTTAGTAATATTTCTTATCATATTGTAAATTATAACGAAGTTAGTAAATTACCCTTAGGATCTGTAAGATAACTTTGCATTTAGGAAATTCACCTATCGTTTTTCTATCATATCCTTTATTGGATTGCGAATGATAAATAAACTTCGTAGATTAGTTTTTGGATTCGTAAAATACCTTCTATTTTTCTACATCACCTTTGGATTTATGTTTTTTATAAATTAAAAAATTCCTCTCCTGTGGTTGATTGTTATTATTTTATTTATGAGCTGTAAAATTTCCTTAAGCTATCGTAAATTTTGGCAACCTGCAGGTAATAATTTTCACACTGGATGTGATCACCTTTTTTTTTTCTGTTTTTATTTGTATTTTTAAATGGGACCATAGAAAGACCTCGAGAAAATAACTTTTTTTTACTAAGACGACTCACTTGCATTTGCTCTATTAGTATCCAATATTATTTATCTATGCTTTGAAACGGCCATACATGTCTTGATTGAGCTTCACTCTTTATTTTTTGCTCAATTAAAATAGTGTGGCTCACGCATTTCGACTTTTTTTAATAAGAAATACCCAAAATATCACTTGGATTTATATTTTCTCATAATCGTATGGAATTTAGGTAATTTTTAAAATTTTGGCAGGAACTTTTTCTTTTGATTAATCACAAATTGGCTTTACGTTTTTGTTAGGTTTCCTAACATGATATCAAGCCAGGTTCTATATCTTTGAAGCCTCTCAATATGATTGTGTGGCTTCTCATTTTTAATTCCGCACGAATTCTTCATACAACATAGATTTACGTTTGACGAGAAACATGAATATTTGTCCATAAGACTTCAATCAAGCCTTACACATGTCACTTCCCTTCTATCTGACAGCCTAGATTTTTAGGTTGAATTCTCTATGTGACCAAATGTACAATCATGTCAAAGAGTCCTCTATCGGTCCTAGTGACCCCGATAATTGGTTAATTCCTGTATCTTTTTTTTCAATAAATAAAATTCCTTTTCTTTTATGAGATATTCTTGAAATTCAATGGGCGACTGACCTAAGTAGGAAAGCAACTTAGGTCAATTGCGTTGAAATTCATTCTACATCAACTCAATGCAATTCCCGACCGAAAATGGAAAAAACTCCAATGCAATTTGCCTATATTTCGTTGTCCTCGTTTGACAGTATCAAAATTCAACTCGTATCCTGAGAATACCACAAATGTCAACTCACGCTTGCATTGTAGCTTCGCAAATCTGTCCAATTCTATCAATGATCTCGATGATAACTCTAAGATTAGATAAAGAAAACCCAGTGGAATATACACATCCCTCGTATTTACACCTTTTAAGTCGCGAAAAAGCAAAACAAAAAAAGGTTTATGATTCACTTGAGGAATACACACCTCTCAAAATTAATTGCACTATCGAGGCGTAATGGTAGGTACAACCCCGCTTATCAGATCACTTCCTGAGACACTCGATGTAATATAAGGGTCCCGGCTCACATAAGATGAAGATGATGCAAGTGACAGGCCTGAATAAGTGGAAGCGGTCTCAGAAAGTATGGTGTCGGCATCGGGCAGCATTTTGAGCATGCTCTCGAGCTCCCTCACTACATCCAACATCGATGGTCGCTTCTCCAGGTTGTCGTGGCAGCACATGAGGGCCAGAGCGACAAACCTCTCGACGCATTCTGAAGGGTAAGAGCCCATTCTGCTGTCTATGATAGAGAACATCATGCCCGCCCCATGCGCCATGTTCACCTGCCATTGCACTTGAAAAGTTCAGCATCCAAAAAGAAGTAAAGGATCTCTAGATTCTCCTTCAGTGCATCTCATATCTGCCACTATCGCCAAGTTCTGCAGGTCTCACACAGTGGCCAACATTTCAGATCATGCCTTGTTAATCCTTGTTGCTGCATTTTATTGTTACTCCCCACCTAAAGTTACAATCTTTCACAGATTCACTATATCTGGATACGATACTATAAAAAAATGGGAACCACCCAACACCTGAATATGGATTTCTTTCTTTGCAAGAATGTCTTAGCATGTCAAGGCTTCAGTGCATAGGTGATTGGAACCAAACAAGCTCTCACCAGTTAAAATCAAGAAATTATCACTAATTTACTGCTAAAAGTCTTAAGGGAAAAGATATCATATCGCTAAAAGGTGAGAACTGACCGAATGACAATAATGACCGAGAAGAACCAGGAGAGCCTATCAAGTATCATATCAGGAAAGTACCTCTCTGACAATATTCTTTCCATGCGATATTGGCTGCATTCCAGTCAATAACTCCAGAAATACGACTCCAAGACTATAGACATCACTTTTATCAGTCAACTTGTGCGTCAGGAAATATTCTGGGTCGAGGTATCCCTGAAAAGAACAATCATAGTGAAAAGGGGAAGTCTGAGGAACAGCAAAAGCACGTAGTAGTAGGTACTCAAAAGTTTCTAATAGACCACTTACTGGCGTCCCTTTCACAATGGTAGACACATGATGGGGCACAGTCCCTTCATCATCCAGGACAGGGGCAAGCCGTGATAGCCCAAAGTCAGCAACCTTGGCAGTAAGCTTGGAGTCCAAGAGAATGTTACTGGCCTTAATGTCTCGGTGAAATACCGGAGGGTGTGCTTCTGTATGGAGGTAAAGAATGCCCTTAGCTGACCCCAACGCAATACGCAGCCTCATACTGAAGTTAAGGTACTCCTTAGTTTTACCTGCGTGTGAGTAAGACGTTCATGAAGCAAAAAAAGTATAAAGTTCAAGAAGCATCATGATAGCATTGATGCATTAATGTGCATTTGAAAAGCTTATGAAAGAACATTCCTAATGGTTTCATGAATATAAATTTGTCATGGGACCACACTCCAGCTGAACGCTTCTGAGTACTAGAGAAATTATATTAGTGGAAGTTCTTGAAACAACATGTTGATATGGCAATCCAATCCTCAACTCCAAAGTTGTCAACCCAGATTACTCCTGAAGATGAGATTAGTAGTTTGGAAGAGAAAACAGAATATGATTCTCTTAAGAAGAGGAATTAAACCGATATAAATCCAATTCCTTCAATATGCACGACTCCTATTCTTGTGGACAGCCTATTTTCCAAGACAAAAGTTTGGAAAACTGATTTGTTGTTAAAATATCGAGAATATAAATACATACCAGAAAGCCAATCCCGCAGAGTACCGTTAGGCATAAACTCGTATACTAACATCTGTAAATACAACAAGAGCATACAATAAATACTCTTTAAATCACGACAGCCATGCACACACAGTAATTTTGTTTGCAGTAGAAATGATGGTGAAAGAAGTGTCCTGACATTATGCACACAATTACAATGTACAAACACTACTCTCCAGCAAGGGCGAAGCTCTTCCCATTTTCCTAAATATAATCATTTTGAACAAAAGAGACGATAGAAATATGTTGAACAACCTTTGCTGTGGCAGCATCAAGAAACATACTTGATGGCAACTGCAAAAACCCATAAATCAGCAGATGGATTGAGTGCAAAATTAGATTCATGAGTTATTTAGCAATTCCCCTTTTGCAAGCATTAAGGAATCCCATTGCTACTGCTGCTAATGATGAAGCATACATCTAGACACACGAACAGATAGTTGTGCAAGTACAAATTAGGAAAAAACAGATTATCAGCTAACGAGTTATTTAATGACTCACTACAGATGTTTTAGTAGGCATGATCGCTAGCAAACAAGTAGGATCTAACGACCACACAAAGCCAAATGCAAGTAGTTCACCTGTTCCCCTTCTTCATCACAATATCCTACCAATGACACTAGGTTCCGATGATGTAACCTTGACAAAAGTCTTATCTCTGTCAAAAATTCCTTTTGTCCCTGTAATGATCCTTCTTCTGCACGTTTTATGGCCACAACTGTGTTGTCAGATAAATATCCTTTGTAGACTTTCCCATAACCTCCTTGCCCAACTTGAGTTGAGCTATTGAAGTTGTCAGTTGCGACTGCCATTTCTCTAAATGTGAAATCTTTCACACCTTCAAGCTTCATAGATACCTTTGAGGCTATGAGAAGCAAACAAAATTAGATCACAGGCAAGTTTCATTCATATTAGCTAAGAAAAATCTTGAAGAACTTACATAGATTCTTCCTCGACAGCGAAGACTGATATCTGGTTTTCCTTCTTGCAATGAGAAGAGTAAGCAGGGCAGAGATTGCAACAACACAGGCAATAGATGATAATACTATGGCCACCAATATCCCTTTACTAATATTCACCTTCTGTTTTGGAAAAATCACTGTTGAATTATGAAATCATGTGAGCCAAATACTGGAGAATAGATCAAATTGATTATTGCTTCATACTTAATAAAATCAAATTTAACTAATGATAATACATTTTGACACATCAGCTTGTATTGCCATCCTTGAAAAGAGTAACAAAGCATCTTTCTCGATTACCTAACTGAATTTACATTGACGAGGTAAACTATTTAACCAGGCTAAAATTATTACAATGATCATGGGTTTGTCTCCCATAGTCAGCTTGACAAAGTTTCCTACAGTGGAAAAGCCACAGAAAAGAGGAAAAGGTACATGAGAGATGCCTAATTAAAATCTTCAAAGAAGATGTGTAAGTTATTGTCTTCATATGGAAGATATTGATAATCAAGAAGGAAATACCAAGCAATGACTATGTCGCTATTTGCTTGCCAAGTGATAATGAAGTTAACAATTTAGAGAGTCAACTGTATTTCCACCCTAGAGTATCAGTTCTCTCAACAAATTCCTGAATTTTATACAAATTGTGCAGATGAATGTCCCCTACATGCACTCACTAAGAAGCAATGGAACTGCAGAACAAGTTGTCTTGAGGAAACTCTACTTACTCAAAATAAGCTAGATAACTTAGTCTTGTGTATTACCTGTCCTGATTACCCGTATCATGTGATCGCATATGTCAAAGGGCTACTTTGCAGCATCAGCATCATTAAAGAACATCACTAAAGTTGATTCTTTAAGACAAATGTTGTGTGGAGTTATGCACTTACTAGTTGAATATGGTCCCAGAAGGGTGAAGTTGAGAAGTTCATATGGTCCATATAAGTCATCTCCAGGAAAATGCCAAGATGTGAAGATGCCTCTTATTCGCTGGACCTCACTTGCATTAAATGTACTTGGACCATTAACTACTGGGAAAAGCTTCAAATACATCCTCAACCGTGGTCCTTCTTCCCAGGAATGTGACTCAATGTGCAATTGATATAGTTCCATGTTAAGAGATCTGGTTAAGTACACTTCAAATGGATACTCATAAGGAGGGAAATAAGAGAAGCTGGGACTCTTCAGTCGGTATCCAATTCTCAGGGGCGATGCACAGAAGCATTGCACAGGCGATGCGGGAACGTATTCAAAAAAATTATCTGTAGGGCATGCTTGAGTAAAACAACTTGTCGAATTCCCTAAATTGCCAGATGTCCCATCTTCTCCACCCTCGTTCCCACAAAATCGGCTTATATTCGTTATATTCACCTCAGTGCAGACAGGATTGCCTCCAAGCCTAAAGGAAAACTCCTTCATTACATTACATAAAGGAGGACTTTACCATAGACATATAATCCTCTGATGCACAACTCCAATTAAAAAAATGAAAACATTTGACATTTTCCGACTTTGTTACACTGTGAAGTCAAAAGCATGGGCCAAGAGCTCAAAAAGAGCTTCTTTCTTTGGCCTTTTAGATGCAAGCTTGTAAACCCATTTGACGCCTGCAAAGTATCTTATCCATAAGCCACTATGTTATTTTTGGCCTCTTGAACGTTTTTCAGAGGCACTGTCAAAAGCAACTGAGCCCTAATCAGGTGCAGGACCTCCAGGTACCATTTGCCAAGAGCTCCACTTCTTGAGAAAACTAAAAACCAAAGGAAATTGAAGTATGACGAAGACCTTAACAAGTGGCTATAATCATTCTCACGCATGCAGTAGAAAAATCAGCATATAGACAACATGATCTACACCTATGTTGTCACTAAATGTAATTGGGGGGCAGGAAGGAACAGGAAACAAACCTTAGAGTGACATTCTCTGGAGGATCAAGATCTCCTATGACATTTGATAATGAATTCTTTTGAAGATCACTGTAAATAAAGATAAAAAAAGAAAAATTAAACACCAACTATCTCATAAAGAATCAGGTAGATGACAGATGTGCATAATGTTTCGTTAAGCTTGTTGATAACATTACATTGCATTTCAGGAATGAGTATGCTGCAAGACACTGATTTACTTCCAGCTAACAAGCTGAAAAAGGACAACTCAGAACTTACATTATAAGCTTCTCGCTTGAAGTTAAGGTCATATTCTTCCATATGTTCGCAGGAACAGAACCTGTCAAGTTGTTATTCTCCAGTGACCTGCATTATAACTAATGTCCAGATTCAGAATAAAAAAACTTAATATATATAGAGTGAGCATTTTGTCTCTCACAAAAAAAAAAATCCAAGAAAATAATCTCAGAAACACTGCCGTTTCAACACCTGCTAATAACTATACATTCATGAAAGAAATGACAAGAGTCTTACAGTCTTTGTAGAGAGGGAAGATCGGAAAAACTTGCTGGAATAGATCCATTAAGAAGGTTATCCGATAGATCACTGCAACCAACAAATATGTATCCCAAATGTAGCAGTCACTCATATGCTGATAGCATTCAATGGATAGAGAAGTAGAATTATAGAACTGATCTTTTGCATACATGGTTGTTATGCTATCAGAGAGCTTGCTTGATGGTATAGGCCCAGTAAGCCGATTATGGCTGAGATCTCTGTAAAATGGAAGAAAAAAAAAAGTCCAACCAAGTTTTAGATGTTTTAGGAAGAGAACATAATAAGAAGCACGTATGGAAACATATAAATTAGACTTGGCATAATTTAAGGAACTGAGAACAAACAATTAGAGTACCCTCAAACTTACAAAAAGCTAAGGTTTGCTATCTGGCTAAGATCAGGAATCGATCCCTTCAAACTGCAATTACGAAGACTCCTGCCAGCCAAGTTTGCAAATGAATTGGAAACCTTATGGAAGGATTTTTGCAATATATATGGTCCACAGATGCTTTCCGTTGTCTTTCTACTACATTCTTCTTTTACAGGAAAGCTGTTCCCTGCCTAACACGCCTCAATTAGACCATTAGCTTCAGGACTAGCAATTCCCAGATTTCACAATGTTGTACAGTTGTCATTCCTTTTTTATCCATGAATTTGTTGCATTCAAGACTGCTTTTAAGGATGAAAGTAATACTTTTAGGTGTCTGTTCCATGTCAAATTCCTTTCAGCAAGGCTCAGTGGAATCTACAGTTCTCCAAAGGTCATAACTGAATGCACAACAAACCACTTTAACAAGTTCTGAAAACTTTTTTCTCTCGAACAGTTTATAGCCCGAGCGACTTCGTTATTTCAACTGCCAATTTTTCTGATAATGCATTTCTCCAGTATTTTCAGGCTTTATGCTATAGATAAAGAGCATTTTAGAATCATGTGATTTCATGCCTCAGCAGCGCATCATTACATACTAAATACAGTTACACACCAAAATGTCAACTCACAATTTTGCTAATCTGGAGAACTTCCCATAAGAAGCTGGTATTTCAGCGCCCTCGAAGTTGTTATTATCAAGTTGACTGCCAAGTAAGGAGAGTTTTAATGGAAAGACCAGATCAAAATACTTTAACAGTTTAATATGCATTCCTCTAATGCATGTCTCCAGTAGAACCAGAAAGAGTAATCAAATGCAAAAAGAAGAAGAAGAAGAAGAAGAAGAGTAGAGAGAGAGAGAGAGAGAGAGAGAGAGAGGAGAAAAGGTGATTTGACATCTTCTATTCTTTGTGGTACCTTTAAATGACCAGTAGGACTAGCATCTGAGGGATTTCAAACTATAGCTACTACAGATAACAGAGCAGCTAAATTGTTTAGAGAACTTCATTCATGAAGCAGGCAATGAGAAGGGCAACGACAATGCCGACATGAGATTTACAACTTGTTCTGAGTATGAATAACCTCTTTTTCGATGTTGCATGATAATTAAGTCTTCATGGGAAAACCATCATCACCTGCTGTTTGTGGTTCAGTCAACCTACTCTATTACAGAGGTAACCCTACCAATTGCTAGTCATATCATATTGTTGTCATCTTCAGATTGAGACATTGCCATGCCACACCTTGTTTTTACAAACTTTTTTGTTTGGTAGTGAGTTTACTTGTTTCTGACCAAAAGTTTCTTTCAACATAAGGACCTTACTAACTGCAGAAAGAAAAAAACAGGAAAAGAAGAGAGCCAGGAAAAGGGGGGTATGCAGATGACTGCAGACCTAGTAGACATCAACACAAGGGCCTTCATACAATGGAGGCACTAGTGACCTAGACAGGTGTCATAGTTCCATGTCCTATTAACACAAGTGTGTTCACTGGACTTTGAGAGCCACATACATACGCACTTCTAGAGGCAGCTGATTAACTAAATGATGTGGGATGAAATCAGAACCACCAGAGCAACTTCATCCAAAATACTGTCCATAATTACAAAAGATGTCATACAGTATGCGCAAATCTGGCAAGAGCGAGAGCTCTGGAGGAAGATATCCAGACAAGTTGTTACTGTCCACAAGCCTGCAACATTATTTGTATTAAGTGAAAAAAGATTTCTTCTGTATCAGTCTTTAACATCAGGATACCAGAAATATAAAAAAAGAATCAGAAAATGGATGAGCTGTAAACTGACAAGTGAAGAAGCGTGGATATGTTGGAAAGCTCAGCTGGAATTTGACCACTTATCGTGTTGTTATTCAAATGGCTGCATCATTTAATCTGTAAGCACATAGAATATGCACAAGGAGGCTAGGCCACCAGCCAACACCAAGCAGTAAAAAAAAAAGGTTGAAATCCACTTACAGGTGTCCCACACTACTCAAGTTAGCAAATGATTTTGGTATTGGACCTGATATTTGATTCTGGTCCACTTGAAGTCTATCCAAGTTTGGGAGATAGCCAAGCTCGTCAGGTAAAGATCCAGATAGCTTGTTTCCATTTAAAAGTCTGCGCTGACATAAATAAATCAATCACTCTTAGAAAAACATGGTTGGTGAAGGAAACTACTCTCATGAAAATGAATTTTCCAATCATGAAACAGAGAACCTGGGAAAGCTATTCTCTTACTTCTCTCTGGTTGCTACTTTTCAGGCATTTAGACAAACAAGAAATTTTGAACTATGAGATTTAGGCAAAACTAATGGTCTTCTTTTCTAAAAACTACTAGCTTTCTTTGGCAAGTTAATTCTCAAAATCAACCAATAAATGAAAATTGGCTACTTTTGTGAGGATCTACAGAAAATTGTTCAGAGAACTTGTGCATGAGTACCATCTGGTGAGACCTTTTGCAAACTGCAAAGATGTATCAGTTTCAGAAACACGCCAAATTAAACACAAACTTACAGAACATGACATGTGTCCAATTTAGGAAAGCCATCAATTACATAGAGAAGAAATGTGTGCATATCTTATTCATAGATAAAGTACTTTAAACAACCCAATGACGTATTATCTTCTATTTCATTAGTGCATGTCACTTCCTTAAGTGACAGACCTGGTTAAGAAAGTAAAGTTAACAGAACCTGATTCTCGCTCTGCATTGACAATTATATGTGCATCCATAGTTAAAACAGTGAATCAAAGAGCTAGCTGGAGGTTGCAAAATCAAACCACAAATTCGACTTACAAGAGTTTCAAGGACGCAATATTTCCTATCTCCTTTGGTATGCTGCCAGTTAACTCATTCCACATGAAGTCTCTTCCCCCATATTAAAAAACAAAAAATAAAGAAAAATAAAGAGGATCAGCAGCGATACTTCATTCTTACGCACTAGGTCAGCCAATATTTTTCTCTAAAACAGATGCTAAAGTTGGAAGATGGCACAATCACTAACTCACAAAATTAAAAGTTGAGACAACTGCCCGACGGCAGGAGATATACTTCCAGAAAGATTCATATTCAGCAGCTGGCTGTATCAGGAAAGGAAATATAAGAACACAGGGATACATTGTAAGTATATCTTAAGGAATAACTTGACTAAAACTTGGCGAAAAGTTGATATTTTCAATACCAAGACCATGATAAAATGTGATTATTTAGCTTTTCACTATAGAACTATTCACAGCACCAAGAATAGACCATACATCTCGCGCACATGCAAATAATTATCAGTGCCAATGGTATCAAAGCACAGAACTCCAATCCAGCTAGATGTGCATGGATCTCCCTCCTTCCAATTTGCGAGGTGTTTCATAGGGTCAACCAGACTGTTCTTCACAGCAATTAGTGCATCAACTGCAAATACCACAAGCACTTACATCTTACAAATGATGTCTCTGAAAACAAATAGCCGTGAAGCAATGCTGTTAAGCCATAAGCATCCTCAAAAGTAATAGCATCGGATTCATTCTCCATACATCCCAAAAAAAGTAAGAGTAAAGAAGGAAAGAGCCAAGCAATTCATGTCAACTAATATGCCTTTTTTTCCCAATAACTCACAGGCACGGTGTGAAAACCTAGCTACTCATAGGCCATAAAACACCCTACAAGCATCATAAACTGTTAAGTCCAAGCTTTTGGCCTTTGTAGGTGACTCTTAAGTTAGAATTGTTTGCACACAGTTGGTAGAATATTCAAACAAGTGACCTCCACTCCTGAGATTGAGTAACGCCCCATGTCAACTATTATTTGCTATAGTAAAATTCCTTAATGTGACAATAATTATCACCCAGGTGCTGAAACAGAGTTCAAGGAGAACAAGCTTTGTAGACAAAAAGAAAAACTCCTGATTTAATAGATTAACCTTTGCCCAGATGTGAGTTTTGGGAAAATAGACGCGATGGAGTAACAATAAGCAGTGGAACGGCTGAGAATAATGCCCAAAGAAAAACAAAAAAATCAGCTCAGATCCTCATCCAGCAACCAAATAGACTAATACCTTTGACAGCTTACCAGTTCACAATGCTCTCCCAGAACAAAATTAAGAGAAATACTTGAACTCTGCTCCTCATGCATCCCGGGCGATGCAACTAAAGTTAGAAACCTCACCTTCTGATGGAGAGGTCACCTGCGCTTCAGCTAGGTGCACAAAGTAGCAACATGAAAGGACGAGAGCAGATATTGCAGTTCTCAGCTTCAACATCTTCTTCCCTGAAACAACATTTGAAAAAAAAAATTATTCATTCTCCCGAAGCACAAACAGCGTATATCGATTGGCATTTCTTCGTGAGGAAAATAAAACAGATTCAGGCATACATATACACCCTATTCATCGTAGCGCTAAAGAAACTAAAATTCCTAACGAATCAAAAGAGAAGTCTCAAGTTCCAAAATACACCTTTTTTCCAGAAATATTGAAGGAAGAAGATAAAAATTTTATTTGCATTAGTTTGCCAGCGGTATAGATCCCATGTAGATGTTGATAACCATCGATCCCTGGCCTCTTTCTCAAGGCAAGCGATACAAGAGTGGTGGAAAGTAATCAAAACCAGTAAAACGACTGGAATCTTGAAATTAAACAGCAGCGATTAGAGCAAACTTTCTCTAAGTATCTAACAACAAATGAAACAGAGACCCATCAACAGATACAAACTACTCAGTTTGAGCATCTTCCTCACCTCAACTCGAGTCCCAAAACAAACCCAAGCAAGATCCCGAGAAAGCCTCAAGATTCAGGCCCGGAAGTCAAACAACTCAAGCGGTAAATTTACGATGGTTAAAAAGAAGAAGTCGAGAGCTTTTTTATGTGGGCACATCACGATCGGCGTCAGTATGACGAAGGCGACAACGGGAGTCGACGGCGACTTTTCCCCGGTTTGAACACGAGCTGCGACTGGGAGCACGAGATGGGATTTGCATCACGGTGGTTGCAACAACATAATGTTAAATCGAACAAGCAAATGGCAGCTCTGGATGAGTGAGAAACCCGCGGCCTTTTCTTGACGCGTTTCGTCTGTCGTGGTGTCGCCATTCCCCATTTCTTGATTTGATTAATTGAAGTCGACGTTTTCGACTGTGGAACATTCTCCGCCATAGAAGCTGGCTTTCTGCTTTGCAGACAGAGACAAAAGCGCGGAAAAACATATGTTGTGGAAGTAAATTTTCCAGTGCCGTTTCGATTGACGAACTGCGTAGTGTTTATTGATGAGAATGAACCGTCTCCATCTCTATTTCCTCCGTGGCCAAATCCTCACTAATCTCACTTTCACGAAAAATATAGTATTTTTCGAAAAGTCATTTTCCCGAAAAATATTTTTCTAAGAAATTATTTTTTAGTATTCGTTTGTCAAAAGTCGCCGGCTCGCTGGCCTCGAGCGATATCAATATACGCTGTTAGAAGTTATGATACTTAAGAGTATACAAAGAAGAAGGAAAATATTTTATACTTTCAAAAAAGCGAAAAATATTTTCTTCACTTTTGAATGCGTTTTTTTTTTCTCGGTAGACTATCTTGTTTCCCATGAAACGAACGCCGGAAATTCCGGAAAATATTTTCCTGAAAGTTATTTTTATAAGACGAACGGAGCCTTTATCTCTTTTTATTTTCAGTCTTGACGTCTACAAGTAAAGCAGGAAGGGATTTGAGGAATTATTGTATATTTGATGAATAATGTTGATATTACATGACAAAAAGGACTTGGTATGAAAACTTATTATATACTTGGTTGTTCCTATTTATGAGTTGGAACAAATTTTCTTTTGGGTTTTAGGAATACTCTTTTCCATTAATATTTTCATTTTTTGCATTACGATATTCTCCATAAAAAAAATTAAGATAATGTTGCGACGAGAGATTCTTCACTAAAAAAAACATAAATTCCTTACATTTGGGCAATATATTTACACATATAAGGGATGATCGGTTCCCGGTTCCTAGGGGAATCGGGAACCGGTTCCCTATTATGGAGAACCGGGAACCGGACCGAACAAGATTGGGCGGTTCCGGTCCGGTTCCCGGGTGGTTTCCGGTTCCAATTAACGCGAAAAAAAAAATTCTAAAATAGAAAATAATTGCACGTCCACGGTCCACTCGTCGCATTTTCTGGACATCCACTCGTCCACGATCCACTCGTCCACTCGTCCAGTTTGGACGTCTAGAAACGCTGGACGTCACTGGACGTCTAGAAACGCTGGACGTCACTGGACGTCCAGCGTTGGATGTCCAATTCTGGAAGTCCAGTAGTGGACGTCCACTGGACGTCCAGTGGTGTCCAAGTTTCTGGACGTGCACCACGTCCAGAAACTTGGTCCAGAAACTTGGACGTCTAGTTTCTGGACGTGTCCAAAAATGTACCTCAAGATTAAAATACATAATAGAAAATGCAAAAACTCGTGTATAAACTTTACAAACTCACAAACACAAACTTCACAAACTTCAGAATTTTTTTTTTGAACAATACCGGTCTGGTTCCGGGTGGGCGGTTCCACCCCCGGAACCGGGAACCGGACCGAATTTCCCGGTTCCATTTTTTGTGGAACCGGGAAACGCCCGGAACCGCCGGTTCCGGGCGGTTCCGGGCGATTCCCGGGCGGGCGGTTCCACTTGCTCACCCCTAGCACATATATCTTATTTGCTTATGTTCAAACATTAGAGGAGTTATTTAATAAAGCGGAATTCTAATTTGAACGCTTTAAGAATACTTAACGAGGAAATTATTGGTGTTTGGATGGAGGGAAAGAGACGGAGAAAGGTTATAAAACGACTTGGGAAAGGTCACAAAAGGTTGGTTCGAGTAATGAAGTTTGAGTAATTTTTGTATTCATAAACAAATTTGTCCTTCTTCCTTAATTGTACCTTTGTTTCTTGTCTGTTTGCAATTACCTATATTTATATTTATGTGGTAATACATTCTTCTCCTTCCTTTTCTCATGCTGAGGGAATTAAAGATTTCCTTAGTATTTTTCAGCTTTTTTCGCATTTCAGCGGAGAACACGCAAATAATATATGAATCTAATCTTATAAAACTATTTTCTGTCTTTTGTAGAGTTTATAAAATAATCAAGAAGCATCTGTATACTATCATTTGGTTATAACAATAACAACAACAACAAAGTCTTTTTATATAATCTCACTATCGCTAATTTCTTATTCTTCTTTTTTTTTTTTTCATTTCGAGCTCGTAACATATAATCTCATGGAGGATCCTCTCTCTTGTAGATACTAAATCAAAGTTTTCTTCGTAATGACTACAAAATTGTGACCTATACAACTGCTGTGTGGCAAAACGATGAATTGGCTCATTGATCATGTAGATAAATCCAAGACATGAACCAAAATCTAAATGAACAGTGTTACATAAACAAGAGATGACTAGGAAATTTCTTGCATCCACAACCCTACTTTACTATCACCTAAGATTTATAATGACAATACCATAATCTTAAATAGATGGTAGAATTAATCAATGATGAGAAGTGATCATATTTATATTTACAAATAGAAACCTACTACTTAAGTGGAAAATGCTGGAATGATGTATTTAAAGCACTGAGTTAATGATTAAATTAATTTAGTAAATCACCTTGATATTAAATTAGCAGTTGTCAAAGTATACTTGATTACTCTTCCTAACAGTTTCAACCGGATAAATCATAAACCACACTAACCCCGCCACCCCCCCCCTTCTCTCTCTCCCTTTATGATGACTCATGCTTGATATGAAGTGAGAAACATGAACAGAAAAAATTGTGTTTAGTTATGTAAACACTGAAAAAAAACTAGTCGTGGGAGCTAAAGATGAGTGTTTCTAGGTTCTTTATAGGTTCTACCTGAATAATGAAATATACTCACTCATTGGAATAGATTTTCCATTTTTTGGGGATTTAGAACCTATCTTACATATCCTGTAACCTGGAACTTACCCTCTCAAGAGTTTTGAAGTCAATTTTAGAGTTTAACAAGTTCTATATGTTTTCTTAGCCGAATGATCGAAGTAAATTGTCGTATCTCATGACCATCATTTACTGTTACAATTCCAGTTACATGAAAAATGCAAAACATTAACAAAGAAAAATTTTGGTCATTGATATCACTAGCAATGGAAACTCAGACTAATGATTCCTAATTATGTACGTGCACGATACAATAATATATTAAGCATGTGAATGATTTGAATTATACATAGTCTTCATAAAAATTCTAAAATCATTCTAATAACCATTTTATTGTTAACATAATGATCTATCAGCTATCTTACATGTCAATGTCAGTGTTGACATGGATAATTTTCAATTTTTTTTAATTTATGAGTTTTTTCTTCCATTTTCCTCTTCTTTTTCTCTCTTTTTTCTAATTTTTTTTAACATTTCCCGCTGCTAGTCAATAGGTCACTTGTGATGACCACAATGCCCTCACTAGATCTGTGCTCGTCGAGGATGTTGCAAGTATAAGTGGACCTCTACATCGATGATTTTCTATCAAAATTGGCCAGATGGACTAAATTGGAAGATCATAAAAAATTTTATGATTATATCAACTAAAATGAAGAATTTAAGATTGAATTGGCAAGCCGTTCAATAGGTTGTGTAACTTCTTGGACAGCCTTCTTCAGAATCGAATCTTTTTTTTTTACGCTTAATGGATGAATTCATGTTTTTTCTATTTTCTACATAAGACAACCCATATAATTATTAGCCAATGTCGGAACCGGTTCAATTAAATTATCTCTCTAGCAGATGGAGACCCCAAAATGGTTTCCTTTTCGATTTAACCAACAACATCAAGGCCTCAAGTAAGACAAAAATGTAATTTGTCTCTATTTCTTTAATCATCTCCACCTTATTCCGCAAGAGGCCAGATGGGTTTATGACATACGAGAAGTCAACTTCTCCGAGAAAGCGACTTTTTAAGGATTCGAGATAAGGCATGACGTTCCTCTCGATCGCTAAGACACAAGACTTTCCGAGGTGACCGGGAGATCCAGCTCCGAACATTTGAGCCAATAAAAATCACAAGAGGCATCGCTTAGATAAGTTAATTTGAGACTGATGATGTGAACAGAATCTTCTCCCTATTAAGTAAGTTTCGTTTTCTATTGGCCTTGACGCGTTAGGGTGATATCCTCCTACCACTCCAATTGATCAAAATTTCCTACTAACCAAAACCTTGATTCCCACGTCACTTGACCCACACCAATCCGCCACCGTATGCAGGCCGTGGCCGCCGCACTAGTTAAAGCGATCTCGGGGCCATTAATCTGATGCCACCCCCGACGGCCTGATATCACGGTGTCGGCATCTGCCACCGATCCATTAAATTTTAGCGTCTTTGGGAATAATGTTAAGATTGACGTCTTTCGCCGTGAAAATCTTATTTTATGCAAGCGATCGGGACGGTTTACGTGCAAGTACAGGAGTTGATCGAGTCAAGCGGATGCCCGTCTGGTGACAGATGAATAGCTAAGTAATGGCCCTCCTAATCGCAAGTATATCATTGACTCTCCCTCTCCCTCTTTTTTTTTTTTCCTTCTATAATCAAAGATCTATATCGCTCGCTGATGACGCCGTAAACGTCAAAATCCGCAGAGGTCAACAATGCTATAGACGATACGAAGTGCCTTGTACGTTTTGGCTTTCGAGCCAACTAAATTCGCAAGACTTTGGATCATCTCATGACATCTTTGGGATCAAATAAGCCAAGCAGCCGGCGGAGAGACGGCATCTATGGCTTCATATGGTGTTTGCCATTGCCAAGATGGTATGACTGGATCATTAGTACGTATTTAACGATTCGTGCGTATTTTTCCGTTCGAAAAAAATATATATATATATAAGTCGATTCTTTTCTATGCTGGTAAATTTGTTTTTTTTATAGGAGTGGGTGTCGGTACCGATAGAGAAGTTATTGATCACCTAATTTCTCGGCATAACTTATCGAGACTTTTGTGAAGTCTTTTACTCTCTTTTTTTGAATAATTTAAGATCATCGACTGTTTATTGTCTTGTACTAACTTTTATTTATCCTTTTTACTAATGCCTTAAGTTAACAACTCTTATATTGTTTGTCTATCTTTCTTGGAGTGACTACCAATTTTTTTCTGATTAAATTAACTAATCAGTTTCGAGTTATTTACCACTCTTATTGTTTATTAAATTTTATAACTATTATTATCATTTGCCCACATTTATTTTTCCCTCATACAAAGTCCTTCGATTTATTGACTTTTTTACGGATTTACGAATCTTTATGCATTTGAAGTTTC
This sequence comes from Melaleuca quinquenervia, assembly GCA_030064385.1. NCBI lineage: Eukaryota > Viridiplantae > Streptophyta > Magnoliopsida > Myrtales > Myrtaceae > Melaleuca > Melaleuca quinquenervia. The sequence goes on from CM057718.1 coordinate 17,576,805, forward strand.
AAATTTTCCCCACTAGACTACCGACTAGTTTTGGTTGTGAGATCGCATTTGAATTGTTACCAACATTTACCGTGTAAAAAAGTTAGCAAGTCGTTAATTGAGTTACTAATTTTATTTGTTTTACTTACTTGCTTGCTAAAAATTTACTAACTCTTTATAGAAACTATCAACCAGTTGAGCGATTTATCACTTTACTCCAATTAAGTCACAAATCAATTTTGGTTTTTGAAACTCTCTTTCCAATTACTTACTAGCATTCATTAGTTTAATTTTTAATTTATCTAATATTTAATTGAGTTAATAATTTTATTTGTCTTACTTGCCAACTTTTTATGGATTTTCTTTTAAAATTTACCAAATTCAACAGGAGTAATTATAAAATTTTCAACGATTAAGTAAATAACTAATTTTGCATTGCCAACTCCTAAATATAAAAAATTACCTTTTTTTATATCTATTTTGTTTTTAAAATATTGATTTCTCTTAAAGTAATGCCAGCATCTGCCAGAGTTCCCACAAAAATAAGATTTTTGGTAAAACTGGGAATATGTATCACATTTGGAAGATTCTTGATTGTTTCATCTTTCATCTTTAGCTTCACTTTTCCACGACCAATAATATCAAGCGTCGTATCATCTTCCATCCGTACTGTACTTCCTTGATATGGCTCGTAACAGCAAAACCAATCTCGATGAGGTCTCGTGTGGAAAGACGCTCCAATACCAATTATCCATGCACTACAGTCACCATGAGATGAGTTACAAATAAGATACATATCTCTTACACTACTGTCATCATCCTTCTTTACATTAGACAATGACGCATCATCTCGCTTCTCTAGAATCCTTCTTCAAGTGTCTAGTTTTTCCGCACTTCCAACATCTAATTTTTGATCTATCTCGGCTTTTAGATTTTCCTCTGGATTTATTTCTAGTAACAAATTTGAATTTGGGTCTTTTGCTGCTCTTTTTTCTTACGAAAAGAGCCTCGTTCGTTGCATTATCAAAATATGCTCTCCTCATCTCCTCAGATAATAAAGCAGATACAACGTTTTCAAAGGACAATGCACTAACATCAGTGTCGATCGAAACAATTACATGTTCCCACAAATTCGACAGTGAACAAAGCAAAGTACATGCTTTATCTTCCTCATCCAAATTAACATCAATAGATGCAAGTTGCTCACAGATTGTATTAAATTCGTTTAAGTGTGCAGAAAAGTAATCACATTCATTCATCCGGAGATTATACAGTCGCCTCCATAGAAATAATATGTTCACAAGCAACTTGCTTGGATAAATGCTTCCCAATTTAGTCTAGAGATCTTTCGCCGTCTTTTCAAAGGTCATATTCACCAAGACGTTATCAGCGAGACACAGTCAGATCAGGCTTCGCACCTTTTGATTGCTATTAATCCATGCCTTTAATTGATTTGATGCAAACACAATATCTTCCTTCTTCGCTTTCTCCTTGGTAATCGCCTCAGGTTTATTTTATTCAATCACGTACCACATATCTCTATTAACAAGCAAAGCCTCCATCTTCAGTTTTCATAACTCGAAACCCTTTCCTCCAAACTTCTCCACTTCAATTCGCGATCGACCAGCAGGCATCTTCCAAGATTCGGTTTTTTTTTTAATCTCTCTTCACCAAGAGAAAAAAATCAAACATTTGCCTTAAACCCAGGCTCTGATACCAGATGTTAGGATCGATGCATAATCGCGGTAAAAGTAAAATGAGCTAGAGAAGAGAAAAATTGAGACATGTGGTTTTATCCTGGTTCACCCTTACACTAGGGGTACGTCCAGCAGATGATTCCACTAAAACAACTCCTCACCACTCTCGTTACAACTCTCAACGCAAGACATAAACTATCTATGCGCAAGAAGTAAACTCCCTCGGCGCGAGATGTAAACTTCCTATTCAGCGTAAAAAAATAATATCCTACGCAAGAAACAATATTCTGCGCAAGATGTAAAAAGAGTATTTTTGACAGTATTTATTTATGAGCCTAAGCCTAAACTACTAAAAAATAGCAATACATCGCTGTCCTACTTTAGAGGAGTATAAACCACACCCCAATAGTCCTCTCATTCTCTCTGTCATTATGCTTCCACGATGTGGATAAGATAATCACGCCAATCCATGTAATAATTCTTATTATCCGATCGTGTATGCTTCAGAGACCACCGTGCTACTTAGTTCACTTAACTAGAACCAGTCACGTCATGTAATATTGCTTTCGGACCCCCCAAAGAGTGTTCTTGAACGCACGAAGAACTTGGCGAATCGACCTTGCACGATCCTTCGAGATGTGAAGGATGACATGCCTCTGTGAACTCATGGAATTGCGCTTGTGTAGCATATGGGTGAGATAGTGTATGAGAACTGTGTGATGTCTTTCCTTTTCGGTTCTGTGGTTACACCTCGAGTGTAGGATCGAAGAACTACGACGTGTTGGACATTTCTCAAAGTTTCTACCAACCTTGGATGGTCAAGTCCAACAGTAGGACTCCAGAAAGACCTTTTTCTCTTGTGATTGCCTTGAGATCGTACCCACAAGATGGTTTAGGCATAAGCATATACAGAAGGAACTGTCCTGTACATCATGAGCTTTCGTAGATCACTATGTTTATAAGATATCTGCTCAGCTTAACCTGGTGTCGGAAATACTTGTTGGTCGTCACCTCAAGATAATGTATATAATGGCCTGATAGAGCAACTCGTGAATAACTAGAGTACTGTTGAACGTGAATAACTAGGGGAATTTGATTTGGGCCAAGAAGTTGGAGGTGACTTGGGTTGGATTAAGCTTTTATCATAAGCTATGCCATTGAGAAAGGCATAGTCTTGGTAGTGACGCCAAGAATTTGATGTTAGGACTTGGCAAAATAGGTCAGAGAAATTAGTTGGAAAAAATAACAATTATCTATGAAAACTTGATTGCACAAATAGTTATTAGTTTTAGGATGAAAGTTTCAAGTCCGAGTTTTACTTCATGAATATTTAAGAAAATTTTAAATAAGGGCCTGTAGTGCTATTATTTTTTGATATAAGTACCCGAAATGGATTTTGTTTCAAAGAATAATTTGAAGTACTTCTATTTTCTCAAATAAATGCTTGAAGTGAATCTTATTTCAAATAAAATCCTAAAATGCTTGTGCTTACAGGCGGATTGACTTTGGCTAACTTACAGCACAAAAAAAAAATTTGAATTCATCGCCTCCTTCTATAATGCTATATTAAATTTTATAGAACCATCGGTGGTGTAAGATCATACAGAAATATAATCACTGCCGCGGCTTGCACAAGAATGTAGAACACCAAGTTGGTGACTTTTTTTTGGAATTAATTCTTAGAAAACCGGTAGCTAGGGTTTCTTGATTTTACATTCCAAATATGTGATGAAGGGAACCATGGATACCGTGGCATATAACAGTTTAGTTACCCTCGAAAGAGAAATATTATTTGAGCTAGAGCAAAAATGGAATCCAAGTTCAGAGCGGGCGGAGCCGTAATTTTCAACTTGTTACACGATAGAGATGATAGGCAACAAGAAGCATGTGTTCGAGCATGTCTTGGCCTTGTGACGAAGCACCATTGGTTCGCCATGTTTCCAAGCTAAACAGGTTAACCGCTAATTGTGCACAATCCCCTCAAGACTTCATGGCATTTCTTTAGTTTTGAGGATGGATTCAAGTTTGTGTTCATTACACACTGGGCATTCTCTTGTTCTGTCTGTGTTGCTTCTTAGCAAAGCACAATCTAATATAGTCACTCAGAGAGTACTTATGCATGGTATAGCGCCATGCAAAGACTAGGCACCCGCCCTATGATGAGGAATTATGCGAAGCTCCCGGCGAATATCAGAACTAGATGTGGATTTCCATCAGGAGAGATCACCAAGTTTCTTTTGAAACACCAAGCCTATTGCACCTGCACATGGTTTTAGTCAGGGGAACATGTGGAAATAATTGAGATTGAAACCGTCATGGCAAAAGTGGCTCTGCTTCAGTGACGGTCGAGGAGTTGATCCTCTTGTTATAGATGCAGAACTTTGATTTGATCATTTCGCTGGACAGTTCCTTTATCTGAGTACACTTTATTATGTGAAATTTACCTCAAGAGTTACTCAACAAGACGCTTGCGCGCTACTATGATTGTGCTAGTCATGAAACAAACAGTCGAAGGCGGGATGAGGAAAAATTTAAACACCATTAGATTTTTCTTCTTTCTCTTCTAGTAGGCAAGGTTGGCCTCAGCATGCCTGTGCCGGGGTCTACCTCGCCTGGATATGGCGAGGTGGGCCCAACGACGAAGTTGGTCATGCCCGGTCATGATTTCACGTAGCCAGGTGACGTCAAGTCTTGCTTAGCCATTGGCGAGACTGAGCATTGCCAACTCGAGACTTTGGTTGGTCGCGGGCCATTGCCGAGGCCCGGTGACCTGCTAGAGGAGGAAGAAGAAAGGAGAGAAAAAAAAAGGAAAATTATAAATTTTGTAGAAAATTAAGGACTAAAGACATTTTTGTTCTTTTTTATTTTAGAAATAACAGTTATTAAATGCATTCTTTTGCTCAAAATTTCATCCACACATTGAAGATAGTTTCTTCACGAGCATATGTCTGCGGAGTACTCATCAAGATAGTAATTAACATGATCCTACAAATAAATCATTTGGCTATTTCTCTAGATATATCCCATATATTCCACGAGCTTTGGCGAGTGATATCATGTGACGCGCGAATGCAAAGGTTTACGTAGATTTTGAGAATTGTAATCGAGATAAAGATTGAATAGTTCAAATGTTATCTAAGATACACGAGGACTCCAGGAATAAGCTAAGGCATCAAGAATCTTCTTGATTAAGTTGTCTAGAGCCGGAGGAGTCAATGAAGGCCAACTCAAGAGAAATGGACGCCCCACCCAATTAACAAAAGTACAAGATGGAAAATGGACAAGCGCAAAATCCTCTGAAATTCCCAAAAGAGAAAAACCAGAATCACCAGTGATTCGTGAAAGAGAGAGACAAATTTGTGTACGCTTAAATTAGACAAGTGTGTTCAACTGTTGCCCGAGGAGTAAAGCGACACGTTAGACCAAGAAAAAAAGGACAAACGCAAGCTATATAGAAGTATTTCGAATTACTTAGACAGATCAAGTTGCACATCTTACCCATAGCAAAATGTCAAATTGCATTGTCCCCATCCTATAAACAAATAGTTACAAGCTCCTGAGATTGTTTGTTCATTGAGGAAAACTTAACGGTGCATTAACGGGGCCTGACTGTGGGGATCACGCCACTAACAAGGTCACTTCCTACCAGATCGGTGGATGTGTATGGACTTTTCCTGGGGTAAAGAGGCTGAGGGCCAGAATCCCAGATTCCTGAACCAGAAGTTTCTGTTTCTGAGGCAATAGTGTTGGTTTCCGGTAGCATGGAAGAGATATTCTCCAATTCTCGTACCACCTCCAACATTGTTGGTCGCGCCTTGGTCCGATCTTCGCAACACTTGAGGGCTAATGCCATGAACTTCTTGATACACTCAGAAGGATATGGGCCCATGCTACGATCTATGATCGAGAACATCGATCCAGATTGACAAGCTTGCAGCACCTGCCAATGCAATCAACAATATAAAGATCCGTGAGAGAGTACCAACAGTAGGACAGCATCGTCATGCTATAGTTATGTTCCATCTAAGAATTCTGATACTATGGACAAGAAATGCGATGGAATCGAACACTCTCTGAGTACTGGATGATAAATCATAGGATTCTATGTCGTTTTGACGTAGAATTCAACACTTTGGCTAGTGGAATGCTAATCATACTGACTTTGTGCTGGATTGCAAGATACATGAGTCAGGAGGATTCGATGAGGATTCTCTGGTTGAGTTATATGACCATTCTATTAGGATTTAAGGGAAAACTGAAAGCTCAAGTACCTCCCTGACAATGTTTCTCCCATGAGATATGGGCTTCATCCCTGTCAAAAGCTCCAAGAATACGATCCCAAGGCTGTAAACATCACTCTTTTCTGTCAACTTGTGGGTCAAGAAGTACTCTGGATCAAGGTAGCCCTGCAAAGGAAACAGGACAGTTAGAATTATCAAGGTCAGCCTCTAAAATAGAGAAGCAGCACAAAGTACAAGAGAGATGACTTTAGAGCTGAATCTCTACTCGTTTGATGTTCTATCTGCATATGAAACAATGTTAGATGGAAAAGCAGCAATAATGCCAAAACTTTCCTGTCTTGTGCCATACTGATGCACTGGAGAAATTACAAATAACTCGAAAGAAAATCCCTACTGGTTTGTCGTACTTTAGTTTGTTTGAGACTATCCATTGAGCAACAGAAAATTGAGAAAAGAAGCTCAGCATGTCTATGACTAAATGGGAAGGCTGGCTAGAGAGGGAATAGTCATCAAGACCTATGGCTGGTGGGGGACGGTAGTTCTCCCACTGACAGCCCAGAAAATTCCGTTTTTGCAGCTTTGCTCGACATCGGTTCTTCATTTAGTATAATGAACTCTTTAATTATGGCAAGCAGGGTTACTTACAGGCGTGCCCTTTACATTCGTGGATACGTGAGCGGTTTCATAACCATCAGTATTTGGTGACGGTGCGAGTCTTGAGATTCCAAAGTCAGCTACTTTTGCATTGAATCTGCTGTCTAATAATATATTATTGGCTTTGATATCGCGATGTATGATGGGAGGGTCAGCTTCTGTATGAAGATAGAGAATGCCCTTGGCTGAACCCAAGGCGATGCTCAATCTGACTGCAAAACTCAACGGGCTTCCATATCGACCTGCCAATTAACAACTATTAAGATAGAGAAGCTACATTTAAACTCACAGCTGTCAAAACAGAAAACTCCTTTGTGGACATTTTTGTATAAGAAGAAATTTTGCGTTAGAAACACATCAAAATAGCATCTTAAGTTCTTTGCCATGCTTCCTTTCATTTTATGCAGAAAATCTGCTTTTCAACTTATTAGCAGGAGAAAGCAAGCAGTAACAGATTTGCGAGGAAATTTTAGGCCAAGTCAGCTGGGGAGCAGCTTAGGAATAGCATATATTCTGAATCTTCCTGCCTTCTGCCGGGAGTAGGGAACTGATAAGGGGACATGAGAGCACAAAAGTTTGTACCTAAAAAAGAAGGGGGAAGATGAAGGGAAAACAAATCCATTCCCATATAACCAATTCATTTACTCAATTATGAAATGAAAACGACAGATGATCCAGGTAAATAATCAAGAGATCCAACAGTTTCCAAGAAAAAAATTAGACAGATTAGCTTCATAAAGCATGATGAAAAATCACAGATACAGTTTATGAAACTGCATGACTAGTTACCTGATAACACATTGTGAAGGGTACCATTTGGCATGAACTCATACACCAGCATCTGCAAGGACAATTAGAAAAGCTTATTCAAAGTCATCATCATTATTGATATGCAGCAAACCAGCTTGATCCTACTAAAAATAGTGACAAAGGTGTATTACCACAGCTGGACAATTATGAAAGAGCAATATAGGCACAAGAACTTTGCATAGTCACTTGACATTGACACAATTTTTACGTGTGACCCAAGAGTTTGGGACCTAAAAATTTTCTGATGTGGTAGACTGAGATGGGCGTCCACTTCACTTGAAATCTGTCCACCCAGCATATTTAGTAAATGTGCAATTTAGATTCTCGATTGCTAATAACTTGTCTAGTATGTAGACTATTCAACTCTTGCAGTCATATTCTTCACCAAGTATAAGAAGTATCTAAGTCCATGTAAGACAAATCAAAAGATCAATGGAAAAACCTAACCGAGCGATAAATGTTCCTGTCTGAAAATTCTCAAATGAAAACATTAGTTCCTTCTATAGTAGCATATGATAACAATGGGCAATGCTGATACGAGAATGCATTCCCTTCCAAATTCTAAATAGATGAAAACTTTTCCGCAACTCGTACAAGGGGACTTAAATATTTTGAGCATTACAATAAAAGAGAACCCAAATCTCAGTGATCAGACTCTTGGTAATAGGTTCTCCACCGGTCCATTGTGTTCCTCTGCGCTTCCATGCAGACGAGAGCATTTAAAGTCCTCCAAACAATATCCACGACTTATTAGTGGCAAAGATGATATCGCATTGAAATATACTCTATATAAGAGGCCTTGCTGTACTAGATGTTTTACTCAATGTCCACATCCTGGTTCTCCCCATTCTAGATCACGTGATATGAATCATAAAACTGTTGAGAGCATCTTAGCCATTTCATAGGTTCCGAACTTAATAGTAAAAAAATTGAGGGCTCATTGTAAAGTTGATTTTCTTGTACTTGAGGTCACATTATAACGAGATTTATCAGCATGAAATCCATTGGGGCTGCACTGTAAAAGTGGTATTGTATGAAACATCACAGCTGAATCCTCACGGGAACACCTATTGATTACCTGATTGTTTGTTATCTATCAGGAATTACTTCTAAAATCGAATTCCCTACACGTTGTCCTAATTCAAAGCATAACATTTGACTTCTGCATATGAATGAAGTAGTAAGTATCAAGGTGTCTATACACTTTAATACCTCGTAGCTGGAGTTTAGCAGCACGCATATTATAATCTTGCAATGCACTTTCAAAGGGTTTTTTCATGGGAGATGATTTCCTGACAAGGAGATTCATACTACTAACAAATAGGAAATGCAATCTGACACTTCTTTAGAAACATTGCTTCAATGAGCATAACAGAGCTGTCAGAATCAAGAAAATTCTACCTGCTCACTTTGTTCGTCGCAGTACCCAACTAAGGCAACAAGGTTGCGATGGTGTAGCCGTGACAAGAATTCTATTTCATTAAAGAACTCTTCTTGGCCCTGCAGCGATCTTTCGTGTGCACGTTTGATTGCCACCACTGTACTATCTCCCAGGACACCTTTAAAAACTTTCCCGTAGCCTCCTTGTCCTATTTGAGCAGTGATGTCGAAGCCACTTGTTGCCTTCTCAAGATCGGCAAAGGAAAATGCTTTTATTCCTTCTACTTTCATGGGAACTTTCGAAGCTACACAAGAGGAAGTAAAAATTAAAGACTTGGCTCTGTACAGGATAAGGCTTCTCAACGTGCCAGTGATGTGGTAGAAATAACGCACCTGACTTTATCCTTGAACCATCCTGGTTCCTAGGGCGTCTTCTGTAGAACAGAAAAGCAATGGCCAGGAATACGACAGCTGCAAAAGAGATGGATGCCACTACAACTGCAGCCACAACACCCTTGCTCATGCCTGAGCTCGTTGGCACGCTAACCTCTGCACATGAGGAGATGACTGTTCTCTAAGCACCAGTTTAACTTTGAAAGGTAGCTTTATCTATCTTGGAAGACGCCTTTTATTCAAAAAATTGCAGAGCCCCTTTCAGATGACCACTTGGAAGAGATTTCAGGACAAGAAAAGAAATGACATTCCAATATAGATTGCTCGCTAGTTGAGACATGCTCTACATGACATTAGACAAGCTATTGACATACATTAAATCTGTGGATGGATTAGCTGAGTGCCCCATAACGTTTGGTCAAATCTAAACATACACAGTCGATCCAATTCATTTATGTAAACAATAATTTCTGATAAGTTGAAAAAAGATTATCGAAGCGTATGCCATCAGTAGTAGAGAAGACTGAGGAGGTGTCCAGAAAGATGGCCTTGTGATGCGCGGATCTAATAGTATATTTTTTGGCCTTTCCAAAAATCAATTGGAATATTCATCTTTCGAACATTCAAACAATCCATACAAACAAATTCAAGATTTAAGGAAATTATAAATTATTCTGAATAGATTTGCTCTCATCAATGGCAAACTTATGCAAGTTGTTTTCAATTCGTTATTTTTATACGTCATTAGATGTTATGTATATTAAACTTATGAATGAAATCTTATTTTTGATCTTTTGTAAGTATCCGTGTTGCATTAATGATGCTATAAATCTGATAAATTATTCTGATAATTTTACAACTATACCCTGATGAAGTAATATGTATTTGGACATTTAACAGGTCCACTTCCAGTTTAAAAACATTTTTGACATTCAACATGTTCAGCGGTAATGGTATAACGCTTAAGTATCTTTTTACACTATCAGTGGATCCAACAATTATACTATGAATTTATTAGAACCCTATTTGTGCAATTAGTTGACACAAATTCCTAAACCTTATTTTTTGTGAATTTTTTTGTTATGATTAGAAATTCTCCCTTAGGAACTTATCACATTTCTAGAATTATCGGCTACAAAAGAAACTTCAAACTTTTACCGTACAGAAATATGCACAATCAAATATTTATCTTTTCTTGCACTAATAAATTCTCACTCTACCATGAAAATTGAATTGCTGGGCAAAGATCGCATGTGAGCGTGCCATGTGGCTCGATCTCACGCAATCTCTACGGACGATCGAAACTTACCAGATTGGTAATATCCAAAGGCAAAATTTATCAGATCATAGGGCCCGAATGTATCATTCCCAGGAATTGTAAATGTTGCGATATTGTTCACAAGCCGTTGAACCTCGACTGCATCGAATTCACCAGAATAGTTGCCAACCTGAGGATAAACTTTTAGAGATATTCGGAGCCTGGGACCTTTCTGCCATATGAAGGAGTCAATTACGAGCTGATCGACTTCCAAGTCAAGACTGGAGGTTATGTAAGATCTGAACGGGTCAGCATACGGGGGGAAATCAGATATACTAGGACTGCGTAGACGAACTTCAACACCAAGTGGGGCAGAACAATAGCATTGATCCGGGGCATCAGGCACCGTGAGAGAATCGAAAAAGCGAGGACAATGTTGATGAACGCAGCTGCTGCTGTTCGAGTTCGTAGAATTGGCAGGAGCATCAGCGCTGCCATCTTCAGGTGCACAGTAGTTGACGATGTTGAGTTCGTTTTCTCTTCTGCAAACAGGATTCCCTTGAAGCCTATGCATGAATAAAGTAACAAGTCATCAAACCGCTCCCAACCGTTACAGCTACTAGATATACATGAAGATGAATGGTGCTTAAGTCAAGCTTACGTAAAATCAATTAGAGTAAGCGGCTCTAAAACAAATGTTCAAGATAATAACTAAACCCAATAAAGAAAAAAGAAGAAAAACAGCTCCCAACTGGTCAAGACCACCGTAAATACATTGAAACAAAGGGAGTTATGGAAGCTATTGGACATGCCTAGATCTTGATTAGCAGAACGTGTACCTAATTATGACATTTGGAGGAGGATTGAGACCGCCCACAACGTTAGTAAGTGCATTGTTTTGGAACTCTCTGCAAGTAAAGATTCATATACAAGCGTAAGAGGACGAAAGAATCAGGTAGATATGAAAGTTCGTCAAACAAGTGGGAGGTAACCCCGTAAAGATTTCAGCTAAGCCAACAGCTTCTTTTTCCTTGCGTTTCTTTCTCTAGTGCTCAATGTGCAGGTTGATCTCTACCTTCTAATCTGGTTCAAATGAAATGTCTGTGACTGGGGCTTTGGGTTGGAGAGAGAGAGAGAGAGAGAGAGAGAGAGAGCGCACGCTCAATATTTGACAGTTCATATAAATATGAACCATAAAAATTCCTGTAAGGAGACTTTGCAACATACATCGCAGTTTTAAGGCAGTCATACCATCATTCACTGAACCAGACAACTAAATGCCCATAGTAATACAAAGAAATGGCGAAGAATAAACCCATGATTTTATCTTTCTGCAGGCTCACAATTTAAGTGTTGTTGTTGCATTAAAAATGATATTCTGCCATATATTGGTCGGAACATCACCAGACAAGTAATTTTCCTGAAGGGATCTGCAAAAGACAAACATAGTTATCATTCCAATGTAAGTCCACCATGTGACTACTTCCATCATTTGATAAAATGAATTGAATAGCTGCTTAAAGCTTCAAACTAGGATTTTTCTATGAGTTTGATGGGAAACAAGAATGTGTAATCAAAATCCAGATGATCCTTACAGTTTTTGAAGCTGGGAAAAACCAGAAAAATTTGAGGGAATAGTCCCATTAAGCTGATTATGGGAGAGATCACTGCACGATGTGAAGCAAATCAATTAAATATGGATAAAGGAATGTCGTTACAAACATACCTCTGGCCAGTACTCAGTTCCAGGTCTCTTTATTTTTGTATGTAAGTCTCTTTCTTGCTTGTGACTGCGTGCGTGCGTGCGTGCGCGCGCGCGTGTGTGTGAGAGAGAGAGAGAGAGATAAATAATTAATTTAAAATCTCATGGAGCACCTACATGGTAGTGATATTTGGAGAAAGCTTATTCGTGGGTATGCTTCCACTTAGGTTATTTGAGCTAAGATCTCTGCAAATTGGACAACAGTTCTGGTCAGACAGCATGCCCAGATTATTTTTGTCTTTTAACTTAGCGTGATACTTCTCCTTTATCTCCTTATCCCATTTACTCAGCTAAAGCCAAGAAACAGCAAACTTTTGGTAATATGATCGATGCTAGCTGCGAAGCATCAATTAAAGAAGTAAAGATTGAAACTTACAAGTAAAGAAGACGGCCCATGGTGCTAAAATCAGGAAGAACGCCTGTCAAATTGCAGTTTCTCAAACTCCTGTTAAGATTGAAAGGTTCGAGTCTTGAAAGTAGAAAACTATCCATTTTGTGATACGTAATGGAGAAGAAACATGCAGCTTGTGGCTAGTTCACGTAGAAGAGTCGAGGTTCCGTAAAGATGAAGTGCAATGACTACTGCAATCTCCCTCCAACGGAGTAAAACGTCCAAATGCCAAAATAGTGATTGAAATTAGCATCCATGTGGCGCTAAGTTCTGTGGTAATCATTTTCATGTAAATGCAATAATGATAGCAAGAATTAGAAGCAATGGGACCAGTCAGTACTATGCATGGTTGTCTTTTTTTTTTTTTTGGTAAGTGATGGTTGTCTGTTTTCTCTTCAAACAAAAGAGACCAAAAACAGTTTGCCCAATGCTGGCTTTGATTGCATGCTGTTTGGTTGCATCAGTGGGGTACACGCATGCAGGTCAGAGAGAGAGAGAGAGAGAGAGAGAGAGACCTTACAATTTCAAGAGTTTAGGCATGTTTGAATAATCACTTGGGATATTCCCCTCAAATTTGTTGTTGTCCAGTTGGCTGCAATGAAATAACATAGTTAAATTGTAGCTAGTTTCCAGTAATCATAGTTAAAATTGTAGCTAGTTTCTACTAATAGATGATCCAAATTTCTAACTTTGGTTGTCTGTAAGTTACTTTGTATACCAGGACTAGATGCAAAGAACAAGACAAACAACCTCAAGCAAAACTGAGCTCCCGCTCAAATCTTAAAGTAGACATGCCAGCTTAAAGATACCTTAAATGAGCCTTAGTAAGGTTCCTCAATATATAGGTATTCCCAGAAGTTGTTTTACTTCTTTTTTTCATGACCAAAGTGGTCATTATTGTTTATTCTTTTTGTTTCTGCACTTATACTGCTGTCTGAGTTTTTTCAGTTATATGCGACAATGATTATCTGATAATTTCACCCTCAAAAATCATTTGTTCCGATTTCAAGGAGAAAAAAGCCTGTATATTTTTTTGACTTACCAAAAAAAAAAAAAAAGCCTGTGTATAAAGATAACTTCATCAAAAGAAACATACAGAATCGTCAGACTCGGCATCATATGGAGCTCTGGTGGAAGATAACCTGACAAGTTGTTGTTATCCAAAAGGCTGCAAGCATTCCAATAGACTGTTAAAATAAAGAAGGAATAAGCCGAGATAATGTGAATGACATACTTACAAGTGTTTAAGCCTAAGTAGTTTAGAGAGCTCAGGAGGAATCTGGCCGCTGATGGAATTGTTGTTCATGTGACTGCAAGACAGCGTCCAAGGACTCGAAGTAACTAATTTGGTTACCTTGCCGCTAAGAACCAAATGATGATCTTATTTTCTGTAAAGCTTACAAGTGCTGAATGTTCGACAGATTTGCAAATGATCTGGGCAATGGTCCTGATATATAGTTAAGGTCCAGCTGAAATTTTGTTATGTTGGGGAGGAATCCGAGCTCATCTGGTAGAGGACCTGATATATTGTTTCCACTTAGAAGCCTGCATGAAAAGTTGCCTTCATAAGTTGCTTTTGCATATTATTAAGTTCCATTCGACACAGAAAGTATTTCCAATTTGCTGGTTGCACAGAAAGAATACACTAACGATGCTTCTATGAGCAAGCACATTGCATCCATCTCCAAAAAAAATTTGAACATCGCCTCATGTCAAGTCAAAGCAAAAAACTTGAGAGGAAGACTAGCTAGATTATATTCATACTGAAGATCTCGTTCCACTGTTCCATTAAGAGTGTTAACTGGGCATAGGATGACAAGAAATTATCTCCTAAAGAAATTCTGTATTTCTGAATAAAGAGATAAGTTGAGTCTATGGAGTGATAAAGCTAATGAACATCAAGCCGAACCGTGACACCGGAAAATTGGACGGAAGTTTGTCCGGTTTTATAAATAAATATGCTGGTAGCAGTTTGTGTACAATAAACAGTACTCCCCAGCTATCTAGTTAAGCATCCCTGCTTATATAGATTTGTCCATCATCATGCATAATTCAATACTCTGTAACGGACAAAGGAGAGATTTATCGAACTGAAATTGAAGGGCATATAACTATCACTGAAAAACTAAAGAAGGCTGCAGATAGGTTGATCTGTGTAAAATTCTATAGCATCGTAGCATATCCACTAGACCTTGTACAAATTGAATTCTCACATACAGGAGTTGCAAAGAAGTCATGTCGCCGATCTCCTTTGGTATGCTGCCACTTATGTTGTTCCACATAAAATCCCTGCCAAGAAATGTTTCAAAGTTGGGAGAGAGAGAGATTAATGGCAACTTCAACTTTACCATCGAAGAAGTGCAAGTTTAAACAGGCATGAGCACGACAAAAGAAAAGTATGACAGAAATAGACCAGCAGCATACAAGATGGTCACTTGGGAGAGTACACCAAGAGCAGGAGCTAATGTCCCAGTCAGGTTCATTCTTAGCAACCGCCTGCACATGAGAGAAACCTCATGAGAATAGACTATCATGACATACATATTGACAGCAATTACATGTTTAAATTCCAGATGCTTCGGCCAGTAAATGAATGGACAGTTTGACTCCCACTGCTTCAAAAGTTCTGCCGTCTAGCAACATAGAAGAGTATCATTGAACCAGAATTCAAGGAGAAAAGAAGATTCCCACAAAAATCTAGCAAAAGATTCAGGGCCATAGAATTTCAAACGCATCACCAAAAGCAAATATCAAATGAAACGCCCAGAAAAAAACAAAAAAGACTTGCGAGAAATCTGTTTCTCCCTAGAACAAAATGTTACCTACAGTACAGTTCAGCGTATCTTTGTGAGGTGGAAAGATCAGCTGGAACTTCAGGAGGAGGAGGATCAACGTATATAGGAATGAACATTCAGTCCTTGACATTAGCTGAACACAGAAAAGAACTTACAGTTCTTGAATGTGCATGTAGCCATCATCCTGTATCCGTGTGCAGATGACTCCCGTCCAGTTGGAAGTGCAGGGATCGTTTTTCTTCCAATTGCGGAGATTTTTCAATGGATCGCCAAGATCTTTACGAATTGCTTTCAGAGCTTGTACTGCGAAGCATTAGAATCTATCTGATTATAGCAAGAATAAGAAAAACGGCATATCAAAAACATCAGTTCTATCAGAGATCTTCGTCTCGCTATCCTTTTTGTAATTCTCATGGAAAAACATCATATACCGACAGTCATATTGCAAGACCACGTGAGAAACAGAAAAGGCAGAGAAACTGACATTCTTCCGGGTGAATCATCTGTGCCAAAGCGAGGGAACCGAACCAACATGCCGACAAAGCAACAGCCACTCCGAGCAACAGAAGCCGTTCCCTCTCCATCTCTGAAACACAAAATGAAGCACGTTCAAAATAGAATCCCACACCGCTCACTTCTCTGAGCTCACACCATTCAGACTCTTTTCTTATCATCCATCACGCCAGAAAACAGAGCCCGCAGGCATTGGCACAACACGAATTACTCGACTCGAAGTGGGTCACGAAACTCTAACCCGAACACGTACAAGACTGGAAAGGAGCTGGAGGTTTGTGAGGTCAAGCGAAGCGGGAATGGCAGGAAGAGCCGGCCTTTTAGATGCTCAAGGAGGCGAGGTCGTGAGGACCATCGGGCCGAGTCAGAGGAATCGCCGAGGAAACTAAAAGATAATGGATTCGGTAGAAGTGCATTGTCTTGGACAGGGACTGAGTTCTAGTTATTATATGCGGAGAAACAGAGGACTTCTTCTTCTTCTGGAGGGTGTGCGTGCAACTTGTGGCGCGAAAGGCTCAAACTGCTCTTCGTCATCGTGATCACTCTCAAGACTTTATCTGGCGGGCCAAATGTATATATACTTTATGCTAAAAAATGATAAGTAACATTTTATTTTCCGTTGAAATTTAAATTATTATTTAAGTTCGAACATAAATAAATATAAATCTTAGTCAATGTATATCCAAATAATTGCATATTACTAAAGTTAAGAATTAGTCAATGTATGTCCGTCGTAAATTGGTGAGAGTTTATCCAAATAATCTTTTATGTATACATAAGGTCGCCTTTCTCTTTAATTATAGTAATGATAATGGGGTCGCTTTTTATATAGGGGTGTGCATGGTCTAAGGCAATCTAGTTTCCCTGTAACCGGCAATTGGGCCAATGGGACTGGTCCCCAATTTTTAGGACCGGAGATTGGACCGACTAATCTTAAGATTGGTCCGGTTCCTAGGCAGTCCAATGGGACCAGGAAAAACTCAAAGAAAAATGAGCATTTCGTCCCAACATGGCACGTGATGTCTCCTAAGTCAGCGAAATAAAAATCACGCGCAAAGACTTAAAAGCAAAAAAGAAACTCACGAGAGTGCTTGATTTTGGCTAACGAAAGCGAAGAGCTTAAGACCTTGAGTGTGAGACATTGAAAAGAAATATTCACTGAATCCATCAAGATTGGACTCAAATTGAATGAGGTGTGTCATTTTTATTTTCTCTCTCTCGGCCCTAAACAACTAAACAACTTAGAGAAAGGGTCAGTCAATGTGGTCCAGTCCGTTCTCATCCTATCAAGAACCGGGAACTGGTTTCATTTCTAGTAATTGTGGACCGGACCAAAACTTTGGAGAATTAGACCAACCCGGCTAGTCTGGTCCGATTCTAACGGTTCCTGGGTTAGGCAGTCCATTGTGCTTACCCCTACTTTTATATTTCCGAGCCCGGATTTTAACTCCTTTTATTTTGCGCCAATCTGACTAACAACTTGGATTTAAACAAGAAGAATGTCAAACCGTTGAAGGAGACAACAAAAGTATTTCTTCAGGATTGAGAAAAAAAATTCCACCAGGCACGCTTCCCTTAATTCCATTTTTTATCAAGATAACCACCAATTAAGATAACATTGTTCAGTAATTTAAATAGAGAAATTTTCACAAGTCGTTAATAAATAGATAAATATTTCGCTGTAAACTGTAGAAGAGGTCAAGATGGGAACACTTGATTGATAATTCACAAAATTCAAGGCGCCTCTCTCAATTTCCTCAATTTATGGCAATTTGGACAGTGACATTCAACTTAGAATACTAAATAATTTAACAATATAAAATAGAAAAAAAAGTATTAACTCTATTTTCAAGGTCGTCGTCAACTATTCGAAATATGAAATTGGACTAGTGATTTCAACTTAATTAATTTATTCCCCCATGGTTGGAGTTTTTCTTTGCATTTGCAGATTCAAAACATATAAAGCATCAAATCGCCAAGTCAAATACTTGGGCATCATCAATCAAATTCGTAAATGATCTCAAATTCGACTTTCCTAGAGACAACTTGACATTGAAAATAATAAATGAAAGGAACCGGAACTAAGTTTTATCTGAAATACAGGTAAAAACCTCACATTAAACAAAAGGAAAAAAGAAAAGGAAATAAAACGAAAAATTCTAGACTTGACTTATATGAATTGACGGAACTTGAATGTACATATGCATGCACAACTCCACATCTACAATATAAATTATATTATTGAGGGCTTTCAGTATACTTACTAAAAGATTTAAAAGATTTTCGAATTGTTTTATTTTCTGAATGATGCATGTAATTGGCATTAGGCACGCCTAACGATATGATGACCTATGTAATAATGCATCTTATCACATATGATTTTAAATGAGTGTATGCTTATCTAGAGAAGAGTGTCACACGGCCAACTTGCCGATTTTAGCATCAATTTAACTCAGTTTAAGGGCAAAATTACTGTTTGTTATTGGAGCGGATTGTCATGATAAGTACTTTAACTTCCAGAAGTAACATAAGTATTTATGAAAATTCTTTGGACTCTATTCTTCTTCGCTTTTTAAGATAAAGTCCGTGTGCTTTTGATTTGTCTAATCAACTTCTCCACCTTTATTAATTTTTCCTAAATCAAGCCTTCTTCCAACACAAAATCCAACTAAATTCAAGTCGGATAGCGTGATAGTAAGGGGGGGCACGGGCTTGGATTGGGTCTCAAGACATTTTTCGGCCCAGCATGAACGGACGGTCCTGGAATTTCTAGGCCCGGAACAAATCAATCCGGGTTGGTTTGGGCCCTAGGCCCTTTTTTTAGGGAGGGGGGGGGGGGGAATATGAACAATGGTTATTATAATTTTGATCTCAAAATCAAATTTTTATGTATATGTTTTGTTAACTAATGCACTAGCTGTGTTAAAGGGTTTCGAGCATAAATAATATGTTTTCTAAGGGATTGGCTTACCCAACGGTAGGTAGCTGTGTTGAGCGGATAAGTAATATGTTTAATTGGGCATCCGCATGATTTATTCATATCATATTTCTGCACCTTCACTGATTATTCCGGTTAAATTTGGGCGGATTTGGTGTCGAGCGGATATGATTAGAAAAATTCGTGAAAGTGGAAAGATGTGATTATAAAAAATTTTAAAATGGCCAAAGCTTCATTAGGGGGGAAAAACAGGTGCAAATACTGGGTTAAAAAAATAGAAAATTTCCTTCTATTTTTAAGGCATGCAGCATTTCGTGGTGCTATTTCTAAAGGAGCATGCTCTGGCTAATTCCACATTATCCGTCTCCAAATTGATTGTTTGACTAGCTATTTATTTGGTCTAGACATAACAAATCTTGTGTTTAAATCACACCGACTCTCGCTCAGGATATAATCTCGAGACTTCGCACATTATCTTGTTGGTCGAGTCTCACTCACCATACGTCGACATTAAATTTTATATGCATCTATAGGAAGTCAAAGTCGAAAAGTTTGGATACTTCGATAATACGCCAACATAATTTTATTTTTTCCTTTCAAAAGCAAACTTGATTTGCTTGAAGAAGGCAGAGAATGTTAACGGGACCATCATATATAATTTACCGCGGACTTAGATGGAAGATGTTGATAATTTTCATCGTGCAACACAGGAAATCAATCTCCTGTTCATTTTCCCCATGAATTTCGGAGTCCAAATGGTATTTTATTTTTCTCCATATGGTATTTTTCGGATTTCGACAAAGCATCAAACTTCAATTTTCGTATTTTGATTCATGTTCATAGATGAACGATCGGCCACTACCCATAACTAAGCGATGATGATCAAGTCACTAACTCTCTGTTTCATCAGATTTTGCAGTGATTTTTTTAATCTGGCCATGGTGTAAAATCTAAAAACTGTGCTGTATGTACCAAAAGCGGATTGGTGGTAGTTGAATACATCTCAATCATATTGTGATTGTAAAAGTGACAACGACATTTGGTCACGAAATAAAAGAATTGATGGGGAATTGGAAAAGAAATGGAAGGAAAATCAAATGGAAATGGAGCGGAACTAGATCTCGACCGAGCAGACATGTTGCGGGCCGAAAGCTTCTTGATCGAGGATAAGTCCGCGTGACGCGTAGTGAGCTACAACATTAGGTGAGCCTTCTCTCGATAGATTGCTCCCAAGGACTACTATATATTATATTGCTTCCCCATGTTCGATCATACTTCTCTCAAAAATGGCATTCTTGTGAATTAATATATCGCGCTTAAGAAATTCTTCGATTTCTTCCAGAAGTAGATGATTTTTCATCTCCTTCTCATGTTTCGTGAATTGCTGGGCCATCATGACATTAACTTTCAACCAATTCATAGGCCTTACCCTTCTCTAAGAGATTCTCTAATATAATCCTATCCCTAAAGAGATTAATATTAGATTTGGGAAGGCAACTAATCAAAGTTCTGAATTAGAATTGGAGAAATACGAAATTTAGAGATGTCTAGAAAAGTTTTTTTTTTTTTTTTTTGTTATAGATGATTAATGGGAAGTTTATTGAAGGGGAAGAATAAAAAGAAAATGATACTTTTGCAGAGCAAATAATAAGCGGATACAGAATTCGAGAAACCCTCGTCTCCTCCTCCTCCTCCTCCTCCTCGTCTTCAAGCTCGGAAACTCAGCCGAGCTCCGCTTCTAGGCGATTGAGCTTTCTCACACCATCTCCACTTGGTTCGTTCGAAGATCGAGGTTCCTCTCTCTCTCTCTCTCTCTCTCTCTCTCTCTCTCTCTCTCTCTCTGTGTGCTTTCTTGTGTGTATTTTATCAGTGATTACTGGGTCGGTGTCACCTTTCTGTGGGCATTCTGTTAAGACTCGATCTTCCGTTGCTTCGCTTCTCGTTTGACAGGCGGCGAGCATGGCGTCTTCACTCGTGAGACGACGCCCGGCGCTCTCTTCTCTCTTCTCGCTTTCTTGGAATGATTCCGTCTCCGCCCGTTTGGCCGCCCGTCGCTGCCGAACGCTAGACATTTGGAAAGCCCTGAGCACCTACGCGGTGCCGGATGAGTATCCTCCTCGTCCTGGTCCGCAGCAATCGCCTACTCCGCCGTCGGATTTCAGGGCTTTCAACCGGAACCCTGATCAAGCGGCGCGACAGAATCAGTACTTTCACCCTCAGAATAGAGACGTCAACGCTAGTAGTGGTCAATGGAGCTCGCCGCCGCCGCCGCCGCCGCAAGGGAGTGCTCAGTTTGGTTACCAGAACCAGAGTCAGAGCCCTAGCCAGAGTTATCCCAATGCAGGATACCCTAGTCAGGATCAGAATTATCCAGGCCGCGGATACCCTAATCCTGCTCCGGTTTATTCTCAGCAGCAAAGCCCTGAACAGTGGAACAAGCAAGTTCCAGGGCAGAATTACCCTCGGCAGCAGAATCCTAGTCAGTGGAATACCCAGAACCAGAGCTATGGTCAGTATCAGAGCCCAACTCAGGTGAACACCCCGAACCAGAACTATCAGCAACCGCCCAGAAGCCCTAGTCAGTGGAACAACCAAAATCAGGGGTACCCGCAGCCAAATAATCGCAACCAGTGGGCCCCGCAGGATCCGAGTACTAGTCAGTGGAACCATCAGCAAGCAACTGGAGCGCGTGGGATGGAGAATCAGCCGATGGACGCTCCTGCTCCGGGGCCTTCAATTGCTGATCTGAGACAGTTGTGCCAAGGAGGGAAAGTTAAAGAAGCTTTAGAGTTGATGAATGAGGGGGTTAAAGCCGATGCTGACTGCTTCAGCTGGTTGTTCGACTTGTGTGGGAAGTCCAAGTCTCTTGAGAATGCAAAGAAGGTGCATGATTACTTTTTGCAGTCAACGTCTAGAGGTGATCTTCAGATGAAGAACAAGGTGCTTGAAATGTATGGGAAGTGTGGCAGTATGATCGATGCTCGGAGAGTTTTCGATCACATGCTTGATAAGAACATTGACTCGTGGCATTTGATGATAAATGGGTATGCGTACAACGGGTTAGGGGACGATGGGTTGGAGTTGTATGAGCAGATGAGGAACTTGGGATTGAAGCCAAATGAACAGACTTTCCTTGCAGTTCTGTCTGCATGTGCCAGTATAGGGGCCGTGGAAGAAGGTTTTATACATTTTGAGTCGATGCAGAATGATTATGGGATTAAGCCTGGGATTGAGCATTATTTAGGGGTTATTGATGTTCTCTGTCAACCTGGGCATCTTGCTGAAGCTGTGGAGTATATTGAAAGGCTACCATTTGAGCCCACATTGGAGGTTTGGGAGGCATTGAAGAATTATGCACGGATTCATGGCGACGTTGATCTTGAAGACCATGTCGAGGAGTTGATGATGACTCTTGATCCTTCAATCACTACTGCTAATAAAGTTCCTACACCGCCACCCAGGAGGCGCTCTGTAATCAACATGCTTGAGGGGAAAAATAGAATCAGTGAGTTAAAAAATCCTACTCTTTACAAGGACGACGAGAAATACAAGAGTGGGAAGGAAGGTGGTTATGTACCGGACACAAGATATGTGCTTCATGACATTGACCAAGAGGCAAAGGAGCAAGCCTTGCTCTATCACAGCGAGCGACTTGCAATAGCTTATGGACTTATAAGCACTCCTGCAAGGACGCCTCTTAGAATCATTAAGAACCTTCGGATATGTGGTGACTGCCATAATGCAATAAAGATCATGTCCAAGATTGTGGGTAGGGAACTAATTGTTAGAGACAACAAGAGGTTCCATCACTTCAAGGATGGCAAATGCTCTTGTGGAGATTATTGGTGATCCCTTCTTGTTCATCGATACTTGTTTCGCATGTACCTAATGAGAATTGTCTTGCATTGGGCAGTTGGCGAAGATACTGAGAAGTATGGCTTTTAGGGAGGGGAATGGAGTTACACTGCCAATTGTAGGGGTGAATGTTCCTTTGAGTCATAACGTATTATCACAGTTTTGATTGTCCTATTTTCCGGTTGCCAGTATTCATGTCCTAACAATGTCTAGTTCTCAACAGTTTCTGGTTTGCACTGATGTGCAGAGTTAGCCTCCTTTTCGCTTTTAAGATAAAGGAGTTGGTCGGGAGTGGACTTTTTGTTCAGACTCCTTATTCACATTTTACTTGCCAAAATGCTGATATATTATGGGACGTACATGTATCTTTTGGTAATCATCGAGGCTCTCGTCGATATCAGCTGAGTACAGGGCATTGCCCTCTGTCCTTTTATTTTGATCTTGGAGTAAGCACACCAGAAGCCCATGCAATTGAGTTTCTAAACTTTTAAAAAGTGAAATCAAATTTTAGAACTGATTAAATCGATACAATCAAGTTCTTTCATTATGGGAAATAATAATGTGGTTCTTTTTAGTAATTTCTTAAGCTGTATGTTGGTAATATAATGATCATCAAGCTTAATATAAAAATTAAGGTTTATTAAACAGAAAAAAGGATTAAAAAAATCGATGAAGACAGCACAAGGGGGTACAAGCTACAAGAATCGTGAGCTCTCAATCTGTGCTCTTTGAATTTCGGACCTACGAACAAAAGGAAGAAGAGAAACATTCTTGAATCCTTAATCACGAAGCGGTCGTAGTTAACTCGGTATTAGTGATCTGATTTTCTTATTTATTGTTGATGGTTTTGGCAACCGGCGAAAGATTTTATATGAATAAACTTCTAATGCTCTCCTTCTCAAAACAGCTCAAACCCTAGCAAAAGAAGCTCAAGCGGTTGTTGTCGTGAGCACCGAAAAGCTAGAGAGGCCATGACTGTAGCGGGAATAGTCGAACTGGATGAAACTCAGAGTGGGCATGACTTTGAAGAAGCTTGCAGACATGGTCGATCTCACAGACGGTATGGTGCTTAACCACGTGCCTTAAGAAAAGTAATAGAAAAAAGTCACATTGACATGCTCCATTAAACAAACTAAATGGAATTAACGCAGAGATCTAATTGTACCAATTTAACAAGTTCTAAAACTTCATTATGCTTTTTAAAAGTTCCAAGACTCAATTTTACTCTCGTGTGATCAGTTTTAAAATTTCGGGTATGCTTATATAGATTAAAGTCAAACATGCCAAGAATAATGTATAAGTTGCTTGTATGGCAATCAACGTTTCCCCACTCGAGATGGGCCTGTACAGAGCCAGGAAGCGGGCCTTTCCCTGCTTGAAATCGCAAGCGTGCCATTTGGGTACAGTTCATGCTTTTCGTCATACATGAGCCTGACTGTACCCAGAACGCTTTCCTGATCGAGTACATCCATTCAAATTACTACTGTTTGAAATTGGATCGAATTTACAGCCTTTGGCGCCCGAAAGTAGAGAGAAATAATCAAATACGTGCTCAAAATACTGGCAAATTCAAAGTACGAGCTGATTGAAGTTTGCACTGCACTTCTCTTTTTTATCGAACCTATCTCACTTTGCCTCTAGAAATGGCACAGTATCACTTCTTATGATACAAACTTGTTTCCAGACAACAGCGAGTAGCCAGGGCCCAGGGCATGGTGGCCGAAGGAGAGACGTGCTCCCATAAGTTAAAACCCCATTGATATTATACTGAACTGAACATAAATCGCGTAAACTACCCTGAGAGTATATAAGAGTCACATGTATAAGATAACCACAAAATTATTGACATTCATTCACACTTAATCAACCGGGCGACGCGCACGCATTGAGACCCATTAAAAGCTTAGCATCCCTTTGCAGTCCATTCCTCAGATTAGCAATTGCTTGAGGATCCATCGATGGCAGAATCCCAGTGGTGGTTCCACAGCGACAATGGGTGCGCAGTATCTGAAGCATTGCCAGATAAATGGACCAAGATGTACCTATGGGATTGATGCTTCACGGTGATGATGTGCCCCGACATGCAATTAAAGAGCTTCGAACAAACCAGGCAATGGATCCAGTCCGGTTCTCAAGGTTGTTGTGTACATCATAATAAAGTCCCATCACGAGTCAGATAGCCTCAACCGCGGGACAATGTTCATTGATTGCAACTCCTGACAATGGATTGCATGTCACTTGTATAATTACTGTCAAGTATAAGTTCACTTCAACCTTGCACGGGTTGGAATATCCAAGCAAAAGAACAATGAAATTTCAGCTACAAAGCACACGTAGTTTTGGGTGGGCTGTGTATGTTGGGGGGGTGGGGTGGGGGGGGGGGGAGGAGTTCATACCTGGATTAAAAGCTTGCAAGCATATGGCAATTTCATAGTTGAAATGTTGTCCCCATTCTTACATGAAGAACATATTCCTGTTTTAAGCTTATAATTGTAATATCCTAACAAACCGCAAGCTCTGCAAACCTGCCAAGGAATGAAGATGTCAAATGCTGATGATCACTTTGAGCAATAATTCATTAATTAACGTGTCAATAAATGATGATAAACGCTTTCAGAAATTTGAATGGGAACATGCTGCAACATCATTTCAACCAAATTGAGGAAAAATCATGGGCGCATAATTCACCAAAACAATGAAGCAAATTTGAAAGTAAGGCTCATTTTGAGAGGATATGAGGTTCAGCCTTACTTTGGTTCATTCACCAAAGTAAGGCTCGTTTCTGCTGGATACTGATTTAGAATGACTTTCGTGGCAGCCACTACGATGAAAAAGATTGGCCTTTTCCTTTAAAATTACATATTCAATATTTTTTAGAACGAATATAATACAACAGAGAATAAAGTTATACAATTTTTCAGGCAAATTCGTGCCACACTGAAACATGATCTTCATTTGGGAACAGAAACAGGATTTGATCAATACCTGAACCTCGAAAGGATCACTAGATAACATCAGGCGCTCGTAGATGAGCATACTTGCACCATAAGCGATCAAACAATCACGTTCCATCTCTCCAACTCGTAACCCTGGATGAAGTTCACAATTATTATAAATTAAGGATACTTTTTGATGCATGTAACTCAATGAACAGATGAGCTAGAGACCTCCATTCCTGGCTCTTCCTTCAGTTGGTTGTCTGGTTAGCATCACACGTGGACCGCTGCCCCGAGCATGCATTTTATCCAAGACCTAGACATTTCAAGTTCAGAGTCACTAGTTACTACAATAAATATATATGGGCAATCTTCATTACCAATCTGCAGAGGCTATATAATCTGACCAGACCAATGAAAATGGATGAACAAGTTATGCCTTTTCACAGATCTTGCAGTATGAAAGTAGCTCCTCCCATAGGGTGATAGATTGCTAACAATACATGGTACAAAGGAAATTTCACAAATAAATGTTCTATAAACATGTAGAACATTTTCTCTAAAAGTAAAGTGATTAGTGGGCTTGGAAGGTATAGGAGACAATGTCAGAAAGATAAATCCTGAAAGTTCCTCTCTTGCTACGTTTCACTTAGTTCATGTTGAAGTGTGGATTGAGGATTTGAAGAAATACTGCTTTCTTATTAATTAATGGTCCACCGCGATTTTTTTTCTGAAATTAGTCGAGAGTTAAAAAGGACAATTAATAAATTAATTATTTCAATGTTTCTAATCTCAATATCCAGCATAAAGCAAGTAATGAGAAAAGGCAGTAAGATTATCAATTTGCCAGTTCCCCGGCTGCCAGTATATGGTTTAACTTTCTTGATTATTTTAGGACTTTAGCAATGTCTATGACCAAGTAAAGCGCTGAATGAAAAATTAAGGCTAAAAGATGACCAATATTCGAGTATTCTTAAGGTAATAAAACAAATATTCAATACACAAAATTTTCGTGGAGAGAGAGAGAGAGAGAGCGAGAAGACAGTGACACTTTACAGTTATGGAAAGGAAAGTACATAAATGAATGATAGCTACTAAAAACTATACAAAGAGAAAAAAATTTTAAAAACATCTAATTTTCTACCAAAAATTGGCATCACCTTTGAATTCACTTCAAGAAAGATTTGAAAGATCATCCTATATAAAAAGAAAAGACAAATGGAGGCTAAACCATCGACACTGGGTTGCAGTGAAACCTGGAAAATTTGCTATGTAAAGTGTTTCACAAGAGAGAGTGTGCTACTAACGGTTCTTTTCAAATAAAAAGGTTGCGACGGACAACTAATTGAACCGGAATAACCGGTATTTCATCCAAATGCATCTGACCAACATCTTTCCAAGTAGTAATAATAGACAACTGTAAGACTTCCCAAATAATAAGTCATCAGAGCTTCTTTTTTGCCACCAAATTTCAGCCTTGCCTCCTTATCATATCTGAGTAACAATAACTAATTGCATCCTCTAAGAGAGCACTGACCGCTTAAGAGGTTATATGTTCCCAGAAGCCACTAGTTCAATTCATCAAAGAAACAGACAGAGAGGTGGCAATATGTACTAACGGACTACAAACTCACCATGTGTTTCAACTTCTGGTAGTAAATTGGCCCCATAAAAATATATGCCTGCAGTGGGCAACCAGTTATACCTATAAAACCACAGCAAAAATTAGTATACTAGTTGACACAAATCAGCATAGACAACACGATTAATACAATCAGCGTTATATGCTGTCTCTTGAACACATGCAGGTGAAAACTGCTGCACACAATACAATGGACCATGCATAATCATGTCTATCATATCTCCTGTATCTCCACAATAACTTTACAGTGAAAAAGTATGAAACAGAATGGACCGTACACTAAATAAATGCAAACTGCTAGCCTACAAGGATCGGTGGATAGATATTTTCCACATGTGAGAACTACAAAGACAGATTGAATACAGTTACAATTGAGAAACTACACTTCAATTAGTCATTTAGATCAGAGAAAACTTCTTCAGCAATAAAGTCGGTCTTTTCTTACATTTACCGCATATTGGTAACTCGAATGCTACTTATCAAACTCTTCTTCCTAAGGGAAGATCTTTTTGCATGCATGGACGGTTCAGTCCTGCATTTCACTTCCGCATATAAAGGAGAGCCTTTGAAATGCTTAGTACTTTCCTGGATATTGTAGACCATTTATCTTGAACTGATTTTTTACAATTCCTGCCAATCACTTCTGCTTTCAATAGATTTTCCCTTGCTATCCAAAAAGAACTTTTGTGCAGATACCGACAGGAATATTTCAAAAACCAATTAAATTTCCAAATTGATCCTTGCACATAGTCAGGATAAATTCTGTTATAGCTGCAACTATCTAGTATGTATATGAAATGCTTTATTTTAATTATACAAGCATAGTTTCCCAACTAACATAATAGTTTCATTCTAATAAAAAGAAGATAATAATTTCAAGACATCAGAGACAAGCACAAAAAACTTGTGCTAGGACAAAAAGAAATCACCAAGCAAAAAGATAGACATATTGATCCATCAAAGTTCAGTGAGAAAATTTTAACATTGCTTGAGGAATTACCTGAATAGAGAAAATCCTTTCCATTGTAGCTGAAGCCATGCTTGACAAGGGTTTCACTATCAAAACATAAGTCAGTATGTCATCCTATTTAAATTTGCTAGAAAGGAGGGACGCACTAGTAGAGATAGAAAACCTTATAGCCTCAACTGTGTCTGCATGACCACTTGGTTCACCAAATGCACTACCATAATGAAACCTTCCACATGACACTCCAGCTTTACTACCAAGAAGCTCAATCATCTTACCAACTGTCATTCGACTGACATAAAGAAGCATAAAGTCAATAGATTTAACAAAAGACTGAAAGAGTGACCATGCAAACCTAAGTTCCTAATCACAGTGCATGTTTAATTAAGAAAAAAAAAGGATCATGATGATGAAGACTACGATCAGACAATTTAGTTCCACTAAAAAAAGAACAGTATGCCAAAAAAGAATATTATCTATCCCAAGATATATATTCTCATTTCAGCCTCAAAAAGGCAAATTATGCTGGTTTATGTCTACTTCCCCTTCTGCTGTTCAATCCAAAGGGAAGCACTCTTTTATTGCTTGTAACTGTAACATATAACAAGAGGTTTTCCAATTAGTCCATAACTTTCAAGAACAATTGACAGTCCATTTGAGTCCATTATTTGGAGCATGAGCACCATGGATAATAAGCCATACTGCTAATGCACTATGAACCACCTCATTTGAACACCAGCAAGATTAACTCGAAAATAGATTAGAATTCGAAACGATATGTTGAGAATATCATAAATTGGGTGAAGTTGGAAGGATAGAGTGACCAAGCATGGCAAAGCCAGGATATATGCACACAATGAAACAAGTACAGCAGGAATTGCAGCAAAGAACTGTAATTAAGTTCATAATCCATACATCTAATTAGCTGACTACGAACATCATCGGAGGAACTTTGATGATGTTCTAATAATCGTTATAAGTCTTCTCTAATAATTATTATCTTGATAAAATAAACAAAACATTTATTATCAAATGCCATTTTTACCTGATTCTAGTGGGGCAGATTACGATATCAACATAACCTTCACTATGCAAAAGACATTCTTGCTACTTCAAATATTTTAGAAATGTCTCTCAAAATTTATCCGGTGAATCTCCTTGGATACTTGTTTTACAAAAGTTTTCCGCAAAAACCAACCGAGAAATGTCAGCCATGGAATGGCGGTGGCCTGCCGGCATGCAAAGGCCTCTTCAAATGAAAGATGAGAAGAATTCCAGTTACTGTCACTGAAAGACATTCTCAAAAGGCATGTTCACACCTTTTTCTGCATGTTCATGCCATTTATCAAAGTAAGCAACTCACTTTTCTCTTTTTGAAAAAGTAGCAATACAGCTTAAAAATGCTTCGCAACAAGCCTATTATTCATAAAGCAGTAACTTCCCAACTAAGCTTAGAATTTCATCAGGCTGATTTCCATGCCATGCAATGATGCAAGGGGGAACTAAGGACTTTTACCTTGGAAAACCATGAGGATTCATAATTAAA
Organism: Melaleuca quinquenervia; assembly: GCA_030064385.1. Classification (NCBI taxonomy): domain Eukaryota; kingdom Viridiplantae; phylum Streptophyta; class Magnoliopsida; order Myrtales; family Myrtaceae; genus Melaleuca; species Melaleuca quinquenervia. The sequence goes on from CM057718.1 coordinate 17,606,562, forward strand.
TCAGGGCAAATGCCACGTTCAGAAAATGGGAAGTCTTCTTGCTGAACAATGGTACCACAAACTCCTTTCTGCCCATGTCTGCTGCTGAATTTGTCTCCGACCTAAAGCATGCATTCAGAGAAGTAAATTGCAAATTGAGAATTTTTACAGTTAAACAGCATTTATTATGCCCACCTCAGGTCGACGAGTATGCCGAATTATGAATTTAACTGATAAATTGTTGTTCTTATCTGAACATAGAGTCACTCTATCCACCACGCAAGACTCCCCTTCAGTGCCCTTAAATGTTTGTCGGCTAGGCTTATAGTCACTGAACAATACATTTAGAAAAAAGAGTCATAAGTCAATGGAAGACACCACAGCTACTCCATACTTACCCAGGTACTAAAACTCACCTATCTTTTAGCCCAACCCTTACCGGAGGTCCCTTTGTTATGATAGGAGATTCCTTGTTAATATAAACATCATTTGGCCTAATAATTTCCCCAGGTGCAGCGATGCCGTCATCATCCAATATCTAAACAAGCAAGATAGATGAAGCAACAAAAGAGATCAGCAGATTCTATGCAACTTCATTCATAATGACTAATGTTGTTCCATGAGATAATGTCATGATAAGTCATAATTTGTGGGCATGCTGCATCAAGAAGATACACCTGAGAAAAGCTTTTAGAGAATTATAAAGAAACTGCAACAAACAGAAAGGTTCAAAATCGAATATAACCTCATAGTTTGTCTTCTTGCATAATCAAACACGTTCAAAGGTAGAAATTTAAAATCTATAGCACAAAAAGTCTCACTGGTACAAGAAAGTTAAACAAACTAAGTCAATTCTGATCTAGAATACCCTATAGAAAGCTTTATTTCCTCAACAAATTTGTGGATACTAAAATATTTGGGAGACCTGATATTTGATGATAATGAGCAGAATAATGAGTAATAATGCATTGTCATTCTATGATTCTTGAAATGCAAAACGTTTATGAGAGAGTCTAAAATGGTGGGCTTTTGACATGAAAGTTAAAGTAAGACAAAATAAGTATGGCTTGCCTGCATCCTTTCCCAGTCTGGATTTTCACCTTTCTTGTTTCTGTCATGCTTCCTAGGTGGCCTGAGTATTCTGTCTGATGTCATATTTTCATACTTCTGATTGACAGCACTATACCTGGAGAAAAACCATGCATACCTCATCAAGAAATTAAAGGAGCAAAATGAGAGACAAGAAGAAAACAGCATCATTGCTGATTGAGGAGTTCCATACTTCTTCATCACTATACAACGACCAAATCCACGATCCAAAGATGATTTATTCATGACAATTGCATCCTCTATATCATAGCCACTGTAACTCATCACTGCAACAGTCGCATTCTGCCCAGCTCCAAGCTTGTCGTATCCAATCTAAAACCAGAGATCAAATCACACAATCCCTTTTTTACTTTATACTGTCATAACATAAATTTGACCTTACTCACCAGTTCAATTGTTCTTGTTGTCAACAAAGGACGTTGAGGGTAGACCAACAGATAAAGTAGTGTGTCCATCCGAAGCAACTGGAGAATCAAGGCAGTGCAACAATCCTTAGACTAAAACAGAACCATCTCAAGCAAAACAACAGCTCATGCCATAAGCTCATGTTATTATGCAAAATCCGAGGAGAAAAGATGCAATAATTACACCATCAAATGCTTTGTTCTTCGATAGCTTTAAGTTTAAGGGAAGATTGTTGCGCACTCAACTTGAACATGGTATCAAAGTTGGAGATCTTGTATTCGATTTGTCACACTCCATTTTCACCTATTTGTGGGTGGTCTTCGATTATACATGATGGGTATTCAGAAAGTCCAACATAAAACTCTCAAGTCATTTGGTACATATATGTCCCATTCAAAGCCCATTGCTAGCGGTGAGGAATAAGTTTAACACTCATTTCATGTGCAAACAAGATTGAGATCGACGCAAGGAACTGACCAACAGGGAGCCATACATGTGGCTGAACCTGGCTTTGACACCGTACTGCCCAAAACTTAAGCCATTAAGTGAAGGATTATTATATGTAGATGAGACGCACTGAAACTCCATAGACGAGCAATATGGAAGTATTCTTGCACTCAACACAAATTAAGTTTCACATGCTTAAAACCTCCGTCATTATACTAGCCTTCACATGAAGTGTGTATAAAATGAGATCTGTGTCATTGCTTGACAAACAAACTTTCAAAGAAGATGTTTGCCACTGAACTTGAACTAAAATGACTGAGAAATAGTCACTGCAAAATAAATCAAATGGAAGTGGTCCAGAAGGTCTAAGAGAAAACAAAATGCATATTAGTGCATGGCTGTAGGTATATACACCATCAGATATAGAGACAAGAAGTCATGTTTTCACTATGTCTTCTACTACCTGGAAGAAAATCAATCTTTATAAGTCTGCAACCCCCAACAGCGACCCCTCCCCCTCCTTTCTCCTTCCTCACCCCCCTCCAAAAAAGATATACAAATATATACAAGAAAGAAAAGAAAATCACACAGACAAGACCGTCCTAAGATGTGCTAAAGAAAAGGGAAAGGAACATCACATAAAAAGGTAAAGGAAACATAAAAAAAAATACATGTAAACCTATTAGGTGCCTTGATTTTGATCCCTAAATGACCTTAGTTTCAAAATATTAATGAATAACATTCCTAAGAACAAGCAGAGGTGAAACAGAGCCAAAATAAAGGTCAACTTTTGCATGCACACATCTGGATTTCTCTTTGTGTAAACCACTATACAGTATCAGGAGAGATAAATAATATTTCTTGAATTGACTGATGAAATTGGTGGAGAATGCTAGATAAGCTATGGTCAGCAATGACATGATTCAATATACCATCTAAAGAACAATTGTGAAAAACAACAGTAAATCTACTCATAATAGCAAGGGGAATACAGTAGATGCCTCACATCTGAGACTACAAGGAAGTTATAGTAGGGAAAAGTACACTAGAAGTGTCAAAATTTTGGAACGGTGCTTGGTTTAGTGCCAAAACATTTTGAATGCTCATTTTAGACCCAAACTTTTAAGAATTGACTACTTAAGTTACTCCAACAACTTGGCATTTTTTACTTATTGATGTGTTTTTACATGGACTTTTTGATATACAAAAGATCCCACATGGAAAAATAGGAGGTAAAGGTGACCAAACCCTTCTCTCTCTCTCTCTCTCTCTCTCTCTCTCTCTCTCTCTCTCTCTCTCTCTCTCTCATCAATCAACATCTCCCAAATTCTGCCATGGCACGATGAAGCCCAAGGTACAAAATGCTGCTGTCACCTCCAGACACTTCCACTTCACATACAACCTTCCTCGACACGATCACCCTCACCTCAACTAACAGTCCCATGCCAATCGAGCATCAAACTACAATTTTGGAATCAAGCCACAACCGTTCCATTAAATCATGGATACCCTGGTCCACAAACTCCTCCTCAAGCAACAACTTAAAGAAGAACATATCCTCTTTCTCATCCCTCAAAAAGAGCCAGATCAACAACGTTCACAGCAAGATCACCCACCTCCGCATATCATATTTCCTTTTCCACTCCCTCTCTCCCCTCCTCATCTTCACCATCCTTCACAATGTTGCTACCACCACATGCCACCCACATTTCCCTCCCCAACAAGCCTCGAGATGAGGCTCTTCAAATCTGGCATTGCCAATGCCCAAGCCCCCTGGGGTTGACTGGAAGTCAGGTTACCCTGTCCATTAAAATGAACATTCGGGACTACAGTTTGGCTTGGGGAGTAATATACCTAATTCCCCAATTTGCAGCAAATTGTATTGTTAAACAACGTCGTTGGTTCATGTGTTAAGGAATGATTTCTTCAGCAACCCATGTAGGGTTATTTAATGTTGAAATAATGCTGAGTAAGCTCTTCTAGTGAGCCAAGTGATCGATACAACTCAAATGATAGAATACTTAGAGCATTAAATGAGAGATTGAAAAGTTGAGGCATTAAGCTGAGCTGTCTAGAAGGTTCTGGCACTTTTGTAAAAATAGATCTGAATTAATCATATTGTGCTAGGCTTCATTTTGAGGTAATGAACAAAAATTTGTTAAAACTAAAACATTTAATCAAGCTGATAAAGAGCACAGTTCAAATTCAAAGTTTTAAAGGTGATAAAAATATTCAGAGCAAGAAAAAACAATACGGGAACTCATACAAATCAAGTTTGGATGGCATAACTCCAAATGGCAAGATAGTAAACCTGAAGTTCGCAAATTCAAAGTAAAGCAAGAGACTTGCCTGATTATATGCAATATTCCCCATTGCCTGCTTCCCCATTGCACACTATTAAACATTGGAAGTGTTTCACTGAGATGAAGTTTTATCGGTCCATGCCATAAATCACAGCAAGATTATCAACAGTCAAAGAAGTCCATCAAGAACTTCCAACAAACCTGGTATGTATTTCGAGGTGACTGGTTATGATGAGGAAAAGGAATCAGCCCAGCACAAACACCTAAAATGGTGAATGGCTCTATCTCGATATGAGTTGTCTCTGGAGTAGCCTCCCGTTCATACAGAGCTATCTACACATATATGCTCATGTAATCACTACCGCAGCAGTAAAAATAACTCCAAACATACAATTGACTAATCAAATAGAACCAAACCAAAGCATTATTCTCCTCATTGACGTCCAAATATTCAACCAACCCTTCTCGCAGAAAATCATCAAAAGTACGTGCTCCATCCTAAAAAGTGAAATCATAAAAGTCAAGGGCAAGTGTTAAAAGGACATTAAAACATAAAGTAAGGTTCGGTGGAGAACATAAAATGTGCTTACCAATAGTCCCTTCATATGATGCTCTTTGACCCTTGATACGCCTTTGTCAGCTATAACAAGTGGACGACAGACCCGGCCACCATCGGAAGCAATGTAAACACAACGCTGATAATTTTTTTCAACAGTCAGATGCCATACTAGTAACAGGAGAACTATTCATTAAGTATGTTGGTCACACTCATAAAAGGCAGCAATAATTGTTCAGCCATCATGTTGACAACCACTAATCTCACATAACTTACCAAGCTGAAAAGTATATTGGACATAATTAAGGTGATGATATAATATATTTCTATTTGTCCTCCATATGCAGTCAAATTTGAAACAAATGGTCATTTAGGCTCTGAAGTAAATTATTTGCTTCCGATAGTTTCTCGTCTAAAATGCAAAACTCGATGGATATGCGAGTATACAGTGATAAATGAACAAAGAAAGAAACAATACACATTCTTATAGCCAAACAAAGAGAAAGAAGCTTACTTGATCGTGCTCCTGATTTTAAACGCCTCTCTCAAGAATTCCCTTAATTTATAATCTATAGGATGATGTGATACAAGTTAATAATATCTCAGCCAATCTTAGTCAATGCGTTTAAACTTGGACTGGCCAAAGAACCAGTAGGGTTCTGATTTGTAGGTCAATTGGTTGATCCAATCCATTAAATAATTCTTCTAGACAAGCCCCAAAACTGGAAATTCAAAATTTTGCTGACTTTCCCTAATTGTTGTATGATTCTGACATCATTCCTAACTCTCATGAAGTGTTGGGATGGAAGGTGTGGAAGGTTTTTAACAGAAAAAGTGGTCTCAGATGGGGACGATAGAGGAGATCAATGATTCTGGTAGCCAGCAGGAGAAATTTCGTAAGAGATCAATTAGGCAAGCAAAAGGTCCATCTCAGGTTGCTTAATTTGGCTGCGAAGCTTTCTTGGACTGTATGCTTACTTTGTATCGTGAAATTTATTAGGGAACTGCTGGAAATACATCTTCAATTTTTTAAATTCAAATGGCATGACAACTTTCCGGTCAATGCAAGCTCCATTTGCACCAAAAGAAGGAAAAACTTAGATTTTGATTTTTTCCCAAGTGCAGCTGCCCAAAGAGACGAACAATGGCCTTCAAGGAATATCATGCTTGTAAAGAGGCGAAATATTCTCAACATCCTTCATCCATACCTTTTGAGAAGGATTTCAAGACAAGCACATCCTTGTAAGGATATAAAAACTCAAAAGTACTTTGCCAAGGGGAGGTTGTCAGGGGCAATAAGAAGTAGAGAATATTAAGATGCCCACCAATGATCATCGAATATCGGTCCAGATCTGACCCATTAGGACTTGCAATTCATGTTCTTCTGTCATAATCATGTTGTGTAATGGCCCTATTGTGTCAATTTTTAGGTCTAACCCAAGCACAGTAAGTTTATTAAACACGTCATTTTCTTAGAACCCAAACATGACTGCTTAATAAGCGGGTTCATAACATGTCTTAACACATTAAAGGTATAATCTCTTATATAACACACGAAAATGTGTTTAAAGTATCGTCATGTCCATATGTATGTAAATGTGTCATATTGACACGAGTAACGAATAAACCTGTTTATTAAACATGCCTATGCATGGCATAAATGGGTTGAAAAGGTAACCCACAAAAGCATACTCATTATTTGTATACAGAAAAGACTTTTCTTTTTTCCTTTTTTTTTTCCATATATAGACAAGTTGACTCATTTACGATAAGAGCATGATTCAGCTCAACCCATGCATGCTAAACTACCAGTTGCGTATACCAATCATGCCAAAAATTGCTAGCCCTAGAACCAATAGAAAGGCCAAGTCTTTTGTCTGGTTTCATATTAGTGCTACCTAGATAAAACTCACTTAAATATAGGGGAAAGGAGAAAGAAACAATTACCTGCTTTTCATTGACAAAGACACTAACAAACTCGCCTATTCGGCCCATTCTCCGTAACTTCCTCATAGTGTTTGCAAATCTCTGAAAAATAGTCGCAAACCAAAAGATTGTGTCACATACATTTATGTTCACCAACTACAACACTTTCAGACTGAGGAAACCATAGGGTACCTGTGGTCTCCTATGCTTGCCCAGAATGAGCCCATTAAAAATAATCAAAAATGAATTGGGTGTATGCAGCTCTTCAGCAGACAGTAGTTCCAAGTCTTCAACACCCAAACAGTAGCACTACAGATACATCAAGAATGTTAATACTATTATCTAGCCTGCTAAGAAGCCACCAAGCTAGCCATGTAGATAAAGATAAAAAGAGAATTCCAGGGCCAAACTGAGGTTACCTTATCAGTTCATATCTAGCTGGTTAACTCATCTTATAGTGTCCACAAGGAACCACTTTCTAAGTTCTATGTTCAAGAGAAATCATCTAGCATGAATCTTACCTGTTCTTAAACAAGAAGCTCTATCCTATGGGTGCTGTACCCTTGTTGAGAATGGAAATCCTAAGAGTAGGATTCACATACTTACCAGACATTCTTCCCTAAACCTAGGCTAAACAAGTTGTGCACAAATCTTCTTTCCGAAAGCTCAAGCAATCAGAAAATGTACCATCAACATGTAGAGAACATATTTCTTATACTCCACTAGTATGTAATTAGGGCTACATATGCAAATAGGGGCCGCGGAATAACCACGTTGAGGAGTGGGTGCACAATAACAGCAAAAACAAGAGACAGATGCCAAGATTATAACACTTGGCCAAAGAATGGTCACCATGTTAATTGACCATATTTGTGAAAGTTGAAACAAGGCAGAAGATACATTCAATGGTAAAGGAATCAATAATAGATCTTGGATATACGTCAAGCATATTCATTAACACAACTATACATCACAAATTTGTCATGTACATATCAAACATGACTCAAGGAATAAAAGGCTCAACTAGTCATAGCTATTCACCAACATTAAGAGGCCTTTATTCACTCCTACAGAGCCATCAATATGTGCGATATAGAGGACCTATCCCAGCCATACATCCAAAATATTTATGAGATATCCACCACAATCTTGATAACTTCATGGCAGACATGCAATCCTTGCTGTCTCTATCATGTCAATGAGTAAGAGTGAATTACTGGTCAATAGTGAATCTATGTGCATGAAAAAACATGTACCCACGGAATAATACTCTAATATTCGGGAGCCTTATGATCTCATAATATTATAAATCCCTATTTTTAGACAGTAACTACAACGTCAGCATAAAAAAACAACAGACTGAAATCACTGTATTTTCAGAGCGGGAAGTAGAATTTATCATAGTACATTAACATGCTATATGCAATAAAATTAAATGAGAAAAACAAGTTTCTCTTCTATTACCAAAGATATTAGTGGACCCTCCTCTTGATCAGTGGTAACATGAGTCATCAAAGCCAAATTCTTTACTAGACCACAGGCCTCACCCTCTGGAGTGTCACATGGGCAGAGCATTCCCCACTACAACCAAGAGAGATTTTGACGACTCAATAGAAGTAATTTAAATATAGCTATTATGAGCAGTGCCCACGAAATAGCTAAGTACTACACAAGATCACAATTTGGAAGTTATCCAGGAAATCAAACCAATTGAGCACCTGGCTTGGTTGCAAGGCCCTCGGTCCACTAACTTTCCTTGACTTCTCAAACTGAGGTGAGATTCGGGTCACATGGCCTAATGTCCCTATAAAGGATAGCCGAGCCAGCACCTTCAAACGTAAAAGTTACTCATTAACGCCAAACATAATGATCAGAGAGAACTAAAGAAACAAAAGTTAAGGGTAAAAGGGACGAACCTGTGTCATGCCCTTCCTGTGCATCCTGAAACGTTTGACATCCCAATTTCCAGTTGAAAGGGCCCTTTCTAAGCCAAGAGTTATAATACCCCTAGCTAATAACTGCAAAGAGAAATGTTGCCCATTATTTGTCAAAGTAAACAGCTGATCTTAGTATTGGGGGATTCTTCATATTGTATGTCAGCTTAATCACTTGATGCACTCTTTAGTATGTATATAAGCCTAGGGGTTGACAGCCAACTAGTGTACCTTAATATTTACTTTTACCAAGAAAGGCGCTATGAATAGATGATACAAATTCATTCTGGCCCATATTAGAACCTTCGAGTTTCTCATGGGAAAAAGAAAGGAAACAATCCAGCCTCAAAACTGCAAGTATTAGTTCTCCATCTCAAAGTCATTTAAAATGAGTTTTGAATGGAACAATGAAATCAAGCTTACTCACACTAAAAACAGATCAGTGGAAACAACGCAGGATCACAATTTGACTCGGTGAAAACAGTGAAATCGTGAGTCAACTTGCAAGTTATTGCTCCTGCCTCTTGTATAAACTCGACTTTCAATATCTTTGGGCCAATATGAAGGGTCATGAGTATTAAGAAGACAGGCACGATAGACTCAAATGAAATGGTCTGTTTCCTTAGGGATGGAAGGATACCACCAATTATATAAAAGAGAAAAAAACATATATGAAACAGCTAGAAGAAAGCTGTACTTTTAAATATATCATGGAAAGTCTTGGAAAAAGGAAAAGGAAGCTCATTGAAAAAAGCGACCTGCAATACCAACAACCACAATGGATGAACTTGCATTTGTAGTGAACTAGGGGAGTCTCAATTTCGTTGTTATGATTAAATGTTACACGTTACTCAACTAACTATGTATTTTCTTGCTAGTATATATGTTTAATGCGTTACTTCTACAAGTAATGTGATCGTTAGAAACTTCTTTCATCCAAAATTTAGTAAATTGTAGTAATGGGACTAATCAACCTCTGTTTATTGCTTAATTAAGCATAACACGGCTTTTAGCATATTTTAATGAGCATGTAGAGCAATGTCTTATACAGAAGCCAGAACCATTCCAGTGAGTCCACTTGCACCAGATCAGCTTAAGGAAGCAGAAAAGGTAAATCCAGGCTGTTTGGTGTCAAGTAGAAGGGCAGTGATGTATGCAGCTTTGAGAGGACAACCTCTCACCTCCCCTGGGGAAGTCGGGGAGTAAGGTAAATAGTCTTTCTTCTTTTTGAGCTAGGATTATTATGATTTAACTCTTAAACATGTTGCTCAAATAACTATGTACTTTCTTGCTTTTATAGATCTTCAATGCATTTTATTTACAAGTTAATGGGATCCTTAGAAATTTATTTCATCCAATATTAGGTAAATTGTATTGATGCGACTGGCCAGCCTCTCTTTAATGCTTAATTAAGCATCATATGGCTTTTAGCACATTTTAATGAGTGTACAATAGTTTGAAGTTATTTCACTTAGTCTGTAAAATTGTAAGATTTTAACAATTCGATTCTACAAGCATCATGGCGATCTTACATAAAAAAGTGATTTTGACTGCCTCGTTCCATCTATTGAAGTAGACATTTTAGGCCATTTAAAAAAGTTAGCATGCCAACATCCATGACATTTATTAACCAAGTGACAAGTCATGATATTGAAATGACAATAGAACCTAACATCAAGAGTAGCAGATTCTTCCAAGATGTCTGCTAAAACAAGTCAAGATAGTGATTTAGCAAAACAAAAAAAAAACAAGTCAAGATAGTGGTCAGAATGGTCGGATAGCACTTGTGAGGTATATCAAGCACATGCATCTCGAACTATGATGTTTTAAGGAATATATTAAGTGGTTGCTGTAGGGAAAAAAGTGCTTACCATAGCAGAAAAGTCAAGCGGGCTTGACCTGCTGCGCTTTGATAAAACATTATCTGCCTGCTTTTGGACCTCGCTGATCATGGTCTTAAACAAGTCCTGCAGCAAGTTGTCAAATAGAATTGATATGAAGCGGTATAAACATCCTCATAAGCAATAATACATTTTCTTTTGAGTAATCATGAAAAGAAATACTTAAACAAAAAAATACCTCAAAAAGCAGAGAAATTAACTGGCCAGATAACTCCAACCGCTTGTTCCCCACGTAATCCTAATGAAGATAAGCAGCGTTTATGCATTTTATTTCATCACAAGCATACAAAACAGAGTAACTCAAGATTCTGTGGTTTCAACAAACCCCATGTAGTTGTTCATTTTGGTACAGGTCTCAGAAGCTTATTGGTTCTATAAAATGGGAGGGATGAACTATCTATAGACAAAAGAAGCCTCTGTGCCTGTACGGCTATCATTTTGTAATACCACACAATCATAGATTCTTTTACTAGGAGGATGAATTATGTGATAAAACAATAATTAAGCACCCTTCAATTGTTAAACATGAACACCATATTGGCTGAAGTAGGTTAAGACTTTTGAACCATATTCCAGATCACATTGCCAAGTCTCACCTGTTAATTGCCTGTTATTGCCCTATGATGTCATTTATGAAAGAGAGATTTACCACATCTAAGAAGATCTGTAAGATCTATTGCAAAAAGCATGACTCCCAACACAATTCTCATTTTCCACCTCTATAAAATATATTATACCCATGGGAAGTTGTAAATATTTTAGTATTTCAAGTGGCGAGAGATTAATCAAAGGGCTATACCTTTACTTAATAGACTTATATAAACTCTAGATGAGAGCTCTATGTATAAAGCACTGAGAGACTGCAAAACCCTAATTGCCTAATTTAATACTACCTATTCACTAAATACTAATGTTACTAATTATTATTTCGACAGAAGTTATTTAACACCATCCAATCCTGTAGTTGATACATATTAGCATCTTCTGAAGAGTTAGTGTTAAAACAGTCAAACTTCTAGTGGAGGAAAGAAATTTTGAGAAGCAATCAAGCAGCAGAATAGTTTTCCTATGCTCCCAAAATTTGTCCCTCGCCATCCTAACTAAAGCATCTTTATACAGGATGAATCAAGTAACACTTCATTTCAATGTAATTTACCCCTGTTCAAACAACAAAATATTGCTACAAAAGAAAGAAGTTCTTCATGATAGGGTTTGGCTCATTCACCTTATCATCCATTGTATCCTTATTCAAAATGGCTTCCATCATGCGTCGTAACATCACAGCAACATATATACACTTTGGGCGGAAGTTATTCTTGATCACCTTGTGCATAACGAACACAAATAGATGACTAAATGAATAAATACATACAATAATAAATAAATTAGAGTCATCTTATGCTAATGATGTACGAGAGACAATAAAGTAAAAATTACCCGCACGTTAGCAAGAAATACATCTTGAAGAATAAAGACAGCTCTGCCTTCCTGAGCAAGTCATACAAACAAAGTAAGTGCCACCAGGCAAGTGCTAATAACTACTCGGTACTAGGGCGAACTCAATAATTTTTTAATAGCATGTTGTTGAGTATGGCACAACCTTTCCGGTCAAAAAATTTGCATATGGCAACTTCTTCACCTGCGGCAGAGATCAATGCGTGAGAAGATGAGGAAAAACAATATGCCATCACCATGAAGCAAGCCAAATATACACATTGTTAAAAAAGCAACTAAATCTCCCATCTACTTAACACAGAAGAGATAATAGAAATTAGCTGTATCTAACTTTTCCAATGTTATCCAACATAGGTATGGTACCTTAGTAGATTCAAATACCGTAGATTACTTGCCACCAATTTGCAAGTACTAACACTATCATGCAAAAAGGATTGACAAGACATTCCAGATAACTATCATTTTGTTAGAATACCAACGAGGCTGAGCACAAGAAAATGAGAAGATTACTAACAGCTGACCACAGGGCATAGTGGATAATAGGTCCAAAACAGGAGCGGTGATCACTTGATTTAAGATATGTTTTACAGAGTCCAGATAGAACCTTATGCCCCATGGCTAAAATTCTGGCAATGGTTCAAATGCATGGCAATCTGAGTTGCTGAATTCTTGGACAAAAATCAGAGATCCTAGAGTGCATAAACAGACAATTGCATGGTGCATTTGATAATCAAGAGGTCTCTCTTTTCTCTTGAAAGCATAGAGCCAATGGGAACTATATTACAAATTGAAGGAACTTGTTGCACTCTTGTAAAACAGAAAGGCAATAGGAAAGTCTTGAAGTTGCAAAGCTTTTCAAACCTTTCCCTCGAGGAACTCAAGAGCTTGTTGTTGAGTAAATATACCGAGGCTTGCACATTCCTGAGATTAAAGCAGCTTGTGAGACAGAAAAGCCATATCCTAGGGAATATACACAAAATCAGAAACATGTAGCCAGATACAAGTTGATATCCTTCCTATATGGTACTGATAAGTAAACTGGATTAAGCTTATCTGCTTCCACGATGACTTCTAAATTTATCCAGGACTACAAAGGTCTCCATAATTCCACTTTCCAGTAAGATGATTATCATTGGCAATTGAACACATCACGAAAGAACAAGCAAATTAATGCTCTGGAAGACCATAAAAGAAGATACGATATTACATGCGCTTTATCACTAGCATTAGGGTAAGACTCGCTCTAATGCATACAGAATTGTGAGATGAAAAATGATTGATCCTAACAGGCATAAAAAATTTTATTCACAAGACAAATACCTCAATTGATGGAAGAAGTAGGGCACTATATCTAGGGTCTCTGCCGACCATCTGGACAACCTCTTGATCACTTTGCATTCCCATTGCCTTCATAACTATCATAATTGGTATATTCTGCAGAAAGCCCAACACAAAAAATCAGAGACGTTCCTCTTAAGCATGCCAAAGAAACTAGAACATACGAAACCACCTTCGCAAATTGATTAAGCTGTAAGTACATCTTCCCTTTTTCCATCACCACAACAGTTTTGCTCTTTGTCGCCTCTGTGCTGCTAGTAACAGATGCATTTATGCTGCAACAAGGCAAACATGGCCATAAAGAACATTACAGTCCAGACATAGCATATCACGAGATTTTAACATGGCTTGGAGTTAAGAAGAATCAGATACATATTGAACGAGAAATTTACAAAAGAGCACTATGTTTTCTACAGTAAAATGCTAATTAAAATGAGATAAGAATTAAGTAATTTAATCACAAAGTTAATTTAATCACAAAGTTAGTAGTACAAATTCTATGAGAGGAAGCTATGGAGCAGCAAGATGAACAATTTATGAGGTCTTATTTTAAGTAAAAATAACAGCAAAATTCTGACAGCAAAAGAAACTCACTTCCCCTTCTTGTCAGTATCAATAATTATCCTGTTCTTTGACAGTTGTTCTTGTATTAGTATCACCTGCAGACAATAAAGTTACCATGATAATTCTGCAAAATATATGCCATAGCAAATATCCAAATAGAAGATTCAGCAAAAATGGCAATGTAGAACAGAAAGTTGTGCTAAAAAACAATGAGACGCACAGAGATGTATGCAAATCTCAGTCTCTTAAAGTACTGCATACAATTCACCTAATATTAAATAGTACAAATACCATGTTTGATTAATATTAAATACACAATTAACAACCATCGGATAAACACAAACTCGATAGAGTGACTGCACATTACAGAAACTTGTTAACTCAGGAGCTGAACTTCTGACTAAAAAAGAATTCCAGAAGAAAGGCTACATTAACTCCTTCTGGCACAGAAACAAACTCCTTAACTAAAGCTATCATAGGTCTCAATCAACTACACCGAGTTAAAGTTCACTAAAGCTACATTAACGGCACTTCTTGCGCAGTAACAACTCCTTTCCAGAAGAAAGGCATTTTATATGTATCAACATGAGTGTGAACTCAGTCCATTTGTACCTTCTACCACTACATACATAATTAGACTTCCTGACATCAGCAAGCGAAAGCACAACATAACTAAAAGACATCTGAAAACCAAACCTATGGAGTAATTTCTGACTAATGGTGAAAAAAACATGGTTTACAAATAAGAAAGCAAAGAAGAATCAACAATGCAGGAACAGTGGATTGTAGAGTGCCTTTGTCTGTACTCTACAACAGAGTGCTTTTGTCTCGTATCTCCTATTTTTGCGGTAATAACTTTGCACATAATTGTTACTTAAAAGGTTTGTTGCCATTGGAACCTTCTAAAGGTCATTTCCTGATTAAATAGAGCCAATGGCTCTTAAATTTAATTGAAGCCATTTAAGTAAAAGGACCACCATGAATGATATTTTATTGAGGTGCTACCCAGAGAGCAGAACCAATTACACCATGTTTTTTTTCTAAAATGCATGCAACTTTTTATTAGATCATATCCTTTGAAAAGCATGTGCATCACCATAATACGATACTTCAATATAATGGCACAATACCTTTTCTGTTCCTTTGATTATAAAATAACCTCCAGGATCCAGGGGGCACTCACCTGAAGTGAGCAAAGCAACAAAGTGATACTATTAAGACAATAGAAACTAATTGGTGAAGAATCAAAAGAAGTTAAGAGCAGAAGATTTTGAATTTAGCACACAAACCGAGTCTGGCAAGTTCATCTTCATCTTTTCCGAATAGAACACAGCAACAACTGCGAAGCATGACAGGCATCCTTCCAATTGCAACATCATTCTACAAAATCAGTTCCCATTGGTATCGAGAATACAGAATACCCAAGAGAAAATCCAGAAAGTTAAATAAAACAATCAAACAGAGCAGAATTACCTTTTCTGACAAGCTATATCCTCCATGACTTCCTTTGGTATACTCCACATCAACCAAAACTGGAGCAGCATACCTAATTATGCAAAATTAAAATTCTAATATTTTAATGTGGCAGGACAGTGCAGGAGAAATGTGACTTCTTAGTCAGCATTAACAGTTCAAAATTACTGAAGGAATTCAAACAATCATGCTTAGGGCATCCAGATGCTAGGTGTGAGGTGATGTCTGGGCCGAGGATAGTTGTAAATTGTCAATGACTTTAAGAACAAGACAACAGAAAGAAAAGAAGACAAACAAATCTACTTCGCTGAAACTATAACAATAGCCCAAAAGAAAAAACAACAATTATCCAAAAGAGAATCATGTCAAGTCTAACAAAAATTGGCTGATCTTTCATAGTCTTAGTAGCTCACAAATTGCTGAGGACACAAGAACGTCCAATACATCCAATATAATTCAACTATCAGAGCAGGAACAACTCAAGTAGTCCCATCTCATCTTCACCTACGCCATTAAGACCATGCGAATGCCATAGCAGCCCTCTTCTTTATTGCCTTTCTACCATCAGAGAATAATTCAACCACCACTATTGCAAGTCCACAACCAAATCAGAACCAATCTGCCATTCTCATCCACACCAACCACCATGTCCAAGTATGATTGTGAAGTATTCAACTCTAATATGAAATGTATCGTCCAGCAATCTACAGCATTCTATATTTCTCCACATTCTTCTAGGAAAAAGAGGCTTCACACTTAAGACCAATCACTAAGAAGCATATTCAGCAAAATCGTGCACAAACACAGTATATAGCCAAACAAGATCCAGTAATAAAAATAAAAGATGCTCTACATACGTCATATCGGTCAAACGGCACTTTTGAGGAGAGAGATCCTCAACAACACCATCCCCCATAGCTACAGTTGGATTGCCAATTCTGACATCTTTGAACCTACACAGATGGCAATAAACGCCACATTAGATTTTCCTCAAAATAAAGAGCAAATGAACTTGGAAAGACATATGTGGGAAGATCTGTCGTGGAGAATGGAATGCACTTTGTTGACAACTAACAGGGAATTTCAATTAAAATTGCTATGGAGTGGTAATGAATGAGGGAGAAAAGGATTGATGGGCGAATGTCAAAAATTATTGTTAGAAAATTATCTTCATGTAATAAAGAGAAAGTGAATGCGGAAAAAAGCAGGGGTATGTCACCTGAGATAAAAGTTGGGATCCACACTCGACACAATTTTATCATTAGCGCGGACGATCTTCTTTATTTCTGTGTTTGCAAAATAATTAAAAGAATCCAAGTGTTGCTTGACTAGCCCTCGCACCTGAAATCAGCAGAGACAAATAACCATTGGCAGAACTGCACATCCCATTTCGTAAATATTTCTTAGACATAACAACATTGATACAAATGTTGATTACCTTCAAGAACTCGGGCACAAGCTGGAACTTGTCAACGGCTGATTTTATTGGGGCGGCTATCTTTTGATAGTCAACATCTGAGTGACTGGCATCAGCAAGAAGGACAAAGATCATTTTCATAATCCAAATCGTCGAGACATTAACCATCTTTACCAGTGACACTTGTGATCGAGAATTTCGACTTGGAATCAATCAAAGTACCTTCTGTTGTGGAGGTCTCCCATTAGCTAAAAGGAGCTGCAAAGCAATAGCTCGTTTGCAGGAATCGCAAATTGAATAGCCAATCTCGTAGTTTGCTAGCCAAAAAACCTCGTGTCACCGGCACCAGAAGACTACAAGTTCAGAAGTCTAACTCAATGTCGTCGTTATCAGTTTTGGAGCCAAAGAACGGCAAAATAAATTTAAAGTATCTATGCCGTCCCCGCTAGCTTCACAGTCCCAAATCGAATTCACAGACTGAAAGCAATTAAAATCGTGAACAGCGATGAGAGAGAGAGAGAGAGAGAGAGAGATCACCAGCTCACCGGAATGACACGGCCGCCACCGCCAAGAGGGTGTGAGCGGGCGCGCGACACGGTCGAGTCACTGAGGCGGCGCCGCTGGGATGTGATGAAGGTTGCAGCTGAGCGGTGGTGGTGGCGACGTTGGGCGGCGTCGGCGTCTATGGTACGGCGGTAGCGGAGTCGGCGTTGGTCGCCGGGAGGTTTTAGAGGGGTTTTAGAGGTAGGCAAGAGAACACCTTTTACAAATTATAGAACACGTACGCACGTGTGCGTACATACATACATACAAACATATATCACTTCATGGATATATGGACTAGGGTTGAGCATGGTTTAGATTTGGTCGGTCTAATACTCAACTTGATGATCGATCCACATAGTGTCATTTCTTAAAATTTGGGACCGTGAATCGATCTGTTCTGTTGAGCATGGGACCAAAAATTGAACCGACCCTATGGGTTCGGTCATGTCCAGTCTCAAGGTCAACTAGGGACCGCTAAGAGCGGCGAGGTGGGCGGCGAGTGAGGGCGATGGAGGAGAAAGGTTGATAAAGAGCGGTGAAGCGAGCAGCGAGATAGGCGCGAGGCCAACAAAGGGCGGTGAGGCAAGTGATGAGTGAGGCCATGGAGGAGCGTCTCGACAGAGGAGTGTTTCAACGGAGGAGCGAGACCGACAAAGGAGCAAGGCCGATAGAGGAGCATCTCAACAAAGGAGGGACGCCGACAAGGAGTTCCTCAAATTGGGGTTTTGCCGGCTTTTTTAGTTTCTGCAGAGTGTAGAGGAAGCTGTTAAATGTTGATACACGATTCAACCTTCTGTTGCAGCAAAAGGCAGAACCAAAGCAACGCACTAGCTGCAGCTTTGCTCCTGGGTCATGGGCTTGGCAAGATGAGAGACTTGTAGAAATAAGAAGTTGCTCTAGGCTTCTCCTAGGGACTTATATATATTATATATTCGGATCAACCCAAAACCTCAGGATTAAGGACCAACCCGCATAGTACTGAGTTAGAGATTTTAGAATGACCAACCTATTCATTTTAAGAACCTGACCAAGACCGGTCGGGTTAGGCCGGACCAGAGTTGACTCTTGATTATTGTTCACCCCTAGTATGGACTGACATTAAATCGGCCCCACCCGATTCCCAAAGAAATTGGGTTGATCTCTATACTATGCAATTTGATTTTTAGTCATGAGATTGTAATGTTAATCTACAATGAAGGCTATATGTGTGTGTGCGTGAGATTTTAAGATCTAGGCAAAATTCTTAGAGAGGCAATAAGATCTTAAAATCTCACTTGCATAACAAGTGCAACTCGCCTTTCTTAACCCACCTCATAAAAAGTAATAGTATCTTATTGCCTCTCTAAGAATTTTGGCTAGATCTTAAAATCTAACTTGCATAACAAGTGCAACTCGCCTCTCTTAACCCACCTCATAAAAAGTAGATCGCTTGCCTCTCTTCCCTCACCCCAAGAAAGCAGTTAAGCTAGTGAGTTAGCCATTTATGATTGATAATAACTTCAAGCCCGTGTGCTATTCATTTTAATAAACAAAACTATTCTCTCAGATAATATCATCGAACCATACATGAAGCTCTAGTGCATGACCCCAACATATGTCCCAAGGTTTGCATTCTCATGTATCTTTATGTTAGACATAATCTCATCTAATCAATTATTAGTACAAGTCATTTTTTATCATATGTTAATGCTCTCTATTTTGATACCAACAAACAAAGCTAATGATCTTTGTCTAGATACCAATAAACAAGGTTAGTTAGCATAACACCATGAGTCTCTAGTGTAGACATATTGTCCGCTTTAAATACTAAGTTCTCATGGTTTTGTTGCCTTGGCCTTAAGGATTTGTTTCATTCGCCCACAAGCTCATAACATATATGTACAATTAGAGAGCCCATTGCCTTAAAAGGCAGCTCGAAGCTCTCTTTTATAGGTGATTTGAGACAAGAGACACGCCCCTCCTTACACGCATCAAGGGACTAAGGCCCGGATACACTACCATCCCTCCTCCCTGCGCACCGTTGCCTGGGCCGTCACAGTTAGTTAGCTCTTTCAGTTGCATAATACCCATTCTTTATTGCTAACTAAGTTTGGGACAACCATCAAAATGAGAAAATTAGGACATGAAATGCAAACAACTCGAGAAGAAATTGCAACAATACAACATTTTTGTATTCTAAAAATAAAACCAACATAACTTTCAATGTGGAATTATAATTAGTTTTCAATTATATCCACAAATGAGGTAATACTAAAACTACAAGATCTCTGGAATTTTTGAAGGTTAAATCCAACGTTCCTCATTCTTAATAGTACAAATTAATTTCCTAACCAGTCAAATCATTCTTTATTATGCTATTTAAAAATTTTGCAATTTTTTTAAAGGGGAAAAATAAGTTTTTTGTTCAATGATATCGAAACTTAAATTATTTTCTCAATCCAAAATCAAAAGAATAGGTTTTCTAATGAGTAACTAATAGTTGAAAACTTTAAATTGAAGATGAAATATCAACTTCCAATATAAACATCTAATTAACATTTATGTCGAAATTACATTTGAAATGAAGAATAGGTCCAGCAAGTATGAGAACGACTACATAAAAGTTGGAACCAGAATAAAGAAATATTACATAAAACTTGGACACAAAATTGGAATTAAAACACTCTTATTAATCTGATAATAAAGATAAGAAAACTCCAATATATTTTTAAAACGAAACAAAATAAAAATTTACTGGAAAATCTTCGAAAGTAAGGATGATTTTCAAGTTAGGGCCTACTAATTATTTTTGTACATAAGCATAAGTATGACAACAATTATATATCATCGACTTTAAAATTTTCTAAAGCAAATGTAACATTCCATCAAGCCAAATTGATAGTGATTTGCATCCTTAGAGTAGCTGAGGTGCCCTTTGCATACATTTATTTTTATTGTCATTTATAACCGACAAAGTAATTTAACTTGCTTTAGTTCAAAATAAGACATCTCTTAATTAAAAGCAACAGTTGGTTATACCTAATATCAAAATTTTATTTAACATTATTTTTCATATTACAACAGCCGTCATGTTTAGCTGCCACTTATATTTTTCTTTATTTTGTAGCTCCATAATACTTTCCACTCATAAATTATATAGTTGAAATAAATATGAACCAATTAAAGTAAACAAGACGAATATACAATTATAAGGAGGTGCGATGATTATCCATTACATTATTCGTCAATCACATTTTTAGAGGACAAGATTAAGAAAAGAGAAAAAAAAATCAAAGGAAGTATTCAATACAATCAAGTTATTTTTAGAACAACTGGTGTTCGAATTTAAATAAACTCATATATTGGTAATTCCAATTACTATCGCTTTTGAGATGGACTTTAATTCATTAAAAAAGAGAGAGACCTCAATACAACATTTTCCTTCTTAGTGACCTTGAAGATGAGTTTGAAAAATGCCGAAGAACTTCATTTTCAAGAAGAATAAAATGCACATTCTAAAGAACATTTGTGGTCTTTTGGCACCAATATTTATCTAATATAGGATTATGGATAGATAGAATCACTTATCTATCAATAAAATTCATAATTTTCTAGTTTCAAGATAATAGACCTTGTTTTTTTAGTTACCAATCACGTGCCAAATGTTTATTTACCTTCCAAAATTAAAAGTAAATTTATCTATGTGAATGTAACAAACGGCCTATAAATCTTAAGTTAACACAATCTTTTACTTACACATTTATCAAGTTGTTGTTGTTATAGATTCGACTTACCAAGTACACTGTACTTCTTTCGTCCAAAAAAAAAAGTACACTGTACTTCTTATAAACGATTCCATTCGAATTCAAAGAACATCTGTATCATTACTTTTATCAGTGGTGTTAAAAAAATTCAACCCTAGCACAGCACAAGATCCTCCTTTAATTAAACAAGATAAATCTCATAGACAGCTTGAAGATTTTTTCTGGGTTAGGTGCTTAACGAGTAATGACAAAAGCTTCCTTTGTCAAAGATGAGATTAGGCATAAATGAAAATCGAAAATTTTTTAAAAAAAGTAGTGTTTTGGGAATAAATATCTGCTGGAGCCCAATCCCCGAAATTCGCCTTATTGCAACAAAAAAAAAAACAGAAACGTGAAAATTAGAAAATACAAATAAACCAAAACAAAAAAAAGAGAAAAGAGAAGGAGAGGTGGCCAGCAAGTCAACGATGGTTGTCAAGTCCTTAGCAAGCGAGAAAATATTAGGAAGGATTGACTCGTCACGTGAGCGGTGAGCCGATCCATTAGTCACGTGACGAGTCGACTTACATAGAAAGAGAGACGGGCAACGTCAATGCCTACTCGACATCGGCTCACCACCACACATGTCAAGGGCCATGCCACACTCTCTAGCAAGAGACAGTGACCCTATCACCTGCCTTTAAAGCAGGCGATTTGTCCCTACCCAGCCGTTCGTTAGATCTCCCCTATGTTCATGGCAACTCCCCCTTCCCCCTCCTATCCCTCACTAGGGGAGAGAAAAGGAAGGCATTCCAACATAAAACTTTTAGAAGTTTTTACACTGGAATTAATAATTAATAATCTTTTATCAAGCATAAAAAAACAGGTTATATCGTTAAACAAATCTATTTGTTTATATTCAAATAATAATTCATTAAGGTCGATCTTCTAACGCGACTTTAACTTGTTTAAATCGAGCGAAATGACGTAACATGTGTGTTCACGTGACACGTTCGAAATGTATTTATGGGTGGATACATATACACACTACACACGTTTATGGAGGTCTAAATATAATCTTACGTATTAATAAGATATATATTGAAATCACTTAATATAATCCTATTTCCCTCCACACACGAAAAGGAAAAAGAAGGCCACATTCCCCAGCGCCTGCAAAAGAGAAGGAGATCCAACTTCTCTCCAATAATGGCGTCTTTATTGAGTTCCGACCCCCATCGCCACGCTCCAATACGCCTTCTCCCGCCTGCTTTTTCTACGTGCCTCCGGTGTTGGTGACGTGAAGTTCAACCTTGCTTCCTTTTTCTCTTTTCTTTCGCAGGCAAAAAGAAATTGGAAAACAGAGGAAGAAGAATTTATATCTTCTTTTGAAAACCCACGAGAATCATCTGCGATTGTGCATCATGAGACGATCTTTAGATTCTTGCATCAGATGACAGTCAAACTGCAAGAACACGAAAAGAAGAAAAAGGAATACAAAGCAGATGAAAAGTGAGCTCCGAATCAATCAAAACATAAATTAAGTGAGAGTTGGTATTTCTGAGGTCGAGTATGTCCCTATTCAAACGACCAACTCCGGCTTAGATTTCGGTTCACCTTGAACATTCTCGCATGCACGAGTGGAGACAAACCCCGGTCGCACGGACGGGGCCAGGATGGACGTGAAGAGTAAGTGTGCTGCGAAACATGTTCTCGCGACGAAGGGTCATGCTAGATGCGGGAAACGTGGAAGAATGGATTAGCATAGCAAATTAGGAGGACATGCTCGAGTGCTAAATACGACATGTATTCATTTTTGGGAATCACCGGTTTGTTTGCGGAGGGTTGGGAGCGAAAGCGCTACGAGACAAAGACGGACTTCTATGATTCAGGGAAAAAAGCGAAAGGTGGCTGACGAGCTGTGGGAACCTGTCGTGTCGTTTTATGGAAAACAGAGAAAGGGGAGTCAGAGAGAATGAGAATGGGAAAAAATTTAGATGGTCCCGGGGACTAGAATGCGGGGAAGGGCCTGTCTTTGGTTGGACCGTGAGCAGATCAGACTCTGCATGAACACACCCTTTTCGATTATCTTCTCTCTCTCTGCTTTTCTTGTGTGTAATTTCTTGCTATGCTCTTGTTTTGCTTCCTCATTTGATTCACGGCGGTCATGAAGATGGTCTCCTCCGATCACCGCACTTTCGCCACTCGGTACTCTCTCTCTCTCTCTCTCTCTCTCTCTCTCTCTCTCTCTCTCTCTCTCTCTCTCTCTCTGCGTGTGTTGGAGTGTCATCATCGAGTTCTGGTGTTGATTTAGATTCTAAAGTTCTTTCAAGAAACAACGTTTTAATGGAAGAGTGAGACTAATGGGTCTGGTGTACGACCAAGTTTCTCAGTAATAATGTTCTGTTCTCTGTGTTTTTTGGGGTTTGATTTAGTTTGTAGAAACCCATGGCCCATATGGAAGTAGAGCTTGTAGTGTACTCGACCTGACTGTACGTGGCCATGCTTCGATTCCATCATCAACAAGATTGGCCTTTTGGTTTGGTTTCCTCTGCTTCACTACTCGTTCTTCTCGAATTGCGAAACAGGCCATCCTGTTGTGGTTCACTTGAAACCCCGAGACTGCGGTGGAAAGAAAACCAATCTGACTAGATTGAGCAAAGGAGATCAGTGTTCCCAGCAACCTAAGTGCATATGTCCGCCCGCCTGTCACCTAAGATAGGAACAAAACACGTTCACACGTTAATGATTTCTCATACTTTACTGCCAATGTGGGTACGGCAACCGAGCTCCATTGCAGTTGCTATTGCTTTTTAGATGGTTGGAAAAACTTTTTAGCTGACGGTAAGATGATTAAATTTCGCTTTGGTTGCTTATCCGGATGACTTGTAGGACTTCAGCGCACTGGAAGAGCACTAGTCTTTAGGCGTGAATTATTTGTTTTTTGTTCAGTCATTTACGGAGCAATGTATCTTGACAGAACTTTGAGTTTGTGCTTCTACAATTCTGAAGAATCTGGAAACTTCATTGCGAAACTTTGCTTGGATAGCGGGAATCTCACATCTGAGAACCTTCATTCCAAAAAGTTGTTGTCATGCCTCACATGCTCCATGAAAAATTTCTACTCGGGCCTCCTGTTTCTAGTGAAGTTATTTTCGGTTTGCCTCGTGCATTTAGCCCCTCTTCAATGTAGCTGATATGGCCTTCGGATCAATTGATAGCATGTTTTATTTTCTCAAAATGTTCGTCATGGGAAGGTCTATTTGAATGCAGGATCTTCTCAGATGTTGCTGGGGATATCACAATCGTCGTTGATGGAGAGCCTTTTCTGCTTCACAAGGTAAAATACCATTGCCTGAGGTTGTCAAATTTGTATTTCATTGTGCAATCTTCATGATGATTATGTGCAATTCATGTAAGCAGTACGATGTTGGCAGCAACGCCTTTATAAGTGAAAAAAGGAAGAAGTTTTCGCAGTCAAAAGTTGATGTCAATGTCTTGCACCTGCATTTTCATTATAAAGCAATCTTCTATTCTTGTTGCTGCTCGGCAACATGACATGGGAGCTTGAGCCTCATCTTCGAACTAATTCAGACATAATTCGTTTCTAACACTTGGTTCCTCTGATAAGTTTCCCCTCGTTCAACGGAGCGGGAAGATCCGAAAACTGGTTGCGCAGGCGAAAGATTCGGATTTATCAAAGTTGGAGCTCCTCAACATTCCAGCTGGAGCCCAAACCTTTGAGCTCGCAATGAAATTCTGCTATGGAATGAATTTCCAGATCACGACATCCAACGTTGCTCAACTTCGCTGCGTGGCAGAGTTCCTTGAAATGACCGAGGACTACAGAGAAGAGAACCTGATTGCGCGGACGGAGGTCTATTTGGATGACGTGGTTCTTCAAAGTCTCGAGCATTCAGTGGAGGTACTAACTGCTTGTGAGTCCTTGATTCCTATGGCCGAGGATGTGGGTCTTGTCGATAGATGTGTGGAGGCCATAGCGGCAAACGCTTCCAAGGAGCAGTTGGTTTCTGGCTTGTCAAGGTTAGAGTGTGATGACTGCTCAACAGAACTTAAAAGCGGTTGCCTCGACTGGTGGATTGATGATTTATCGGCACTACAGATCGACTTTTATGACAGAGTGATCCGTGCCATGGGAAGGGCCGGTGTTCGGCCCCATAGTATCACCATGTCCCTTATGCATTACGCTCAATCATCGCTAAAGGGCATTGAGAAATCTCTGCTTTGGAGCTCGGCGAAAACAAAACCGAGTTCAGGGACTCGCGAAAACGATCAGAGATTGGTTTTGGAAACTCTCGTAGACCTTCTCCCGGCAGAGAAAAGCTCTTTAATCCCGCTTAGTTTCTTTTTTGGGATGCTGAGGGTAGCGATGGTGGTAGATGCCAATATCACTTGTCGATTTGAGCTAGAGCGGTGGATATCTTTTCGGCTCGAAATGGTGTCACTGGATGACCTGCTGATACCGTCTGTCCAGGTAGGCGATTCTTTGTTCGATGTCGATACAGTTCATCGGATACTCGTAAATTTTCTTCAGCGGATAGAGGAAGAAGAAAATGAAGCATGTGGGTATGAGTCCGACGTCCTAGGTTCCCCATGCCACAGTTCCTTACTGAAAGTGGGGCGACTGATCGAGTCCTATCTCGCTGAAATTGCCCCTGATCCGGATTTGAGTCTGCAGAAATTCAGTGCTATGATCGAGATACTGCCAGATTATTCTCGTGTTATCGACGACGGATTATATAGGGCGATCGACATATATCTGAAGGTAAAGAATCATGACACATTTGAACCTGCCATTCCTATATATTCCCATTCTCTATCAATCAAAACTGATCTGTCCTTCCAATCTTAATTCCTTTCTATCTGGCCAGGCACACCCAATGCTAACTGAACATGAAAGTAAGAAGCTATGCAAGTTCATAGACTGCCAGAAACTCTCGCAAGAAGCCTGCAATCACGCTGCACAGAACGACCGGCTTCCTCTGCAGATGATGGTCCGTGTCCTCTACTTCGAGCAGCTCCGCCTCAAGAATGCAGTGTCCAGGAGTTCAGGGGATGCGTTTTTCTCGCAGAAGATAAGTAGCGGCATCCCGAGTGCACCGATGTCCCCACGAGATAATTACGCATCTTTAAGGAGGGAGAATCGAGAGCTTAAGTCCGAAATCTCGAGAATGAGGGTGCGGCTCAGCGAGCTGGAGAAGGAGCAGATGTTTATGAAGCAGGGGATGATGGACAAATCAGGAATTGCAAGGACGTTGTTCACATCGATCTCGAGAGGATTCGGGAGGATGGGAATATCCAATGGTCAGGCCAGAGGAAAGAAACAGAAATTGGGTAGAAAATCCAGAGGATCGGAAGGGAAAACCAGTAGAGGTAGGAGATATTCTGCTTCTAGCTGATAAAGATATGCATTAAACTAGCAATCCTTTTGGACAACATGATTATTCAAGGGTCCATCTCTTGCTTCGTCTTACAACCACCGAAATTTTCCGGCATTAGTTTGAGTACAAACTAAAGTAAAAATGGAAGCACGTTTGTTATTTTCTAATACAAGGAAACAAAAAGAACTGCGCAATATCATGACTTGGAGGTGCAAAGAGCAGAAAAATATGGTAAGAAACATTTCAAAGATGATCGAAGGATTCACATGAGGGACGCATAGTGTCGAACGAAGGCCTTGACTAAACTTCACTGGTCTTTGCACAATCATGTATGCATATTCCCGAGAAGACGTTTACGGATCTGCATTCACCGAAAAAGGAAGCACAATGGGTATCGCTACTGATCCCTCAATGCTTTAATATAGCCACGGGCAGCCGGAGGATAAAAATTTAATCAATTTCCAGATACATACCTCAGGCAGTTTCTGTCTGAAAACCACATCCAGACGGGCATCGAGAGTGTTCTCGCAGACTATCTTGCCATCCTGTGAAGCTGCCACCACTCCACCCGAGCTTCCAAACATTGGCCAGAAAGATTTGTCAGACATTCTTCTCTAAACAATTTGTGTATTAGTTGGAAAAAAGTATCGAAATTCTTATTGCATTTCTTCTGGATCAGAGCAATGCTAACGCCTAGACGAGAAGAAGATTAATCATCAAACAATTCCAAAGATTTCTCTTCAAGCTTGTGGAATTATGAGCATATGTGAGCGAAATTACGTCAGGTCAGATGTCCCCCCTTCTGAACCAACAGATTAAGCTATTCGATTAACGCTCACCGCATTTAGAAAAAGAAAGAACTTTGCAAGTGAAGGTATGCCTGGTTTACCAAGAAAGCTCATGAGAATCCACGCCCGTAGGAGGCGGCGGAAGATACACTTGTCCATCAAGAGTGATGGCAGGAGGCGCAACTCCAGCTTTCTCGGCATATGCTCTTTTAGCATCATCTAAGATAGATTGAACCAGCTTTCGGTCGACTTCTCTGCACCTGAGCAACACGGCTGGCTCTCGGAGACGCAGTAGGCACTGTCGCAGCAAATTGACAGTATCATAGGACACTGTTTTCTCAGCCAGACAGAGGCAATCCGGCTAATATTGATATCCTCCACGGTCTTAACTGCTAAAGAAAGTTGCATCTGGAAAATCTAAAGAAAGTAAGACCACAATGACTACCTGGATAATTAAGGCTTTGAGAAGCTTCTTGTAGGCCTTGTTATTGCTCGATACATGCAGGAGCTCTTTGCTGGCGGATTCTTTCATTGAGTTCACAACGTCGTCCTGCGCTTGAAGGAACCTTAAGCGAGACGCGTTCAGTTGCGTGGAGTACTCTCTGCACATCTTTCCTTTAGTAGGGCGGCTCAAATCGTAGAATATAAATGCAAAACTTGAATTACTGCTACTATTGAAAGCTTACATTTTCTTTCTGACTTCGACTTGCTTCGCCTTCCGTTCATACTCTTGGCGTAACTTCTTCTTCTCGGCTTCAACCAGCTGCAGTTTCTCTATATTGAATTCCTGGATCAAAACATTCGAGTGAAACTCTTTCACAAAAACCGAACATTCCTAGAATGATCATGCATCTAGTTATCAGTTTTCTCCTTTTGAATCCAATTCCAAATTGAATTTAACTATTGAATCGCCCTTAGTGTAGATCGGCCTCAACGCAAAGTAAATTCATCGCCAATTCAATGCTTCAATGCAGTTTCAAATGGAGAAAGGGCACGTTTCGATAGCCTCAATACGCATAATAAACAGAAAAGACTGGCATTTTGATATAGCATAGAGTTCAGGTGATGGCAAGAGTGATCAAGGAACCTCCTCGGCCGAGACGGAGATCTCATTGGCCTTCTCCTCCGCTTCCTGGCGGATGAATCTAATCATCTGCTGGATCTGCTTCGACACATCTCCGTCATTCATTCTCGCTTTTCTTTCGTTTCTGTCTTTAAACTCTGATCTCTGAAATGCTACACGGTGTGACAATGTTTGGTATGACGTTAGGATGGTGACGCTGATGACGAAGGAAAACAGTTCGGAGAGTTTAAGAAGAAGACGAAGAAGACATTTGCACTTTCAGTCGTTGTCGTTTTTCCGTTTGCGCCACGAAATTTCTTCCGATCTTTGCTCCGGTTTCGACAAACGTACGTGAGCTTTGAATGGATCCAAGAACCCTTCTTACTCTTTTCTCCCTCTCTATCAACTTTTCGCCTTAGATCGGATCAACGAGCTAGCCAAACATACCATTAGACATTTCTTGCTCAAGCCCATCAATAATGGAAAAAATAATTACATTTTTGTGCGGCATCGACCAGATTTGGATAGGCTTGAACAGATCTAAGGGTCCGTTCGTTTGACGGAAAATATTCATTTGGAAAATATTTTCTAGAAACTGGACTGTTCGGTTCCAATCAACCAAAGATTCCCTTCTAAAATTAAGGAAAATGTTTTTCGTTTTTGAAAAGCGGAAAACATTTTCTGGATCTCCTCTCTCTCCCTCTCGTCATGAGTCTATAAGCAATTTAATTGCCGGCCTCGCCATTGCTGCCCACCCCTCGCTCGCCGCCGCCCCCTGTCGGCCATTGCCGTGCCTGCCACCCCGCCCGCCCGCCGCCGTCGCCGCCCCCCGCCGCCATCCCGCCTGCCACCACCGCCCTCCTGTCGCCCGCCGCCGCCGCCCGCCCACCCCACCGCTGCCGCCACCGGTCACCAATCGCTAGATAATTTCTCAAAAAAAAAAATTCCGGAAAAAATTTTTAAGTTTCAAACGAACACCAGAAAATATGTCATTTTCTAGGAAAATGACTTCCTGGAAAACATTTTCCGGGAGTGCTTTATTTTCCGTCAAACGAACGGACATTAAGTAGATGAGTCGAGTCCAAGAAATGAATTACTTGTCCAAACTAACCCATTTCGCCCTACGGCTCAACCTCGCATAGTGATAGACGAACTCAGGCTCGACGAACTGCCTGATCATCACTCTACTAGGATAATACGAGCGTGATACATAAAAGTAGTATAATGAATTTTTTTGTCCTTACCGGATACAAAAAAGAAATTGCAAATCATATATCAATTGTTGAGGAAAAAGATGACAAGTCGCCTAAAATTTCGCTTACAATTTTTCATCGTAACTCTATAGTCGCAGATTATTTATCCATCCATCTATCTATCATCCTTATTGTTATTTTTATTAGAAAGTTTAAATTCGATGTTTATGATATTTTCTTTGTCCGCATTATAATTACTTCTTTCCTCACCACAACGACAACATCTTGATCATATATATTATTTACGTTTAAAAAAAAGAAGTAAAAAGGAAAGAGTCCACAGTGTTAAAAGCACCAAATCATCCAAAAACCAATGCTTCACATTTCTTTGCAATATTAATGTGCGTGTGTGTATAATAAATACACTTCCTTTCGGTATCCTCTAATAACAATTTTCAACCGATAAGAAGTAACTAGCAAATAATTCACGAAAATGGTTGGAAACCAATCTAATATTTGATGCCAATTGTTGTTTTATTAATGCGAAGACGACATGATTTTTGCAAATTAAATTAATACGAAAATAAATGAAAAATAAATTATGAATAATAAGTACATAAGAGATTCATGTGACTTGATCCGAGTATCGATATCTATATCTACGGGAAGAGCCAGCTGTAAACAATGTATTATAATTAGATAATCAAAATTTACAATCACTCACACGCTAATGTATTTTCCATGCCTATATTTCGATATAAAATTCACAAAGACAAAAATTACCGCATGTTTAAGCCCAAAGCAAAAAAAAAAAAAAAAGTCCCCTTTATTTCTCCTATATGCGTGCTCCTCTATTTTGCCCTTTTGTGGAAGTCAACAATGCACTTTTGACCGGGACCCTCTAATTCGAAGTTTCCTTTCTTGTGCGACTTTTAGAAGTCCACGTACGACCAGGTGAAAACCTCTAGTCGACCGCATATCATTCTTTCTTTTTAAACAGAAACAATTACTTTTATGTTTATCAACAAATTTGGTCAAAAAATCGGCATTAATGCTTGAACTCGAGACATAAATATAGCAACGAGGACATATCGCTTTTCACAATTTTATTTCTCTTCCCCATATCTTTTTCTCATTGTCGTGCAAAAAAAACAATTGATCGACTTACAATTGATTTTTTGGAATATCAAAAAAGTACAGAAAATTATGGGGAATAATGGGTTTGTAATGTTCTCAAGGAACAAAGTACATGGGATTAGGAATCTTAAATGTTCGATCGCCCACGAATTGACCCTGAAGATCACTCCATTGATCCCCAACGTTCCCCCAGATTCTGTACCCTTCCTCCACCAGTTGCCTCCTCATGTCTGATTTGAATGTTACTGCACTTTGCCCCTTATAAGCCTGCGTCCTGCATTTAAAAAAGGACCAAACAAAAGAATTTATGAATATTATTATATTTTGTTTTCAATAGGGGGAGGCGCAATTTGGGGTAAGCAAATAAGTTAGGTCACAAGAAAAGAAAAGTTTGGAAGGCAGGACCTAAACATGAAAGTGATTTATAAATTTCTAATGTCAAGCATTTGCCAAGCATGACGTGGAGCGCCTATTTAGAATGGGAGAATCTATGTGTAGTCCACAGAAAAATAAAATAATATGGTCCACCACATATAGTTTCCTTGAGATTAAGTGTATACTCGACTATCCAGATCATAGTTTTGTATGAGGAGATGTGAATTAACATTCGTCTCCCGTTAAAAATGTTCTTACCTAAACAAGGTTTAGAAATTGAATATAACAGAACATCCGTCAACTCATGTGAGACTCATGGGACGAGGCTAGTTACGATCACCATATCGAACCTTACCATTGAGGTAGCAAGGACGTAATCTATTGATATTGTAATTGGTCGTGATATTGTGGATGCACTCTCTGTATTTCATTGAATTCAGGGGGCGCTATGCTTTCGAAGGATGACGTAGGTTGTGATTTTTTAGTGGCTTGATAAAAGCAAATCAAGCTAGGTTTTTTTGTCCTTATCGTGTTAGCATGACACTTGTCATTTGCTTGCTTCCTATTTCCACGTCCCATTTCTAATTGAAGCTTCAAATGTTTCTTTTTCCCCCCCATAAAACTTACTATTAAGCCTAAGAAACATGAATTTGCAGATTATTTTCCCATCATACACCAACATGGAATACAAACATAAACAATGAAAAAAAAAAAGAGAGCAGGACACCTAAAGCCGCAATGAAAAAGAGGACCCGATTAAACAATTGACCGAAATGAAATGCAACACCCCGTCTTCCTATTCTATCGAGTATGAAACCATGCCATGTGATCACATGAAAAAGAAAATTATACCCTATGATGTAATAGCCGACAAAATTGAATGGAAATGATAACCAAATTCTTACGGGGGTTGGTGTCCATAATCTATCTAAACTTGGGTTAGTAGAGAAATCAAGAACTCCAGCAATATATCTCTGTTTCCCCGCTTTGAAAATGTCTGGCTTTATGGGCATGAAAACCCAAATTGGCAGACGACGTGTTGACTCGAAAGAACCCATTAAGCGCGGGCTATATATTATTTAGATTTGTATTCTGCGCACGACCATAGACTCATCGCCGCTGAATCTCGTCGCAACTTCCTAGCAAAGAACTGCACGCTGAGAGAGACAGAGAGAGACAGAGACAGAGAGAGAGGGAGAGAGAGGTCAAGTACTTCATAATCAGACGTTCGTAGCCATCAAATCCCTGATTAAGCAAATTGTTCACAGTGGCGGTTCCAAGAGTATCTTGGTCTCTGCCAGTGAGCAAGATGACCTTGAATCCATCGTCGACCAGCTTCTTGAACAGCCCCAGCATCGCCGGTATGGCTGGGCACTCCCCTCGCATCGCCCACGCCTTGAACACGGTCCCGTCGAACGGGTCGCATCTGCGATAAAAAGAAAGTATGTCACATGATTCACGTTAACCCCAGAACAAGCTTCAAGGCAAATACCTGTGGGTACATATACATACCCGTATCTCCTTCCCTTGTAGTAAGACATGTTGGAAATGCATGTATCATCAATGTCCAAGACCCAAGCGTCCATGCCGTCGCCAGAGACAGCAATCCCGTCGGCATAAGCCGCAATCTGTTCGACGATCAGGTCGAGGTCCTGCTCGTACTGCCCCCTGGTCATGTAGGACTCGACGTGCTGCTGGCACTGGGGCGGGACTGTGCGCCACTTGCGCATATTGTTCGCCTCCACCGCGAGCCTCCAGCTCAAGCTGTAGCCATTGCCGACTTCTGTCCCCTCCAGCGCTTCACTCGCCCTGGAGTGGCTGCTCTGCTTGCCGAGTGTTACTTCAGGAAAGATGGCCATCACCACTACGAATAGTAGCTCTTGTACCCGATGCTTTATGGCTCTTATCATGTGAGTTTGATCCTATTACCAGATACATATAACATCATATCAGTTGACAAAGTGCAAAAGATATAATTACAGCTACTTCCTCCAATTTAATCTCAATATTTAAGAAATCGGCATCACAACTGCTACGGTTCAATCGCTCGAAACAAATTTCCGCATTGACAAGCACGTATATGGAGCGAGGATTATAGCAAAAGCGAATAATTTGGCTACATCTCATAATTTTGTGTATTGAAAATGGAAGGAAGCTGGCGTTGTCGATCTTACGAGGATTGGAAACCTGGATCTCAACCTGGAAGAGAGACAGATGATCATGTGCGCGTGCGAGAGAGAGACAGAGAGAGGTTCAGCTGAAGATATGAAATGACAGAATGGGGATGTCTGAAATGGCGATGGGGTATTTATATGTCTTAGCCAGGGAGGATTGACATTGACTGCATCGACGATGATGCAGGCCAAGTTTCGTCGACGGATGACGCAGGGAATACAAGTCTACGACAACGACCGGCTTTAACTCGACGGACGTTTCGGAGAAACAATGAAGAAACAGCAATTGTGATTCGCGGGATCGACATAGAAGCCAGGCATTCTCCTCGCAAACGAATAGAATATATGCTCCGCGTGGGACGGACGCTGTTATACGAAGTTTCCTATCAAAATCCAACAAATACTTTTCTTGAAGAATTCGAAGTCGTCTTAAGATCGAGATTCGACATCTCGTTTTTCGCAGACATAGTAAGCATTGTCTTAACTCCATTGACTTTTAGGTCTTGGAACCCACTACGTTTATTGACCCCACAAGTTTGACCCGTCAAATTTAAAAAAAGACCATAAATTCGAGCCAATCAAAGTGATAGGATGAAACCAAACTATATCGATTGTCTTGCAGATCGTTTTGCAAGAACCAAAACGAAAGAAAATCTTATAGAGATTCATAGGAAGAACCGGGAAAACAGATCGGTACATAGCTTCATGTTGGCGTTCATGATATTCGACGTTCTTGCCTAAGTTTGAGACGAAACCAACCTGCAAAATCATACTATTGGATTGCAGTTGCCTTCTGCAATCTTTGTCTTTTCGGTTTTCAATGCTCTGCGAATAGCAATAAGAGTAGTGCGTATCCCCTC
Organism: Melaleuca quinquenervia; assembly: GCA_030064385.1. Taxonomy (NCBI): domain Eukaryota; kingdom Viridiplantae; phylum Streptophyta; class Magnoliopsida; order Myrtales; family Myrtaceae; genus Melaleuca; species Melaleuca quinquenervia. The sequence continues at coordinate 17,640,630 of CM057718.1, forward strand.
TAATGCATATCCTCTCTCTCCACCACAACCACCGTCGCCGTGGTGGTCGGGACGCTTGGATTTGGTTGCGGAGCTCATTGTTAGGGATGCTAGATCAAGCTCGCTTATGTTAACCTGGAGTCGAGTTTGTTCCCTTTGCCACATCGCTATGGAAGCCGCAAACAAAGAAGGAAAAACGAGGGAAATCCGTGAATAGGGTTGGGAGAAAGAGGGCGTGAATGATAATATTTTTTTGTTCTCGAGAATAATTATACTTCAAAAATAGTTTTCATTTGGTTTCTCAATAAAAGAATGGATAGAAATGCGTTTCATACAACCTTACAAAAAATTGAGGTGAAATTTGTTATTTTTAAATAATTTTCTGAGATTTTTTTCCTTGTTTTTTCTCCATTCTTCATCATCCAAAAAAGTGGCTGCCAAGCGTTGGTGATAACTAGTGAACGGCCAGAAATGAGGGTTGACAAGGTCAAACTCGCCTAGATTGGGCAAGGGTCGACCTCATCCAGCCACCACGAGGCCAACCTTGCCATAGCCGAGCAAAGCCAACCTCGTAGTGGCTAGGCAAGACCGAGCCTCATTGGTCGTTGTCTCTAGTGGGCCGTCATGCCTCGTATAGTATTTGACAACCGGCTCATAAGCATGCCATTAAACGCTAAGAAAACAACCTTCTCGTGAAAGTCCCTCAGTGGATTAATTGTTTGTGATCTTTCCGATTTCAGTTCTCTTGTCAAGGAAAGAAAGTTGAACCCTTCTAACCCCCTCCCACTAGAATAGTTGTATTAAAACTCCCTGCTATGGGAGAAATCCACTCTTATGGTTGGACGGAGACATGGCAACGGTAGTTGTTGGACCACCAGCGAATTTATTGAGCACCCCTAAACTTTTAGAAATCTAAGGCCAGGAGACTCTTTGAAATATTCTTATACCTATAGGCTAACTCATTCCCGGAATCAAGTTCCTATACTCAATCAAGGAGTGATAACCCGCTAATCCCTGATCGGAGAGAAAAGGGAAGGAAAAAGTGAAAATTACCTTATTTCTCTTTTTGTTATTGGTAACATGAAAGAAACTATTTTTGTTTACTTGTTCTATTCAAAATCTATGCTCTAACGATTGATCTATTCCAAGGAAAATTGAAGATAAATAAATTTAGGTCATCATCTTCCAGAGAACAAAAAAAAAGATAAATACAAATGTTAGCAGACAGGTCATAAATTGTTGATTTGCTAGTAATTGCTTTCGAGAATATACTCTCAGGTATTTTTCAACTAATCTTATTTTGTCGCTGACAATCGAAAGTGCCACCACCACCGACCTCCCTTAACAATGAGCATATCATATTTCGTCATCCATTAGTATTATTGGCCACGTAAATATTTAGATCCTAAACTGTGAATCGGAAGCAGATTCACCCTTCTTCTAAGGGAAAGTTCGCTACATCAAATCAAACTTCGGGGACAAAAGTCAGCCCTAGTGATCCGACGGTCCTTAGTGGAAGGGCCATCGCTAAATAGATCAAAGTTACTCTAGGGATAATAGACCGATATTCCCCAAGAATTCACATTAATGGGAAGGTTAATTTGGCACCTCAACGTCAGCTCTTAGCCATCTAGGGCTGTAGTACGTGTCATGCACAGTTACAATACCAAACCAATTACGACGAGTAGTGGGTCCTGAGCTCAACCTTGGCTAAACCTTGAAAATTTTAATGTCATAATGTCTTTCAAATCCTCCTAACCATTATCCTACTTCAATAATTCTTGTTAAAAAGAACGCCCATGTTGTGGGAATTCAATCTATAAGGTAATGGGTTACTCCTATAGCACGTCCTTGTACAATACTCAAGGCTCTAGGCTGAATAGCAGGATTCATCCAATGATATCATTTTATGTATACCAAATAAAGGTAGCCATAATTCCCAAATGAATAGTGATATACGAGGCATGAGATGCTCTTAACTCCTCATTTCATCTCAACCTATCATTTGCGTAGAATGATGACACCTTCAATGATCCTTTCAAAATCAAACTAAATGTGACAACTCTATATTAAGATCTTACACACGATGATTTCTATTGCTTATATTTGAGACCGTGAACAAGACGGATTGCAAATTTTATCGTTCTTGGGGCAATTAATTCAACGTTTAGAGGGATCTTGATCACTTTGTTTTCGTGTTAGCAAACTTAATTAGCAACATTGGATTCATCAAAAAGAAAGAGAGAGAGCTCGAAGTACACGTAAGATCACAAAGGAAAGAAGGAAGGAAAAAAGAGGACGAAGGCAAAGAGAAATTTATCGAGGGAAAATCGATTACCTCACAAGATGGTGATGGAGGCATCTTGAATATGCTGCTGATCTCACAGCTGATCTTGAGTAAAGTTCTAGCACTCAATACTCAAAAAGTTGATCAATGTCACAAGAGGGACCCATCGAATGAGAAACAGTAAAACTTAAGGACATACACAAATTTTATTATTATTATTATTATTATTGGTGGGGTGATGTCAGGGAGCGGATGTATCATGTCAATCCACCCAAATGGTGGATTTGACTCTTGGAAAAGTCCGGGGAGGGGCGGTGGATATCCATTGGTGCTGGCCAAGCAAAGTGTTGACACCACTTTTTCCTGAGTTCTTATAAAAGATAATGACGTTCAAATAGTTTTTATAATTTTGGTTAAATGTATAATGTGATTTCTGAAGTTTAACCTAATATAAAAATTAACTCGATCATGAACTTTCAATATGTTGAACATGATCTTTTTCATATGATCCATAGAATAGTTTCAATATGTACGAAAATTTCAAATGCTAGAAAACGACAATTTAGTAGATACAAAATACCCCTATTAGATGACTTCTAAAATAGGGAAAAAAGCATCTAGCAACAATATAATCCATCAGATCACTTAAGATGTCAAAATACTATGTAAATTTTAAGAATCCTAAAATTAAGTCAAATAAAGAAAGAGAACATGTAACAATGAAACGCTAACTCTATCAAATAAAAAAATTAAAATCAAATTTTGAAGTGAGCCGCATCATGAGTTTACATTATTTTTCAAACTCCATTTGCCTCTCCTGTGATATCAGAAAATGGTTTATTTTGCTTTCAAACTTGCTAGCTCTTTGCATTATGTCATCACTAAACATGAACGTGTCCTTAATTATAACATAGAGCATATACTCTACTCATCCCCCGACTTTTTTCAGATTGTAATTTTTGGCCCAAAATTTAGTTTTATGAGTAAAGGGAAGTGTTACAATAATTTGAGTATCAAATAACGCATCTATTTAGCAAGTTAAACTTTTCAAAAAATTTATAGCTAGTGGTTTTACAAAACTTTATATATATTAATAACGTTTGATTTCGAATAGATGCAACCCTTTTTAAGCTAAAATCAAAGCAATCATATAGTGGTGTTTTTTTTTTTACTTTCCACTCGATGCATGGAATGATGATTAAGGGATCTTAACTTTCAAATTATGCATCACGTTCCACTCCCTTTCCCAATTTTTTTTTCTCATTGTCATTCAAAAATACAGTTGATCGACTTACATTAATTATCTTTTTCTTTATCATTATTAGAGTACAGAAAAATATGGGAATAATTGATTTGTGATGTTCTCAAGGAACAAAGTACATGGGATTGGGAATCTTAAAAGTTCGATTGCCCACAAATTGACCCTGAAGATCACTCCATTGATCCCCAATATTCCCCCAAATTCTGTACCCTTCTTCCACCAATTGGCTCCTGATGTCTGATTTGTATGTTATTGCACTTTGCCCTTTGTAAGCCTGTGTCCTGCATTTAAAAAAAAAAACCCCAACAAAAAAATTTTATGAAGATTATTACATTTTTGTTTTTAATTGATGGAGGCGCAATGTGGAGAAAGCAATAAGTCAGGTCACTAATAAAAAAAATAATAATAATTTAAACACTGGATCTAAGTCATGCAGGATACAGCCAATATGATACTAATCTATGAATTGATAAGGTCATGCATTTGCCACATAAGCAAGATGTGCAGCGCTATAATTTAATAATCTACTGTGTGTTCCACATTAAAAAAAAAGAGAGAGATAATATTGTCCACCACATATAGTGTCCCGAAGATGAAGTGTGCACTAGTCAATTACAACGATAACTTTATGCAATATGCTCGATATCCAAATTATACTTTCATATCAGATGACATGGATCAACATGTGTCCTACCATAGAGATGTTCTTATATGGACAGAGTTCAAATGCTAGACTCATTAGAAGAGACTTGCGGGTCACTGTTCATTAACTGTATTAGTTCGTGATATAATAAATGAGATAATAAGGACATAATCTATCGATATACTAATTGGTCAACATATTGTGGATGCACCCTATTATTCCATCAAAATCCATGATGTGATTCGACGGACGAATGTGGTTCGTGATTTTTGGAGTGGCTCATAAAGAGCAAAATCAAGCTAGGTTTTGCTAGTTCATCGTGTCTTATCGATGGAATATAACACATCGCTGTCCTCGATTTCAAGAAACGTCGGTTTCAATGAGATTATTAGGTGCTCCAACAGGACCATGTCGATATCAGGACGGCAAGTTGCTTCGGATTGGACAAAAAAGAGAGCGTGCATATCTATGATTTCAACCAAAAGAGGTATCCACATCATGCCACTAACTGGTCGGCTTTAATAGTATATTTTGAGGATAAACATACAAACAAATGCCTTGATAATAATATTAAAAATAAAAAGGTATTACGTTCACAAAATGTTTTCGATCAAAGAAAATACCTGGCTATTAAGAAATTGGTGATGTGGCTATCATGACAATCATGGATTAAAACTATAGAAGTGCGATTTTGCAGATTCTTTTCCCATCATACATCCACATGGAATTAAAAAGAATTGAAAAAAGAGAGAGAGTAGGAAACCTAAAGTTGCAAAGATTGAAGAGGACCCGATTGCAAAATTAACAGCTTTGTGCCCTAAAGCAGAAAGAAAGCAACACGCTTTCTTCCAATTTTATCAAGTATAAATCCCCATGCCATAAGATATAACCAAAATATATATTATATCATGTGATGTAATGGCTAGCAAAATCGAGAGGAGATAATAATTAAATCCTTACAGCGATTAGTCTCCATAGGCTAACTAAACTAGATAATTAGAAATCAAGAACTCCATCAATTTCTCTCTATATTCCCCTTTTGAAAATTTGTGACTTCATAGGCATAAGAATCCAAATTGGGCGACGACTTGTTGACTCGAAAAAGACCCATTAAGCGCGTGCTTATATTAATAAGATTTGCGTTATGTGCGTACAACTATAGAGTAATTGCCACTGAATCTCGCTGCAACTTACTAACAAAGCGTGCAGAGAGAGAGAGAGAGAGAGAGAGAGAGAGAGAGAGAGAGATGGGTCAATTACCTCATAATCAGACGTTCATAGCCATTAAATCCCAGATTAAGCAAATTGCTGACAGTGGCAGGTCCAAGAGTCTCTTCGTCTCTGCCCGTGAGCAAGATGACCTTGAATCCATCATCAACCAGCTTGTTGAACAGCCCTAGCACAGCCGGTATCGCCGGGCACTCTCCTCGCACCGCCCACGCCTTAAACCCTGCCGCGTCGTACGGGTCGCACCTAAGGTAAAAAGCATATAGCCTTAACCCCAAAACGAGCGTTAAGACAGATGACTGCATGTATATACGCATACCCATATCTCTTTCCCTTGTAGAAAGGCATATTGGAAATGCATGTTTCATCGACGTCCAAGATCCAAGTGTCCATGCCGTCGTCGGACACAGCAATTTCATCGGCATAAGCCATGACCTGGTCGACGATCACGTTGATGTCCCGGTCGTACTGCCCCCCGGTCATGTAAGACTCGACATGACGCTGGCACTGGGGCGGGACCGTGCGCCACGAGCGCATATTGTTCGCCTCCACTGCAAGCCTCCAGCTCAAGCAGTAGCAATTGCCGCCTTCTGCTGCCACTGACGTGTCACTCGCCCTCGAGCTGCAGCTCAGCTTGCCAAATGTTGCTTTGGGAAAGATGGCCAAGACCACTAGGAATAGTAGCTCGTATACACGATGCCCCATTGGTCTTATCATGCGAGTTCGATCCTATTATCAAAATATATACAACATTATATTCAGTTTAAGAAATGAAAAAGGTACAGATATAGATAATTCCTCCAATTTCTGTGTCCTTAACTATCAATTCAATCTCGATATTTAAGAAACCGGCGCTATAGCTACTACAGTTCAGTCGCTTGTAACGAGTTTCCGCATTGACAAACACGAAACTGGGGCAACAATGAAGAATCATAGCAAAGTGGGCATCATCGATCTTACGAGGACCTAAAATCTGTTACTCAACTCGAAAGCGAGACTGATGATCATGCGCGCGAGAGAGAGAGAAACAGAGAGGGGTTAGCTGAAACGCGAATGGCAGAATGGGGATATCTGTAATGGCTAAGAAGGGGCTTGGATGTCTTGGCCAAAAAGGACTCAGATAGAACAAAGCAATGGTGATGTAAGCGGTTTGGTCGATGGATGACGCAAGGAATAAAGTCTTGGACAACGGGCGACATATAAACGACAGCTTTTTCGGAGAAACGTTGAGGAAACCGCAGTTGTGATTCGCGAGGTTGACAAATCGGCCAAGTATTCTCCCCACAGATCACTAAGATACATGCACGATTGGGACAGACGCTGCAATATGAAGTTGCTTAACGTAATCGAACACGTATTGCTTAACGTAATCGAACACGTACTGCATGGCTTTCTTCTGGTGGAAGTGGTCTACGTCTCCATTTTCACGTTTACAGACGTCTCCACGTGGAGAATGGCGTGTAAGAGAACTCATGTAATTATTCTAAGATGTCATCGAACTGGAGACTGTCTGTAAGAGGAAAACGTCTCTCTCTCTCTCTCTCTCTCTCTCTCTCTCTCTCTCTCTCTCTCTCTCTCTCTCTCTGTGGAGCAGGGATTATCAAATTGTAACTTAGCAAAATCACATACAAGTACTTTCATTCACACTATGCGGAGAATGGGTCGTGGATCACTTGGTTTTGCTGCATTTGGCGACTAAGCTGTGACTATAAAATGTCAAGTCGTGCAAACTATCTTTCCACGGACATAAAGCTATGTTCCATTCATTAATTTGATTTATCTCTCATCTAATTATTTAATATTACGAGAGATTTAATTTATGTTACGTGGAATGACCGTCCCGAGCGAGCTCATTGAATTTTATTTATTTGACACATTCATTTTTCTAGCTCGCCTACCACGCTGACCAGGAGATGAGTTCGGTGAAGAAGAAGTGAGGGAACGTGCCGAATGGCTCTAGGGTTGGGTAGAATTGATAGGGTTTGGAAGAGAAAAATGTAAAGTCTGCATTTTATTTTGGGACCATCTTGCTGAATATTCTAACATTCTTTTTTTTTTTTGCATCTTTTCTATTTAGTATTTACTTATTGAAATGTTCTACATGTCCAAGTTGCTCTTTGAGATTCACGTTAACAAAAAGAAAGATTGAAATATAATAATTCCTCAATTAATCATGAAAATTTGGATTCTACATATTATTTAATTTTTATTCATTGTGATTTCCTGGAAAATCTTTATTCCTATACTTTCTTATATTTATATATGTTGGACTTTAGAAAAACAGATTGCTGGTGCATATAGTAAGAATTTTTTTTGTTCCCACAATTTCTGTTCAAAAATAACTTGTTTTTTATTTTTATCCCCTGCACAAGTTTCTGAGTCAACTGCACTTGGTATAAAATTTATATTTTCAGAATAGACAAAAGGAAAAAGAATGTTTTTGGTACGACCCTAGTAAAATAGTGATGTGAATTTTTTAATAATTATCTGAAATTTTTCTTTTTTTGAAATTTTCTCTATTTCTCTCAAGTTGGCCTTGCCATGGCGAATAGAAGCAAACCTCATAGTGGTTGGGTGAGTCTCAGTGTTGTCATGGCTAGGGAAGTTCGAATCTCACCCAGCTACTTTGAGGTCGACCTTGTTGACCATCACCCAAGCCCAACGATTGACTAGAAAAGGAAGAAGAAGGGAGGGTAAAAGAAAAAGAAAATGACCTTGTTCCTTTTTTTTGTTCCCTAAAACAAAAACAAAATAGATTTTCTTTTTTTACTTTTTGTTTTCATTCCAAATTTGTTTCCTGACCACTTATCAATTTTAGGAAATATCTTACATCAATAGATTTCTATTTTTTTATGTTCTAAAAAATAAAAGAATAAAGAAATAAAGGAATAAAAATATTACCAAACAGGCCTGCTCAAAATAAAAAGGATCATATATTTTTAATGAGACCTTTGAATATTAAACATCTTACTCTTGAGTGACGATTTGCTGGTAAAGGCTTTATGAGAGTTCTAAGATTTTTTTCCCACTAATATTATTTTTGTTGTTGAAAATTTATGGCACGACCAACCGCTATCAAAGGTGAGCAAGTGGTGGTATTTCACCACCCATTAGCGAAGTACAAGATTTGAGATGCTCTTATGCTCTTATTTTATCTCATCTTATCATTTGCACGTTCAATGATCCTTTCAAAATCAAACTAAGCTCACCAACTATTTTGCAAGATCTTAAACCTATGATGATGTCAATCACCGTTAGGTATGGGTCACCGTCTTCTCGTGTATTAGCAAACTTAAGTAGCAACATTGGACTCATCAAAGCGAGAGAAAATTCAAAGTACACATGAGACCATAAAGAGACGAAGAAGAAAACGAGGAAGGAAGCGAATGCAAAAAGAAAATTATGGAAGGGAAATCGAGTACCTAACAAGATGGTGATGGAGGCATTTTGAATTTGCTTCTGATCTCACGGCTGATCTTGAAAAAAGTTGTAGCACTAGATCCCCAAAGCTGATCAATGTGCGAGTATATATAGAGAGAGATTCCAGAATCATGTGACAATTTGAGCCACAGAAGCTATTCCAAAGTGGGTACCAACAGTGGAAAAAGGCAACTTTGAAATTACAAACCCTTTTGACCTACCACACTCAAAATTAATAAGAATATATACAAAATTTTATTTGATTTTTTTTGTGGGGGTGACGTCAGGGAGCAGATATGTCATGTCATGCAACTACTAGTGGTGGATTTGACTCTGGGATGTGCCCAGAGAGGGGCGGTGGATCTCCATTAGCGGTGGCAAACGAAAGTGTTGACACGTCCTTTTATGTTCTTATGATCGTTTCCATCAATTCGATTTTAATAAATCCAATCTTTATTTTGTTCGACGAACGTGGTCACAATCCTATAGATGGAACCAATTTGGACTCTAAATTGATATCTTAAGATGGCTCGGAGTTTCACCGGATGGCATAAATGTTGTTTAGTCAATCTAACTATCAAGATAATAAATTATTGAGAAAATACCACTAAAAACCCTAAACTATACCATTCGTAACACATTTATCCTAAACTTTTTTTTTACACCCAAAACCCCGAACTTATCTCACTGTGACACATTTATCCTAAAATTTTTATCGTGACGTTAAAAATCCCGAACTTAAATCTCTACGACACATTTACCTCAAATTTTTGTCTTCTTCTTTTCTTTTTTCTTTTCTTTTTTTGAAAATTCACTTTCTTCGGCGAGTTGAGGTTGGCGAGGACCGTTGGAACTCGCGAAGCCATCGCCGGCGACCCTTGCCGATCAAATTAGATGCCAAAAATAAAGAAAATAAGATGAAAAAATTATATGGTAAATGTATTACAATGATACAAGTTCAAGGTTTTTAATATTACAAAAATATAGTTTATGGTAAATGTGTCATGAGGAGATAAGTTCAAGATTTTTCTTGTCATAATAAAAGTTTTGGGTAAATGTGTCACACATGCACAAGTTCAGGATTTTTGATGTCATAAAAAAAGTTTATGGTAAATATGTCACAAATGGTATAATTTAGGGCTCTTCATGGTATTTATTCATGGTATTTATCCTAAATTATTATCCAGAAATTGAAAAGAACTGCAAATAATTCTCCTTGGAGTTGGTCTCATTGCTCAAAAGTGACTTATATTTTCTGAAGTTCTTGACATTTAACATTAATTCTAACTAACATCTGAATATTTTACAACCGCTAGCAATTTGTCCAGTAAAATTTTGCATGATATCAATGAAGGAAGTCATGACTTGGTGTTGCGAAAGATACATAAACACGGATTCGTTGATTCACAAACATAAGTGATCGCCCGCAACACTTACAATGTCACACAGGCAGCTCAATAGAAAGAAACTCTCTCATTTTCATTGATTCATCAAAGGATAAGCTACATTACCAAAGAAAACAAAACAAATAGATGCAAGAAAATGGCAATCACTGAATACAGAATCTCCTATTATATAACTTCTAAAAAGGAAAAAAAATCTATTAAACCATAAATCTAAAGCAAAAATCTAAGTTATTAAAAGTGAAATGCAAATCACGTATACCATCTAAATTTTTTAAGAATCCTCCAATTAAGTTACATAAATAGAGGAAATATTAAATAATAAAATGCTAAATCAATCAAATTAAAAAATTAAAATCAGATTTGAAGTGTTCCGCTTCATGAGTTCATAATTTCCGCGCTCCATTTACCTCTCCTACGATATCAAATAATACCTCATTTTGCTTTTGAAGTTGTTTCTTCTTTGCAGTATGTCATCATTAAACATGAACATGTACCTTAATATGGATGCACTTGTATTTGAGGACCTTATAAGATAGGTTTCAAGGTTTCCAAAACTCGAAATTGATATGTTCCAAGGCTGAGTAGACTCACCCTGCAATGCCCACCCACATTATCATATATATATATATATATATATATATATATATATATATATATATATCCTGTTACCATGTTTCCGTGTTGTGTGCGGATTACCGCCCTATTGCAGAAAGATTTGGTATAATCTATTGTCCTTTCATGATTATTGTGCTTGTTAATTAATTAATTATCCTGTCTTTTCAATTGTGCTCATCTCTACTCTTTTCTTTTAATATTTTCAATTAGATCCTGTAGTTCAATAGAGTTCATATATATGTGTGTGTGTGTGTGTGTGTATCTTTTAGTTTTAAGACCAAAACTTAGTCTTATGTGTAAAGAGAATTATCACAATAGTCAAATATTTATTAACGCGTGTATTTAACGGTTTAAATTTTTCGGAAAATTTTAGAATGATTCCACAAGATCTTATACTGATAACGATGATTGATTTGTGACCCTCGTACGCGCTAAAATCAAAGTAATCAAACAATGGACTTTTCTTCTTTTTACCCACCATCGATGAATTGGAAATGATGTTTAACGGGTCTTGACTTCATAATGCATCACGTTCCCCTTGACCATGCACCATGCATTCCCATGCATGTTTGAAAGTGAAACTCAAATCACCTAATCTACAAGGGACTTTTAAAAACTTTTCCATGATTTGATTCTTCAGATGGAAATTATGTATATATATATATATATTATGTATGTATATGTTTGTTTTTACAACTAATTATAATCAGTATTGATCTTTTGCGGGATCTGTTTTTTTTTTTTTGGGCCAAAAATGTGGGGAGGGAGTCAGCGACCAACAACTCGGACCGGAAAGTGGAGGAACAGCCGTCGTGACTCGTGAGGGAGACCAATCGCATGCCTTCCTCCGCAACCCTCGCACCTCATTGGCCGACACGGTCCAATAAAATGAATCGATGGTGCCACCTCAACGACCGCCACCCCCAAATGAGGTTGGTGTGAAAAAGTTAAGAAGACAACCCAGCGACAATAAATACCGACGCGGCAATTCATGCGAGAGGAAAAAATACTAGTAACGTGACGATATGCTCAAAAGGATTACGTTGAGCAAACTTTAAAGGTTTAAGGATGGCATGAACATTGAAAAACAATTAGAATATCACAATCGTTAGTCATGTTCTTTTAGAACAAATTGCTCTTAGATAACGTGGATCGGTCGAGTTAGTAATACAACTAGAATATACACCTGGAAGGCAGTGCGGTTCTTGGAAATTTCCCGCCTAAGGGTCTTAGGTTTTGAATATGATCTGGCACGCCTCTCAAGTTAGGTCAACAAAGTAGGCATATTTATGTTTTTAACATGTGCATGTATTCTATTATACGCACACACACAAAAGAAAGAGAGGGATAGAAGGAATTTTGTTACGGATATGGATTTCTTGATATGATGCAGGAGTCTCAGTTCAAAGCCTCTTGTAAGAAATAATCTCGTCCTTGGATCATTGTGGAACGTGTTTTACGCCATCATCCTACTTTCTGTGTTTTCTCTGGTGTTGTCTCACCACCCACCAACCCTATATTGATTATCTATGGTCAAGTGATGAATCACTCATAATGCTCTATATTCTACGTGAAGAACTTACCCAAAACCCTAAAATATCTCGCTTCATTTCTTGCCCCTCGCCACTATCGAAGCACAATGGACTCCAAAATTCATCGGTAAATAGGTAGTCGTGGCAATGGTGGTGACGGCGGTGGCCAGGGTGGTGGGTTGGTGATGGGTCATGATACCAAAATAAAAATTTCTGAATATCAATCTTTCCGATTATATATTTCCATACTATAGATCTATACCAAAATTCAGCCTATGTATGAGAAACCAGAGTGTTAGAATATGCAAGTATTAGATCACGCTTAACTTAATTCTTTACAATAGTTAGTAATGATTCCATTAAATTTTACAGTCGGCAAAGATTTGAGACAATGACGAGCACTGGCGGCCCAAGAATAAATGTACCCAAAAAGGCTAAATGAGAATAATAAAATACTCGGGTCGGTAAATTTAATACGTCGATTGTCATTGTCGGAGAGGACGAAACGCACCACCGTTTACTTTAGGGAATCCATGTCCATTGTGTAAGTACGACGTTCATTGGATCGTGTCCAAGCATTTCATGCTCCACTTGTCTCCTCCACCCTCCCAACCTCGTCCCGCAAGCACTCGATGCACGAACGGAAAAAAAACAGGTTTTCGTCGGAACGACGTGTAAAACAACGACAAGTGCTCGCAACTTTCCACCTCAAGTTCATGGGAAAGTAGTCGATGGAAATTAGGGTTCCATCGTGGCGTGTCATCTAGACGACCGGAAAAGCTGAAATCCATGTGGAGCACACGCAAGTTGCATAAAGAAGACTGTTAGAAAAACGAGAGAGAGAGAGAGAGAGAGAGAGAGAGAGAGAGAGGTGACAAGTCAACTACACAAAGATCGTGGCGATGACGATGAGGACGCTTGTGTTGGTGGGGAAACGCACGTCAGAATAGGGAACTGCAAGCAAAAGGGACCATTTCATATGGCCAACGTAAGGTAAGACACCGTGAAGTTAATGCCGGTCTCGATCCTGTTCCACCGTCGTCGAATCAATCGAATCAATTCCGTCTCGAAAGGAATTTTGAATTTACTAAAACAACTTAACCCGATGCCCGTGATCAAATTTTTAAGGAGTCTTGGAAATCACCGCACGGAACAATAACTATCTATCGATAAATCTTACTTGTGGATAACCGTCCGACATGGGACTTAAGCAATCACAGATTTCTGCGGTTAAACTATAGGCGCCCTTAGAAGTTTTGGTCTATATTGCCCATTGATACACCCGATCAAATGCATGACCTAGTCCTCCTAACCCTTCCGCCGTTCGGAAAAAGCATATTCAAACATATCTTCTTGTTTTGGCGATCCAGGGGCATGATACTTGTACTCTATATTTGCAACATTACGGGAATACATGAACTCTTGGCCAGACAAAGTGCAAGGAAACTCATCCACCTCTTCGTACTTAAACTGAGCAAAGCAATTTCGACAGAGATGAACCAATTCTTTCCAAACTCAATGGAGGTGCAATCAGGTCTACCTTCCTATCCACGCGCATCATGTACGACTCTATCATAAGGAGGTGGATTGATCTTCCGAGATCATTTGAGTTATCATGTTATGATCGATTTTACCAATGATAAGCCAAATGGATGCGCACGCGCACATTCTCATTAGTAGAGAATGCACCGCCAGAGCTTCTCCATCCCATGATGATTTCGTGGGATGCTTTTTTTTTTTTGTGCTGTTGTTTTTTTGGTTGGTGGGGGGTGGGGGAGCGAATGTCAACTTGGAGGATTGGAAGAGAATGCTTCTTTTTCACAATTTTCAACAACGAGCACTTCTACGATCCGAAATTCAAATGCTGAAGCAGCTTTTAGTGCTTCTTTTGCAACCACTTCAAGGGATAGTGGCCTGTATTAGTCGGACCGACTGCCAGTACTTAGATTCCACGAGATGCCACATTGGCAATTCGAAGCATGGATATAAGGATTCAGCAAATCTTGCATATAGATATTGAGTGGATGCCATTTTTCCAACCATTTGCTCGTTTTGATTGTGAAATCATGGCGGATCTTGAATATATTGTACGTCAAGGAAATTTCCAAATGAAGTGTATGATTTCGTGTTCCTATCTCAAATGAGACGGAAGCTTTTAGATTGAATTTATAGTCGTAAACATCACGAGTTCATTCTGTACTACCTTCACGTAGTAGTGAATTTCACAAGCCAATCTGGTAGGAATCCCGTGGATTTGCAGACACGATTGACCCATATTCTACCTGAAGCTATGGTAAAATTCAGCTATGCAACCACGATTGAAGTATTATCACAAAAATGGACTACACCCACATCCCAAAAATCTAATGCGACATAGGTTTTCTCTCACACCTTCACTTGTGCACGAATAGTAATGCAGAGATACATATTTATATCTACATTCTCGGCAACCAAGATATCAAATGTACATATTTAAGGTTGTTGGGGATGCTGATGAGACGGAGCTCTATATCTCCCCAAATTCCATCACTTAATTCTAACTCCAAAACAAATAACCCACCATTTTATGTGGCCATAGGTTATTTAATTCGCCGGGTCGGATGCATCGACCCGTCATGGGCACCCCCACAAATATTATCCAAGTCGATTGACTCAATTAGGTTTAAAGTCCATTCTAAAGTTCGCCATGAGCTTTAACGTAATATCACAAATAGACTAAATAAATGGGTTTGCATAGGTGCAGTGTTGATGTGAAAATAAATTATACCTTCATCATTGGATGGTTGACACGTGGCAGAATTTAATAAAAAAAACTAATTGCAACACTCATATCACTTATCCCGAGTTTAGTTTGTAAGGACAGTTGTGTACTAATAGCGGATCGAATGATAATCGGTGCACATAGATATCGGCAGGACAATTAAACTAAATACATTGGAATTAGAGATTGAGCCATCATTGGCACCATCGAAAGGAGAATGCCCTTTTAAATGTATCCTCAAAGGTAACGTTATTATCTCCTCCCTTCATTTCTCATTTCTTATGAAACTTTCTCAATTTATGACGTGATTATCCAAGTCTATACAATCAAAAATCCTATGTAACAGAAATCTATGTCCAAAGATAAGGAAAAAGAATATGAACGATGTGTATCCACTCACCTCGCTAATAAAGGCAAGAAATACACATCTCGAGCATATGTTCTTGCGATAAATAAGACCTTTTTTTTATTTATGACGGCGAGGAAAATATTATCGTTTTATCTATCTTTTCTCCTCCTTAATTTTCTAAGGGTAGAAGAATAGTTGAAAGCAAGAATTGACATGGGCCAGCATAAAGAAGGCTAACTAGCTATGGCTTCCCTTAAGACCCAGGAGCCCAATAATCTTATCAATTGTGACAAAAGATCGAACTTCTGAGCTCAAATTAGAGTATTTTCTTGGAAGCAATACGTAGCCAAAGAAACAAGAAATATGATTTAAAAATAAAAAGGAAGAAGAACCTGGAACGTGTTGAACATGGTAATGCCAGCTAGAGTTTTTGTCCAAGTCCGTCGATAATGTGAAAATCGTTGCACGCCCTATCTTTGATCTCATCACATGCAAAAGAAATCATGCCATGACTGATTGATTTATACAACCATATACACCCGGTGATCTGCATTCTGCATCTCCTGCTAAAATCTCTGAGCTCCAGAGAAGAATATGTTCCTCTCTCAGCTATGGACAAGGGAAAAAAGACAAACCCTAGTTTGGCCCTAGCTCTAAACAGAGCTCGTGCGGTCCAAGCAAGTAGCAACCTCCGAATTCGTGTTCGTGCGGCTTTTTTTCCGACCTCTATATGGGCTTCAACAGAGGTCGCAACCATCTGAGGTCTGTCATAGCAATGAGGGCCTCCGGCCAAGGCGTAGAGCTTCG
This sequence comes from Melaleuca quinquenervia, assembly GCA_030064385.1. Lineage (NCBI taxonomy): Eukaryota > Viridiplantae > Streptophyta > Magnoliopsida > Myrtales > Myrtaceae > Melaleuca > Melaleuca quinquenervia. The sequence continues at coordinate 17,656,917 of CM057718.1, forward strand.
CAGGAAGAGAGATAGAGAGAAGACGGAGTGGAGGAGACAGACGGCGGCGGCGGCGGCGGCGGCGGCGACGGATAGTGGCTCGGATTGGGACGGAGCGGCTAGGTCCAAATGATCAACCAAGAGGGGGAAGAATTGGTTTTTTCCAAATAAATCGTACGTTAAAATCTATGTTAACTTCGAGCATGAACTGAACTGGTAACATAAACCCCGGAGGATACCCCCACTCCTCTCTTCTGGCCTAGCATCTCAAATAGGCCAAACCCAGTTAGTCGTAATCTGCACCTCGCGAGGCTCGGCTTCCTTCTACAGTAAGCCCGCCAAGACTAAGTAATTATCAGACTCTCTAACAACTGCTCTAACACAAAGGGTTAGGGCATTGCGCCTGCGCGTGCATTGTCGTCTTATCGCGTTACATTAATATTCTTCGGACATAATACAGACATATGGCATGGTTTTTTTTAATGTTGCACACATGATTGTCATCAGTACTTCCGGCGTCCCATGTAATGGACGCTCTCGTCGGTCGCATGCAACATGGCCAGAGCATTTTAGGCCCAAACTTAGCAGGCATCATTCGAAAAAAAAATTAAGGGTTTCCAAACAGTATGTAAATCAATTCCACCTACAGAGTCCATCTGTCTTCTTATCCCCCAACTCAATGCTGGACCATTGGCCCAATTAAAAAGAATTAGGTGGAAGTTGAATAGTCTAGCAAACAGTGAAGACAAAAGAAGGAGATTGGACAACATCAAATAGCCGGGACTAATACGCCTCGCCTATAGAATATGGTCATTATTAGGGTCCGTTCATTTTACAGAAAATAACTTCTGAAAAAATATTTTCCTAATTTTCTGACGTTCTTTTCACGGAAAATAAAATAGTCAAAGAAAATATTTTCCACCAATAGAAAAAATATCTTCAAAAGTATGGCAAATATTTTTCACTTTTTTTGAAAGTGGAAAATATTTTCCGTCTTCTTTATTTACCTTTAAATATCACAGCATCTAACACCGCGCCTCGACCTCGCTCGAGACACGCGAGCTGACGGCCTTTGACAAACAAACACCAGAAAATATTATTATTTTTTAGAAAAATAATTTCTCGGAAAATATTTTTCAAAAATGTTATATTTTAAGATCATAATTAGTTCATCCTCACGTCATACGTTTTACCCAAATGGAGGGGAATTTTCAACACTTCAATTGGACTCAATCGGAAATTTTACAGCATGCGATGTTGTTTTGAAGATGTACAATTGTTACCTAACCACTCAAACGTGTGGCAAAAGGGGACCACATCGGATTCCAACACCATACCTAAAAGTTGGGGCGCATCTAATCTTTGGAAATAATGAAAATTGACCAATTATTCAGCTTCTTTTTTCAAGTCACGTATGCATGGAAGCATGAATATGTACCGTGAAGCATGATGAGTTTGTGCATATCCTGCTTTTGGCTTGAAAAGACCATCATCTTTGTTGACCTTATGCAAATGCCAAAGTAGAAAGAAAAAATTCATCTTTCCAAATATTGTCTCCTCAAGTTAGGTTAAGTCGTGAAGCGACCAATTCAAATGGCACAAATTATGTGCCTAGATAATAGAGTCGGCAAATTCGAATGTTGCGTTCGCCATCCCGTGAAATGAAACTTGACCTAGTAAATGTTTGAGCCAAAAATTCAATTACCCATTTATTATTATTATTATTATTATTATTATTATTATTATTATTAGGGAAGCATCTCGTGGAAATCAAAAGGGTATCTCTTGTTATAAAATGTGAAACAGTTAAATCCTTTGTAAATGTGAGTTGGTCGGTCAAACATATCTTGAACATATTTACAAACTTTCAAGTGGTCCAATGACTCCAATCCATGTCAACAAATAGTAGTTGTACATCGATAAAGTAACTTATGTTGATTGCCTGATAAGACAAATGTTAACTGATAGTTGGTGACCACATCACAGCATCGTCTACGGAAATTTCTTTTTCAGTCCGGAGGACAGTAGTCCGTCCAAATTACCTCTTTCAATTTCAAGTAAAAAACATCAAATTCCCCAAATTATGCTCATTACAACGTACTTATATCAATATTTTTGTGATAATGAAAACCTCAAATTATATAAATGATAACATATTTATCACACTAAAAATTTCAAACTTATATCCGTCCAAACTTATAAAATTTGACAGATTTGCTGTAAACTTCTTTTTGTGACACCAAATATCATAAACTTGTATCGGTATGATACATTTTTAGTGTCATAGAAAATAATTTGGGCTAAATGCTTCACACCAATATAGGTTGGAGATAATTCGTGGTAAATGTGCTATGGTGGGTATAATTGGGAAAATGACACAAACATCGCTTAAACTTCAACTCGATGTATAATGTGATGTGGTCTTTGAACTTTATCAGAATGTTCAATGTGGCCATGTCGCATATTTTCATACAGTTCAAGAATTAAATTGAACATACATTAAAAAAATAATCTAAGAACTACATGGAATGAATTAGAAGTTTGATGACCATATTGAATAAATTAAAAATTCATGGACCACGTTGCACATGAACCCAACATTTATGGAGCACTTGTGTCATTTTTCCCCCATAATTGAAGATGTTCGTTCCCTTCTTTTAAAGTCCAATGCAATTTTTATGTCGTGGCATATTATGATGGACCACATTAGAATTGTTGTCCTACCCACTTAACATTAAAAGTGCACATCCAAAACAACCCAACCCAACCCCACTTTGAATGCGAACACCCTGGAAATTAGATATCGGGTACGACAATGTCCCAAAATTTTTGCTATCTCATGCAAACTTAGTAGCTACAAAATTTAAAAGGCTTCACGTGGATCAATTATGACACTACCACTGCACTACCCACATGATTTCAGCAATTCCCTCTCTTTCCTTTCTACCCTATTCAAATGCACGTAAATTATATCACTAGCCCCCTGTGGGCTCCACAACTTTAGCCAACCTTTGAAAAAAAAAATACTAAGAGGACATGATTAAATAATTTGGTAGGGCAAGAACTGAATTAGCTAAGTAGGGTCGTCTCCATTTGTCCCCGTTGACAAAGGAGGACCATTCATTATTTTCCCCACGTCTCTTACAACTTCGAATGAAGAGAGAGATCGTCGGTACCCCTAACATTCTTTTTTCATTGTGATTCGATCCAATGCTAAATTCAATTTAATGCTAAGTATCGGGAGCATCCGGATCAATGTGTACATCACTTAGGATTAGTTTATTGCCACGACTTCTAATTTCGAGTGCCATTTCAAATTGTGAAAAAAATTCGACATTATGATAGAAATTAATTGGCAGGTTGGTTGCTAGACGGTTATATTTATATCAAAATATACAGATCATTTCTGTCATTCTGTCTTACGCATACTTGATGTGCCACTATTACAAATAAAAAGGGATCGAAGTCGACTTGATCTTATACCTTGGTAGAATCCCGTGTTCAAAAGGAAACTTATGTACTTGTGAGAACGGGGCTCCTCATCATGTTCAATCGTTGATTGGAAAAGAGATCCTGTCTTTTTCTAAGGAAATAAGTTGTCCCCCATTGACTTTTAAAATGAGGAAAAAGGAGGGGAAAAAAGAGAATTTGATGCCACCACGAAATGTAAACGCTGTCTTTTGACTTTGTCAATTGGGCATCTTCACTCGCTATGCTCACGCTCGTTGAGAATGAGAAGGAAAAAGGTCAGAGCGCCCACTTACCCCTTTAACATCTTGTGTAATCATTTTCTTCCATCCTTTATGACTCTTCTTATCTCGAACTTCCTTTTCCTTTTTCTTTTCCCCCTTTTTTACTTTTTTTTTTATTTGCATGATCACGTGAAGATAATTCGGACTTTCTTCCTTATAATTGAATTATTTCACCACCGACATTAGAAAAACGGGATAATTATAAAAAAAAAGTCATAAATCCTTTTACAATTTTGTCATTTAAATCATTTCGATGATTTTTTGCTGGAAAAAACCTACATGGAGACATAACTCAATCGGTCGGTCGCTGGCAATTATATGTCACAAAACGACGTTTTGGCGAGAACTCGATCAGGGTCAAGTTCGGAGGATACCATGGTGTGAAGTTCCGAAAAGAGGAAGGTGAGCACGGGACGAACATATACCAAATCGTTCGAGGTCTATCCGTGATAATTCGAAAAATTGAGGGGGCTGATTGTAATTCCCTTCTCAAAAGTTCATTTTCAAGGAGTGAAGGAGCAGCGGCGGGTGTGGAAGGACCGTGACATTATGGCTGGGAGACGTTCCAGTAGGTTTGACTTGAAGATGACACTGATTAATAATTATTTCTCGTTGTTTTTGCTTGTTGATTCAACGAGTATGGTTGGTCAACGACTTGGCAATTGGAATTAATTTCGTATTGTCAGTAATTTAAGTAACCATTTTTCATATAAAGAATACTCAAATAGCTGAAAGAAAAACATTAAGAGAGGTGGTGCCAAGAATCAATACAGCGTAACCAGGGTCTAATACACTATTATTTGTCATCGAGTAATCGGTTTTTTGCTAAAAGTCCAACATTTATTAATTAAAGAAAGTATAGGAATAAGGATTTTCCAAGAAATAATAATGAGCAATAGCTAAGTAATATGTGGAACCGAGATTTTCATGATGAACTGAGAAGTTATTATATTGCAATCTTTCTATTTCTTACCGTGAATCCAGAGAGCAACTTGGACATTTAGTACAATTCAATGAGTAAATAATAAATAGAAAATATTTTTTTTTAAAAGGAATGTTAGAATTTAACAACATCAATCCTCATTAAAGTTAATGCTTTTTTTTTTGTTGGTTAGGATTCATGATATGGATCGAGACAAGCACAAATCCCAGCTAGGTGCAAAACGAGTCAAGAGTGCAAGAAAAAAATTCGTGACAAGGAGAATGATTAATTCTTTTCAAATCGGAGTCTTATGCATCATTCTTAGAGATATAATCCTTAATGATTATATCATTATTCTATATTTATAAAGATAACATAAATCGTTTGTATACGTCACAATAATACTCATATGGCCGAAATGAGATGCGGATCAAAACATAAGAGCACGAAAGTAAAACGGGAGGGACAATGCAGCACGATGCGCTAAACTCGGGTATCGATCGTAATTACTTAATTCTTCGCGATCTAATTAATCTTCCGGGTTAACATAAGAAGCAGAAATTATGGAATAAGCAGACGAACGGTACTTGTGGTCCGTGAAGGTTGTCTGTCGAATGGTCAAACGAGCGTTCGGACATGACAGGCTGACCCTCGTTGGAAGAGAAACCTGCGAGACCGACCCACTACGCTTTTATGATATTCGTAAAACCTAACGACTTCCGCAGTCTTTTATTCACAAGACCAACTAATCTCATCTGCCTTTTTCATTTTCCTTTGTTATTCCTTTTTTTTGTTTTTGGACACTCCAAGAATACTGTATCTCCATCTGGGCATTTCCCAAATTCAATTCTTTTTCCCGTTATTTATATCCTCTTCCTCCCCTCTCTCTGAATCTTGGCGCTTGGGTTTAGTGTGTGTGTGTGTGTGGGGGTGTGTGGGTGTGAGGGGGACACAGAGAGAGAGAGAGAGAGAGAAAGAGCAGGGAGTGGTTGAGCTGAAAGTGTAGTATGGAGATCTGCGTCTGAGCTGCAACTTGGAGCTTGCTTAAGGAAGAAGCATTTTGAGCCGGAGCTCGGAGTAATGAGTGTTAGCTCGATCCACGTTGAAAACTTTTTTTTCTCTCTGCAAGAATCTTTTGAGCTAACACCATGAGCTGAACTTTTGAGCCACTGCGACAGCTCCCCATCTTCTTCCTGAAGATTGTTTTTTTCCCGTTTCAATCTCACCGAGAAAAGGCGAAAAAGAGGCTGCCCGTTTGTCTCGCTCACTCACATTCCTTCTTCAGCTCAAGACTATGCAGCTATTGCTGCTGTAGCTCTGATGCCAACTTTTCCACATTCTTGAAGGGAAAGAACAATTAAGGTCTTCTCTCTCTCTCTCTCTCTCTCTCTCTCTCTCTCTCTCTCTCTCTCTCTCTCAAATTTTGAGAAATTTGTTCGGATTGTGGAAATGGGTGCTGGAATTCGAGCAAGATTTGGGATTCAAGCTGCATTGGGCGCACTCGTTGAATTGTTTTGGGTCTAATGCAGAGGAGGCTCTGGGGGGGACTGAAGATTGTGAAGAGCAAGAATTAGGGGAAATGGATCTCTTTTTTGCACTAATTTCAAAGCTCCATTTTACAAAGGTAGCTGCTTGCTTTCTTAATTTAATCATAGTTTCACAGCTAGGGAATGATCCCCAGTTTTGCTCAGCGTGTTCAAAGTCAACTTCTTCTAAGGCTGGGCCTAATTAAGAAGTGAATTTGTTGTTCTCCTGATAGTTCGTTGATTTGTGTTCAGTTTTTGCCTGATATCTTTGCAAGCCGAGAAATGTAGTTGTCCTCCAGAATGCTGGTTTTTTTTTTTTTTTGGAATTACAAAAGCTTAGTATTTGAGGATTTGATATATCTGAAGATGTGTTGTGTTATTCCCTATTTTTATGGACCTAGAAAATGGGCACTGAACTGAAATTATTATCCTCAAAATAACTCTTACACTCGCCTTGTAGGTGTTAGTTCAAGTACAACCGAACTGCGTCATGTGTCGCCACAAACCTGTAAAATCGTGAAATTACTGAATTTGTTTATCCTTCCATATGTTTGTAAATGCTTTTGTTCTCAGTAAGTTGGGGCATTGCTTTGCCTGAAAGCCTGTAAAATCGTGAAATTACTGTAATTGCTTGTCCTTCCATATGCTTGTAAAAGCTTTTGTTCTCAGTATGTCAGGCGATTGCTTTTTCTGAAACATATTGATCATTGCGATTCTTTCATGTGAAGGTTTAGAGTACCATTCTCTCCTACTTTTGCAAGCGGCTTTTCTCTTATGTAATTTTCAGCGAATCCAAAGTTGAGCATGCTTTGAATGCTAAAGAGAGAAAAGCTTCAAGGATGGATATTATCCTTGATGTGGTCCTGTGTGCTCCAGTGCTTCAGCTTTTCTTTGAAGGAACGGGAATCTTTAAAGTGTCTTGTCTTTTCTCCTGGGTAATGTTTATAGGGTTCGAGACTCTGTTTTTCAGAAGAAGTCCCTGGACTAATGTCATGCTGACAAACAAGATGCCTGTGTGACTTCGATATGATGAACAAAGGAAAAAGAAAAAGAAAGCAATTCCTATTAATTAAAGTTAGCCTGAAGATAAAGTAGCTATGTTACCTTCACCTCTTCAATTTTTTGCTGTTCTAAAAAGTAAGTGTTTGTAGTATGTCTTTCTCAACCCTTTGCTAGTTCTTGATCTGTGGGGATTCTGCTTGAAGTGTCTAGGTTCTGGATCCACCCATTCCCCAATGTGGGTAATTCTTATGTTTCCCTGTTATTTACGGACTACTGTTTAGCTATTATTCATGTGCTCCACTTATGTGTGATTAGGCCAGTTGCTCAGTTTACATCTACTGATTTTCCTCAGTGAATGATACCCCTTTTAGTTTTAACTAATAAAAGACCACCCCTTGAATTATAAATCTCAACAAGTACATTCCTTGTGCCTTTTATTGCTTCCATGTGGGACCTGCTTTATTCATAGTTACACTTTTTCTAGATTTTCATCTTAAGGAGTCTCCATTGTTTACAGAGTTTGTTATGACTGGACTTATTCCTTAATAATATTTATGCATCCTTGTGTGAATTTACCATACTCATCATTTTACTCTTTTCCCTTGCAAAAGAATACTAAATGTCTTCTGTTACTGATGAAGGCTCCATGAACTTGATTATTCTTAATCTTTACTACTTGGCCAGGGAATGGAAAGCAACTGCTGATATTCCAATTATCACATTGCAATATTTTACTATAGAAGACCATGAAGCAACACTCCTTCAGAGCATTACCTTTTCTCTTGCTCTTGTTCATACTTCTCCAAGCAAATGCTGATTTAGATTCAGATAAGCAGGCGCTCCTGCAATTTGCGAATGCCGTCCCGCATGGAAGGAAAGTGAACTGGACTGCTAGTTCTCCCATCTGTACTTCTTGGGTTGGTATCACCTGCTCCCAAAATCATACTCGGGTGATTGAACTTCGGCTCCCTGGAACTGGACTTTTTGGTCCTATTCCAGCCAACACTTTGGGGAAGCTTGATGCGCTCACAACAATTAGCCTTAGATCCAATCGCCTAAGTGGGAATTTGCCATCTGATATACTCTCTCTTCCTTCCCTCCAAACCATCAACCTGCAAAGCAACAACCTTTCGGGTGAGCTACCCTCTTCACTCTCTCCCCAGCTCAGTGTAGTTGATCTCTCCTTCAATGCCTTCACCGGAGAAATCCCACCTGAAATTAGAAATTTGACACATCTTACCATTTTGAACCTTGAAAACAATTCATTTCTGGGGTCGATCCCTGATCTCAGACAAACTAGGCTGAAGCAGTTAAACTTGAGCTATAACCATCTGAACGGCTCAATTCCATCTGGGATCCAAAAGTTCCCAGTGTCCTCCTTTTTGGGGAACCCTTTGCTATGTGGCAAGCCTCTGAATGAGTGTTCTTCAATCAGCCCATCACCCTCTCCCTCACCTTCCAGCTTACCACCCCCACCACGAGAAAAATCCAAGAAGAAACTAAGTCTTGGAATCATTATTGCCATTGCAGTTGGAGGTACTCTAGTGCTGTCTCTTCTCTTGCTGGCATTAATTTTATGTTGCTTGAAGAAAAAACAGAGTGAAGATGGTCCCTCAATGAAAGGTAAAGGAGTCCGGACTGATAAGCCTGAAGACTTTAGCAGTGGGGTCCAATCGGCTGAGAAGAACCGGCTTGTGTACTTTGAAGGTTGTTCTCACAGTTTTGACCTCGAAGATTTACTGAAAGCTTCAGCAGAAGTTCTAGGCAAGGGGAGTTGTGGGACCACATATAAAGCCATCTTGGAGGATGGGACCACCGTGGTGGTGAAAAGGCTGAAGGAAGTGGTGGCAGAGAAAAGAGAGTTTGAGCAGCAGATGGAGAATGTGCAGAGGGTAGGACAGCATCCAAATGTCATTCCACTTCGTGCATATTACTACTCAAAAGACGAGAAGCTTCTCATATATGACTATATAACAGGAGGCAACTTCTCCTCGTTGCTGCACGGTACTCTTTACCTTGTCAATTTGGTATATTATTTAAGCAATTTTCCTAATCAACAAATCCTGGTTTCACCATTCACTTATGTAGATGTGTACCATGTGCATAAATTAAGAGATATAATGGGAATCGATGACCTAAAAATATCATGGTTAGGTGATCTTGATTGTCTAGTAACTGGTCTTTCAAACAGGCTTGGCTTGTTTTAGAGACTCTGGCCTAGAGAGCAGACTATAAAGGTACATTCTTTTGGCAATGAGGAGTGATTTTCAAGTTTATTGCTGGAGGTAAATGAAAAACAAAGTTATGAAAATTGTCAGAAAGAAGCTTCTTACCATGTCCAGTTTCATGCTGTGGATAGGCACATAATCCAAGAAAAGATGTCAAAATCACAGTATTACATTGATCAATTTGATGACCAAGTAAAGTCCTATATCATTATGCTCCAATTAATGTTAATGTCCAAGCACAATGTAGACAATGTCTTTGTTAAGGTTGACATGAGAGCAATAAGAATGAAGGCCAAGCAGTTGGTATACATTCTGAACTGGTGCATGAGACATAGAACTTGAGATAATTGATATAGACACATGCTATCAGTATAAAGTGTGCGACTGTCAGGTTCAATGTGTGGACAAAACAATGCTAATGTCATTATATATTACCTAGAAACATCTTTTCTAGGTTGCCGGCTATTTGCCGCATTGCTGACATCTCTTTCCGATAATGATTTGCAGAAGGTGCAAGACAACCACTGGACTGGGCATCGCGAGTGAAGATTTCTCTAGGAGTGGCTAAAGGCATTGCTCACATCCATTCGGCCGGAGGCGGGAGGTTCATCCATGGCAACATCAAGTCCTCCAACGTCCTCCTCACTCAGGACCTTCAAGGTTGCATCTCGGAGTTCGGCCTGACTCCTCTTATCCGCACTCCCACAGTGCCCCCTAGAAGTGCAGGTTATCGGGCCCCTGAAGTCATGAGAACTCGAAAACCCTCGCAAAAATCAGACGTCTACAGTTTCGGAGTACTGCTCCTCGAGATGTTAACTGGCAAGTCACCCATCCAATCTCCCAGACGCGAGGACGTCTTCGATCTGCCAAGGTGGGTCCAGTCCGTTGTTAGAGAGGAGTGGACGGCCGAGGTGTTCGACGAGGAGCTACTAAAGGATGGAAATATCGAGGAGGAGTTGGTGGAAATGCTTAAGATTGCATTGGCTTGCGTAGACCGTATGCCCGATACAAGACCTGCGATGGACGAAGTTGTTAGGATGATTGAAGAAGCTCGGCCATCTGATTCGGAAAATCCTCCGTCATCGTAGAAGAAGTTAGAAAAGCTTGCTTATACCTTAATCCCATTTGTTTGGCCTAGCATTCGTGTCGTGAATACCGATTCAGATTGTGGGGACTGGAGATGTACAAAATCTGAAACACCAGGAAGACTGCAAGGGTGATTTTGCTTGTTTGATTTCTTTCTTCTTTTACTAGGAGCCAATTAGAGAGTTACAGTGTCTAAGTTCTGATGTTGTCATCTTTCAATTAACTGACCAGGATGAAGTGCTTTCTATCCTCTCATTTGGTCATAATCTATTTTAACTAATAAAAGAAACCAAGGTTAGCTTCTAAATTTCATGTCATTCGAATTTCTTTCCAGTAAACCTTGTCAGATTTAAACTCTTTATCCATTGGCAATTGAGTAGCAGTACCTTGCTGAGAGGAGCGAGGGATCAAATCAATTCTTTGAATAAATAGAAGATAAAAAAGACATCAAGTCAATTGTCATGGTTTTCGAAATGGTCCCTATAACTGAGCTCGCTCATGGAGTCGCTAATGAATTTTGAGGATACAAAATCATGTAGTTGACCAATTTCAGGGCAGTGAAGAATTACATATACAAAATTGCCGCTTGCTTCGAGGCAAGAAGATTCTGAACAACCACCAAGAATGGTTAACACTGTGTTAATGACTGGACTTCTCATCCCTGTCAACTAGATCGGCTCCGCTCACATAACTCGCGAAGAACGAGATTATTCTGAAAGGAGCACCAATTAGTGGGGCATCCGAGAGCGGTACCGCATTCTTTTCTTCACTCTCAACCACTTGCGACTCCAGGTCCTGGACTTCATTATCATCGAGAGGAATCTGGACAATTTCTCCAGAATCTTCGGGCTTCACAGAGCTTGATACTGCAGGACCGTGCTCTCCGTTCATTTTATCCTCACTGTTTATGTCATCAGGCAACTGAATATCTTTTGAAGACTCTGGTCTCTCATCTGATACAAGCATATTTTTATTTGATGCAGAACTGTGATCCACAATGCCGGCGCTTTCAGCAATTTCTACAGTAGAACCACTCTGAAAAGTCGATGAAAGCCCAGGTGCTGCATTTGATTGATTGAGTTGAAGATACAACTCATTCACCTGATAAAACATGTGATTGACTTACCACGTAATCCTAATCAAAGGTTGATGATGAAAATTACAAAAGTCTCTTTTAATTAACTCTTCCTATTAAGTTGGCCCGATAGCGTGTGTAGGGCTGACCGCTCTTACAACCACCTTTCTTCTAGAGGTCAATTGTTCATTGCGGTGGGAACGGGATACAGAGAGGCCTCCGTTGGAACCCAGGTAATTCCCACTTTCAAATATGTGTATCGTCTTTGGCCTTCTGAAGCAAGCCTTACTGATTTATAAGAGCATAAACAATAGCTGAAAGGAATGGAACCAGCTTACCTTCTCAACAAGGTCTGCATTCTCTGTAATCAATTTCTCTACAAGAGCACATGCTGCTTCCATCTGGGAGTTCAACTCCTCGAATTCTGAAGACTGCTACAAAATAGGAAAAAAAGTAGTAAGAATTCCGCAAAGCATTCCCTAGAGGAACAATCTGGCAAAAAAGTTATTATTCAGTTTAGCATAGCCAGAGAAAATGGCCAGGGTGATCCTTAAAGAAAAGGAAAAACAAAGCACCAACTGAGCAACTTTTTATCCAACATGACAATGCTTTACACAATCAAAATTGCACAAATAAATTACAACAATTTGGGGGACATCACTTGGACAAGCGAAAGGCATGATCAAAAGGCAGAGGAAGCAAACCTTTATTTGTTCATCTAAGCGATAAACTGAGGAAGCATTCTCCAGGAGATGAATCTGACCTTGAAGCTCCAAAATAGTATCTTTTAGTCTTTGGTTTTCTTGCAAGTAACTATTCTTGGATTCTTCCAACTTCGACACCTGCCAGACTTTGTTTTTACTTTCCATATCAGGACAAATACAGAGGTTGCAGCTCAATGGTGAAACCCAGATTTAATGATATTGTGGTGGTGAACTAACTCCTCTAACTAGGAAGAGTGAAACTCATGAATAGAAATAAGACAGAGCCGAGTTACAAGATACGTGAATGACGGGCATTTTACAGATACTTGATATGGGCAACTCAATTTGGTCACAGATATGGACTGGTAAACAAGGGGAAAATGGTTTCCCCTTTTGGATCCTAACTATGCTTTCAAACAAGAAATCAGTTATGCTTTCAATCTACAAAACCGACAGATTGAAAACAGTTGCTTAAATCTAACCATTTGAAGGGTAAATTTTTCCTAAGTGCATCCCTCACTGCATCGCTTAGAAGTCATAAGCTTTAGAAATCAGTTATGGTCCAGCAGCTACCACTATTACCTAGAGACTTAAACTTCGATTGATTCCTCAAATGCAGTCCACTCTCCCTTTCAATTTTTTCCTCCATCCCTTTCTTTCTCTGTCCTTTTAGTTTACCATCTCTAAAGACCTTTGCAGTCAATCCAAAATAATATTTGTCATGAGATCTAAATTTTCAGTATATGTTGTTTATTTCCTTCATTTTGTTCGTAAGAGTATTTTCTTTTTTCTGTTGGTCAGTTGGTTCTCGTTTTTCTTCTCTCTTTTCTTCACCTTTGTTGTACCTCGTCAAGAATTTTCAATCTGATTCAGAAAATGCCAACATTTTAGACACACATAATCCTTCTTTCAATCTAGGCTCAAAATCTAATGATTACATATTCCACTTCTTCCTCTGAGTAGCTGCATCCCCAATGTCACAAGGCACAAATCTAAGTCAGACGCACTTATTTTCAGAATTTCAGTATCTGAACTCGCATATTCTAGGTGAAGCAACTCCCCCCCCCCCCCCCCCACCCCTTTTTTAGAAACATGCTTTGAGAGACTAAAAAAAGGTGCTCCACAAGAAAAATGAACAAAATGGCCACGACATGGTTGCTCATAAGCAGCAATCAGCCAAGGTTAAATTGATCACTATAGTTGGAATTGGTCCAAAAACATGATGGATGATGAATTATGACATTCAACATTAGTTTCCCCTCTCCAATTATTAGTGCAGGACCTTATTTTGTTTATCTCTTTGCATGCAAAGATGCATGTTGAACTTGTTCCTTAATTGTGCTCTTCATTAATGCCAACAAGTAATGGCCAATGTTTATGACATTAAAAAAAGTGACAAGGAGACATTCAAAACTTAATGTATTGAAATGTCAATAAAATGAGCTGTTCACAATGTAAATTTAGTATAATTTTTATATGCATCTCTTCTCATTAATTTCTCATAATTTCAAGAATTCAGATTCTTTTTCAAATTGTATTAATGTTATTTCTACGTTAGTCTAGATTTATGTTCATTATGTCTGTCTTGGATCTTTTCCCCTGAGAGTCTTTTGTACAACTTGGAAGCAATAGCACCGAATAGGTGAATAACTATGGCAATTCAGTTAGTAACATTAAATATACTTGAGAAGACAGCAGAGATCCCTTGCTTCGCAGCCACCCTAGATAGGAGAAGCTGCAGCAATTATCACAACTGCAGTTCTGCGATAAAAGTGTCCCAGATAAAGGGATGCTACAGCAATCAATGCAACAGTAGTTTTCTTAAAATCGTGTTGAAAAAGTTTTCCAGGTTCTGTATAGCCTAGTATGAACTTGACATTTAAATTTAGTCTCAAAAGACAACAGTCGATGCTCTCTTCAATTAAAAAATCTGCAGTAGTATATACCTGTAATTGTAGTCCTGAAATGTCAGTCTCCATTTTGGCAAAGACTTCTTTACTTGAGCTCTGGGAATTAGAAGTACTCATCAGAATTGAACTTCACAACTTGATTTAAAATACTTTAAAATAATAATTAAAAAAAACAGAAAGACTCTTGGATATCAAGAATGCTACTGGCAACAAACCCTCCAACGAGTCAGATGCAGCAGAAAATTCCCTCATACGCATTTAAAAAATAACACACAAAACACATCTCACATATCTCATATCTAATATTAAGAGCCAACCACGAACTTCAAGGTTTTAATCATTCAAAATTGCAGACTTACTTTTGTGATGGGCATATGTAGTAGTAGTTTCATCAAATGACAAAATTTCTTCCCACTGAAATTTGACTAACAAGAACAAGGATATTACAGGATCTTTCTCACCTCCTTCGACAACCAGGACTCATGATCTTTTTCAAGTTGTCTTATTTTTTCCTCCAAACTTACCTGTGAATAATTTTCAAAGTCCATCACCTCCATATGTCATTAAGCCCACTGAATGAAGGAACTTTTTCCAAATGAAATTTAAACAAGAACAAGCTATTGAGAGAACTATATAAGGTACCTCCTTTACAACCCAGGAATCATGATCCCTTTCCAGCTGTCGTATTTTTTCCATTAAACATTCCTGTCAATCAATTTCAAAAGTCTGTCAACTCCACCAGTCATGGCTTAAAAAAGCTTGCCTGAAAGAATTAACCAAAATGATAGAACTTTTCCCAGCGAAATTTGACTAACGAGATCAAGCATGGTCAAGGAAGTTGCTTACCTCCTTTGAGACCCAGGAATCATGATCTCTTTCTAGTTGTCTTAAATTTTCCTCCAAACTTTCCTGTCAACCATGTTCAGAATTAGCAACAGTCAACTTCATAAATATGACTTAACTTAAGAAGACTTCTAGAAAAATGGATCAAGCAGAAAGAACAGTGGAACCTTAAGACCAACAAAGAGAGTATTTGACTTTTGATAATGCGAATGTGATGAACTTGAAAGATACCTGTTTCAATTCCAGATTGGCTTTCTCGTTTAAGATCTGGCTAATCTTCTCCTTAAAGCTAGCCTACATGTAGGATGGGATTTATTCAACTAAACGTGAAGCGAAATTCACAAAGGACTAAAGATTAGAAGATATACCTGCTTCAGTTCCAAAATAGCTTTCTCATCTGATAACTGACTAATCTTCTCCTTAAAGCTAACCTAGATGGTAAATCAACAGCAGATGGCACAAGTTTTATATGGAGAAATTTACAACAGTAGCATGTCATCATTCATTCTTATAAGGAGGAGAAATCCCACAGCCCTCAAATTAGCAAACTTAAACAAAAGACTGAACTGGATGTTGCAAGATATCTTAAAACCTCATAAAAGCATCCTTATAGACAAATTACCTCTTTCAGAAGCCAGCTTTCCTTCTCACACTCCAACTGTGCAAGGTTTGTGGCTAAGCCAGTCTGTAAAAATTCCAATCCCATTATGTCACACAGTAAACAAGAGTGGAAGTAACTCTATGGAGACTGCCAAACATATACCAAAGTGAAATTATATGACAAATTGATCTCTATAACCATTTATCATGTCGGATTACCTCTTTTTCCTTGTGTAAGTCATTCTCATTCCTTAAGTGCTTAATGTTTTCTTCCAAGCTAGCCTGCAAAATTGCATTCTGTGTTCATGACCATAGGCCAGAAATAGCTATGAAAAATCAAAGATGAAGCAATTAATTGGCAGAAGATTGGCCCAAGTTTCTAAGGCCATTATCCATACCTTGATTTCCAACCAGTTTTGTTCCACAGTTCCAGCTAAACTGGACTTTATGTCACCATGCTGTACAGTATATTAGTAAATAAAGAAGATCTTAGCCTCATTTCTACACTTCGATTCATAGTTATGTCTAAAAAACAACGTCAACAAAAATAATGAATGTGGCAACAGTGACAGTTTTCGGAAATGGGAAAAAATCATAGCAGCAAAGCTGCCAGAAAAGCAACTGATATTATCAGCTACACAGTTTAATTAAAGGTGTATAATGAAGCAAATTCAGAAATGTTTTCCGACAGGGCTGAGGAAAAAGAAATGAATATGTATATTCTAGTTTCTAGATTTATGGTTCAGTTATAGTAAAAAGAGGACAAGGTTTAGTTGTCCCAAGATATCCATGTTTCATTTACTGCATATTTATTTTCACTTAAGTATAAAATCATCACTAGAAAGCTTAAATAATTAAGTTCATTGCATATATAGAACAATGAAACAAGCTCTTCCCAATAAACGTGGTGCTCTCTTCAGAAAATTGCAGTATTTACCAATAACCTATCTAAAATTTCTTAAGTCAAAAACTACTTTTCTGACATGCTGGAGAAATCGGCTAATACATTGAACAATGTTAAGAGAAGATAGAGAAAGGCAACTATATATTCGTTAAAGATCGCAGGTGTCATTAAAATCATTACTCTCTTCAACATGAGAGACAATTAATTGGATATAAAACATCACCACCATCTGGCATTTATCACGCAACATGAAGGAACAAAAGTGAAAGATGCATCATACTGGAAGGTATGTCATTCATTTTTGTGCACAGCATGGCAAAATCACATAATTCTTGATTATTCAAATTACGTCACTTTCCCCAAGATTACATGTAATATCGATCACTAAGTTATATGGAACAAAAACAGGATCGCCAGAGGCCATCTAGAATGAAATCCACTTAGGGTGGGCTTTCATGGATCTGAAGTTGGAACAAGGCTTTCATTTATGAAAACATACAATGTAGATGTTTATTCAAGAGCAGAAGTGCTCCATTAGAAAATAAAACAATGGATTTTTTTCTAAAGATCATTTCCAGTATAAATGACATATCACACAAACTCGCAAATATGTTCATCCTTTCCAAGTTGAAATGCTTGGAAAATTGTGTTCCTGAATGCAAATGTGCCACAATATTTGTTATCTTAAGTGCAGATCGCCTAAATGCTACAGAACTATGATATCTACATCCCATCCTGGGTGACTTGTGTCAACTCATCAAGTCAAACAACATCTCGTGACATCATTCTCCGCATTCAAAATTGGAAGGAAATACCTACAGCTTCTTTGCCATTAGAATTCAAAACTAAACACTTACATCTTCCACACCATTAGTCAGAGGTTCAATCCGATCCACCTCCGCATCCTGCCCATCATCAGATGCTTCGTTCCCCTGAGTCCTCCCATTGCTCAAATGACTCCTCTCGTCAACCGAAGCACTTCCGCCATCCCCAGCCACGGTGGCAGCCGCGGCGTCTTCCGCAGCCGCTTTGCTGCTCTGCTTATTCTTCTTCTTCTTGTTCTTCTTCCTCCGCTTCTCCTCATCCATTCCTCCAGCTCAAACAGCGATCCCGAACCGAATCTCACGCGACCGAAGTGCGCCCCAACCCCAAATCACCGTTGGCGCCACCTAAGCAAAACACAAAATGAAAAACCAGCTCAATCGAAAACCCGCAAACGAGCAGCCGACACGCCGGAACCCAATCACTTCCGTCTCAACGAAACCCTAGGCGACGAACCAAACCGAGATGCCCAAAGCAGAAGCTGGGAAAAAAGACAGATGGACAGATTGATCGACAGACAGGATGATCGAGAGACGTACCGAGGGATCGAATCGGAGGGGATCTCGAGACGAGAGCTTCGTTCTGGGGAGATGTCAATGGAGTAGAAGCGAAGCATCGAGGGAAGGCATTGAATGTTCGCGGTTTTTGCAGCAGCAGATTGAAGAGCCGAAGACACGCGTCCGTCGAGGAAACGGTAACGACGGCGGGGGAAAGCCCTTAACGGCTCTTCGTTCGTCGGTTTTTGCGACGGAGAACATTTGATACATTTTTCTTTTCCACGACAATTTGTCAATAATTTAAAAAAAAAATTGGAACATATTCATTCTTCATTTTTGGAAATTCACTTCGAACGCCACTAATGCTGCTAGCCGAACCGATCCGATCAAAATAGATTTGAAATCCTGAGCAGGACATGCAAACTAAGAACTTGGTCCTTGACCCTCAAATCCCGACCTTGATCCCTGGATTAGGGATGCAACAGTTGTCCAAATCATAACAGTCGGGCTAGTCGTACCATCGGCGACGGGCCGCCTGTAAAGCAAAAATTACGTCCGGTGAGGTTTTGATTGGGTCGAGGGGGCCCAACTTTTTGAATTCATTAAAAAGTATCCAATCCAAACGGATCCGGATTATCTGCTCTACTCTCCTAATAGAGCATGTGATTTATGAGAAAAGGGAAGTGGGCCCCACTTTAATAGAGGGCGAACCCTTTGAAAAAAGGTAGCCGTTAAGATCGGACAGCTACCTTGGGTAGAGTAGCCAGAGGCAATCCGGATTGGATCAAAACGCCCATTTGTCCTTCGGGCCTTGGTCGAGTACGTGAAAGCTGAAAATGTGGATGACCTTAACTTGTTCATCTCTTCTCCCCCTGAAAAGACCCGGCAACAGGAATTCATCGCCCGCCCCCAGGCCCGTTACGAGAGAAATACAGAGCTCAAATGCTGATGTTATGGAGTTGTTGGGCTTCTTCTTCTCTTCCATGGCCGCAACGTGGAAACCTTCTTTTATCCCGTTTGACCGATTCTCGGAGATGGTTGGTTGACGGAGGACACGATGGGGGTGATCTTGACGTTCTTGCAATCCCCATGTTTCGACGTCGCGATCTGGTTTTTGTCTTGGGTGTTAATCTTGCATTGCCACCTTTGACACCTGGCCGTCGTGTCGTTTCACGAGAGAGACCAAATTTGGTAAGCACTTCGCTTGCCCAATTCAGGCAAGCGCCCACCCACAAGAGAATTAAGGGAAAAAGAAAGAACCTTCAACTGGGTCCTCTCTCTGTCTCTCTGTCTCTCTGTCTTCTCTGTCTCTCTCTGTCTCAAATTGTCTTGACTTCGAGCCATTTCTTTTTCGTGGTAATTTTGCCTCGCGGAGACGACCCCGTCCTCGTATAGAGGGTCAACCGGAATTCGATCGTGGTACGTGCTTTGTGCTTTCCATTTTCATAGTGTTTTTTGTGTTCCTTTGAATTGTTGGTATTGAAGGCGAATGCATTGCGTTTGACATATGGCCGTTTGGCATGTTTCTGTTTCCTAACGAGAGAACTAAATTAGAAATTGCCATATCTGCGTGCACTCGATTTGGTTGGAGCAATAGGCTCTGAATCCTATTTTCTTTTGTCGGTTAGATTGATATGTGATATTAATTTGCTCGAGAGCATGAGGAAAGAACATGGTGGTAGTTTCCAATTGTGGGATTCGATGAGAGGTTCGTTGTATGGCATGAAATGAGAACTGGTTTTAGGATGCTATTTTGAAAGCAGAGCTGCTCATTCTAAATCCTGAAAAAACCCTTGATGTCAGTTGGCTTGTCCTTTTGAGGTGAGACGGATCGAAAGCTGTAAAAGTCAAGTATGCAATTCCTTACTTTTTCTCGGATGAGACTTGTTGTGGCAGGAAGACCGGAAGTTCTACATGTTAATCTAATGACATTCAATTTAGTTTATCCGTTGGATTGTCGTGTTGTCAACAAGGATTTACTTTTATTGAAGTCGGGCCAACATGATGCCGAGTCTTATACCATAATGATTGGCAAGATACGAGCTTGCCAATCATTAACAAAGACCTCATGTTCAGCACCAGCATATTAACAAATCTTTGCGTTTTTCACAGCCACCTCACATAGAGGGCTTCTGTTCACCAAGATTAATCCCCCTTTTGAGAATAGCTTATTGTTATAATGTTTGGCCAGGATGCCTTCTGTATAAATGAGGAAATCTTGGTAGGAAAAGCCGAGTTCTTGTTAATTCTTAAGAGGTTTTAGGTTTCCTTCTCCTTCTTGTCACAATTAATATAGATTGTGGTGCGATTTACTTCTGAGACATCCATTCTTGCTAATTTGTAATCCTACTCATTCCTTCTCAGTTTTGCCTACTCTAGCACATCATAGGACTTAGCATGATGTTCCAATACCAGATCATTGAAGCTTCTGACAGTAACTGCTGGGACATGTAAAGTTGAAATGCAAAAGATTTTAGCAACACGTGCACTTTAATGTTTAGCAAGTCTAACTAATCGAGCTTTAAGCGGTATTGAGCCACACTTTTTCCAGCCTGAAGAAAACAGAATCACCTCTGCCAGCAAGAAGATCTATGTTAGACTAGGAAGATTGACCTAACATTTGTTAATCCATCTCCAAGGGATCACTCTTAAAGTGAACAGACAGTGCTAAACCAGCCAACATGGTTTCATTTCTTCTGTTGATGGACTCTCTAGAGAAAGTTCCTTGGGTCATAATTTTTACGGCCACTTGGCACACAGATCCAAAGGCAAAGCCACTTGCATATGGGGAGTTTAATGATGCCCCACCTCCCAAGGCTGAAACTATGAGCCTTTCCCTTACCTCCTAAGGAAACCTTCTCTCAATGTTATCGACTATCATAGCGACCACACTTGAAGAGGGAAAAGCAGGAAAATAAACCCTGGCAGAGTTGTATGGTTCTCTTTACTGAAGTTAATTTGCCACCATCGAAAAGAAAATCTCTTTGAGGCAGGCCCAAAAAAGTGATAAGTGGGACTACCTTGCTTGCAGCCTATTACTCAACTGCAACGTCCCAGATTTGTCTTCAAGCAAGAGAATAAAATGCTGTTGTCAGCAAATAATAGATTGAAAAGTTTTAGGTTAGAATTACTTCTAGATCCACTAGAGGATTATTTCAAGTGTTTCGTGTTGCTGCTCTGCCAATGGATTTCCTTGTGCTTTTTCCTGGGCTCCACTTGTTAATGTGATCTTTGTGCCCATTAGAAAACCCTTTTGACTATACTTCGAACCCATGCGGTAATCCTTGTATATTTTAACTTTCAGGTTCTGTGTGCTTTCTTCTGCTGAATCTCGGAATTTGCATTCCAACCATCAGTATGGGGCAATGCGTAGCCAAGGTAATACACCTGGGCCATCTTTTTGCTGGAATCTGTTCTGTTCTTCTCAAATCTTTTACTTACTATTGTGAAGATGTACAAATTTTGTAGTTCATATGATACAATGACTTCTTGACCACTTCTTCTCCCATGATGTTTTGCTCTGTTGTTTGGATAAGATTTCTGTCATGGTGATTCTACTAAATATCCTTGTCCTACTCTATCAAACTATGTCCTAAAACAGTTGATCTATGACATTTAATTGCTGCCTCCATTTATTTGTCATCGCATGTCTTCTGGATTTTGGCTTGAAATATTTCAATGAAACACTGTCAGTTCTTTTTGTCAAAAAGATTCTATGTTGTTCATGGTGCTTCCAGCAAGAAACAAAAGACGACGACTCCGACCATCACATTGATTTTGCCAGCGGCAATGTGCATCTCATCACTACTAAGGAGAGCTGGGATGAAAAGTCATCGGAAGCTATCAAGGATGGAAAGATAGTAAGTTTTAAAAATTACTATTTCGCAGTTTAGATAAATGATGCCTCGCTCTTGCTATGATCCATAACAAGATAGCCTTTTTCTTCTCTCGGTAATTTGGAACCCACAGGCCGGGTGCTTCTTTCTGTAGTTGAATCCTGGACTCACCCCTTTTTTGCCACCAGGTCAAGTGCCTGTGTTCTCATACTTGTTGTCATGAGATTTTGGTGTAAGTCCTAGGAAAAAAGATAGTGAGGTAGTGTCGAAGTCAAGAAATGTTAAGTATGGAAACGAGACTGAGTTTGTGGTTCATGCTCTAGTATTTGCCTTGATAATGAGGATGATTCTTAGAGTTCATTTCAATACATGAGAATCCAGAGTAGACAGTAGCATGCATTCTGTACTCTGTCAGGTCATAGCAAACTGTAATAATTCCATCATGTGGGAAAGGTGGCTGAGAAGATCGCATTATGTCAACTCTTACTCTATGTCAATTATAACCTTTTCTGTACATGAAAATCTGGCTGCCCACCACGAGATGTGAATGCTTAACAGGTTGTAGCAAACTTTAGTGCAACCTGGTGTGGTCCTTGCAGAGTGATTGCGCCTTTCTTCTCCGAGTTATCCGAGAAGAACCCTTCTCTCATGTTTCTTCTAGTCGATGTGGATGAACTAACGGTAAGTATGACCATAGTCTCTCAGACATTGCGACTTGCGACTTGGATGAAAAACTTGCCTACTTGCATGCCGAATGTACTGAACGTAGCTCTCGCAACGTATCATTTGTTTCACAGGAGTTCAGCACATCGTGGGACATCAAAGCGACCCCCACTTTCTTCTTTCTTAAAGACGGGAAACAAGTCGACAAGCTCGTGGGCGCCAACAAGCCAGAGCTTCAGAAGAAGATTACCGCGATTCTAGACTCGAGCAACCAAAGTCAGAAATGAATGGTGGACCGCTAGAGGTGGGGAAAACAAAGCTAGGCCTTTTCTGAAATTTTGCGAAACCATGTATCTGCGGGTCTCTAAGTGGTAAAATGCTTTCCGCCACACTTGTTCTTGAATGTAAATAGAGATGCTTGAGGATGTCGAACGGCTAAGTATCGCAATGGTAATGTCCGTTCTCTTTATCGTGTCCTCGATGCCCATGCTGCGCGGAGAATCCCGGTCGGTTTTGATTGGATTCGGAAAAGTCTTCCTCAATGTCCAGAGCAGCAAGGCTTAGTTTGCGGCGGGACCCTGTTAAGCTTCGTGTTTTTTGAGCCAACTTGACTACTGTTTAGCTCTCTGTGGTCATGATTTTGGTGCTGTTTCTTAATAATGTTAGAGATTCAAGCCTGAGCCATGGTGACCCGCCAGAGAAATGGTTAACAACATCGTCTATCACTGAGTTCTGTTTCTTTTGCTTCACAAAAGATGAATAATTTGAATAATATTTATCACTTGCGTAGTTCAAAATAATTTCATAATTGATAATAATTTATGTCTAAATATTTTATTGATGATAAAGATATTTCTCTTTTATTCATTTTATAATCAATATGACCAATTATTTTTCAACTCATTTAGTTTTCGCGATTGAACTTTTTAATACGTTATTTTTCACAAGCACTTGCTAAAATAATAAAAAGAATTGTAACGACACCTCCAATTGGGACCAATCCATACCTAATGGGTCTCGACGATGGACAACTGTCGCGCACTAAGATCTCGTCAAAGTTCCGCGCCAAGTGACAAGTGTCGCCATCTTATCTTATCTCGAAGAATTCACTCGAACCAAATATATTAGTCGTGTCACATTTAATTTCCGCATTTTGAGAGACCACGTCGTCGTCCTCGTCGCCGTCGGCTGTTTCCATGGGGGAGAGGAAAGCGCGGTGGGAAACGGGACGGGGAAGGAATCAAAAGTCGCAGTTGAAGGGGTCTTCTCCCGCTTCCTTCCGGCCATTTGCTTTGCGTTTCCATCCTCTGAAAGTTGCTTTTCACCCATCGACCTAACTCGTATAGAATACTCGGGCTCTCCGCGTTCGTCGGATCTAGATTCACGGACACATCGGTTTCACACGATCGACGGCTATCATGAATCCGTGCCCACCTGGACGCTAGCAACGATTCGGTGCACCAATGAGAGACCGGACAAGCGTCGCCAGACAGCTGCAAATATGCCAAGCTGGTCCAGCGCAACCTTCTTGCAAAGATTTGGGAAGATGGAAACGTCAAAGTCGCTGTCGCGCACCCCAACAAGCAAAGGAGGCGGGTCACGACGTCGTTCGGGACCCACCCATGTGCCGGGAGGCCGTGATCGATGGGATTCACGGCACCGCCGCCGGTTCCCGAACACGAAGAGTCGACAGAGCGAAAGCCAAGGGTGATGACAGAATATTACAGACATTTTAAGAACAAAATAGATAAGACATGTTCTGAGAGTAAGGATGGAACTCAACAGAGATCTTTAGGATAGGTACATTATCTTACCCTCCCCATAAGATATTACGGAATATAACAAACAAATTATGACTGCCTTGGAGAATTGATATCAGAAGCCGGAAAGAAGATGAAAAGGACGAAAAGAAAGAAACCTTGACGGCAAGTTAATGAATAAGAAGATTGAGAAAACCGAAATGTGCAGAAAAGGTTCAGCATTTTTGCAGTGGAAGTAGTGTGTCTCCGTAAGATTCCACGGAGGCGGACAGAACGTGCGGCCGAGTTCACCGCCCTTTAGGGTTCATGATTTGAGAGAACACGGCGCTTGGCGTCAGCCCATCCGAGTCTTCGCTGGCGAGGCTCCGGCCACCGATGCTCATGCTCATCCCGCTGCTTCTTGAATCGGTCACGTTGCTGTCAAAACCGGGGGACACGTCGGGATCCTTCTTCCCTTTGCAGGCCGCGGCATCAAAAGCTCCGTCGTCCATGCCGACTCCCCCAAAGCCCTTGCCGCTCTCCTCCGCGCTCTCTTGCAGCTGCAGGGCAAACTCGAGGTTCCACAGGACGTCGCCCATAGACGGCCTCTCGATGCTCTGATCGGCGACGCACTTCATTGCGGTCTCAGCAAATTTCTTGAAGCACTCTGGCGCGATTTTCCCCTTCAGATGAGGATCCATAATGTGTTCAAGAATGCCTTTCTTGTGGCAATGGGCAGCCCATTCCGCCAGACTGACTTGCTCTTTCGGCAGCGTGGGGTTTAAAGCAGGGCGTGCACAGAGGATCTCGAACAGCACAACTCCAAAGGAGTACACATCAGATTTGTCAGTTAATTGCTGACGTCTGAAATACTCAGGATCCAGATATCCAAAGCTGCCCTTCACAACAGTACTGACATGCGTGTGATCCAACGTAGGACCAGTCTTCGACAAACCAAAATCGGAGACCTTTGCCACCCACTTCTCGTCCAAAAGAATGTTGGTAGTTTTCACATCACGGTGAATGATGGTGTGCTTGGCCCCAGTGTGGAGATAGTGCAACCCACGAGCAGCTCCAATGCAAATCTCAAGTCTTTGCTTCCACGGGAGAGGGGGTTTCTGGGTCTTGTACAAGTGCTCACGGAGTGTTCCGTAAGCCATGTAATCATAGACAAGGATCATCTCGCAATTTTCTTCACAATACCCGATCAATGAAACAAGATGACGATGGCGTAGCTTCGAAAGCATTTCAATCTCAGTTTGGAATTCATGCACACCTTGCTCGGAGAGGGGGTTCCCGCGCTTGATTGCCACTTTAGTCGTTGCGCCGTCGATCTCTCCTTTGTACACTTTGCCAAAGCCCCCCACTCCAAGGAGAAGAGCCTCGTCAAAGTTGTTGGTGGCAGCTTTAATCTCAGCAAAAGAGAAATGGCGGCAAAGGTTAGACGGCAGGGATGATGCATAACTACCAGTAGTGTTTGTCTTTGCAGAACCCGCAGAGTGCGAGTTTCCATAAAGAGAAAGAGGAAGCCAGCCAGATGGTCCATCACTTGTGTTCAAATCCTTCCCATGCCTACGGCGACGTGAAGCAAAAACAGCCAAGAGACCGATGACTATGGCTAAAACAACTCCACCGCTAACCCCTCCTGCAATGATTGCTGTTTGATTACTCGATTTACCAGAACCCGATGGTGTTCTACCTCGTGAGGGATCGATTACATCCTGCTTCGGTGCAGGAATAGGGTTGGGCCCTGCAAGATTGCCAGTAGCATCACTAAGTTTTAAAATCTCCACTCCATTCAAAATTGCATCATAATACTCAGATTTTGTAGCCGTATTAGGATGAAGGGCAAGCCACAAATTCTGCTGCCCATCTGCACCCGGTACAAGCACAACATAGTCTCTATAAGTAGGGATTCCATTGCCATGTGTCCATCCAGCTACATCAGCCTGACCTTCAGCAGTTTGATTGCCGATGAAGATCTCAAACATTCTCTGATTTATTTTCGTTATGGCATCAGCTATCTCACAGAAATGCAGCCTAATCAGGTAATTGAACCCAGAGTCAACAGAGAAAATCCAAGTGAGGTTGTAGTTCACATTGACGCTTGCATTCGGTCCCATCGATCTTGCAGTGGAGTACACATCAACAGGAGCAACATATGTAGGCATGGATGAAGGATAACGAATCGTAATATTTGGACCAGCAGCCGCTGTGACCCCAATGGCAGCACCATATATGTAAGGAGCATCATCATACCAGGACCTGAACAGTCCCGTGTCGCCAGACGGCGAGATGTCCTGACCTCCCACATTTAATCGATACGCAGTCTCGAGAGCAGTGGTGTTATCAATGGGGAAGGGAGTGTCCAGACCAACAATCATGGTAGTTCCATCAGTCGAACTATAAATGTCAGGCATCGACACAACCTCAATCCCATTAACAAAAGCAAATGCCCTCGGATAGTTTTTAGAAGGACTGAAAGTTATATCCAGCGTCTCCCCCTCAACATTGACCGAGTACTCCTTCAAAACATACGCAAAATTCAAAGCTTCTGTTGTTTGGGCCACACTGAAGTTCTTCAGAAGGGTATAACCCCCAGCAGAAACGGAGAATATCGCATTGGACGCGTTATACGAATTGTACGAAGAGGGATAAAAGTATAACCGGACAAACTTCCGACCAGATGCCACTGGAAAACTATAAGTAAAATTAGATGGGAAAATCCTTGCCGTCAGGTACGGGACTTGGGGCACCGAAGGGTCTTGCGCGGCGGCCGTGGCCGTGGTCGAGTTCGCAGTCGAAGATAGAATCTTGGAACCAATGTCGGAGGTCCAC
Source organism: Melaleuca quinquenervia (assembly GCA_030064385.1). Classification (NCBI taxonomy): domain Eukaryota; kingdom Viridiplantae; phylum Streptophyta; class Magnoliopsida; order Myrtales; family Myrtaceae; genus Melaleuca; species Melaleuca quinquenervia. The sequence continues at coordinate 17,683,843 of CM057718.1, forward strand.
AACCGGCCATCGGTATCGGTAGTCTGCGCATCCGCCCCGCAATTCAGCAGGATTTTATCCGGAGGCACATAGTCAGCGCCCCACACCACCCACAACGACGCAGACAAGCACAGAAACAGTAGAGCCGCCCCAGAGCCGCTAATCGCCGCAGTACTCCTCATCGACTCAAAAAGACACAGATTCAGCTTAAATTCGGAAACAACTTACTTCGCTCCAAGATCCCGCAAATCCTCCGCCGTAACAGCCCCACAGCAAGACGCAACCACGCGTGATCTCAGCTCATGAGCGAACCTGAACGACAGCCAACGGCAAGAGAGAAAGAGACAAAAAAAAAAACCAACCATGAGCTCGAATTACAACGAAAAACTAAAGCAAACAGAGACCGATCTCAGAACCAACCCAAACTCAAAGCACACGAAAATCGAACCAGCAGAAAGTCAACATGAAACTTCCGGAAGCCAACAACAACAACAAAAAGAAACTAGGACAGCTAAAGAAGCGGAGAAACTTCGAGCTGAATCTTCACAATCGGTCGAAGGAAAAAGGAAATGCAGGGATCTACCTGAGCTGGAGCAGCTGAGACTGAAGCGAACTCGCCGCTCTTCCCTTAGGGTTTGGGAAGAACTCGCCAAACTCCGGAGATCGAGAGATCGAGAAGAGAGAGAGACAGACAGAGAAGATGAAGAAGAAGGAAGAAGAAAGAAGAAGGTGAGAGAAAATCGGCGAAAGTGCTCACTTGCTTGTGAGTAATGGTTACTTGTCGTCCTTCGATGGACAGTCAAAATCGTTTCGTATGTCTTAGAAAAAAAATTAATACGAGTTATAATTTAATAACTAGAGCCAAAGCCTGTCTTTAAAGTTAGTGGAGGGGCAGTTCGTGCCCCGAAATGACGAGGTTGCCCTCGGGAGAGAGACGGTATTGCGGATCCTTGCCACTCTTTGATTGCTTGGAAAGTCGAACGCGCTCGGTTGGTTGGCTTTACGCGTCTGCCCGTCCGTCCGCGTCCAGCTGGCACCGAGCTCCGAAACGGCGGGCTTTTATTGTCGTTTCGGTACGGATGGCCAGTTGGTGCGTCGCTGATCGCAACCGTCACCGACGGGGGGGCTCCTTTTTTTGGGGATTCCCCGGCCAGCTTCCTGAAATGTCTTCCAGCTCACAACGATGATAGATTGATTGGGATTGGGATTGGGATTGAATGGATTTTAATTTTTTGACGTTTATAAAATTATTATGCTAATGTCATTCTTTTTTTTTTGCGATGCACGTCACGAGCAAAAAAATTATTATGCCGATTCGTTGCGTGGCCACACAACGATATTGCGACCGGCATTGGACTTGGTTCGTTACTCGCTCGACCAAAGAGGTGGAGGATGGATCGATTTCATTTGGTCATTGGAGAAAGTACTTTTTCAAGTCGTGCGTGTGTCGTGGAGGATATGCTCGAAATTGAATGAATAAATTATTTTCCATAGTATTATAATGCTCGAATATTCCGACTCGATTAACCATCGCAATACATGCGAATCGGCCATTCCGCGAGCATTTTTTTAAATCCCACCTGCATGCTCGAAGGCATGGCCTTTAAAAGCTAATTATGAGCAGGTGCTATTTTGATTTGGATACAAAATTTGACGGATATAAATTAAGCTCTCAACCTTCACTATCAAATAATGTACTCGTTTTTCGATAAAATGAACTTATCTATTCACAATATATCGTAAAACATACAAAGCTATTGTGATAAAAATCTTAGCACACGACAAATTGCATTCTCCTTTTTGGAAAAAATAGATTTATTAAAACGAGGTCTACGTACATGGTGGACTATAATACTGAATCAGGAGATGAAAATGCAGAAGTACCCTTGTATATGTACCAGGCCCGTTTGGACCGTTTTGGGCTTGAGCTTCTGGAGCCCGAAGGCCTCGCACCGGCCCAAATTTTAACAAAAAAGAAGGGGCCCCTGCCCGGATATATCCATGCCCCAAAAACCAGATCCAAACTTTGACGGGCCGGATCGGGCTTTTGAGCTAGTCGGGTCCACGTGTCAAAACTCCAATCTTAATATGTCGTTATATTTATACCATAAAGGGGCTTTTGCACATCGGATGCCATAGATTTTGGGGGAAAACCACTTGATCGTTATTAGGAAAATTGACCTATAACAATGAGAAATTATGAAAAAGAAAATTATTAACATAGTCACGAATATTACACCTCTTCGATAATATCTGAAATGATGAGAAAAAATATATTTAGGTATTTATAGAATGATACGGGGAGAAATTTTGATTTCATCTTTTACAATATAATGCGTACTAGAAGGTAAAATCAATTTCTTTTCCTTCCACTACAACACGAAGTAAAAAACCATATTAGAGTAAATGTTACTTAAAGGACAATACTTGGTGAAGCTAATGACCAGAACATCGCGGGGAATCAAATAAAAATAGCTCTCGCTAAATTTAGACTTTGCAAAATAAAACGTTGAAGACATTCCATAAGTACAAAATAAATTTATGTATAAGACACATAAGACTATGATACCGTCGTCATTTATGAATCTAAAACATTATAGTTGAAGGTGCAATTTTACATGCGCAAGTTTAATAAGCATAAATTTTATTAACGAATATCTACGTTGCGGCAAGCCCAGCCCACTTTTGCTCGATCTTCTCGGAACCTAATATGAAATGAGTCAATAAAACCTAACTATAGCATAGATAACATTTCTAAAAATAAAAAACAAGTGTAAAGGAAGTGCGCAATATATATATGACATTCATGTCGAAGTTGTATCTTAATGTATTATCTCGTCTAAATGCCGACGTGGATTGAAAAAATAGAACGAAAGACAAAAAATAAAATCATCAAACAATTAGAGTGCATTGCCTCGATTGTGGTTCCTTCTTCTTCTTCTTTAAGTTTCTTCATTGAGCGCCATGTAGGATGCTAACGTGGCAATTAACAGGATTTGATTGCCACGTCGGCATTTTTGTCTAGTTTGTTAATGGGATGACTAGCATTGTGCAAAACGGAAAAGTTCAAAGGTCCAATGACATTGAAAATGTCTAGGATAACGTTGCACAAATCGAAAAAGTCCAAGGATAATTAACATTATCTGTGAATTTTAATGAATTCAATTTTTCTTCTCATGAAATGATAAGAGATTTTTTCCAAGGAAAAAACGAAAGTTTACGTGAAAATCTCTTGATTGTTAGTAGGAAAATTGACCTTTAACAATGATAAAATTTGAAAAAAAAAATATTAACATAGTCATGGATATTACACCTCTTGGATAATATATGAAATGATAACTAATAAAATTAACTCAAAATGTAATCATAGTTATAGTTCCATGTAAAATTGACTCTATTATGTATGATGTAGGTCGTGACATGTTTGGAGAAAAATATATTCATGTATCTATAGAATAATACGGGGAGAAAATTCGACTTCATCTCTTACAATACAATGCATACTTGAGAGTAAAATCAGTTTTATTCATTCCAATACAACACGAAGTAAAACACCATATTAGAGTAAACATTACTCGAAGTACAATAATTACCGGAAAAAAGAGAAACCAAAACATCAAGTGGAATTAAATAGAATTCCAGAATAAAACGTTGGAGATGTTCCATGAGTATTAAGTAAATTTATATACAAGACATACGAGACTATCATATTATAAAATCTGAACCAAAGTACAAGAAAAATAAATAAAAGCAAAGAGAAAGAAGAAGAAGAAAAGAGCCCATAATGCGTCCGTTGCGGCAAGCCCAGCCCACTTTTGCTACGTCAAAACCCTAATGACCATCCTCTTCCCCTAACCCTTCGACTCTGTCCCGCCTCCCACCCTCCTGCGCGCGACGATCCGCAGCCTCCTCCCCTCTTCTGCCTTCTCCTCGACGCCGGCGGCCTCCCTGTAAGTAGAGTTCCGCCTCCTCTGGATCTCCCTTTTGCTTGGCGAAGTCTCTCGTTAGTTTGTCTCGCTCTTGTCATCGCTTGCTCGGCGTTTGAATCCGAGCCACTTGGGACTCCGGTTTCTCCTGCCCGCATCGCTTGTCGTAGAGTAGAGAAACTAAGAAGCTCTAACACGGGCGCTGGGGTCGCGTCACAGGCGTTAAGCGGTCGTCATCGAACTTCTGAATTTGGAATCAGTGTTCTCTTGCGTTTGGGCATGATTCGGTATATTATGTGCTTTGAGTACACGTTGTGTTGACGCGGTATCGTGTGCTTATTTGATCCGGTAGCTAAGCTTGACAAAGCTTCGTCTTTTAACTTTATTAGCTTTTAACTCTGCGACCGATGGTTAAGTGTTTCGGTTAATGAAAATTCATGTGTCAAATGACGGCCTTATCACAAATTTCGGCTCCTAAATACAGAAGCATAGCTGTCCTTTTTATCCTGCTTTTATGGGATTGAAGAATCGATGCAACAGGATGACTGCTAGAAGGTGATATCGCTCTGCATGGCGCTTTTTCGATTTAGAATTGGAGTAAAGTCACTTATCTATTGATGTTATAATTGGGAAAGATAATCATTGAAAGGTTGATGCATGTATGGATTTATGTATATATCGTCGCCTGTAATTGATGGGCTTATTTTAATTGATTTTACTTCCATAGGGCCACTCTCGAGATGGTTTTCTACTTTATGTTCTCTTTTCGCTCTGGTCCTGGACGTGTAGGATTTTCAAGGGAACTGTTATTTGGGATTCACATTTTTCCTATAGTTGCAAAATCTGGTGTAACTATGTTTTGACAAGTACTGTCCTTTTGCATCAGGAAGGCAATCTTTCACCTAAGCATCAAGTAGAAGAATGTCGGGGTATGTAAATTTCAGCTGCTTTTTTCTTGTTCTGCTCGATGATTGTGTTTTCTGATCCCCCTTTCTTTCCTTCTTTCTCAAAGTAACTTAATGTTTTATTGTGCCCAGTTAGATGAGGAAGAGTTATGCACCTTGTAATGTTTTAGATCATCTATGGGGCCTTATTTGGTAGTTTCGTTTTTCCCTCGACGAGAGGAAGTCATCTAGGATTAGGCTTTCCTATTCTCATTGTGCAATTTTTCTTGCTATAATTAAGCACTTAACTCTATTTCAATTTTTTTTTTTGGTCCATCGTATAAATCTTTGCTTACTCTTGATTCTGTTGCTTTCAGAGAAGAAGATGTTCCTGCACCTGCACCTGCACCTGAGGTTGCGGCTCCAGCTTTGGGCGAGCCCATGGATCTCAATACAGCTTTACAAGTTCTGCTGAGGAAGTCCCTGGCCCATGGCGGTCTTGTACGTGGGCTCCATGAAGGTGCCAAGGCTATTGAGAAGCATGCTGGACTGCTTTGCCTGCTAGCAGAGGACTGCAACCAGCCCGATTATATTAAGTTGGTGAAGGCACTATGCAATGAGCATAATGTCAGCTTGATCAATGTGCCTAGTGCTAAGACTCTTGGAGAGTGGGCCGGTGTAAGTTAGCTCCCCTGTTTAATTTTTGTTTGTGCAATTCTTTAAGTAACGTGCAGCAATGACTATCTGTGTGCTTATCTCAATGAAACCTGGTTCATTAGCTGAAATTGCATTATTTTCTTGATTGCTCATTAATATTTTCCATTTCTTCTGGACAGTTGTGTAAAATTGATTCTGAGGGGAAAGCAAGGAAGGTTGTTGGCTGCTCTTGTGTGGTTGTAAAGGTAAAATGTTGTACAATAGTCTCATACTTGTCAAAATGGTTTACTCCCGCTTTTTATGGTTATTGTATTGGTCTTCCAAATGTGCCACCAAAAAAAGTGTGGAATGTGGTTCATGAAACTGGAACTAGCTTTGAAATGTTTTCTTGATTTGCATCATCAGGAGATTATATAAGTTTTCGTGTTTTGAGCCTTTAAAGATTTTCTCAATGATCATTAGCAGTGGGTTAGGTGCTTATTTGAATCTCACAAGCGCAATTTTTTAGTCAGTCATAAAGTTCTTTTATCATGCTTGCTTGTGATTGTCCATTTTGATGCAATCTCTGTGAGTATTGCCATTTCTATCTCCTCAAGGAAACCTGATCAATTTGCAGGATTTTGGGGAGGAGACCGAGGCACGTCATGTTGTTATGGAGTATGTCAAGTCTCACTGAGATTAGAAAGCTTTGAGGCATCTGGAGAGGTTTTTCTTAGATAGCGATGAGATTTTTCTGATTATTTTTTAAGGAGACAGTAAACCAGTGGACGTTTTATCATATCTGCCTCTTTTTATCTTTCTGAGCTGATCGAGCAACTTAGAGCGATCAACTGACCTAAGGGGTTGTTATCTTATTTTCTTCCTATCAATATTTGCAAACATTTTGACATGTTCGGTTATGGGCATTTCTGGATTCTCTCTCAGAACCATTGATTGATTGTTTATTTTATTTTTTGCGTGATGATTGCGTTACATGATCTCCTAACATTTTAACTTTAGACCTTTGGATCAATTCGGTCGCCCTAGAATAAAGGTCCACTGTGAAACTAATGGCACTGCTTCTGGTTTTGGTTTTTTTATGTGCGCGCTGAGGCTGCGGTTGGCATGTGATCGTCCTCCACAATAGGCATCCTCATTGACAAGGATTCAAGTGCAATAACTAATGAAATAAACAAATAAGTACCAAGTATTACGGTGGACTTTGAGTTGGTGACATTTGAAACCTCCTTATGCACTGTTTGTTCTAATACCTCGCTGCCTAGCAGGTGTATAGTTGCTACTGTAGGTTCTTCCGCTACTAGTTAGGGTTGATTCCTTGCGTATAAGGGAACAGGATCGGGAATCATCTACAAAGACCTTCAGAAAATTTGAATGTGTCGATCAATTGAAAGTACTAAGAGCTTCTGTCGAGTTGCTGAGATGTCATCTTTTATCTCAAGCCTAAGTATATATACTGATGTTTCTCTTCACCGAAAGATTGTTTGCTTTTGAAGTTCTTGGAAAAGATGTGGAAAACAAACAGGAACATCGGAGGGTCTGTTGCGAACCTAGGGCGAAACCAAGGAATCAAAACCGGAACCTAATTTTCCGAAGGGTATGTGTAGTTGTGCAGTGTGCAGCCTGTTCCATTCTTCATTCCATTTACTCCATGCCTGACCGGACAAAGACAATTTGAACGGCTCGTTAGATTGGTAGGATTCACGTGACAGGCCTTAATAACGTAGCACGCTAGTTGATGTCCAAATATACACGAACCAAAACAATCAGATTGAACTAAATTTTCAGGAAATAGGTTGAGTGAGCTAGTCTCACTGCTGCTAGTGCTGACCCAACAGAGCTGAGAAATGATCATTTGAAAGTACCACGGCAGCCATTTGCAAGGTGAGCATCGCCTTGCAAACCTTGCGCGCAATGGTAACGGTATTGGACTCCATTTTCAGCGTGGACACTACTGGCGAACTCTTTGCATTCGTAACTTGTCTTGCTTTTCTCGGCGTTCTCGCATGTTTAGTTCCCCAAAGAACTAGAGGGATTTCTCCATGAATCTGAGTTGCGATAGATCGCCCACCCCAAAGTTGGAAAAGCCATATTCTGGTAAGAAAGACAAGGACCGATGGCTCCTAAGACTTAAATCTGTACCTGAATGATTTCTTTGAAATGCTTGTTTGGCAGGAGCCTTTACCAGAAGATTAGTTATTATCCACGTACCATAGGTTATTGCAGGGGGACATGCATTGGAAAGCATATTCACCATCTCGCTCATTCAAGAAAGCAGAAGTATCATAAGGTGAACTTGCCCATGGTATTGAATATGGGAAGACGGCAAGCTTGAGCCAGGGCTGAGAACTTAAAGAACAGTCAGGTTGTAGCAGTCCCGATCCAAGTCCATCACTACATGTATCTCATGATCCTGAAGAGAAATGTTGCCAATTCGGATCTCGCTGCTACTTCCATTCCAACAAGGTAATGGAGGATCAGTAGTCTTATCACAGAAGATGCGAAATGACACAAATGGCATGGCCAAGTAACAGCCGTTGCTTTCAAGTGTACCTAATGTAACACGGGATGGTGATGTTTCCGAAACTACTTTAGCATTTTGGCATCCGGGATTCGTCGATAATGCTGCTTTCACCGTATCAATTGGGTATGGAGCCAATACAACTCCCAGCGCTACCATTGCTGCTGCTGTTGCTACAACTCTCGGGAGAGGTTTATGGCAGAACATGAGAGGTCTTCACACCTCAAACCGAACAACATTGCCTAAGTTGGTGAGCTCAATTTATAGATATTGGACTTTCTGAGGTATTACCATACACAGGTTTTGACCAAGCCCCACGTATGAATGTCCATCCAGAAGAAGGCCGAGTCGGCGTTGTGATCAAACGAGCTGATTTGACAACAGAACCAGCGAAGTTTTAGCAAATGCTAGGTCAATGCTGGTCGTTTTTTTTTTTTTTTGGTAAATACAATGCCGGTCGTTTTTCTTGATTGTTTCCAAAAAAAAAAAAAGTGGGTCATTCTTTTTTTTTTACCACAACCATGACCATGCCACTCGTGGCATATATACCAAATCATATCGTTGAAGAACATATAAGAATCTGCAATCATGGCAAAATGTGGCCAACTCAAAATATATGATCGAGTTGCTGATGGTTTAATCACCTATCAAGAGCTTCGTATAACTTCACAGAAATTCTCAAGTCACAATATTCACGTATTTACTTTTACATTTCACTCCTTATCTGTCTACAGATCATCATGGTCCATAAACGTATCCAAGACATGCTTCTTCTTACAGCCCCAGTGGCACTTCCAGGAACACATGGAGTTGAAGATTGCGAGTCTTGTGGAGTGAAGGGAAATGATGTTCGATGTAGAAGGAGACTTCGAAAGAACAACCGCATACCCGTCGTTCATATAGTCTGTCCCTTCAGGGAACAGCTGCCACAAAAGGCTTCCACCCCCACCTCCGCCTTTCTTGGTCGAGTTCAAGAGGGTCTTGTACACAGTGCTGAAAAGCGTGTCCCGGAATGATGAATTGTAACCAGGGTCATTAGCAGAGACGCCAAATTCAGAAAACAAAACAGGCATGCCAAGGTACTTCTCAGCATCTTCGATATGAGCTTCCATCCATGATTTTGTGAACTGGAGATGCACGTCCGAGATTGATGGTGATATCCTTCATCCATGAATTAACGGTTGAATTAGTGGCAGACTGCCACTTTGAATTTTCTAAGGCTATTTAATAAACATAATAAGCACGCATATGCAATCCTGCATATGCAGAATTAGGAAAAACACAGACTATATCTTCTTAATGCCCGATTTTTTAATGCCCCATTGAGTTGTTAAATTCACATCAGTAGTAGATTCGTAAGTTTTTAATATCGAGCAAAAGAGACAACAAATCCAAATTAATGTGTTCCCTGACAGAGCGGAGTGTTTTTCCGCAACCAATGCCTAGGGCTTACCAAGAGTCTGCATAGATATGAACTGAGGCAATATCAATCCCCAGAGCCTGATGGTTCCTAATGAAGTCAGTACCAACTTGCTGTGCGTATGTGTTTGGATTAAACTGAAGTCTGTTGGGAGTGGAGAGACCATAAAATCCTTCTAATCCAATCTCTACCAAATGCTTCGGGTCGACACTCTTCAAATACCCAGCCATTTCTTCTATCCATTCCTGGAAGGCCCACATATGTTAGTATATGCAGCAAAGGAAGGTTTCACTTTAAGGAACTTGAACCTTACAGAAAATGCCATTACGATCTAGATTCATTTTGCCTTGATAATAATTTCATTGAAAATGGACCTGCAAGGTATTGCCGGATGGATCCGAGGAGCATCGTGGTTCGTTCATCAATTCCCATGCAAAGATTGTAGGGTCCTCCTTGTAAGTTACATTTGTGAACGTATTGACTCTATTAAGCACGGTCTGCATAAATCACCTATTAGTAAACACAAACATATCTGGACCAGCAACTGACTCCTAACCCAGATATTAACTTGAGAGGATTAAAACAAGAAAAAGCAGCGACTGGCTTGCCTTAACATGAGCCTTGTAATAGGCCTTAAGAGTTGGATGAGAGAAGAATTCGTCATCCGATGTCAAGTTCAGGCCAGCTGCTTTGCCCCATTTGACATATTGTGCTTTGCCACCATAAGCTTCCCAATTATTAGTTAGTGATAAAATGAGCCTGATTTTGTACTTCTTCGCTTCACTCACCACAAAATCTAATGCCTGAAATTCAGAAATTAGTGGGGAAAAGAGTATGAAAATCAGTACTCAGCCATGCTGTCCATGTATCTCTTGGAGAACTGAGCGATTAGCAGGCAGGCTGCACGATCACACTTTTACCTAGGTACAAATTAGTTGGTCAGTTACCTTGAAAACTTCTTCATCATAAACAGATGGAGATTTCTGAAGAGCTCGCCATTGGCCATCATTGAAAGCCCAAGTCCTACAGACCGTTAGTCCCGCAGCAGATGCTTGCTGGAAAACCTCACTGACTTTCCCTCGTGTGGACCCATCCGCAGCAAACACCATCAACCAGTAGGTGTTGAACCCATTAACATAGAAAGGTTGGTCATTAACCACAAACTGGTTGCCTTTCTTCTGGACCATTTGCCATGCATCGTCTTCCATGTTACCTGAATAAGCCCTGAACATCGTGGAAATATAATAAATCCAAGAAGCTACATCCCCAAAAAAGGGCTGCACAACTCATCTGAGAATACTTAAGTTTATCATCAATGACAGGAGGATACTATGATTAAACACCTAGCAAGTTCAACAGTGTGCAAGTGGCCTACTATCAAGCAATGATGCATTAAAACAACACAATCGTCCTTGCAATCACGCACCATTTCATTTAACATGAACCAAGAACAATACCTCCCAATCCCGCCAAAGGAGGGACATTGGTCTTCTGCTTCGTCCGCCATCATCTCCAACGGCAAGATCGCCTTGCCACCACAAACACCCAGGCTGTCATTCACAAAAACCACGAAGACAACCACATAAGAAAAGAGGAGCTTTAGGGTGGCATCCATGGCGTCGACTCACAACACCACACCTACCCCTTTTTTCTTGAACCACCACTTCTTTATAAGCACCATCAATTGGGCAAAGTTTCCTCCTTGTGGGGAAAGAAAAAAACTGTGACGTTCAAGAAGAGTGAAGTGGAGGGGAAGCCGCTCTACCTTTAAAGCCAAGGAAAAGTTTTGCCTCGTTGGCCCTCAGTTTCGGGTGAGTGGGCGTACGGTACGCATCTGGGATCATAGCACATCCCTCCCAAGATAAGTCTCTTCCTTGAAGGGTCCGACCCGAACTGCAGTATTCGGACTCCGCAAGAAGATTATCAGAGTCGCGTTAACGTAATGAAGAAGAAGAAGTGCTATTCACAGAATCGAACCCTACTTGGGGCAGGGAAACCACTGGATTTTTTTCAGAAGTTTCGTGAGAACCATCAAGAAAACCCGGTCGCTGTCAGCAAGCGCTTGTTGTTAAAATTATACTGAAAAGAGGCGTGAAAACGACTGGCTCTCGAGAGCTCGCGCAAATGGGGCTCGAGGCAAACGCCGCCGGCGAGCAGAGCTTCCCGAGGTGAACGCGAAGCACGCCAGGGATCGAGGGTCGACGACGACGCGGTCGGGTCATGGAGGAGGAGCTTGTGTTCTTGGGTCCCCCGACCTAACACACGGCCGCGACGCCGCCACCTCCCGGTTTGGCCTTATACTTTCTCCTCCTCCCAAAACCCCACCAAAATCTGTGGGCGATGGGGGGATTAACGGCTCGATCGCCCACTCGAAGCTCTCTCCCGATTCTCATCGATCTCTCCAACGGCGACGATCCTATCGAGAAACGCGAACCGCCTTCGCCTCGCGCGACGGTGTCTCCACTTGGTGAGCAGACCCTCGGAGCCATCGCCGCCGCTTCCCGGGGTTGCTCGGGAGTCGGGGCCGATCCTCTCCGATCTTCAGTCCAGTTCGTTCCTTTAATTTCCCGTTTTACATCGATGCTCGCTTCGTCGGGAATCTGTTCGAGCTGGGAGAAATCGGAATCGTCTCTCTTGTTCGCTCGTATAAAAATGTCGGAGCAGATCTTGAATGACAAGTTGCTAGCTCGGATCATGTAGATCGACTTCTCTTACTCCGGATTACTTTGGCTGCTCATCGTGTTCTTCGATGACGTTGTTCTGCTTTTTGCATTTGTCTGTTTCAGCTCATGGCTGTGGGTGTTGGAGTGAAGTCGGTGTGGCTTTATGAAAGGTGCTTCTCCAGCACCAGTGCACCTACCTTTGGTTCCGGAGATTCGGAGGCGAAAGCTCCCCCCCTGAGACTCTTCGTGCAGGGGAAGACGCATCCAGAGGATGGCAACAGGGCAGTGATGCTGGAAAACCTGTACGCTGAGGGGTATTGTTCTGCACTCTTTCTCCTTCCTGCTGTTTGGACATTTCCAGTGTGGAGAGATGATTCGAGTATGCTGCTGAAAATGATGGGACGCGTTGTTTGCATGGTTCTTTGCAGCCCGTTTCGTGGTTGAGTTTTCTTCTGTTGATTGGATTGATCTTTTACTATGACAAGTGAAAAGAAAGGGCATTTCGAAGGTAGATTACTATGGTTAAATATCAGGATTCATCCTGGCCAATTCAGATGAAGGCTATGAGCAATAACCAGCATAATGTACACTTATGATGGATCCTTAACAGGTCAAGACTGAATCTTGCAAGAGAAGATGTTTCCCATAGAAGACTAACCAATCAGACTAAAAGAAAAAGAATCCTGCATGTCAAAATACAGAGATCTGTGAGGGACGGACTCAATGGTTGAGTCCTGATCTCATTCATTGAATCCCCATGGCCTACAATACTCTGCACAGGAATGACATAGGAAAGATAAATGAAGAGCAAATGAGTATCTGCATTTGTCCATAAAACTACAATGTTTCGTGAATCATTGGCACTGAGTATGGTTGTCTGACAGACTTCTAGGTTCCAGCAGGGCTACCAAATCATGCATGGATCTTCAAGAGAATGACTTTATTCATGTTCATGTAGAGATTCTGTAGGTTTATTTGCTTTGTAAATACGGAAACAAAAGTATCCTGTGTATCTTCTCATTGCCAGCATCAATTACAAGGATGATACCGTTGATTCCTCTAGCCAACAGGAACGGGATTTTGTCAATATTGCACGCCCAGCTGATTGTGTAAAACGACTCGTCCTTCTGATCTACATAGCACATGGAAGTCGCAAGGCTCCATTAGATACCTTATTCACATGGAATGCACATTACCAACAAACGGTAAACCACCAAGAAATGACTACAAGTTGTTCGGCCTTACATCTTCATCAATGTATGACTGCAGCACAGCTATTACTCCCCCTTCCAGACACTGATAAACAGTAACCTGCAAAAAAAAAAAAAAAGAGCTGGAGCATATAAAGTAAAGCACTTTTTTTCCACTCCACAGTGATTGTCCAAAAACTAAGAATAAAACACGATTTTCCCACCCAAATTGTATACTAGGTCAATGTTAAAAATGCCATGAAAAGCCCAATTCAGTCAAGCTGCTGTAGAAGCTCAAGAGAAGACAAAAACACGCATAAAGCTGAAAGCTTCGGAAATACCCGGTTGCTGCCGACTGTGGCGAAGACATTGAAGTAGCGAGAGGCTATGAAGTTGAAGACGACCGGTTCGCACGCGAGCGCGGTCTTCGCCATTGTCTGATCCGCCACCGATCGCCCCCCTCCCCGTGCTCAATTCATGGAAGCGGGAGCCGGCGGGACGCAGTGCAATGCGCGCTGCAGTCTTCTACTTCATATGGAAGTATCATTAGTTACATATAATTGGACTTGGAAGGACATTGAAATAGAGAAATAAAGGTACCTTCATTGTAATACGTAATTTGGCTGCAGGTGCACACTGTTCTGGATATCGTGGAAGAAATGTGTAATGCTGGTTTCTCCTTATCCATAGAAGTTGGCGACAAGAGCCGGGGCTTCAATTTGGTATACCGAAATTTTATCTTTCTAGAGCGGGTTGGCCTTAAGATTCTTCCCAAATCATAATCCAAAGGAAAAGGAAATGGGGGGTAAAACGAAGGGAGGGATGTGTTTTGGGGGAGGAGGGAGGGAAGAAGAGGGGGGTTTTAGACTTAAAGATAGTCATCTGTTATAAATGTCACATGTCAAAAATCAATAAGTCAATGCTGGCTGAACACTAAAAAATCATGACGTGCAGAAGAGAAATAAAAAATCAAATATACCAAATTGAAGTCCTAGCTCTCATCGCTACCTTATAAAATAGAATGTACTAACTCTAATGACAAGGATAAACCAGCATCACGTATTACTTCCACGATATCCAGATTAGTGTGCACTTGCAGCCAAATTAGGTATTAAATTCGTGTAATGTTCGATAATATCCATTCCGAGTCTGGAAAGAAACGAGCAATCGCCTGAAATGACGTCATTGCAACCTCAGCAGTATGATATTCTACACTGTTACAAGTAAGAGCGAGCGGAGGACAAGCAAAGCAAAAATGCGTCCAACATAAAATCTCTCAAAACCCCTCTCGTCGGTCTAGAGTGGAGAACGACGGAGGAGCAGCTTGCAGCTCAAATGCCCTCTTCCTCCTCCTTCAAATTGAGTGCGCTGCCGTCAAATCCGCCAACAAAGTCGCCGCCTCTACTGAGGACGCATCTCTCAAGAACGTCATCTCCTCCATCGACGACTCCTCCTCATCTCCGTCAACACCCTCCACCATCACCCACATTCCGAAGGTCCCGTCGCATGGCATTCGCGCTCAGTGTCCGGACAATGTGGGTGATGGTGAGGGCGTCCACAAAGAGGAGGAGGAGGAGTCAGATGGGGGAGAGAACGTTCTCGAGAGACGCGTCCTTGGTAGAGGCGGCGACTTTGTTGGCGGATCTGACGGCAGCACGCTCAATTTAAAGGAGGAGGAAGAGGACATTTGAGCTGGGAGCTGCTCCTCATTCATCCTCTTACCTTCGACAACTCCATATCGACAAGAGGGGTTTTGAGAGGTTTTACGTTGGACGCATTTTCACTTTGCTTTTCTTGTCCTCCACTCGCTCTTACATGTAACAATGTAGTGACATGGACTTATGGATCTAACGTTCCCCTTCACAATCCGCGCGGCCTTAGGACCATGTCCTAAGCAGCCTTTCCCACAATCCATAAAACTTCTTTTTTTTTTTTTTTGTTCTTGATACAAGGTGCCAGAATAATATTTATCCCTAGTCAGGCCAGATGCTCTGTTCAGGTCAGACCAAGACATAACTTTTGCTTGTTTAAATAATAATTAACGTAAAGCAGGGTTAGGAACAACAAATCACTTTATGATAAATAGATCCATTTTGCATAGAGAGATAAAGTGTTTTAGAGAGAGAAGTTTTGAATTTTCTATTGCTTTAAGCTAGATGATACAAATGAGAAGGAGATGGCCTCCTTATATACAAGTACATGGTAAATGATATCCGTAGATCTCCCGACGATCTAACGGTGCAAGGCTATCGTTTTAACTACTATATTCCCGTAATAAATACAAATGTGTACAATTATAGTATCGCCCGCCCTCGGGACATTCTAGAAAGCCTAGCAAAGCCCTAGGAGAGTCGTCTTTTGGCACGCATTCCAAGGAAAAAAAAGCCGTCTTTATGTCTCAGAAACCTCTTGAGTCTTGGTCTTCTTCCTAGTTTGTGACAGTAGAATATCAAAATGCTGAGGTTGCAATGACGTCATTTCGGGGTTGCCCGTTCCTTTCCTGACTCGAAAGGTCCATTCCCACTTGCGGGCCCGAAGAGACTGGAACACCCCTTGGTGGGCCGGGCCAAGTCTAGCCTTTTCTTTTTTTCATCACAAGGCTTCGCTGGATAAGGGGGATTTGGATCTCCTAACATGGTGCCACCAGACATTAGGAGATCCAAATCCTCATCTGTTTAGACTTCTTTACTTACGAGAAACGCAATGATGTTTACGAACAAGCTCATAACAGTCAATGGAATGGCTTAAGACATGGATGCCTCCATGCTTCCTTCCTCTTTCTTCTTACTCTTGCTCTATTCATCGACCATGACGAGGGAACAAACCTATTAAATGGACAGTGATCGACCTTACATTTTCTTTATTAAAGAAAGCAAGTCGTGGCAAGGAGTCCAAATCAACTAGTCACTCTACCCCAGTTGCAAAATTCATATGGTCGAAAGTGTCGCCTCCGCACCGCCGTGAAAGAATCTGTGTATGGTCGCATTTACGTCGGCACAACGCCAACTAAAGAAAATAGAATTAATCGAGCGCAAGGGCATAATAGGATTGATATAACCGACCCGTAACAAAATTGACCACGGTGCGAAATCATGAATATGATAGATGAGCCCGGGTCAGATGATCAACGTAGGATACTTTTGTCCATTATGTCGGATTGGAAGATTGCAAATGGCAATGAGTTCATCCTGAAACAGTAGTGTCCTTCAACCAGCCACTCTGTAGTAATAATACATTAAATTGTAAACACGCACGACACCCACAAAAAGGCATGCAAGACAGGCACGGATTGAACAACGACAGCCACAAGGCAAACCGCTCATGCCTTAAGAAGTTTGATAGACAGCCGATCACCATGTCTTCATCAACTGGCGGACAGGAAAGAACCCAACAAACAATCTAAACACCAACAGCATTCTTCAATAAACCAGCTTAAACAGGAAGGGGAGCTAAGCAAGCTTCGCATATATGCGAGCTATTTATTTTGTTGAAGGAAAGAAGCAGGTGGCCTCACATAACTAAAGCCTGTGAAGGGGTTTCCTGCAGCAGTGGGACTGGCAGCGGGGGAATCCACGATGGGCATGTCGGTCCATTTTTTCTCAAAATTGGCGATGCATTGCTTTCCAGCAACTTCTGGAAGAAAGCTGGGCTTGATATCCCGCGACTCTAGTTTCTTCCAGTTGATCATCTTGAACCATTTGTGGCTCTTGATGTCTGCACTCCCATTAGGTCCACCGCCTAGGCGCTTGCTGGGGTCTTTCTGTAGCAGCTGCAGCATGCATGATCATCTTTAGCTATCTAATGGACTGAGTGATTAAATATGTCAGAGAAAAGGTATAGGTTCTCCTGATTAAAATAGCTCATATCATGCGTTATCATGCGAAACAGAGGGCAGTTGGGCGGGTAATGAGCCAATGGAGTTATTCAATTACTACATGCAATACATATGAGATCATTCAGAGAAAGAAAAACAAAAATATGAGATAGTGATAAGCTGCCCAAGGAAATTGTATGCAGAAGTTCTTGATGCAATACTCATTACATATATCCATTCCGTCAGGACATGTTTTCAAACCTATTGTCAATGCCATTGAATCATCATTTGCTGGCTGTGTACCAACTGGGGCATAGCCAGAAATTAAGGTATTAGTGGAAGGTGGATTCGACACATCCAGTAAGTTCACTGTAATTTATATTTCTCAAAACACATTTCTAATAAAGCTGCAACCAAACTTGCCTGTCTATCCATTCACTTAACATTGTACAATAGCTGACTGCCAAAACAGGTAGTTGCAAGCCCACCTAAAATTCTGTCACAACATTTGTGTGATTGAGAAACATTGCATGCACTTTTAACCATACATAAGAAGGGGTAATCTTGCTATGCAGATGGAGAAGAAACACTGGCACAAATTTGAACAGAAGATAATTAATACTTACAAAGATTAGAATAGCACATGATTGTCCACCAAGTCAACAAAATACTGACGAATGCAGAAATAGAAGGTATGCACAGTGACATACACATGCCATGCTGATAAGCAAGAATAGGTAACAGGAATTCCTGCAGACTTACTCCTTTCAACAGCGAATGAGCTTCACTGGAAAGAAAAGTTGGTAGCTTGATTTTATCCTTGACTATCTTCTGTTGAACCTTTTCGCGGTTACCACCAATAAAAGGAGGCTGCAAAAATGAATAGAAACGGACAAGACATTAGCTTATTCAGTTTCTTATATGCGTATTCCGCATACAGCTATATACTCAAGTATTCCATCATATAAAGTAACGGCCAACCTCATAAACAACACTAGAACTGTATGCAGTAACTAAATAAATCATCCATTGTAACTAACAATACAACTACAAAACTTAGGCTGCTGTGACTAAGTTAGTAAACAACTTATATCTCATCATAAACACATTTAGCTATTTTTGGGAAGAAATGAAAACTAGATGAAGCTGTAGGATAATTAATTGTCATCACTCCTAACATGTAAACAACCTTTAACTTGTTTAAATAGCATGGCCAGACAGATATCTAGCGATGCTTTGTTCTTCACTGAAAATCAACCATAGTGTATTCATTATGCAGCCAAAAGAACAGCTCAGCCACTGAGACGGGGAACCATCAAAAGAAAATTCATAAAGGTCAGCATGGGTGAGGTCCAGCAATGGTGTCTCCATCAAAATTGAAAAAAATATACACAGGAAAAGCAACTAAAACAAACAACAGGAATGCCAACCTTTCCAGTAAGCATCTCAAACAACAGTACACCCGCACTCCACCAGTCAGCAGCTTTATCATGCCCTTTTCCAAGGACAATTTCTGGCGCCATATATTCTACTGTTCCACACAAGGAATTAGATCTTGCATTCTCCTCAAATTGCTTTGCTAGGCCAAAATCAGTCAAGACCACCTAATCACAAAAGATCACATATCACGTCTAGTGAATTTCTAAACAAGGAGGGGCAGGATGTGCCTCACTATGATCAGAAACAGAAAACAATCCGAGAGAGAGAGAGAGAGAGTACATGGCCTTCAGCATCCAGTAGGATATTTTCTGGTTTTAAATCCCTATGCATTATGCCATTTTCATGAAGATGAGCCACTGCACAAACAATTTCAGCAGCATAGATACGTGCCAAATCCTCTCTGAAACAATTTCAAATATAAAGTCAGCCCAAATTACACACTTTACAAATGCCACAAAACTTTGGAAGGCAAACCTGAAAAGACCATGATGATAGAGCTGGAAAAAGAGATGGCCCCCATTTATAAAGTCCAGCACAAGATAAAGTCTGTATTTGGTCTGCAATTGCACATGAAAAGCAATTTCAATTATAAGACTAGAAGGGTAGTATGGACATGGCAAAGAAATATAAACCATCAGTGAAACTACAACCTAATTTTATAATGAAGGCAGGACGGTTGAAGTACCTGGAAAGAATATCTAAGCCGGACAATGAATGGGTGATCAATTTTGGTTAAAATGTCTCTCTCTGCTTTCATGTACTCAGCATGATTCTTCTCCATAATTTTGTCCTTTCTCATTACCTTCATTGCGTATATATCAGAAGTGCCCTTTTTCCTCACTTGAAAGACTTTTGCAAATGCACCCCCGCCTACAACCTTTAAAAGCTCAAAATCTTCAAGACATACGCTCTCAACTTTCAAGGGATCTCCTTCAACAGAGTCAAGTTTCTTATTCCCTCCAGCATCTGTCCTGGACTCTTGAATTTCTTTGATGGTCTCTTGGCCAAAGCACTCCACAAAATCCATTGACTCGTCGCTTTCACTTAGAGCGAGCATACTCAACCCCAGTGTTTCATTGACACAAGAGGACGGGCCGAACAGAGAATGTGACCTGCTATGTATGACCATTGGATCCTCATAGATGAGCTCATTCACATCTGTACCAGATACAGAGTTTCCACCAACACTCACCTCCAAGGGGGGTTGGACTGGTGCAGGACCAAACACATCAGAGAAATCAAATTCAACGTGATCCGTGACAACGGCATCCTGAGAATCCTTAGGGAAAAGAAGCTTGCTTGGGAATGGCATGCATCTCTGGCTGTTGGTCGATGACTGGGAATAAACCATTTTGTCACACGTCTCCAGAACTAGCCGTGGAAGGCCAAACCAATAATCAGCCAGAGATGTTTCCAAAGGAGCTACACGTTGGTCTTTCCAATTATCTTAAGGTCATAAACTGCAGAAGGACTCCTGTCAATAGCCTTGATCAACAGGAAATTCACATATGCAAAAGCAGTCCCGAGAAAGTTAGGCAGCAAGCAAAGCAAAATCCAGAGGTAGAGGCTGTTCTTGTTTCCCAATTCACAGGAAACCACAGATACTGCAGCAACTCTTGAACTCATGAAGATCTGGAAAGCTAATCTGCAGTTCAACAAAAGATAAAGTGAATTTAGTGGAACTGAACCAAATAACAAAATTCATTAATTACAGCAAGTCTCCACAAGAGACCATCTAAAAAATTGCATTATAGAATTGGGCGTTTGGGTTCTTCCTCCTCTTTAATCACAAATGAAGATAATCAATCAAATATCTGCTGTTTCTATTCTGCTTTATTCTTTGGTAAGCTGATATGATTTTTCACTAGGAGAAAAAATTATAAGGCCCTTGGTCATAAGCATAATTAACAAGGAATCTATTAATTTTTGGAGCACTAAGAGCAGTGTTTTGGAATTAGCGAACTTTACTTGTTCTGTTGCTTAAAAAGTGCCCGGGACTCATTCCCAAAGTCTAAAACTAATCGCACAACTGAACGAGAATTAAAACTCATGGTGTGCATCACCACCCTTCGTGAGACAACAGTCAAACCGGAGACCTCAGACATCCAATTGGAGCAAAATCAACAACTGAACGAGAATGAAAACTCATGGTGTGCATCACCACCCTTCGTGAGACAACAGTCAAACCGGAGACCTCAGACATCCAATTGGAGCAAAATCAACGACAACGAAAAAGACTTAACAACTCCCAAAGGAAAAAAAAAAAAGAGTGGGCAGCTATCACCGTTCTAAAGCCTCCTATAGACAATGATCCGTATCTAAAAGATAAAAGAAAAGACCGAACTCTACAAGACAGAGCCTGAAACACAGATCCGGATAACCGAAACGTCAAACAACCTCAAATCGAGATACAAAGTCCTCGTAAACACAGAAAAAAACGACAGATCAAAACAACGGAAAATCCCCCACAAAATCAGCTTCCAGCGCAGAAAAGGGGAAACAAGCACATCATCGAACACAATCGGGAGTCATCCGATCAACGACGCCAAGACTCTAAATTTCCCTCGTTTTTCCCCGGGAATTCTCGTCGGACAACACGAATCGAAGTGGGATTGAGCCCAAAAGAAACCGACCCTGATGAAGAACTCCGGCGCGGAGACGCGAGAGATCGTACCTGAGGAGAATGCAGAGAAAGAGAGAGAGACGGCTAGGGAGAGAGCGTGCTGCGAAGAACGTCTTTCGAAAGCGAATCCGCCAAGGCACGAAGGATATCGCGTCGCCACATAAAATACGAGAAGGGACATGAGGCGATGCTTCCGTTTCCACTTTGGTGCCCAACACGTGGCGCGACGTGAGTGGCCAGCCCCCGCCAAGGAGGATGCTTCGATGGGGAATAAGAACATTGATCTCCGAATGGATTTTGGAATATGCCCCGATTGCGATAAGATGTTCTTGGAATCTAACGAGATGGCATTTTCGACCGAACATAAAACCTTTTTTGCTCGACAGCTACGTGAGTAAAAATTTGGTTTATGTCCGATGCGAGATCCCCCTTTGCACTATGTGTGATTAAATTGAAATATTCTTCTAATTAAACATGTCCGGCCGCGAGAATAATATCCATTGATGTGATCCTTTGACGATTGATTCATATAACTATTTAGCCAAATGATTCGGCAGATCGTAATACAAATGTCACCCAGAATTGTACATTATACTCATTGCGACGCCATAATCCTAGACTTTTCCTTCTATGTTGCCAATACCCCTAGACATGTACCGGCCCAACAAGAATATCCTCCATTTACCACCAAAAAAAAAAAAACACTCAATACTTCATAATCTGGTCAACGATGCCTCAAACTTGTATTGATACAATGAAAATCTTGATAGTTAGAGCTTTTGCTCGCGAAAAAAAAGATTTTCGAAATTATTGGGCATAGGAGTCTAGCACATTCGTGCCGTCCGGATATGAAGGCATGTGGTGAATTTGTCGATTATAAAAAAAAAAAGTTGCAGACATTGATTATCACTGTGGAGTGTTTTTAATTTATTTTATTTGTAAATTAAATTTTTTTCAAAAGGGTTTATTTATATATATGTATATATATATACACGTACGTATGTATGTAGTTTGCAGATAACGACAGCACGACATTGATTAGTCACGAAACCTCAACCGTTCACGCAACTCAAAAAGAAAAATTCTTTTTTGAAAAAAAGAATAACGTATAAATTTTGTTCATCGGAAACAGCGTTCTGATTTGGCTAACGGTTGGAGTCCCTCAAAGCGCAACCGCACGTGCGCGCCACGCTCCCTCGACCACTTGAAGCCGCCGATCGGCCGAAAAGAGGGGAGGAGAAGTCAAAAGTCTCAAGATTTGATGCTTTTGAATGTTATCTTGGACGGTTGGCCAAAACTCAAAAGGGATTTTGCTTCCTTGGTTGGGTAAGCTTAGCCCCAAAGCATTTAGGTTTGACTCTGTCTAATCATCGGGTCGTTAATCTTTCTTATTTCAAATATTCGTTGCAGTATCGTGTCGATTGATTTGACGGTCAAAGGGAAAAAAATCTGAAAGGTAAATGATTGAACTTTTTAGCCACTGCTCAAACACAAATTGATCGAACTTTTTATGAGTTGGGATTTTCAGAAAAAGTTTGATGTGATGCAAGTGAGTATGGCATGCCGGCTCTCCAGAGCAATGAAGGGATAGGATTCGATGGAAATCGATCCAGATGGCTCGAAAAAAGAAAAAAAGGAGAAGGAACAAAATTGCTTGGAAATGGATAGTAAATCGAAAGGTACATTGTGGGGGACAATGGGGATTAAAGTGAAGAGCGCTTCAGTTTCAAAGAGAAATAATAATGATAGAGCGTATGAGCGTTTGATTTTTGATGCGGTTAATTTTGTGTTCAAATTACTGTGTTTTCACCTTAGAAGAATGCTTAATGTAATCATCATGTAAAAAAGGCAAATTTTTTTGGTTCCAAGTCAAGTCCAAGATCTAGTAATTAGGATCTCAGTTCCATGAATTGGAATTGACTCTGATAATATAAGTTTTTTGTATCTCATCTAAATTCTACTCACCCGCAATTAGGAACCAATGACACTTAGAATTTGTCACATTGCAAAATAATAATAATAATGAAATATTACATTATTTAATTTATCTTTTGGCAAGATTTTCATTTTATTTATGGTTTAATTCTCTAAAAAATCCAAAGTTTTGGTTAATCTCAGTTTTGTTTTGAACTATCTCCAATTTTAGGTCGACTCCTAAGTCTATTCCATCTTTTTTTTTTGTTTAAATCAAAAATCAATAGCTTTCACTTTAGTTCCAAAGTTTCCTCTATTAGCCATCTATCCAAAAATTACCATTATTCGCCCCTAATTTCTGCAAATAACGGTTATGCTTATGAGATATTTTCCCACATTATCTTGCTAATGTGGATTTATTATAGCCATGAAAATGTCACGTTAAATAACTAATGGTGATTTTTGGATGGAGGATTAATGGGATAGAATTGAGACTAGAATAAACATTTGTGATTTTCAGACAAAAAAGATCGGGATAAATTTGAGACTAGAGTTAAAATTAATAACTTTTTTAGACAAAAAGAAAAGTTCATAGCAAATTTGAGACTGGATGCTTTTCTAGATAAACAAGTATTTAGGTCAAAATTGAGATTGGATGTAAAAATCAAAGTTCCTTTTTGAGATTAAAAAAAAAAAAGTTTGGGGCGGAATTGAGAGTGGGCCTAAATTTGGGGATTAGCTCGGAAAACTGGCCTTTTACACCAAATCTCTCTCTCCGTTTTTTCCCGCTCCATTTCAACTCTCTGGTCGCTCTCCGTCTGAAGCTCCGTCGCTCCGG